>CM059570.1:67357711-68750117 GCA_030386875.1 Morinoia aosen | reverse complement strand
GGCGGCGGTAGTGACGTTCATAGAAATAACCTTCGCACGGTTATCTTTATTGATCTCTCTGTCAACCTCTTTTTTCTTATATTCAATATTATTGAAGTGCTTCCAACCACTGATTGAGTCAAGACAGCCATCAGACCTTGTACTATGATAAAAATAATCATGAACATGTATAAAAATTCAGAAGCACGTTTTCATTAGTCCTGAATAACACAGTAGCTTGTCAATGCGTACAGAAGGAAGTGTAAGTAAGAAACGAGGTTGTGTCTGTGTGCAGGAGTGGACCCCAAGATCCAGCGCATCACAATCAACGAGAGCACCGGGCAATGGCACGCATCGCACATCATAGAGGGACACTCGCATGACCTCCACTCCCTCGTGGCTGCGCCCAACGGCCGGGTCTACTCTGGCGGTGAGTGTGGGCCGTCGTCGCTGTGGTATTTGTGTCGCGCTTCCGTTTCTTCTTTTAGTGACACAAAGTGGCGGGTGCCATCGTCGCTGTGGTAGTTGGTCGTTTTCTTGAGCAGTACTTGCTTAGCAAACACTTCTACTTGACTTTTTTGTAGTAGAGGAATTGGTCTCACTCAAGATGTCTTCCTTGGGACGTTTTCTCTATTGACATTTCCAACATGGCTTAAGAAACCAAACACATTTCTGTTTAGGAATAAGTCTTTGTTATTTGTTATTATTGTGTTTGTGCATTATTTAAAGAATTTATTTTTTAAATTTGTGTGTATTTCTCAAACGTTGATGTGAATCATATTTACAAGTTAAGATTTCAAACGTTTTCTGTAGTAAAACCGTGCTATAAGTTTCACCGAGTGGGTTGTGATTGATGTTTGTTTCTCGGATGTACCATTCCAGTCCGTGTACAACTTTGTGGCATTGGTGGTTGAAAAACAGGGTTTTTACAATGAAGTGGAGATGTGTTTGCAAAGAAAGTAAAGGCGGGTAAATTGCTAGCGCTTCCTAGACCATGTATATATTGCGCCGAAGCCACAAATGTTGGTATTTGTTTATGATTTGTTCATTTTTCGTGGAGTTTGCAGAGTGAGTAAAGTAAGGTAAATAGCTAACGCTTCACAGACTATAAAAATGTCGCGTTAAAAGTCACAAAGGTTGATATTTGTATACAATTTGTTCATTTCACCCGGAATATTTCTGTGAGCAAAAAGTGACATGACCTGTATTTGCTAGGCGTGGACACGACGCTGGGCGTGCACTGGTTCCCCCCGAAGACGGTGTACCACATCAGCGCCTGCCCTCCCCCCGGCCGCCTCAGCGTCTCCCGGGACTCTCTCCTGCTTGTGCACGCCTCCAGCCTCGAGTGGTGGCGGCTGCCTGACGCCGTGCATGGCCGGGCTGCGCCTCCTAAGGTGCGTGTGTCCAATGGGTCCATGCTGGCCTGCTGACTCTAACTCCAGCGTTTGTAGTTGTGTCAGTGTCCAGTGAGTCCATACTGCTCTGGTGACCCTAACTCCAGCGTTTGTAGTTGTGTCAGTGTCCAGTGAGTCCATACTGCTCTGGTGACCCTAACTCCAGCGTTTGTAGTCCTGTCAGTGTCCAGTGAGTCTAAACTGCTCTGGTGACCCTAACTCGAGCGTTTGAAGTTGTACTGAGCCTCCTAAGGTTTGTGCTCAATGTCAACCCTTTACCATCAAAGTGGATTTCATAATCCACTATGAGCGAGTTACTGGGAGACTCTGGCCCGGTTGAATTGGGGGGAGCCCTCTATAGGTTTCTCCAAGAAGCTGACTTATTCTATGTAATCTAATCTACCATGAGTTGTAAATTATAAAGACCACGTAAATTAATAGTGATGCCACTTACAATTTTAGTTTGAATTGTGCTTGAAATGTAATACGCTACTGCGAATCACTGTGCGGATCACTTGTTAGTGGTAACGGTGGTTAAACAATTACAATAATAATAATAATAATCATAATCCACTATCATGAACAGCTCTAATCTATTTTATTCCTTGTGATATTTGCGCCCTAATGTGTTTTTAGAAGTTCATTGTCGAGTGGCAATCACTTCCTCGTTTCACGTCATTGACTACGTGATGCTGGCGCCAGTTAAATGATGGTTGTAATAACGGTAATGTGAGTACAAAATTTGGACGTTCAAGGGTCAAGTGAGTTCATACTGCTCTGGTGAATCTAACTCCAGCATTTATAGAGTTTCATTTAGAAAAGAAGTGTTCAGCATGAAATTACGGGAAATGAGTAGTGATGGCTTTCATTACTTGGAAACTATCGCCAGTCTGCTGTCATGGCATTAGTCTGAGTGATAGCATACTGTGTAAGTAAGGAGCCCCCTGCGGCCAAAGTGTCCATTTTCTATATTTCCCCTTATGTCTGAGTTGTTCATTGAGCTTTGAGCTTAACAGCTTATTAACTGCGATAGCTTAAACTGATGTTCAGGATTCAACTCAAATTTAAAGTCATTTTTGGTAAAAAATTTTGGAAACAGTAAGCATTAACTGGGTCCATTAAATTTAAAAGTTTGTTTAAATTTTTCAAACGACCCATCAATGGGTCGTTTAGCAGCAGGAAACACTTAAGCACGACCCATCGATAGGTCGTATCGCAAGCAACGTGTTAAAATTTATGTAGGCGAGGACTAAAGAAGAGCATATGACTGAGCAGGACCGCGTGCTGGTGGCGAGGATAGAGATGAAGGAGGAAGCGGTGAGCTGCGCCCTGAGCAAATCGGCCACCTGCGCCGCCTGCGTCACGGGCACACGCGCCCTCAGCATCTGGAGGCTCTCGGCAGCCAGGGTAAGTTTCGATTTTGTGATTCAATGTGTGTTTCCATTGTTGGATTGTTTAATGTTGCAGGTATGGGACCCTCCGCGTATGAAGGCGCTCAACAGCCTATGTGAGTTGTTTCTGTTGTGGGATAGTTAAATGCTACAGGTATGGGGCCCTTTAGCAGCATTCACACGATCAATATGTACTGACAGGATTTTTATTGACAGTATCGAGTTTGCACGATCAATAATGTTCTGTCAATATTTCCATCAGTGGTTGCTCGGAAGTGGTTGGTGTTGTGCTGAAATGAGAGACAAAAAAAAGTTATGCGCTGCGCTAATTGTTTTGCCTCAGAAAAAGACAAAATCGGAAGAAATGGGCAAAAGAGTGGATTTTGAAACCCAGTATGTACACTCCTGTGAATATATTTAATGACATAAGGGTAACGGAACTGGAAGACTTTTATAACTACTTTTGAATGTACGATTATATCTATTATAAGCTTCTGGATGTTTTGAAACCATTGAAAACCAAGGAAGATAGTAAATCTTGTTGGACTCTATGTAAATTAATAAATTCCTTTAAAGCAATACTTCTGTCACTGCTATCCATGATTAGAGCACTCGAATTACAACTCTCACAGTACGATGGCCACGACTGTACTGGCAGAAATATTGTGGTTGCGTTCAAACGATCAATATCTCTTTAACGCCCAAGTGGACTGTACGGTCCTCTTTCAAAAATAACAATATTATATTGTATTTCTTATTCAATTTGTTCACTAATGTGTCCTTTGAACTTCACTGCCGAGTGAATGTTTCTTCCCCATCTTGATAACAGTGACTACCTAATGTCAGTGTCGGTTTAGTGATAGTGGTTGTAATAACGGTAATATGAGTATAAAAATGTGGGCGTTAAAGGGTTAAAGTACTTTCCATCAATCCAAGAATGCTCAAATATTGACGAGATTTCTGAGCACTTTTGATCGCATCAATATTTTCATCAGTCCATCAGTACGCCGTTCACACGATCAATATATTGACACTATTAGTAAATATTGTCAGTAATATTGATTGTGTGAACGCTGCTTTAGAATCATACGGTACCAGTGTCGCTTTTTAAGCACGTCAGAAAACGGCTTCGAAGTTTGGCGACTTAGGAACAATCGCATCTCGGCAACTTGAGGAGGTTTCGACATTTTGTAGCCATCTTCTTGTACGTACAACTAACTCTCCAGAAAAAGGAAAATTTGGGGATGATAGCAGTATACATAACCCAATTTTGCTAGATTTATTTAGCACTTGGTACCGTATGAGTCTAGGGGCCTCATACGGTGTTTGCTCTCGGGTCTGCCTCTTGGTAAAGTAAGTGTAACTTCTAAAAGTATGTGCTCTCCCAATAACTGGGATGGCCAGCCACTTGCCTACCGCGTTCGTTGCAGACGGCTTGAGGTAACGGTGTCTGAAAGCTATAGAAGTATTTGAAACTGCTGCTCTAATGAGCTCAAACTTTGCCTGAGAAAGGTCAATATTGAGGTTTTGTTACAGTCGTGTTTGTGCGTTCATTAGGTCTATAAAAAAAGAGGGAAATGAAATATATCACAGATGTAATTCTGACATTAAATTGTAATTTTGATCGTTAAGTGATCATTTGGTCATTGAGTGATCATTCTATTTGGGAAATTATTATTCGTGATCATTGGGTAAACCGAGTGAAATATTTCCCACTACATTAATGTGTAATTTTTTGCTCTTATTTGTGTTTAAATTTACTCGAAGACACCTCGGGACATGCAGTTAGGTTACATCAGCTGTAGGTTGGCCTTGAGACTTCTGTCTTTCGTGCCCATTTTATTTCGTTAAGTTTTCATGCTATCTTCTCTTTGTCTTTGCTTTCCTTTTCTTCTTGACATGCTGCTTTTATGCCAAGAGTATCCTGATGGGAACACACTTAGTGCATATGTTCTTTTTTACCAAAGTCCATGTTAAACGGTCCCTTCTCTATGCTGTGTTGTAATCACTTTCGTTTTGACTAGGGAGTTTCTAACTTTACCGAATAATAATGAACTCTGCAAACACAACTGGTTTGTGCCTTGATCATTTCTCATTCGGTGTATAATATTTGTTTTCTTTGTAATTTGTGCATTTTACGTTTTTCGCGTAGTAAATATTTGATGTTTTATGTGTACCCATCAGAGGGAGACAACTATTGTATTTATGGGAACCAGCGCTCCCGGGAGAGTGCGTGAGGTCTCGAGTAGGCCTTCCTTTTATTGAAATGAAACATGGTGTTTGTTTTTTATCTGACTATCTTTTTGCTTCATTGCTCTTCTTTTCTGTAGTGCTTCTTTCTTCAACTTCATGTTTCATCATTTTTTTCAATCTGGCTTTCTTATTACATATTCTGTGTGTACGGACACTCCTCGCACATAGCTTTTTCTAATTCTATTACATATCTTACCTCTCTTCTTGCTCTCTTTGGGATGCTTTTGTTGTTGTTAGGGAGTCCTAAAGCATCTTGTGATATAACTGAACTCACTCATGCGCAGGGTGAGAACCAAGCGTCGCTTTCGAAGCTGCGCCTTCAGAACAACGCGTCGGATGCTGCCCGCCCTGCTCTCACCAGACTGCTCTGGCTGGGGGACCATACGCTCGCCGCCCTCACACTGCACGGCGATGTTGAGGTACGACTTCATAGTACACTAGAGTTCCTGATGACCGGACTCACATGACCACCGGACATGCAATGGATATTATTAGCATTGTTTACCATGTTTTCAAGGCGGCAATGACCAATAATACAGATGAACAAAAACAACGTTACATTACTTACAGTAAAATAAAGCTCATATTTATTACAATCGTAAAAACATTAATTTAACATGTGTTATTCTTTGGTTTAGTCTAACCACAGATATAATGTTTCGTTTTTGAATGCGAACATTCAATTCTTGCTAATGTTCCTACAAACTTTACCTGCAATAAAGTAATTTACGTTTCAATAAATCTTTAATTTTCCTATCTTCATGCAGATGACTTGACAACAGGAATAACTTGACATCCTGACATGTATGAGTCCAGTTGTCAGGAACTCTGTTGTAGTAATAGTAGAGGTGGTAGTAGTAGTAGTAGTAGCAGAGGGCTTGCTAGCGCTTCAGAGGAAGCCTCTATGTTACACCAAAGGTAGTTGTATCCGTATCTTGAATCGGGTCGGATCTCTTTGTAAGACTTATTTCTTGATCTATTCTCTGAATTTTGAGCAAATATACCTAATGCGGTATACCAGATTC
This sequence comes from Morinoia aosen, assembly GCA_030386875.1. Taxonomy (NCBI): domain Eukaryota; kingdom Metazoa; phylum Arthropoda; class Malacostraca; order Amphipoda; family Talitridae; genus Morinoia; species Morinoia aosen. Next base: position 68,744,075 of record CM059570.1, on the reverse strand, counting down.
AGTAAAACTTATTTCTTGATCTATTCTCTGAATTTTGAGCAAACATACCTAATGCGGTATACCAGATTAAGTAAAACTTATTTCTTGATCTATTCTCTGAATTTTGAGCAAATATACCTAAAGCGGTATACCAGGTTCAGTATCGGTAAGAGCGGTGGTTTGGCAGTCTGGTAGCGCTCGTTTCACAGAGCTGTGTCGGGAACTCCCTAGCCTCTGAACCCCTCTTAGTGTTAGGTGTAGGCTGTGCTCAGTGTTATTGGGAGCCGCGTGCTGCGTGCCAGTATTATCAAGATACACCGCTTTAATTTAACTATTATCGAGGTATACCGCAGCAGCAGACCGAGAGTGTGTGCATGGAGGTAACACAATCCATGACGCAATTCCGCAGGTGTGGCGAGTTGAGAAGGAGACCGCGGTGCTGGAGCGAGTGCTGCGTCTGCCGGCGCCCCTCGAGGGAAGGGACCAGGAGGAGGGCCTGGAGAGCTGCGTCCTGCATGTGGCTGCATCCAGATGCGGCGGTCTGCTGGCCGTCGCCACACTGCGGCGCTGTGTTGTCTTCGAAGTCAAGGCGGTGAGTTGCTCTCTCTCTTGTGTTGTTTGTGACTGGTGTAGCCACTCGAGTCCGAATGGTCTTGTGTCTTGTTTATTACCATTCGTAATGTTGATTACCATTCGTAATGTTGATTACCATTCGTAATGTTGATTACCATTCGTAATGTTGATTACCATTCGTAATGTTGATTACCATTCGTAATGTTGATTACCATTCGTAATGTTGATTACCATTCGTAATGTTGATTACCATTCGTAATGTTGATTATACCAATCGTAATGTTGATTACCATTCGTAATGTTGATTACCATTCGTAATGTTGATTACCATTCGTAATGTTGATTACCATTCGTAATGTTGATTACCATTCGTAATGTTGATTACCATTCGTAATGTTGATTACCATTCGTAATGTTGATTACCATTCGTAATGTTGATTACCATTCGTAATGTTGATTACCATTCCAGGGTGTTTACTAGTCGGTAAAGTATTAAGAAGTAGTAAAATTTGATAAGTAGAAAAAAGGAAATAAAAAATCGTAAAATTTACCTCAGTGGCCTACTTTACCTGTCAGGATAGTAAAAAATTGTCAAGTGTGATAATCCACTGAAAATTGAAAGTAATGTACAAATGTATAAAGAGTATAAAATTTTTTTTAAATTTCTTTCTCCTAAAATCAGAAATTTGCTGCAGTCTATGGGAAATATTCCTGTGAGGGGATCACACAATTCCCCGGTGTCTAATAGTTTGTTTAGTCAGTTTACTTTTTGCATATGGTGAACTGTTGCTCTCATAGATGAAAGATGTTAAGACAGGGTCTTAACTGAATATTTGTTGGAGGCCGTTTGGAAAGGGTTGCATTAAAAATTTGGGTAATTTTTTGCAATTATGCGTTGGTTGCTGCATTTAATATTAAGTATTTTATTTAGTATTTTACATATTGACAAACTTAGAATTTTTTAACCTTTGTTATTGCGTGTATTATTGACTCAAGCTACTCTCATTATAGGCCGATTTCTTACACATGGACACTTGGACTACATTCATTATGTAAAAATTAGGTAGTAAGTTTTTGCTGTTGAAGACGGTATAAAGTAGTAAAAAAGTGGTAAAATTTAGAAATGAAACGTCAGTAGGACATTCATAATGTTGATTACTTCAAATGAAATCGGTGAGTTGCTGTATCTTGTGTTGTTAGGGGCTGCTGTAGTCACTTGAGTCGAGATGGTAATATTGTTATATTTACTAGCTTCACTGGACAATTCATCAATTATAAAATAAAAATGAGTTCCAAAAAACATCAACTTGAGATGCTCTATGTATATGTTTTATGGTAAAATGCATCCATTTCATGTTGGGAAATTCTAATAGTTTTGCTGATTACACGAGTTAGGTTCCTATCGTGGAACTGAGGTAACAGTTTTAATTGTCACTTTGAGGTCACTTCACAGGTGTTCAGTTTGCTTTTGGAAAATTCAATCGAATCACTACTTGAGTATTTTCATTTCCGCTCAAGAACCATCTTTACGAGTAGCTTCAATTACAGATACGGTATTACGGTAGTACACACTCGAGGTATCTGGCAGAACTTGTGTGCTCTATCACGAGATCTGCACTTGTTAGTGCATGTATGGGGAAAGGGCACTGAATTTAGTTGTGTTGTGGGAAACTTGAAGACTGTGGTAACGCCATTGCAGTCGAACAGAGCCATGGAGGAAGTATAAAGAGGGGTTATGTATTTCGATTCCAGTGCCTTCCGAGGTGCTAATGTAGGAAATATTCTTGCGTTGTCCTTGCTGACAAAAGCAAAGATTATTCCAGCAGTTCGTTGGTTGACTTACACATTTTTTAAGTATAGATTCTACGTACTGTGATGTTTGAGGGCATTTTGTTTTATCATAGGCTATGTTGATTGCTGTCCTGGTGGACATTGTGAGCTAAGATTGTAGCAAAAATACTTCCATTGAATAGCAATATATGACGTGTTAAACAAATGCATTTGTGTTGCCAGAATTCAGTAACGCAGCTGCCACCTCACCGAGCCGCCATCTCCGCTATTTGCGTGCATGCAGAGAACGTTGACTCCCGACGTCAGGGGAAACTCAGTCAGAAGCAGCGGGCACAAAGCGGCCGGGTGGCTGTGGCTTACGCTGATCTCACTCTCGCTGAATTTTCTGTTTCTGACGGAGCTGTCACGCCCTTTGGTGAAAAAGTGAATGATGTTCTCCATAGCCTCCAAAGTTTGCTGCCCGTCACGCACATGAGCTGGTGCCCTCGTGGGGAAGTGCTTTGCCTTAACGATTCTTCTAAAGTTTTGTTCGTACGGAGAAAGACGTTATTAGAGTTCGACTGGAGCTCATTACAGATAAGCAATCTTCCTGGCTATAAAGATTATTTCGAAATGAAGAGAAAGTTAGAGGCTAATTCGACCATCTCTGCGGATAGGTACAGAAAGAAGGAAGTCTTGCTGGAAAAGAAAGAAGCCGAATTTAACTCTGCTCTGGAAGAGCTCAAACTCGAGACGTGGCGTAGCTTAACGCGCACGCTGCCCCGCCCTGACGACGTGCTGGTGGAGGCTAACTTCATGGCCCCCAACTCGTTGGTTGCGGTGCAGGTGAAGCGGGACTCGATACTGGAGAACATGCCCGGTCCTATAAAGAAATTCAAGCATTCCTTGTTGTAACGAAGAATGGAGTCTGCGACGCACGTCGCCTTGAAAGCAATTAAATTGAGGAACTTACTTTGTGTTTCACTTCCACCCTCATCATAAAAATTTTCTTGCTTTACCCTCTGCGATTCTGATGAGTTTAGGGGCGCCTGAGTTATTGTTTATCTACTCCCTTCTTGCGCTGGCATCTGCATTTACTAAATTTAGGAGAATAGTCTCCATTTCAGTAATTATTTAATAACTCAAGATTGGTTTCCTTTTTGTAAATATAACATCTAGGCCAATATCTTCATAACGAAGGATATTTTTCGTAGTTTGCTGCCAAATAAATGTACGATAAAAGTTTTTGTACAATTTGCGAATATTGTTTTTTATATTCGTATTATGTTCAAATAAATTTTAATTTCGAATAATATACGTGGTAAGCAAAATTCCGCAGGGAGCCAGGCTGTGCAGCTTGGCCTGGGGAGCTGGCGCGGCCCCACGGTCCTGAGTGCCCTTCGATTCTAATTGTCCGACCCATCTTTAGGCCGGCGTCACACGGAGACAGGGTGTCTACTAGGTAGTAAAGTAGTAAAAAATAGTAAAAAGTAGTAAAATTTGAGAAGTAGTAAAAAAAGTAGTAAAAAGTAGTAAAATTTACCTCTGGGTAGTAAAAAATTGTGAAGTGGAATAATTCTTTGAAAATTGAAAGTAATGTATATAAAATAATATATAAAGTGTATTAAGATTATTTAAAATTTATTTCTCCCAGCATTAGCAATTTGCCGCAGTTTATGTGAAATATTCCTGTATGGCGGGATGTAATTTCAGGATTGGGGGACCCAAAATAGAGAAATGTTCCAAAATTTTTGGAGACGACTGTAAATAGTTCATTTTTTCTCATTCAGTTTGATCTGAAGGATATCGAATTGCTTTATGATGGAAGGTTCATTTGGGCCATTTCAATGTTTAAATTTTACTTTTCTTCAATGCCATTTCAAAAATTTTTAGGCATTAAATTTTTAATAATCAGTAAATTATCAAGGATTGTAAACTTTTCTAAGATTGAATTCAGTTTCCTGCTCGAGTTGTTTAAACAATAACCTCAAGTGGCTATTTCTCTCTATAATATTCAACATTCATGTCTTATGCTGATTTTCTTTGGATATACCCCATAGCGTTACCTTCGAAGAAAAACTTATCCTTTGTCATATATTAGGCATTTAAACGTCCTTGCCCTAAGTTTAATAATAGCACTTCACTCAAATTATTGCATCATTTAACTATACCTCACAAATGTGAATATAAAATATAAGCAGTGCAGAACCAAGTGATATAACCTTCCAAATCTTATTCTGAGATGAATATTCTCACACTACGCTCTTCAATGTAAACAAAACTGGGATTTTATGTGCAATTTAAGGGAAAAACTGGATTTATATATCAACTCTTTCACATCACGTTCCTTGATCACAATTTTGAATGTATCATATTGCAATACATCATTACATCCTCAATTTAGCATCAGTACATTACAATTCTTTGGTGAAGATGTCAAAGGAACTTCTCTGCAGTTCATTTACATCCAGCAATAATATCTTCCTTTGAAAAGACTGGAGTTTATTCTGTCCGTTTTGGTGTGAGGGGAACAATAACAATTTACTGTAACTATGAATGTTTTTTTTGTAGAAAAGCTTACCTCTTTGTAAAGCTGAAAGTTTTCTCTTTCTCATGATATTACCTCTCAGGGGAATACAATTACTGTATCTATAGGAATTAGCACTCCCAGGGGGGAATGTCGGGGCCTAAGCTGAAAGTTAGGTAGTCTTTTTTTTTTTTTTAAATAAAATATTTTTTTTTATGTTAAGGACCACCTTTTTTCGGTTCACTGCTGTCCTGTTATTCAGCACCTACTACTTTCTTCTTCAATTTTGGTTGGTCTTGTTTCATAATCTTCTTACACAATTTACTGTTTCTATGCCCTTTCTACGTAGATTCCGCATTTCATTCAACTCCATACTAAATGGTGCCTTCCTCCTTCCTCTCTTTGATCGCATTTGTTGCTGGGGAGGAAGGCTAAAACTAACAACTAATCTAATCTAATCCCATGACATTAATTTATGTCCAAATACTGAAAGAATTATGCTATAAAATTGTCTTTTAGAACAAAATGTAATCTTTCAAATGAGAATTAAGTTCCTTTGGCAGTCATGGCGACTCACGGTTCAGTTCAGTTACCTCCAGGATGTTGTCAGAGGAGCATGGTGATGCTACATCTTATTAAAGTTCTGTCTTCTATCAGGTTGTAGCAGAAGTTCTGTCCATTTTTTAGATATGAAATGAAGTGAAAATCCTCTCAAAAATGCATTTATTTAGTCTTCAATATAGGCACCATTTTTATTAATTTCGTCCTCCCATTTTCCGGTAAGCTTTTTGATTCCTTCTTCATAAAATTTAGATGGTTGGGACACACAAAGAGAAACTTGTTTCATTTCGACCTCTTCTCTTGTAGTAAGCCTTTATTCCATTAAATGATTCTGTAAGCCCCTGAAAAGGTGAAAATCGGTTGGAGCAAGATCTCGAGAATATGGTTGGTGATGCATGACTTCCCAGCAAAATACTTCAACAAGACTTTTGGTTGCGCTTAAAGGGGGGGGGGGGGGGGTCTGCCATTGTCATGGTGCAGAATCACTTCTTTTCGGTTGATCAAAATGGCCGTTTTTTCTGTGAAACTGCTTTTGAACGAGTTAGCTTCTAGCATTAAACTTCAGATGTTATTTTTTGATTGTCACCCATTAATTCGTAATAAACAATTCCCTTCAAATCCCAGCATCCACTCAAAAGAATTTTTTTAGGGTTCAGTCCACTTCTCGGCTGTGGAATTGGCTTTGAACAACTTAGACACTGTCTTTTGCGCTTAACATTGTTGTAAAGGATTCACTTCTCGTCACCAGTTATGATTCGGTTTAGAAAAGGGTCTGAAGTTCATGAGAACGCAGTGAAACACAACAGGTCGCCCGTATGTTGCCTGTTGATTTCTGACAAATCGTGTGGGACCCTGTGTCTCAGCCTTTGAGATTTTGCCAAATCTTTTGATTACCCAATATATGGTCATATGGCTTACATTAAAGTTTTTGTTCATTTCTCTAGTGGTGCTGGTTTGATTTTCATCAATGGCAGCTAGCAATTGCTCAGAATTGAGTTTTTTTTAGCATCTTGCTCATGGTAAGTCTGTTAGACTGTAGTCATTTTTTTAAACAAAAAACGATCTTCTGCAGGTCTTTTCATTCACAACATCATTTCCATGTGTCTTTGAGTGTTTTTGCTGCTGAGCCTGCCATATTGCCTTTATGAAATTCAAACAGTAAAATATGCCTGACATGCTCTTTACTTGGAGTGTACCTTTGGGCTAAAAATAGTTTCTAATTACGATAATTATCACAGAATATGAGAGAAGAAACAACATTTTATTAATTACCATAGATAAGCATACAACATTAACAAGCTAAATTGAAGTAATCTTGCCCTAAACATATAGCTCAACAATTGGACAGAACTCATGTTACAACCTGATACTATATGTATGTGTATGAAAGTTACACGAAATTTGCATTTCCGTGATTTGTTCCATAATATGATGTTAATAACCAATTTGTCATCATTATTGATCGCAATTAGGGTGCAAATTTAAATTTTGAGGTACTTTAGATATATTTTACAAAAATTCGTTCACATATTCAATTCGTTCAATAGTTCACAATCTCATATTTACGAAGTGTCATAGTGTTTAGTCACAATAAAGTTCCCTGATATTCTACCCTGCAGTGTAAAGTGATAGGACGATCACCTGGTGTCTACTAGTTTCCAGTTGGTTTATTTTTTGGGTATCATGAATGGTTGTCCTCATCGTTGAAAGATGTTAAGACATGGTTCTTTGTCTTAACATTCGATTGAGTCCAGTAGGATGGGGTAACTTAGGAATATAGGTAACTTTTTCTCAATGATGCTTTGATTGATACATTGAGCATGAAGTATTTTAAGTATTAAGAAACTTGGACCCTTTTTGAACATTTGGTATTGCGTGTATCATTGACTCATACTACTCATTATAGGCTGATGACTTACATCTGGACATTTGGACAACATTCATTATGTAAAAAATAGGTACTAATTTTTTTCTGGTGAAGGTAGTAAAAAGTAGTAAAATTTGGAAATGAAATATCAGTAGTCACCATGGGAGACCAAATGGTAACGTCGTTTCGTCGTAATCGCCTACAGTCAGCGGTACCACTCGGTCTGTCCAGCGCCACGAAACCGTCAGATTTCAGCCTTAGTTTGGGACCAGCTTTATCATACCATAATTTCAGAACCTGAAATTACGGGACCAGTTTGGTCGTACCATGATTCCAGAACCTGAAATCATCTCTGCCGATGGGCACAGAAGGAAGTTTTGCTAGAAAAGAAAGATGATAAGAAAAGATAATGATTTCAGAGCCTGAAATCGTAAGACTAAACTGGTCTCAAACTAGAGCTGAAATCTGACGGTTTTGCAGCGCTGGACAGACCGAGCGGTACCGCTGACTAGCCGGTTACGATGAAGCGACACCACTTGGTCTCCGTGTGAGGGCGGCCTTATTCGCGCCTTCGAAAAGACGTTATTTTCAAGTTAAATCTAAGTGTGATTCATTTTTGTATTTTCCAGAGGGGGTTACTAGACTATCTTAAGGAATTAGCACTTCCAGTCAGAACCTGTGAGATCCGGAGCTAAAGGTTAGATAGGCTTTCCTTTTGTTAAAATAGAATGGTTTTTATTTTGTTTCGGACCATCTTTTCTCAGTTCACTGCTCTCCTGTTTTTCAGCACTTTGAACTTTCTTTTTCAACTTTCATCTTGTTTCATAGCTTTCCTTCTCAACTTTTTCTGTGCGCAGGGGATCCTGTACGGGAATACACTTTGTCCGTAGATTCTGCGTTCCCTTGACTCCATACTTCCCTCAGGGGGATGCAACTATTGTATCTATGGGAATTAGCGCTCCCAGGGGAACCATGTGTGGGACCGAGCTAAAGGTTAGGGAGGCTTCATTTTTGTTGTAATAAAATAAGTTTTTGTTTTGTTACGGACCATCTTTTTTCGGTTCACTGCTGTCCTGTTTTTCAGCACCTACTACTTTCTTCTTCAACTTTTTTTTGTTTCATGAACTTCTTTCCTAGCTTATTGTTTCTGTGCACCTTGTGCATAGATTCCACGTTCCCTCAACTCCATCCTAAATGGTGCCTTCCTTTTTCCTCTCTTGGAACATCTTTGTCGTGGTTAAGGGAGGCTAAAACTTTCCTATATAATAATAATAATAATAATAATAATAATTATAATAATAACTCCATACTAGATGATGCCTTCATCCTTTCTATCTTTGAAATAGTTTGTTGTGGTAAGGAAAGCTAGAATTAACGATAATAAATATAGATCATTGTCATAGTCACGTAGATCAGGTCACCATCAGTGAAGCTACAGGATGTTGTCATGCTTTATTTGAAGATATTCATTAATGCTCTTTTCTTCTAAATTAAAATTATCACACGAATATGTTGTTACCAAGTACTGAGTGAAATTGTATTTCTGACGCAACACAAAATTAACCTGTTTTTAAACTTATTTTGAACGTTTGTTCCAGATTGTCACCGATTCAACTTAAGATTTTATTAATTGTTCTCACAAGCTACCGAACATCATAGAAAAATGGCCATGATTCATCGTTCACTTCTGGCTTGGTTTTTAGTTCTAGTCTTCTTGATCTTCGTGGGCTTGCGCATCGATGGCCGTACACACTGGAATTTTTTCTTGGTATTCGTGCCCATGTGGCTTTATGACCTTATTTTAATCGTCTTCATCATTCTGAAGAGCATCAGTGATTGCCGATACGCTGACTTGGGATCGTACTCGGTGAAGAAGATCGTCACGATGGTGCTTTTCCGACTGTACCAGCTGGTGATGACGCTGCTGAAGACATCTTTCTTCGTGATGCTGTGCATGAATCTGAACAGCCCTTCCGCTCCGCCCGTCAGCTGGTACGGTGTCTTCGCCCCCCTGGTCGTCCTGCTCGCCGCTCTTTCGGGCAACGCGCTCTATGAGCTCGTCGAGTACAGCTTTGGTCGGACCAGCGACTGAGGCAATGCAGAGTAGAGTGGCGACGACGCGCAGTCACGCGAGTTGCGCTCACGATGTATCGCTCACAGGCATCTTATAAGCCTTCTATATACAAATTGGGTGACGTGCAGTCTCGCAAGTTGCGCTCATGAAATATTGCTCACAGACATCTTATAAGCTTTCTTCGTGCGAATTAGCCTAAAAACCTGGCGATGAGTCTATGAAACTTCTTTCGCACATGCAGTGAAATGAGTTGCAACGATAGTGTTGGGAGTGTACCCTTAGCAGCATGCTGCAAGGAGACTGGCCGAACTCGTTATCGACGCTTCAAATGTTACCTGACCAACGAGCCAATCTACCTCGTTCTGCTTCTGTAAACTTTGTGAAACAAACAAACGGAGAATAATGCGTTAGTTATTTATGAAAGACCTAATGCATGAATGCGGACAAATCCCCTTGAGTAGGCAGTCTAGGGAAAGCTGAATTTATAAATGAAGTTTTACCAAATTATGGTAATTACAGATCCATTGTATTCATTAACATCCTACCCGCAATCATCGAACATCCTCGCCTACCTGACGGTGGGAGTTCACGAAACCTTCATCCCGCATGCGGTTCCAATAGAAAAATATCCGAAGTTTCCTCATAACTGAGTTTTTGTACCGGTGCACCAATATCTACCTTTACCTTTTATTTTATTGAACTTAAGGTCGTTTTGTTTGAAGAAAGAAATCGAACAAAGTTTAAAAAGCGTTATTTTTTCTGACTTATGAAGCATTTTGTACTAACAAAACTACATGAGAATTTTACTAATTGTATCACCTACTCAACAAAAAGGAAACTTTCTCCTTCACCGGAAGATCACCGGACAACCAAAGACTAGTCTGAATAAATTGACTCCGTTTTTGCCTTCCTTCTGACTTCTAGTAGGGAGATGTGGTTAGGTAGCGTGTGGAAACAGTTGGTAGATTTCTGACTATATTGCTCGAGTGACTTATTCGTGCGATGTGCTATTGAATTTACTATAATTACAGGGAGGGAAGGAACGTTTCCTCAAATTAATGGAGCAGAGCCGCTATAAACAGAGAACAAAAACGTTTATCCTACTTTGCTGTGAGTTCGTGTGTAAAATATTGTCTGTTTCCTCTAGGAGGTCATTTTCTTTATCGAAAGTTTCTCGTCTATTTTGGTACCTCGAACAGCATAACAATATTTTTGACTACATTGTAGCAATTATTGTGGTGCGTTTGTGTAAATCGCAACTAGTACCTAAGTAGATATATCTTTATATGAATACAATATATTTTTACAATATAAGGAAATTGTTTTCACACCTGAGTCAAGGCTTCTTGTTGAATTGGTCTTTTTGTGTCGTAATGACAGATTTTGCTCTTTGCGCTATTTTTAAACTTATGGATTTCGAAGATTTTTTAGTTATGCCGCGTTTGTGTGATGGCAGAAGTCATTTAATTGCAGCCAAGCATATTCTTTTGCCACTCAAACAAACCCCCTTTATTCAAGAAGTTTCAACTATGTGTTTTACCCTCCCAAAGCCCCCTTACCTTATCGTGGTGGGAGGGTTTGTGTGTTGTGAGGAGGAGTGAGGCTATGCTGTCGGGACCTCGGTCCTGGTGGGTACAACCGCGGCAGACAGGCTCACTCGGAGCAGCCAGACAAAATGGGGGGCCATGGGAAGGCCCCCCATGTAAATAAAACCGGACCCCGGCAGTTACGAGTGATAAAAGCCCCCGTTATCCCGAGCAAACAAGGGGCTGCTACGGGCCGGGGTTGACGGTGGGAGGGGGTATTCACCCCCTATTGGTCAGTGTGTGCCCGCCTCAAATATAGATGATATATCAAATGGCTACTGACTGCTCGGGGGTCTCTTTTCCGGCCTGAGCCAGCCTAGATAGGGGAGGGGAGACCCTCCTTGACAAGAGAGACCTAAAGCAATGTGCTTGCTTCCACCGATACAACTCTGGCTGCTCACCCCCCGTTGACGACCCTGATATCTAACAAGGACATTGAACCTACCTCTTCCTCTAAAGAGCCGCCTCTGCAACCACCGCCGCACCAACCTGTAGGCGAGGAAACAGAGCGCGGACAAAACAATGTTATAACTCTTGAACCTTACGCACCTGAACGTCCACCAAACAGGTCAGGTCGTGGGCGACGCCGTGGCAGAAGATTGCATCTTCTTGAGGAGGCCGCGCCCTTCGACCTGATGGAGCCGAATTTGCCCACGGAGTACAAAAAGTTCTTCAGTATTAAAGCTAGCGACGGTTCACCTCTGACACACATCGATGTGATCATGGCAAACCGTGACCTGTGTCGTGGGTTGGGAGGTAGACCCGCCAAGATCACAGAGACTCGCGGTGGTGGCCTCTTGGTGGAGGTCCGTAACTCTGAGCAGAGCCGCAACATATTGAGCATTCGCCATCTGGCTGGCGTGGGCGTGGAAGTGACCCCACATGGAAGCCTCAATGAGAGCGAAGGAACGATCTACTACGTCAATTATCCTGGTTACGCTGATGAGCACCTCCTGGAGGAATTGCGGCAGTATGAAGTGAAGGCGCTGTACCGAACCAAGAAAAACGTTAATGGTGCCCTGGTGCCCACTTCTGTCTACATCCTGACGTTTGACCGATGCTCCCTGCCGTCACATGTGAATATAGGGTGGACGAGGTGCAACGTGCGACAATACCTCCCAAGGCCACGACGCTACTATAAGTGTCAGCAATATGGGCATGGTGCTAAGACCTGTCGATCCTTAAGAGGAGCATGCCCAAATTGTGCAGAGGACCAGCATGAACTGCCCTGTGATAAGCCCCCGAGATGTGCTAACTGCGATAAATCACACCCTGCTGGCTCCAAAGAATGTTTCTATTATAAAATGGAAGAAGAGGTGTTGGCCGCGCAAACATCGCAGAGAATGAGTTACGGGGAAGCTAAGCGTGCTGTGAGTAACCGATACTTCAGATCAGAGACGTCCTATGCCACTGCAGTGCGGGCCCCTCCAAGGAGACCTAGCTTTGTTGTGCCAGTGCACCCGACATTTACAGGAGCCCACAGTGTTGCTGGTCGGGACCCCACCGCAGGTGCTGATGCCGCGCGTGTTGCACGCCGTACTCCCGCTGCTGGACCCCGACCTGCTGATAGACCTGAGCGAAGCGATCTTCCCGATGTGTCACGTGCTCAAGCGGACCTCCCAGTCCCTGTGTGCCTGAGTTCGACGGTCTCCTCGGGATCGCGGAAACGCATACCGAGTGTGAGATCGCCACCCGTTGGCAGTGCCATGTCAAAGGTGGCTAGGACTGCGGAAACAGTAGCATCTGACAGTAAGAGGCGCCAAGCTGAGTCAGGGAAGTGTCATGGTGATACGCACGCGGAAGCCCAGGCGAATACCGGCTTGACCCGTGGCCATGGTGAAGCATCGATAGAAGTGGCCCGTCCAATCGACAAGCGGCCTGCGACCGTCTACAGTGCGAACAAGCAGTCCGAGATGCCACCTCCCCAAGATGTAAGGACTATACACGAGAGCCGCAGAAGTGTGAGAAAGCCGGAACCCTCAGTGGCACAGCGTGTGCGTTCGTTGGACCGCGTAGGAAGAGTGCCAGAGGAGACTGCGCCTGACTTTACACGAGTGTGGGCTTTACCCTCGAAGGTTACTCCAAGACCTCTCCCAACCGTGCCCTTGCACGCGTGGGGGGAGAGACCAGCACCAACCAAATCACCATCAAATCAAAGACCGCCAGATCCTAAAGAACAACCCCCAGAAAAGGGAACATGATACAGAGTGTTTTACAGTGGAATTGTAGAGGATACCGTAGGAATTACGGTGACCTCCTGACCATCATCCAGCAACAACAACCACTGTGCATATGTCTCCAGGAGACCATGCTGGGAGACATAACTCCGACCCCACCAGCCAACTATAATATTGAAACTTTCTCTCACGTACCAAATCCTGTCCCTGGATCTGGACTAGCTGTTCTTGTAAGGAAGGACTTGGGTTATTCCAAAGTGCCGATGAACACCCAGATCCAGGCAATGGCAATCCGTTTTTGGTTCAACAAGAAAATGACCACCATCTGCAACATGTATATCTCCCCAGCTGAACCTTTCTCGTTGCCCGATTTTGAGAATATCAGTACTCAATTGCCTGGGCCCGCTTTTGTGGTAGGCGACCTCAATGCAAAGCACGTGGCTTGGGGCAACGCCCAAAGCGACCAGCGTGGTAGGCTCATCAACCAATTCATTACGAGATCCAATTTCTGTTTGCTCAACACTGGGACCGCCACTCATTTTCACGTCCAAACAGGGACGACCTCCGCCATCGACCTCAGTATGAGCACTCCAGATATGTTCCCCGATGTTCTGTGGAGCGTGCTGGATGATACTTATGGCAGTGACCACTTCCCCATTGTTATGGAAGTGTGGGAGTATGCTCCAGTGCCAGCAGAACCTCGATACTGCATGAAGCGTGCCAACTGGGATACTTATGAAGCCCTAACCCAGATGGAAGAAATTAATGATCTGCTGGAAGTTGACGACATGGTGGAGCGTTTTACCGGTACCCTCAGGAGTGCTGCTAGTGCTGCTATCCCGATGTCACGCGGTGGTGCACCAAAGTACCGTGTTCCTTGGTGGAATAATGACTGCGCTGTGGCAAACTATGAGCGGCGGCAAGCCCTGAGACGCTCTAGACGTACCGGCGAGCTGGCAGATATTATTGCATATAAGCGAGCAAGAGCGAAGGCCCAATTCATCAAGGACGCTGCTAGGCGGAGCTCGTGGCGCAAATATGTTAGCAGCCTAAATACCGACACACCTATGACCAAAATTTGGCAACGTGTGGGTAAGATGAAAGGAAAATACAGCTGTGGCAGGCCTTGTTTGGAAGTGAACGGCATACTCACGGCGGATCCTCAGCGGGTGGCGGCGGCGCTGGCTGATAGTTTCGCGCATAATAGTAGCGAAGCCCAGTATCCACCTGCTTTCCAGGTGCACAAACTCCAAAGAGAGCAACATAAGCCAGACTTCGCTACAGAGGCAGTCTTCTCGTACAATGAGCCTTTCACCTTCCTTGAAATTTACCGCACCTTGAGAACTTGCAAAAATACTGCACCAGGCCCTGATGGGATTCATTATCAGATGCTGAAGAGGATGCATCCAACAGCCTTACGTCAGCTCCTTCATATTTTTAATAAGGTTTGGAGGACACATGTATTCCCAAAGGATTGGCGCACTGCAACAATCCTTGCTTTTGCCAAACCCCAAAAACCGGCCACCCGAGTAGACAGTTACCGACCGATCGCTTTAACGAGCTGTGTGTGCAAACTGCTAGAGAGAATCGTAAACATTCGACTTGTCCGATGGCTGGAAGCGGAGGAAATCCTGAATCCTGCCCAATTCGGCTTCAGACAGCTTCGAGGGACCACGGATGCTGTTGTGAGGCTACAGAGCCATCTGGTCCAGAATGTTGCGGCCCGTAAGCAGAGCTTATGTGTCTTTTTTGACCTGCATGAAGCATATGATACCGTTTGGAGACATGGGATCCTAGAACGTGTTTATGGGTGTGGCCTTCGGGGCAATTTGGCCTTTTTTGTCCAGCAATTCCTCCAGGAGAGAACTTTCCGTGTGAGGGTGGGAGCCACACTGTCTCCTTGGCAAATCCAGCAGGAGGGCCTACCCCAGGGTAGTGTGCTGAGCTGTACCCTCTTCTCTCTGGCCGTAAATGACATCACCTCCACACTGCCGGCCAATGTTTCGTCGTCTCTGTATGTTGATGACTTCATGATCTACTCTTCATCAGCGTATTTGCCGGCACTGTCGCGCAGAGTACAGTTGGCAATCAACGGTGTGAATGACTGGGCAACGGAAAATGGTTTCGTATTCTCCACTGGGAAAACTGTAGCCCTACACTTTCAGGGACGATGCCGACGGAACCCCCCACAGCTACTGCTCCGGGGAGTACCGATAAACTTTGCTCATAGTGCCAAATTTCTGGGTATGACTATCGACGACAAACTATCGTGGAAGCCCCACCTGGCCGAGCTGAAGTCAAACTGCAATAGGAGAATGAACCTGTTGAAATGTGTATCAGGCCTGGCGTGGGGAGCTGACCGTGTAACGTTGCTGCGCCTATACAGAACCCTGATCAGAAGTAAGCTGGACTATGGTTGCACTATATACCAGTATGCAAGGGAAACTTCGTTATCAGCGCTAGACCCGGTGCACCACACGGCCATAAGGCTTTGCACTGGCGCTTTTCGGACCTCCCCGTCAGCCAGTTTGTGTGTGGAGAGTGGAGAACCCCCACTTTGGCTCCGCCGTGTGCAACTGAGCCTACAGTACCTGGCCCGTCTAGATCAGCTGCCTCTGTCTCCTACATGGAGAAGTGTGCACGCGCCTTCCGGGCGACATCTGCCTTTCCCATATTGTCTGCCTTCATCACTAAACTATCCTGCGCTGACGGCCGCCATGCAGCTGGGACCCATGAGAGTGCAACCTGTGCTTTTTGACTGCTCCCCGACATGGCGTGTCCCCGTGGAAAGTTTCTGCCCTGGATGTCGAATGCCTAAAAAGGAGTCGATGCCGGCTAACATCCTGAAGGGAATTTTCATGGAGCATATACTGGAGAAACATGCAAACTCTGTGAAGATTTATACAGACGGCTCAAAGACAGGAGATGCTGTGGGCTGCGCCGCTGTGTCCGGGGAATTGGTGAGGGCTAGGAGACTGCTTCCAGAGACCTCGATTTTCTCAGCGGAGCTGTATGGTGTGATGCAAGCGCTACAGCTGATTGAGGAGCACGCATACCACTCTTTCACCATCTTCGTGGACTCGAAAAGTGTAATAGATGCTGCTCAAATGTACAACAGCACCCACCCCATTATTGCGGAGATCGTCATAAAACTGGCACAGTTCGTAAATGAACAGAAGAGTGTCAAGGTATGCTGGGTGCCCGCACATGTGGGGATATCCGGCAATGAGAGGGCAGACCGGGAAGCTAAGCAAGCAGCTGGGTCAAGTGAGAGAACACTAAATTTGATGGTCCCTTCCCGTGATTTTTATCCTCGCATCAAGGCGGCGGTGAAGGATCTGTGGCAGCAAACCTGGACGGCCACAACTGACAATAAATTGAGAAACATTAAGCCTACTGTCCGAGAGTGGTCATCATCTAACTGCCGTGCTCGTCGAATGGAGGTGATACTCTGCCGCCTCCGCATCGGCCATACTCGCATAACGCACGGCCACCTCATGGAGCGACAGCCGCAGCCGCAATGCGAACGGTGCCGTGTTCCCCTGACTGTCGTGCATTTTCTTGCTGAATGTCCAAGATACTCTGCTATACGCAATGTGTGTTTCCCAAGTCTTCGTGGCTGTGCGGAGGATGTGTTGATAGGAATGCTCAGGGAAAACGAGCACTCTGGCTCTAACGCAGCAGCGTTGCAGCTGTTCCTGGAGAGGTGCAAGCTATTTTCTGAGATTTAACAGGAAGCCACGCAGTAATGCACTGTAACCAAGCGTGATATCATATTGGAAGATTGTAGATGAAAAAACTGCAATATGGCCGGGCGCGCTACGTTGGTACCTCGGGGGGTTTCAGCGTGGGTAAGGCGTCCGGCCATAATGGGTGGGCAGCTGAAACCCCCTACGGGGTCTGGCTGCCCAGTGTGTTCGAATGTACTGTTGTATGTACGAAATATCAATGGGGAGACAATTATACTCTTGAGTTGTAATTATAATTACGATCATATAATTTTTGATGTTCAAATAATGTTGATGTTCATCTTACGTGGTAAATCAAAAAGTCTGATACTGATTAAATTATGTGACCTCCGGTGCGATATAGTTTGAATAACTGAAGCGCTAGCAAACCTATGTTACTACTACTACTACTCAACTATGTGTCCATAGATTATCCAACATCTACATTGTTTACGATGCCGTGGCGATGATACTTTCTTCTCCAGAAGGTCTGGTAATGCCGCTAATTGACGAAGCAGCGCTCTCTGACCTAGTAAAGCCCTTAAAAAATTCACTTTTTTTCAATCCTGATAACCGTATCTCTCTTAACTTAGCCTGCTAAGCTAAACTATCCCATCAGAACCTAGCCTAACTTCTCTTTTTTCAGTTTGAATTACCGAGCCTATTCTGCCCTAACCTAACCTAGCACCCTAACTTGTCTTGACCTTACCTATCCTAAGCCAACTTAATCATGAACTTTTCATTTTTCTAAGCAACAAGTGACCTGGTAGCGCAACTATGATACCGCTTGAAGCTGAAATTGCTACGTAATTTTACTCTACGCATTTAGTAAAGGCGTAACCATCACCTCAAGGAGAGCGGCCGGCTACCTCACATAAATATACGCCACTAAGAAGTCGAAAATTGCATCTCCCAGCTACTTCCCCGTAAATTATAATGGGGAGGGGGGACTTCGATGTTCGAAAACAACTATGAAATGACTACGTGATGAATGATAAAGGACAACTCACGGAAATAATAGTATGAAAAAATAACATCTGTATCATGAACGACGGGCCACCCACGCATCTTCGCATGCGCACGGGAACCCACTTAGTTATCGATTTAACACTGTGCTCTCCTGATTACTATCTAGATTTTAAATGTCATGTTAACGAAAGTCTGTATGGCAGTGACCATTACCCTATTCAACTTGATTCTGTCCATCAAAATATGCAAGCCAGATATGAACTGTATAATCTAAACAGAGGAAGTTCAACTCGGTTTAGCGAGCTGACCCAGTTATCTAGTGAAGATGTCGATCAGCTAAATCAGAAGAATGTCGAGGATCACACAGCTGCTTTATCTTGCAGCCAGCTGCTGATTCATTCATACCTCGCTAGAGCGGCTTTTTACCTAAACCTCCGCACCTCATGGGGATGCAACTATGGAATCTATGGGAATTAGCACTCCCAGGAGGAAAATGTGTGAGGGTCCGAGCTAAGAGTTAAGTAAGCCTTGTTTTGGTGGAATAAAAATTTTGTTATGTTAAGGACCACCTTTTGCCGGTTCACTGCTGTCCTGCTTTTCAGACCTACTACTTCTTAAATTTTTATCTCGTTTCATAACTGACTGTTTTTATGCTCCTTCTGCTTAGATTCCGTGTTTCCGTTTCTCCATACTAAATGGTGTCTTTCTCTCTTCGAAACACCTTTTGTGGTGGTTAGGGAGACTTAAACTGACTTCTAATTTAACTGAGACCTCCGGTACCGAGGTGGAACTTAGAGTGAAATGCAAAATGGTGAAACGAAAGCGTATGCTAGCCGAAAAAGCATTGAAACGTTGCAACAATGTCTATAACAGGATCCGATACAATAAAGCAAAGGCTATCTGCCGGAAGACCTTGTCCAGTAAGTTATCCTGGAAACCTATTATCAGTAGCTTAAATCCTAAAACTGGCCTAAATTAATTTAGTACGGAAAAAGGTTCAAGAATTTGCTGGAAAATTCAAACTGACTTCTACCCCAAAGCTGAGGGATCTCCTTACGTACAACATGACCGAAACATTGTTGGAAGCCCCTGAGATGCTGGCAGGACACTTCTCGTCGGTGAGTGCTAATGCAGCTGCTAACGCATCTTTTACGCGCTGAAAGGTAAGGTGGGAAGGAAGACCGCTGCGTTTTAGATAGAAAAGAATAAAATAGCCTTTTAACACGTTAGTTGCGATGGGTTAAACCGAAGTTCAATATTCAACTTGAATTTAAAGTCAAAAGTGATAAGCAAATTTGTAAATATCAAACATTAACTGGGCCTGTTAAATACCACTAATTTAGAAAGGTTGTTAGAATTTTTCAAAACGACCCATCGATGGGTCGTTTCGCAGCAGGAAAAACCTAAGCACGACCCACCGGTGGGTCGTGTCGCAGTCAACGTGTTAAACATTTCTGAACTTACAACTGCCTTGCACTCAACCAGCGATAATACTGCTGGCCACGACATCACGAAACCTTCCTCCCTGCAATACTTTCTCTCCTACAAAAATTGTCCCAACAGATGTTTCCAACAACTTGGCCGCTAACGATAATTATAGCAGTTTTAAAAGCTGGTAAAGATCCAACTTCTCCGAATAGTTACCGCCCAATTGCTCTCCCCCTCATGCTTAAGCAAGTTACTCGAAAAAATTGTCAACGACTGATCAGGTTTTTGGAATAGACTAGGAAAATGATAAATATTCAATCTGGTTTCCGGAAGAAACGAAGTACCGCTGACCAATTGGTGACGCTTCCTTCACACATCGCATTGAGTATTGCTTGAAAGAATCATCTCCTTACCATCTTCTTTGATTTACACAAAACGTATGATGCCGCATGGACTTACAGAATCCTGCTGAAACTTTAGAAATATGGTATGCGTGGACATCTTGCTTTTCTACACAACTTATTAACAATAGGAAGATTACAGTCCGTCTCCCAAATGCCCACTCTTCAACTAAAATTCTTCGCGGGGGAGTTCCTCAAAGGAAGTGTCGTAAGCCGCGTGTGTTTCCTGATTGCTATAAATGATATCGCTGATGAAATCCTGCAGAGTGTCAACCGACTTCCATGCGTCGATGACTTTGTCATCTATGTGTCGGGCGAATGCCCGGAGCGCCTTAAACGACAATTGCAAATTGCCATTAACCACCTCTCGCGATGGACAGCGACCTCTGGGTTTCAATTTTCCTCTTCCAAAACAGTAGCTCTGCATTTCTGTCGTGCCCGTAGCTGTCTGAAAGTCTCCCCAGAACTTCAGTTAGACAATTCTGTGCAACCGCACGTCGAGCAATAAAAACATCTAGGATTAATCTTTAACTCAAGGCTTACCTGGAGATCTCGCATCTAATCCCTCAAACGATCATGTTCACTATGTATAAACTTGCTGAAAGTTATATCCCATAGCGGAGCGGAGTTTGGAGCGGATCGGCAAACTTTGCTTCGGCTTTATATGGGTCTACAAAAACAAAAATTAGACTACGGCTCTGAAGCTTATTGCGCTGCATGTCTTATCCTGAGGAATTCATTAGACACTGCAAAATTATGCCCTTTGACTAGTTACTGGTGCCTTCAAAAGTTTACATATCCTATCACTTCATGCTGGAAACGAAAGAGCTGACAAGGCTGTACACTCTTCTACCCAACGAGGGCGCCAGATACGTGAAGGAATGCCTCGCGGAGACTTTATTTGTAAAAGCCACATTCATCAGAAATAGAATCATGAATAGCATGAAGGGACCGAGAACACACCCCGAGAAATAAAGGACACGACACAACCCTTCCGAACAAGCTGCTGGACCGACCGTGAGTGGGAGATTAAGCTGTGTCACCTCCAAATTGGACATACCCTCCTAACGCATGAAAGTTTAATGAACGGAACTGCACCACCACTACGTATTCAGTGTCAGGTTACTGTGAGTGTAAAGCATATTCTCACAGAGTGCCAACGATATGCTACCCTGTGACGCCGGTACTTCGGTCGGAGTGAGATAGTGATGAGTGAGTTGCTGGAAGACTAGGGTCCAATTGAATTAGGAGGAGGCCTCAGTAGGTTTCTCCGAGAAACGGATATATTTCATGTAATCTAATCTCACATGAGTTGTAAATTATAAAAGCGATGTACATTTTTATATGACATCATTTACAAATTTATTTTAAATTGTACTGGAAATGCAATTTGCTACTGCGTCTCACTGGACGTTTTGCTTGTTAGTGGTAACGGTGGTTAAGCAATTATAATAATAGTAATATTAAAAATAGCAGTAACAATGTTTCAAAAAGTATTTCAAGTTTGTAGGCGGCAAGCCTACAAACTCAAATGCGGCAAGCAGGAGTCTCCCAAGGAGAAGAGGGAACGCAAGAAAGCTTTCATGGAAAGTCGGGAGAAAGTGTTCACTGTGGTGCTGCCTTTCCTTGCCGTCGTCGCTGTCATCGTTATGATCTTCTCGTAAATCAAAACCAGGCCCGTGAACGACCTTTAGTATGTCGCGTGCATTTATTCCAGCGAAGTGATTCCATATGGAAAACCAATCACTATCTCACCTGATGCTCCTGTCAAAATTTTGCTGCGTCGCAATTTATGGTATGGTATGTTAAAATTGTTGAATCAGAAATACAAAACCTATAATCTTCTTGGTCCTCTTGCTTATATGTACACACGTGTGTGTCCATGTTAACGAAACCGGTGTTTTTCGTAACCTAGGCACACACATGGCCGTAAAACGTGTGTATATATATGTGTGTGTGTATGTGTGTGAGTGTGTATGGATATATACACACATGCATACGTATATGTACATATGTGTGTATGTGGGTATATATTTATATATATTTTTTTTTTTGCTTCCTCAAAATGACACTTGTAAACATTGACCGAAACAAGCGATTTCATATATTATTTCCTGGCGTCAAGAATTGCGAAGTCTTATGTCATGTACATGTAAACTGTCAAAAGTGTTTTCACCCCACAATGAAAATGCATCGTCCATGAAATTGTGTTATCTCTTACAATTTTCATTACATGTATTATCAGATGTAGATTAAGCTAGATTAGGAGTTCATTGCCCTCAATCATTTCTTTTGACTAGTGACACGAGTTTTTCAATACTCGTGTGTGTGTATCATCTAAGTGTATTAATTTTAAGATATTTTAAAAACCAATGATGGTACTTTTGTACCATCTCTATTGGAAATAAACCTTTTTTTTTTTTTTTTTTTTTCTTCTTTTTTATGTGTATATATTTACATGTATGTGTGCACATATGTGTGTACTAAACTGACAACTAGCATTTTACTAGAGATAATGGTCATTTTCTGTTCACTCTCAACTTGTAACATTACCTAACTCGTCATCTCTTTATTATTGCAAAGCATTCATGTACCAACTATACATTTGTTGTACGATCATCCATTTATATTTATATAAAATGCTTATTAACTAACGACCGTTATGTTAAAATTGTTAAATTAGAAATACAAAACTTATAATCTTCTTGATCCTCATGCTTATGCGTACATATATATATATATATATATATATATATATATATATATATATATATATATATATATCTGTATGTGTGTGTGTGTATGTATGTATGTATATATGTATGTACGTATATATATGTATATGGATTTGTATTTATATATATATTTTTTTTTTCATGCTTCCTTAAAATGACACTTTTGAACATTTGCCGAAACAAGCGATTCATATATTATTTCCTGGCATCAATAATTGCGAAGTTTTATGTCATGTACATGTAAACTGTCAAAAGTTTTTTCACCCCACAATGAAAATGCATCGTCCATGAATTTGCGTTATCTCTTATAATTATCATTACATGTATTGTCAAATGTAGATTAAGCAAGATTAGGAGTACATTGCCCTCAATCATTTATTTTCGACTAGTGACGCGAGTTTTTCAATACTCGTGTGTGTGTATCATCTAAGTGTATTAATTTTAAGATATTTAAAAACCAATGATTGTGATATTGTACAATCTCTATTGGAAATAAAGTTTTTTCTTTCTTTCTTTTCTTTCTTATGGGAACGATTATTAGATTCAGTCAATCTTGTGAACGAATTGGTTTTTGGTGAAGCTACTTCAACATCTTGTGTGGCTGAGCATCACCGGACAGTGTTGGAGCAGGCTGTCAAGCCAACGAAACCTGCGGGGCAATTTTCAAAATCGGTCAAGTCTGTTCTCGTCATTACAGTTGTTGAGAGCATGGATCTATTTTATGATGAGGCGAAAATATTTTTTATACTTTAGACTTAGTGCTGAGCTGCAGTTGTGTGGCTGGCTGCTGATGTGCCGTAAACTCTGTTGCAACAAAGTAGCATTTCGCTCAGAATGAATTGAGCAATTCTATTTTTAGATTTTTTTGCTTTTTTGGCAGTGTTAGTTTTTGCAGTTCTTAGATTTCAATCGAAAGTGGTAGCATTGAAAATGTTTTTTTGAAGAACTTTCCCCATGCAGCGGATTTGCTCTGCTCTAACCCAGGTGCTTCTTAGCTTCCTGGGGGCTGCGTGTCAACGTGCCGGTTGTTGGTTACCTCGCTTGTGTAACTCCTCTGGGGACTTCTTCTTTAAATGGGGTAGGTCATTTGCTTCTTTCTAAATGCTCCACAATTCTTGAACCCTGTATCGCGAATGTACAAAGTAGCTTCTTAGCTCGAGCAAATTTTCTTTCAACTATGCATTACGTGAGATTGATTAGTTCCTTAGGTCAGATTTATGCGAAAGCTTTATCCTTCAGGAAAAGTTATATTTTAATTTCATAAATACACCCCGTTCATTGAAATTTTCCGCTCAATGTTCAGCTATATAACAGCGTAGTGAACCGTCGAGAGCAACCGCTTCAATATTTGGGCCTCATTCCAGAAGTTTTTATTCATTTTGTGATGCGGGAAAAAGTATGACGGGCTTTTACGAATTGAGTCGCGCACATTGGCTGAAGTTTAACGTTTAAATTATTGTAGATCTTGAAGACAAAGAAGCCGCAGGAGTGCAATTGGTCGAGTGTTAGTTCACGCCTGCCTGATTAGCTGGTGTTATGTTCCCTGATCTGTCTACCTAGCTGCCGCGCGGGCAAACCAGCGATGGTTGCCTGCCTGCTTGCCTGCCGTGCGGGGCTCTGTCGGGTTATTTTGCTTTACTGATCGCGGGTTGCTCGCGTTCTTTTTCCTTCTCTAGTTGTCGAGTTTTTTTTTACAGATGTGAATATGTGTTCGAAAAATTCAATTGGTTTTTACATTGTAGCTATTTATGTTTGTTAACAAAATACGTAATTTCACGGAGACATGACGCTATTGTAATTTGGGTCTGTTTACCTTGCAGTACGTTCTACGGTCTTTCTGTTCGATTGATTTTGTGTGAGTGAAGTTCAGCCATTCTTCTACCTTGTGATGAGTTGTTGCTTGGTCTCAACAAATCGCGATTTTTGTACTACATACTTACATAAACACATGAAAGTGAAATGCTGGTTTTACTACTCGTAATATTAACTTGTGTTCATAATTTGCAAACAATCATAACTATGTCGTTCGCGTATACCAATACTGCTGTCCATTCGCTGCGTTGCGAGAAATAAATTTTGCTCATCCCAACGAAATGTCAGATTTGGATGCTTATAATATAAGGAAAACGGTTCGTCTGTCAATGAATTTTCTTTCTTATGCCACAAAAAGTAAAGAGTAAAGTTCATTACAATAGTGGGTGACAAATTTTTGCCCACGTTCTTGTACAGTTCTTGTGCGTATCTCGTTCGGTTCTCTCACTTGCAATCATACATGTAACCTTTATTTAATTATAAAATTATACGGTGAACACCTAATCCACCGAGGTCACTTCCCGCCTCAGAAATGTTGATCGGTTTACACATAAGCTTCAACATTTTTCAATTGTATCCCTCTATTCTTATCTCTAACTGGTATGGCATCTCGTCTTCGTAAGGTTTCCTTTCTACCACTCAGTTTCTCTCAGTCCACACCGTCGCGTAAATTACGCTTGATGGCAAGTGATGCTTAATGAGCAAGGGAGTCTCTCTCCCCATCCCATGATAGAGAAACAAATTGGTAGCAATAAATAATTTCATACAACGTATCTCGAATAAATAAGATATTTACAAAGCTGTACAGAATGGTAAGATTAAGGATCATTCTGTTACTTCACAAAAAAGAGACGCACACAGCCAAACAATACAGACAATAATGATCACGCAATAGTAATAATAAATTTAGGGTTACGTTTCCAAACGTCTCAGCAATTATACGAAAGAAAATTGCGTACGTTAGATACAACAGGAACTTTAATGGATCACTAACGTGCCTCCTTCTCTCATGAGTCCAGCAAAGGATGAGCCACAAAGCACCCGCAGTAAGTGAAGTACTTAGAAAGCTCAGAAGACTCTAGTACATTTGCTCACGTGCTACTATGGTCGACTATATACCTCAGAAAATAGCCTGGACTCGCTCGACAATACGTTGTGGCTAGCTCTTCACATGAGTGCTGTAATTAACTATAACCTTAAAAAGGCCTTCCAAATGGAGTACAACGTATCCCGGTTTCAAATAAAGAAAAATCACGCCATCAACATACGAAAATGTAGCGCCACTCACAAGAAAATGGGCTGAAAAAAGAGCTCAGTTAGTAGGTTAGTGCACACAGTTGATCACACATTATTAGATATACAAAAAATACATTAAATCAGCAGAAGGGTGGGCGACGGGTTCGCTAAGAAAATTACTATGAAAAAACGATAGATTGTAACCAGTCGTTTCCTCATCCAAGGTTCATCATTTTTGGCACAAACTTCCGTTACAAACAATATTCTCACATCGATAATCACGCAAATTCCAACACAAAAACACCCGATACGTGCAATACTCGAGTTTCAACTGTTACTATACTTGGTAGTTCGACACTCACCGAAGTCCTCGTAACAAATTTCACCGGATACCTCTGCTTAACAAGTATTTCATGAAAAAAGCACAATATGAATTTCTAGCATTGCAACTTTATGGTAAAATCCCATAAGCAACGCCCGAATCTCGACATCTTGCAAACGAAAAACAAATTTTACGGAAGAGGAGCAGCACTTGACTATGTTGCTATAGATAATACGATACCCGATAGTAGGACAGTTTATTTATATTTTCTTTGGCTACCTCAAGATACAAGAAACGTCGCCTCGTTATTTGACACATCAGAAAACAAGATCTTAAATGGCGAACAAAATTTCAACATTTTATTTACTTCTAAGAGTTTCGTTCATCTCTCATGTTTTACAACTATATAAGATTAAGTAGTAGTATTATTTTGCAAGGTTACTAACGCTTCAGATTCAAAGCCTATATCGCGCCGGAGATCTTACCTTATACGATAAAGATCAATTAAATAACATGTATAGCAAGACTCACAAAGAACTATTACACTAGAAATGAATTTACAAACTTATATGACACTATAATTTCGAAGTTTTCAGAATACAGAGGTACTACAATTTGCACACAAGAGATGACTCAGAGAGATGACAAATAAGTCGCTCATGATCAATAAGAATAAACCTCAGCTTGTGTTCTCAAAATCGCGAGCTCCCACCAACAGTCGCCTAACGAGCTACGAGAGGCGGTCCTCCATTGGAGCTGAGTGCCGTATTGAGCTCTCACCCCGCGAGAGAACGGCGGAGATCGAGAGCCGTGAAGCCCGCGCCACATATCTTTTAATAGATGCACGCTGATTTCTGCCATATCAACATTGACTGCTTTGCATTGCATCCCGCCAACAATATTTCCAAAAAGAGTAGATAAAACAAGTGAAAAAAATGCAGAAATCATGCATATAATTGGAAATTAGTGGGGCGCTGCAAAAGGAAGTTAAAGTTATGATGAAATATGAATCACACTTCACCATCGAGTATGAAGTGACCAGCTAACCTTAGGAGAAATATAAAAGCTATTCCATAACTCTGTAGATCGCCATTTGAAGAAACGAAATGTGCCCCAGATTACGAAACAAGATCAAAGTCATAGAAGAAAGTAGTAAGTGCTGAAAAACAGGACTGCAGTGAACCGAAAAGATGGCCTTCAACATAACAAAAACGTCTTATTTTAACAAAAAGAAGGCCTACCTAACTCTCAGCTCGGACTCGCACATTTTTCCCCTTGGGTACAGACAGGGAAGACTCCCCCAATGTGAAGTGGAAGTTAAAGGTTTTACCTCACCAACACTACAGGAATTTATCTGAGAAAGTTTTGGTGCATAAGAACCTGATCGATAAATTATGCAACAGGCCTCATTAAAAAAAGCTTGAGTAAATGAGACGTCTTAAGTATTAGGCTGAGTTAGAAGTGATTTTAGTTTGGCGAAACTTTCACGGTGTTTGATAAAAATTCCTTTATCATCAACAGCACATTATAGTTAATGAAATAAACAATCTGCGCAAGGTCTGGCGAGTACACTGCGTGAAATAAAATAGAGCTGCAGAATTCCAGTATTATTTGAAAAGTGATCGGACATTACCACAAAAGAGTTGAACGTTCATGATTTTAGCGCTGAGTGTTTGCTTGCATGACTTTAAGCACACTTTGCAACCAACAGCACTTGAGAAACTAAGACTAGTTCACAAACTCACGACACGTAATGTCCCAGTTATCCCATTGCTGCCTCCCTGCCGAACTTTCCCAACGCTGATTTGATAATTGTGAAGCAATATTCAACACGGCTGGAGTAAAATTGGCTATGATTAAAACCTCAAGCAGAAAAGGGTAATTTAGTATGAAGATCTAAACACAAACTAAAATGTGTCACTACTTTAGCTTCCGAAAATCGACAATTACTAATGGCTAAGCTCAACAATCATATTCACTCATTAATGCATCGAGGTCTGCAAGATCAAAGCTACTCGCAAACGCCGAACTTTGCTGGCAAATTACGACATCGTTGAGGTAACATAGACCAATATTAAATAAAAAAGCTGCAGTAAGCAAAACAAAAATAGGAAATGATAACTTCCACCTACTAATAAATTAATCGGAATAAAAGGAGGCAATATCACCAAACTCTTGTATTGTCAATGGTATCGGTGTTTCAAATCATTTACGGCTGCTCCGACATGCCTAACTAACTCCTTCCCGAGCAAACTCATCAAAACGTGAAAAGCATATCCACACAGATCTAAACAGAACCGGTTGTCCTTCGTAAAAGGCATGATAAAAAGTAACTCACAGCAGAAACAGTTATTTCTCATGCGATCACTCACCTTATAACCAGTCCTTGGACCCAAAACACATAACTACTGTACATGATCATTGGTTTCTTCCTGGTCACTTATGCAGTGCACAGAACATTACAAATCCTCATCCCTCGTCTCCTTCGATGATTGCAGGAAAGCCCAAAGCTTACAAATTCCCTAAAAGAATTCAAGTCAACTACCCCCACACTGTACCAGCTCTAAACATAATGGAAGACTTCTCTGTGCAGCAAATCCACAAAAAAAGGTTACTGCGCAGGATCATTGGCCTTGCCAAGGCATCCACACCACATAGAGAAAACCACCAGCTAGCACCCATGGATATTGAGCAACTGTTACAAGTAAAAAAAAAAACAAGAGGAGCAACAACAACAATTAAAACAATTAAGCGCTACAAAAAGCAAGCGTTAACTGAAATGAATGCCTTCCTTATTGAAGGCAAGAAGCAACTTCATGAAGTCTTCCTGCTCCATAGAGCGAGCTCTGCTCTGCGCCATGCCGCACTCCTCCAACACTGCCTCGATCTTCTCACGGATGTCAAAACTCTCGCTGATCTTGCGGTTGTGCTTCGCGCACCACACGCGGTAGTTGGTCATCAGGGTCTACGGACAAACATAGCGCGTCATGAATACAGAAGTATACATACATGGTTTATTCTTGTATGCAGTATACATACATAGTAACCTTGCAAATGAAATCCTTGGAACAGAAAAATCATTCATTAAAGGCACCGGTTTATTCTAGTGATGTACCGATGTATCGGTATCGGGCAGTATCGGTCAGTTTTACTTGTGTCGGTATCGGCAAAATCGGCCGATACTTTCCAATAATACGTATTTATCTATCATGAAAATGAAGGTCATAAATCGTGAAAGTAAAAGCATCTAACCTAATAATACCCGTTGTGTGTTTATATATTTATTTATACATTTGTTTGGTGTCCGCTTCTTAAGAAACATAGGATGTCTGAGTGTGCGGTATCATGGATACCGAACATCTCGGTGTAACATTGAAAGATGGCCCTTAGATGCATTGATATGTTTGATATTTTATCAGGATAGCATCGGTTGGGATAGGTTAGGACAGGAAAGGTTGAGTAATGTTGACGTTATCCATGGAATTTCCACGGGTCCTGCTACTCAATAAAAATATCTTTGGTTTATTTGTTTGGAGTCCGCTTCTTCCATTTCTCTGTCACGCTCATAAATTTAGCCATAATGACGGTATCTGTGATACGAGTTTCACCAGTGCGCAAGTACAATATTTTTTATCACGGGTACTGTTATGATAAATATATTTGTTAGTCATCCTCGTTTGGAAAATTTATTCAAGAAATATATTAAATCCCGGCATTTTTAGCAAGCCGTGCATACTAGTAATCAAATAAAGAGCCTATTCACACCTAGTAAATTAGCTAACTGCTGAATTACAGCGTTTAATCAGGCCCGCTAACTGAATTTACTACTTTCAACTCCCGATGAGTCACGTACGGTCAGCGAGTGAAAGCTATGTAGAATGAAGATTTAGACAGTAAAAGAACCGTAGCCACATAAAATTATTATACTTTTATTACTAAAACCTACATAGTTTGACGTTTCTTAACGTATGTGACAGGCTAAGAAAAATCAAACCAAATAAATTAAGTTGAATGCACTTTTTAATTTTTTTTTTTCATTTAAAAATTTCATTTTAAATTAGCATGTTAATCGCCGTACATTACGAATTTTGCATTTTTCTTATATTTTAAGATGTTTGAAAAATTCACGAACAATCTTTTTAGTTGGTTGCGTATTTGCGGATCTTTTCGGTTTTGGGGCCGATCGAATTTTAATGTTTTCTTTTCGCCATAGTATGTATTTTGGTGTGAAAAACACGAAAATGATAACCATTTTGTGGAGAAAATATTCATTAAGTGTTACTAACCTAACCTAACCAAGGGTAGGCTATACTTTCAAACACCTCACTGTTAATCATGGTGAAAACTTCGTGGACCCTGCAACTGGTGCACACGCTCAAATGATTGCGAGTGCATAGCATAGTCTAAAAAATGAAAAAAAAAACGTCGAGGAGGCACTCTCCAACAAATGATGGTCTCGCATCTGCGTGAATTTGCGTGGCGAAAACGTACCGAGAAATCGCAGTATTTTTATAAAATACCAACGGATATAAGCTAATTTCATGCTTAATAAATAATTTCTCCACAGAATGGTTTTCATTTTCATGTTTTTCAAACTAAAATACAGACTTTGGCGAAAAGAAAATATTAAAATTCGAAAGGGCCCCAAACCGAAAAGAGCTCTGTTTGCCTCTGCAGACTGTGTGTTAGTACTACTATTACTACTATATACTACTGTACTACTTTTACTACTGTATAATACTTGCGTTCACGCTGCTATTTCTGAGACTAAATGCTACATTATATTACTAGTTTACGCCTGTAAATGGAGAAAAATATAATTTTCAATTTATTTAGTCGGATAATAACCTCAGTTGGCAAATAAGTATTGCTAAACAGTGAATACTTGTTCGTTCATGCATGCTGATAACGGTATCATACGAAATAAAGCGGAAAGATGGCGCAATCGAAAAACTTTGTGCGGGAAACGAATCAAACGATATAGTTAACATAGCCAGAGCAGTTTTATCATTCCCAATCGAAAACTTTATTGTCAATATTGTTATATTATTAGATACTAGTGTGCACGGCCCACCAAAAATGACGGGATTCCACACCTTTACTGAAGAAATTTTTCATATGTGGGTGACCAACAAATATATCCGTCCTAACAGTACCTGTGATAAAAAATATTCATGGACTTGCGCACCGGTGAAACTCGTATCACAGATACGGTCATTATAACTATCCTTATGAGCACGTCAGAGAAATGAAAGGAGCGGACTCCAAACAAATAAACCAAGGGTATTATAAGGTAATAGCCGGCCGTTTGGAAATCCACTGACAATGTCATCGTTAAAGCCAAGTGGACCCCACGGTAGAAGAAACAAGGTAGGGTCATATCTACGGGGGAAAAAAAACTTCTTCTTGTTCGGCCAGCCAATAGAAAGGCCTTATTTCAAACAAACTTTATAAAGTCACCAAACCACGTCGTCGTTTGGCCAATAGTAGTGAGGGATTTGGGGGCAGCAGTCGTACCAGATGCAATATGAGCGCTGTTATTGGTTGGTTGCCGTGACGTCAGCAAACCCACACAGTTATCGAAAAACAGACTTGTTTGAACCTACTTTGTTTCTTCTTCCGTGGTGGACCCGTGAAAAAATTCTGTCAACATTACTTACCTTTCCTAATCCATTATGTTCTAACCGAATCTATCCTGACAAAATGTCAAACATATCAATGCACGTAAGGCCATCTTTCAATACACTGAGGAATTCGGTATCCATGATACCGCAAACTCAGACATCCTATGTTTCTTAAATATAATTTTATTATAACACCCATGTAGAGCTTGAAATGGTTTTATTTTATTATAATTGTAAAAGTATCGGTATCGGTAGTAGTATCGGTCAAAGTATCGGTATCGGCCAAAAAATGGGTATCGGTATCGGCCAAAAAATGGGTATCGGTATCGGCCAAAATATGGGTATCGGTATCGGCCAAAATATGGGTATCGGTATCGGCCAAAATATGGGTATCGGTATCGGCCAAAATATGGGTATCGGTATCGGCCAAAATATGGGTATCGGTATCGGCCAAAAAATGGGTATCGGTATCGGCCAAAAAATGGGTATCGGTATCGGCCAAAAAATGGGTATCGGTATCGGCCAAAAAAATGGTATCGGTACATCACTAGTTAATTCTTTCAAAAACATGAACGCATTTCATTTCTGGTGGAATTTGCGCTCTAATGATAATTTTTTTGGAGTTCATTGACGAGTGTCAGTTCCTCTCTCATTCTGATGCCGGTGCTAGAGTAAGACGGTAGTAGCATTAACACCAATATAAGAAAAAAAATCGTACGTTATAGGATAGTGAAAGGCAGTTAAAATGAGTTTGTGAGAATGGTAAAATAAAGGCATTTTTTGGAAAAGAGTTCTCTCGGCATCTGAGCCAACAGCACTCATTGCAGCTGGCAAACATGGCGAAACAAAATTACAAACAAGTAAGAGAAGCAATGAGAAAAATTGATATAACTGGAACTCAATATTATTCATAAAAATTATAATAAGAAGAAAAACTAACATTGCTCCGAGTCTTCAACTACATGCAATTGAGACTGATGAAACTAGTGATACTGCAGTCCAACTTTGTTCAGATCGCAGTTTTGATGAACAATTAATCCTAAAAATATACCCACATGAGCAAACAAACTCTAACTCATTCACCTTACGATGGCTTAGAAATTTTTCCTGTTCTGGTACCAAAAGAAATACTCGATTGAGCTGTATTATCTTGCACGCACATCCCGTAAAGCATCAATAAAGAAGATATTTCTTAAGTTCGCTTGTTTGAAAATGAAAACATAGTAACACGTTGACCATTACTACTACAAATTAGACATGGTTGAAAATGACACATGGGCTGAGAAAAACATCTTCCACCCAGAAATTGATAGGAGACAACATTAGAAGCGTTTGCACAGGTTTGGGCCATAATTAGTTGGTTAAGTTGACTCGGAGAAAAATGAGGCAGAAAAAAATTGACAAACCTAAAGCTGACAAGCACTAGTAATTGCTTTCAGGATGAGGAGTATGATCAACAGCTGTCAAGAGTGGCTCGATGATAATAAGCAGTATTTAGAATTGGTACGAGGTTGTGAGTGCTGAAAACTAAAAGGAGATATTTCTAGTGATGTACCGATGTATCGGTATCGGCCATTTTTAGTGGTATCGGTATCGGCAAAATCTGGCCGATACTTTACCGATACTTTCCAAAAGTACGTATTTTATCATTCAAATGAAGGTCATAAATCATGAAAGTAAAAGTATTTAACCTAATAATACCCGTTGTGTGTTTATTAATATATTTATTTGGTGTCCGCGTTGTGTGAGTTTGCGGTATCATGGATACCGAATTCCTCAGTGTAACATTAAAAGATGGCATTTCCGTGCATTTAAATATTTCACATTTTATCAGGATAGGTTTTGTTAGGATAGGATAGGTTAGCTTGGATTAGGATAGGCTAGGTTAGCACAGGTTAGGTAATACTGTCAAAATTTTTTCTCGGGTCCGCCTAGCTTAACGATGACATTGTCCATGGAATCTCCGCGGGTCCTGCTACTATCTAATCATACCCTTGGTTTATTTGGAGTCCGCTTCTTCCTTTTTTTTTGTCACGCTCATGAGGAGAGTTATAGTGACCGTATCTGTGATACGAGTTTCACCAGTGCGTAAGAACAAGAATATTTTTCATCACGAGCGCTGTTAGGATGAATACATTCGTTGGGCATCACATTTGGAAAATTTGTTCAAGAAAATTAGTGAGTCCCGTAATTTTTGACGGGCTGTGTGTACTTGTAATCAAATAAAGAGCCTATTCATACCTAGTAAATTAGATAGCTAACTGTTGAATTATAGCGTTCAATCAGGCCCGCTAATTCACTACTTTAAATTCCCGACGAGTCACGGTCATAACTGAAAGCTATGTAAAATGAATAGTTAAACCCTGTAGCTACATAAAATTTTTATACTTTTACGACTAAACCTTCATAGTTTGACCTAATTTCCATATCTTAAAGTATGTGACAGGCTAACAAAAACCAAACTAATTTAATAAAGTTGAAGGTGCATTTGAAAGTTTTTGTGAATTTAATATAGAAATTGCCGAAAATTCTATTTCAATTTAGCTTGTAAATCGCCAAATATTACGAAGCTAATAATTTATTTTAACTTAGCATGCTTACCACCGTTCATTACGAATCTTGCATTTTTCTTCTATGTTAAGATGTTTGAACAATGCACAAACAATGTTATAGTTTAATACATCTGAACGGGTCAGTTGATTGCTTTCATCGCAACTTGATGAATTTAAAAACGAGGAAAATTCCAATGAACTTAATCATATTTACTAGGAATACGTTTCGGAGTCCAGCTCCATCATCAGTTCGTAAAATTAAAATTCATTACGACAATAATAAGAGAAAAAATAAAATGTTGGATACAGTCATTAAAGGGAATCGCGAAAACAAAAAAATCAAAACATGTCCCACAGAAAGTAAAATCGACATGATCTACTTCCAATTTACGATGGGTAGGAACTGCCAGAATTGTTGAGGGCCAGTTTTCGTTTAAAAATATGTAGCGCCTCTGAAATTCTGAGGTCACATGTAGTTGAAGCCGAATCTAAGATTTTGAAGTCCGCAGAGGATATCGGTTCGTTGCATTTTACTGCGTGATTACGTACGAATTGTGCGAATTCATTCCCCGTGCGGAAGCTTCAACCCCGATGTTCGGCCATTCTGATCTAAAAATTTTGTGCCGTAATGCCAACGTACGATGATGTGCACTGCACACAACTGTAATAATAAATCAGAAAGGCTCTTTTTCCATCAAAAGCGTATCCTTGCACCGGAATTGTATAATTTTATGGTTGCTTCATTTTTCCGGTACAAGGATATGCTTCCGATGGAGATGCTAACCTCGATCTCTGATTTATTTTTAACAGTTATACAGTTGTGTGCAGTGCACATCATCGTACATCGGCATGACGTCACGAAATTTTTAAAACAGAATGGTCGAACATTGGGGTCGAAGCTTCCGCGCGGGGAACTAATTAGCTTACTCCTCACACTCCGCAGTACGTAAATCATGCAGTAAAATGCAACTAAATCTTAGATTCAGCTTCAACTGCATGTGACCTCAGAATTTTAGAGTTGCTACATATTCTTAAACAAAAACCGGCCCTCAACAATTCTGATAGTTCCTACCCATAACAAATTGTAACTAAATAGTAATCTTGTCGATTATAGTTTTTCTGTGACATGTTTTAATTTTATTTTTATTTCCTTTAATGACTGTATCTAACATTTTGCTTTATCTTTTATTGCAGACATAATGATTTTTAAATTTACGAACTGATGATGGATCTGGACTCCGAAACGTATTCCTAATAAAAATGATCAAGTTCCTTGAAATTGTCGTTTTTAAATTCTTCATCTTATAGATGGTTGCGTGTTTGCGGATATTTTCGGTTTCGGGGCTTCCCGAATTTTAATATTTTCTTTCGCCAAAGTATGTACTCGTATTTGGTGTGAATAACACGAAAATGACAATCCTTTTTTGGAGAAACTATTGTTTTGGTCCACTTTTGGGGCCAGTTGCTATTATAGCTAGTCTACATTACGTTGCAATACGATTAGAAACACATATCTATTGAATGGATTTCATTTTGTTGTTTTTCTCAACAATATAGTTAACATAGTAAGAGCATTTTATTTTTCACAATCGGAAACTTTTTGTCAATATTTTTGTATTATTAGATATATAAGGAAATAATTTTATTATAACTCCCATGTATAGGAGTTATAATGGTTTTATTTTAATACAAGTGTGCACGGCCCGCCGAAAATGGGATTCAATACTTTTCACCAACGTTGAAACTCGTATCACAGATACGGCCATTATGAGCGTGAGTGACAGAGAAATGGAAGAAACAGACACCAAACAAATAAACCAAGGGCAATGGTATTATTAGGTAGCAGCATGACCCATGGAAATGCCGGGGACAATGTCATCGTTAAGCTAGATGGACCTATGGAAGAATTCCGTCAACATTATCTAACCTTTGCTATCCTAATTCTATGTCGTGACTCGCACCGCCGCAAAGCACGTTCACGACGCGAAGGCCTAGCGATCGTCATTACCTGGTAGCAACTGCGGTTCTTGTAGACCCTACACCACTAATGCGTTTTCCACTGTTGCCAATACGTAGAACGGAAAGTCGGGTAGGTTTAAAATGTTTATGCCGAACACATATGCACAAGAACACACAAAGCTCTCTTGACTCGGAGTTCCAATCCGGTGACAAATCACCATTACTCAAAAATGATTACTTCGGGCACAGCTATTCATCAAATTACTATATTCAATTTAATGTCATTTAATTATTTAATATGGCCTGAAAGCTGCACAAAAGCGACATGGTTAGGAAAATGCGTAAATTACGGCGATCACAACAACTTATCCAATACTACTAACCTATCCTGATGAAATTTCAAACATATCATTGCATGTACAAACGATCTTTCAATGTTACACTGAGGAATTTGGTCTCCGTGATACCGCAAACTCGGACATCCTATGTTTCTTAAGAAGCGGACACCGAACTAATACATAAACTAACATACAACGGGTATTATTAGGTTAGATGATTGTAAAAGTATCGGTATCGGTAGTAGTATCGGTCAAAGTATCGGTATTTTCAAGTATCGGAGTATCGGTATCGGCCAAAAAATGGGTATCGATATCGGCCAAAAAAATGGTATCGGTACATCACTAGATATTTCGACTGAGAACAACAAAGAATATAGTGATATGTTGCGCCAAGACTAAAGACTAGAGGAAGGGATTGTTAAGAGAAAAAAAAGATTTTCTTTATAAAGAAATGAAGAGCATTTTAGAATGGCTGTATCAAATAGTAACTGAAGAAATTAAAAAAGTATTTACCAACAAAGAATGGCTGGATGTTAGCATGAAAGGCGACTACGAAAGACTTTGAAGGTAGTTAACATGTCCTAAAATCAAACATAAGTGAGGAAGATCAGAAGAGTACAAGCATCAAAAGAACGGAACGCAGTGACGACGATTGAAAAAAGCTGATAGAAAAACAAGGGCAGAATGATTCGAGTAGTTGCCAAACGAGAGAGCTAACGGAGAGGAGATCCAGAAATAAACAATGGTTTCAGCAAGGAAACTAGTAAAATATACCACCTTGCAATGAAAAAGTAAGATTTACGAAGTAGAGAAGTAACAGCCAGCCGTACCTTGACAACAGACGTCTGCTTGAAGGCGGCCAGCAGAGTCTTGCTCTTCCTGACGAAGACTATGCGCAGCAGACCGTCCCACTCCTGGAAGTTGATGTTCGGCAGCGGGTTGCGGGGCTCTATCCTCACCACAGACGACTCCACCTGCAAAACACACCACAACTCACTCATGTCTATGCGAGGACACTTTATCTTGTCAACATTGAGGTGCAAAAACATTTACAGCAAAAGTAATTTGCTACTACTTCGAACTCGTAAGAAATGAAGAAAAAGAATGAAGGTAAAAAATGAGATGCCCATTTTTTTCATACAAGATTGCAACAGCACATGGAGAATTATTAATATAATTCTTGTTCAGTCTCCTTAGCTACAATAGAGGCAGCCTTAAAACGCAAACAGAAAGGACAATTTAGTATGGACGATAGAAAACACAGACTCTAGGCACAAATAGTGATGCAAAAAAAAAACGGTTTTATTTGATGGCGTTTTTTTTTGCAAAAAAAAACGTGTTTTTTGTGTGTTTTTTTGCACACACCTAAATTTTGTTAGTTTTGGACACCTAAAATATATTGATACCCATGTTTTTTAGTCATTTTTTGTTATGAAAACATCAAAAAGAAACCATACAGTAAAAGTGGTGGCGGATAACCCACAATTACCTAGAGGCGTCTAAGAGGAACAGCAGGAGCCACAGAACTCATATTGATGGAGTCAAAATTCAGAGCTTTCTATCTCTACTATGTCTGATTTTATTTTTATGTGACCAAAAAAATAAGACATAGCAGAGATAATAAGCTCTGAATTTTGACTCCATCAATATAAGTTCTCTGGTAAGTTATGTGGCTCCTGCTGTTCCTCTTAGACTCCTGGGTAATTGTGGGTTATCTGCCACCACTTTTACTGTATGGTTTCTTTTTTATGTTTTCATTACAAAAAATAATGACTCAAAAACATAGATAATAATATATTTTAGATGACCAAAAAATATGCTGTTTTTTTTAAACATATTTTCAACAAAAAAATTCTGACTAATAAAAATGCATATTAATATATTTTCTGGTACCAAATATAACCATGCTTTTTTTACAAATAAAAAAAATCAATACTAAAAAGACATATTTTATATGACCTAAAAACCCCATGCAGGTAAAAAAAATCATTTTTTTACTAAAAATTCTTGACTAAAAAAAACATGAATATCTTATGAGACCTAAAAAAACCCCATGCTGTTTTTTTAAAAGATGTGTTTTGTTACAAACGATGATGTGTAAAAAACCTGGATATGAATATATTTTATATGACCAAGAAAACCATGCTGTTTTACTTAACGTGTTTCCCATAAAAGTTGTGTCTTAAAATTATGGACATTAATATATTTTAGGTCACCAAAAAATTCATTATTATTATTATTCATTATTATATTATTCATTATTTAAAAAGTTATTATTATTCAGTTTTTGGTCACTTTATTGTAAAAAAAACATGAATATTAATTTATTTTATGTGACCAAAAATCATGCTTTTTGAAAAAAGTTTTTTCACACAAATTCATGACTAAAAAACATGGGTATTATTAAATTTTATCTGACCAAAAAAACATGAAATTTTTAACAACCATGTTTTTTTACATAAAGTCATTAAAATCCATATTTTTTAGTCATGATTTTATTTGGTTAAGATAACAAGATTTAAAAAATCTGCATGTTTTTTTGGCATATAGAATATATTAATATCCACGTTTTTAAGTCATAATTTTTCTGTAAGATAGATGTTAAAAAAACCAGCATGCTTGCTTATGGTCAAATAAAGTATATTAATATCAGTGTTTTTCAGTCATGACTTATTTGTGACAAAAACATATCAAAAAAAGCATGGATTTTTTGGTCACATAAAATATATTAATATCCATTAGAAACGTACCAGGTCTTAAAATAAAATATCTACAAAGAATCTCTTCACTCTATAAAACCTTTCGGAGACCAGCTCCATCCTCAGTAAGTCATTCAGTAAAATGTTTTTTAAAAGGAACAGTGAAAATTCATTGTCCATTTTACCACATTTTACTGAACGACTTACTGAGGATGGCGCTGGTCTCCAAAAGGTTTTATGGAGGGAATAGATTCTTTGTAGATATTTTATTCTAAGACATAGTACAGTTCTAAAAAATATGATTTCAATATTAACAGCATTCTTTGTTTATAAGTTTGTCTGATTGAAGAAAATAAATTTCCTGATATTACATCCCTATCTTTCTAGTCGTGATTTAAAAAAAAAAAATTTTTGGTCTTATATAATATAATAATAGTCATATTTTTTAGTCATGGTTTTTCTGTTTTTAAAACAATGTTTAAAAAAACGGCATTGGATTTTTTAGATCACATAAAATATATTAATATCCATGTTTTTTAGTCATAATTTTTGTATAAATAACATGTTTTAAAAAAAACAATGTTTTTTTAGTCACATTTCTATCAATGACCATAAGTAAAGATATGTTATTATAACACACCATTTCGGGAGTTGAAGGTCATTCACATGTATTGTGAAATAAATGAAATATCAAAGCATGAAACCGCAGAAAATGAAAAATTTCATAAAACCATAGAAAACCACCAATTAAGAAGTATGCTGCTTTATTTGGTTATCTGACATGAAAACAAATAATGTAATGTGGTTCTTTTTCTTGCTGAGTTATTTTCAGACAAAATGTTTAAAAAAAATATATATCCACTTTTTTTAGCCATGGTTTTTTTGTAAAAAAAAACGTGCTTTTTTTTAAAAAACGGCATTGTTTCTTTTTTTTGAGTCACATCTCTAGGCACAAAGTATGTCCTCACACAGAATATCCTCCAAACAGAAACTAGCTAAAATAAAAGTGAAGATAACACAAAGAGATACCAAATGCAAGAAAACTGAATGAAGTAGGCACGATAGGCAGAAGTCCCTAAAGCCTATCTACAACTGAGGTAACCTTACAACACAAGAAGTAACCAAATGAAAAGCAGCTCTAAGAACTAACTTAAGCAGAAGAGGATCTCTTGAACAGCAGCAATGAACCAACCTTAGGTGGAGGTTTGAAGTTATTTTTGCCAACTTTCATGAGATGGTCGACCTTAGCAAGGAGCTGGGTGTTGACAGTGAGGCGGCAGTAGAGCTTGCTACCAGGCTTGGCCACGAGGCGCTGGGCAAACTCTTGCTGGAACATCAGCACGGCGCACCTGAAGATCGGCCTGTGCAGCAGCAGCTTGAACACAAACGGGGACGAGATCTGCAGGAACAACACATCGTCACTTACACTTTTTATCGAGTTGAGGGACGCCCCAATGAAAATGGACGCCTCATTTGTAAGGTTACTGGTCTTGCAAAGAGAGCCGTAGCACCTAAGCTTATTATTTGAGTTCATGTTCTTAAACAATTGCGTGCTAAACCAACCATTGGCGGTAGCTTCATCATTATTAGATGAGAAGCATCACAACATGGGTCTTTAGAGACACTATGGATGCACCAAGACACTCAACTGGTTACATCAATGCCAGCGGGTGACACAGTAACGCTAACGACACAAACTCCACGCACACACCGCGCCTCAACATCCAACATTGCAGGATGCCCAGATCTCTCGACATCATATCTCTTTTATAGCAAATTTTTTTGTTGCTTAAACAAGGAACTATTTAAATGTTTCAGACTTGTATGATAACTTTTAGATGCTAATGAAAGGTTTACAGAGGTTTTTTTTCAATGTTAATTTTGAATTGAGACATATTTGTTGCATTTCTAATCAAGGACCACAATTAGCCCACTTGTTAATAAATGAATAAAATTACAGGGACATATACATCCCAGTCGCTCCAAGTTAAGCAAGTGTCCCAATCGAACTGAATTCATCCATAGCACATATTTGGTGCCTGAGCATTAATACCAGCACATGCAGGTCCATAATAAATTAGCTTCAGACTCCAGTCTATGGAGACCACCCAAATTAAAGAGCAACAGTGAGCAAATTTTTAACTTTCCAGTACTTCGCTATTTGCTACCTCCCTCCCTTGGACACCATTCAGCCCATAGAAAACTCAGGTACTATCAGAATAAGAAAAAATTGAGATGCTAATTTTCCATGAATAGCACAATGGAGGCCACTACGTATGAAAAAATTGAGTAATTAATTTTTCAATGAATGGCAGATACTACCAGAACAAGAAAAGACTGAGTAGTATATTTTCCTTGAATGGCAGATATACCAGAACAAGAAAATATTGAGTAGTTAATTTTCCATGAATGATAGCACAAAGGACGCCACAACTCAGCAAGAAAGAAGCTCAGCAGACCTGGTAAGGAAGGTTGGCAACGCAGACATCGAAGGCAGGCAGGGACGCTTTGAGCACGTCCCCGATGCGGATGTCAAGCTTTCCATAGTGAGGGGTGCCCTGGAAACGTTTGTGCAGCTCTGCCACCATCCGCGTGTCCACCTGCAACACAGAATTGCATCACTGTTGAGAAATAAGACATGCACTATTTGCATAAAACCACTCTTTAACATTATTGAGCAAGCAAGGTGAGAATCTAGCATTTTGAAAGTATCAATTTTCGGGTCAAAAAACGCCGACGTTGAAAAGGCTGGAGCAGACCAGGCCACTTGCTCACCTCACACGCGATGACTCTCTTGCAATGCTCCAGCAGTTTTGCGGTCATGTTTCCAGTGCCAGGACCAACCTGAAGGCACATGTTCAATTAATACACAAGCTCCACAAAAATATATTTCTTGAGAGTTTTGTAG
This sequence comes from Morinoia aosen, assembly GCA_030386875.1. Lineage (NCBI taxonomy): Eukaryota > Metazoa > Arthropoda > Malacostraca > Amphipoda > Talitridae > Morinoia > Morinoia aosen. The sequence continues at coordinate 68,702,250 of CM059570.1, read as the reverse complement.
AACTACTAAAAAAAGACCAAGAATTGAGCAGACGTGTGAATATGCATGGAGGTTTCTTGAATGATAAACAATTCACAACACTCTGAGCTCAGGGGTTGAGGAATATCAACACACAACATTTATCTGGTGTTGCTCACTCAAAGGTATGTGGACAGCAGTAGCCATTTCAAATTTTAAAGTTTATAAACAGAACTATCAGACTGGCCTTGCTCTAAATGAATATTTAGCAAAAAAAAACCCTTAACAGCTCTGTAGCACAGGAAAACACTGAGTGCTTTTTTAATGGACAAATTTCATCCAAGGCCTAAATCGAGAAACCTTGGCCAGAAGAAAGCCAGCCTGACAGTTCCTACCTCACTATTTGGTTCAAGGTAATACTTTTGGAGGCACTGATGCAAGAGCATTCAAACAATCATAATGTTCATGATGCCTAAAACAAGCAAAAAGGGAAAAACAGGATGTTTAAAACATTCCATACAGGTACTCAATTAAAATACTCTTCCAAATTTGATCATCTTAACCTTCTCACAAAAATATAGCAAATGCCTGGCATGACCCAGGTCTTATATCTAAGATGTCTGAAAATCAATTACTTAAAACATTAGCATAAATTTCAACTTATCATTTATGCGGAAACAACAAACATCTAAATTAAAAAAGCAATGCACATATCACACACAAAACTCAAAAACCAGAGTCAAAAATGATCTAAACACTGACACAGCTGTGTTGGACTTGGGTGTATTGAACAGCTATGGGAACCTATACTAACACTGAATGTACATCAGTTATTGTTTTTGTCTGCCAAAATGCCATGAAAACCAAACAAATAATATATAAAAGAAATATACCTCCAAAACATTGTCGGTGGATTTAAGAGCTGCCTTCTCAATCATGCTGTTGATGACGAGGGGGTTCTTGAGAATGTGCTGCCCAATGCCAGTGTTGAAGACAAGACCTTGAGCAGCAGCCAAACTGGCATTCTTTGGCTTCTTCTTGTCACCAGCACGGGATAATATTGACAATTTGCTCTGCAAGTAAATAGTAATGCCTTAACTCGCTGACTGCCTATTGGGGCACAGGAGTCTCACTAGGTAAATTGCTCATTTATGTAGTAGTGCGAATGAACAGCATTTCAATTATATCATCATCTTTTTTAAGAAGAGATCTAAGCATACAAGGTAAAATATAATAATGCTATTACATTTTCACATTTCTTAAGAGTAAGGGCTACAAGTTACAAAAAAGCTGAGCAGTTTCAGAAAAAAGCTGCTGTACAGATCAGGAAGTTTTACACCATGAGCCCTCATTCAAAGATATTACAAATTTCTCTGCACAAAATCAACTAGAGAACTACCTGTATAAGTGTAGGAGAATATTTTACAATTTGTTGATAACTTTTATCCATAAAATGTGCATATTAATTAGCTACCAAAGAACTGATATATGAAAATTAAAACAAGCTGAGGTTCATGACACTATCCTATATCATTAGTGAAAACATACAGCATACTCATCCAAATACCTGACTTTCAAGCACAACTTGCTATCATAGTTCAAATGATCATTTCAGGCCTTCATCCAAGTACTGGTTCATGATGATAAATTCCAATAACCTTCAATACCTTCAACCAGTTTTAGAAATATTTCAAAGGAAACAAAATCACTACAACTCGTAGCAACTCCCTAATACCTAAGAATATGGTGACATACATAGGCACCCAGTTGTGCTCATTTGGCAGTGGTTTATTACCTCACTTTACAGTTACAGTGTCACCCAACACCATAATTACCCTGCATGTAATCTGAATAAACTGAAGAGTCTGAAGCAAAACTCATCTAACATGATCCAAATACAACTATCCTCAATGCCTGATAGTTCTTATCAATATGCTTTACAAAGAAAACCAGCACCGAGAGCCATGAAAGATTATTCAACATGTAAGATAAAAAATTGCACATACTTCCTCACTCCAAACTGCTATACATGCAATGAAGTAGTATTTGAAGGTGCAGTAGTGTCTTACCTTAGGTCTAGCTGTTTCCACTCCACCCTTTGTTACTTTGTTGAGGAAGCCAGGACGGTCACTCTTGACTAGGCTCATTCCCGAGCCAGGGCGGTGAGAAGATAATTTAGGCATTGTTGAGTACAACTGTTCAAACAAAAGGTCACAAATTGAGCAACATGAAGATGCTATAAGTTTTGTGCAACTACCCACAAGTTAAATAGGAATACTATTGCAAGAAGAATCATTTCATCATTCTGAATAACTCTCTAGCTACTGACTACTTTCTTGAAAATCCCAATTTTTTAGACTTCAAAGCTCTAAAAAATAGCTCACCATAAAATACATGCCTTTTTAAAACAGAAATGCATCATGGCATGTACAACTAAATAGCCACACACAATACTATCACCACTAAAATGTACCCTACCCCACAAAATATTTTAATTGCAAAGTTCAGTGACCAGTGCCCTATTTTTTATTGCAGAAAATTCTTATGCAAGTAGAGTCAAACCTTGGTTCTCGAACGTCTCGGAGTTTGAACAGAAATTTCAAAAGTCAACTGCCTCCATATTCAACAAAATTTTGGTTCATGAACAGCAATGATGCGTGGCTGCAAGACCGGTTGTTAGTAACAAACAGTCTCGGACCGACCACTGTGCTGTAAACATTCATTCTGCACTTCTCTTCTTCTCATTATCTTTTCTTGATTAGCCCTCAGGCATGGCTCCAAAGAAAGGTGAAGTTGATAGTGATAAAAGGAAAAAGGAAAGTTGTAAAAAGAACAATGGAAGTGAAGAAAAAATCATTTCAAAACATGGAAGTGGCGTGCGTTTATCTGATCTTTAAACACAGTTCGGTATGGCAAAGTGTACAATATCAGTAATTTTAAGGAATAAAGAAGTAATCAAGGCAGCTGATGTTGCAAAGAGAGTAACTGTTATTGCTAAACAAAGACCAAAAATCATCAAGGAAGTCGGAAGTCTTATCTATATACGTGACAGAGAGTTGCGAGGTAACAGTATCAGTGAATCACTTATTTGTGAGAAAGCTTTGGAAATTTATCATGATCTATTGAAGAAAAACCCTAGTACAAGTGCAGGTGATAATTTTTAAAGCTAGCAGAGGCAGGTAGTGTAAACAGGCAAGTAGGTATTCCTCTGGTACTTGAGAACAAATTAATCTCTTTTACATTAATTGTAATGGGAAAATATGATTCGGTTCTCGAACAATTTGGTTTTGGAACAGGCGTTCGGAACGAATTATGTTCGAGAACCGAGGTTTGACTGTAGTTTGGATTGCCAAGATTTGTAGAACAAAGTGGTAGGCAAAGACCTCTTGTAGAGCTTGAATCATAGGAATTAGCATAACGTTGTGAACACTTGGCATTTTGTGATTTTTTGTGTTGCTGAAATGCCAAGGGTTCACAATGTTATGCCTAAATTCCAACAATTCAAGCTCTACAAGAGATCATTGCACACCACTTTGTTCTACAAATCCTAGCAATCCAAACAACTCGCACGAGAACTCTACAGTAAGATATACTAAATAATGCGATACTTTTTCAAAAAACTCTACTTCAACCCTTGAATTGAAATGTGAATTTCATAGATCTGCTCTATCTGCAACTAATTTCAACTTTTGTACACAAAACTAAATTTTGACTGTGAAGACAATTGATAACTTTAGGCTGTCAAAGGGCCAGACCTGACAATTGATGGCTGTTTGAATTATATTTTACACAATTTTTATGTTATTGAACACATTTCCTGCGAAGGGGCCCACCGGTGGTCACTTAGGTGATTTTCATAGTGCTGCTTACCCACCTGCAGTCACTAACTCATTTTTTATTAATACTTAACACGTTAAGTGCGGCGGGCTAAACTGAAGTTCAATATCCAGCTCAAATTTAGAGTCGGTTGTAGCAAGAAATTTTGAAAATAGCAAACATTGACTGAATCATGCCTTCATTTAACTTTCATTTAGTATTTATAAAATTTGAGTCAGTGATTACTGGTCGGCCAGCGGCATTATGAAAATAACCTACATGACCACCGGTGGGTCACGCCGCACTTAACGTGTTAATGAAAACTAAATTAAGCCCTGATCCAGTTAATGTTTGCTATTTTCAAAGTTAGTTAATCCAGTTAATGTTTGCTATGGGGTGCGACGTGCTTTGTATGAGAGGGGTCTGACTGTGGACGTGGCGAGAGGGATGGCTGCGGACAGAAGTGAGTGGGGACAGTGTATAAGGAGGTAATTTTATTTTTGACGCGTTACTGGAAGCTGCCCGCGTGTGATGGGGTTGACCTGTCATGTGCGGGGGAGGGGCTGCACTCAATGAAACGGTCGGGGTAAACCAGCTGTTGCTGTCGGGCCTGACTGTGGAAGGTGGTTGTGCTGGGCTGCTGCTGATCCTGGCAGTTCAGGTGCGGCCAGTGCTGCCTCTCTCGCCTCCTAGTGACTAAGTGTGGTGATTGTGGCCTGCTGTCGGCTACCCTCCCATGGGGAGGATAAGCCCGGTATATGTATGTATGTATTTTCAAAGTTGGTTCCCACAATTGACTTTAAATTTGAATTGAATATTGAACTTTAGTTTAACCCATCGCAGTTAACGTGTTAATTATATAAATTAATAAAATTATGAAATACTCAATACATCTTTAATAGTAATAAATTTTTGGCTTTTTTACAAGGTATACATTGGTATAATAATTAGCACATGTATATCATGTATATTAGCAGATGAATTTGATTTACTTCTGTTAAAAATAATAATATAATCCTGTTTTATGAAATTTAATACATATTTAAAATGTTCTTCAACTCATTTATGGCACATATTTTGTAATAAATTGAAAGCCATCAATTAATGATTGGTCCTGTAAGGTAGTTCAAGTTTCCCCCCTTCTAGTGTTAAATATAAGGTAATTAGGCAACTGGTTTTGGTAAGCAAAATTGTCATCTTATGTAAGATTGGTCATTCTTGATATTGGTAGTTTTTATTTCACATAATTGGCAAAAATTCTAGCATTAACCTAATCACATTACAAGATATAAATTGGGAAATCCAGACATGTACCAGCCTACATAATTATCATGGTTTAAACAATTCCTCCCAACCTGATTATTTACTTAGAATGATAGGGTAAGTCACAAATGGCCAGTCAACTTGCACACAATTTATGAAAATGTGTAACATCAAATGTTTACACAGCACACAATCAAAATGAATTCAGAGTGTTGCCATATGATGCTCCTTAACATTTTGACTGCAACTACTAAATATCAAGTTCAACACCAAACTCATATTCAAAGTCAATTGTGGTAAACTATTTTGAAAATAGCAAACATGAACCGGATTATGCCTCCATTTAGCTATGATCAAGTATTTTTGAAAATTGAATTTTCAGCTACTGATTGGTCAGCAGCTTATGAAAATTACCTCTGTGTACCTCCGGTGACGCACGTCGCAGTGAAAGTATTAAATCTCTTATCAAATACATGTTTTGACTTTTCTATAGACCATATTCCATTTTTTTTATGGTGGTTCATTTAGTTTAAATTTTGTTTGTTTGGTCATTTTTCATTGACTGGTTTCATTTGCTTGGTCATGTTTCAGTGACCAGTTTCACTTGTTCATTCACATTTCAGTTCATCGGTCAATTATAGCTAATGGCAATTGCACACAGGGTCTAGGGAAACGTGTGAGAAAACTTTATAAATTTAGGGTATAAAAATTATAGCTATATATTTCAGTGCTAACAATACTAATTTTGACACTAATTAACAGTTCACATAGGGTAAGAGGAGACTGTTTTAAGAGCCAATTGTGAAGAAAGAAACCATTACATAGTTTAGTATAGTTAAATAGTTAGCTTAAGCCTCCCTATCCTCAACAAATGAGATTCAAAGAGAGGAAGGAAGAAGGCACTATTTAGTATGGAGTAAAGGGAACGTAGAATCTATGCAGAAAGGGCATAGAAACAGTAAGATGAGAAAGAAGGTCATGAAACAAGATCAAAATTGAAAAAGAAAGTAGTAAGTGCTGAAAAACAGGACAGCAGTGAACCAAAAAAGATGGTCCATAACAAAACCAAACTTATGTTATTTTAATACAAAGGAAGCCTACCTCACCTTTAGCTCAGGCCCTCACATTGTCCCCCTGGGAGTGCTAATTCCCATAGATACAATAATTATAATCATTACATACAATAGCACCTTTACTAATGAATGTTTTTCACAATACCATCAAAAATAGAAGCCAATAACATTGGAAATAGATTATTTATAATAAAATCATAAATATTGAGAAGAAAAACACTCCTAATCTGAATTAACGACTTTGAATGAACAACAGTAGTACCTCGGGTCACAAATACCTTCATTTATAAATTTTTTGGATTATGAAGATGCTTTTGTATTGGGTTATGAATATAAATTTAACTCCAAGGCACCCGTTTGTTTGGACACGTCTTAAGGACAGCGTCCCCCTACTGGACCTATTTTTTTTAATACTGAACCTAGAGCAATAAAATTAAGAATACTGATAAGAAATGCCATGTGGAATTATTTGTCATTCATGAAAAAATGTGATTTGCCCCTTAGAAAACGAAATTTTTGGGGGGTTTTCAGAATGCATCTCCTCTAGCAGTTTTTGATCTACAGTGATGATTTTGGTATCAATGGATGCGGAAAGACCTGGAAATTCCAAAAACTCCAATGAAATTTCCCAAATTTTTGGTTTTGATGAAAAAAATCGAAAACTTTTTTTGAAAAAAATGCAGATTCATGACGTCATAACTTCTGAATAGGAATTAATTGCAAAATAAATTTAGAGTTTTGAAAAGCCCTAAGCTTTCCGCATCCAATGATACAAAAATCATCACTGTAGCTCAAAAACTTTTGGAGAAGATGCATTTAGAAACTCAAAGTCCGAGGTGTTCAGTATAGGCAGAACAAAGATATGTAAGCAATTTTAATTAAAATTTTTTCAAAATTTTTGGTTCAGGTTAGACCCCTGAAATCATTTTAGAGTAATACAGAGACATAGGAGATGACATAACAACGTTGCGCCATGAAGAAAGTGTCATGGGGAGGTGTTACGTGATAAAATACCACTTTACCTTCCCCTCCTCCCATTCTCCAAACCCCCGTAGCGGGTGAACGAGTGAACGTACGAGTCTGATTTTTTCACAGGATGTACCTGACCTCTTACACTTCTTATAGCAGCAAAAACCCTAGTTCCCAAGTAATCTCAAAAACATAGGTTCTAATGGGGCGCGCTTTCCTTAACGCCGCACTTTGTGATCGCAATTTTCTCTGGATGATTAAGGGAAAAGTACCCCCAAGATGCCGAATTTTCTTGAGATATTGGATTTCAGCTGCCATAGGAAGGGTGAGATGTCAGGTGCATCCTGTGAAAAAATGAAGTTCGTACGTTCATTGGTTCGCCCGCTACGGGGATTTGAAGAATGGGTGGAGGGGAGGTGGAAGAGATATTTTATCATTTTACACGTCCCCCTTGGCACTTTCTTCATGGCTTGACGTTGCCATGTCATCTTCTACGTCTCTTTATCACTGTATAATAATTTCAAGCGTCCTAGATGACCCAATAAAGAAAAATTGAGATTGTGTATAAATCTTTGTTTACCTGTTTTGCCTTATTTTGGAGGATCGGAATGTAGCGGTTTCAAAATGCATCTCCTACTACAGTTTTTGAGCTACAGTTATGATTTTGGTATCATTGGATGCGGAATGACAAGGGCTTTCCGAAAACTAACATTGCAATTCAAAATTCATTTGTGATCAAGAGAAAGTATTCATTCATTTGTGATCAAGTGATCATTTCATTTGTCTTTAAGAAATTGAAGACATTCCTAGGAACAAAAAAGACATTCCTAGGAATGTCTTTATTTCTCTTGATCACAAATGAATTTTGAATTGCAATGTTAGTTTTCGGAAAGCCCTTGTCATTTCGCATCCAATGATACCAAAATCATAACTGTAGCTCAAAAACTGTAGTAGGAGATACATTTTGAAACCACTACATTCCGATCCTCCAAAATAAGGCAAAACAGGTAGTAAACAAGATTTATACACAATCTCAATTTTTCTTTATGGGGTCATCTAGGACGCTTGAAATTATTATACAGTGATAAAGAGACGTAGAAGATGACATGGCAACGTCAAGCCGTGAAGAAAGTGCCAAGGGGGACGTGTAAAATGATAAAATATCTCTTCCACCTCCCCTCCACCCATTCTTCAAATCCCCGTAGCGGGCGAACCAATGAACGTACGAACTTCATTTTTTCACAGGATGCACCTGACATCTCACCCTTCCTATGGCAGCTGAAATCCAATATCTCAAGAAAATTCGGCATCTTGGGGTACTCTTCCCTTAACGTAATGACAGCATCACACAAAGGAGTCACATGGTTCCTCCCATGCATACCCAACCCCCCCCTAAACCCCTTTGCTTGTTTGTTCTCACAGTAGTGGCCATCTAGATAGCAGTACTTAAAAAATTTCCAGATGCGGAAGACAAACAAATATATCCATCCTAGCAGTACCCATGATAAAAATATTCTTGTTCTTGTGCACTGGTGAAACTCGTATTGCAGATACTGTCATTTTAACTATCCTTTTGAGCGTAGCAGAGAAATGGAAGCGGACTCCTAACAAATAAACCAAGAGTATTATTAGGCAGTAGCATGACCCTTGGAAATTCAACAGATAGTGTCACTGTTGAGCTAAAGGGACCTGTCAAAAAATTCCATCAAGATTACCCAATCTATGATCACCTAGCCTATCTTAACCCAACATATCATAACCTTTCCTATCCTGAGAACATGTCAAATATATTGATGCGTGTGAATGCTATCTTTTAATGTTACACAGAGCAATTCAATATCCATGGTACTGCGAACTCAGACAAAAGCGTAATGGATACCAAACAAATCCTATGTCTCATAAGAAGCAGACACCAAACTAATACATAAATATCTATATATATATATATATATATATATAAACATACAAACGGTATTGTTAGATGACTACACATTGACCAACAGAATGGAATTAAGTTTTATATCAGCAGTCACCTGACCAGCCATATGTAGTTTCTTCAATACGTTTCATTATATCAATCACGAATAAAATTATCTTACACGAAAACATTCAAAGTGAGAATGCTCAGACATTTTGATAACTCTCATAAAAACAAACACCTGTCTTGTGCGTGCGGAAAAATGGAGTGAACGGTTATTCTATATCTTTTATTACTTGCGGCGGGTGAACTTTTTCTGATGAAGGTTGCGAGAAAAGACTAAAAATAGTACCCGTGAAAAGAAAAAAGTTGGACAGTGATCGGAATTGCTTGTCGCCTAGAGGTGGAGCATCGAGTGTATACTGGAAACACCCCTAATAACTAACAATCCACACTTCCCATAGTGCCAGCGCGCTCAAACTTGGTGAGCGCATAAAGCGGAAAATTTTAAGACCTACGGACCCCTTTCCAGGCCCCGACCCTCCAGAGGTCAAAAACCGACCGAAAAATGGGTCATTTCGAACAGGAAGAACTTTTTCATTGCGGCTTTGGAAGAGATCAATTTGTCAGAACTAGTAGAGAAAATGTCAGGCTTTATGACGGTGTGGTCGGTAAGTCGAAAAGTATAGGAGAAAATGTTCAAACGAATGAAAAAGGTTTGGTAAAAAACGCGCGTTTTTGACGTCTGACTTTGGCCGCATTCCTCGCGTTTTTACCCAGCGTTCACATTCCAAAATTTGATAGAATGTAGATTGAACCTTTTTCTCACATCTATCAAGTTTGTGACGCGTCACCTTTGTTAGTTTTCTCAAAAGAAGTGATTTAAGAGCGCCCATTTTTGTCGCAAAAATCACGAAAAAAAATATGCGAGAAGGGTGCGTCGCACAGGAGAAGTTATTGAACACTTTTTGCTTGTCATCAAACGGTACTTTACATAGGTTTGGCGTTGTTCGATTTTATGCGTGGTTTTAAAAATATGCGGAAAAAACTGGGTTTGGACGTAATTTTGACTTTTCTTACCCCACTTACGCCTCCTTCTTTACCCTTGAGGGCTTTGAAAAACACTGTAGTAATGCGTCTCGATGAGATATTTCGAATGATACCTGTATCAAAGTTGTGGGTTTTCAAGTTTTTTGAGGAAAATTGAAAAAACATCTACATGGATCTTATTTTGAAGTGAAAAGAGGCTGTGAAAAGATCATTCAACCTCCGCAGATTTGTTACACGGATTATCTCCTTGTACGCATTGAAGTTTCCATAATGGAGACCATGGGTGACAGTGCGTTGAGGCGCCTGCTCAACATTTGAGGTCTGTATATGGATGTCGAACACCAAGACGCTGATGTTTTCATGTTTTTCGAGTTTGATGCGATACATTCGGAGTGACTATCAAGGTTCAAAGTTTTGCCTAATTTTTTTTGCCGTTCGAAGCCCTGTTGCAAATTTTTTATAGGTCTACAGTGTTCTTAGAGTTAATAGAAAATAATTTTGGCTTAGAAGTAAATACTGTAACTCTCTTCTTTCGCTTTCAGATTCGCATACTTTTATTTATGACTAGAAATTCACCCGTTTCAAGTGTTTATATTGGTTTCACAGGGAACTTTATATGGAGAACAAATGTGTTTAAAATTTGTGACTTATCTTATGGTAGTATTATTTCAATTCTAACAGAGAAAATCTTTCTGTTTAGCGTTCTAATTTCGCTGCTTGTGTAGGTCCATGAATTTGACAAATTTTCACACCTGTATGGCCACATTCAATTGCAATATCTCAGAGGTTTAGTGTTTGAGACATGAATCTTCAGCTGCTTTGAATAGTGGTACCATTAGTAATTAGGTTGAAGCAAAATATCGTGCCATAAGTCGGAAACCAGCTCCAGCATAGAGGCGTAAATATTGCTTATTATTCGTTGTAAAGAGAAACAATAATCATTCGTTGGAGGTGCCGAATTTAGTTCCGCTTTTTTGTATTTTGGTTGAGATACGGGATGTCTAAATGTGACCATTGTGTTGAGAATCAATTGTTATATATACTGAATTAGATTCAAGTCTCATCATTGTGGAAGTTACTTCGTAGATTGAGGTGAAATGTGCATTATGAGTATTCTTAGACGCAAAAAATTATGCAAATACTTGCCTGGTATTTGGAAGATCCCTATGGTTTTTCAACCGTCAAATATTTGGGTACCGCAAATTCTGCGTACTGATATTGGTTTATACCGAAAACAAGGCGTTTTTGTTAAAGTTTTGGAAATGAACGAAAATTAAGTGTAATCAAACTTTGAATTCGTCATCTCTATACAGACATAGCTGCTAAATTGTTTTCGTTTGGCACAGCTTTACGTGCGTATTTGTGTTGTGTTTTGAACAGGTTTGTTGTCACTAGAAACTAGAAATTAGAAATATACAAGAATTGGACTCTTTATTTTGTAAAGAGAAAAAGCTCATTCGAGAACAAATCTCTCGATATTGTGGCTCAAACTGCACGAAAATGGTTCCTTTCGGCATGCTTTGATTAAACGAAGCATTTTCTAGGAAAGGTAGTTTGGATTTATAGTTTTCTCATAGATTCCTATGATTAGGACTTGAAATGTGAGCATCTTTGAGACCAGAGGCTTGGTAATTGTACACAAAAAATTAGATCGCCAATAATGATAGGAATTCGTTTTTTGAAGGCCTCAAAATCGCTAACCTGACATTTGTGAGTGGCAGGAAATCATATTGAAGTGCTTAGACAATATATTTAGCCTTTAAGGAGAGCGTCCCCCATACGGACTTTTTTCTTCATTATTGAACCTAGAACAATGAAATTTGATATACTGATAGAAAATTGAATTTGGAATCGTTTTTGCTTAGAGCAAAAGTTCAATTTTCTTGAAAAGAAAATGGGAAATCGAAGAAAACGAAGTTGGAAGGGGGGGGTTTCAAAAATCTTCTCCTCCTACAGTTTTTGAGCTACAGTGATGATTTTGGTATCAATGAATGCGGAAAGACACGGGCTTTTATGGATGCTAAAATTCATTCCAAAATTATTTATTGCTCATGAGTTATGAAGTCATAAATTTTTACATTTCCGAAAAAGGGCATTTATTTCCTATTTTTACACTTTTTCATATTGAAAATGTAAATTTGAGGAAACGAATTTTAGCATCCATAAAAGCCCGAGTCTTCCCGCATTCAATGATACCAAAACCATCACTGTAGCTCAAAAACTGTAGGAGGAGAAGCATTTTGAAACCCCAAAAACCATTGTTTACATTATAAGCAAAACAAAGAAACATAAACAATACAAATACAAATTTTTTTAAAATTTTTGGTTCAATTTAGACCCCTGAAATCATTATAGAGTAATCCAGAGACATAGGAGATGACATAGCAACTTCGCGCCATGAAGAAAGTGCCATGGGGGAGGTGTAACATGATAAAATACCACTTCCCCCTCCCCTCCCCCCCATTCTTTAAACCCCCGTAGCGGGCGAACGAATGACCGTACGAGTCTAATTTTTTCACAGGATGTACCTGACCCTTACACTTCTTATAGCGGCCAAAATCCCAGTTTCGCAAGAAATCTCCAAAACATGGGGTGCAGAAGGGAGACGCTCTCCTTAAGTACTGGTTATAATATGGTGAATGTGTGTCCCCGATAGCGACTAAATTTTGTAGATGTTATGCGTGTTTCAATAATGTTATTGAGGGATTTTCAAATGGTATAACTGGTATATTTCCAACAATTGGTAAATTCCCTCTCAGCCTAATTTAATTAAGGTTTCTGTATCAATCCATATTAGAAATAAATGAATAGAAAGAAGTAGAAATTGTTCCCATTCATGAAATATTTGATTTTGGTGAGAAAAATGTCAACTAAGAAACATCAGTGATTTGAAGCTATAAAGCCGCTGATGTTGACAGACGCATATGTTTTATAAATTTGATAGATGTGTTCGAATATGAAATTGTCGTAAATAATGCGGAATTTCTAATTTTAATTCGTGATGAAGAGATGAAATTCATGCCAATGATACTTAGAAGGTTTTAGTGAAGTGTACAGTGCACCCAAAATTGTGACCAAATGGCAAATGGTCATGAACTTTAAAAAGTTTGTAAATGATTTTAAGTGAATGCGTATTTTCTTCGTAAAGTTACTGACATCAAGACGAAAACGCTTCCGCTCAGCGAGAGCTTTAGATCTCGCCTAGCGGTCCCAAAATGAAGATTTTATTTCTTGGGTCCTCCATTGAAAAGTGCGACAGCGCTTTGTATATTAGTTGACCTATTTCTGATGCACAGATTGGAAAGTTTTATTATTATACCCAAAGTTAAGTTTTGTTGGCTTAGTGTTTTAAGGGGACCGTCTACCCAAAAAAAAAGTCCGTTATTTTTGGATGGATTTCTCTGAAATTTTCACAGTAGGTGTGAAATGATGCAAAGATCATTTGTTAGTTCGACAAAATTTTTGTATCTGCACGAGATTTTTTTTATTTTCAAAAAATATGATAAAATAGGGTTTATTTTTAAATCCTATTTCTTCTACAATTTTGAAGTTACAGAACCAGTACTTCGTTTTTAGATTGCTTATATGTCGATATAACCACGCGCAATAGGGAATTTTGATAACTTCTTTTTGTGGATTTTGGGAATTGAAAAAAAAAATTACCTCTTTCAATTTTTTTTTTTCATGTCGTGTAATTTTGAAAATAATAAATGTATCAGAAAATGGTATTGTGCGTGAATACACCTTGCTAAGCCCTATCGAATGGTAAATAAACCATTTTCGTAGCTCTAAAATTGTGGAAGAAGTAGCATTTGAGAAACCAATTATCAAGTTTCCAGAAAAACGTGTTTTTTCACATAAATTTTATTTCTTTTACATCTTTTGAACTACAGGGTTTTCTACAATGAACTCTTGAGCGTTTGTAGCTCTTTTCAAGCCCTTTTGATTGGTATAATTTACATTGCTGTAGCTCTGTAACTCTGGGAAAAAATATACAACAATAGAGAATATGTGTCATTCTTGAAATCAACCATTTTTTTTAATTTTTAATTTTTTTTACCATAATTCGCTTTTTTGTCAAGTCAACTTCTTTGTTTTATAGCTCTTTTCAAGCCCTTTGGATTGGTGTGCTCGCCATAGCTGTAGCTATGATACTGCAGCTGTCATCGCGCTATGAGTGAAAGCTGCAGTATCATAGATACGGCAGAACAGCTAAATTCTGAAATTGACAAAATTTCATAAAAAATATTTATTCAGCCTTAGAATGTTTCGTTTGAATAATGGAACCACTTTGAGTAGCCCATGAACGAACTATATTGCCATTGCCGCAGAGAAACACGCTCGATTGACTCCCAGTTATGAGGGGGGGAGGGGTCAAGGTCACACCACCCCCATCGCTTTCCCCCCTTCTGGTGGGCGCACTATTTGGAGTAGACGAAAACGGATAGTACCGATGGAAGCGCAAGAAAATCCTCTATAAGATGCATATAAAAACAGAAAATCAACACATATCCTGATTTCTACGTAGACGGTGTCCTTAATGGTAAGTGGTTTTGTTAATAATTTCTGTTTCATTCGCAGGTGTTTCTACCGTAAAGATTTGGGTTTGAATATTGTAAGCGAGGTCATTGGAAAATGATCGAAATTTGACCTAATGACCTCAATAATTGACGTCATTGATTCGTGAAAACAAATTTCCATTCACTATGTATAGGTTAGACATCATCAATTCATCATAAAAATGAAGCGCAGTTGTTCTTTTCGAAACTGAGCAAAATTCGAGTGTTGTAAAGCTATGAATAAACCGAAATATTCGTCTGAATTTTTAGTCAGATAAGGTTTTGAACATGGGTCACCAGACCCTAATTCATAATTTACCGGGAAAATATGACAACCTGAACTTCTCCTCTGCGGAAATATTTATGGAACGCATTTTCATGTGATGATATTGCGTGTTATTAGTTAGTTTGATGAAAGAACGTTAGCGTACTTAAAGGTTGGGGATTCGTGAATTATAAGGGCAAATGCGATAGAATTAAATACGATAAACAAAGTGGGACCTAAATTTCAAGTATAGAACAGGACAGGGCATCCTGTATTAGTAAAGTTTAGTTGTATGTTGGTGAGTTCAAACAATGTCGAGTTAGTTCATGTCATATTTAAGCAAGATAGGTTTACTTAAGTTAGGCTTGGGTAGATTACGTGAACTTAGAGTTGCTTACGTAAGTTTCGATTTTGTTTCGTTAGTTGAGGTTAGGTGACCTTGCCTTGCCTTAGGTTGGTTGAGCGAATGTTATATTACTTGACGTGGGGATATGATAGGGTGTGATATGAAAAGTGGTTTAAAGATTGGATGAATTGTAACACATACGTTTAGTGAGAGTATTACTATGAATGAAGGGTACCAGCGTTTGTTAATCTGCGTTATTCATGGAAATGTTTGGAAAAACGATTTCTCACCGTTTGGTTGGGGGCAAGTGTCCTCTGAGACTCCATATGGTGAGGATATGCGTTGCGCTCGCTCCGAAACAAAGTGCCTATTGTTAGAAAGAATGTACTTCTAGCCTGAATGGGTACCCTCTCTCGCCATGAGGATTCAAATGTGATATCAACATATAAATCATCAAACTAAGAATATAATATTCCCTCATAAAGTGTGAAGGTGTTCAACCCTCGTTTATACAAGAAAGTCAACTCTCTAAACCTACAAGATGGGACCGAGGAAGCAACGCAACAACATCAGCAGCTGCAATAACAGCTGTGAATATCAACCAAAGTTTGGTCAATATCCTGATGTGTCTAGCCTAACGCAAGACTGCAAAGAAGTGGTATCTGTTCTAATAAAATATTTTGACTCAGTGATGGCAAAATTTAATAGTGATATTGACGAAATGAAAAGTGAAATAAGCGACCTTAAAACACTATCTGAAACAATAGCAGGAAAAGAAGCAGAACACAAACAAATTATTGAAGAGCAGAATGAAAAAATACAAAGCTTGGAGTCACGTCTCGATCGCTTGGAAAAAAATGATCAGCGCCGAGACCTGGAAGATAGAAAATGTACTCTCGTCATTTCCGGGGGGGAACTACCTCATTCACACAACGAAAATTGCAAAGAAACAGTCTGCAAAATTCTGAAGGACATCAACATCGACCTCAGTGATGCTGACATCACGTCAGCTAACAGAATGTGAAGAAAACCACTAAGTGGAAACGAGGATCGAAGAAACATCGCTTTCGAACTGAAACATTACAACAAAAAACGTGAAATTCTCTCTGCCTGCCGAGTAAATAAACCAAAGTTCTATATAAATGAATATCTAATACCTTCACGAGCCAAGATCATGTACACCTTGAGAGTAGCCAAGAGAAATTTCCCGGAAAAAATCGGAACCCCGAGGACCCAAGATGGAAACATCTTCGCATTCATCCCTGGACAACCGGACTCGACACGTCAGATTAACACGCCAGAAGAGCTCGACCAATACCTGATGCAGCAACTGGATAAATCATCGAATCAGGTCTTGGGTGTTCACCTCAATTAGGTATCAAAACATGTACCTGTGTCAAATTATATACTCGTATGCCAATAACGCCTAGAATTCTATAACTTTACACTAGATCTTCAAACTGCATAACTTCATGTCATGAATCAGTTCCAACCTCTAAAGATATATACGACAGTTTTACCTCAATTTTGACAATCTTATGACAGATATATATGATCATTTATGACAACTGTATTGGAAATTGCAACAACACCATCAGCAATTTGTACCTACCAATATTATGATGGAATATTGATATCCACCTTGTTCACATTTCCTCGTAAATTGTATGTAATTTTTAACCAACAAACTATTATTATGTGTAAAACATATTAGCTGATTAGATTATCATCGGCGCTAAATTTTTCAATTTATTTTTATTTTCTTTTTAAACTTATTACCTGTTGTATGTGAACTTTGTAACAACGCCTTTAGCAATTTGTACGCATCAATTTTGTATATTGAACTCCAATATTAATCGCTCTTGGCTGAGTATTGAGTGTACCCACGAAATCACGATAGATTTCTTACTCTTTTCTATACTTTCTAAGCTAGTTTTTAGATAGATATATCCTTTTAATCTTGACTCTGTATTTCGTTTTAAGTTGTACAATAGTACTTACTGCCCACTGTTTACTAATTTTGAATGACTGATCACGCTGATATATTAGATGAAATCGACCCGGATCTCAATCATTAGAACAGAATATTTCCAAACCTAAACGACTCTGAAAACTGCAGATATACTAATATATCAAAATTCAACGAATCTATACGAATAACCCGGCAGGATTTTTCGCTACTGTGTTGGAACTGTAGGTCACTCTATCCAAAATTGGAAGAGATACAATGCACTATTACTGAACTTAAGTATACCTTAGATGTGATTAGCTTCACCGAAAGCAGGCTAGATGACTCGACCAAAGACATGATTAAATTTGAAAATTATCATAGTTACCATTCGCTACGAAAAAACAAGCGAGGCGGAGGCATCAGTACATACATTTCTAAGAACATGGATTTGAGAATCATAGCAAGTGCAACACTGAATCAGGATCATATAGAATCATTATTTGTAGAACTGTCTAGAGATGGCAAACGAATTGTGCTTGGAACGGTGTATAGGCCGCCTACAGCCTGTCCTATATCCTTCCTTAATGAGCTTAATCGAATTATTTCTCAGTTCAACAGGTCCTTCTACAATGACATAATAATATGCGGTGACCTCAACGATGATTTGCTGAAATATGAAAGCTATGAACCAATCTCTAATTTCTTAAATGCATTTCATTCTAAATCTTTCCTTCCGATCATCACAAAGCCAACACGAATAACCTCAGAATGTGCCACGCTGCTTGACAATATCTTTATGACAGACCCAAGTGATTTTCTTGCTGGAATAATTACTTCTGACTCATCAGATCATTTTACAGTTTTTCTTAATAAGAAAAATGTCGATCTTGCGTGCACCAAAGCACGGGCTGAAACTTACTCATATCGTAAAATAAACGAATCAAATTTAGAAGAAATGCGCACCGTTCTAGAAGATTTAATGCCAACATTGCACATCACCCAACAAAACAATAATGCAAGGAGCATTGATGAATCAGTAGTAAAGTTGACTGAAACTATAATGAACACATGCAATCAGTGTTGCCCAATTGTAACTCGTGCAGTTACCCCGAAAAATAAACAAAAGCCCTGGATTACTAGAGACATTGTGATAAATATAAAGAAACGCCAAGCGTACCTAGCCCTCCTTTGCGAAGGGCGAATATCTAGAGAAACATATTACCGATTTAGAAACTATGTGACAAACCAGATAAGAAGATCAAAAAAGAGCTACTTTAGCCTCAAGTTTCCTCAATTCAAAGCTGACATTAAAAAGACTTGGCGCCTCCTTAACTCTTGTTATAAACTGAATAACGCCGAAAAAAAGAAAATTGGATATATCACTCAAGATAATGTAAAATACCATGAGAAGAATGAAATTGCTAATCTCTTCAACAACTTCTTTGTAAACGTAGGGAAAACTATAGCCAATGGTATTCCAAGTGAACCTACTGATCACTTAGAATTTATGGATCATATTCGAGAACACAACTCCTTTTTCTTTACGCCTACAAACTCCTCCGATGTAATTGCGTGCATAAACAACATGAAAAATAAATCGAGTGGGTTACAAACGTTTCCAACTAAAATACTTAAAATAATTGCTGATATTGTGGCCCCCCTGATATCCAATATTATTAACCAGTCTCTCTTACTAGGCACTTTCCCGAACTTCCTCAAAGTTGCTAGAGTAACCCCTATCTTTAAAAATGGTGAAAAAACCTGTGTAAACAATTATCGACCTATCTCCATGTTACCAATTATTAGCAAGGTATTCGAGAAAATTGTGTATAAAAAAGTGTACTCTTATTTTGAACAAAAATCATTTCTCTATGATAAACAATACGGCTTTCGCTGTAAAAAATCAACAACACAGGCAATATTAAATCATTTACAATTCCTTTATTCTAATATAAATAACGGAAAGACTGTCTTCTCTGTATTTCTTGACTCTCGAAAGGCATTCGATTGTGTGGACCATAACATATTACTCTCGAAACTTCATTGTTATGGCATTTGTGGGGTTGCCCATGATTGGTTCAGATCATACCTAACAAATCGGAAGCAATACGTTGTCATTGACGACGCAAAATCGGACCCACAGAAAATTAGCCATGGAGTTCCACAAGGATCTGTTCTTGGGCCTCTCCTTTTTCTGATTTTTATCAATGATATCATTAAATCTACATCATTCTTTAAATTCATACTTTTTGCCGATGACATTACGCTTTCTGCGGTCCTTCCGAACGAAAATCCCACTACGATTGCGGAGAGTATAAATAATAAACTCCATAAGGTTTCACTGTGGCTTAAAGCTAATAAAATAAGCCTCAATATCGATAAAACAAATTATATTACGTTCTCATACAAGAAAAATATATCTCTACCATCCATTAAAATTGGCGAAGGTGAAATCAAAGAAATCAACTCATGTAAATTTCTGGGCATCATAATAGATAAACATCTGACCTTCAAAGAGCACATCACTCATATTAGTTCTAAATTATCAAAATCCATCGGAATCCTGAATAAAGTTAAAAATTTCCTGCCTGAAACAGCCTTACTAATGCTTTATCGAACGCTCATTTCACCATACCTGCAATACGGAATAGAAGCATGGCATGGAACTGATAAAAATAAAACCAATATAATTTTTATTCTGCAAAAAAGAGCCATCAGAGCGGTAAAGAACCTAGAATATAATGCTCACACAAATGATTCATTCAAAAATTTACAAATACTTAAACTCTCGGATCTCTACAAAATCTCCATCTGCAATTTCATCTACAAAACATTAGCTAATGATGGCAACAATAGCCTTCAACAGTTATTAACTGCGCCAACTAGTCATCACGACCATTTAACACGAAATAAAAGTAAATTCATGCTTCCTTATTATTCAAAGGCCCGCTCGCAACATAGTATACTATTCGTTGGAACTAAAACCTGGAACTCAATACCTGCGGAGATCCGTGAAAGTAATTCTTACAAGGTATTTAAAAGAAACCTTGAGTCTCACTTCTTATCAGAATACTAGTCGTGTAAGATCACCAAGTCAAATCCTGCCTCCTACATGTCTGGTCCTAATAATGCAATTGCCATGAGTAATATCGCCGATTTTCAGTCTGCTCCCAAATCGTTATTGAATATACTGTTAAATATTGTCCATATGACCTATATTGTAAAATTAAACATCAATATCGAGTTCATTATCCTGTTGATCAGTCTAATGCGAAACTAGGCTAAGTGAATTAGGTTAAACATTATTGTACGCCCTAGAATAATGTAATGGTAGGATGCCCTAGAAGTCGCTGAACTTATTCGGGCCCACAGGGAGCTATACTCAACTCTGACCATTGTATTAGACTTGAGAAACATTCTACCTCTGTATCTCCTGTGGTAAATAAATTGTTTAAATTGTTTAAGGTTAGGGTAGGTTTCGATTGTATTATTACGTTGGTGTTTCTAAAAGATATTGCTTATGCTGAATGGAATGTTGAGGTGTTTAAAGTAATGAGGTTAGAGCAAAATACATTTTATATAAATATATGTATATATATATCTTGAGTTATTATTTTAGATGATAGCATATCTAAGTGGGTTGCTGCTAAATTGTGGTGATTAGTAAAGTTTAGTAAATTGATGACCGGTTTTACTGTAGGTAAATGAAATGCTTTTGGTGTTTGAAAGTTAAACATATAGCTTCGAGTGAAAGGCATTTCATATATATATATATATTGTTTGGTCATTTGAGACGATGGTGTATCTCATTGCATTGCTGCCGATTTGTGGTGATTTGACAAGTGTGCCTTGCATGGACATGTGCGAGTTAACATGTGTGTTTGTGTACATGTGTGAGCGTGTATCCGCGTGAGTGTGTGTGCGCGTGTTTGTGTGCGTGTTGATGAGAGTATGACGATAGTGTGTATATGAGTGATTGTTTGTGTGTGTGTTCGCCCCCCAGTGGGCTATGCTGGTTACTGTCATCACAAACTTGTTCCATTTTGTTGCAATTCATGTAGGTAGTCAGTTGATTCATTTATATTTTCCTTCTAGCATCACTTATTCAACCGATTTTTTGCTTAATATAAAAAAGAATGATTACTACATACCTTATGGGTTGGGTTTTTAGATTGCTACTGAGTGCAACCATTGAATAATACACAGAATAACTGACAATTCAAACCAGCCGGCCATTCGAGACTTACCCTAACAATGAGCAAAAATCATTTCAAATAAAATATCAGAACAAATTCTGAGTAGAAAGGTAAGTTCCATTATTTCAATGATTATTTACTATTGTTCAGAAAATATTTATATAAAAATAACACTTAGAAGTCAAAACACTACTAGTTGTTAAATGTCAGAAGTATGTAACTAGGTTTACCCTTGCACTAGCAATCTAATACTAGTAGGGTAAGTTCCGTATTGTTAACCATTCCCCATTATCCTACGAACAGTATTTAAATAGAAATAACATACCTAGTATTAGAATACTAGTGCAAGTACGAACTTCCAACATTACCCAGTGCATATAAACACTTAATGTAACAATTTGTATGTTCTTGTAATTATATGCAGCAAAATGAAAGTACCGCTCAGCAAACTAGCTCAAAAAAACTGAAATCACTCAACTGATGAGCATCAAAATTGATAGAACAAAAAGGTAAGTGTGCTGCATTTGATGCTTGAGAGGCACCATCTTTGTTGACAAAGGTGTTGACATCATATTTCACTATTTTCCCACTAGAAAAATCAAAGGTGACAATAATATTAGCAGCGTTCACCAATCGAGATTACATTTTTGAAAAGTCGATTCTAAATTTTTTTTAATGCAAAAATAAAATAAAAATTGGCTTTCAAATATTCTAAATTTCTTAAAAAATCTGATGCGATTTTAAAAAAAAACAGCCTCAGATATTTGTAGATGTGTTAATTGTGAATCGAACAAAAAACTAATCATTTATGTACAATATTGGGTGAGGAATTGGAATTTTTAAGAAATTGTCTTGAGGGGATGGGTTTTTGTGGGTAAATTTAAAAAACTTTATGGGCTATTAATGTTCATTTGATTGTTATAAACATGCTGTGAATAACTCACAGCGTATTTCCCTCCAGAAGTATTTCTCATTAATTCTTGAATATTTCATAGCAAAGAAAACATTCAGGGCCCTCTGCAGGTTGCAGCAACTATTAGTGACTTTTTAGTGGTAGTGACTTATTACAACTATGAAAGACTTATCTAAAATGTTTCAGACTTATTAGTAGCATATTAGTTTGCAAATTCTGATAAAAAAATAATTAAATATAAAGAAAAAAATGTGTTCTCTCCACTATGATGCTTGGTAACTTTTGACCGACATTTTCTCAAAATGTGAGTTATAGACTTTGACAGCTAATTTCTCCAACGGTTTTGAAGCTCCTGAGGAGATCTTTTTGCATCGTGGAGAGTAAAGTGAGTACTATTAAGGGGACGGTTCGGGGTAAAAAAGTCTAAGTTCTCGTTGGATTTTTCTGAGATATCTACCGTAGGTGTAAATTGTTATGAATAACTTTTTCATTTGTGCCTATTTTACATAACCATACATGAATGAGATTATTTTTAAAAAACATAAAAAAACATGTGCTGCAGAAAATCCTACTCCTACAATTTTCAACTCAGAACTGAGAAAATATTTTCTAGATAGCAAATAGTCTTGTCCAGAGATCCGGTGCAAAAGTTTTTCGATTATTTGATTTTATGAATTATGAGAACTTATTTCTCCAAAAATGACTTCTTTTTCCACTTTTTTTAATAATTTGCTTCTAATTTTCAAGGTGAATTGAATTAAAAAACTTTTGCACCGGATCTATTTTCCTTTTCAATCGCTATTAATTGGTATGCTCGCCATCTCTGGACCTTCAAAACTGTGGGAGGAGTAGGTTTTCGAAAATCAAAAAGGTGAGTTTTCAGAGAAGCCATTTCACCAAAAAAAAATTTCTTCTTTCTGTACTACATTTTTGAGTCTTATCAGTGATTCTGTACCTTTTTATGTAACTTCAAAACAGTGGAAAAGGATCCATATCAAAAGTCAATAAATATAAGTTTCAGAACAGGGTTATTTTTAAAAAATTTTTTTTTTCAATGCCGGCGAATTTTTTTTTTCAATTACCTGTATTGCTTTGTAGCTCTTTTTAAGCCCTTTCGATTGATATAATTGCCATTCCTGTAGCTCTAAAACTCCGGGGGGGGGGGGGGGGGGGGGGGCATTTATGTTTACATAGCCAGCTAACTAGCTGATGACTCAGCAGCCGGATTGAAACAAACACTCAATTACACCATCATAATTTATCACTGAGTAATAGAATGTTTTGTATGACTACAAAAGCATTTCAAGCAAGGCCATGAATGAACTCTCGTGCTATTCCCGCAGAGAAACACTCAGTACTGGCTCGTAATGGGGGTGGGGGGGGGGGGGTGGGAGAGGGAGGTCACCCATCCATTGGCGCACCCCAAGGTCACACTAGTGCCCGCATCTTTTACCCCGTCCAGAAGACTAACCAATTGACGTACTTGAAAGCCAATTATATCGTTAGATGCGCAAGAAAAATATCTATGAGTTTATAAACTGAAAAATGACCATAATCCGGAAATAGACCCGAACCTTGCCCTTAATGCTAGTTTATGTTTTCCTGATAAGATGATGTCAATTTTTTTTTCAGCACAAACAAAAAACTTTAACTCATATGGTAGATATTTTGATTGTGAATCAAATAAAAAAAACATTTGTCTATGTACAAAATTGCCTGAGGAATTGATATTATAAAAAATGGGGCATGGGTAAATTCCAAAAACTCTATGGGCGGCGCCCATGGTGGTCACCATCTTGGAGCTTATATAAACAAGATTGCGGTCGTCACCCTAATGGGTGGGTTAGAAGCTTTATTTATAATTTTCACTAGAAGAACTGTGGCTAACCCTCACGACCCAACCTCCTTACGTTTGTTATAGGGAGTTTGCATTTATTTTTTCCCGCCTCCAACTCTGGAGTTCCGGTAACTCCTTTACCGCCATAACTTCTAAAATACTCATTTGCGCGGGAAAGTGCATCGAGGAAAACTTGTTCCTTTTGATCTCATTAACAATATTTATGCATGCTAAAGTCAAAAATCAATTATGGTCAACTCCTCAACATTTACCTTAAAAAGATATAAATAAACAATTTTTCTTCTATGCACTTTCCGGGGAAATGAGTATTTAACGAGTTATAGCCGTAAATTACTTACCGCAACTTACTGTGTTTGAAACGGGAAGAAATTGTTGGGAGGTGACGACTACAATGGACTCTCCCTTTGGACGCGCTCGAACAATCAAGCGCATTCCAGCCATTAAAGACAAAAATTAACATGCTGCTATAACTCATTATTTTTGGCTGATAACCTTTATTGTGTTATTAACACATTTACGCTTGCTCCAGTTTTCCATGCTGGGACAAATAGCAAAGACGTCTATAGCCATCCCAATCTAACTGTGCATAAAAACCAAGGCACGTGAAGAGGCATCAATGCACTGTGTTGTTAGATGGAACTAAATTAAAGATGCATTTTTTGTGCTACGTTTGAGCAAATTTATGACTGTTCAAGACCAGCGATGATCATTTAAAGCACCCTTTATTGTAAAGAATATTCACGCTAGTTGATAGTTTACAGAAGCCGCTTTGAATGATAATGTACCACATTACCTACGCTGCAGAGTGTGCACAAAAGAAAAGAGAAGGAAAGAGACCCATTGCAGATGTAAAAATTGTGAAGATAACCCAGCTTCAAGTCCTGCACTATGTTTTGCCATTTACCATGGCCATTAGTCAATATTATGGTTTGGCCCCATATTTTCTGGAGTATTTTGTCAGTTTTGAAAGGAAAAAATTAATATAATGACCTGCTACTTATTTAAAAATTGTAAAGGTACACTGGCATTATGTCCTGCACCATATTTTGCTACTTATTAAGGCAATTGGAGTCAATATTATGGTTTAGTCATTTAGTTTTTGAGTACTTTGTCTATTTTGAAAGGAAATAATTGAGTTTAACAATTATTTGCCATTCATTATGATGTTTGAAGATGATTATCCCTTATTATTATGTTCTTTTTAGTACTTTATTTGGTTTTAAAAAGAAAAAAATGAGTTTAGTTATGCATATGTGTTTAATTTAAACATGACGGGTATAGATGTCATGAGCAATTGTTTAATAACGGATAATCATCTAATCGTTTAATTATGGCGGCCGCCATCTTGGGTACCGGGTGACTGCCATTGGAGATGACGTAAACATACGTCACTTACTAGAAACCTTTACTTATAATTTTCACTAGAAGAACTGTGGCTCCTCCTCATGACCCAACCTCTTCACTTTTGTAATAGGGGGGGTTAGCTTCTGTTATTAATTAAATTAGGCTTGATGCGCTCGCTGCGTTGTTGAAGCATCCTGTCCTTTGGTGGGCAAAAGACAGTTCATGAACGACGCTCCTATAACTTCAAAGTTGAATAACTCAAAAATAATGCATCAGCAAGCAGAATGTCATTCTTGTAAAACATTCTTAAATGGGTTCCTTTTGTGATTCTTTGGAATAAAATTCCTAACTTTGCTGGATCCCCCTAAACTGTATATTGACCAAAAATTCTCACTTATTGTAGCTATAGTTTAGAAATTATGACAATGTACAAATTGTGCAAATGCAGCATGACGTCTATAGCCGTCAGCGAGCGTGAATGTGTTAACTAAAATATCCCAAAAGTGGGTTCAGGCTCCGCGTGGTTGGCAAATAATAAATTACAAAGTACCCAAACGTACATTAACAGCTCATGCGCACAACGGTTTCAACTATACGGAACAGACAACTAATCCTACTGCTATAACTCGTAAAATACTCATTTGCTGCAAAAAGTGTATAGAAGAAAAGTAGTTTATTTCGATTTTATTACCATGATTCAAGCAACAAAAATTCAAAAATTGATTAGTAGCTGTTTATTCAAGCGCATTCCAGTCATCACTAATGAAACTAAGCCTACCGCTATAACTCAATAAATACTCGTTTCCCAACATAAGTGCATAAAAGAAATACTGTTCATTTAGGGTAAATGTAAAGGACTTGACCATAATTGATATTCGAATTTTCGATGCCTTAATAATGTTAATCACATGAAAATAAACAAGTTTTCTTCAATGGACTTTCCGGCGGAAACGAGTATTTTAAAAGTTATGGCATTAAATGAGTTACCGTAACTCCAGTGTTTGAGGCGGGGAAAAATATACCGCGCGGTCCGACGTGAAAGTAAACAGGCGTTCCCGCGTGCCAACCAAGCCGACAAAGAGCAAACCCCCTATTACAAACGTAAAGAGGTTGGGTCGTGAGGGGTAGCAACAGTTCTTTTAGTGAAAATTATAAAACTAAAAGAACTGTGGCTACCCCTCACGACCCAACCTCTTTACGTTTGTAATAGGGTGATGCACTATGGAGTTCCGGTAACTCATTTAACGCCATAACTTTTAAAATACTCATTTCCGCCGGAAAGTGCATTGAAGAAAACTTGTTTATTTTCATGTGATTAACATTATTAAGGCATCGAAAATTTGAATATCAATTATGGTCAAGTCCTTTACATATACCTCATTTAGATCTAACTAGGTATGTTTAGGCAGCAAAAATTGGAAAATCTAATACCAATTGTTTTCTCTACAAATAACACAAATTCTGCTCAAAATGTCAATCAAACAATTTGGACGCCACACTTATCAGTTAGGCCTAGGCCCTAAAAATTTTCTGGCATTGAAATTTCAGAAAAAATTGACAAATGTTGTGAGTTTTTGCTGTGCTTGGAGTTCAACAACTCGTGTCATAGTAACGTACTACAACTGTAATAATATGACTTCAACCGACAAGTCACACCAGACGACACGCGTGCAAACGTGTGGCACGGTGCCAACAGTTCACAGCCGCTCCTATACATTTTGATAAATTGAAAGAACAAACTGCAAGCTCACCATGAATTAACCTTTCGTCAAAACTAACTCAAATACGTAAGAGCTTACAGAAAAACGTTATTTACGCATTATTGCTATAGACAAGCAATATTTTAGCACGAGTTGAGAAAATTAGAAGGAATATTATGCGTTTGTACATGCACTAACACGTATCACTAAAAGGATCCTTACTAACCAAAAGGTAATATAATCCGTAATATGGCGATAACAATGAGAAAAATTTATGGCTTACCGAAAACACGACGTACGATAATGATGGTCACACCAAGAGAAAAAAGTTAAGCAGGATCTTCGAATTTTTATCATACCGTTTAGTATAGTAACTACACGTTCAAACACACGTGAATACGTTCCAACGCGGGTCTAGGAGACTTTGGGGTA
This sequence comes from Morinoia aosen, assembly GCA_030386875.1. Classification (NCBI taxonomy): domain Eukaryota; kingdom Metazoa; phylum Arthropoda; class Malacostraca; order Amphipoda; family Talitridae; genus Morinoia; species Morinoia aosen. Next base: position 68,674,639 of record CM059570.1, on the reverse strand, counting down.
ATTCGAATTTTCACCGTATAAATAACTTAAATCTAACCTAGGATAACCATGCGCAATATACAATCAATACCACAAAATACAGAATAAACTCGAAAGAATTAAAATTTATTATTTTAGATTTATAAAGATACACATTCAATTCTTTCAAACACTCTCGTGGATATCAATAATTTATATTCATCGCAATAAATGTATTATTCAAATTACTTCATTTCACTAAAATTTATATTTCGGATCAAATTTGAATGCTTTACCTGATTGAAATACACATATACAACACATAAATGCACGAGGCACCAATTTCACATCCGATCTGCGTTTACTTTTTCCCCTAAATCATGAGCTCTTTAAGCTTCTTTTCACCTACTTTGTCAAACAACAGCCGATTGTGATTGAGAAAAATTTTACGAAATAATTGAAAAATGACAGAAGTAGAGTGACAGAATTTTAGGGATAAATGTCAATATCTTTTATGAACTTAAGAAAATATTTTCGATTAAAGGACAGATGATATGAAAAAATTTATTATCGAATGATGCAAATATCCGCATGTATATAACAACTCAATTTGATTCAGTACGTCATGTGAATCACTGCTCATTCACAATAATGATGCTAACAAAATTAAAACAGAGCAAGTTTTGATACAATAGACTTATTGAAAACACGTAGACATGTTAAATTATAAAGGATACGCTTGAGGTTTTTCAGACAAATTGAGTTGTTTTCAGACATATCTACAGGTGCAAATGTGAGCGATATTTCAGCCCCAAATACTAGAAACAAATGGAGACCAAAGCCGGTTAGCGTCAAAGAGGTACAAAAAATCTTATACCCACTAAAAAATACTAAAGCGACTGGACACGACGGAATTAGCCTCCAACATATGAGAGACAGCTTCTCTGTCACAGCACCCCTTATTCACTTGATAATAAATACATCTATAGCCGCAAACAAGTTTCCCGATCAATGATAACTATCCGCTATTGAACGATTACATAAATCTGGTGATATCGACGTAGCGTGAAACTATCAATCAGTCTCCTGCCTGTTATGTTCAATATTTTAGAAAAAGTAATAACAAACCAGCTCTCGTCTCACATAGAAAAGAAAAGAAAAACATTATATTCCCAATAAAGTACAAACATGAAATGTCGATACATTGGTTTTTAAAAAGCCTTAAGATTAATCATAATAAATTGATAATTACACATTGGTATCGAAGTACCAGTGTAATAGCTGGAAAAAAATCACTGACAGAAAAGAACAACAAAATAAGTTCCTTTCTTGCCTGATGCTGAAGAAATCTGTAGCATACCGCTACATAAGTGTAAAAATTAGAAATTTGCTATTCATACTTAAATAAATTAATTAGTAGCATTAAAAATATTACTCTAATTTATTATTAATTATTTTCTACTTCTAATTCACCATCATTGAAGTTTTTGTGTAAATGCATGAAACAATAAAAATAACACTTGACATTTTTCGAGAGAGAAGCCCTCTGGTGGCAACACTGCGCACTTGCGCGTCTCTTCTTTCAAAGCCATTCTGACTTATGGCGTCCTACTAGCAGTGTTACAAGCAAATTCTCGTGAGTTCAAATGTGTTAGAAAATATTCGTGTTATTTTTCTTCGTGTCAGTGAGTATAAAAAAGTGACAAGTGCAGTGTACTAAGTTACGTAGTTATGCGTGGGAATATGGATGTAGCATGCTTCTCATTCAGAGTTTTGTTTTGTTCTCAACATGATTTAGCGTAAAATATTGCGTCAGATGTGTCATGATTTTATTTTATTTCGTGTCATAAATTTGATAATCAAAGCATAATCATGCTCTTTCTTTTTCTTTTCGATAATCTACTAATCTACGTTAATCTCTGTTTGGAACGGACGCGGCAAAAATTTTGCCGGCGTTCGTTGCCGATAGCGCTTTGTTTAATGGCGGAACCTCATACCGTCGCCTCTCGTCTCTACTCTGTGACTATAAATACCATAGGCATGTGTTATAAGTAGCAATTATTCTTTTTTTTACAAACCGACTTACAGTAGTTTAAATTACGAAAAGTATTCATGCCTACGCTTGATATATTTTGGAATTTCATTTCTTAATTCCATATCCTCGAAAAACTGTACGTAAACGCCCTTATTTCAATATAAAAACCTTTCAATAAAAATTTAATTTAACTCATCGCATTCTTGTGACAAAGAACACTCACTACCATCTGCCTATTTTAAGTGTGTGTTAATTGCTGGCGGCCCTGGCTCAGGCCGACGCGTAAGTCGTCGGCTAAATCGCCACACTGAACCTTCGTGCCTTCGTGTCTTCCTTCTTCGCGTATTTTCCGCCTGGAAATCAACGCTTTGTTTTTTTTCTTTTTTTCCTTTTCTTCTATTGGGAATATATATATTATTCCCTTAATCCCTTTAGTATTGCAAATGATCTTCCAGGATTTTTTACTAGGATTTTTATCCTCGAATTTTAGGATTTTTTATGTTTTTTTCCTGCTTTTCAAAAAGCGCAGTCACTTGATACTTTCACCAATTTCCGTAGATCTCGTGTTCACTTGCCCGTAGTCTCTGTAAGAAATCTCGATCTTTATTCTTGGAATTTCTTGAACCTAATGCTCGGAGTTTGAAGCCAGATGCATTAGTGATTAAACAATTTAATTCTTGATTAAAAATCTGTCAACCTAAAATCTGTCCTATCTCTTTTGAGTTTGCCAAGGGTGAGAATCCAATGTAGCCGGTGCCTGACCTGTAGGAGTTTCTCGGATTTCTCCGTGTGGGAAGAGTTGTCATTATGATGTTTGGATTGTCAGTAGTGGGATGTCTCGATGTCTCTCCTGGATTGTTTCACCCAGCATCTTGGACTCCTGTGCAGGACCTCTACGTCATCGCCATACACACAACCCTCACACCTTTGATTCTCCCTGGGTTTTTTATGGGGTTTCCTGAGTGCCCTGCTAAATGTTATTCTCACATAACCTGTGACTAGACTTGCCTCCTACTAAAACGAGCACGTCACTTAACCAGCTCTTGCTAATGTGCTAATGTGCTAAGGCACCGACTTGCGTCTGCTCACATGAGCTGGATTTAAATTGTTCACGCACACCTCTCCTTATTTTGGAGTCATTAGTTCTGCCTGAACTACGTCATTGACCCTCGCTCAATCATCTCAAATCGCCAAATTAAACTTCCCAAAATCAAACTCACTCACCGTGCCTACTCCATCGCGTGTCGGCCCTCATCAACGCCAGCCTGGTCCTCCGGCAAGGATTGCCCACCTAGACAAGCTCTCCGAGATCAAGAACCAAGACTGTTCCTGGTTTCCCTTCCAATAAACTCAACCTAAAAACGAGCTGAGTCCATAACCGCTTTTCATTAACCCTCTCGTAATCTTCCCCGAACATTTCGAGATATCGATCGAGTTTTTTGTCTTTGCCGTTCAAATTAATATTTACACTGAACCACCCAGCGGCGGAGCCATTAAAAACCCGACACTGGTGCATCGGCCGGGAAATATTCCTTAAAAATAAAAGACTCAACTCGAAGTTTGGGAGATTGTGAGAGGATAATGTTGGCGTATCATTGTAGTGATAGATTTTCCCATGTCGTAGCGATTTGAGAAATTTCCTGTGGATTTTGTCCGTGCTAATTTTCTCTGAGCAGCTCTAACAAAATTTTTTTTTCAGCGCTTTACTGTCCTTTTTTGTTTTATGTGCCTCAGTAGGTAGGAAAATTTTTTTTTCCATTTCCGTGCTGTGCATTTCTTTCTGACTACCGTAAAAATCTTCGCTTCCATTCTCTCTCTTTCCGTTTTCTTCAACGTTATTGATTGATTGAGTAGGTAGGAAAATAATTTTTTTTTCACCTGCTTTAATTTTGTGCATACGCAAATTGCCGCATACCGCAAAAAAATTTTTCCTCGTTTCCAATTTCATATTTCCTTCCTTCTGCTTTCACTTAATTTGAATGATTGAGTAGGTAAAAAATTAACGCAAATACTTGCCAAGTAATCCAAAGTCTTAGGCACTGATATATAATTGTGCATCCCAAAAAGAGATTGCTAGCATGCCTGACTCAGATAATGAAGATCGAGCCCACTCAAATCCCATTAGGCTCCCGCCCTTTATTCCGGAGGACGCCCACACCTGGTTCCAGCAGTGTGAGGCGGTATTCAGGTATAATAAAATACGTAGTGAGATAGACAAATTCTACGCGCTTGTGAGCGCCGCGCCCACAAAACTCCTTAATGACTCCAATGAGCTCTTAGAAAACCCTCCAGACCGCGATCCTTACGGAATCTTAAAAAGAAAAATTTTGGCAAGGCTTCAGATGTCCGATGCGGACAAATTCCGCAGTTTGGTAGACGCCTCAGCTATTCCTTCTGTCTCTAGTTCTTTCTCTCCCACTTCGCTAGTTAAAGAGCTGCGGAAACTCGCTACAGGTGTGGCCGTAGCTGAGGGATTTTTGAAGGAAGTTTTCATGACGAAGCTCGCACCTAATGTGCGTCCTTTCCTCTCGCTAGCAGGGCCCGAGCAAACGTTGGAGAAATTAGCGGAAGCCGCAGAGACGGTGATCCGAAATATTAATTTGCCACGAGAACCACAAGTTGCTTCCCTGAATGTAGGAGCTACCAATTTCAGCCCGTCAAATACGGCGCAAAATCAATCCTCAGCCACAATAGATAAGCTGCAGCAGGACATTGCTGAAATAAAGCAAGCTCTCCAAAATTTTGAAATAGGTCAGAGTGTGGCTCACATTCAGCAAAACCCAGGGAGATTCCAAAGCCACCAAAATGCCTACGACTATCCCTCTGACTATCACTCTAACTATCCTCCTCCTCCTCCTCAACGCGTTGATAGAGGTAGATCTTATGATAGGTCAAATCAAGACCGCCGCTTCAGGTCGCGCTCTCGTGATGCTAGTAGCAATTTATGTTGGTACCACATGAAATTTGGTGACCAAGCGCGCAAATGTGCCTCAAGGTACTGTCCTCGTTATACCGAAATGACTTCGGGAAACGCCATCTGCGACGCATAGTAGCGAGTACTGCGTTGCCTCATTCCCAGACTACTCGCCTCCTTACTATTCTCGATCCCGTCACCAAATACCGATTTTTAATCGACACTGGATCCAGTGTATCAATTATCCCAGCCACGGTGAAAGACAAAAATAATCCATTATTGGCGACATTACGCGCCGCAAACGGCACGCCAATACCTTGCTACGGCGAGAGAATTTTAGAGTGCGGTCTGGGATTGAGGAGAAAATTTGTATTCAGTTTCATGATAGCTGATGTTCAAGAACCAATAATTGGGGCTGACTTTCTAGCCAAATTCGGCATCGTTGTCGACGTTAGGAATAGGTGTATTAGGGACGAGGAGACCCAGATCTCAATTCCCGCTTGCAGCATAACTAGAGCTAACGTCTTGCATTCCTTCTCTATCGCCTTAAAGGAAGATTGCATGTTTGAGCAATTACTAAAAGATTTTCCTGCATTGACAAATTCTAACTTAGTTTCCACAGAAATGCAAACATGCACAAAGCACTTCATAGAGACGCATGGACCGCCAGTTTTCTCCCGTGCTAGGCGACTGCCGCCCGATCGATTGGCGTTAGCTAAGAAAGAATTTGCGCGCTTACTCGAAGATGGCATCATCCGCACCTCCAAAAGCCCTTGGGCTAGCCCTCTTTTGCTAGTACCCAAGGCTAACGGTGAATTCAGACCGTGCGGGGATTTCCGCAGGTTGAATGCCGTTACTTTACCTGATCGATATCCCATCCCCTACCTTCACGATTTTAGTGCAAATTTAGAGGGAGCACAAATTTTCTCTAAGATAGACCTTCAATCTGCCTTTCATCAAATTCCACTTGATGAGAGTGCCATACCTAAGACCGCGGTAATCACTCCGTTTGGTCTCTTTGAGTTCCTCAAAATGCCATATGGCTTGCGGAACGCTCCTCAGACGTTCCAAAGGCACATGGCTGAAATTTTCTCTGATCTCACCTTCGCTTATGTCTATCTAGACGACATCCTAGTGGCGTCCACAACCCCAGAGTTGCACAAAGACCATCTTAGGGTCGTTTTTCAAAGATTGTCCGACAATGGACTCCTTGTAAATCCTGCAAAATGTGAGCTCGGAAAGCCATCACTGATTTACTTAGGTCATGAAATCTCTAGCCTAGGTCTAAAACCTTTGCCTTCCAAAGTAGAAGTGATCAGAAACTTTCCTCTTCCACAGACCCAGAAGGAACTAAGAAGGTTCCTAGGTTCTGTTAACTTCTACCACCGTTTCATACGCAACTGTGCTCAAACTTTAGCGCCCTTGTCGGACCTCCTCGAACCAAAACGTAAGGGCAAATCTATTGAGGTAAAATGGACAGAAGAAGCGCGCAAAGCTTTTGAAACTATCAAACACAAGTTAGCTTCCGCGACGGAACTATCCTACCCTATTGCTAATGCTGATTTCAGCCTAGTTGTTGACGCATCCAGTACCGCCGTAGGTGCTGTGTTGCAACAGCAAGTAGGTACTAATATCTCTCCTCTTGCATTCTTTTCCAAAAAGCTGTCGCCCACTGAGCGTGCTTATAGCGCGTTCGGTAGGGAACTTCTTGCTATCTACCTATCTGTGAGACACTTTCGCTATGCTCTAGAGGCGAGGGAGTTTGTGATCTACACAGATCACAAACCTCTGACCTCAGCGATCAAAATGCCTTCTGAAAGACATTCCCCTAGGGAAGCTCGACACTTGTCGTTTATAAGTCAGTTCACCACTGACATCCGTTACATTAAGGGACTAGACAATACCGTTGCCGATGCCCTCTCCCGAATTAATTCTGTCCAAACCGGTGGTGAGATCACCTTCGGCAATATTGAAAGAGCGCAGAAGGAGGATCCTGAACTTCAGGACCTTCTCAAACCTTCTAACACTTTCCCTCCAAAACTAACCTTGGTTGACGGTGTTTACCGTGATGCCGAGCGACCTTCTCGTTTGTATCTTCCTGCGACGCTCCGCAGAGTAGCTGTCCTCCACTACCATTCCCTCAGTCACCCTGGTATTAACCGTACATTGCGTTTGATTTCTGATCGTTACGTCTGGCCAGCGATGCGTAAGGAGGTCAAGCAAATTGTGCAAACTTGCCATGCGTGTCAGAGTAGTAAGGTGGTGAGACATAATCGTGCGGCGCTGCAGAGTTGTGCATTCACAGGAAACAAGTTTGACTCTGTACACCTAGATTTGATGGGTCCCTTGCCTGTATCGCGCGGTTATTCTTATTTGTTGACCATTATCGATAGGTTCACGCGTTGGGTTGAGGCCGTCCCTCTACCTGATACCCAAACTGAGACTGTAGCGCGCGCGTTCGTATCAAACTGGATCTCTAGATTTGGGGTTCCCTTAAGTGTCACACATGACCGGGGATCACAATTCACCTCCAAATTCTGGAGTGAGCTTAGCACCGCTTTAGGATGTGCAAATACATCCACGACAGCGTATCATCCGCAATCAAATGGACTTATTGAGAGAGTCCACAGAGACCTAAAGGTTGCCTTGCGCTGCCTTAATTGCAGTCACGATTGGACTGATAGACTTCCAGTAGTACTACTTAGCATCAGAAATCTGCACAGACAGGATCAGCAATGCACAGCGGCTGAAATGCTATACGGTCAGACCCTTCGTCTCCCCGGCGACATTGTTGACCCAAAACCGTTGCCTGAATTTTCATCCGCTGACCGTTCCGCTTACGTAACCTCCCTTAAAGATTGCATGCGCCAGATCAAGTATGTGGCTCCGCGAATGCCTCAGACTGAGGACAGACTGGATTCTGCCCTGCAAGACTGCACACATGTGTATGTCCGCAATGATGCTATTAAACCTACACTCACGCGCCCTTATGATGGCCCATTCAAAGTACTTAAACGCAAGCAAAAATATTTCATCCTCGAACGTTTCGGCTCACACGACCCTGTGAGCATCGATCGATTAAAAGTCGCATATACTTCTGATCATAGCGTAACTTATAACTCATCATCTTCTCCGCAGATTTCCTTTCCCACTGAGACTCGATCATATCTACCATCTCAGCTTCCTCAGTTGGCTGCATTATTGCCTAGTCAACTTGAGTGTAATCCTTTCTATGTGCCTGTACATTCAAACCCTATCTCTAACCCTGTCGTAGATTCTAACTCTAGTCCTCTTACTGACACAGCGACAAGTCTGGAGAGACCAGACGAGCCCGCTGCAGTAACTCCTGTTCCTAGGACTCTTGCCGATCTAAACTTGCAGACCCGTTTGGTGAAACTTCCCCGCTCAGTATCATTCGCCCATTGCCGAACTCGGCAGGGTCGTATAGTTCGCCCTCCTTCCCGCTACAGATGATTGCAGCGGGTGGACCTTTCGGTCTGCGCCTTGGGGGGTAATGTAGCATACCGCTACATAAGTGTAAAAATTAGAAATTTGCTATTCATACTTAAATAAATTAATTAGTAGCATTAAAAATATTACTCTAATTTATTATTAATTATTTTCTACTTCTAATTCACCATCATTGAAGTTTTTGTGTAAATGCATGAAACAATAAAAATAACACTTGACATTTTTCGAGAGAGAAGCCCTCTGGTGGCAACACTGCGCACTTGCGCGTCTCTTCTTTCAAAGCCATTCTGACTTATGGCGTCCTACTAGCAGTGTTACAAGCAAATTCTCGTGAGTTCAAATGTGTTAGAAAATATTCGTGTTCCTTTTCTTCGTGTCAGTGAGTATAAAAAAGTGACAAGTGCAGTGTACCAAGTTACGTAGTTATGCGTGGGAATATGGATGTAGCATGCTTCTCATTCAGAGTTTTGTTTTGTTCTCAACATGATTTAGCGTAAAATATTGCGTCAGATGTGTCATGATTTTATTTTATTTCGTGTCATAAATTTGATAATCAAAGCATAATCATGCTCTTTCTTTTTCTTTTCGATAATCTACTAATCTACGTTAATCTCTGTTTGGAACGGACGCGGCAAAAATTTTGCCGGCGTTCGTTGCCGATAGCGCTTTGTTTAATGGCGGAACCTCATACCGTCGCCTCTCGTCTCTACTCTGTGACTATAAATACCATAGGCATGTGTTATAAGTAGCAATTATTCTTTTTTTTACAAACCGACTTACAGTAGTTTAAATTACGAAAAGTATTCATGCCTACGCTTGATATATTTTGGAATTTCATTTCTTAATTCCATATCCTCGAAAAACTGTACGTAAACGCCCTTATTTCAATATAAAAACCTTTCAATAAAAATTTAATTTAACTCATCGCATTCTTGTGACAAAGAACACTCACTACCATCTGCCTATTTTAAGTGTGTGTTAATTGCTGGCGGCCCTGGCTCAGGCCGACGCGTAAGTCGTCGGCTAAATCGCCACACTGAACCTTCGTGCCTTCGTGTCTTCCTTCTTCGCGTATTTTCCGCCTGGAAATCAACGCTTTGTTTTTTTTCTTTTTTCCTTTTCTTCTATTGGGAATATATATATTATTCCCTTAATCCCTTTAGTATTGCAAATGATCTTCCAGGATTTTTTACTAGGATTTTTATCCTCGAATTTTAGGATTTTTTATGTTTTTTTTACTGCTTTTCAAAAAGCGCAGTCACTTGATACTTTCACCAATTTCCGTAGACCTCGTGTTCACTTGCCCGTAGTCTCTGTAAGAAATCTCGATCTTTATTCTTGGAATTTCTTGAACCTAATGCTCGGAGTTTGAGGCCAGATGCATTAGTGATTAAACAATTTAATTCTTGATTAAAAATCTGTCAACCTAAAATCTGTCCTATCTCTTTTGAGTTTGCCAAGGGTGAGAATCCAATGTAGCCGGTGCCTGACCTGTAGGAGTTTCTCGGATTTCTCCGTGTGGGAAGAGTTGTCATTATGATGTTTGGATTGTCAGTAGTGGGATGTCTCGATGTCTCTCCTGGATTGTTTCACCCAGCATCTTGGACTCCTGTGCAGGACCTCTACGTCATCGCCATACACACAACCCTCACACCTTTGAATCTCCCTGGGTTTTTTATGGGGTTTCCTGAGTGCCCTGCTAAATGTTATTCTCACATAACCTGTGACTAGACTTGCCTCCTACTAAAACGAGCACGTCACTTAACCAGCTCTTGCTAATGTGCTAATGTGCTAAGGCACCGACTTGCGTCTGCTCACATGAGCTGGATTTAAATTGTTCACGCACACCTCCCCTTATTTTGGAGTCATTAGTTCTGCCTGAACTACGTCATTGACCCTCGCTCAATCATCTCAAATCGCCAAATTAAACTTCCCAAAATCAAACTCACTCACCGTGCCTACTCCATCGCGTGCCGGCCCTCGTCAACGCCAGCCTGGTCCTCCGGCAAGGATTGCCCACCTAGACAAGCTCTCCGAGATCAAGAACCAAGACTGTTCCTGGTTTCCCTTCCAATAAACTCAACCTAAAAACGAGCTGAGTCCATAACCGCTTTTCATTAACCCTCTCGTAATCTTCCCCGAACATTTCGAGATATCGATCGAGTTTTTTGTCTTTGCCGTTCAAATTAATATTTACACTGAACCACCCAGCGGCGGAGCCATTAAAAACCCGACAAATCCATTTCCTCAGTCGGAGACTTAGTGGTAAGGCTTTGTAAATTTAGGAAACTAGTTAGTAACATTAATATCATCGAGGACGTTCGGTGCAGTGTGCCCTTATCTACAAACCGATTGGTGCCCTTTAGGTACGAACGCCTCTTAAACAAGCCTCAGAACATCGTGCCTGACAAACCCCAGAACATCGTGCCTGACAAACCTCAGACACGCTTCAACATCCACAGCACTAACAACTTGCTTACGACCGGCTAGCCATTCTAGAGAACCCATCTAAGATCCTTCGCGAATTACCCTAATAAAAAGGGTAATTTCTAAGCTATAAGACGTACAGTCTTAAAATTAGTACCAAATTGATGCGCGTGACGCGTACAACATATTTATGCAATTAAAAAAATTTTTACGCCCCTAGCGGGGGCAGGAAGCAGGGCTTTCGTGGCCCGTCAATGGTCGGCCGATTTTCTCTGTAAGGCTCATTTTGACAGGCTTATAATTCCTGAACTATTGCACCTAAAAACTTGAAATTGGTCTCATTATAAAGTTCAATTCATTCTCCAACTCTGAGTTTATAATAAAACTGTCATACGCTCCCTGGGGATGCATGGATAGATGTTTCCCTACCCTATGAATGGTCGACCGATTTTCTCTATAAGGCTCATTTTGACACGGTTATAATTCCTGAACTTATGAAGTTCGCCCAAAGTGGGGAACTTAATTTAATTATGTGGAGTCTGAAGAGCAAAGCAATTTAACAGGGTCACCAGCGCATGTGAACGCACATTCAATTTAGTGGTTAGCAAAACTAAGAAGGAGTTGAAGTCAGTGTTCGGATGCTTTATGCATCACTTTAATCAAATCAACCCTAAAACTTTACCACGGACTGGACCACGCAGAAGGGCAAGGAAATATGGGTTTGTTTTCTCTGGCCTTTATTTTTGCTGGGAGACTTGTCAACACCCGTCGGTCGCTTCAGGGTGAGCTGTTCCTGGTCCAATCTTGAGTAGGGATGCAACCGGCTCGCAGCTGTTGTTGTGAGATGGTGAATGTATGTGGTGGAGGTTTGGTGTGCATGGAATCCCAATGGCTCTTTGAAACGGCTAAGCGTCAGTAATTAGAAACAGCTGGTGACTGCTCAATTCCCCACAGGTTGATAAATATGGGTCAGCGTCAAGTGAGTTAGATGCAGCCCGAGAGTGCTCAAATAGTTACGTCGCTTGGACGAGGGACGTAACGTGTATGAGGAATGAGGGGTGAAGGGGAATGAGGAAACGGGAATCACCGCGAACGAACTGAGCAGGAAAACCAAAAAGGAGGCAGTTTTTGTCTTCTGCCAAGTTTGGCTACCGGGTTATTTACCCCCTTTATATGAGTGGGCAAGGTAGGTGAATGTGGCAGTGGAGTGTGACATGTCTCGTGGCTTCCTGTACGGGACGATAGAGCTGGGTTAATGTGCACAAGGTATTTAGGCGAGCCATATATTAACACATGCCAGGCTGTAAACATTCTGCGATTAACATGCCGCCTCAAAGCGAGGAGTCTCTTCGAAAACGACCCCCACCTGCACTCTGGCGCCGGAGTGCAGGCAGGGGTCAACTTCGGAGCAATGACAATTTTGCTCGGAGCCAAATATTAGCCTTAATATTTTTTGATGGCATGAAACTACAACTTTAAACTAATAACTTGCACCTAACCACTTTCAAAAACAACAGAACTGTGATAGCTCAATTCTGGCTTAAGAAGTAATCTGGCTTCTCTAACACATCAGGTAAATTTAATTAATAATTGAATTGGAAATGTTCCCAATTTAACACATGAATTAAGTCCTACCCAGTTTGAATTTAACATGAATAACTTAATCGTTATTCACGCTAGAAATCAATGCTCAATGGCTAAGTCAACTAAAATTACTAACTACCTAACCAGCCTTCAAAACATCAATACTATTTATATATAAGAATACTGGTCCTATTTATACAAGATGTTGTCAAATGTAATTAGGTATTTATTGGGATAGTTCTGAGCCAGACTTCATGAAACAAAGTCCCAGAATTCAACGTTGACTGTGCCACTATAAAGATTTCACAGTTATTTCAATGCCCTAACCATAATTGAAAAAGGCAATTATTGAGAGCACACAAATCTTAACCCTCGGCTTAAGAGACAAGATAAAAATTAAGACGGGGTTTCTCACTAACTAATTTCCCTGTGAACTAGAATTGCTCCAAAATATTGAAATAAATTGGGTTACTTGAGGGCATTTGGGAAAAACAGAACTTACTAATAATTGCAAAAACATGAAGGACAGAACTAAAAATGGCTCAGGCAACATGGAAAAATTTCTTGGCAAGCTAGGTAAATAACTAAAAAGACTGTCATTTATTCCATCATGACTTGGCGCGCTAGGACACCTAATTTGGCCGTTAATTCGAAAGGTTGAATTTAGAGTCGGCCAACTGAGGAGAAATTCTTGACCTTGAATTTATTTTAAAAAAACTAACTAACTGGATTTTGGAACGGTGCCCAAAATCTGCCTAATCAAGCGCTAATTGTATGTGTAAGGTTCTCATAAAATCTATGATTAGTCTTTACACTAAATTATTTTCTTTGCAAGGCACTAAAAGTTTCATTGATTCTAGAAGGAATCTAGACAATGATTTACTAGAGAGTCTCAGTAATTTTTAACCAACACAACACCTACTTTTGCTCGATACTTCTTAGGCTATCAAAATAATAATTTTAATCACAATGCAATAAAACTACTTCTCTTAAACAAACAAACACGGAGCTATTACACAAAGCTATCTAAAAGAATCTTAATACTAGGCACGACATTACAAAAATTAATTATCCGATGAATCTAGACATGAATGGGCATTAAGTACTTTAACTAAATAATTTAACGTTACGTAGAAAAGAACACGTCTAACACCAAAATCTCACCCGAGGAAGCAATGCACTCGTGACGCGCACACAAGCAGTGAGTTTTAAAAAGTGAGCGTTAGGTGGCGACGAATGTTGCCACGGTGCGTCTATGAGGAGTCTAAATATTTTGAACTGAATTCTACAGAGACATATTTTTTTGGTGCACAATTTTAATGGATTATGGGTAAAGTTGAGTAAATTTCTTATTCCAAAAATAATGAGAGTGAATATTATGCGATACTTGGATTTTTAGGTGGGAGTTTTAAAAATTCGTAAATTTTGGTTGGTAAGGGGCTGGAAGCATCCACGACATCTACTCCCCCCACTAAGGAGACCGAAAGGTCTGGTAACAGTAAAGCTGTTACCTGAGAGATGCCCGAAAGAATTACGAAGGAAGGTCCCGAAAGAAAGCTTGACAGAGGAAAATAGGGAAGAGTTGACAGATCAGAGTTCACCACCCTAAGTCTGCGCATAACGGGCTGGCGGACGACTAGGTCTGCCAAACCTGCTACTACGCTCGGGGGCAGTAGAAGGGTTAGGCTGTGGAGCTGTGAAAGTTGTCATTGGAATTCCCAACTGGGACAACGAAAGAGTATCTGTGGCATTTTCGTGATGGGGAACAACAGTATCAGAAGCATCAGCCGAAATGGAGGCACCCGAATTACTAGGTCCCGACAGCGTTCTATGAACGGTAAACCGGGGAACGATGAACTCGTTGCACTCCATGGTGGGAGGAAAGGTCTGAGCCCAAGCAGATAAGTGCGAATTAGTGGGTACGACAGGTGTTGACCTGAGGCTAATTTGCAGTCTGGGTTGTGGCTCATGAGAGTTGGTGGGAAGGTCGTCAGGAAGGGACACATATGCGGCCTTCAAGCGATCGATGCTAACACTGTCGCTCTTGGTACCCCTTTCGATTACAAAGTACTTAGGCGTCCTCTTGAGGACCTTGTAGGGGCCATCATAGGGACGTCGCAAAGGGTTTTTTACACCATCCACCCGTACGTAAACATGTGATACAATTCTGTAAAAAGGTATTATAGAGTGGATAGCCCTACACTAGAGCACAGCAATTGTTCTACATAGACACAACATAGAGAGAGTACTGCACAAAATAGAAAATGCTATGACACAGCAATTTAGGTAAATAGTTCACTCACCTCTTGGATATCTTAACTTAAATACTCAATGTGCAATACTGTGGTTAGTCAGAGTAGAGCGGAGATAGACGGGAATATATATAGAATAGGGTAGAATAGAATTAGTACATTAGTTTAGAAATTAAGAAGTTAGATACCAACCACAGTAGTAATTATATACACACTCGGTCAACATGTACTTGTTGTTGAACCCGAGGCCAATAGCAGACTGACTTGCGAGTGTTGCTCTCTCGAGCGTTGCCAACTTATGGTCTCTCTAACTAGAACTTACACTACTCGCTATATTACACCCCTCCCTCCTTAATTAGAAACCCTCCCCCTGTATCCCCAGTCCCCTTATTCAATATAGTCAATCCTAAAGGTCCATTCTCACCACAGGCTTCCGAGCCCGGGTAGACCTGCGTGAGATGTTAGCACTTGGAGGCTCGTGCATCCTAGCCTCCTGGGTGGGAGTCGGGTAATCAGGTGTTCCGGTGTCAGGTTCATTGGTCGGAGGTGGTGGGTATGAATTTTGAGCAGGTTGTGGAAACAAGACGGTTTCCTCCGTAGGTTGTTCCAAGGGTTCAGGGATGGTGTTCGAGCAGGTAATAACTTGGTCCTGGTGTCGACGAACGACCTCTCCCCCCGTGCAGTTGGCACTTGTAGGATACCGGGCCTGTTTTCTCAATGGTGGTAGCAGGGGTCCATTTTGGGGAACCCGGCGTGTATTGACGGACCATCACAGGAGACTCCGGCGGAATATCAACCGCGCGAGACCCTGGGTGGTATCTTTTCTGAGCGTCCTGGCGTTGAGCAACTTTGGACGCGATTGCTTCTGACGGCCAAAGCAGATCAAGACGAGAGCGAACTTTTCTGCCTAACATCAGTTCGGCGGGCGTAACACCTGTTGTCGTGTGGGGTGTCAGCCGATAGTTGAACAGAAACCTGTCTAGTGCTAGGCGTAGGGGTTCCGTTGACTTTCGTATATTCTTCTTGAAAGTTTGTACCATGCGCTCTGCCAGTCCATTAGTTGAAGGGTGGTATGGTGCGCTCGTAATATGTCGCATACCACATGCCTTCACAAATTCTTGGAATTCGGCCGATGTGAAACACGTTGCATTGTCAGACACAAGTGTTACTGGAAATCCAAATGTCGCAAAAGTGTGTTTCAGGCACGAGATCGTTTCGCTAGAGGTTGTAGTAGATGTGGGAAAAATTTCAACCCACTTAGAGTGTGCATCCACGATCACTAGATAGTATTTTCCATCCATTGGGCCCGCGTAGTCAATGTGTATGCGATGCCAAGGCTTCGCAGGCCATTCCCACGGATGGAGTTCAGCTTTCGTTGGTGCAGCTCGAGTGCTCAGGCACTCGCTGCATGACTTAGTCGTTTATTCTAGATCTTTGTCCAGCAGCGGCCACCATACATAGCTGCGAGCTAACTCCTTCATCCTGGATGATCCAGCATGGCCAGAGTGCAGTTCGTCCACAATGGCTTGTCTGAGAGCTTGGGGTACAATAATTCTTGCTCCCCAGAGCACACAGCCATTTTGTGTGGACAATTCGTCTCGCCTCCTAGTATACGGAGCGAGATCAGGGTCACCAATTACCGTCGAAGGCCAGCCTACTTGGCAGTATTTGTACACCTTTGAAAGTACTGGGTCCCTTAGGGTGCCGTCGCGGATGTGGGTGCTGGTGACTGGAGCTGACTCGAGGAAATTCACTAAGGACGTCCATTCCGCAGGAATAGGTGTGGCTTCCTCGGGAGTTGTCAAAGGTAGACGACTGAGAGCATCAGCTGTGCCCAACAGCACGCCGGACCGGTGACGCAAGGTGAACTTGTAGGACTGCAGTAGTAAAGCCCACCTTTGAATGCGCCCGGATGCCATCGGAGGAATGCTTCTACCCGGATCAAATAGTCCTAACAAAGGTTTGTGGTCCGTAACCACAGTGAAATCGTGTCCCCACAGGTAGCAATGAAATTTTCGAAGTGCGAACACCATAGCTAGGGCTTCTTTCTCAGTTTGAGAGTAGTTGCGTTCTGTTGCTGTTAGAGTTCGGGAGGCAAAATAGGCGGGGCGTTCAATCCCATCAATAAGGTGACACAGCACCGCTCCCACACCATACGCACTACTGTCCGCCACTACCACTATGGGTTTCTGAGGGTCAAAATGGACTAGAGTCTGAGAGTCCAGGAGGGCTTGTTTAGATTTCTGGAAGGCTCTCTCCTGACTTGCATCCCATTTCCAAGGGGTTTTGTATCTCAGTAAGGTATTTAGGGGCTCCAGCATAGTTGCAGATGATTTTAGAAATTTCCTATAGAAATTTAGCAGCCCAAGGTAGGCTCTCAGTTGAGTTACATTAGTAGGGGCTGGTGCATTCTGGATTGCTGCTACCTTCTCTGCAGTGGGGTGCAATCCATCCTTGTCAATTTGGTATCCAAGGTAGGATACCTGTGGCACTCCAATTTGGCATTTATCCATTTTCAGTTTTAGTCCTGCCTCCTGTAGTTTAGATAAGACTTGATAGAGACGCTTGTTGTGCTCTTGCTCATTAGTGGCACTCACCAGGACGTCATCCAGGTAGCAGAACACTCCTGGGAGGCCCTGCAATAGTCCTTCCATGGCACGCTGAAAGATTCCAGGTGCGGACGCAATTCCAAAACTGAGACGGTTGTAGGCAAATAAACCTCTGTGGGTGTTTATTACCGTGAGTTCCTTGGAGTCTTCATCCAAGGGTAGTTGAGCGTATGCCTGAGACATATCTAGCTTGGAGTATATAACTCCTCCTGCTAACCCGCTAAATAGATCTTCCACTCTGGGTATAGGGTAGGTATCAAGCCTAGTGGCTCTGTTGACTGTTAATTTGTAGTCCCCACAGATGCGGATGCTTTGATCAGCCTTGAGCACAGGGACGATCGCCGCTGCCCATCTCGAGTATTGTACAGGGGTGAGGATACCTTCCTGCACCAGTCTATCAAGTTCTGCCTCCACCTTAGGTCTCAGTGTGTCAGGCACGTTCCTGGCCTTACAAAACTTTGGTGGTACGGCTGGATCCACATCTATTTTGAAATTCCTTCCCTTAAAGCAACCTAGACCTGGTTGAAAAAGGTCAGGGAATTTATTTGCTAACTCTTCAGGGCAGGTAGTCAATTTGTTGACATTATTTGATACTATAGTTAGCCCAAGGGAATCAATCAGGTCCCTACCCAGCAAAGCTGGCCCCTCCCTGTCTACAATCACAATAGTTGCTAGTTGAGGAACCATATTACCAGATTCACGCTGGATGTTAGCCCTAATCTCTCCGCAAACTACTAGCTCCGCTCCCCCATAAGTCCTAAGCTTAACATCCGAAGGTCTCAGCTCGGGTCTTGACTTAGCTGGTATTTTAGAGTAGGTGGCCATTGAAAGGATAGACCTGGCAGCACCTGTATCTACCTCCATCTCTAATGGCACACCATTTAGTAACAATTTTATTTTGATTGGGGGTTTCATTTCCTCGGCTATTGAGAAAATCTCTCCATAACAGCCTAGATTAGCAACTGGATAGTCTGCACAGGTTGCATTGTTAGTTCTGTTAGGGTTAGGGTGGTGTTCCCTCCCCCTTTTTTCATGCATAGCATGCACAAAATTATTTTTGTGTCCTTTAGCAGAATTTTGATTTTTCAATTTAAAGCAACACTTCTTAAGATGGCCTTTTTGGCCACAACCATGATAAACACTGTCTTTATAGGGGCAATCTCTACGCCAGTGCAGATTACCACAGCCGCTGCATGCTGATTTGGGGCTAGCTTGAGCCTGAGTTTTGCCCTGAGGCTTAATAGCAGTTTGCTTTATTCTATGCTGGCCCACATTTAGTATGGAATTAGGTTGCCTTAACACAACCGTCTCCCTCAGTTGAGTTTCTTTGGCAGTTGCCAGATCCACGGCTTTTTTCCATGTGAGGTCGTTTTCATTAAGCAAACAATTTTGAACATCATTACTGGCCACACCCAGTATTAACCTATCTAGCAGAGTTTCTTCCAGATTTTCCTGTTTGAAATTACAGGTGTCTGAAAGGGCCTTTAAGCTAGCCACAAAATCAGCAATGCTCTCCCCTTGTTTCTGGTTCCGCTTATGGAACCTAAACCTTTCAAAGATCTGGTTGCGTGTCGGCTTAAAATGCCGTCTTAACGCTTCCATGATCTCCTCATAGGTAGCATCTAAAAGTCTGTTAGGTGAGAGTAGGTCTTTGGCCAACCTAACAATTTTAGGACCCACCAGAGCAATAAATGTTTTAGCTTTATTTGAATCTTCCACTTTATTAATACTAAGGAAGCAGTTTAGCCTGACTTCATATTCTGGGAATTCTTCCTCTAAAGGATTGAATTCTCCCACTGAGCCTAGCATTGGCATTTTTACCCAGCTTTACAGCTAATTGTCAGATATCTACCTGAAATAGTAGTAGCAACAATATCAGTTGCAAGAGTAGCCAATTCAAGAGGCTGTAATAATACCCCTTGATAAAAAAAAAATCAGAAATTTACAGCATCAATACTCTAGTCACTGAATAATATAAATTCTGAGTTCCTTCATTAGTCTAGCCTCTCCCAATAGTTCTACAAAAAATAATCCTCGTCGCCAGTATTATAGAGTGGATAGCCCTACACTAGAGCACAGCAATTGTTCCACATAGACACAACATAGATAGAGTACTGCACAAAATAGACAATGCTATGACACAGCAATTTAGGTAAATAGTTCACTCACCTCTTGGATATCTTAACTTAAATACTCAATGTGCAATACTGTGGTTAGTCAGATTAGAGCGGAGATAGACGGGAATATATATAGAATAGGGTAGAATAGAATTAGTACATTAGTTTAGAAATTAAGAAGTTAGATACCAACCACAGTAGTAATTATATACACACTCGGTCAACATGTACTTGTTGTTGAACCCGAGGCCAATAGCAGACTGACTTGCGAGTGTTGCTCTCTCGAGCGTTGCCAACTTATGGTCTCTCTAACTAGAACTTACACTACTCGCTACATTACAAAGGGGTCTAGGCTTTCAGATGGTAAAGGCGGGCGAGGCGGTGTGTAAACCATTTCCTGCATGGCGCGTTTGACACGTGCCGCGTAATCAGCGATTCGGCTAGGGGAGTCATCAATTTGGTAAACGGGATCAACAACATCACCGGGCAATCGCAAGGATTTCCCGTGAAGCAGTTCAGAGGACGCACACTTATGGTCCTGCCTAAACAAATTCCGCAGAGTAAGTAATACAATAGGCAAACGATCCACCCAGTCGTCATGACACCGTAAACAACGCAAGGACGCCTTGAGGTCGCGGTGGACTCTCTCGATGAGTCCATTTGATTGGGGGTGTAGAGCGGTGGTTGATATATTCGCACTACCTAGGGTTTTGGAAATCTCTAACCACAAGGTGGAAGTAAACTGAGCACCACGATCATGAGTGATGCTCAAAGGAACCCCAAAGCAGGAGATCCACGTCTCTACAAAAATTCGAGCTATGGTTTCTGCCGTTATGTTAGCAATGCGAACAGCCTCGACCCAACGGGAGAAACGGTCTATCATTGTAAGTAAATAACAGTAACCGCGAGAGTTAGGAAGGGGGCCCACAATGTCAATGTTTACAGCATCGAACTTGCCTCCGGAGAATGCACAAGGTTGAATTGCGGCTTTGTTGTGCCGAATGACTTTGCTAGCTTGGCAATCTGGGCAATTTCGAACGAGCTATCTTATGGCCCTACGCATCCCGGGCCAAACAAAACGATTTGCGATTAAGCGGAAGGTTCTATCTGTTCCGGGATGGGCGAGTTCATGATAATGTTTTATGGTGGGAAGGCGTAATTTAGTTGGTAGGTAGTATCGGTTAGGACGGTCGGCGTCACAATAAACGCCTTCTCTGAGTGACAGCTTTAAGGACGAGCTAGGAGACTCAATCAAAGTTTGGATCTCCGCGTCGGTTATTTGTTCAGCGATGATATCAGCCAATGAAACCATTTGCACAGGAGGTCGGAACTCGGGCGCCAACGGGTTCAATACCACGTTGTGCACACGCGATAAGCAGTCGGCGACCGTGTTCTCATCCCCCTTAATGTGCCTGAGATCGTTAGTGACCTGTGCTATGTAACTCAGGTGCCGACTTTCTCGAGGGGAGTGGCGGTCAGGAGGCATTCTTATGGCATTAATGAGAGGTTTATGATCGGTGAATACCGTAAACTGACGTGCTTCAAGGGTATAGCGGAAGTGCTTAATTGAGAGATAGATAGCCAGAAGCTCTCTTCCGAACGTGCTATAACGTTGTTCGGTGGGAGAAAGTTTCCGACTAAAGAACGCCAAAGGTGACGTGTCGTTGTTAACGGTTTGTTGTAATACCGCGCCGACAGCAAGGTCTGACGCGCCTACTACGAGGTGAGGTTTTCCGTTCGGGTGTGGGTAAGCCAACTCCGTCGCATTTGCGAGTTCCTCTTTTATTGCGGTGAATGCCTCCTCTGCCTCACTGTTCCACTCAAGAAGTACTGACTTCCCTCGCTTTTTCGCTCTAATGAGGGAGGAGAGTGGTGCCAGAGTCGCCGCACAGTTCCTTAGGAATCGGTGGTAGAAATTCACCGATCCCAAGAACCTGCGCAACTCTCTCTGTGTAGAGGGTTTTGGGAAATTCCGAATAGCTTCTACCTTGTCAGGAAGTGGCCTAATGCCTTTATCGGAAATGTGGTGACCTAGAAAAGTCAGTTCCTTCTTTCCCAGTACACACTTTGCTGGATTAATCAGCAGAGCGTGCGACGCTAGTCGTTTGCACAGTTCATTCAGATGATGCATATGCTCCTCAGGCGTCCTCGAAGCCACAAGCACATCATCGAGGTAACAATAAAAAAACGGGAGGTCGGAAAGGACTTCAGTCATGTGCCGCTGAAAGGTTTGCGGAGCATTTCGCAAGCCATACGGCATACGAAGGTACTCGTACAAGCCAAACGGCGTACAGACAGCGGTCTTTTGAATAGAGCTTTCCTCCATTGGAATCTGATGGAAAGCTCTCTTCAGGTCCACGGTAGAGAAGATTTTTGCCCCTGACAGATTTGCAGTGAAGTCATGCAAATGAGGGATTGGGAATCTATCGGGTACAGTTACGGAGTTTAACTGGCGGTAGTCGCCGCAAATGCGCAACTCGCCATTACTCTTGGGAACAAGCAACAAAGGACTGGCCCAGGGACTTTTCGAGATGCGAATTGTCCCTTCTTCAATCATTTTAGCAAACTCAGCTTTTACTTCCTGCAATCGATCATGGGGCAGACGCCTTACTTTCGCGTAAACAGGAGGACCGCTCGTCGATATGTGGTGTTGCGTCAGCGTGTTATTTTGCACAGTTACGTTAGGTTGAAAGAGTGAGGGGAATTCCAGCAACACTCGTTGGTAGGGGCATGTGCTGTCTAAATTAGGGGAGACGCTTGACGTAACGTTCACCATATCGACGACACTAAGGGGTCTTTGCACTCGGGTTTCGCTATCATACAAGCATCCGTTTCTCACATCCACCACCAATGCAAACTTCTGAATGAAATCAGCACCAATGATGGGCGTGTCCACATCAGCCACTATGAATTCGAACTTGAGGGTACGTTTGAGATTTAGGGAGCACGATAGGGTCTTTGTGCCGTAACGCAGTATAGGGGTGCCATTTGCAGCACGTAAGTTGGGAATGCCCGTAATACTTCTATCTCGGTCATTTGCCGGGATTAGGCTTACCGAACTCCCGGTATCGATCAAAAATCGAATACCGTTAGCCGGATCAGGTAGGAAAAGGCAGCGAGTTGAGTTTGGTTGGTTTGGCGCTGACGTCTGACTCGCATTTACGCCTCGCTGTTCCCGTTTTTTGGGTAAAGTAGTACGTACAAGGGACACTGTGGTGACTCGCACTTAAGAGCCTTGTGCAAGTATTGCCTATGATACCAGCACCATTCCTCCTCCAGGCTGTCTCGTGAATTTGGACCCTGAACGGTATTTGAACTAGCAGCCCTCTGATGTTTAAATGAACGATTCCCTCTCTTTTGTCTGTCAAACGGGACGGTGTTTGGAGAATTATCGACTTGCTGATACGCCGCTGTTTGGTGTGCGACCCCATGCACTCTCTCCGTGTGTTCGGCTTGCTGGTTGGCAACTTCTAGTGCTCCAACTCGCTGAACTAACGCGCGCAACAATATATCTGTTTCGCTTACACTGGTTTGACTGACTATTGGGGTTGCGGCTGAACTATTCTGTGTCAAGGTCTCGCATGCGAGAAGTTTCTCGGCAAATTCTGCTAGACCGTCTAGATTTAGGGAGGAATTTGGGGTAAGGAGGAAAGGGTGCAGACGTGCGGGCAAGCGCTGGATGTATAATGCCTTAAAGGTATTATCATCCATAACATCTTTGGCAAGCTTCCGCATTTCTTTAAGCAACTCTAAAGGTGTTTGGCTATTGTAGGTGGTAAGGTTCTCACAAAATCTATGATTAGTCTTTACACTAAATTATTTTCTTTGCAAGGCACTAAAAATTTTCATTGATTCTAGAAGGAATCTAGACAATGATTTACTAGAGAGTCTCAGTAATTTTTAACCAACACAACACCTACTTTTGCTCGATACTTCTTAGGCCATCAAAATTAATAATAATAGTCACAATGGAATAAAACTACGTCTCTTAAACAAACAAACACGGAGCTATTACACAAAGCTATCTAAAAGAATCTTAATACTAGGCACGACATTACAAAAATTAATTATCCGATGAATCTAGACATGAATGGGCATTAAGGTACTTTATTTAAATAATTTACCGTTACGTAGAAAAGAACACGTCTAACACCAAAATCTCACCCGAGGAAGCAATGCACTCGTGACGCGCACACAAGCAGTGAGTTTTAAAAAGTGAGCGTTAGGTGGCGACGAATGTTGCCACGGTGCGTCTATGAGGAGTCTCTAAATATTTTGAACTGAATTCTACAGAGACATATTTTTTTTGGTGCACAATTTTAATGGATTATGGGTAAAGTTGAGTAAATTTCTGATTCCAAAAATAATGAGAGTGAATATTATGCGATACTTGGATTTTTAGGTGGGAGTTTTAAAAATTCGTAAATTTTGGTTGGTAAGGGGCTGGAAGCATCCACTACAAACTATTGCACTTAAAAATTTGAAATTAGTTTCATTATGAAGATCGATTTATTCTCCAGCTCTGAGTGTATAATTGTAGTGAACGCCCTCAGCCGCACTTCATTCTAAATTTCATAAATTATTAAAACCATCTTCTAAAAATTAAATAAAGTTAACGCCATCATTCCTAAAATTTTAGATTACTATTGTCATTCAACATTACCACTAAATCTATTAAAATTTGACCAAAGAAATACTTCGACAAGACAGAACGGCATTTTCACGTAGAACCATATCGCAAGTTCAGTCGTTCCGGAAACGTTCTTCCGGTACACAGCGTATATAAAGCCAGCTTTCCAGGCAGAGTCGTCATTCACGTAAGAGATTCTCCTGAGTGTAGTGCTTGGGCCCCAGAGGGGGCATATGTAAGTAACAATTGTTTAATGTTAAGTGTTTTATTGTGTCTAGACTACATTATATTAACTTGTCTGTGTAGTGAGAGCTCATTTTTGTGAATAACTTAGGAACATTCACTATGTTTTCTCTGTGCCGGTGTTAGTTAGGCACAAGCTTCAAGCTCACTGCCCCATCTTTGTCATTGTTTTCCCTTTTGTATTTGCTAGTCTCCGATGAATCTTTATTGTGCTCTCAATAGTATTACGATGTTGGCATTAGCTCCTTAGATATTTTATCAGTGCTGAGCATAGTGTTTTAAGACACTTTGCTGTCCACAAAGATCATTTATGAGTAAGTTCAATATTGTTTCCCTGAATTTAATTGTGTGACGCATTTGCGTCCACACAATCTAGCGAAGAACAAATTAAAGAAGCAACAAGGAAAATCAGTTTATTAAAGACTCGTGCGCCTTTCCAAGGTTAGGCGCGAACAATTAAAAGGGAACAGCCTGTTCGCCTTAAGAGACTGGCAACAATACTAGAGTTAAAAACTATTAGGAAGTTCAGTTATTCCGATAGCATCGCATTTATTCAAGCAATGGGCAGATTGCTATTTAAGTAATATTTTCTTAAAGGTTGAAGTAAAAACTGCGAAAGCCAGTCGTGTCTTGTGAGCTCGAACGGGACGTCCACCCAAAGCGGCTGTAGAAGTTGTTAGGCGGTAACACGGGTCCAGCAACGGCTACCCGCAGAATAACGGTCTTGGGCCACCAATGCAGTCAGCAAAACGAAGACGTAGAAGGCCAACTGCCAGCCGGCTGTCATGCGGCACGGCGGAGGTGCGGTACGACCAGGATAAAGCCCCCGGCGACCCGGCGCTGCAACACGTCTTCGGTGCGGACGTGGAAGCAGCCCACCCTCGCAGCAGGGAAAAGCGCGTGCTGGCGGCGGAGCGTTCCAGGAGCGCGGCAACAGTCAAGAAAACTCCCAGGGCACCGAATCGTCTGCTAATAAAATAAAATATGGAGACAAAGCAATTGAATAAATGTCCTTATTACAAAATCAACAGATCTGTTATCAGAGATGAGAAATCCATAGTGGCATTACAAAATCAACAGAGCTGTTATAGAGATGTGAAAACCAAATTACCTAATCAAGGCAGCTGCAAGGGGTTATGAGGTACCGACGAAAGGAGCACCGGACCTCTCTCCACGCAGCCACTCTTGAATATACTGCGAGAAGATGACAGGGTTACACGTACGAAGGTTGGCAACAGAAAAATTAATTAACAAAAAATAGTCAGTTATAACAAATTTAAACAAGAGAATTTATTATGTATATGAAACTCTAGAATAACCACACCTGAACTTTATGGTTCGTCCAGTGTAGAAACTTTATGGCAGGAAGAGTTGTCAAATAATGAAGGCATCTACGGATGCTTTATTTCCAATTTCAAGCCTGATACATATCACCTTATACATCGGATTTTCAAATGCCTTATAACTAACGCCAGGACGCCATTACGCTTTCCCCCGGTCAAGACCGGTACCCATTTCAGACACCTGGGTAGAGTGGGGTATTGTGCTTGGAATTTTTCCCCTATACCCAACAGAGAAAATCGCCACCAGCGCCGGGACTCGAACCAGGGTCTGCCTGGACGGAGGCAAGTTCGCTAGTCTCACGACACGACGAGCACGGTTAAGGTTAAGGCAAAGGGCAAAAGTACCGGACTTTCAAGAAGATAGTAAGAGGAGAAGACGGAGCTCAAATAGGGGAGTTATAGACTCCCCAGTAACAGGTAGAGCTCTCATCAGAGAGTTAAATAAGTAAGTTTAGGTAAGTTTAAGTAGGTTAAGGTAAGTTAATTTGGTCGCCAAAGCAGCCTTTAAGTAAGTAAGTAAGAATTTAAACGAAAGCCGGTAATCGAAATAATCAAGCACTCACACAACCACACCAGAGTAAAGAACAAGAGGAAAGATGCCAAGTTAACAGACGAGACGCCGGTGACCCGTAGAGCTGGGCCCAAGTACGCGCGGTTGACGGCACAAGACACGTTAAATGTACGAGGAGTTCGTGGGCTCGAACTCAGGACTAGAGATCACCGTGCCAACACGCTATCGACTGCGCTATCGATCACCCTAAAGGTGACCGGAGCACAACGAAAGCAATGTTTTGGCACAGTGAAAGCAGGCGCACTGTCCTGACAGATATTTAATTCCCATATGTATCGAGAGCTCAAAGTCTAGTCACCCCCAGAAACAGTTAATTCTGGTACGGGAAGAAACTGCTTCCACAAGGTTTTTTCAAATGAAATAAATGTACGAGGAGTTCGTGGGCTCGAACTCAGGACTAGAGATCACCGCGCCAACACCTTGAACTTGAACAACCTTGAACAACCTTGTGGAAGCAGTGTCTTCCCGTACCAGAATTAACTGTTTCTGGGGGTGACTAGACTTTGAGCTCTCGATACATATGGGAATTAAATATCTGTCAGGACAGTGCGCCTGCTTTCACTGTGCCAAAACATTGCTTTCGTTATGCTCCGGTCACCTTTAGGGTGATCGATAGCGCAGTCGATAGCGTGTTGGCACGGTGATCTCTAGTCCTGAGTTCGAGCCCACGAACTCCTCGTACATTTATTTCATTTGAAAAAACCTTGTGGAAGCAGTGTCTTCCCGTACCAGAATTAACTGTTTCTGGGGGTGACTAGACTTTGAGCTCTCAAGACACGTTAAGTAATGACGGGTTAGTTCAAGTCACTCCGCTCAATAGTAGATTAGCAAGACACACCGCGAAGATAAAACCACCGGCCTTCGCAGTAGCAACGGCAATAAAATTTCAGATCCATGAAGTTTAGGGTTCAAACCTATCTCGAAAGAGTTCAGTTCGAAAGACTTTAAGATCAAGAGTATTAAGTTTTAAATTATCAAAATGTATTAAACTCAAAAAGAACCGAGTTTCAAAAGCTTCTACCTGTCTCAGCCCAGCGCCCTCCGACCTTACTGCCGGGCTGCCTAGCTGGATCTATTAAACGACCAAAGTTCAAGCGCCTCTCGCGCAACCCTGGAGAGTTTGTGAGGGAAATCCTCACACACTCCCGGGCGGCGGGGAAACGCGTTACTCCCTCAACCTGAGGCGACAGCGTGCAGCCGCTGCTCTGACAGGTCTTTAACCAGTGGAGAGATCAACAGCAGGACCGGCGACATCACAAGTTTCTGCATGATTAGAAGGAACATCTTCGGTTAATTGAGGAAGCTTAACGGAATCGGCAAACAGCTCTAAGGGATATAGTAAAGAAACTGCATAATCTCCGAATGATCGGTCTGCCTTCATAATTGTTTCAGTGCGAGTTCGACCATCCGATCCAGAATGTAAACTAACTACCCTCCCTAGAGACCAAAAGGGTCTCGACTTTACAGGAGATGATATTAGAACTACTTCTCCTACTCTTATTCTATCTTCCCAAGAGGGCTGGTAAAGAGGTAAATGCCGCTCTCTAAGCGAGAGCAGATAATCTGAAAAAAGAGTTCTTTGAATCTCTCAAAGGTCTCTTGCCTAAGTTCCAAACTTTGCAATAAAGCAGCACGGGATGGCTGCACTCTTTCACTACCAGCATGCCTCATGAATGACAAACTGCCACAATTTAGTAGGGAACTTAATAAAGGAGTTAGGCATCACGACCTCATGGTCCACGTCGGCGCTGTCTCTGTAAGTAAGAGGTCTATTATTTATGACTTCTTGTATGTCTGACAAGATAGTCAAAAACGCAAAATACTCTATTTTTGCGCGCCCGATAGCTTTAAACAAACACCTCTTTACGACACCTACCATGCGTTCCCAGGTGGCGCCGAACCATGCGCTGTAGAGAGGAATTTTAATGTGTTTTACATTATTCTTGATTAAATGCTCAGCGAAAACGCTGTCAGCAGAAGACCCAGCAATGAACTCTGCACCCTGGGCAAAGGAAGGAGCATTGTCACTGTAAATTGTACTAGGCATACCATACCGATTTGAAAACCTAACAAACGCTGCGAGGAACGAGTCTGCGCTCATGTCTTGCACCAATTCTAGGTGAATTAGGCGCACATTTAAGCAAGTGAAGAGAAGAATGTACATTTTAGTTACTTTATCTCCAAGTTCGACATGGAAAAAGCCGGTGAAATCTATACCGACAGTTTGGAAAGGCCGTACAAAATTTACGCGGTCTCCCGGAAGATCTGTGGGCTTTGGGCACTGAAAGGCCCGAGCATTTATTTTCTTACATATTATACATTCATTCAAGGTTTTTCTGATTAAAGGCCTGGCTTTTGGTAGCCAAAAGCCGAAATTACGCAAGGCATTTAGAGTGGATCCCACTCCTAAGTGACTACAGTTTACATGGCAATGCCTAATAATTAAGGAGGTAAAGAAACTTTCTCGAGACAACAATATTGGGTTTGCTATATCGTACGAGATGTGCTTACACTTGTTCAATCTGCCTCGCGAACGTATTACACCACTATCATCCAAGAACAAATTAAGGTTTCTCACCAGCGGCGGGACATCTGTTGCTTCTCCCCCCTCTGAAAGAAAATTAAATTCAGTAGGGAAATGCTTCCTTTGTTCAAATCTAGCCCAGTAGAACTTAGCTGCTCTGTGACATTTTAATTGGGTAAAGCTTTGGCGGTTAGTATAGTAAAACACAGAAAAAATCCTAGCAGTGACTCCTAATAATTTCTCCAAGCTCGAGAACTTTGTTACAGGAAAAACCGGTTGAAGCGGCATCACTTCTGTCGCCACGGAACAAGTTACTACTTCTCGGTTAAGCTGAGAAATGCAACCTAATGCCTGTACTGGCCACTGCACGGGGAAAGTCAAAAAGTCAGGACCGTGAGTCCAGAAATGAAATTTAGTTTGAAGCTCTTTAACCGTCAGCCCCCTAGTCACAAGGTCAGCCGGATTACTTTGTGTAGGAACAAAACGAAATGAACATTCTAATTTGAATTGCTCCTTAAGCTGCTCCAAGAACAAATGGATATCTTTAATTCTATTATTAGCAAAAATATTACCAGACTTTACTTTCCTGTTCAAAATCCAAGACAAAGCAATTTGTGAATCGGTTGCAATGGTTAAGTCAAGAACAGTTACCCTATCTAAAGCTTTCAGAAGTTTAAGAGAACATTTTAACGACAAGTAAATAGCAAGTAACTCCAAGGTAGGAAGGCTTTTTGACTTCATTGGCGCAATTTTCGCCTTGCTAAACAATAGAGATGATTTCGACTCTTCAGACAAAGAATATACACAAAATCCATAATTCGTCTTTGAAGCGTCTGCAAATACAATCAAGGAAACTTTACTTTCAGAGTTAAAAACCTTGCGATCAAATTTTAAACGACTTACTTTATTTAATTCTCCCTGCAAAGACAGCCAGGTTCCCTGCAAATAGTCGGGCAATGCGTCATCCCATCCCAATTTCTCTT
Organism: Morinoia aosen; assembly: GCA_030386875.1. Lineage (NCBI taxonomy): Eukaryota > Metazoa > Arthropoda > Malacostraca > Amphipoda > Talitridae > Morinoia > Morinoia aosen. The sequence goes on along the minus strand of CM059570.1, from coordinate 68,644,978 downwards.
GCCAAATTTCCCTCAGCAGTCCCTTTCCCTTGACCAAAACAGGTGTCGCGAGTCCCATAGGATCAAAACAACGTGCTAGCCGTGAAAGCACCATTCTCTTTGTAACGAAAGATTTCTCTTCTAGTCCTACGTCCAGGCTAAATTGGTCAGTAACCCTGTCATACCGGTAGCCGAGGACTCTCTCAAACGATTCTTCGTGGGACACTGCTACTTCCTCTCTCTGGAAGACTTCCTGCAAAGGCTCACAATTGCTGGACCAAGACCGCAGATCAAATCCAGCGTCCTGCATGCGTGACCTGGCGGTTCGGGAAATGGAAGTTAGAAGATCTACATCATTTCCAGTTACATAGAGATTGTCAACATACATCATATTTAATAAAAAATAACTGCAGGCATCTGCTGGATAATCTGCAATATGCTTCCTAATGACGTAGTTGAGGATAAAAGGACTGGCAATGAAACCAAATACAATAGAGGCATATCTATAAACAACTAGAGCCCCGTCCTTTATCCACAGGATACAAAACTTATTGCGGTCAGTCTCGTTTGCCAACTTTATTTGCAAAAACGCTTTTCGTATATCTGCCATCACCAAAAAATCATCGTGCCTCAAACCAATCAAAATATTGAACAAGTCTCCCATTAAATCGACTCCCGGATAGGCGGCTTCGTTAAGTGACGGCGCATTTCCTACTTTCACACTACAATTGAGTACAGGCCGGATTTTTGTGGTACATGTGGGATCCAACTTCACGACCTCTCTGTGCGGTAAGTAAATTCTATGTTCAGTAGAATACGCAGGAACTTGTTCAAGAATCCCGTCTTCCAATTGCTGGTTGAAAACATTGTCATACGCATCGTACAAATCTTTCTTCCGCAAACGCTCCACTACCTTGCCCAAAACAGCGCGAGCTACTGGAAAATTATTGTTGACATCCTTCAAATTATCTTTCCACACAAGTTTTACATGGTATTTCCGATCCTTTAATTGAATGCCCGAATCGAATTCTTTCAGCTTCCCTTGATCAGACTCTGAAGCTTCGCTCTTCGAGATTCATATTGATTCTAATTTAAAAATGTTATCTAAATTTGCTTCTACGTCCGGTTCCGAGAGCACACCTCCAATGGGGTCCAAACTAGATACGCGCGGTTCAAGTACAAAATTGACAGCGGATTCGCAAGCCGAGTTAGTTTGGCGCAGTTCCCGATACATGTCTGCAGCCTGCTTGCGATCTAAAAAATGCTCTACATTTCCAACTGGAATTAACTTGCCACACCACGAAAATGCAGACCCTTTCAAGCACGGCACGATCTTAAAGTCTGTCAGGTACTGGATTAAATCAACACCCAAAATGCCTTCCAGAACCACCTTATCACCGTTACCCTCAAATGAGGTATCCGCTAAAGTTCCGCATTTAGACACATTTTGCGCGGCTTTCTGCAAACTATTTATTTCAACTTCCATATTGAACAACTTGTCAATCAGCACTGGCGCCTGCACAGGTTTTGTACCATCTAATAAATTCACACCCAAGCTAATTTCTGCAAATTCACGTTCACCTTTCTCCAAAAAGGAGTTAACAGCAAATTTGGTCGGCTTAAGGTTGCCTGAAAAGCCTATACGTTCTAAAACTCTAGCCGAAACATAAGAACGCTGAGAGCCAGTGTCCAACAGGAACCTAACATTGACAGGAGCAAATCCACGACTCACGGGTAACGTGATGGTGGGCAACATATAACCAGATCTAATACCAGTCGCAGAGTTCAAACAATAATTCGTATGCAGCCTACTAGAGGAAGCCTTTGCATCCATACACAAAGCAGAGACATGAGATTTTTGCCGACAGAACTTGCATTCATAGTCTAGCTTGGCTGAACATTCATTAGCACTGTGCTTAGAACTGGTGCAGTTACTACAAAGGTTTAATTCTAAGCACCTTTCCTTTCGACATGCATAATTAGGATACACTGAACAATTGGTCATGCTATGTCCTTGACTCAAACAAAACTTACAAAGCCTGAGATCAGAGGATGCCATAGCAGAATTAGCAAACACAGGAGTGGCTAGGGGTTTCGAAGAAGAAGCAGCCACGTTCCTAAAGGAATGCCTATCTTCACTCTGGCTTTTAGCCGAATCGGAACCAACTCTTATGTTCAAGGTTGCAATGACCTCCACATAGTTATCGAAAATTTCCTGGAGAGAGGGATAATTATTGTTTAGTTTACGCGCTATTTCTTGCTTAAACAACATTGGCAATTTCGAAAATATTATATGCCCAAATAGCTTGCTAGAAGTCTGTTCACCTAAAATGTCATATTCATACATCTTCAGATCGGCCAACAAACTTCTCACCTCGCTGATGTAAACCCTCGTTTCTACGTAATTTTTATCATAGTCACATTTAAGATTGACGAGTTTCATACAGAGTTTGTAAACTAGTTCATTACGATTCAAGAATTCGCACTCTAATAAATTCAAAGCGACATCATAATTATCATCGTTAACTAGTAGATGTTCTACCAACTTTGCGGCGTAGCCAGCCAGATAACTCTTCAAGTAAGTTAACTTGGCAGAGCCAGACAAGCCAGATCTACGACCGACAGAATTATTGAATGATACCATGAAGCTGTGAAATTTCAAACAATCTTGAGAGTCTCCCTTAAAAGGTTCTAGTTTAATAGGAGGAAGCTTTACATCGCAAAGAGATTCTGGTTTTCCAGAAGAATGTGCACCAGTAACTACTTTGGGCTGCACTAAGTCAATCAGCGACATCTCTACCTCTAAACTATAAACGAGTTGAGCGTCCACTTCTGCATTTATCAGTTCTTCTGACGAGCCATCTTTGATCATCCGAGCGGTCAGTTCCTCATCACAGTTACTCACCTGAAGCAGATTCTTGCGAATAAGATCGCAATGCACCTGGAGCTCCGCATTAGCGCCCTCTGCTGCAGCCTCCTTTGCTTTCTTATTTCCAAAGGTGATCTTCCGCTTGAAGATCCCTCTTTTTTGAGAAATCGTGCTCGCCATTTGGGCACTGTAGAAGATTAATTAGTAAGACAAGATACGGTTAAATTACGACGGAACCCGCAGATACGCCCGGCAAAAGCAAGGAACCCTGCAAACAACAGGGAAGATTTAAAATCGATTAGAAACAACGAAAGGTAGAACGAACAAATTAACACAACTCAACGCAAACATAAAGTTCAGTATAAATTTGTGTGACGCATTTGCGTCCACACAATCTAGCAAAGAACAAATTAAAGAAGCAACAAGGAAAATCAGTTTATTAAAGACTCGTGCGCCTTTCCAAGGTTAGGCGCGAACAATTAAAAGGGAACAGCCTGCTCGTCTTAAGAGACTGGCAACAATACTAGAGTTAAAAACTATTAGGAAGTTCAGTTATTCCGATAGCATCGCATTTATTCAAGCAATGGGCAGATTGCTATTTAAGTAATATTTTCTTAAAGGTTGAAGAAAAAACTGCGAAAGCCAGTCGTGTCTTGTGAGCTCGAACGGGACGTCCACCCAAAGCGGCTGTAGAAGTTGTTAGGCGGTAACACGGGTCCAGCAACGGCTACCCGCAGAATAACGGTCTTGGGCCACCAATGCAGTCAGCAAAACGAAGACGTAGAAGGCCAACTGCCAGCCGGCTGTCATGCGGCACGGCGGAGGTGCGGTACGACCAGGATAAAGCCCCCGGCGACCCGGCGCTGCAACACGTCTTCGGTGCGGACGTGGAAGCAGCCCACCCTCGCAGCAGGGAAAAGCGCGTGCTGGCGGCGGAGCGTTCCAGGAGCGCGGCAACAGTCAAGAAAACTCCCAGCGCACCGACTCGTCTGCTAATAAAATAAAATATGAAGACAAAGCAATTGAATAAATGTCCTTATTACAAAATCAACAGATCTGTTATCAGAGATGAGAAATCCATAGTGGCATTACAAAATCAACAGAGCTGTTATAGAGATGTGAAAACCAAATTACCTAATCAAGGCAGCTGCAAGGAGTTATGAGGTACCGACGAAAGGAGCACCGGACCTCTCTCCACGCAGCCACTCTTGAATATACTGCGAGAAGATGACAGGGTTACACGTACGAAGGTTGGCAACAGAAAAATTAATTATCAAAAAATAGTCAGTTATAACAAATTTAAACAAGAGAATTTATAATTTATATGAAACTCTAGAATAACCACACCTGAACTTTATGGTTCGTCCAGTGTAGAAACTTTATGGCAGGAAGAGTTGTCAAGGTTAAGGCAAAGGGCAAAAGTACCGGACTTTCAAGAAGATAGTAAGAGGAGAAGACGGAGCTCAAATAGGGGAGTTATAGACTCCCCAGTAACAGGTAGAGCTCTCATCAGAGAGTTAAATAAGTAAGTTTAGGTAAGTTTAAGTAGGTTAAGGTAAGTTAATTTGGTCGCCAAAGCAGCCTTCAAGTAAGTAAGTAAGAATTTAAACGAAAGCCGGTAATCGAAATAATCAAGCACTCACACAACCACACCAGAGTAAAGAACAAGAGGAAAGATGCCAAGTTAACAGACGAGACGCCGGTGACCCGTAGAGCTGGGCCCAAGTACGCGCCGTTGACGGCACAAGACACGTTAAGTAATGACGGGTTAGTTCAAGTCACTCCGCTCAATAGTAGATTAGCAAGACACACCGCGAAGATAAAACCACCGGCCTTCGCAGTAGCAACGGCAATAAAATTTCAGATCCATGAAGTTTAGGGTTCAAACCTATCTCGAAAGAGTTCAGTTCGAAAGACTTTAAGATCAAGAGTATTACGTTTTAAATTATCAAAATGTATTAAACTCAAAAAGAACCGAGTTTCAAAAGCTTCTACCTGTCTCAGCCCAGCGCCCTCCGACCTTACTGCCGGGCTGCCTAGCTGGATCTATTAAAGGACCAAAGTTCAAGCGCCTCTCGCGCAACCCTGGAGAGTTTGTGAGGGAAATCCTCACAATTGAGCGTTTTCTAGCCTTTGCTAAATCACTGTAACTTTGTTTCCATCTATAGTTTTTTTTACTGTTGTGTCTTTTTATATGCTACTCCTTTTTATATGTAATTTTACCTAGAAGCAATTCTTGCTCATCTGAATTATAGAGAATAGAGGCTTCAACTTTTCTCATATTTACTTTTGGTACATAACTGAATTACCTCAGTGCTGTAGCTATTTTACTTCAAGCTGTTATTTCATTTAGATTACATACTCAGTTGTGTTACTGCTTGTGATATCAAGATAGAGCTTATGACCAGTTGGTCTTGAACACCGGTTCTGGGTGTTAAGATGATTCAGGCTGCAACTCGGGCGCTAGAGCTGCGGGCTGACCTTAGCACTAGACTTCTGCCATTGTTCTTCTTGTAACCAGCAGACTGCAGCAGTCTTGCTCATGTGTATGAATAGGCTCGTTATCATGCAAATTAATCCAGCTCGATGTTCCCTCACAGGATCTACTGGACCACACATTCCATGCACTCACAAACACGTTATGGAGCCAAACCCTAACCTCTTAATTGCAGCCACCCTACATTAAGATTAGAAGGAGATTACCTCCTCCGCCTCCTCCTCTCCAAACTTACTAAACGGGAAGGCCTGCATCCTTGCAGCTAAGCCTCTAGAAATCTCCAGTTGAGACTATTGGGTCGAGAGCCCCCATTCATACTGAATTTACCCAACCGTTCAGCTTTCCCACTTAGCGTCGGTACCTTCCACACTTTACACCATCCTGAACTTCACACTCCAGTACACGCTTCCACAAGCCCGAGCTGAACGCATCGTCTGAAGTTCTGCAACCGCCTCGGACTCTTCCCAAGATCGTCTCACGAACCAAGAATCAAGCCCCCACACGTCAGCCTTCAACCTCCACTTAATAAAAAGGCGAGACAGTCTATTCTCTCATTCTCCCCAAGTGATGGTTGTATTGTGTTTTTTTATTATTGCCTGTTTGATTATTAGACGCTTGAAATACTGCGTCCGGACCCATTCCTTTTGAGCAAGCGGCCATACCAATTCATCCCATCCAATATTGATGCCTTCCCAGGCGTCTGGTGACCCTGCCTTATCACGGAACGCCAAACTTTGTTCGATATAAAATCAACCAAATTCTCAACCTCTAACCAGTAAAACGAGAACTTTAAATAATAAAACTCTCATGCGCTCACTGGGGGATGACAGAGAGCAAGGTTCTCCTGGCCCATAATCCGCGCTGGCGAATGACGGGTGTACCTAACTTATGACGCGCTGTGTCAATGTGGCGGTCATAGTCTTGTCGTTTTAGGGCCTTGCCCTGCCTATCGTGGCTTCGAAACCCAAAAAGCTCTATCTAGGTAAACATTTTTTTTTCTGTTGTAGAATAATCATTTTCATCTTTCTTACTCGTATAGACTTTTGTGAGGCAATATTATAAGCATGGAAATGTCATAATTTCGTTGCATGATGTGAAACATTTTCTCCAAGTCCTTTAATTGGAAGAATATCAAGTCCGTAAATAGGAATAAAATTATAATTCTAAATGTCAAACTAGCTGCTTTAGACGCAGAATTATTTCGATATAGCCGTTTTACTTTCAACAAATAACTTATACCGCAAATCACAGAGCTCGTATTTCACTGCCAGTGTGCACCATAAACAGAATTCCTAAATATATATATTGTGATGAAAATCTTGATTTCTTTTTAAGCAGCACAAGAGATACATTATCCTCAACCATGTTTTTCGACTAGCAACATGGGTATTACAATACTAATGTGTGGGTATCACACATTAGTGTGATACACACAGATGAGGGGGATTTTCCTTACTTTTAGATATTTTAAAAATGAATGATGTTATGTGCTCTGAGCAAAATCGCCACCCGGCTCTGGGCGGAGATTTTCTCTGTTTCCCCTATAGGGGAAAAATTCAATGCATAATATCCCACTCTACCCAGGTGTCTGAAATGGGTACCGGTCTGACCGGGGGAAAGCGTCCTGGTGTTAGTTATAAGCAGTGTTGAGCAATTGCGCTGCAACAAGTTGCGGCCGCAATTGCTATCGCTACTTTTTCTGTTGCGGTTTCTTAGCAACAATGTTTGAAAATTTGTAAATCTGTTGCGATCGTAACAATTTTCGACGTGTCAGGCCGCAACTCGCAACCGCAACATCACGATGGTAATTTAATTTTTAAAATGACTTCAATCAAGTTTAATACACGTTTCATTCTCGTTTGAAACTGAACCGTACAAGGTACAAACCATCTGGCAACTGTTTATTATTAGCACTAGTATACATGCCCGTAAGTTTAAATATAAAAGAGTAATATCTGACGAAAGGTAAGTACATAAATAAAGAATCTTTTATTCACAAAACACTCGTTTAATGATGCAACGCAATTTTGTATTAAATTTATTGAACAATGAAATGCTAACGAAATAATACAAAATGAATTTATCAACTTATTGAAGGAAAAGAAGTTCAAGCTGAAATCTAAAAAAATTCTGAATGAACAACATTCCTCGTGATCGCTTTAGATTGGCACAGCTGTTGCCTATGTCTGGTTGATTAAGTGAATTCATGTTGGTCGGCAAAAATTTTATTTTTAATTTTCGCGGATTTCCAACTCTGCTAAGATCCACGTACAACTGTTCATGGGTAAACAATGATGCTGGTAGATATATGCCGCATCTTGAAAGGCTCTGTCCTTGACTCTTATTTATTGACATAGCAAACGCAGGTCTAATCGGAAATTGCCTGCGCCTCAAAGTAAATGGCAAGTCTGTGTCCGATTGCTGCAAAATAATACGTGTAATCATCAATATTGCTCCATCATCAATTCCTGATACACATACACTTTGCTTATAGTATATAAGTATATTTAATGTAACTCAATATATAACATATGTTATTAGGAATGATGTCAATAGGAATGATTAGGAATGATGACCTGCGTTTGACCGAAGTCTTTCCAGCTAGAGATTACATAGGCGGATACACATTTGTAATGTACACACAGGACCAAAGGAGGACAGCCTACTCACACACACACACATTGATTACAACTATTTTAGCGTCTGAGTCAGCATGTTAAAATTTCAGACTTTCAAGATAAGAAACACATTTCATTCTCTACATGGAGTACACAACAAGGCAAGTCTAATTTTATAAATCACACATGGAAGTCTTTACTTGTCATCTCGTTATAATATTTAGGCTATTAGATATGTGCACTGTGGTCAGAGGAAGACAGCATGTTGACACACTAATTTTAATTTTAGGTACCGGCTTCCGCTGACTGTTTGCATAATCAAATGCTACAAAGGCAATGGTTGCAACCTCGATAGAACAATCTGACAACGCTTTAGAATACTTACATACGATGGGGGAAGGTCCCTCACGCTAGGAAACTTGGAATAGCCTATTTCAACATACAAAAGGAATGACTACCTTGTTTTTTTTACTCTACCTGTGGGAAGGGAAATGTTCAACGATTAGGTCTCTGATGCAGGGGCAAGCTAAAATAGTAACAGCGGACTAGTGCTACAGCCTATTCGGTCGCAGAATATCAGAACTTAAGATACAGCAGATCAGCCATTGTCAAAAAAATCCTATTGTCAAAAAAAAGGCTATCTCATGATCAGCCTAACACTGAAAGCATCTACCCTGTCATGACTCGCCAATTAAAATTACTCAACTTATAAACACAGGTGAACTGTCCCTAGGGTAACAAGTACACATTGACCAACGTTGCCCTGAAAACACAAAAATCACACGGGCAAGTGGTCGCATAAATTTCTGGATATATTCCCAGTTCAAGCTCAGAGTAAAAATCAATGAATAAGTCTCTAAAATTTACACATTCAGTGGGCCTGCTGAAATGCGGTTATTTCACAATCTGAGTCGTTAAATTTTTAGCATCACAATACAGCCTACTGTCTAGAGAAAGCACTAGAATAATCACAGCATCACGACGGCTAGTCTGACTCAATGTAGGTGGTTCGCCGGCCGCCAGAAACATCCTTGAACGCTCTAGAGGCCGGCTGTTCACCGCTGTCAAACACAAAGACACATAGTGGCGAATCGACAATATAGCTAGTTCAAGGACGCGTTTGAAATAATAAGTTTCCGACACGTAATCACATTGATTGTCACACAAAAACTTAAATTATCCGGGTACACGTTGTTGTATTCACGAGCACTTTAGTCAAATAGGACGCAGGCGTCGTTCTTGCGAACCAGCGTGGATCCGCAGAATGTTGCCGAAAAGAACTTCTCAAAATTCGCGTCTGGTAAGACGCGACACTCTGTCATCCCCCAGTGAGCGCATGAGAGTTTTATTATACACTCAGAGTTGGAGAATGAATCGAACTTTATAATGAGACCAATTTCAAGTTTTTAGGTGCAATAGTTCAGGAATTATAAGCGTGTCAAAATGAGCCTTATAGAGAAAATCGGCCGACCATTGACGGGCCACGAAAGCCCTGCTTCCTGCCCCCGCTAGGGGCGAAAAAAATTTTTAATTGCGTAAATATGTTGTACGCGTCACGCGCATTAATTTGGTACTAATTTTAAGTTTGTACGTCTTATAGTTTAGAAATTACCCTTTTTATTAGGGTAATTCGCGAAGGATCTTAGATGGGTTCCCTAAAATGGCTAGCTGGTTTGCTTATGCCTTCCTTCCTGTTTAGCGCTGCTTTCTTATTCATCTTTAATTTTTCTTTTATTCTAAGAAGCAGTTTTTAGGATGGGCGTTTTCGGCTAAAACCCTCCTGTGACCTGCACTACGGTTCCCTGTGCTTGACGTCGTGGAGAGGGCTTGTGGCTGACGGCCGAGGCATGATGACGGCCACCACTACGGTTTCGCACCTCTCCGAGACTGCTCCGCACTCAGCTGCTTCTCCAACTTCTCGTCTCCGGGACTACGGCGACAACCTTGATGATGAGCCCGTGTCGACTACGGCAGTCCAGCGCTTCAGCGGCTGGGCGGCCTGTCATCGACATTATCTTCTTCACCGTCGTCCTGTGGACTTCTAGGGATCCATTGTGAGGGTACGTTTGGAGATAAGTAGGTGCATTTGTCCCGAACGTTCCTCACTGGCCTATATTTGGCTGTAGTTTCCCGTACTTGGGCCGTACCCTAAATTTAAAGCCGTGACTTAAACGTAAATTCTAATGTCTTTAAAATTAACCAGATAGAGTGCATTGCCATATCTGTAAACTCAGAATCTTTTGTCGACAGCTCTCAATCTTACCTCTGTCAAATTATTTACTTCTTGTCCTATTTTATCTCAACAGATCACGGTTATTGACAAAATTGATGTGGGAGGCCGTCGGATGCACCAACTTCCGACTTCTTTACCTACCCAAGAAGTCACCGACGTGCCTGCACTTGAAGACTTTCTCTGCTGTTATTTGTTATCATTATTAATTCGCATTTGCATCACTAAATTAATAACCAGCATTGTGTCGTCCTTTTCCCCACTCTGTTTTTTCAATACCTGATCTGATTTTGATAGTGCATTCAAATATAAGTATCTAAGATAACAAAACCCTCACGAAGTTCATTTGAAAAACACTGTCATTAGTGGGCACATGTATTAAAATAAAAGCAGAAAACGCATTCAAATACTTTTTCATAGAGACTCTTAATTGCTATTCATACATGGTTATCGTAATATCCATAGTAAGTGTAAAAACAAACGATTTAGATCCTTAATTGCTAATCATAGGTGGTTATCGTAATACCCATGTTAGGTGTTGAAACAAATGATTTAGGTCCTCAATTTCTATTCATACATGGTTTTCGTAATACTCATGATAATTGTCGAAACAGGATTTGGAGAAAAGCATGAAAAAGAAAAAAATGCGCACTTCTTCCTTGCGGTAATTATACTTTGGTAATGCATTTAAATACAAGTGACTAAGAAAACATAATTCATGTGACGCGTTGCTGAAAACCCTCTTCTTAGTGCGTACCCGTATTGAAAATATGAGCCTAAGAACATAGGAGCCGGTGACACGCGCGTGAGGGATTGATGTTAGAAGTAAGATGAGCACATTTGATTTATTTTGCGGCTAGAACTATGAGGTCTACAATCGGAATTTGGGACAATTTTTCACATCGACGTATCATACAGTGTGCCAAGTGATGAGCTCGAATATTCGCTATAACAAATCAGAAAATAGTTATGATATTTCTTACTCACGCTAATAGGATTGGCGCGAAGAGTTCATCGGAGTCAAAGACATGAAAAGTTATGTTTTACATTGCTCGCCGTAACGTTTTCAACATACGTAGGTGGAACAGTACAAAAGTTAACTGTCCAAATTAGAGTTGCCGTAATGTATTCACGAGAATTGAAAGGTAAGAAGAGTTTAATACACAAAGCTAACGACAGAAATTTGAGACCAGATTAAGAAGATTATAAAATTATGTTCTTTAATAAAGTTATGACATGCGTCGAATCCGTGGCCTTTTTTTAAAAATGTTTCACTAAGAACGAAAAAAGAGAAAGTAGTTACTAAAATACCGTCAGATTAACATCCTCTCCTTCATTGCGATAATTGATTTGGGTTTGGAAATGCAAAATGAATGTGAGTGTAATATAGCGACTAATGTAAGTTCTAGTTAGAGAGACCAAAAGTTGGCAACGCTAAAGACGGCAAAATCGCAGCTCAGTTCGTGATTGGTCGTAGTCAGCTAAACAGTACTAGTTGACTGCAAGTGTGTGTATATATTTATATAAATATATATATATATATTACACTATGTGGCAGGTACCTATTACCTATACCTAAGCTTTCCTAACTACCTACTACAAAATTCTATTCTGCTATCCTATATTTTCAACCTATCTCCGCTCTGCTCTTACTGGCCACATGTCTATTTGAGTGTATTTATAGCTTAGGGCTAAACAAAACGTCACATTAAAATTTTCATTGTGAATCAAAAATTACATTAATAATAGTTAATTTGCTGGCCACTGTTCTCAACACCATTCTCGATTTTGCTTGTGGTCGGTGCTCTAATTTTTCCTCTGAAGCCATCTCAGGAACTCCAACCAGATGGCAACACGAGCAGTTTCCTCAGGCTGGCTCGCGTTCCCGCATCAGCTCTTTCCAATTTGGTGTGCGGACGAGACAGATCTACCTCTTGTCAGGGTGGCGGCACCCGGTGGATGTGTAACAGTGTTCAACTACGAAGGATTCAAGTCCGTGTCAATCGTAGTCTGTGCATCTGCCACTGTCGCCTCTGTCTTCGTAAATTTCCGCTACCACTTCATCTCCTACCTCAAGATCTGGAACTTGGGAGCCAGACCGTCAAGACTATATATCTACCGATGATGTCGGACATTACGGGGAAGATGGAGTGAGACCTCTGCACCGCCCTCCGGTGCGCCTGTGACCTCGTCGGGTGGACTGCGCACGAGCTCGACTGTTAGCAATGGTGAGACACCGTCCATGAGTAGCGTCGAGGAGTGGTGTGTTGTTACAGTTCAGTGGCCTGCCTAGCGAATCCTTAAATAAATCTGGAGAGATGTAACTTAATTCATTTAATTGCGGCCTTGTGCCCTTAACTCTATAAATTGCGGCCTTGTGCCCTTAATTCTATTAATTGCGGCCTTGTGCCCTTAATTCTATTAATTGCGGCCTTGTGCCCTTAATTCTATTAATTTCGGCCTTGTGCCCTTAATTCTATTAATTGCGACCTTGTGCCCTTAATTCTATTAATTGCGGCCTTGTGCCCTTAATTCTATTAATTGCGGCCTTGTGCCCTTAATTCTATAAATTGGGGCCTTGTGCCCTTGATTCTATTAATTGCGGCCTTGTGCCCTTGATTCTATTAATTGCGGCCTTGTGCCCTTAATTCTATTAATTGCGGCCTTGTGCCCTTAATTCTATTAATTGCGGCCTTGTGCCCTTAATTCTATTAATTGCGGCCTTGTGCCCATAATTCTATTTATTGCGGCCTTGTGGCCCTTAATTCTATTAATTGCGGCCTTGTGCCCTTAATTCTATTAATTGCGGCCTTGTGCCCTTAATTCTATTAATTGCGGCCTTGTGCCCATAATTCTATTAATTGCGGCCTTGTGCCCATAATTCTATTAATTGCGGCCTTGTGCCCTTAGTTCTATTAATTGCGGCCTTGTGCCCTTAACTCTATTAATTGCGGCCTTGTGCCCTTAATTCTATTAATTGCGGCCCTGTGCCCTTAATTCTTTTAATTGCGGCCCTGTGCCCTTAATTCTATTAATTGCGGCTTTGTGCCCTTAATTCTATTAATTGCGGCCTTGTGCCCTTGATTCTATTAATTGCGGCCTTGTGCCCTTGATTCTATTAATTGCGGCCTTGTGCCCTTGATTCTATTAATTGCGGCCTTGTGCCCTTGATTCTATTAATTGCGGCCTTGTGCCCTTGATTCTATTATTTGCGGCCTTGTGCCCTTGATTCTATTAATTGCGGCCTTGTGCCCTTAATTCTATTAATTGCGGCCTTGTGCCCTTAATTCTATTAATTGCGGCCTTGTGCCCTTAATTCTATTAATTGCGGCCTTGTGCCCTTAATTCTATTAATTGCGGCCTTGTGCCGTTCATTCATTTCCCTAATTATCCTCTTTGTAGCCTTGTGCCTTTTTCAACGTAATCCAATTGCTGATCAGTCTCTCCTTCGACAGTAGTCGTGGCAATTCAGGCACCGGGGGGAGCGCTACTCGAGACGATGCCCAACCGGCCTAATCTCCATCCCTCCGGTCCATGGTTGGGATTTCAACCCGATCGACCTTCTTAGCGTTTTCTAAACGCTAATGCCATTAAACGATCTTTCGCTCTTTTCTATTTTTTATCCCTGCTATAGTTGTCATGGCATATTTTTTGTCATGGCGCTGTAGACAGGATCTCTAGGCTGTGCTGTTCCGTGAGGTCTCGGGCGCATTGGTGGGGTCGGTGGACCTTATCTTTCAGAGCTTCTCCTTTCCTTCTCTTAATTTTTCTCATTAAATATGTCTAAAGCTGGGGACACTGGGGCGGCCCAACCTGCCTCTAATCCTCGCTATCTAATCGTGACGAGAGGTCATTTGGGCGCACAAGTAACAAAATGCATGAAAAGATAATTTCTTCTCTTGATGCTCTCACGCTAACGGAGGTACGCGCGAGTATTATTAAGGCTGAGCGTCTCCGCGCTGATTTGTCTAAACTTGATGCAGATATTACTGCGTCCGTGTTCGAAAAGCACGGTGAGGGCCCGGAAATTTCAGACGAGCTAGACGCATGCGAAACCTATGCTGCCAAACTGTTCGAGTGCGAAGCTCTGCTGCAGTCGAGGGTTGCGGGCAATGAAACTACGACGGGTCCTAGTCCCCGTTCGATTGCGATAAAGCCTAATCAATTAAAATTACCCGAATTACCATTGCCCACTTACAGTCACGCTAAGAACGAAACTCTTACTGCTTTTTTGTCGGCCTTTTAATCTGTTATTGCTGTTTATAATCTTAGTACTCACGAAAAATTCGTGTACCTTAAACGGCAGCTTCGCAATGAGCCTCTCGTGCTCGTCGAGTCCTTAGGGACTTCCCAGCAGTCTTACGAGAGTGCTACCGAGCTTCTGAGGAAGGCCTTTGCGAGTGACATAACTCAGAAGTTTGAAGTTCTGGGCCGGCTTAAAGATCTGAAGTGTGGCAGCAAGCCTTATGAATTTGTCAGTGAGATGAGGCTAGTTAAAGACCTTTTTAATACTTTGCAAATTGATACGAGTACCGTACTACAATTTTTCATTTGGAGTGGCCTAACTCCTGAGTTACAAACTGTGCTTGTGAATATTTGTAATTCGAATAAGCCCTCTCTCGAACAAATCGAAGAGAACATCTTCAAAGCTCTAGATAGAGTGAACGAATTAAAGTCTAAGTACAAGTCTCGCAAAATCGAAATTGCACCCGACCCTCAGTCGGCTTCCGACTCTCAACTCAATGCATTCGCTGTGAATGTGCTCGGAAGTGCACCAAGGGCTGATAAGAGATCGACTCAGTTCTGCAGTTTGTGCAGAGTTCCTGGTTCACAGGGGGTTGACTCTCATAATACTCGTAATTGTCCAGTATATAAAAGTCCCTCAGAAAAGAGAGATCGTCTCTTGAGCTTGAAAGCTTGTACATTGTGCGGGTATAGGAATCATCAAACGAATCAGTGCAGGTACAAGTTTCAAAAAGCGTGTTTTCTCTGCAGGGGCCTTCACATGACATTTTTGTGCACTGGAGATTCCGGCAGCGCGGTAAGATCAAATTCTCAGCCTGTTGCGTCTAATAAACCATTCCTGCAGGAAAAGAAAGCAAAAAAAGCGAGGCAGTATCGTCCGGCGCCGTGTGGACGGGTGCGGCGCTGCCAACTAGCGTGGGCGACGAGGCAATTTTACCAACGTTTACCTGCCAAATCTGCTCTACTACGGTAAGAGCAATGAAAGATTCTGGGTGTCAGCCCAATTTCATAGAAGAGGGTTTTGCATGCGAGCTGGGGCTTCAAGTGGTTCGAGAAAACTTGAAAATTACGATTCATGGTTTCAATGGGACGCGGGAGTATATTACTAATGAGGTAAAAATTGACCTCAAATTTAAAAATTCTGTACAGTCTGTCAATGCCTTCTGTGTACCTAAGATAAAAACCAAATTAAGTATTGCTGGTCTGGGCGCAATTGTTGAAGCTTTCCGGTCAAAGGGTTACGTTCTAGCCGATGAGAAGCTGACAGAGGTGTCCGATAGCATTTCTGACGTTCAATTTGTGTTAGGCACTAATGACTCGTACGTGCTGAAAGAATGTCAAGTAGAGTTTGGTGCGCTCGAACCTTCACTGTACTCCATGACTGACGAGGGAATACTCTTGTTAGGGAACTCTAAACGTATTCTTGCGAATTTCCCGTTCCTAATCGCAAAGCACGAAGCCGTGAATCAAGTTTCGTGTCAAATCAGTCCAGATTCTCTGGTCGACCAACACCTACCTTTGGAGTCGGATGCAGATACCCATACTGCTGACGCCCAGGCTAACGTTATTATGTTGGACGGTGGTGAGGTTGATGTACAAAAATTAACAGAGGCGACTGAAGAACTTCTGACACAAAAATGTGCAGATGTTCTAGATTGTGATCGTGAAACATACGAGGAACAAAGCAGTGAACTTTAAGGAACTCAGAACTGAGCAGTGAACTCAGAGGAACTGAGCAGTGTCACACAGGGCGAGGATGGGAGATTGGTGATGCCAATTCTTTGGAGAGATCATGCGGTCGAGTCCTTGGGTCGTAAATATCACTTGTCCAAAAAGATTTTAAAAGCCAATGGAATAAAACTACTTAGGGACGAAAAGAAATTACTGATGATTGACGAAGTTTTCAAAGAGCAGGAGAGCAAGGGCGTGATCGAGAGGATTCGGGATGAAAAATCATTTTTTACTGAAAATCATAACCAGAGCTATTTGCCTCATATGGCGGTGTTCAAGCTAGAAAAATCGTCTACAAAATGTAAGATAGTTTTCCTATCGAACTTGGCCGAGGGAAACTCGAACCACCTTAAGTCCTTGAGTCACAACCAAGTCATTCATAGCGGCCCCTCCTTGAACCTGAAAATCACTAGTGCCATCTTGCATCTTAGGTTTGACGAGTGTCTCTTATGTTTTGACCTGCAAAAGGCGTTCTTGCAGATAGGGCTCACTAAGCAGGGCTCTAGTAAGATGCTCTTTTTGTGGTACAAAAACGTAGCCAAGCAAGATTTTTCTTTGATTACTTATCGTAACAATCGATTGCCCTTTGGCTTACGGTGCTCTCCTGCCCTGTTAATGTTGGCACTATACAAGATATTGTGTTTGGATGTTGCCACAGACGATGCACGCCTTAAAGCGTGCAAAAAACTAATTTATTCATTGACATACGTCGATAATTGCGCTGTGTCGGGAAGTGTGGACGACGTGACTTTCGCATTCGAGAAATTAGGATCTATCTTTGGGCCTTAAAGGTTCACCGCTCAGCAGTTCACGACCAATGACTCAGATTTACAGAGACGCATTGACGTAGATCAGGGTGCTGAAACGGCTACTCAGGTGAACATATTGGGTTTGACCTGGGACCGGGAAAAAGATGACCTGGCTGCAAGGCGTTTAAGTCTTGATACAAGCGCTTCCACAAAAAGGTCAATATTGAGTTCTATTGCGAAACAATACGACATATTCTGCTTCCAAGCTCTCCTCCTAATTCGAGCGAGGCTGTTTATGCAGTCTTTGCAGTGTAACAAAACCTTGGGCTGGGACGAAAAGTTGTCTGATGCCGCCATCAGGGAATGGCAATTAATTGCTAAGCAAGCGAACGCTTCCCCGAAAATTAGTGTGCCTAGGTGCGTGGGTGCGCGCAGTGGTTCGTATAAGCTTATAGCGTACTGCGACGCTAGTAAAAGCATATATGCTGTAGTGCTGTACGTGCTGGATCTCTGTACGGGGAAAGTTAGCTTTGTAAGCACAAAAAACAAATTGGTCAACGCACAACTAGAGTTGAAGAGTATTCCTAGCTTAGAGCTTCAAGCCATTGCATTCGGTGTCGACGTTGCTTTCGACGCATACAATGAACTTAGCGGTGCAAAATGCGTAACCCCTGTTAACATCACATAAATTCAGATTTTTACCGACAGTCTGATAGCTTTACACTGGCTCAATTCTTACAGTCATAAGCTGGAAAAGATGCAAAGACAATCAGTGTTTGTTCAAAACAGGCTGGAGTCTATTTGCAATAAATGTCAAAATTTTCCTGTAACGTTCAGCTTTACGTCTACAACTACCAATCCAGCGGACTGTATGACGAGACCATGCAGCTATAAACAACTTCTCAAAAGCCCGTTTCTTACAGGAATAAGTGACCCATCGTCCGGCCCTCAGCCAGGTGAATTTGACGTGACGATCCCGGATCCCGCGTATGCGAACTCGCCAGAGCCACAGACCGAGAGGTTCAATTCTGCCGCTGCTGCTCTTATTGGGGTTAGAACAGAGCCCATCATATCAGTCGAGAGGTTTTCTTCCTTCAAAAGGCTGGTCAACGTAACGTTCTTGGTGCTGAAATTCATAAAGAAAATCCAACATATGGTGAAGGCACGTAAACTAGGGAAGGAGGCTTCGCCGGAGAACGAGAAAGATCTCTATGCCGAGGCTTACCAAAGTGTCATTAGAGCTGACCAAGAACTTCACTTCAGTGAAGAATTAGCCTTCCTAAATTCCTTTGCGAAGCCTCTGAAGAACATTCCGCCATTGATCGCTAAACTCAACGTTTTTCGCGACAAAGACGGGCTCTTGAAAGTAAAAAGCAAATTTAATCGTTGGCAATTCAACAGCAATTTTAGCCACCCAATTTTGTTGGCAAGGAAACGCGTGGTAACCTCTCTGATAATCAGGGAATCGCACGAAAAGCTAGCCCACGCGGGCTGCTACAGCGTGCTCACCGAGTTGCGTAAAAAATTTTGGATCATGCAGCCTTTCAGCACCGTAAAAAAAGTATTGAAGGGGTGCGTGAGCTGTCAACGAGTGAATGCACGTCCTGTTAAGTTAACACAAAATGCTTACCGAGACTTTCGCGTTAGTCCCCCGTGCGAACCTTTCAAGTCCATTTATATGGATTATATTGGTCCATTTAATGTAAAATCAGATGCTCACCGGAGCAAAGTCTGGGTGCTGGCAATAACTTGCATGTGGAGCAGAGCAGTGAATTTGCGAGTATGCAAGGACTATTCAGCCAAATCATTCTTGCGTTCATTTTAGATGCACGTCTTTGAGCATGGACTGCCTAGCAGAATCGTCTCTGATCTTGGAACGCAACTAGTAGCCGGGTCTCAAATAATTTCAGATCATCTTTCAACTGTTGAATGCAGAGCATATCTCCTAGAAAACGGCATCAATGAAGTCAAATTTGAGCAATATTTCAAGGGTAATAGTTCTCTAGGGTCTATGATCGAGGTTTGTGTAAAAATGACTAAACGTCTCATGTTTGGGGCAGTTCGTAAAGCAGTTTTGCCTAGAGAAGATTTCGACTTCTTAGTTGCTCAAACTGTCAACCTCGTAAATAAGAGACCTATTTCTTATCAAGAGAGCCTCAGAGACGATAGCGGGAATGATATACCCGCTCCAATTACTCCTGAACTCCTAGTGAAGGGAAGAGATTTAGTCTCCCCCAATGTCATACCTGCTTTGGAATCTAGAGATCCCGACGGGGATTGGGAGCCCAGACAAATGTATGTATGATGATTTAGCAAATGACTTGAAAAAATTGCTGCGGGCAAAGAGTAACCTAATCAGTCTCTACAACGAGGAATTCTTAGCTACGCTAGCAAAGCAAACCACCGACAAGTGCCGACGCTACAAACCAATTCCCCATTCACTGATCAAAGTTGGAGACGTAATTCTGTTAAAAGAGAAATACATGAAGTCTTTCGATTATCCAATGGCTCGGGTGACCGAATGCGTAACCAACAGCTTAGGCGAGGTCACGAACGTGGTGGCAGTGAAGGGAAAAACCGGTGAATTGGTCAAACGTCATGTGACTTCAGTCATACCATTAATGCGGTCCGAAATAGCAGCGGCTGAAGAGAAGCCGAAAACCGGATTTCCGTCGCAACGCGTCGAACCGCAAGGCACTAGAGTGTCGCGTGCTGCAAAAACGCGCGCTCGTGCGCGCATCCGGTATGTACTTGCCAATTAGCTTTAAGGTTGTTTGTTTGGGGAAATTGTGTCGAACTAATATTAAATTTTGAACCTTGTTAAGGTTTACCGAATTACGCCACTTAGGCAGAAGATGAATCCATTTTCTTGTAAAACAGCTGCATCTTCGCATTTAATTCAATCATGGTTACCCGTAATGATTGAATCGCCCGGCGGGCAGTTAACAAAACGTCACATTAAAATTTTTATTGTGAATCAAAAATTACATTAATAGTAGTTAATTTGCTGGCCACTGTTCTCAACACCATTCTCGATTTTGCATGTGGTCGGTGCTCTAATTTTTCCACTGAAGCCATCTCAGGAACTCCAACCAAATGGCAACACGAGCAGTTTCCTCAGGCTGGCTCGCGTTCCCGCATCAGCTCTTTCCAATTTGGTGTGCAGACGAGACAGATCTACCTCTTGTCAGGGTGGCAGCACCCGGTGGATGTGTAACAGTGTTCAACTGCGAAGGATTCAGGTCCGTGTCAATCGCAGTCTGTGCATCTGCCACTGTCGCCTCTGTCTTCGTAAATTTCCGCTACCACTTCATCTCCTACCTCAAGATCTGGAACTTGGGAGCCAGACCGTCAAGACTATATATCTACCGATGATGTCGGACATTACGGGGAAGATGGAGTGAGACTTCTGCACCGCCCTCCGGTGCGCCTGTGACCTCGTCGGGTGGACTGCGCACGAGCTCGACTGTTAGCAATGGTGAGACACCGTCCATGAGTAGCGTCGCGGAGTGGTGTGTTGTTACAGTTCAGTGGCCTGCCTAGCGAATCCTTAAATAAATCTGGAGAGATGTAGCTTAATTCATTTAATTGCGGCCTTGTGCCCTTAACTCTATAAATTGCGGCCTTGTGCCCTTAACTCTATAAATTGCGACCTTGTGCCCTTAATTCTATTAATTGCGGCCTTGTGCCCTTAATTCTATTAATTGCGGCCTTGTGCCCTTAATTCGATTAATTGCGGCCTTGTGCCCTTAATTCTATTAATTGCGGCCTTGTGCCCTTAATTCTATTAATTGCGGCCTTGTGCCCTTAATTCTTTTAATTGCGGCCTTGTGCCCTTAATTCTATTATTTGCGACCTTGTGCCCTTAATTCTTTTAATTGCGGCCTTGTGCCCTTAATTCTATTAATTACGGCCTTGTGCCCTTAATTCTATTAATTACGGCCTTGTGCCCTTGATTCTATTAATTGCGGCCTTGTGCCCTTGATTCTAATAATTGCGGCCTTGTGCCCTTGATTCTATTAATTGCGGCCTTGTGCCCTTGATTCTATTAATTGCGGCCTTGTGCCCTTGATTCTATTAATTGCGGCCTTGTGCCCTTAATTCTATTAATTGCGGCCTTGTGCCCTTGATTCTATTAATTGCGGCCTTGTGCCCTTGATTCTATTAATTGCGGCCTTGTGCCCTTGATTCTATTAATTGCGGCCTTGTGCCCTTAATTCTATTAATTGCGGCCTTGTGCCCTTAATTCTATTAATTGCGGCCTTGTGCCCTTAATTCTATTAATTGCGGCCTTGTGCCCTTAATTCTATTAATTGCGGCCTTGTGCCCTTAATTCTATTAATTGCGGCCTTGTGCCCTTAATTCTATTAATTGCGGCCTTGTGCCCTTTATTCTATTAATTGCGGCCTTGTGCCGTTCATTCATTTCCCTAATTATCCTCTTTGTGGCCTTGTGCCTTTTTCAACGTAATCCAATTGCTGATCAGTCTCTCCTTCGACAGTAGTCGTGGCAATTCAGGCACCGGGGGAGCGCTACTCGAGACGATGCCCAACCGGCCTAATCTCCATCCCTCCGGTCCATAGTTGGGATTTCAACCCGATCGATCTTCTTAGCGTTTTCTAAACGCTAGTGCCATTAAACGATCTTTCGCTCTTTTCTATTTTTTATCCCTGCTATAGTTGTCACGGCATATTTTTTGTCAGGTGAGTCCCTATTCGTGTCTATTTAATTATTGATGAGTGAATAATTGCTATACAGTGTGGTGTCTATGTGGATCACAAATATTAATCTATGTGATATTTAACCTTTACTGTGGTAAAGGCTTGGGTAAGAGTGTTATGTGCGTTGGTATAGCTTATCTTAAACTGGCTACTTTGCTACTGCTATGACTACTAATATTATGACAGGCTAGTATATGATAATTGGCGACGCTGATTTTGGTAGAACTACTGAGAGAGGCTAGACTAGTGAAGGAACTCAGAATTATTTAGCGGTTATAGTATTGCTGCTGTAGATTTTTGTTTCACAAGGTGTGTCAAGCAGTGTAAAAATGCCAATGCTAGGCTCAGTGGGAGAGTTCAATCCTTTAGAGGAAGAATTCTCTGAATATGAAGTTAGACTAAACAGCTTCTTGAGTATCAACAAAGTAAAAGACAGCAAGAAAGCCCACACATTTATTGCTCTGGTGGGTCCTAAAATTGTGAGGCTAACTAAGGACTTGCTGTTCCCTAAAAGACTTTTAGATGCTACCTATGATGAGATCATGGAAGCGTTAAGAAGGCATTTTTAGCCGACACACAACAAGAGGGGAGCATTGCTGATTTTGTGGCTAGCTTGAAGGCCCTTTCAGGTACCTGTAATTTTAAACAGGAAGTGATAGAAGAAACCCTGCTTGGTAAGTTAATACTGGGTGTGGCCAGTAGTGATGTTCAAAATTGTTGGCTGAATGAAGCTGGCCTAACATGGCAAAAAGCAGTGGATCTAGCAACTGCCAAAGAAACCCAACTGAAAGAAACAGTGGTGTTGAGACAACCTAACTCTATACTAAATGTTGGTCAGTCTAGAGTATAGCAAACTGCTAACAAGCCCCAGGGCAAAACTCAGGCTCAAGCTAGCCCCAAATCAGTATGCAGCGGCTGTGATAATCTGCACTGGCGTAGAGATTGCCCCTATAAAGACAGTGTTTGTCATGGTTTTGGCCAAAAAGGCCATCTTAAGAAATTTTGCTTCAAATTATAGAACCAGAAATTTGCTAAAGACAAAAAATATTTTTGTGCATGCTATGCATGAAAAAAGGGAGAAGGAACACCACCCTAATCCTAATAGAACAAACAATGCAACCCGTGCAAACTACCCAGTTGCTAATTAGGGCTGCTACGGGGATATTTTCTCAATTGCCGAGGGAATGAAACCCCCATTAAAATAAAATTATTGCTAAACAACACCCCACTGGAAATTGAGGTAGACACTGGTGCTGTCAGGCCTATCCTATCAAAAGCTGCATTTTTTAAGTTGCCCACAAAGACAAGAACCGAGCTGAGACCTTCTGATGTTAAGCTTAGGACTTATGGTGGAGCCGAACTAGTGGTTTGTGGAGAGATTAGGGCTAACATCCAGCGTGAAGCTAGTGGTAGGGCTCCTCAGCTGGCAACTATTGTAGTGGTAGACAGGGGAGGTCCAGCTTTGCTGGGTAGGGACCTGATTGATTCCCGCGGCCTAACTATAGTTGATAATGGGATACATAAGCTGACCACTTGCCCTGAAGAGCTAGGAGAAAAGTTCCCCGATCTTTTTAAACCAGGCCTAGGTTGCTTTAAGGGAAGGAATTTCAAGATTGAGGTTGACCTCTCCGTTCCACAAAAGTTTTGTAAAGCCAGGAACGTGCCTTACACACTTAGACCTAAGTCGGAGGCAGAACTAGATTGACTGGTGCAGGAAGGTATCCTCACTCCTGTACACTACTCTAGATGGGCAGCGGCTATTGTTCCCGTGCTCAAGGCTGATCAAGGCATCCGAATCTGTGGTGACTACAAACTAACTGTCGACAGAGCCACTAGGCTTGATACCTACCCTATACCCAGAGTGGAAGATATATCTAGCAGGTTAGCCGGAGGAGTTATATACTCCAAGCTAGACATGTCTCAGGCGTACGCCCAACTACCGTTAGATGAAGAGTCTAAAGAACTGACCGTGATCAACACCCATAAAGGTCTGTTTGCTTATAATAGGTTGAGCTTCGGCATAGCATCAGCCCCCGGAATTTTTCAGCGTGCCATGGAAGGACTATTACAGGGCCTCCCAGGAGTTTTCTGCTATCTTGATGACATACTCATTAGTGCTACTAATGAGCAAGAGCACTCCTAGCGTCTTCATCAAGTCTTATCTAAACTACAGGAGGTATGGCTGAAACTGAAAATGGAGAAGTGCCAAATAGGAGTATCCCAGGTATCCTACCTCGGATATCAGATTGGCAAGGATGGGTTGCACCCCACGGCCGAGAAGGTCACAGCTATCCGGGACGCCCCAGCTCCTAATAATGTGACTCAGCTGAGGGCTTACCTAGAGTTATTGAACTTCTACAGGAAATTTCTAAGATCTTCTACAACTATGTTGGAGCCCCTAAATGCCTTACAGCGGGATAAAACACCTTGGAAATGGGATGCAAGTCAGGAGAGGGCATTCCAGAAGTCTAAACAAGCCCTCCTGGACTCCCAGACCTTAATCCATTTCAACCCTAAGAAACCCATAGAGGTAGGGGCTGACAGTAGTGCGTATGGTGTGGGAGCGGTGCTGTGCCACCTTGTTGATGGAATTGAACGCCCCGCCTATTTTGCCTCCCGAACTCTAACAGTAACAGAGCGTAAATACTTCCAGACTGAGAAAGATGCTCTGGCTATGGTCTTCGCACTCTGAAAATTTCATTGCTACCTGTGGGGACAGGAATTCACGGTAACCACCGACCACAAACCCTTGCTAGGACTATTTGATCCGGGTAGGAGCATTCCTCCGATGGCATCCGGGCGCATCCGAAGGTGGGCCCTACTGCTGCAGTCCTACAAGTTCACCTTGCGTCACCGGTCTGGCGTGCTGTTGGGCACGGCTGATGCTCTCAGTCATCTATCCCTAGCAACTCCCGAGGAAGCCACGCCAATTCCTGCGGAATGGACGTCCTTAGTAAACTTCCTCGAGTCAGGTCCGTTCACCAGCACCCACATTCGCGACGGTACCCTAAGGAACCCAGTACTTTCAAAGGTATACAAATACTGCCAGGTAGGCTGGCCTTCGACGGTAATTGGTGATCCTGATCTCGCTCCGTACACTAGGAGGCAAGACGAATTGTCCACACAAAATGGCTGCGTGCTCTGGGGAGCAAGAATTATTGTACCCCAAGCTCTCAGACAAGCCATTGTGGATGAACTTCACTCTGGCCATGCAGGATCATCCAGAATGAAGGAGCTAGCTCGCAGCTATGTGTGGTGGCCGCTGCTGGACAAAGATCTAGAAGAAACGACTAAGTCATGCAGCGAGTGCCTGAGCACTCGAGCTGCACCTACGAAAGCTGAACTCCATCCGTGGGAATGGCCTGCGAAGCCTTGGCATCGCATACAAATCGACTACGCGGGCCCAATGGAAGGAAAATACTATCTAGTGATCGTGGCCGCACACTCTAAGTGGGTTGAAAATTTTCCCACATCTACTACAACCTCTAGCGAAACGATCTCGTGCCTGAAACCCACTTTTGCGACATTTGGATTTCCGGTAACAATTGTTTCAGACAACGCAACGTGTTTCACATCGGCTGAATTCCAAGAATTTGTGAAGGCATGTGGTATGCGGCATATTACGAGCGCACCATACCATCCTTCAACTAATGGACTGGCAGATCGCATGGTACAAATGTTCAAGAAGAATATGCGAAATTCAACGGAGCCCCTACGCCTAGCACTTGACAGGTTCCTGTTCAACTATCGGCTAACACCCCACACGACAACAGGTGTTACGCCCGCCGAACTGAAGTTAGGCAGGAAAGTTCGCTCTCGTCTTGATCTACTTTGGCCGTCAGAAGCAATCGCGTCCAAAGTTGCTCAACGCCAGGACGCTCAGAAAAGATACCACCCAGGGTCTCGCGCGATTGACATTCCGCCGGAGTCACTTGTGATGGTCCGTCAATACACACCGGGTTCCCCAAAATGGGCCCCTGCTACTACCATTGAGAAAACGGGCCGGTGTCCTACAAGTGCCAACTGCAGGGGGGAGAGGTCGTTCGTCGACACCAGGACCAAGTTATTACCTGCTCTAATACCCTCCCTGAACCCAGGGAACAACCCACTGAGGAAACCGTGTTGATTTCACAACCTGCTCGAGACTCATACCCACCACCTCCGACTAATGAACCTGACCCCGAAACACATGATTACTCGATTCCCACCCAGGAGGCAAGGATGCACGAGCCTCCAAATGCTAGCATCTCACGCAGGTCTACCCGAGCTCAGAAGCCTGTGGTGAGAATGGACCTTTAGGATTGACTAGATCAAATACAGGGGGGAGGTTCTAATTAAGGAGGTAGGGGTGTAATATAGCGAGTAATGTAAGTTCTAGTTAGAGAGACCTAAAGTTGGCAGCGCTCGAGACGGTAAGATCGCAGCTCAGTTCCTGATTGGTCGTAGTCAGCTAAACAGTACTAGTTGATTGCAAGTGTATATATATATATTAGTCTATGTGGCAGGTACCTATTACCTATACTTGAGCTTTCCTAACTACCTAATACTAATTCTATTCTACTATCCTATATTTTCCACCTATCTCCGCTCTGCTCTTACTGGCCACATGTCTATTTGAGTGTATTTGACAGCATAGGGCTATCAAAGAGGTGAGTCCCTATTTGTGTATATTTAATTATTGACGAGTCAATAATTGCTATACAGTGTGGTGTCTATGTGGATCACAAATATTAATCTATATGATATTTAACCTGTACTGTGGTAAAGGCTAGGGTAAAAGTGTTATGTGCATTGGTATAGCTTATCTTAAACTGGCCACTTTGCCACTGCTATGACTACTAATATTATGTCAGGCTAGTATATGATAGTGAGTAACTAAGAAAACAAAATCCCTGTGACGCATAGTCGAAAATATTCCTGGTAGGGTGCGCGTATACTGGATCATGAGTCAATAATATTTGCTGCATAGCTGGAACACCAATGCACACACGAGCGTAGGAAAGTAAAAAAATTGCCAATGAACTTCATCGCATGTTCATATGTTTCAATATGAGCGAAAAGTGCTTTCAAATATTTTAAAATTAAGACCATGACTTGATATCTACACATGGGGACCGTAATATTTATACCGGCTAATTTTGAAACAAATGGTTGGGAGAAAAGCACGTAGAAAATGCATTCCCTCCGTCATGTTGGTCTGATTTCAGCAGTGGATTTCATTACAAGTGGTCAAAGGCCCGGTCTACTATTCTACTCCGCTCTTATCTCACTGGCCACAGGATTACTATTCATTAGTACAGGATGGGAGAAAAGTAAGTAGAAAATGCATTCTCTCCGTCATGTTGGTCTGATTTCAACACTGGATTTTATTACAAGTGGTCAAAGGCCCGGTCTACTATTCTACTCCGCTCTTATCTCACTGGCCACAGGATTGAGTATATTCCTAACTGAGTATATTCCTAACTAGGGATATCCCAGAGGTGAGTGTCCATTTGCTTATATATATTAATACTGATGTATCAATATTGATACTGTTCTATGTGTGTCTATTTATGTCAGCACTATTACTGTTTTGTGTCTATGTGGAACCCAGATACTATACCGGTGTGGTTTAACCTATACTGTGCTCTAGTGTAGGATTACCAGGTGTACTATTTACAATACTATTCAAAGGCCCGGTCGCAACGCCGTATCCTCTTCGTTGGAACGGAAACTTGGAACTCAATACCTGCGGAGATCCGTGAAAGTAATTCTTACAAGGTATTCAAAAGACATCTTGAGTCTCACTTCCATTCAGAATACTAGTTGTTTAAGATCACCTAGTCACATCTTGCCTCCTACTTGTCTGGTCCTAATAATGTAACTTGCCAAGGGTAAGATAACCGATTTACAGTCTGCTCTTAAGTCGTTTTATTGAACATATTGTTACATATAGCCGATTCGACCTACACTGTAAAATACAGCATCAAATATCGAATTAATTATCTCTTTGATCAGTCTCAGACGGAACTAGGTTAAATGGATTAGGTTAAACATTATTGTACAAGTTAGAATAACGTGATGGTAGGATGCCCTATAGGTCGCTGAACTTGTTCGGGCCCACAGGTAGCTATAATCTATTTTACCATTGTACTAGACTTAAGAAACATTCTACCTCTGTATCTCCTGTGGTAAATAAATTGTTTAAATTGTTTAAAAAAAATTGAGCATGTGTTGCGTTGTTAAGAACACTCTAGTTAGTGCACTTCCATATTGAAATTTGAGCTTACGAACGTTGGAACTAGTGAAGTGAGGGATTAAGGTTGAAAGTGAAACGAGTAGATCCAAATTAATTTGCGTCCTAGACTGCGAGGTTGATATTAGAGGCAATATTACATTGTTTTGTATCAACTAGTAAGCTAGATAACTGGCACGGATAAAATGAAAGATTTCACAAGAACACAAAAATTAAATTTCATATGCTACTGGGTTTGGTACAGAAAAGTTTACCGAATTCAAATAGTTGAGAAGGATCGTTGTACAATGCCAACCGCAACATTATCAACATTGCTGGGACAAAATGAGAAAGCCAAAACAACCTAAAATGGTGTGGCCAATGTATACTAAAAGAGTGTAAGGGACGACACTTTTTCACACAAGATTAGCATGAGCATTTAAGGAGGGGAATATGTTCTGCATACATAGACACGCACACTCATATATACAAATATCCATACACGTACATACACATATACATATATATATATGAGCGCCACATGTGCGTACATACATGTACTTGATATTCGTATACAGGCAGTCATATTGCATGTGCATATTATAAATCTCTCTTAATTGTTGTATAATATAATGAAAGAAAAGATAATTAGCAAAAAAATTCCTGACTTCTTTTCCAGTACGTACTGCAGTTCCCACTTATTGTGTTGACGCAAGATAGAGAGCCATTTTAGTTTTCAATTCTCTTAGTGTTTGAAGGGTTTTGATGCTCTGGGGAGTCTATTCCACAGTGAGGCGCCTGATACTGACAGAGCTTTCTGCCCAATGTTAGATGAACAGTATTTGATTAAGACATCACGACTCCTATTCGGATTTTGGTTGGTGACGGTAGGGGACTGGAATTTCACTGTTTCAGCAATGCTATGAGGAAGATATGAAGAGGAGATAACGTATTGGGCTTTGTGCGCCAGAAACCTTTCCTGAATCGGAGCCCAGCCGAGCTTATTCAGGAGAGGTGTTACGTGATCATTCTTTTTGAGCTTAGCGTTGCATACAACCTTAGCTGCAAAATTCATGCATTTTTGTTGGTCTTTTTGAAAATGTTTCGATATATCTCCCCAAACCAGGCTACAGTAGTCAATAAGTGAAAAGGCCAGAGATTGGACGGCCAACAATCTAGATTCTTCGTCAAACATACTTTTTATAGGATTAAAAAACAGTTCAGTCCCGTGAATTGTGTTACAGGTTTCGTCAACGTGGGATTTGAAGGACATGTTTCTATTGAACCAAATACCTAAATTTTTTACTTTTTCTAATGGATGAATTTGATTATTCCCAACTGTAAGAGTTAGATCTAAATTTCGAATGTTGTTT
Organism: Morinoia aosen; assembly: GCA_030386875.1. Taxonomy (NCBI): domain Eukaryota; kingdom Metazoa; phylum Arthropoda; class Malacostraca; order Amphipoda; family Talitridae; genus Morinoia; species Morinoia aosen. The sequence goes on along the minus strand of CM059570.1, from coordinate 68,615,752 downwards.
ATTGAAATCTTTGACGCAAAAAAATGAATTGTGTTTTACTCGCGTTTAGCTTGAGACCATTTTGGTCATACCATGACTTGAGGCTGATCAATAGGGCTTCAGCTCCATTTTTCGTCTGTGGTATTTCTGCTACAGAGCTTGTCATTGCAATTTGAACATCATCTGCATACATGGAGATTCGTGTGTTAGAAGGCATTGGAGGGAAATCTGAAATGAAAATTGAAAACAATAGCGGGCCCGGAATTGATCCTTGAGGGACACCAAAGTTATTTTGAAGGAATGGGGACAACTTGTTATCTAAGAGGACTGCATGAGACCGATTTGATAGGTTTCTTTTAAACCACTGCGTATCAACTCCTAAGTTCAGTATTTTTCGCAGGAGTTGACCATGTTCGACACTGTTGAATGCTTAAGAGAGATCGAGTAGCAGCAAAAGTGTTACATTTTTTTGATCGATATCGCTGTATATTTTTTCAGTGACATTGAGCAGGTCGTCTTGAGTGGTAGTGTTCCTCCTATAGGCATATTGATTTCGATGAAGTAAATTTGACTCGTTTAAGTGAGATGACAGTTGATTCGTTACTACTTTTTCTGATATTTTGGACAGGACAGGTAAAAGGCTTATGGGCCTGTAATTTGACGCTTTGTTAAAGTCACAAGTTTTATGCAACGGTCTAATTATTGAGTGTTTCCACTTGTTTGGAAACTTATTAGTTGCTATTGGTGTGTTGATAATCAAACGAATCAATGGTGCTGTGACTGGAAAACTGTCTTTGATGTATTGGAAGCTGTTTTCATCATGTCCGACTGCTCTTGTGTTTTTCAATGAGTATAAAATAGTCCGTAACTCTGGTAAATCGGCAGGGCGTGGCTTCCACAGGGCACTAGCCTATAAAAGTGCAGTAGGGCATGAACTTTCAACTGACAATTGCCTCGGAATAGTTTTACTCATTTCATCGAAGACTTGGGCTCCTACTTTCGAGAAAAATGTGTTGAACTCAGTAGCTTTTCCAAAGGATTTTCAAAATTACTTTTGTGCTCTAAATTTTTATACTGAGCCACCTCGCTTGTCGCGTCTTACAAGACGCGAATTTTTGACAATATCTGTGACAACATCGCCGCGGATTTCCGCGCTGGTCTGTAAGCCCGGCGCAGCATCTTTGTCTGGCTGTAGCCGTTAAGTTGAAACGTTATTCTCTCTCCAGTTTGTTTCGGTCCGTGTTATTAGCGTAATTTTGTGTGTAGGAAGTCTGAATGGAGTGTTCGTATCCCAATTTAGCCACATGTGTCTCGTTATGTGCTGTGTGTGTGTGTCAGATAGAAGTGAACACCCGGTTCTTAGAGCATTCAATGATGCTTCTGGCAACCGGCGAAGCACCTATATCGAGTCAGACTAGCCTTGTGAATTTTCTAGTGCTTACTCCAGATAGCACGCTGCATTGTGATGCTAGGAAGTCGATAACTCATATTATGTGAATTGAGGTAGCTAATACTAAGAACTTCATATATTGACAGTGCATAGCTCAGAATTTTATTTTTTTTTGTGGCTGAGAAATAAAATACATTTTTGAGTGTCAATAATGTGTCGGCTCCTCACCCATGAGCTGTGTTGGGCCAGCTGCGCCAGTCAGTAGGTTGGAAGCCTGGAGCTAAAGCATTTAAAGCAGACTGAGAATGTGTTCAGAAATTTATGTGATCACCGCCCATATGATTTTGTGTACTCAAGATGATATCAGCCACTAGGTACTTGTTTGCCCGGGGGATATTTCACCTATAATTTATACTAAGTAATCTAAATTGTTTACATGAGAGATAGTCAGACTATTTTTCTAGTTCAATACCGTAGTCAGATTCGAGTGCGGCTTGTAGTGTTCTCCCTCAAGCTGCTTTACACTCCGGGCAGACTATGTAAACCTTTAGACTTTGTATATCTATGCCCGAAGCGAGTGCCTGAGGTTCAAACGAACCCGGCAGGGCAAGGAAAACACAACTGGAATTAATGCCGTATTATTGAGAAGATCGCCGACAATGGTGGCACACGACGGAATATTACAGCCGGGTAATACAGCAACCGAGAACGTCTTGGCGGGCCGACGGTTGTCAGGGGAGGCGCAGTGTGGTTGTAGGACGAGAGCAGACTGGTGAGGCGGCTACTAACTGAGAGTCTCCGACCAAGGAGTATCAGAGGCGCTAGCAGCGAACTGGCTCGAGTCGAGGGAGCGACGAGGCGTGGCGGCTGGCAGTCGAGGCGGCGGTGACAGTAGCAGAGGTGGTGCTTGCGGAGCGTCGAGACTTTGTTGTAAACATCAGGGACGCTGCGAGTGTACTGAAGCAGCGCTTGCCGCGCGGCTGTTTATATAGGCCTTGCTGGAGCCCCACTCTGGCCGTCCAGGTCTCTGATTGGTCGAGACAGAGGTGCCGCTTGTCGCCGTCTAGGCTTGTGCTAAACTTACGAAGGTTTCTATCGACGTTGCCTGACTGTTCGAGGCAGGCTGCTTATAAAGCTCGGTCCGGCACCCCAGCGCCAAACTTGAGCTTTGGTTATTGGTCGTTTAGTACTGGCGCTTCGAGGCTGTGAGGTGGCGCTTTTAAGCTTGTGTGGTGGTGTGTGTTCATACCACCACAGGCTACCTTGAGCGCAGGGGAGTTCGGCGACTTCCGGGGAATTTACTCAGCCATATTACAAAAATGTATAGGAACCTGCGCTGACTCATTTTGACAGCTTTCAGCGTTAGGCTGACCAATGAGATAGCCATGTTGATGTTAAATCATTATAGCTGATCTGCTGTATTCATGTACATTAACTTTAAGCTTTGACTATTCCATGGCTGAATAGGCCGTCGTGCTTGCTTGCGAAAATTAGTGTGAATGCTAGTCTGCTGTTCTTATTTTAGCGTTGCCTCTGCATCGGAGACCAAACCTTTTAAAAACTCCTTTCCAACAGGTAGAGTGAAGAAAAACAATAAGATAGTCCCTTCATTTGTGTATGTTGAAATAGAAGGACTATATAGAAGTGTGAGGATACCGTCCCCCATTGTTTGTGCGCATATATATTGTCTCAAGTTGTCAGGTTGTCGATATATACTCACAAATGTTGTCAGGTTGTCTCACTGAGGTTGTAAGCCCGTACCTACTGTAGCACTTAATTTGTGTAAACCGTTGGATCTAGTTTTAAGGCCTAGTCCCTGCAATTAAAATTAGTGTACGCGAGTAGTCTGTCCTCCTTTGATCATATGTCTATGTCACAAAACGTGTGTTTACGAAATGCGTTCCCTAGTTAGAAAATCGATCCTTTTTCTGTCCTGATATTCCAATGGCTATCTCATAGTGTTATGTGTTAGGCTTTGACAATTATCATTGATATGAGTGGTCTGAGCGTGGAGTACTATCCGTATTGTTGTCTCCTGGAACTAGAATTCTTGCTAACATAACTCGACACGTGAGCTACCAGACTCTTGAGACTGGCGTGATAGATCATTGTCATTGGGATATCTTAGTTCTAGCATCATTTAGTTGCTCTTCATACTTTAATCAGTTACTCCTCATTTATATTTTTGAGCTAGGAGTTTCCTTATTATGTGGTTATTCCTCGTTTTGCTGCCGAACCTGAAAATGACCTTGTTGTGCAGTTTACGGGGTCAACGGGACCTGAAATAAACCTGAATAGTCCACGAGTCTTTTGGTGTCCCATGATGTCCGTTCAATCGCGTTGATATAGTGAAGATACAAAAGCCACCAATCAACCCGAGACAGTAAAAAACATACCAGGAGGTGTTCCACAAAGAAGAAGCCTTCAGAGAGAAGCTTGAAAGAGGCTTGTACTGAGTCACCCGGAGCCCGAGATGTCCTCACAGAAGCGCATAACCACGCCCAGGCTCCCCCAGCTGGAAGACTGGTTCAACACAGCCTTGGCAGCCCTGAACGGTCTCCTGAATGGTGCAGCACCACGAGAGCTCAGAACTTTCAGCGAAGTCGAACAGGTACACGCTGAAATTCGGGCCAAGTCCAAGGAAGTGAAAGTACTCGGTGAGCAGCTGGTCACCGTTCTTGAGAACTCAGGGGCCACAGCAGAGGCGACAGTCGTTCGGGATTCATTGACACTCGCCAGAGCCCGCAGAAGGGCGTTAGCAAGTTCAATGGACTACAGGAACGAGGAACTCTTGGAAAATTCGCTAAGGAGTGTGACAAAGAAACCTTCAGAGCACAGGAGCTCGAAGTCCAAGAAGATCTCGCACAGAAACCAGCAGCAAGACGCTGCATATCAGCGAAGCGGGTCCTCAAAACCTCTCTCGCTAAGAGTCAGAGCAAACACGGCTCCAAACATCGGAGCAGCGACCAGGACAGCTCCAGCCATCGCAGCCAGAGTCACCGACGCTCGAGCTATCACAGCCAGAGCCAAGACAGTGAGAGCGATCACAGCCAGAGCCTTCCAAGCGCTAGCTCTCATCACAAGGATGGGGAGTCTGAGCGCCACAGGTCCCCTGGCCAAGGCAATAAGCAAATGCTCATTGATCTCACGGAAGACCCACCATTGAGAGGTCAAAATTTAGGAGGGGGAACCGTACGGATGAGGATCAGTTTCTCGACGAGGACGACACCGAGTACAAGGATGTTCGCACCAGTGCCTGGGTCGACCAGGCGTTCCAACACCGCGTCACAGAGCCCGCAGGGGGTGCGGCGGCGGTTACGAGCGCGCCACCCAGCGACGCTTTCCGCGTGCCCCGATGAACCCCTCCGCACCATCATTTCAGCCCAAGGTTTTCACCAGCTCACCCGCCGTGGTTTTCGAAACAAGGCCACCAGTGATCGACGGAGCCATGAGACTCTCGATAATCGAAGACTTGAAAAGAGCGCCCAGTCAGCCTTACGCAGGTGAGGCCCACCTGTTCCATAGATGGTTCAACGCCCTCAGGAAAGGATGGAGAGGCTCGCCGTGGAGCCTATCGACGCCATCGAGATTCTCACGAGTCATTCTTGTGGCGATCAAGAAGCCTCATCGAAGACATCATGTCAGCCACATATCTGGACACGGCGGCCCTGTTCACACACATCGTCGACCAATTGAAGACTCGTTTCGGTGCCAGCGACCGGGTAGCTGACAGCCTGATCAAACGTCTCGCACACGCGTCAGACATCAAGGGGACAAAGGGCGACCGCACTGTCGGCCCCCAGCTGCGGAAGTTCAGCGACGTCTGCCTAGCAATCCAGCATACTATGCAGTATACCCCTGCCTTGTCCTTCCTGAACACCGACACGGGGCTATCCACCATCGTAGAGACTGCCTTTCTTCGTGATGGATGCCTGGAGAAGCGAGAGAAGTAGGCACATGAAATAAGCTGGATTACTACCAGATTTTGAGAGGTTCTGCGAATTCATCAAAACGATCGCAGACACACAGTGCGATAGCGTCGGAGCCTCGAACCTCAACTGGTTGAGCACTCGACACGACACCACAGCCCCCGCTCGCCCCAAACCAAAGGCCCCGCGGGTCCTCTTCACATCCTCTGAGAATCAGCCCGTCAGTTGTGTTCTCCACCAGAGCGCACAGCACGAGACAAGCTCGTGCTAAGCGGTGAGAAAGATGGAAACGTAAAAGAAGGAGTTCATCTGCGAGCACAAGTTGTGCTATCGCTGTCTAGGCACTCACTGGGCCAAACACTGCAGAGAAGTCGTGAAGTACGATGATTACAGAGCCGACAATCACAGCACGACGGCCCACCTCGACCGACCAAAGGCCGGAAATTCCAGAATGTCTGTCGGCAGTACACGCGCCAAGCGGGACCTGAGCGACAAACAAAACCAGAGTGAAGCCGGAGAGAATCCAAAAGCCAGGGCACTGAATTCTCGCTCGGCTACGACTGGAGGAAGAGCATGCAGCAAAACCGTACTAGCCGACGTCTTCGACGAGAGGTTGGGCCTGTCGTGCCGTGTCTACGTCATACTCGACGAGCAGAGCACTACCTCCTTCTGTTCCTCCAAGTGGTTCGACGCACTTCGAGTGACAGGTCCCAAATCGTACTACACACTAGAGACCTTGTCCGATCAATCTGTCGTTCGACAGGGCAGGTGTGTGTCTGGATTGAAGATCAAGGGGGTTTCCGAAAACAAGGTTTTTCGAACTTCCGCCCATGTTCGAGTGCGACATCATTCCCGACACCAAGAAGGAAGTGGCGACTAAAGAGCGTGTGGAAAGGACTCCGGAAATAGCTCACTTTGCCCCTCATCTCCTCCCTCTTGATGGCAGAGCTTAAGTTGCGGTGCTTCTCGGGACGGCCAGCGAGGACATACTGTACAGCCACGCCGGTCAACATCGTCAAAGCGCTCCGTTTGTTCATCAATCGGCCTTGGGTTGGGCTGTAGTCGGCAAAGTGAACGACACCGTTAGCCCCTCAGTCGGACGAAGATGCACAATCCTAAAGATTGCAGCTGAGACCACCCAAGAATATCTCAGCGCCAGAATGTGCTTCGGGCCTGCCCCTGAAAAGGACATGTTCGTCCAACAGCCCGACGACGAGATGCCTGGCCTGTCTTACGACGACCGCAAGTTCCTGAAAGCGATGGAGGAAATCAAGGTGAACGGCGAGGGACACCTCGAAGCGCCACTGCCGCTGAGATCGCTCGATGCGACGACAAAGTGGCCGTGTTCCGTCGTCAAGAGAACACGCTGAAGAGGCTAAAGACAGAGCCGACGAAGTTACAGCAGTGTCTTGACGCCATGAAGAAAAATCTAGACATGTGACACGTCGAGCAAATACCTGTACGCAGAAGGAACCAACAGGGTGGCCTCACCTGGTACATCCCCATCGTCCCAGTGGTTCAAGAGAAGAAATCCAAAGTGAGACTCGTCTTCGACAGCGCTGCCAAATATCAAGGAACAAGCCTCAACACATGCCTACTGTCAGGACCAGACTACAACAACCGTTTGCGGGATGTGCTAACAAGATTCCGAGAGCACAATATTAAGATCGCCTTCGTAGCTGACGTTGAGAGCATGTTGCACGCATTCCACATACCACCGGCCCACAGGAACCTGATGAGAGTCTACTGGTGGGCCGACAACGACCCCCGAAAGTCCCTCGTGCCACTTCGAGCGCGCGTGCACGTGTTTGGCAGCACCAGCAGTCCCGCCGTAGCCACGATGTGCCTTCACCGTGCGGCCAAGGGAATGGCCAGCGAACTGCAGCCCGAAGATATAGAACACCTCGAGGCAGGGCAAGACTACGCAACATCTCACTTCTACTGCGACGACGGACTCGAAACCACCCCAGACCCCAAGAAGGCCATCGGGATCTAGCGAACAGCTAAATACCTTCTTTTGCGAAACCACATCAGACTGCACAAGATCATGTCGAACTCCATGGAGGTTCTTAAGGACTTTCCTACCAGCGAGAGAGCAACTGAAGATGACATCGACCTGATTACAGCCCCCAACCATAGCACCCTCGGCGTGTCGTGGAACATTGCCAGTGACTGCTTTGTGCTGAAAGTGAACATACCAGACCGCCCTCACACGAAGCGAGGACTGCTATCTGCGATCAATTCGATCTACGATCCCATCGGCTTCGCTAGCCCAGTCCCACTAGGCGGACGACTCATCCTGCGAAACCTGCTTTCCGAAATCGACCGAGAGTCTGGGGGGAGGACGTTGGATTGGGACGAACCTATTCCAAGCTGCACAGTCCAGCCGTGGCTGCGCTGGCTCCAGAGCCTCCAATGTATGCACGAACTCTCAATTCCAAGGTGCTTCCTCCCGCGAGAATCGAATATGGACGACACCCAAACCTTGCACATCTTCTCGGACACCTCACAGGAGGCAATCGGAAACGTGACGTATATGTGTACGATCACCGACAACGGCCAAGGTCACGTTGCGTTCGTGCACGGAGAAAGCCGAGTGGCCCCAAGAGCCGCCACCTCGATCCCATGGCTAGAGCTGTGCGCGGCGGGGGGGGGGGGGGGGGCTGTGTTGTCGACCCTGCAAACCATACAAGAGCTGAAAAGGAAACCTGCTCTGGTATACTTCTATTCGGACAGCAAGGTTGTGTTGGGCTACACCAGAAACGACTCGGCGAGATTCAGTCGGTATGTTCAGAGAATTGTGGACATCATTCGTCAAAGCAGCGATCCGTCTCAATAGAGCTACGTCGACACCACATCGAACCCCGACGACCTAGCCTCTAGACCGACAGACCCTTCGAGACTAATGCAGGCGAATTGGCTACAGGGTCCAGCATTTCATATCGATGATGTTGTACCCCCTTCTCTCCCTCGGACTACTCAGCGGACCCCGCAGAACTCCCCGAGGTTGAAAGAATGGCCGACGCATAAGTCTTTCGATCGACAGGAAACGTCCCTGAACTCCAATTTTCCAAACTCTTCTCGAAATTTAGTTCAAGGTGAGCTATTCTGAGGATCGCCGCCAGGGTAGTAGTCCTGTCGCAGAAGCTGCTTAACAGAGTCCGTACTTCTTAGAAGAGCCAACCAGAACAGCCACATCACGGTTGCCGACCCCCAAGCCTTGGTTCTCAACGCCCTGGTCCTGGAGGCCCAGAAGTCCACCCTCTAAGATCTGTTCAACCGGATGCGTCAAGGGGGAGGTCTCGGCCCCCGACACAAACTTTCTAGCCTCGCGCCCTTCGTCGAAGAAAGCGGGCTGATCAGAGTGGGAGGTCGACTCTCCATCTCAGACTTCCCAGAAGATATCAAGCACCCTTTGCTGTTCCCTTTCAACCACCCCATCAGTACCGCTGTCATGATGCACTACCATCAGAAGACAAAGCATCAAGGCCGGCACGTGACCCACGCTTCCATTCGAGAAGCCGGGTACCACATTGAGAACGGCCGGAGAGCAATACAGAAGTTACTTCGGAACTGCATCATCTGTCAGGGACTAAGAGCCTTTTTCTTTACCCCACAAATGGCCGAACTACCGAAGGAACGCTCTGAAACCACTCCGCCCTTCACCTTCGAGGGTTTCGACGTTTTTGGACACTGGATGATAAACAACGGATCATCTACTAGAAGGAACGCCCCCCTTAGAAAGTGCTCGGCTCTTCTTTTCACGTGTTTCGCTTCTCGTTCAGTTCACATCGAGATGCTGCCGACTCTCGACACTCCTACCTTCATCAACAGCTTCAGGAGGTTCATAGCGGTACGAGGTCCATGCTCAATCATGCGATCCAACAGAGGCACCAACTTCGTCGGAGCCAAGAACCTAGCCGAAGAAGTCAACGTCCAGCAGGCCAGTCGGGCCCTGTTGGACCTGGGCGTGCGTTGGGAGATGAACCCGCCGCATGCCTCTCATTTTGGCGGAGTATGTGAGCGCAAGATAGGTCAAATCCAAAGGTGTCTAGAAGCAGCCCTTCTGCACGCTGGTCAACACCCTTTGTCCTCCGACGAATTGCACACCCTACTGCAGGAGGCGGCAGCTATCGTGAACGCCACCCCCCTTGGGAGACGTCCTTTGACCCCAACGAACCAGTACCAGTGACCCCGAACCTGCTCCTGACGCAAAAGACCAGCACGCCGCAGCACGACAAGCCTACGCTCGCCCGACACGACCCCGCTTACCGGGAGCTGCGATGGAAAAAGGTGCAGTACTTAGCAGATCAGTTCTGGCTGAGGTGGAGGAGAGGCTACATCTACGAACTGAAACAGCGCAGCAAGTGGAGTGCTGTCAACCCACCGCTAAAGAAAGGAGACATCGTCCTAGTGAGGGAGAAGATGGCTAGGAGAACAGCAGCCTGGCCGACAGGCGTCATCGAAGAGACCCTCCCCAGTCATGATGGGTCGCTGAGAACAGCCACCCTGCGGCTCGCACGACGAAACGACAACGATAAGGTCCAACAAGTGGTGCGTCCCGCCACCGAACTAATTCTTATCCAGCGCCCACCCCCCCCCCCCCCGGGGGCAGTAATTAGTTGGCTCCCGCCAATCAGGGGGAAGTGACGCGTCTTACAAGACGCGAATTTTTGAAAATTTCTGTGGCAACATCGCCGCGGATTTCCGCGCTGCTCCGTAAGCTCGGCGCAGCATCTTTGTCTGGCTGTAGCCGTTAAGTTGAAACGTTCTTCTCTCCCCAGTTTGTCTCGTTCCGTGTTATTAGATTTAAACAATTTAAACAATTTATTTACCACAGGTGGTACAAAGGTAGAATGTTTCTTAAGTCTAATACAATGGTCAAATTTGAGTATAGCTACCTGTGGGCCCGAATAGGTTCAGCGACTTCTAGGGCATCCTACCATTACATTATTCTAGGGTGTAAAATAATGTTTAACCTAATTCACTAAGTCTAGTTTCGCATTCGACTGATCAACAAGATCATGAACTCGATATTGATGTTTAATTTTACAATATAGGTCATATGGACTATATTTAACAGTATATTCGATAACGATTTAGAAGCAGACTGAAAATCGGCGATATTACTCATGGCAAATTACATTATTAGGACCAGACATGTAGGAGGCAGGATTTGACTTGGTGATCTTACACAACTAGTATTCTGATAAGAAGTGAGACTCAAGATTTCTTTTGAATACCTTGTAAGAATTACTTTCACGGATCTCCGCAGGTATTGAGTTCCAAGTTTTAGTTCCAACGAATAGTATACTGTGTTATTAGTGGGCCTTTGAATAATAAGGAAGCATGAATTTACTTCTATTTTGCGTTAAATGGTCGTGATGACCAGTTTGCACAGTTAATAATTGTTGTAGGCTATTGTCGCCATCATTAGTTAATGTTTTGTAAATGAAATTGGAGATGCAGATTTTGTAAAGATCCGAGAGTTTAAGTATTTGTAAATTTTTGAATCATTTGTGTGAGCATTATATTCTAGGTTCTTTACCGCTCTGATGGCTCTTTTTTGCAGAGTAAAAATTATATTGATTTCATTTTTATCAGTTCCATGCCATGCTTCTATTCCGTGTTGCAGGTATGGTGAAATGAGCGTTCGATAAAGCATTAGTAAGGCTGTTTCAGGCAGGAAACTTTCAACTTTATTCAGAATCCCGATGGGTTTTGATAATTTAGAACTAATATGAGCGATGTGCTCTCTGAAGGTCAGATGTTTATCTATTATGATGCCCAGAAATTTACACGAGTTAGTTTCTTCGATTTCACCTTCGCCAATTTTAATGCATGGTAGAAATAAATTTTTCTTGTATGAGAATGTAATATAACTTGTTTTATCGATATTAAGGCTTATTTTATTTGCTTTAAGGGGGTCCTCCCGCCAAAACTGAGTTTTGATCCGATTAGTCTGAAATTTGGCCAGTATATGTATTGTGGAAAGAAAAACATATTTTATTCGAGAAGTTTTTTATTTAGGCCTTTGTTTTTCCGAAAAAATTTGAAATTTTAGTTTTTCAGTCATTTTATACATATTTCAAAAGTATAGAAGTCAAAAAGTTTTTATGCTAGGAAGAAGAAAAAGACAGTTTTGGAATCCTTGGAACATTTCAAACAAAAGTAAGGTCGGGGATTTTGGATTTGATTCTTTTTTATTTTATATGTGCGATATTTTACCACACTATATGAGGTAGAACGAATTTTTGTTTTTGAACTAGGATTAAAAAAAATTAAATGTACAAATGGAAAAAATAAGACCTTATTTTTCTTAGTGATGTTCCAAGGATTCTAAAACTGTCGTTGTTTTCTTTCTAGCATGAAAACTCAATGACTTCTATTCCTTTGAATTTTGAAAATAAGTGACTTCTCAGTATAAGCCAAAAACAAAATTTTTTGTTGAAGTGTAATATAATGGAAATTTATGTAATTGAATGCTGTTTTTGTTTTCATTTCGATAATCCCCATGCATAACATCATATTCACACTGTGAATTGTAATTTACAAAAAAAAAAGAAAAAAAATGAAAAAAATATTTACTTATTTCATAAATTTATGAAATTTTTTGTTTTCAGTCTGATTCTTATGAAATTTGACTATTATATGTAACCTTTAAAGAAACACAATTTCTGCTATACATTTTTTTGATTCAGGCTTTGGTTTTGAAAAAATTTGACATATTGGCTTTTATTTCAAAAATTAGCTCTTAACCACCGTGTAGCTCTCCGTGGCACAGTGGTTAAGGGATCAACCTTGTATGTTGGAGACGAGGGTTTGTATCCCGGCGCTGGCGCGGAGATTTTCCCCGTTGGGTATAAGGGAAAGCTAAAGCACAATACCCCACTAAACCCAGGTGTCGGAAATGGGTACCGGCTTTACGGGGGAACCGTCATGGTGTCCTATATATAGGGTTAGTTATAAGACATTTGAAAAACCAATGCTTAAGATCATATGTATCAGGCTTGATTGGAAATAAAGCATCCCAAAGATGCCGATGTTTGTTGTTTGTTTTGTTTAGTCCACTGGTATGGATATTTCAAAGGAATAGAACCCATTGAGTTTTTATGCTAGAACAAAAACAAAGACAGTTTTAGAATCCTTGGAACATATCTAACAAAAGTACATTCGCAAATTTGCCATTTCTTCTTTTGTTTGTTTTTATATAGGGTCGAAAATATAAGATTTTGGTTCCCTTACCCCCCCTTCCCTGGTGGGGGATCTATTGTCTGTAGCGCCATAAAATTTTAGGAGCGAATAGTCCACCACCTAAGGGTCTTTTTCTAACAAAAATATGAAAAATGACCATCGGAGAGAAAAGGGGCCTCGGAGGACCCCCTTAGGCCACAGTGAAACCTTATGGAGTTGATTATTTATACTCTCCGCAATCGTAGTGGGATTTATGTTCGGAAGGACCGCAGAAAGAGTACTGTCATCGGCAAAAAGTATGAATTCATAAAATGATGTAGATTTAATAATATCATTGATAAAAATCAGAAAAAGGAAAGGCCCAAGAACAGATCCTTGTGGAACTCCATGGCTAATTTTCTGTGGGTCCGATTTTGTGTCGTCAATGACAACGTATTGCTTCCGATTTGTTAGGTATGATCTAAACCAATTATGGGCAACCCCACGAATGCCATAACTGTGTAGTTTCGAGAGTAATATGTTATGGTCCACACAATCGAATGCTTTTCGAAAGTCAAGAAATACAGAGAAGCGTATGTAGTGCGTTTTCTGCCACACTCTATATCGTGCATTTGATTTCTATTGATCTCTTTTCTGCAGTGGTAATACGTTAATAGTCAACTAGGCAAGTCGGACAACCCGATACTCGGGTTGAACCGGCAATCAAGAAACGCGTTGTTAATCATTTGCGTGATTAAAAGTGGTTATGCACACAAGAACAGTACTCAAAATTTATTTGGAAAAGTAAAATCGAATCAAAGTATTTCTTTATAAACTACATTTCTGGTGTACACTCCTTCTTTGCCTTCAAATTTTCCTTGCTGTGGACCATCAGTCACTTGAACTTTGATTGACGCCATATTTCGTACTCGCGAAAAACTGACATAAGTTGTCCATGTCCAAAGACGGGTTCTGGTAAGTAGAGACCAACGCGACCCAATGTCTGTCCTTGACTCTTGTTTATGGTCATTGCAAAAGAAATTCGAACGGGAAACTGTCGTCTTTTGAGAACAAAAGGTAAACTACTGTCTGAAGGTGCCAGCTCGATTCTCGGTAACAAAATTCGTTGTCCCTATGCTTCACCATTTATCACTTGAAGGTCGATAGAATTCTCGTGTAAAACGCGCACAATCAATCTTGTACCGTTTACTAAACCTTGCTTAGAATTCATGTTCCTCAACAGCATGACGATAGCTCCAACTTTCAACGTGAGCTTGTGGGGTGGCATAACACTTGGAGTCTGTTCGTTGAGGAAATCTATTTGGAAATTGAGGTGGTCTTCAGGATCGTCGCTGACTATCGAGTCAACACTGAGATAAGTCTTCTCGGTGCTGTTGATCTTGGCTAAAACAGTATCATTAACCTCGTTGCAGTGCTCATTTTTTGGACATAAAACGGCCCGCATACTCATTGCTTCCAAGTTTTCCGGAGTGATGTCCGAGTCGAATACCCAGTCTACTACATTGCCATTGCAAACACATTCATCAGGTAGTCGTATCACGTCTTCGTAAATATCTGAATGAGTCTGTTCAGTGCCATGTCCAATACGCAGTAAAAACTCGCCGAAATCTAATTCTCCTGGTCCAGTTCTCATATTTCTGGTGAGGTTGAGCTTTTCAATTGACCTCCAGAGACTGCATTTAGGAAGAGATATTCGGACTATTTCATGCCTTGTTGCTTTTGGGACTACAGGGAGACATTGTGAGAAGTCACCGCCAAACACCATCGTCGTGTTTCCAAATGGTTTATCATCGCATGTTACGTCTCTAAGCATGCGATCAAAACATCTCACGACATGGCCACTAATCATGCTTGCTTCGTCCCAAATAATCAATTGAGCAGAGCAAATAGCGTCAGCCAATCGAGACCTTGGTGTGATACGACAGATGGATGTCTCATTGATCGGAATGGGCAACTTGAATCTGCTGTGGGCTGTTCGGCAACCTTTAATTAATGTTGCAGCGATGCCAGTACTTGCGACGGCAATACATGATACATTCCTGCCACGTAAACTATGCAGCATTGTTTCATAGAGGAACGTCTTCCCAGATCCTGCTGCACCATTGATGAAGAAAGCTTTTTGGATATTTTGGGCGTTCATACTGCTTAAAATCTGGTTGAATACAGTATGCTGTTCTTCATTAAGTTGAGCTGACATTAGATCCGCTATTCGAGTTTCTTCAATGGCATCATAAATCATGTCATCAAATGCTGGCGTTGTGTGTATGGGCTCAGGCAATCCAAACTGAGTGCAGGTCAAGTTGTTAGCAACCAGAATTTCTTGAATCTCGATTAAAGCTGAGTTTATGCTTGCTTCCTCTGTTTCTGATCGACGGAAATCTTCTATCAGATGTGTTTTGAATTCTTCAAATAGCTGCAAAGGTTCACAGGGTTCGCAGTAACATAAGATGAAAGCATATAATTGGCGTAACTGTCTTGGCATTTGAAAGTTCACAGCCTCTTCAAGGCAGGTCCGCCATTCAAGATCATCTCCAACCAACTGGAGGGCACGGGCCGCATCTTTAAAGGAATCGTGTAGAATGCCGTTGATAGTTCTCAAATCGACAAACGACGTAGGACCTCGAACGTGGTGCAGCAAAAGCCTCAGGTAGAAGAGTTCTTCATTGCGCGGATTGACAGTGTATATGCGACCGATAGCCTACTCTCCAGCGGCCATCCTCTGTCTTTTGATCCATTTCTTATTGAAGTATCTGTATTTTTCTGGTATTTCTTTGTACAGAAATTCCCTTGCGTATTCATCTGACTGATTCAACTTGAAAAACTCCGTGAGGGTGGATTTCTGGCAAGCCTCGTTGAGTAATGCACGGTCTTCTTCGCCATCAACGAACACAACAGCTTGTTCGTTCGGTAGGTGAATCGCTAAGCGTACGATTGTGTTGGACATGTGGTGCCATTCGAATTCAAATATTCGCCAGAAAGCTTGTGTGTGGCATATGTACACAGTATTTGCGTAATGCTCAACTTCGTTGTATACAGCTTCTGGTCCTCGGCTTGTAACAACTATTTTAACTTGTGCTAAATCTCTTGGACCTTCGTTCACGTATTTGTGTAGATACTTTACACTTTTAACAGTAGTGCACAGCTCAACGTTTATGTGGCACTGGAACTTCTTCAGTAAGAATGGGTTTGTTGGAACCACAAATCGGTTATCAAGCTCTTTCGGATTGTTTGCTGAACCAACCACAACACTCCGCCCGTTATTACGTCGACGATATCTAGGATAACCATTGACATTTGTGACTGTTTCTTCTTGGAAGTCTTTCGGGAATTCTTTAGTACATTTGCCGTCAGCCATACAAACGTTGTTGGGATTCTGTACGCCACATGGACCATGCATCATGTTCTTCCTGATCAACGCGTAGAGCACGGGATCTTCTTCCGGATCAGGTATTTCGGCTGTGATTACTTTGTTTATTTCTTCAGGTGTACGGGGTACGTCTTCTTCGTACGTCGTGAACAGGCAGTGCGCGTGTGGTGGGCCTCGTTTCTGGAACTCAATGACATATAAGTAACACTTTACACGACCAAGTATTTCTTTCTTCAGCATGAGGTCCATCAGTTCCTTTACTTGGAGATGGAATACGCGAACGATTAGATCTCCATGATGTTCTGGTTTCTGATAAGCTGGTATATTCTCGGTTATCGCACGACATTTGACGTTCATCGTCATCGTGATGAAGTAAGTCGGTTTGCCGAAGCGGGTTACTAAAGCCATACCATCTTGAAATTTCCGCTGGACATTCCTAGCTGAAAACGGGTGTGTAGAAGGTAATATCACTTTTGCACCGATTGGGCATCGGGTGCCATTTGGAAGTACTTGCGCTGCCTCATTCGCAATATGATCTGTTAGTCCAGCGTAGGTGTCAACTCGGAGTTGATCTTGAATCCGTTTGATGAAGTCGAGTCTTGTTCCTTCAATCCGAGTAAAAACGTCCGCCGGATATTGTTGGCTGAGTTTACCGAGACTGTGAACTAAACTGAAATTCCCAGTGATTCTGAAACGTTGTTTGGCGAACTCAAGCATCGTAACTTTAGTCCTCGTCCTGGCTGCCGTGTTAGAATGCTGCAGGTTTGGTGACCAGCCTAAATCACCTTTGGGGAACATGATTGGATAGACCATTGAATCTAAATTGGGATTCAATATTGATATAGTCGATAGTCCAGATTGTCTTGAATAGATCTTTATGTCGCGATTGTCACCAGGGGCCCTGCCATCGTCACTGTCAACGAACACAACTGCGACTTCTGCAACTCGAGCGTTGTTGTATCTACGCTGGTCTAAGTTACGATCTTCTACGATATGCATACGGACGTTGAGTGGCTGTCTGCCGTTTTGCAAAGCAAGCGCGTTCTCTTCATCTTCTACTTCTTTCATGGTCTTGAAAGCAGCCACGTAAGGATTTTCAGCAGCAAGGTAATCGCTGATTGATCTTAGTAATGCAGCATCAATGTTCCTGTTCTCCGTCCGATTCAGTCTGTGTTCGTTCATTCGCTATCTCAGTATCTAGAACATACAATTGGGCGTAGCTGGGTTGTTGGCCGTCAGGTGGATGTAAAGAGCCGCTCTTGTGCGATACTTGTCCATGAATCTTGGAACAATAAGCGCCACGGCCTTGAATTTCCTCGATATTTGCACCAAAAGATGCAAATCCCATACTGTTATTAATTTGCCGTATGTTGTCCAAGAAGTTGTTCCGGATACGTGTATTGCCAGTGAGTATTTGCTCGAAAAACTGTGGACACTGAAGAGCTGGAAGAACAACTTTCCCACCCGAACAACAGATTGAGAAGTGGTTGCCGACTTTTTCGCCTATGAAATTCAAGGCGTCACAGCTTTGACAGTGAACATCAGGATTACCAGGGTCCCATGCAGCTATTTCTTGAGCGATAGCAGATGACGCTATCAGCCGCATCGTTATAACTTGACCTCGATTAGAGTTTGCTTCTCTTTGGGCAGTAGCTCGATTTCTATCAGTTGCCCTCTCTCGCCGTCCATTAAGAGTTCCTCTTCCACCTCGCGGCCGTCCTCCTGGCATTCTTGTAAAATAATATAGTTTTTGATGCAGTAGTTTGAAAGTTACGTTTGACACCGAGATGGGTATGACCGAGTGAGTAAAAACTCAGCTTGACGTTGCTTAACTTTGCAGATATGACGAATATAGTATGTCTAAACGAATGTATTTCCATTAAATAAAAGCTCAATAATGTGTATAAGGGATTATCACAATCTGATCACCACACATTCGTATCCATTATACAAATATATTTCAGTCGAAAATCGTCCCATAAATTGTCCAAATCAACCAAATTTAGCGCAATCAATCAATCAGCACGTTAACGGCAAAACATGTGCATAAAAAAATGAGGAGACGCACCCTTGACTTGTTTTTTTTTGCCATTCAGTTTTAATGGCAATTTTTAATCACAATTTGTAGTCGCCGTGGTCAATATTTTTCAAATCTGATAGTTTTCTGCAAATATAGACACCAGTGGCTTCAATTTAATACCTCACTTGACCATATAGACTCAGCCAATTTTCTAAACGGACTCGGACAAATTTCGAGTTACTGAATTAGTTCAACCCGAGTATCGGGTTGTCCGACTTGCCTAAAAATAAAAAATAAATAAATAAATAAAAAAAAATTAAAAGCAATCAATCAATCAGCACATTTACGGCTAAACATGTGCATAAAAAAATGAGGAGACGCACCCTTGGCTTGTTTTTTTTTTGCCATTCAGTTTTAATGGCAATTTTTAATCACAATTTGTAGTCGCCGTGGTCAATATTTTTCAAATCTGATAGTATTCTGCATATATAGACACCAGTGGCTTCAATTTAATACCTAACTTGACCATATAGACTCAGCCAATTTTCTAAACGGACTCGGACAAATTTCGAGTTACTGAATTAGTTCAACCCGAGTATCGGGTTGTCCGACTTGCTTAAAAATAAAAAAAAATAAAAAAAAAAATAAAATGAAAATGAAAAAATAATAATAAAGAAAAAAAATAAATGAAAAAAATATAAAATTGGAAAAAAAATAAAAAAAATGAAAAAAAAAATAAATAAATAGTTTTCTGCAAATATAGACACCAGTGGCTTCAATTTAATACCTCACTTGACCATATACACTCAGCCAATTTTCTAAACGGACTCGGACAAATTTCGAGTTACTGAATTAAGTATATAGACTAGTTACCGGTTCAAGGGGTTCTTTGCTAAAAAAAAAATGAGAAAAAAAGAAAAATGAAAAAAAAAAAAAAATAAAAAAAAATAAAAAAAAATAAAAAATGAAAAAAAATAAATAAAAAAATAAATAAATAGTTTTCTGCAAATATAGACACCAGTGGCTTAAATTTAATACCTCACTTGACCATATACACTCAGCCAATTTTCTAAACGGACTCGGACAAATTTCGAGTTACTGAATTAAGTATATAGATAGTTGAATTTAATACGGATAGTCCGCTGCCACCACCGGTTGGAACCGGAACTAAGATTTAATTAATGATTTAAGTTGGTCGTGTGTAAATGGTTTGGTAGCACTGGCCGTAGGGTATAGGCTCGTGGTTCTCTGGGTGGCATTAAAGCGAGATGAAGAGGAGAAATTATGACGCCCGAAGATTTCGATACTTTATTTAGGGAGGCAATTACGCAAAGGGGGGCACGCGAGGCAAGGACTTTACAACCGGACCGCGTCAAACAGGACCACTCGAACTCACACAAGGTCCTTCAGCTGATTGCCCACAATGACACCACAACGGACTGTGTACAGACAGTCCGAACACGAGCCAAGGAAAACCCCAGCTCTGAGAGTGTTTAGCATACACTTAAATCGCGAGCACTCAGAAGTGTTTAGCCTACACTTAAAACTCGAGCCCTCAAATCAACAACACTTGAATATTTGAACGGTCGGTTGTTAGTAAAGTCGAAAGGACGCTAATCACAGGATGGGTGTATGAGACCCAATCACTGGAAACAACCACTGCGGGTAAGACCACCCAGCCTTATTCTGACTACACAAACTCGCGCGAGTCCTGGACTTAACCTTCAGACCAATCTCTCCCGGACTATACTTCCCGCAAGTGTTCGGCCTAAGATAGTTCACCTCCCACCCGGAGCCTGACCGCTCTCTATACTGACCGGATACTTAGTGACTCCCCCTCGTCCTGCCAGCGCAGTTCTGGACCGCGCCTCCCCAAAAAGGGATTGCGGTTGGGCAAAGGGGGTAGGTTTTTGGGGAGAAGGAATGCAGGGGTATGCTTTGGTGGGGCCCCGCTTTCTCTTTGGCCATGGCTAATTTAGCAATTGATCCCACACTCTGTCCCTCGTCCGAGCGACCGAAGCCGGCAATCGTTTTAATATTTCTCTAATAACTTATAGGGTCCTTGACAAATTTACGTGGCCGGCTCTACGAGCCCTGCGTCGTCTTCATGACTGTGTAACCGCTGCAGCCAAGCGCATCAAATTTATCCCAGCTAATGTGGTAGGCTCCAATTCAAGTTTTATAGATTGCCCGAATATTTTATGATATCATACTACGAGAGAGCTTGCTCTCTCCTTCGTACTCGGTAACATGAAATAGGGGATGAAATCTGATTTCATACAGAAGACAGTCTTTCCGTTATCTATATTAGAATAAAAGAATTGTAAATGATATAATATTGCCTGTGTTGTTGATTTTTGACAGCGAAAGCCGTATTGTTTTTCATAGAGAAATGATTTTTGTTCAAAAAAGAGTACACTTTTTTATACACAATTTTCTCGAATACCTTGCCAATAATTGGTAACACGGAGATATGTCGACAATTGTTTACACAGGTTTTTTCAACATTTTTAAAGATAAGGGTTACTCTAGCAGCTTTGAGGGAGTTCGGGAAAGTGCCTAGTAAGAGAGACTAGTTAATAATATTGGATATTAGCGGGGCTACAATATCAGCAATAATTTTAAGTACTTTAGTCGGAAACGTTTGTAACCCACTCGATTTATTTTTCATGTTGTTTATGCATGCAATTACATCGGAGGGATTTGTAGGCGTCTAAGAAAAAGGAGTTGTATTCTCGAATATGATCCATAAATTCGAGGTGATACGTAGGTTCACTTGGAATACTATCAGCGATAGTTTTCCCTACGTTTGCAAGGAAGTTGTTAAAGAGATAAGCAATTTCTTTCTTCTCATGGTATTTTACATTATCTTGAATAATATATTCATTTTTTTTATTGGCGTTATTCGGTTTATAACAAGAGTTAAGGAGGCGCCAAGTCTTTTTAACGTCAGCTTTGAATTGAGTAAACTTGAGGTTAAAGTAGCTCTTTTTTGATGTTCTTATCTGGTTGGTCACATAGCTTCTGAATCGGTTATATGTTTCTCTAGATATTCGCCCTTCGCAAAAGAGGGCTAGGTACGCTTGACGTTTTTTTTATATTTTTCACGATGTCTCTAGTGATTCAAGGCTTTTGTTTATTTTTCGGGGTAACTGTACTAGTTACAATTGGGCAACACTGATTGTATGCGGTCATTATAGTTTCGGTCAACTTTACTACTGCTTCATCAATGCTACGTGCATTATTGTTTTGTTGGGAGATGTGCAATATCGGCATTGATTCTTCTAGAACGGCGCGCATTTCTTCTAAATTTGATTCGTTTATTTTACGATATGAGTAAGTTTCAGCCCGTGGGTTGGTGCAAGCAATATAGAATTTTTTTTAATATGAAAAACTGGAAAATGACCTGATAAGTCAGAAGTAATTATTCCAGAAAGAAAATCAGTTGGGTCTATCATAAAGATATTGTCAAGCAGCGTAGCACATTATGAGGTTATTCGTGTAGGCTTTGTGATGATCGAAAAAAAAGGTTTAGAATGAAATACATTTAGGAAATTAAAGATTGATTCATAGCTTTCATGTTTCAGTAAATCATAGTTGAAGTCACCGCATATTATTACGTCACTCGTCCACCCCCCTTTATTTGAAATAAAAATGAGAACGAAATGAGAGAAAGGTCGTGAGAAATAAAAAATACAAACTTTTGAGAGTTGATGAGGCCGCGTGCACACGGCCCGTCAAAATATATAGGGCTGGAGCTTGTATCACAGATACGCTCATCACACACTGCAGGCTGGTCTCGGACAGACAGACAGACAGACGGACGGACGCGCGCCGCTCTTATTATATTAAAGGTTGTAGAAGAACCTGTTGAACTGAGAAAAAATACGATTAAGTGCATTAAGGAAGGATATAGGACAGGCTGTAGGAGGCCTATACACCGTTCCAAGCACAATTCGTTTGCCATCTCTAGACAGTTCTACGAATAGTGATTCTATATGATACTGATTCAGTGTTGCACTTGCTATGATTCTCGTATCTATGTGCTTAGAAATGTATGTACTGATGCCCCCGCCTCGCTTGTTTTTTCGTAGCGAATGGTACCTATGATAATTTTCAAATTTAATCATGTCTTTGGTCGAGTCATCTAGCCAGCTTTCGGTGAAGCTAATCACATCTAGGTTATACTTAAGTTCAGTAATAGTACATTGTATCTCTTCCAATTTTGGATAGAGTGACCTACAGTTCCAACACAGTAGCGAAAAATCGTGCCGAGTTATTCGTATAGATTCGTTGAATTTTGATATATTAGTATATATATATTAGTATATCGCGCATTGACTACTGCAACCTAGTATGGGGAGACCTACCTCAATACCTACAAAGGGACTTACATAAGTGCATGAACTTTGCGGCTAAGGTGGCATTCAACGGTAATTTCAAAAAAAGTGATCACGTAACCCCTCTCCTCAATAAACTCGGCTGGATTCCTATCCAAGAAAGGCTCTTCTTGCAGAAGGCTCAATACGTGTTCTCCTCGTTATATCTTCCTCAGAGCAATGCTGAGATAGTGCGTTTCCATCCACCCACTGTAACCAATCAAAAACCGAACAGAAACAATAATGTCTTAGTCAACTATCGTTCATCTCACTTAGGGCAGAAAGCTCTGTCCGTGTCAGGCGCCTTACTGTGGAACAAACTTCCACTGAGTATTAAAATCCCTCAAAGACCGAGAGAATTTAAAGCCAAAATAACTCGTCATCTTGTGTCTCGAAAATAATTCTTAGTTACAGAACATATTGAATAAGTATTGATGAATCTCATTTGCCTGGTATCTCCATTGCTGAACAATCTCCCCCGATCATTGTCATGAAATTCAAGACATCACACAACAGTTTTGAAGTATGCGTAGGCATTATGATTTGATTGCCTATACGCTGCCATTTGCAAACATGCTTACTTGTATGTGTGTGTATATACACCTGTGTGCACTAGAGTAGATAAACCAGTCGAAGGTTGCATTCTATGTCATCCATCTCCGTTTCTTTGCAAGCATTAAACTAGACCGTCATGGTACCTAAATGTGTGTGTGTTTATCAATTGCAGACATTCTGCGCCATATTACAAAGATAATGAGATTTTTTTTAAATATGAAATTGTAAAGCATCCATGTAAAAATAAAACAATAAATTCGTTGTGTGATCATCCATTTATACTGCAGTAATATGCTTATAATGCTTATAGTTATATGCTTATAATAATGTGATACCCATGTACATCTGTATGTTTATCAATTGCCGACAATTTGCGCCATATTTCGAAGATGATGTGATTTTTTTTCAAATATGAAACCCTTATAGGACATTAATGTTTTCTTTCTTATTCACGTCCCACAATCGTTTTCATGTTAATGACTTAGGTAGACTGTTTTGTGCCACTAATTTCAGTACGGAAATTTTATAAAATTCATGCCATAATAAAAGATATTTTTTCTGTTTCCCCCGATTGGAATGCTGGTTTATACTCATTAGAGAACGCTGATATTTGCGCACATGCTTACTTGTGTATATGTGTACGGTATATATGTGTACGTTTGTACGCTATGCGTAAGACACTTTATAGAATGCATATGTATTGTAATTGCCTCGATGAATAGAAATGCATTTGTGTATGCTTACGGGTTTGGTGTAAGTATGTGCGTGGGTATGTGTGTGCATGTGTATGTGTATATATTTACATGTATATGTGCACATGTGTGTGTACTAGACTGACAACTAGCATTTTAATGGAGATAATGTATTTTTTCTGTTCGCTCTCAACTGGTAACATTACCTAACTCGTCATCTCTTTATTAATGTAAAGCATTAATGTATAAACTATACATTTATTGTTCGATCATGCAGTTATATTTAAATAAAATGCTTAACAACCAACAACCGTTATGTTAAAATTGTTGAATTAGAAATACAAAACTTATAATCTTCTTGGTCCTCATGCTTATGTGCACATATATATATATATATATATATGTGTTAGTGTGTTTATGTATAATATATATATATATATATGTACGTATATATATGTATATGGATATGTATTTATATATTTTTTCATGCTTCCTTAATATGACACGTTTGAACATTGGCCGAAACAAACGATTCGTATAGTATTTCCTGGCATCAATAATTGCGAAGTTTTATGTCATGTACATGTAAACTGTCGAAAGTGTTTTCACCCCACAATGAAAATGCATCATTCAAGAAATTGTGTTATCTCTTATAATTATCATTACATGTATTATCAAATGTAGATTAAGCAAGATTTGGAGTACATTGCCCTCAATCATTTCTTTTCGACTAGTGACATGGGTATTACAAGACTCATGTGTGTGTATCATCTAAGTGTATTAACTTTAAGATATTTAAAATCAATGATTGTAATATTGTACAATCTCTATTGGAAATAAAGTTTTTTCTTTCTTTTTTCTTTCTATCTGCAGTTTTCAGAGTCGTTTAGGTTTGGAAATATTCTGTTCAAATGATTGAGATCTAGGTCTATTTCATCTAATATATCAGCGTGATCAGTCATTTAAAATTTATAAACAGTAAGAAGTAGGTACTATATAGCTTAAAAACGAAATACAGAGTCACGCTTAAAGGGATGTTCCTGTCTAAAAACTAGCTTATTAAGTACTAGAGAATAGAGTAAAAATCTAGCGCGATTTCGTGAGTACACACAAATTCAGTCCATGAGCGAATAATATTGGAGTTCAAGATCACAACATTGGTGTAAACAGATTGCTGCATGAGGGCGTTTTCAAAAGTTTACATACAACAGGTAATAAGTTTTAAAGATTATAACAACAATGATATAATCAGCTAATATGGTTTACGCGTAATAATAACTTTAGTTGTAAAAAAGAAAAAATTCACAGCAACATTGGTAGGTAAAAAATTGCTGATTGCGTTGTTACAAAAGTTCACATACAGCTGTCATAAATGTTTACACACATCTGTTATACATTTGTCAAGATTGAGGGTAAACTGATATCTAATTTAAGTGAAACTGACATATCTAATTCAGGTGATCACCCAGTCTAGTCACCCATGACCTGTGTCGATGACATGTTCAGTTGTTGCATCAAGTATTGCTCGAGGTCTTCTGGCGTGTTGATCTCGCGGCGTCTTGAATCTGGGTTTCCGGGGTTAGAAAGGAAGATGTTTATGTCCTGTGTTCTCGGGATTCAAATTTTCTCCGGGAATTTCCTTGTGGCCATTCTAAGGATGTACATAGCGTTAGCTCGTGAAGGTATGAGGTATTCATATATAAAGAACTTTGGTTTCTTTTCTCGGCAGGCGGTGAGAATTTCACGTTTCTTTTTATAATGTTTTAGTTTAAATGCAATATTTCTTCGATCTACATTCCCAGTTACTGGTTTTTTTCCCATTCTGGTAGCTGACGTGATGTCATTTTCGCAGAGGTCGATGTTAATATTGCCCTTCAGGAGGTGGCAGACTGTTTCTCTACAGTTTTCGTTTGCGTGTGTTTGCGGTAGTTCCTTCCCAGAAATGACGAGAGTGCATTTTCTTTCTTCTAAATCTCGGCGCTGGTAATTTTCCTCCAGGCGGTCGAGACGGAAGGCTAAGCTACTTATTTTCTCATTCAGTTCTTCGAGAATTTTTTTGTGTTCAGCTTCTTTCCCCGCAATTGTTTCAAATAGTGTTTTAATGTTGCTTATTTGGCTCTGCATATCTTCCATTTCACTATTAAACTCTGTCATCACTGAGTCTCAGTATTTTATTAGGACAGACACCACTTCCTTGCCATCTTTCGTTAAGTTAGACACATCAGGATATGGCCCAAACTTCGACTGAAGCGTGCTGCTGTTGTTGTTGCTGCCGTTGTTGCTGTTGCTGCCTCGCTTCTTGGGTGCCATTTCAAAGATTGAGAGCACTCAGTTCCTTGTCAGATGAGGGTTGAATACTTTCACTTCCACACTCTTTTTAGAGGGAATATTAGACTTTTCGTTTGATGATTTAGATGTAAGTTGTGTTTAAAGAGAAAAAAAGAAGAATAAACTAGCAGAAAAATCTTTTACAAAATATGATCCCTTGAATTCATTTTCAAGAGAAACGAGCTTGCAGAGTACAATTTCTATTCTGTTGCGATTTTGGTATCCATGATTTGAAAAATAGGAGACATAGGTGACATCGCCTTAAAAACGGGATGAAAAATAAACTGTCAGGCGATGAAATGAAACTTACAGACACTCAACTCAAATTCACTGACACTCAACATAAATTCTGCAATAACAGATGAGAATTGCATAAAATTTATCACTTTATTTCATGTTGGTGTTCACAAAGTTCAACTTTGCTTCTGTATCAGCTTATTTATTTCCACGTTAGTATTCATAGTAAGCTTGTTCAAGTTCAAGTCAGTGGGGGTGAGAAGGGGATGCGGAAGAGGGAGGAGGGGGGGGGGTTCTGTTGCACACACTTCGAGTCTAAACAGAGTTTCCAGAAAGCACCATTCTGTTTTGCTCGATCACAACTGATTGATCACAACTGATTGATTGTTATAGTTCTACTGTAACTGCTCTACGCCGTGTTTGAATGAGCGTTAAGAAGAAAGGTCTGCCTAGCTAGCGACCGAGATTTCCTCGAAAAGACTGACTTCCATAAAATATCTTCTCGTCAATAAGGGCTGCATATTCTGGTCTCTACGATCTTCGCCTAGACATCGTCAACTGTCGCCTTCAGCTCTACCAACCGTCACATCCAACAGCAACAACATCGACCACATCGCTTGAAAGCGCACCACCACACCCTCTACGAGTGACACGTCACAGTCGTCGACAGCTTGCCGTACTGCCAAATGCTTCCATTGCTTAACATATATTCTTTTCCTTCCTTAGAGACTTAGGATCTTATTCACTCTGGGTAAATTAACTGTCATCCAATTGTAAATCTATTCTCTTCTAATTATATGATGACACTTGCCATTTCCGATAGAAATAACTAATGTAAAGCATTGTCTATAAGAACATGTCCGTTCCCAATGAGAACAGCGTCCCAGGCTCCTGCGCTTGGAAGGCGACGGCCCCGGCATTAGCTCCACAGCGATCACGAGTGACAGTCGTACCTGCTGGTGTTCTCCTACCTCGCTGCCCTGGCAAGTTAGCCAAGCAGTGAGGGTTATTCATTGTTATTCAATGAGTCGTATATTGACTCATAAGCGCCATTCAGGACTGAGCTAAGTATCCTAATGTCTTTTGTGATCCGTACATTCATGTCCTTTTACTTCACGTGGTAGGTCTAGATTCTGTACCCAAAAATGTATCGCGCTAGGTTTATTGATGAGTTAAATGTTCTGTATTTCGCAAACTAATTCAATGATGAGGCTTCATCTCCTAATGTCCCTTTTTTTGTTCAATTTTAAATTCATTGGATATTTTCTGATCATTTACCTTTAACTATAGAAACTGCAAGCTATCATCAGTAATGACATTGTGGCGTCAGAAATAGAACCCACATCCTTAGAAATAACATGACGCAGCGATGAAAACTAAAGTAGGAATATTATCTCAATGACGTGTAAGAAGTGCGATGAAAATATGAGAATGATATTACGACGACTTAGCAGCAATCAAACGTCGTTAAACCAACACAATATTGTGACAACGAACAGGACGTCATAACAATGGTGACAGCGGAGTGAGATTTAAAGTTTGTTTAATGATAATTCATAATTCTGCTTAATCTTGCTGTGCTCACGCTCCGAAAGAGACCGCTCAAATTTGTCACGCTTACCAATTCCCAATTAAATTTGTCACGCTTACCAATTATCAATTACTAAAAATTACTAAATCATGCCACATTATGATCAAACTATTTTGATAAAATAGCATTACGATCTGTCGAACCAAATTAATAGTGGATGATTAAGAAATTCATAGAACTCTAAAATTGTACTAATGCGTTTTATAATCCATATGCATTGTAACAGTTTGCATTTAAATCATTCCTGTTATATTATCATATTGTGCCAATTCGAGCTATTTTGCTATTATTTTGTCTATTGTAAAACCATCTATATTCTCTATTGTGTTTATTTACTATGTAATTGTTCATATGTCTAGTTGTGCATTGATTTCCGTTGTGTCTTAATAATTTCTTTGAATAGCCATGCTTCAGGTTAGCCATGTGTAATTCTCTGATTATGTTTCGCCCATTGTACTAATTATTCCCATTCTGAAACTTCATATTTCATTATTATATTGTGTGTTTTAATTGCCGATGTATTTGGAAATACCAAGTATGCAAAAGAATTAATTACAATCGACTTACAAAAATAAATTCAAGCCTCATTCAATTAATTATCGCACAAGCTACTGTATTCGAGCAATAAATTGGAATAGGGCTCTGTGAAAAATTCATCTACAAGCCGAGCCATTAAACTGCAGACGCCATTTTGCATCAACGAGAGAGGCACGACAGCAGCACTGTTCATGACGCCGGCTTTGAATTCAAATCTTCAGACTTAGTTGAACGTTTAAAGCTATGTCATCTTGGCTCGTCAAAGTTTAAACTATGTTTGTAAAGTTATCGACTCTAAAGTATAATTCGTAAACCTTCTTAAAAAATTTTATGAGGATAATTTAAAACTATACCTTATTAAAAATTAAATTACGTCCTCACATGCTAAAGGAAGCTCATGTAAAAGTAAAATTTCATTCAATATTATATATTCCGCGTTTTAAAAATTTTGCATACACTATGTATGCTTATAAATTTGATATTTACTAAATTTACTGATACGAAATTATATAATCTACTGATAATTTCATTCCACGTCCATCTCAAATTTATTGCAATGTGTAACCATATGATTTCATGTTGAGAGGGATGTTGTATGAATGTTCATGTCTGGGATGTTGGTATTGAGATACTATGGGGAGTGTGATATTGGCGGGGCTATGTGCTGTGGTGTGCGAGCTGTGGTGTCAAACGGTCTCAACCGAGCTATTGTTTACATTCCAAGTCACCCTCCAAGCCTCTGGCCCTGCCTGGCGCTCGACCCTTTTGACCCTCCATCCCTCTGCTCCCTCTGCCCGAGTGCCCACCCCTCGACATCCCTTTCTTTCTCAATGCCTAACGTTTACTACCACGACCACTCGTGCTACTCATAGTGGACTCTGTCTTCATAGCACGTATCGAAGTGATGATCTTATCTCAAACTCAATTGAAATGTTTGATACTTAAATTTTAACGTAATGTTAAACGTACACTACTTAAACATGATGATGTAACCTTTTCATTTTATCATTCTATCATTTATCATTCTGGATTACTTGTCATATTTTATAGTTAACGAATAAACTAATTACGACCGCAAATTGAATACTGAAATATAATTCATGCACATATCTGGATCATTGATTTTATGAAAAAAAAGAAATTTATCACAAATTTTCAGGTAAAAAAAAATCCTCTCAATGTTTATATGAATTAGAACATCGCAACAAAATGTAAATGTTATTGTTAGACCAGAGAGGCCTCTTTCCATCTTGGAATAATGGAGTACGGCAACGATTATAAGTATGAGTGTGGGGTATAGAGAAACACAGTAGGTAATCTAGGAACTACATGTACTGTACGTCCGTCGAGCACGGCGGCGAGAACAAGAAGAAGGAGCTCGAGCGCTCTCTACAGGCAGTTAACACATGAACATAGAAAACGGGACGGAAGCAATTTAATGGGCGACTGCGACAACTCATATATAATAATAAATATATATGCTGAAGTTGGATCTCAACACACCCCCTCCAACTGAAGTATTCCATCCCACTATGCATCAATTCACATAGTAATCAATTAGAGCTAACATTTCAACATTCAGATCTTTCATTGAACATTGAACAGCAGAAAGACAACATAAAAAAAAATCATCAGTGTAGATCAACAGATTACACTGAGCACGATACAAAAAAAATATAACGCACAATAATGCATAGTCCGCATTGGCGTTAAGAGTATTGTACTCAAGAAAGTTCTACCTTTTCTTGCAATTGATCTACACAAAGCTAAACTGGAAACATGTCAGACACAGTACCTTAGAATTAAACACACACTTTGAACTTGAGCAACGACTGTCTAGTAACAGGCTTTGTGAACATGTCAGCCATGTTTTCCTCTGAAGGAACAAAGCACAAAACCGCTTTATTGTCTTGAATAATTGCTCGAATGAAATGAAATCTTATGTCTATATGTTTCGAGCGTTGATGATGAACAGGGTTTTTGGCTAGATCAATAGCACCTCTATTATCAACAAAAATCTCAACAGGTTCATCATATTCATCCATATCACATAGTAGCTGTTTGAGAAAAATTCCCTCCTGCACAGCATAAGTCAGGGCAATGTACTCTGCTTCGCAGTTTGAAAGAGCAACAATATTTTGTTTCTTGGACTTCCAAGATATCAGTGAACTGTTGCTAGATGACTTAAACACATATCCTGATATGCTCTTCCGGTCAGAGGATCCACCCCAGTCAGAGTCAGAGAAACCAGTAATTTGCACGGGGTTCCCGGATTTCACAAATTTCAAACCGTATGAAATAGTACCTTTAAGATACTTCAACACAAATTTACACAAATTCAGATGAGCATTTGTTGGACAAGTTAAATGTTGCGACAGTAATGTAACAACATAGCAAATATCAGGCCTAGTACAAGTCATCAAGTAGATCAGGCTGCCAACTATCTCACGGAACAGTTTTGGATCGCACAAATTCCTAGAATCAGAGCTTACATCAAGCTTGTTGGCACTGGGATCACATGGAATAGACTTAGGCTTACAATCAGACATCCTAAATTTTGACAAAATTTTCTCAACATACTTTGACTGCTTCATCTCAATTGAGTCATGCTTCACATCAAATTCAATGCTTAGAAAACATGAAATTTGTCCAAGATCTTTCACTTTGAATTTATTTGACAACGAACACTTTCCTTCACTCAATACAACAGCGTTAGAAGAGGCCAAAATTAAATCATCAACCCATACAATGATAATCACTTTTCCAGAGTCGCTTTCCCTCACATAGACACAAGTATCACTGAGAGATTGAACAAAATTTTGTTCAACAAGAAAATGATGCAAAAGGTTGTTCCAGTTACGGCCACTTTGCTTTAAGCCATACAAAGATTTTTTGAGTTTGCAGACTAACTTCTCTCCATTTTTGTCAAATTCAACAAATCCCTCAGGCTGTTCTACAAAAACATCACAGTCAATTTTTGCATGAAGATAAGCAGTGCACACGTCCATCTGGTGCACAATGTACGACTTTTGCACAGCAATATCCATCAGCATTCTAACAGAAGTTAGACGTGCTGTAGGAGAAAAAGTTTCTTTGAAATCGACATCAGCTACTTGGGAATATCCCTTGGCTACATAACGAGCTTTGAAAGTTTCCTGGTCATTGGGTCCTGATTTAACACTATAGACCCATCGTCCCCCAATAACAGATCTATCTTTTGGCTTTTCAACAAGTTCGTACGTCTCATTATCGGCTAGTGCAGCTATCTCAGTGGTCATTGCCTGTTTCCACTCAACAGAATCTGGGGATGAAATTGCCTCAGAGTAAGACTTAGGGATACTGCTCACTCTGTAGCAATAATCAACAAAATTATCAGTGATATCCAATTCATCTGGATCAACATAGTCTTTTAAATAAGCAAGAGGCTTCTTTTCTCTCAAAGGAAATCTTCTAGTGGGCTCTGCATCTGAAAGAGTTTCATTTTGAATCACTTCTGGGACAGTCCCAGGTTTCAACTCAGCCTCAGCCTTATCACTTTGTTTCAGCTCAGCAGGGTTATCTACAGTAATGAACTCATCCTCACCCCCCACATTTCTAGAAATTTTATCACAGAATGTGACACATCTGACTCTTTTTATTTGACAAGTTTCAGGGAAATAAATCATGTAAGCAGGGCTGCACGGGTCATATCCCAGAAAAGTACCCTGCTCTGACCTAGGGTCAAGCTTTCCTGGGTCTTGAACCATGGCAAAACATTTTGATCCAAAAATGTGCATATTGGAAAGGTCAGGTTTCTTTCCCGTGAACATTTCAAAAGGAGTTTTGCCTGTCCTTTTGTTGAAACACCTATTTCTAATGTAAGCAGCTGTTCTTACAGCATGATTCCACAATTCTTTTGGCAAATTTGCATGCAGCAACAAACACCTAGCCATCTCAAACAATGATCTCCAAGATCTCTCAGCAGTCCCATTCTGATGGGGAGAGTACGGAGCTGAAAATTCATGCTTTATTTTGTTCTCCGTGACAACAGCTTTGAATAAGTTTGAGGAATACTCGGTGCCGTTATCTGTTCTTAAACGTTTAACAGAGCCAAATGGAGCAGAATCAGCCAAGAATTTTTTAAATGCCCCATCAGTGTCACTTTTACTTTTGAGGAAATACACAAAAATGAGGCCTGAAAAGTCATCCACAAAAGACATGACATACATGGAATTCTCAAAAGAAGTAGGGCTTATAGGTCCAGCTAGGTCACTATGGACTAGCTCTAAAGGTTTTCTTGATTTTTCATCAGGGTCTCTGCTCCTATATTGACACATTTTACCCTGGACACAGATCTCACAATCAAAATTATGCTTGTTGGTAATTTTCATTCCATCAGTAATACCTTCTAGGCTCAACACATCTTTTACATTACAATGCCCAAGAATATTGTGCCACTCCTCTAGAGTGTGTTCACCAACAGCATTAATAGAATCAACACAGCTTACAGAATTTAAATAATACAGCTTACCACATTTTTTAATATTAAACGCATTCCCATCTGGGGTAAACAACTTTGAACCATTTTGATTGAAATTAAATGATGCATCTTGATCAATAGCAGCCTGGACAGAGAAAATATTCTGCTTGAAACTATGAATACAAAGAACATTTTTTAAAAGAACATTGTGTTTCCTATTTCTGGCGTCAGTCAGGGTAATTCTCGCATCACCTTTACACTCTACAATATTGTTCATTCTAGAACCATCAGCTAATTCAATGAAATGATTCCTAGGGTCAAAACTTTCATCTAAAGATACAAACTTAGATTTATCACAAATAATGTGAGCAGTAGCTCCACAATCCACCAGTAACTTTGCACTGTCCACAACAGAAGCACTTTCTGAGTCTGTTGATACTCTAAGACAATAAGAGCTTTTCACAACTTTGCTATCAGTAGCCATCGCTTTTGCGGTATCTCTCTTTCTGCAAAAATTAGTATCATGAGATGCACTTTTACAAATTGAACACCACCGATTTTTCTTTGCACTGTGACTTTTACACTCATATTTCTTGTGACCTGACTTACCACATAAGTAACAAGTAATTTTAGAATCTTTCACTTTCATAATTCTTTCTTCACTTTCACTGTAGCCTTGTCGGGTCTTCTTTGTTTCTTCTTCACTCTTGAGAGCCGATTTGAATTTCATGAAGTCCATTTCTTTACTGTCAATTTGCGTGATGACGGTAGAAAACGCGTTGTAAACAGCTGGCAATCCCCTGATAATCATGGCGATTATCAGTCCATCGCTGATACTCTCGCCGGCTTTCTTCAGGTAGGATGCAGTTGTCTCTGCCCGCAGCAAGTAGTCGGTTACCGTCTCGCCATTTTTCATCTTCAGCGCAGCCAACTCGCAATACAGAGAAATAATTCTCGGTTTACTGCTGCCGAGGTAATGATCACGCAGAATCTTCATGGATTTTCTTCCATCTCCATAGGCGTCTCTGATAATCAACGAGAGACTTTTATCATCGAGCCTTTGCACAAGCTCGGAGAAAACTTTCTTATTCTTCTCAACATCCAGACTTGATTCTTCGCCCTCGAGGATGGCACCCAACGATTTCAAGTCTAGGTAGGCCCGAAATTTCACTTCCCACAACTCATACCTTTCGTCATTGCCATCAAAAGTTAGGTTACTGGGCCCATAACCTGTTAGACCAGAGAGGCCTCTTTCCATCTTGGAATAATGGAGTACGGCAACGATTATAAGTATGAGTGTGGGGTATAGAGAAACACAGTAGGTAATCTAGGAACTACATGTACTGTACGTCCGTCGAGCACGGCGGCGAGAACAAGAAGAAGGAGCTCGAGCGCTCTCTACAGGCAGTTAACACATGAACATAGAAAACGGGACGGAAGCAATTTAATGGGCGACTGCGACAACTCATATATAATAATAAATATATATGCTGAAGTTGGATCTCAACAGTTATTAAGATCGAGTGAATCTGATTCTAATTCAAAGGTCATACCGCTCTGTCATTATCTAAATTCCAACGCTAATGTGTTATTAGAAATTTATGTAGTCTTTCTTTCTGCGATTCATAATTGTCACGTACTACCACGTCTAGTATAAGATTGGAATTAAATTAGGCTAATTATGTCCTCTTTTGTAAACGTGAAGTAAATGGAATGAATGAGGTGAACATGATATGGATACATATGCGAATGTCTGCAACGAGGGAGTGAAAATTTCGGACTAATAAGGTCATTAAATAACCAAAACTGAACTTTCAGTCATGGCGTCAAGGACGAGTCGTGCGCGGGCCGACAACTGGCATCACAAGGACGCGCTTGCCTTGTGTGGTGCACAACCACGTCGCACAGAGCACCGGCTCAACCACAACCGCACCGCTCAACCCAGAGGGTGGACGGCAACGCTTGCGCACACCGTGGACGTGGGCGAGTAGACGTGAACGAGTGGACGTGAGCGAGTGGACATACGCGCACACAGCGCGGCACTTGAGGCAGCAACAGCGGCAACAGCAATAACGGGCGTCACAGCTTGGACGTCGGCGATTGAGGGATACACACCTACTCCTACACACCCCTACACGCACGCACGCACGCACATGCGCTTCGCGTACGAGCATCAGCTGGTCAGCACGCGATGCGATGCAATCTCACAACTCCCACAGCAGGTAACATCGACGACGGAAGACGTAGCGGCGAGTGAAGGGAGCGACGTTATGCTGTAATTACCAGCGAGACGACATATGGGGCAGCAGCGCTCCAAAAGATGACGATATCCCACATAAGAGGAAAACGTCCACCTTTTATCTCAGGCCCCGTGGAGATATTTAACTCGAAATTTTCTGCAAGAGGAATCAAGTAAATGGAAGCCCCTTGGACTCTAGGCGGCCAAGGTATTTAAGGGATATTTATCCCTGAAGTTCTTTAGCTTCACGACTGCTGTATATGGCGGTCATGACGACAAGAGGGGAATGTCGACATCTGTTGTTAGGGGACCAGGTTCTGCCGAAGAACGACTGCACGGATGTCTTCACATGACTTCCTCGTATTAGTGCACTTATTTGGAGCAAATTTTGTCGTCAAGCTTCACATCTGTTTCCTGGGAACTACGCGTCATTCGAACGTTGTAGTCGCACACGTTGAGGTCAAGAAGAAGAAAAAAAGCAGGAGCTTTTAAAAAAAAAAACGCGACGGAGGGAATTTGTTATAGTTCTACTCTAACTGCTCTACGCCGTGTTTGAATGAGCGTTAAGAAGAAAGGTCTGCCTAGCTAGCGACCGAGATTTCCTCGAAAAGACTGACTTCCATAAAATATCTTCTCGTCAATAAGGGCTGCATATTCTGGTCTCTACGATCTTCGCCTAGACATCGTCAACTGTCGCCTTCAGCTCTACCAACCGTCACATCCAACAGCAACAACATCGACCACATCGCTTGAAAGCGCACCACCACACCCTCTACGAGTGACACGTCACATGCGTCGACAGCTTGCCGTGCTGCCAAATGCTTCCATTGCTTAACATATATTCTTTTCCTTCCTTAGAGACTTAGGATCTTATTCACTCTGGGTAAATTAACTGTCATCCAATTGTAAATCTATTCTCTTCTAATTATATGATGACATTCCATTTCCGATAGAAATAACTAATGTAAAGCATTGTCTATAAGAACATGTCTGTTCCCAATGAGAACAGCGTCCCAGGCTCCTGCGCTTGGAAGGCGACGGCCCCGGCATTAGCTCCACAGCGATCACGAGTGACAGTCGTACCTGCTGGTGTTCTCCTACCTCGCTGCCCTGGCAAGTTAGCCAGGCAGTGAGGGTTATTCATTGTTATTCAATGAGTCGTGTATTGACACATAAGCGCCATTCAGGACTGAGCTAAGTATCCTAAAGTCTTTTGTGATCCGTACATTCATGTCCTTTTACTTCACGTGGTAGGTCTAGATTCTGTACCCAAAAATGTATCGCGCTAGGTTTATTGATGAGTTAAATGTTCTGTATTTCGCAAACTAATTCAATGATGAGGCTTCACCTCCTAATGTCCCTTTTTTTGTTCAATTTTAAATTCATTGGATATTTTCTGATCATTTACCTTTAACTATAGAAACTGCAAGCTATCATCAGTAATGACATTGTGGCGTCAGAAATAGAACCCACATCCTTGGAAATAACATGACGCAGCGTTGAAAACTAAAGTAGGAATATTACCTCAATGACGTGTAAGAAGTGCGATGAAAATATGAGAATGATATTACGACGACTTAGCAGCAATCAAACGTCGTTAAACCAACACAATATTGTGACAACGAACAGGACGTCATAACAGATCACAACTGATTGAATTTGATGTTTTTTTCCAGTTTCACGATTCAATGATGTAGAAGGCAAATTCACGGATGTTCGTTTCGTTTTATCCCGTTTTGAAATGTTTGAAATTATAGCAACAACAACACCTCATTTTAATGTCGTTCACAATTTCGTATAATCATGCACACAAAATTTTTCAAAGAATTAAATCCGAAAATCAACTAATCACGAAAGTCAACTAATCAATTAATCCGAAAATCACGGAGTGGCGCGCGACACCCCACCTCCTCTCACCACCGCAGCCAGCGGCCAACACATAGACGAGTCACATCTACTTCACTGCAATCAATATGCTTACAGAAGGAATACCAAAACTCAAGACACAAAAAAAAAAATTTACAATGATATAGAGCAAAAAGAATTAACTCTCCTACTATTGCTTGATCTCTCCAAGACTTTCGACAGTGTTGAGCATAAAAACTTCTACAAAAAATTTCAAACCTCAGAATAGACACTCAGTAGTTTGAAAGCTACCTGCTAAACCGCTCTCGTGCAGTGTGCTTGAATAACAAAACGTCACTATTCATACCAAATAATTTTGGCGTACCCCAAGGTTCAATCCTCGGCCCGCAAGTATTTTCAATTTTCATCGATAATTTCCCCACCATGCCAGCAAACACATAAAATCTCAATGTTTGCTGATGAGGTAAAAATTTTCATGATAAGCTCAACAGCGGATTTAAAAGAAACACAAACCAACGCTGATAACCTTCTGAGAAATCTGATATTGTGGTATGAACCATAACGGCCTTAATCTTAACGCAAGTAAAACGCAATGCATTATTTTTGGATCACAGAATGCGACTAGAATTTTACCACCATTTACGCTAACATTTGGAGACGATACAATTGAACCAGTAGATAAGGTGAGAAATCTTGGTGTTTGGTTTGACAAAAATATGAATTTCAATTCACAAGTAGAAACAATGTGCAACAAAATTAGCGCAACCCTAATGTTCTTTCATTGTATTGAAAACTCACTTGACGAAAAATCTAGGTTATTAGTGTCAGTCTTCAGTTTCATCGCGTCTGGACTACTGCAGTCTGGTGTGGGGAGATTTACCTCAATATCGTCAGGAAGAAATGCAAAAATGTATTACCTTTGCAGCCAAAGTAATATGCAAAGGAAATTTCAATTAAAACGATCATGCCACCCCTCTTTTAAGAAAACTCGATTGGATCCCAATACCGAACAGATTCATGATCCAAAAAGCACGACGAGTGTTCTCCTCTCTCTACCTCCCTCAGAGTAATGCAGATGTGTTAAAAAATTTTCCATCTAATTTCCCAAACAAAAAAAAACAAATCGGAGGAATGATGTCTTGGTCAGTTACCGTTCATCTAACGTCGGATAAAAAGCTCTCCCAGTTTCTGGAGCTCTGTTGTGGAACAAACTTCCCCAGCATATCAAAAACTCTAAAACTCTAAAAGAATTAAGTGTAAATATGTCGTGTCATTTTGCATTTCTATCATAGGGCCTGCAACATTTCGGTGTGAATTTCCCGTTTACCTGTAATTTTAATTTTCCTGAAATTTCTGTTAGAAAATTAGAAATTATTTCATTTTTCCTTTGCTAAGTCATTCTAATATTGATCTTACTTATTTCTGTCGACTATAATGAGTACCACAGCTGTCAGTTTAATGCGACGGAATGAAGGTCGTTTTTTTCCATAATTAGGAGTATTTCCTCATCAATTAGGGGTATTTTCTTAACAGTGTCCTCAGAGACTTCGTGTGGTGAGGACGGGTGTTGCGCTAGCTCCGAAACAAAGTGCCTAACGTTAGAAAGAATGTACTCCTAACCGGAATGAGTACACACTCTCGCAATGAAGATCAAATGTGACTTTAAAACACCACAAATAAATAATAATGAAACTAAATGTAAAATATTCCCTCAAAAAGTGTGAAAGTGCTCATCCCTCGCGTACACAAAGAAGCAAACTCTCTCAATCTACAAGATGGGGCCCAAGAAGCAACGCAACAACAGCTGAAGCAACAATAACAGCAGCGAGTTTCAGCTGAAATTTGGTCAATATCATGATGTGTCTAGCCTAACGAAAGACGGCAAGGAAGTGGTTTCTGTCCTAATAAAATACTTCGACTCAGTGATGACAAATTTTAAGAGTGATATTGATAAAATGCAAATTGAAATAAGTCACCTTATAACACTAGTTGAAACAGTAGCGGCAAAAGAAGCAGAGCACAAGAAAACTCTCGAAAAACATAATGAGAAAATAGATAGCTTAGCCCTCCGTCTCGATCAGTTGGAAAAAAATGATCAGCGCCGAGACATTGAAAACAAAAAATGTACTCTCGTCATTTCTGGAAGGGACCTACCGCAATCACACTCGAATGAAATCTGCAAGGAAACCGTCTGCCAGCTCCTGAAGGCCAATACCAACATCGACCTCTGCGACACTGACATCACATCAGCTAACAGAATGGGGAAAAAACCAGTAGATGGGAACGAAGATCGAAGAAACATTGCATTTGAACTAAAACATTATCACAAGAAAAGTGAAATTCTCACCGCCTGCCGAGAAAAGAAACCAAAGTTTTTTTTAAATGAATACCTCATACCTTCACGAGCTAACGCTATGTACATCCTTCGAATGGCCAACAGGAAATTCCCGGATAAAAATGGAATCCCGAGAACACAGGACGGAAACATCTTCGCATCTAACCCCGGAAACCCAGTTTCAAGACGCCTCCAGATCTACACCCCGGAAGACCTCGAGAAATACCTGATGCTACAACTGAACATGTCATCAAAACAGGTCATGGGTGACTGGTCTTGACAAATGTATAACAGATGTGTGTGTAAACATTTATGACATTTTGTGTGTGTAAACATTCATGACATTTTGTAACAACGCAATCAGCAATTTTTCACCTACCAATATTACTATGAATTCTTCTTTTTTAACACTACAGTTATTATTACGCGTAAACCATATTAGCTGATTGTATCATTGTCGTCATAATCTTTAAAACTTATTACCTGCTGTATATGAATTTGTGAAACGCCCTCAGCAATCTGTTTGCACCAATGTTGGCATATCGAACTCCAATATTATTCGCTCATGGACTGAGCTTGTGTGCACTCACGAAATCGCGCTAGATTTTTTACTCTATTCTCTCATACCTAAAAGCTACTTTTTAGACAGGAATATCCCTTTAAGCTTGACTCTGTACTTCGTTTCCTTTTTAAGCTATATAGTACCTACTTCTTACTGTTTACTAATTTTAAATGACTGATCACGCTGATATACTAGGAGAAATCGACCCGGATCTCAATCATTTAAACACGTTATATCCAAACCTGAACGACTCGCCCGACTGTAGGTATACTAATATATCAAAATTCAACGAAACTATACGAATAACTCGCCATGACTTTTCACTCGTTTGTTGGAACTGTAGATCACTCTATCCAAAATTGGAAGAGATACAATGTACTATTACTGAACTCAAGTATAACCTAGATGTGATTAGCTTCACCAAAAGCTGGCTAGATGACTCGACCAAAGACATGATTAAATTTGAAAATTATCGTAGTTACCATTCGCTACGAAAAAACAAGCGAGGCGGAAGCATCAGTACATACATATCTAAGCACATAAATTCGAGAATCATAGCAAGTGCAACACTGAATCAGGGTCATATAGAATCACTATTCGTAGAACTGTCTAGAGATGACAAACGAATTGTGCTTGGAACGGTGTATAGGCCTCATAAAGCCTGTCCAACATCCTTCCTTAATGATCTTTATCGTATTATTTCTCAGTTCAACAGGTCCTTCTACAATGACATAATAATATGCGGTGACTTCAACTATGATTTACTGAAACATGAGAGCTATGAACCAATCTCTAATTTCCTAAATGCATTTCATTCTAAATCTTTCCTTCCGATCATCACAAAGCCTACACGAATAACCTCAGAATATGCTACGCTGCTTGACAATACCTTTATGACAGACCCAACTGATTTTCTTTCTGGAATAATTACTTCTGACTTATCAGATCACTTTCAAGTTTTCTTATTAAGAAAAATGTCTATACTGCTTGCACTAAGGCACGGACTGAAACTTACTCATAACGTAAAATATACGAATCAAGTTTAGAAGAAATGCGCACCGTTCTAGAAAAATCAATACCGACATTGCACATCTCTCAACAAAATAATAATGCAAGGAGCATTGATGAAGCAGTAGTAAAGTTGGCCGAAACTATAGTGACCGCATACAATCAGCGGTGTCCAATTGTAACTCGTACAGTTGCCCCGAAAAATAAACAAAAGCCCTGGATTACTATAGACATCGTGATAGATATAAAGAAACGTAAAGCGTACCGAGCCATCCTTTGCGAAGGGCGAATATCTAGAGAAACATATAACCGATTCAGAAGCTATGTGACCAACCAGATAAGAACATCAAAAATGAGCTACTTTAACCTCAAGTTTACTCAATTCAAAGCTGACGTTAAAAAGACTTGGCACCTCCTTAACCCTTGTAATAAACCGAATAACGCCGATAAAAAAAATTGAATATATTATTTAAGATTATGTAAAATACAATGAGAAGAAAGAAATTGCTAATCTCTTTAACAACTTCCTTGCAAACGTAGGGAAAACTACGGCCAATGGTATTCCAATTGAACCTACGTATCACCTCGAATTTATGGATCATGTTCGAGAACACAACTCCTTTTTCTTTACGCCTACAAACTCCTCCGATGTAATTGCGTGCATAAACAACATGAAAAATAAATCGAGTGGGTTACAAACGTTTCCGACTAAAGTACTTAAAATTATTGTCTGATATTGTAGCCCCGCTGATATCCAATATTATTAACTAGTCTCTCTTACTAGGCACCTTCCCGAACTCCCTCAAAGCTGCTAGAGTAACCCCTATCTTTAAAAATGGTGAAAAAACCTGTGTAAACAATTATCGACCTATCTCCGTGTTACCAATTATTAGCAAGGTATACGAGAAAATTGTGTATAAAACAGTGTACTCTTATTTTGAACAAAAATAATTTCTCTATGAAAAACAATACGGCTTTCGCTCTAAAAAATCAACAACACAGGCAATATTAAATCATTTACAATTCCTTTATTCTAATGTAGATAACGGAAAGACTGTCTTCTCTGTACTTCTTGACTATCAAAAAGCATTTGATTGTGTGGACCATAACATTTTAATCTCAAAACTACACTGTTATGGAATGCGTGGGGTTGTCCATGATTGGTTCAGATCATACTAACGAATTGGAAGCGATACATTGTCATTGACGATGCAAAATCGGACCTACAGACAATTAGCCATGGAGTTCCACAAGGATCTGTTCTTGGGCCTCTCCTTTTTCTGATTTTTATCAATGATATTAATAAATCTACATCATTTTTTAAATTCATACTTTTTGCCGATGACAATACTCTTTCTGCTGTCCTTCCAAACCAAAATCCCACTACGATTGTGGA
The DNA here is from genome assembly GCA_030386875.1 of Morinoia aosen. Lineage (NCBI taxonomy): Eukaryota > Metazoa > Arthropoda > Malacostraca > Amphipoda > Talitridae > Morinoia > Morinoia aosen. The sequence goes on along the minus strand of CM059570.1, from coordinate 68,573,689 downwards.
GAGTATAAATAATGAACTCCATAAAGTTTCACTGTGGCTTAAAGCTAATGAAATAAGCCTTAATATCGATAAAACATATTATACTACATTCTCATACAAGAAAAATATATCTCTCCCATGCATTGAAATTGGCGAAGGTGAAATCGGAGAAACCAACTCATGTAAATTTCTGGGCATCATAATAGATAAACATTTTACCTTCAAAGAGCACATCGCTCATATTAGTTCTAAATTATCAAAATCCGTCGAAATCTTCAATGAAGTTAAAAGTTTCAAGCCTGAAACAGCTTTACTAATGCTTTATCGAACGCTCATTTCACCATACATGCAATACGGAATAGAAGCATGGCATGGAACTGATAAAAATAAAACCAATTTAATTTTTACTCTGTTAAAAAGAGCCATCAGAGCGATAAAGAACCTAGAATATAATGCTCACACAAATGATTCATTCAAAAAATTACAAATACTTAAGCTCTCGGATCTCTACAAAATCTCCATCTGCAATTTCATTTACAAAACATTAACTAATGATGGCGACAATAGCCTACAAAAATTATTAACTGCGCAAACTGGTCATCACGACCATTTAACGCGAAATAGAAGTAAATTCATGCTTCCTCATTATTCAACACAGTATCCTATTCGCAGGAACTAAAACTTGCAACTCTATACCTGCGGAGATCCGTGAAAGTAATTCTTACAAGGTATTCAAAAGAAATCTTGAGTCTCACTTCTTATCAGAATACTAGTCGTGTAAGATCACCAAGTCAAATCCTGCCTCCTACATGTTTGGTCTTAATAATGTAATTTGCCATGAGTAATATCGCCCAATTTTCAGTCTGCTCTTAAATCGTTATCGAATATACTGTTAAATATAGTCCATATGACCTATATTGTAAAATGAAACATCAATATAGAGTTCATTATCTTGTTGATCAGTCTAATGCGAAACTAGGTTAAGTGAATTAGGTTAAACATTATTGTACACCCTAGAATAACGGGATGGTAGGATGCCCTAGAAGTCGCTGAACTTATTCGGGCCTACAGGTAGCTATACTCAAATTTGACCATTGTATTAGACTTAAGAAACATTCTACCTCTGTATCACCTGTGGTAAATAAATTGTATAAATTGGTAAAATTGTTCAAATTGTTTAACTTCCCCAGGGGGCGTTTCTGTGAATCGGAAAAATGAAAAATACAATTACTGAAATAAAGCGTAATTTGAGCATATGAATCGTGGTAAAATTTTCTTTCTGTCCGTATATTGAACAAACTATGAATTTGATGTTGAGAATATGTTTGTTTACGCATTTCTGCCAAATTTTGTAGATATATGCTAATCATCAGTGATGTCCGGCTTACACTGTATCTCCATTTTATCCCATGTACCAATGTCTGCCTGATGTTGCAGAGAATACCGAGAGGATATGAAATATGTTTTTGTTGTTGTTGTTCCTCGACGGTAACTTGAGTTTCCTTAATATTTCTTTTAGGAAATTAAAAACCATTTCATTTACACGTTTTTCGAAGTCTATTTTCCTATACCTTATTTCTCCTCAGGTTATTTCTTACGATTACACAGAGCTTGACTTTCATTTTAGATGTAGCAAGAGCAAGATTGTTTTTTATGTTCATTAGTATTTTTCTTATATTAATTTCAATACGTATATATATGAACATGAGTGTGTAAGTGTGTGCATGTGTGTATGTGTGCACACGCATATATGTATGTCTATGTATCTGCGTGCACATGGACGTGTTGTACAACTTTCAGTGAAATTAGCTATGTTCAAAAGGGGTAAAAATTAAGTTCAACCGACATTCAAGCTTTACTCAGGAAAGAGATTTCGAACGGACACACTTCGTTAACAGCTGTAACGGACACAGGAACCAGGAACAGGACGAGATGTTGGAACCGTGAGCAGTTCAATACAGTGTCCAAGATCCTGCCCGGGCATCGTCCATCCTGCAAAGACATGAAAACGCGAATCGTCAACGGAGTTTCCAGAGAACATCCGAAGTACAATTGAAATAGCTCCACCACCAAAGTTTATATTTTACAAGATTTCAACACGTTTACCACCAAAGTTTAACTTGTAAGTTTATAGATGTCGAACGACAAGGTAAGTTTATAGACGTCGAACGACAAGGTAAGTTTATAGACGTCGAACGACAAGGTAAGTTTATAGACGTCGAACGACAAGGTAAGTTTATAGACGTCGAACGACAAGGTAAGTTTATAGACGTCGAACGACAAGGTAAGTTTATAGACGTCGAACGACAAGGTAAGTTTATAGACGTCGAACGACAAGTTAAGTTTATAGACGTCGAACGACAAGGTAAGTTTATAGACGTCGAACGACAAGGTAAGTTTATAGGCGTCGAACGACAAGGTAAGTTTATAGACGTCGAACGACAAGGTAAGTTTATAGAAGTCGAACGACAAGGTAAGTTTATAGACGTCGAACGATAAAGTTTAGAGTTTTAAGTTTATAATGCTGATTTATAATTAAACATGGGAAGCAGTCACCCTAAAGTTCACACCGTCCCCGAACAGCTCATTTGCAACTATGCACTCAACCTCCGAGTGACGTCTGGGTGTTGCCGTCTGCTCTGCGATGCCGGCTGCCAGTCCGTCCGTTCCTCTAGCGCAGGGTTTACTCGTACATTTTCATAACGGTTGAAATTACAGTGTTGAAGTTGATAACGGAGTTAACCTCTTGGTCGAGTGGACTCCAAGAGACACGCGTAGACACAATTGAGGTCCAGCTGAACATCCAGATGAAGGAGTAATCGTGCCGATCAAAGTATGCCCGGCACATTCAGCTACAACTAAGATCCAGCGGCCCAGCCAAGTGCTGACCATTTATCCGGAAGTAGAGTTGATTCCGGAATAAGCAGATAAGATGGTTATTTTGCGGGATCTGATGAAGAACTGGTGAAAATAGAAGGAGCTTCCACACAAGTTAGTAGCGGAAAGGGAAAGTCGGTTCTAGTAAGCTACAACTGTGCTAATCAGAGGAGCGGTGTGAAATTAGTGACTCTATGAAATATAACTTTAATATTTTCTCCAAAATTGTTTTATATTAATTCTTTTCCATTACCTTTAATTTAATTAATTTAATCAATTAATTTTTGTAGATTAATGAGCTGTCGCTTGAATCATATTTCCTTAAAGTTACCTTAATTCTAGTACTTGAGAGCAATAATGCAGGTATTCTGCATACATGTTCGCACATATATATATATATATATATATATATATATATATATATATATATATACATATATACACAGATATGCATATATATGTCTCTATTTCTATTTTTTGCGCATAAGCAAAACCTCAAGATACATTGCATTTTACCTTAAGTTCTGCGATCAGTTAACACTGAACCAAATTTCAGAAATAAATTTATTTATTGCGCTTGCTTAATGATTCAAAAATAGATCTAACACGACCCCAAAGGGCATTTCTGTGAATAGAAGTAAGTAAAAATATAAACAGACTAATGAAATAAAAAGCTCGTGAAAAAAGTATCTCTATGTCCGTATGCTGAACAAGCCAAAAATTTCATTTTTGTGTATATAAGTTTGTTTACGCATTTCTAGATGTGCGTACTGTGTTGTGCGAATTTCTTTTTAAATTACTTTGTGACTAATGTTTTCTCAATACTTGATTGTCATTTACGATGGTGTTTCAATCTGCTCCGGTATAGCGTTTTTTATCTTTTTCTTACTTTAATTCAACTAATAATTTAGAAGTTCCGAAGAATTCTTCAGTAGTATTTGAATTATTTATAAGATGGCATCCACCTCTTGGAATATAAAATATCCAAGAGATGATATTTTTCATTTTTTATTCAAATATCCCTTGACAGAGTTAAACTATTAACACCCCATGTATAGTTTGTCTATTAGTACGCCTCGTATAGTTTGTCTATTAGTACGCCTCGTATGGTCTATATATTATATTTGTACACCTCTGATAGTTTGTCTATTAGTACACCTCGGATAGTTTGTCTATTACTCGCATTTGAAAAATCAATGTACAAGATGATATGCATCAGGCTTAATTGATTGAAATATAACATCCTTTTTTACTACCAGTACCAGAGAGCTGCTGTCGGTGAAAATAACGCTCGTATTACTCCTTGTATAGAACGTTTGTCTTAGGACTTCTTATATTAAGAAATTTTTAAAAGCCAATATGTTGGCATGTATCTCATGTGGCAACATCGTTGGAAATAACCGTTTTTTCATTCATTCTTTTTTTCTTTCTTTTCTTGACCACTTATATAATATGACTTTATACAGTGAGTTAGATACTAACGAAAATACTTTTTTTTCTTATAGAAAACATTTCACACATTGGTTCATGATTACAATCAAGTTTTGAAACTATTTTTCAGCTTCTAAATATAAGAAAAGCCAGTGGTAGACTGAGCAAGCTTAGTGAGCAGAAGAGTCTTTAGCTCGTTTTACACTAGCGGTGTGGAGCGACGGTGAACTTGTTACAGCTCCTCCCACGAGAGGATTGAGCGTCAGTGCACACCGACTTTCTTTTACACTGCCGCTCAACACGACGCTCTTTCCCCAGCGACAGCAATCGTCAGTATTGCACTTGCATTACTGATAGAATACTTGGCAGAACAATTTCCAGAATATTTACGGAATAATTTGCAGAAATAAAACGCTAATATTCTAAAAAACTTGAATACTACCCAATTACCCGCAAAAAACACTGTAAATGGAAAGAAAAAATAAATATCAATTACTAATATCTAGGTGTACTTTTTTACTTTTCCTTTAATTTAAATAGTCTTCTAATGTCACCTGCCGAATGTTTTCCGTGTTTTGAAGTACTTTTCTTGGGAACAATGTACATTGTGCAGTTTAATTACGCTGTAATTAATTTTTCGTATACATACGCAGTGTATATTTGTTCGATTTTTTCAATAGTGAGAGCTATTTCTAATTTGGGATGTGAGATGCTATTTTTTATAAGCATCTTCTCTGGACACTGTTTTTATAGTCTACGAGCTTAAACGTTCAATAAACACGGAAATTTTTTATATTTTTCGATAGGAGTTTTAATTTCTTCCTCGCTCCATAATATGTAAGCCATGCAGTGTTGGGCAGTTGCGCCGCAACGAGTTGCGTCCGAAATTGCGATCGCAACTTTTTCTGTTGCGGTTGCGGTTGCGCCGCAACAATTTTTGGAAAATTACAAATCTGTCGCGATCGCAACAATTTTCGACGTGTCAGGCCGCAACTCGCAACCGCATCATCCCGATGGTAATTTAATTTCTAAAATAACTTCAATCAAATTTGATCCGCATTTCATACTCGTTTGAAACTAAACCGTACATGGTACAACCCGTCTGGCAATCGTTTATTATTAGCATTAGGCGATACATTGATAAACATACACTTGGCTAACAGTATATAAGTATATTTAATGTAACTCATTATATAACATATGTTATTAGGAATGATGTGAGTTGATTGGCTGAAACAGCCAGTAATCAACAGAACTAGCCACCCTGATGTTCACAGAGCAATGTTTCCTTCAAGTGAATTTGTCGTTTCGTTCATCCAATTTAACACGCCAATAACATCGAGCGCTGCAGTCAAACGACTGTAGGCAAAAAATTTTGAGACCACTATGTGCTCGGCTTTCAGACAAACATTTTGAAATGTTAACATTTTTGAAAGGCAACGTTGATCGTCATTACAGTGCATTGACATGGTCACATTTAGATCATGAATAACTATTAAATCATAACAGAGGAACAACAAAAAGCAGAGGAATATCATATATTACAGGAGCATTTGCATGGTTTCTTCTATGCGTCATATAGGCTGTACAAATGTTCTGCACTTCTCTGTTTTCTAATTTTTTAGCTATATATACAGAACTCCTATGAAAATATAGCTCCTAGCTGCATACCTTTTCAACATTATTATTAGAAAATGGAATTCATTTTATTGTTCATGCTACATTTACAGATGAAACGTTTCTTTCTTTCTCATTTTTTTGCAGTATATATACGGAACTCCTATGAAAATATAGCTACTAGGTAGGTACCTTTTCAACATTATTATTAGAAAATGGAATTTATTTTATTTTTCATGCTATATTTACAAATGAAACGTTTCTTTCAGTATCTTGATGCTTCATTAGAATTCTAGTCCACACATTTACTCGATCTATTAATTTATTTAATAAAACAATTCTCTATTCTGAATATATTAATATTATTATTATACATAGCAATATATACGTAAAATAAATTGAACAATATCTAATTAAAATTGTATTTAATATTTAAAACGTTGCGGTTGCGAGATCCTGTTGCAATCGCAACTTTGGTTTTTTCAAAGTTGCTGTTGCGGTTGCGCCGCAACATTTTCAAAGTTGCGTGCTCAACACTGAAGCCATGACTACACATGCTCTTTATAGTTTCAAGTGCAACTGAACGTTGTTGACTGGCAGTGCACGCCACCAATATTTAGCATGCTGAATGTTGCCGCTCCTTACCGTGAGCGTGGCAATAAGGGTCATTTTGCATTGCTGTGGGCGGAGCTTATTTGACTGGCGGGATGGAGCGACGGTGTGGAGCGCGAAGATATCGTCAATATAAAAGGGCCTTTTTTCTAACTTCTTCTACCCGCCTCGTCCGTGAGGGTTAGTGCGTGGTGATTTATCGCCGTCGGTATAAAGAAGAACTCAACCACAATTCCTCACTCTACCCAAGTGTGGGAAATGGGTACGAGATTGACCGAGGGTATCCGTCATTGCGTCTTCGTGTTATTTATCAGGCATTTGAAAAATCGATGTACAAGATGATATGCATCAGGCTTGATTGATTGAAATAAAGCATCTTTTTTTAATACCAGTACCAGAGAGCTGCTGTCGGTGATAACGCATGTTTCAGACTGGGATCAAACCAACGTCCTACACTAAGTTAATACAATATCTACTTTATTGTAGGTCATAATTAATAACCTAGCAATGAGTTTTCGTGCAAATGGGTGTTCTAAAAAGAATAACAGATAAAAATTGTTATTTTAACTGATTCCTTAAATATCATACCACAGTTGAATTTCACAAGGTCATTATTTTGAAACATACTTTATTGTAAATAAACGAAAATTACTTCAAGAGTTTAACACTGGAGAAAATTCGCTTTCATTCGGTTATTGATGAAAAATTATTTTATAATCTAATTATGTGAAAATAGCGAGTCGCCATAAAGGACCCTGAGAGTAAAGCAAAAGTTTGAGAGATAGAATGAAAAAAGAAAAACGTTTATTTCCAAAAAAGCTAATACATGGGATGCACAACACATTGTATTTGGAAAATTTCTTAATTTTAAAGGTCCTTATAATTGATAGACAACCTTATGAGGCGTACTATAGTCGTATCGGGGGCTAGTTATGTTATTGAGAGTAACAGTCTATACATCACCTCTTGGATATTTTTTACGCGTAGAGATGGTTGACAACTTATAAATAATTTCAATACTACTAGAGAATTCATCGGAATTCCTTAATTATTACTTGAAACGACATAAGACAAGGCAAAAAAGTCTTACCCATGAATGCAGATTGAAACACCTTCGTAAATGATTGTCATGTTGTAAAAAAAAGGTAGTTAAAAGCATTTTATCAACTACATCGCGCAACACGCACATCTAGAAACATGTAAACAGTTTTAAATTTGATTGATCGCATAAAATTGACTTGTAATTCCGATAGATCACACTGAAATGAAATCGAAATTCTAATGGATGACATAGAAACGAGTTGGAACTCTGATAGATGAAAGAAAAAAAGCAAAGAAAGAAATAAAAACGGTGTATTTCTAAAAAAGTTAATGCATAAGATGCATGACAACAAATTGGATTTAAATTTTTTTTAAATAAAACATACTTATAAACATACCATACGACAGGACTAATAGACAAACCCTACGAGGTGTACTTATCTACAAACTATACAAGGCGTACTTATCTACAAACTATACAAGGCGCGTACTGACAGATTAACTGTCAGAACATCGGTCCGACTTCCTTCTTGTAAAATTCTACTTCTTAGTTACTACCTCGGAGCTCGTTGCGTTGTGCCGCATACGCTTGCCGCCCCGCACTCCAGGTGAATATCAAGTGAAATTGTTCAGAGTAAAGTGTCCTGCCGCGATTTATCTGTTCATAATTATTCGTGAAATAGCGTATTAGGAAATAGTGTATAGTCATCAAGTTTATGTTCTTGTTGCATTATTTATCTTTTCTGCTAGTCGTACTTGATGTCTTTTAAGAGTGCTTTCTATTTATCAGCCCAACGGGCCAGATTGTTGCGACAGTGCCTTAACCCATATAGTAAATTCAGAACTGCTTCATTGTATTTTTTGTACGTGCCTGACTTTTGAGGTCTAGGTACTATTAACTGTCATTCCAAAACCGTGCGTAATTGTATACTTTAAAATATTTCTCCCTCTTATCTTAATTTATCGTTATTTTCTTTCAAATATAACTTTAGTGTTCGAATAAATGTTATCCATACTGTTAAATAAAACAGTAGGGCATTACCAGTTTTCTGTCACCTGCCACCTAACCTATGCCAATCCAGCATGCCCTGACATGCAGGATCACATGTCGGGGTCTATTTTAATCAAAATGTTATCTCATGGATATTTTATGCGTTAAGAAAGGGCTGACAACGTATAAATAATTTAAATACTGCTAGAAAATTCTTCGGAGTTCCTTAATTATTAGTCAAAACGAAGTAAAAAAATACATAAAACGCTCTACTGAAACAGATTGAAACACCGTCGTACATCATACAAAGTACTGAAATAAGGTCAGTCACAAAAATTTTTAATAACACAACACGCTCATCTAGAAACACGTAAACAAACTGTAATGCAGTGTAAAATGTAAGTTTATAGTTAGACAGAACTAATGTTGGCAACGCTGCTGGTGGCAACACCGGCTAGCGAGTCTCTCATTGGTTTTGGTCCCGACAACAGTAAATGTCGGCTAAGTGTGTTTCCTAAGTTAATAAGATACAGCTAAATACTTACTCTTGATACTTCTAACTACCTACCACTAACTCTATTTCATTCCTATTCTAATTCTTTTATTCCGCTCTACTCTCACTTGCCCCGCCGGTTAGTTGAGTATTCAGAGTTAAAAAGATATCTCAGAGGTGGGTGAACTATTTACTCTATGTGGTGCTAATGCTATGTGCTATGTCTAATGCTGCCCAATGCGGCTCAGTGTGGGATTGCTATGCTCTTGGGGTAAGTTGCTATTTGATTAAGGAGGGGGGGGGGGGGAACTAGTGTCCGTAGCGCCATAAAATTTTAGGACCGAAAGTCCACCACCAGAGGGTCTCTTTCCAACAACAAAATAAAAAAGGTCACTGGACCAACAGGGGCCTGGCAGGGGCCTGAGATGATCCCCTTAACTATTGCTACTAATAATATCTTAGGTATGCGTTACCTTATTTGGCGACGAGGATTTTGGTAGAACTACTGGGAAGACTTGGCAGTGACCAGTGAGGGAACTCAGAATTTATCTAGTAATTTTCACGGGATGTGTTTAACTAAAATTCAATATGCCGATGTTTTGTTCAGTGGGAGAGTTCAATTCCGTTAGACGAAGAATTTTCGGAATATGAGACTAGGCTCAACTGATTTTTCAGAATCAACAAAGTGGAAGCCAGTGAGAGGGCCCCCACATTTATTACTCTAGTGGGTCCAAAAATTTCTAGGTTAGAAAAAGGTTTGGTATCCCCAAAAAGAATCTTAGGTGCCACCTACGATGAGATCATGGAAGCGTTAAGACGGCATTTTAAGCCAACACACAACCAGATCTTTGAGAGGTTTAGGTTCCATAAGAGGAACGAGAAACAAGGGGAAAGCATTGCTGATTTTGGGGCTAGCTTGAAGGCCCTTTCTCACACGTGTAATTTCAAACAGGAGGTGCAAGAAGAAACACTGCTGGATAGATTTATATTGCATGTGGCCAGTAATGAAATCCAGAATAGTTTGCTGAATGAAGCTGGCATGACATGGCAAAAAGCCGTGAATCTTGCCACTGCCAAAAAAAAAACACTGAGAGAAACAGTGGTGTTGAGGCAGTCTAACTCTATTTTCAATGTTGGTCAGACTAGAGTACAGCAAACTGCTAATAAGCCTCACGGTAAGTCTCAGGCACAAGCTAGCCCCAAATCAGCGTGCAGCGGCAGTGGTAATCTGCACTAGCGTAACGATTGCCGCTATAAGGACAGTGTTTGTCATGATTGCGGCCAAAAAGGTCATCTTAAAAAATGTTGTTTCAAATTGAAACTCCAAGAACCTGCTAAAGGCAACAAAATAATTTTGTGCATGCTATGCATTAAAAAAGGGGGAGGAACACCACCCTTACCCTAATAGAACTGGAAATGTAACCAGTGCAGACAACCCAGATTTTAATCAGGGTTGCTATGGAGAGTTTTTTCCAGTGGCCGAGGAAATGAAATCACCAATTAAAACCCAAATGCTGCTAAACAACACTACCCTAGAAAAGGAGGAAGACACAGGTGCTGCCATGTCTATCCTTTCAAAAGCTACATACTTTAGGTTGTTCACCAAAACAAGACCTGAGTTGAGACCTTCTGAATTTAAGCTTAGGACTTATGGTAGGGCTAAACAAGAAGATTGTGGGGAGATTTGGACTAACATCCAGCGTGCAGCTAGTGGTAGGGATACTCAGCTAGCAACTATTGTAGTTGTAGACCAGAAGGGACCAACATTGCTAGGTAGAGACCTGATTAACTCTCTCGGGTTAACGATAATACTGGTAGCGTGCATAAGCTTGTTACTCAACCCGAAGAGCTATTACAAAAATTTCCAAGCCATTTTCAACCAGGCCTAGGTTGCTTTAAGGGAAGGACTTCCAAAATTGAGGTTGACCCAACTGTAACACCAAAATTTTGTAAGGCTATGAATGTGCCTTACTCTCTGAAACCTAAGGTAGAGGCAGAAGTAGATTGATTGGTACAGGAAGGTTTCCTCACCCCTATACAATTCTCTAGATGGGTAGCGGCTATTTGTGTGTGCACCATATACATACACACCCCAACCCCATGCGCCTCAGCAGCTTTATAAGCAGTCGGGCCCTCAGGCATATCGCTATCGATCGCGTCCCCTGCTCCAAGTAAACACCTGTGAAAACGTCTCCTGAGTTTCCTTACCACGATCACGTTTACCAGCCGCACATTTGGTGGCCAGCACTTCGACGAACCCACGACATTGTGAAAAAGTAATTAAGAGATCAAAAAGATTCCTACAAGTTCGAAAATCTACGAGAAATATCGCCTGTGAAGATTTTTGAAGTCCGGCGAGAGTCAAGAAAAGAAGAGAGAATTTGTGAAATCGCGTCAATGACTGGCAGCAACAACAATACGAGTCTTCGACAACTGCTAACGTCTGTTGTCAACATCAGCTTCAAGATCCCGTATTCATATCTTCTAGAGACCTACGTGCAGTTTTCAGCGTGGATAGAGACGTGCTATCCCTTCCGAACGAAAATCCTCGTCTTTGACGCCGGTGAGGACATAGAAGTAGTCCTGGAACTACAATTTGGTGCGATATCCAACAACGAGTGATCTACAAGTCTACGGCTACTTCGTCTACATCTACCCTGCAGTCATCCCAGTGTACGTCTACAGTGGCGAGCGACTTCACTTCCTTCATTCAGCCAGTGGAAGCTGAGTAAGCAGCTTGCACTCAATTAACGGATAGGTTGTTCACCTTATCGTAGCAGCGCGGTTGCTGTGCAACGCATGCAGGCAGTGACTAGTTTTTTTGCTCTGCAAGAGGCAGCTTATTTTTTTGCAATTCGGCTCGAGGCAGTGCTCTAGCTTAGGCAGCAAGCTTGCATAGGTAAGGGCAGCGCAGTGATGCCAGTAGTAGATTGATACAGTGCAAGAGAGCTATAGCGTTTAGAAGTGAGTGATATTTTATTGATGAGTTCTTTCTTTCGTTAATTGTGTTACTATTTGTGTTTATTGTTTTTAATGCTGTGGTGTGTAAAATTGATCTTTTTGCAAATGTTGATTTATAAGTGTTAGGATTCTGTAAAAATTGATTGCCCACTGCATGTCTGATACGCCCGATTCGGACGAATTTATTCGATCAACACCGACCAAAACTAGTAGAGGTCGTGTTAGTGTACCTAAATTTCGTGCTAAGAGCAATCCAGCAATGACTGAACCAGCAGCTAGCGCGGCAGTTGGCCCAAATACCAATACTAGCACATTAAATAGTTTAGCTCGAGCAATAGCAGTGAACATGCCGAGAACAGGGACAATCCTTTCGGTCGCAGAGTTGCCACTATTTTGCGGTTTAAGACGTCGGGAAGATCCCGATTTCATTGAAAATAAAACGTTCAAGACGCATATAGGAAATTTGCGCGCTTATATGACTTTTTGCCAGATATAAGCCCTGATAGTGCCGAAGAAGAATTGTTATTTCGATCAGCTAATAAACAGGTAGGAGATTTCAATTCAATAGTGACCAAGTTGGTTAACTCCGACCTTCAATACTCGTTTGAAGAAGTCGTAAAAATCTTGGACGACATCTACATAGCGGTGAAAAGTCTATCCACGCGTTAGCGTGTGATTTAAATCAGTTACGCTTCGGTAGAAATGACGCACTTGCGGCCCAGTTGGTAACCGCATTTGCTAATATTAGGAAGTTTTGGGAAAATTTGTTAAATTCGACCTCAACAGCGTAGTCGAGACACTCTTTTTCCACGTCTAGCGCAAGTCAAGTAAAATTAAAACGGTTTGTAGGAGACAGTATAGATCTAAGCTTAGCTATCACAGTGTTAGCACCCTTGCTCGATGAGTCTTTTGCGAAGAAAATTTTCGATGCACCATTCAATACGTCGGAAGAACTATTGGCACGAGTTGTTGCCGCTGTTAGAAATCACCCCCCAAAAAAACAATAGTAGCAACCCAGTACCAGACGCATAACAATAGAGAAACCTTCGTAGCAGATGTTGCTAACGAGTCGGAAGAGAATGTTGACGTGCAAGATTCCCCTCAGGAAAGTGAAATTTTCTACGGAAATTACCATAGAGGGCGTTTCCCGGGACGTAGGTCCTTTCCCCGACCTTGGCTGAGAAATCCAAGAGAAAGAAAGAATGTTAGTGGATATGTAGGTGATAGAAGAATAGGTTCACTTGAATGTAACACTTTGCGGGCAGAAAACTCGAGTCTTGCCCTAGTGAACTTTGCAGCTAGAACGAGAGGCTCTCCTTTTTGCAGTTTATGCAACGTTTCAGGTCATGTTGAAGCCAACTGTCGAACTCAAGGAGGTCAGGGAAAACAGAGAACCGTTAGCCCCTGCTTTGCTTGCGGGGGGAACATTTCGTTCGAAACTGTAGAGGTCAGAAAATGAAATCAGGCAGTATAAAGCATACTTGCGTAGGTACAGTGCAAATAGAGGCGTAAATAGCCGCAGTAGGCACGAGGTGCACTATGCTGAGGATCACGAAAAAGACAGTAGAGATTTTTTACAGGAAGGGTAGTAAAAGGTGGAGGTAAAAGCGAGTCGATTACCGAGGGTCATCGCAAGACTCTCGTTAATCCTAAAGTTGTGATCGGAACGAATCCAGATACGACTCAAATGACATAGTGTAATCACTATGGTGGAACTCTTGGTGGAACTCTTGGTACAAACTTCGGCTACTAGTAGAAAATTAAAATTTAAACACTTTTTCATAAGTGGAAAAATATCGAAAAACTCTTAGTTTTTTAATTATTGGGCTTAGCAGTTTTTAATGCTACGCTACAAGAACTCACGGCGATCCTAGTTAACCACATGCACTAATGTTCAATAATAACACACGAGGGTAATGAAAAACGTTGAATAACATGAGGTACTTTAATAAATAATAGAAAGTAACGCATCAAAGTAAGTGTTCAAAATTTCGACCATTAATATCGATACACGCACGACACCTTCGTCGAAGCGAGTTGCGTACGTTGCCAAACATTCCTGGGTTGTCAGCCATATCTCCAGCAGCGACTGCAATTCAAGCGACAAGGTCATCTTCCGACTCCACAGGTGTCGCAAAATCAGAGATTTCAAGTGCCCCCATGAGAAAAATCTAACGGAGTCAAATCAGGTGATCTCGGTGGCCAGGACACAGCACCACCACGACCAATCCATCGATTTGGAAATTGTTGGTTAAGAAACCATCTCACATTTAGCGCATAATGTGCCGGAGCTCCATCGTGTTGAAACCAAAGTCGTCTACGAATACCTAATGCCCACTGCATGTCATGCCCACTGCATGTCACAATGCCCACATTTTCCAATAAACCAGGAAGGACTTCTTCAATAAAAATTTTGCACACATCTCCAGTAAAACGCTCTGGCATAATGTATGGACCAATGAGTTGATTGTGCACGATACCTGCCCCAAACATTGAAAATGTAGTGATGTTGGTGATGACGTTCATGGATGACATGAGGGTTGTTCTGCTGCCATGAGTGAAAGTTATGATAATTTAAAAATTCCATCTCGGCTGAAGGTTGCTTCATCCGTAAACAACACACACTCTGCAAAATTGGCATCTTCTACCCCCGATCTAAAAACCACTGCGCGAATCGCTCACGAGGACCAAAATCAACGGGAAGGAGACCCTGGACTCTCTGGAAGTGATACGGATGATAATTATTCCGGTTCAATACATGCCACACTGTACTATGGACACGAATACCCAAAGATGCTGCTGCGGCACGAGTGCTCGTACGCGGTTTTCTACGGAAATGTTCCAACACTTCTTGCTCTCGATGATAATTTATTGGGCGACCAACGTCTACTTTGTTTACACTAAAACTGCCGGTTTCCGTCAATCTTAGGTGCAATGCAGTGAATAATCGATGATCAGGGACTTCTCGATTAGGGTAACGTTCGCGATAGATTCTCGCGGCACATCTTGCATTACCATTAGCAGCACCATAAGTGAAATGCATGTCTGCCATTTGTGCATTTGTACGGCGATACATCTTACCACTTCAGTGCCACGGTGCTAACTGACAAAAGATACACATACGCCAGGGTTTCCACTCGAGGCGACTCTAATTACCCTAGCTGAAGGATGTTTATTACCCCAGATTACCCTAAAACAGCTAATCCTGACCTATGATCTATTGCTCTCCGTGTCACAGTGGTTAAGAGATCAGCCTTGTATGTTGGAGACGAGGGTTCGTATCCTGGCGCTGGCGCGGAGATTTTCCCCGTTGGGTATAAGGGAAAGCTCAAGCACAATACCCCACTCAACCCAGGTGTCGGAAATGGGTATCGGCTTTACGGGGGAACCGTCATGGTGTCCTATATATAGGGTTAGTTATAAGACATTTGAAAAACCAACGCTTAAGATCATATGTATCAGGCTTGATTGGAAATAAAGCATCCCAAAGATGCCGATGTTTGTTTTTGTTTGTTTAATCTACTAAAAGGTAAATGGACTGGTTTCCAGAGCTCTGTCAGTATGAATGAGTCCTGTGTTACATACTGCATGAGCGTCAGGAGGGAAATCCAGTCGAACGACGTTAGAATGCTGGTTAGATATCCAGACGATATCACGTACAAGATGTTTGCCAAAAACCTGTCGAATTAATTTTGATGCCCGCTGTTTTCCAAGGCGCCCTTTTTTTCTGCGACTCCTGATCTGGGAACATTGTTTTCATCAAACTAAAAGAGGCTCACACAATGAGATAGGTGGTACTTAGCTAAAAATGCACAAACTTGCAGTTCCACTTTACGAGCACGATTTTCGAGAGGATCATTGGATAGCACGTAGCTGCCAATTGATGTTTTTTTTGCCACCATGGATCGTTGTTTGTGTCGCTGAGAGCATGTGACGCCTGATCTCCGATTTCCCACAAGTAATAACATAGCACAATACCCCACTCTACCCAGGTGTCTGAAATGGGTACCGGTCTTGACCGGGGGAAAGCGTCATGGCGTCCTGGCGTTAGTTATAAGGCATTTGAAAATCCAATGTACAAGGTGATATGTATCAGGCTTGATTGGAAATAAAGCATCCGTTGATGCCTTCATTATTATTAATACAGGGTCGACAAACCTTGCAATATTCCACATCCTTTAGCTCTGTTGATTTTGAGAACTTGGCTAACCATCCCTCAAACCCAGGTTCCGATGTCAACGAATCTTTAAATTTCTGCTGGTAGTTTATAGCTTTCAAGTGGAGCTTTCCTTTTTTCGAGGTGGTGTCGTTGGCTCTTCCTCACTCGGTGCGAGATCACCTGCTATGATGCAAGAAATGCAATAATATGTGTACCTATCCTTAGTACAATTATTTATTTTTTATTTAATTTTCCATCCATTCACGCACTTCAGCCATTCTTTCCACATGCTAAATCTAACCTAACACTTTGATCCACTCTCTGCGATGACTTTCTGGCTTCCCTCACACATGACCTTCGTCATATCTTTTCATAACGGATTTTATCCAATCTTGTTACTCCGCATATGCTTCTCAGAGACTTCGTTGCAATCACATTCACTTATCAACTCTTAAAGTTTATCGTAAAGTTTTCAAATTTCTTCATTTCCTGAAGGGCGGGTGAGGAAATTCAGAGGTTTTTGGAAAAAGCTACATGTCCTTTATTAATATGCATAAACTTTCCTCAACACTCAGTTGTAGAACCCCTGGTGCTTCAATTTAGGTTGACGGAATTCTAGGCATGATCGCAGCTATATCAAATTCTACGTCCGTGCTACTGCGCCTAAGAAAGACAGTGAGAATACAAACATATCTTGCAAGTTTTAAGTCGACAACTGTACTCTTTTGTTTATATTAATTTCTGTAACTAATTTTATAGCTTCTTCCTTTCGCGTTTAGCACTTTTTGTAACTCGAAGAAGTGTCAAAGAACCCTGTCTAAATTTTTTTGCTTGCATCGCTACAATAACATGTTTCTTTGGCGTGCAACATGGACAAGAAATAGGACGCCTTCCATCTAATTAGCTGGCAAAATACCGGCGCTGTGAGGTAACTGCTGTTAATTCAATGACTATCACAAGAATGAACCTATTAATTATTTCTACGATGAAATACATTAGCTGTGGAATTTAACAATACAACAAACATACCTGTCAATATTCTGTTGAAGCTTATAACCAGTTTAACCACTAGCGCAATCAGAACAGGACAGTGACTTTCGTCGACTGGCTGTTGCTGACACCGATCGAGTTTTCATTAGCAAAATGCAACTCAGAATCATTTGTCAGAACGAAGTGGACAAGAGATATTAGGGCTTCGTCTTTTGACGCCGTCTTTCGTGAGCGATACCTGATGACATTCAAATATGCGACACTAACCACAGCAGCAGTGCAGTTTTGTGAACACTAAATTCTGATCCGTTTCATTACATTTCGTTCAAGTGGTAACCAGTAGGGTGCTTGCATATTGGCTTTCAATTTTCTAATTTTTGTAGATTAGGCGATCACTTCCTTCACGGAGCTCTGATTACCCTAGATTTGCCCATATTTTTCATTACCCTAAACATTACCCTAGGGTACCCCTGATTACCCTAAACTGGGGTAATTACCCTGCTCGTGGAAACACTGACATACGCTTCTTACCAGGGGTCGCTAACGTTGACTAGGAATTTCTAGAAATTTCCTGAATCTGTGAATTAATGTTTTAAATTGTAAATAAAACCTGTTCGATTCTGCCAACGCTTGTTCATTCTAATTCCCATATTGCCCTTATTCCTGTCTGTTGCGAAATCGCTGTTGTGTTCTCGTAGCGTAGCATTAAAAACTTTTAAGTGCAATAATTAAAAAACTAAGCGGTTTTCGATATTTTTTCACTGAGTTAAAAGTGTTTAAATTTGTATTTTCTACTAGTAGCCGAAGTTTGTATTAAGAGTTTCATCAACATCCTGTATACGTATTGAAAATGAATATAAGAAAAAAATAACATATATAAAAAACCAACCTCCTGTTGATGCATCGAAAGTTACAGTCGAGCTCAGTGTAATGGCATGAAAGTACTTGACGAAAAAACAAGTGAAAGGGAAAAAGACTCAAAAAAAGTACAAATGAACTAGTTTTTAATTTTCTAAAAGAAATTTCAAGGGAAATCAAGTTACAGTCTAGAGGCAATAACAAAATCATCTCGGTTTTCACATCCTCTCGGTATTTTCTTCAACATTGTACGAACATGGGCACATGGAATAAAATGGAGTTGCTGTGATAGCCGGATAAAATTTTCAGGGAAATCAAGTTACAGTCTACGAACAACAACAAAAAATATCGCAGGTTTCACAGCCTCTAGGTTAGTGGTTCTCAACCTTTTTACTCCTACGCCCCCTACATTAGATTTTGAATGTGAGGCTGAATGCAAGAAAGTGCGCAACGTAAATCTCCTTCGACGTTCAGACGATTTCTGTATTTAGTTTTGATGGTTACGAGCGAGGAAAATGCAGTTTCACATCAATATGTGAATCCAAACGTCACGGGAACCATTAGAGCCTATGTGCGATCAATGGGTAAACTGAAAGGTACTTGACCCAGAACAACTCCGAATCTAAATCATTGAAGTCTTCCTTTGCTGTTGTCTAGAGAGTCACAAGACTCTATTTTGTCTAAAACATTACTTTGAAAAAACCAGGCCTTCTTGTCTAGGCTCGCACCCACCCTGGAATCAGCTCACGCCCCCCCCCCCCCCCACCCTCATTCCAGAGGGGCGCGGCCCCGAGGTTAGGAACCACTGCGTTAGGTATTTTCAACATTAAACGGACATGGGATAAAATGTAGATACTGTAATAACCATATATCACTTTTGAGTAGCAAATATCTACACAATTTTGGCACATAGACGTAGATGAAACGGTGGGCCAGTGTGCTAATTTGATTTATTGAAATTTAGAGTTACTTCTGATTTGAAATTCAGTGCTAACTTCGCACAGAGAAAGAAGGAATAAGAAAAAAACGCATGTATAAAAAACTTACGAGGAGTACAGGAATACTAACCAAACGAGGCGTACAATAGCACTGTCAGGGGTTAATTAAGTCAATGAAAGAAACAGACAAAATATTTTCTCTGGGATATTTCATGCTAGGTAAAATGATTGGAAGCCCATAAACACTCCTAGAGAATGCCTTGGAAGTCCTTCACTATAAGTGAAAAAACGAAAGAAGGAAAGATACGAATACGCTTACCGAACTCGAGTTGTCGAGCAGGAGGTTGTATACGAAATTAACATTTTATGTTATTTCTCTGAACTATCTTTACTCCGCATAGATGTTGATCCTTTCTTAAGTTGATTTATGGATTATAAGTTAGTTTCAACCTCAATTAACGCAACAAAGATGTTCAAAAAAAAGAAGGATGAAGGGACAATTTAATGTGGAGTTAAGGGATCGTGGAATCAATGTACAAGGTGTTCCCTCACTGGATCCCTGGTGCATATAAACAGTAAGTTTAGAAGGAAGGTTAGGAAACAAAATAAAAGTTGAAAGTCAGAGGTGCCGAAAAACAGGACAGCAGTGCACCAAAAAAGATTGTCCTTAACAAAACAAAAGGCATTATATTTCAAGAAAAAGAAGGCCTACCTAACTGCCAGCTCGGAAAACCACATTTTACCCTTGAGAGTGCTAATTCCCTCGAGTGATTCACTTTCCGAATTCTTTTCCAAGAAAACCAAAAAGGGACGTTACGCTTAGAGATTCGGATAATAACAGTTCACTGATGGCCGATGCAGACTGCAGTAATTTATGAACAAGGGCAACTTCCCGCAAAGCTGCACTTGAAAGAAATGCTTTAAATAGTCTAACGTTGGTGCGCCAGGCAGAGAAGCGGAGCCACTGAATGCTTTATTGCGGTGTAGCGGAGAAAGATTAAACTGATATAAAGTCCAGATTATTGATAAGATGCAATGTGTAAAGATATTAGATCGTAGCAGAGTATAGAGAGGCCAAATCAAGGCATGACAGTAATTTCCAGATATAGTGAGCATATCAGAATTTCGCTGCAAGGTTTTCATGAAGTGTGGAAAACCAGTTTCCTTAACATATTTAGTATTAACTATTCTCGCGAATGGTGAAACTCCCTTTTTAAGATATAATTGAAAGAAGTAGAGAAACGTTAATGAAGCATTGCGTACGTAGTGCAAAGTATCAAAAATTAAAAGCAAGCACACTTTAAGTATATTAATTCTAACAAGTTTACGTTCATGTGTGAAAACCATCCAAGTAAACACGAAAATTAATAGAAAAATTCCTATACCGCTGTTCTCAATAATTCAGATTAAGATCGAAAAAACATAAATTGGTAATGATACTTGCCACCTTGGTCACCGTGTATCATGTTCTTAATGAGCAAAACCAACCTTGAACATCAATAGAACTAATTCAAGGAGAAATCAATGAGTTTACACGGCACACCTCAACAACTTAGTTCATTGTTTAGGAGCTCCACGTTTGATGAAAAGAATCATTTTCTGCGAATAAATTGATCCCTAGCTTTTATCACCATTTTCTCGGCATTGAGAGGAGGAGCAGTCTTGAAGCGTAAAAATTACATGAATGCAACAGCGATCTTAAACTGTAGATATCTTTGTCAGCCGACCACGTAAGAGAACCAATTCAAGTGTTCAAAAGGGATGATTCGCCGGCTGGAAAAAAGCAACTCATGCAACAATGGTCAGTACGCCAATCTATGTAGAACTCAGACATTGCATCCCCCTGTATCCGGACCCCGTAGGGATGATGTCTGACGTCGATGACATTGCTGGTCGAGATCTGTCTTTCGCCCTCTTTATAACAAGGAGCTAAATTGAACAAGTTCACTATTTAAGACAGTGCAACTCACTTATAAAATGATCGCCATTGTCCGGTGCTCCAGGAAACATGTTAATTTCGGCGTGAAAATATCTGCTGAAAGCGGACGTGATGCGAGCACCGAGAGAGGAAGTGATGGCGAGTGAGTCTAGTTTTGGCCGACATATGCATCACAACTCACGCCGTCTCAACATCTGAGCAAAAAATAAATTTTTATTTTTAAGACAAGTAGTTTGGCAGCAGGCTCACCGATTGAAAGTCACGTTCTCAAAAGTAATACGTAACTTTCCGATGGTGTAATATATTGCAGACAGGCATAGACGGTTCTCACAAATATCAACCAAGATTCGCACGTTTGATTCTTCACAGGCTCAAATAGTTTTTGTTCGAATTCTTACATCATTAAGGATCATCACCCTTATGGACTTAATAATACAAACTTTAATTACAGACTCAACATCGAAATAAGTTTTTGCGGAAATATAAGCTCGAGCGGAAAACTCACTGAACAAGAACGACATGAAAACATATCGCACAGAACTATATATTTCAACTACCAAAAGAACTTCGAACTTTCGTCCGTAAAAAGAATTCGTTCGGTTTTTAATTATCTTTAGACTGAGTAGCCGCAAAACTTGTGCGTAGCTATGGCTCCCGAACCACGCAAAGATGGACCGATCAATCGCAGTGAAGATCACATTTCAATTATTTAGGATAAGTGTTGCTCAAGTGGCAGCACCGCAGAAAAGGCAGCTCGCGTCAGTCGCGGCTCCTCACGACAGCGAACAAGGAATGTCCCAGGCTTTCTGCACGTTCAATCGATATAATGTAAGTAATCGTGAGTTTGGAACTAAAATAGCGTTGTACGAGTGTGCTGATGCTGATAAAAGGGTCATGTTTTTATCGAACAGGCAGCTCCATTTGGTAAACTCAGATCATCAACTCTCAATTGAATTGTTAGTTTATTTGGGGACCATCGTTCAGTCCCATGATCGAACAAAGATAATACTGTGAATATTGCATCCTGAGAGTAGAAAAGTGTTGAAGCTCAGAGTATAAGAGTTAGAGTTTTAATTTTTTAAAATAATTCTACGAAGGTAACACGACGCATAAGACACTTTTCAACTAGTATAAAAATCTGCACTTTGGTTTGTTATGTTGTTGAGCTATAGCTCGTGCAATGATTTCTGAACCACAGCAAGGTAGTAAGAGCCAACCTAATTTAAAACATCTCAAATAGCAATTGCAAAAAAATCACTTGAAATAAAGAACTGCAAAATTTCCAATGACGACCAAAAAAGAATATTTGAGGCGTATGAAGAAAGAAGAGACTGTAAAAAAGTGGCAAAGACATTAGGAGTTATGAGACGGCGTCTTGCATAACAGCCTCATTTCTATTGAGCCCGCACGCCAAATATGGTCCCATGCGTGACAATTCACATTACTTTCAAATTACCGGTCAGTAACTTAGGATATTTACACAACAATCATCTTTCTCACACACTTAGTTTGCTTTTGGCTTGTTTATTTACATTCGAGAGCTTACGAAGGGAGTGAGGTAGACGGGCTAAATTTTAACGTTTTGCATCCCCAACTCCTGTAATTTTCTACTTTTTCTGCTACCATTTAAACATTATATTTGGTGCATGCAGTAAGTTCTCCTATAAATTATGTTCTAATCGAGTCTAATTTTTCCACGATACAGAAACCGGATTGCTCATTCACGTACATAGAACTCATCGCAATAAAAACTGTAGTACAACTTGCCAGTTAGATGATAATTGAAAAAGAAAGAACAAACAAAGAAAAACCATTTATTTCCAATAAAGAAGAGACAAAAAATTTATTTGCTTTTAAAATATCTTAATTAACATAAAGAGACTTGGTTGATACAGTACAGTACAGCAACAGTATTTGTTTGTTTGTTTGTTTGATGTATTCTCAACACGGGTGTCGTGACACCTATGTTAATAGTCGGAAAAAATAATTCACAGAGAAGCATGGAAAAATGAATGGAGCTCTAATGTTCCATTTTTTGTGCTCTCGTAACTAAGTTTTCTTTATTCTACTCAGCTCTTTAATTTCGTCAGTAAAACAAACAGCGCATTCATGCTTAATTTTTTGGTGATGTGAGGTGAGCATTCATTGAGAGCTGCTGTAAAAAAAAATTCTCTGATTGAGACTTGTATATCAACATCGTCAGATTGAATCATGTTCTGAAATTCGGTGGACCTGTTTAGTAGTTTTTCATGAAATAGTTTCGCTAAATAGTGATTTTTCAAACAATAAGTTATACAACTATAATTTCTTCTTTCCTTTGCAATATTGATGTGATATACTATAAAGTGGTGATAGGATACAGAGAATGATATTGCTGTACTGAGTATCACCGTAGGATTTGTGATTACCAGATCAGATCGAGGAGAGCTTTAGAGACTCTAGTTGTACGATTTAGTTCTTTGACCAATTAGGACCGGTTTAGTCTGTTCAATAATTTGCTAAGCTGAATGTTTTTATCGGTCAAGTCAACGTTAAATTCACTGAAATCAAAGAATGACTTGTTTGTCCCTTAAATTTCTTCGAAAGTTTTCTCACTAAACTCTGGTATTGGACGTAGGGGGCGGATGGGTGCTTGTAATGGCTGCCGACGATGATGGATTTATGATTATTTATTTATTTGTGTTTTTAGCCAAACCATTTCTATACCTTCGCAAGTTTCATTTGCTAGAAGTAAAGATGTTGAGTATATTTCTTTCACGAAAATACAACATCCACTACCTCGGCCATTTTTAACGTAGTCATAGCGGTACAACACGATATTTTCTTTATTAACTATTTAGAGGTAGCAAAGTTGCTTTTTCGTGGGATCGTTCCGTAGATTCATCGATTTTGTCTATGTTACCCAGGATGTTAGGTTTAGCGTCTGCTACATCTGCAAGTCTACTATTTAGCTGGACAGCAGTATTTTGTCAAAATGATGGAACTCCAGTGGGAATTATGCTTTGTGCAAAAAGGGTACTGGTAGTGATCGTTTTTACGATGGAGCAGTAGTGGAGGGTTAACAGTTGATAACTCTGGTAAGTGATAGACTGCATTCTTCAAAACACCATCGTCATTTTCGTCGAAGATGAAAATTTTTTGCCGGTCACATTTGATGGTTTGTGGTATGAGGTCTCCGACAGCGTGATCAAAATGTTTCTCGTCGATGTATTTATTTGTGAGCTTTTGCAGGTTTCCGTCATTTTTGTCAACAAACTTTGCGTGTGTGTTTTTTGGTTTCTCTGCTCTCTGTTTTGATGGCAGTCTTTAAAGAATGATAATCCCATTTTGATGCTGGTTGTTTCGTAAACAGGTAAGCTACTGTATGAAGGAGGCAGTGTTGATCTGCTTGAGTGGGAAACACCTCTATTTTCCAAGATCGTTTTAATTCATCCACGGTAGAACTCATGCGTGCACAGATGGGGCTCGAGTCATTTTTGTTCGACTTTTCACATTATTGAAAGGTCCAGATGGGGACAGGAATTTTTCAGAATTCTTGGGCTGACTGGGACGATACTTGTAGAGAGATCGACCGAGAAATAAGGAACGCTCTTGTCATTTCTATTTTCTTGGTAATGATTGCGCATCCGGATCGGGTGTGAATTTTCGACTAAAATTTTGCAGTAAATTATGTGGGGATGAAAAGTTTAATTTTATTAACTAACGGAGAAGATATTTAAAACTAGGTTTTCTTCATTAAAATGTTTTACTCTGTGATATTGTAAGTTTCTTGGCATATTAAAACAAACTCATGTCATATTCAGAGCATTGTATGAAACAGCCTAAATTATTCTGTATTTTCCCAAAACATCAACCTTATTTCCCCTGAGGTGACCTAATTCATTTTCCTCGCATGTTTTCTGAAAGTCAACCATGCTGACTGCAATCTACGCTGCAGCTGTCTTGTGAAGGCACTAATCGCAACCTTAACGCGATGGAATTAAGCCATTAAGTAATAAAATCATTGAAATCGATCTGTTCTAAAACATTGGCTGCTGTTAAGAACAATTGATGAATATTGTTTTCAGAAGTTCAACAGTACATTAGTAATTTTCTTCTCCTCACATGCTATTTGAATGAATTCTGAATGGCTGGTAATCAACCGTACCTTCAAAGTTCAGATGGGGATGTGCGTGCACACCTCATCGACATTAGCTAAGCTCATCGGCGCATCTCAAATTGGGGATCGATCTAGTGGCTAAATTGTGAAGAGCTTCCATGGGTTACATTCTTGATCACCATGGTGAATATCACTTCTCTCTTCATTATTCTCCAGCTTTACCGAGTAGCTCTCGCTAAAGGCAACCACACATTAAAAAATTTTTTTTTGTGCACATGCACGAGAGGTTTCCTATCCACAGAAATTTTGTGGATATGAAATAGAATTTTAAGCCCAAGTTACACTTTCCTTAGTATAATTCAAGCGCAAGCTTAAGTGCATCACTTGGATTATGCAAGATTTGTGTGTAAAAGTAGGCTACAAATCCACATTGCTGAGGAGGATAAACGCGAGGTCTACGCTTCGGGTGTCTTTAAGTCTCCTGCTGTTAACCTAAGGAGGTTTCCAACGGGTTCTTTGATAGAAACTCCTACGCAATAATTATGTGAGTGACAATTAGAGGGGGGTAAAGATTAGTCGGACACTATATTACGATTTATTATTCGAATTAAGGTTATCAGGAATAAGAGACAAGATTACGTTATCTTGGATGGTGTTAATAATAAGCGGGTGGTTTCCTACGAGAGATCACGGGTGCTAACGAAGTAGCACCGAATAAAGGTAAGGCAGTACTAGGGTATTAGGACTGCGTAAGACAACTAGACAGCCGTCTAATTATCATGGAATTCGAGATAATGCGTATATCAAAGTAAACGCAATTAATGTAGCTTAAATGAAATAGGGGTAGGAAAATGTAGTTAAGGGAACCATGTTGGGGGCATCTGCAGTCCTCTCCCGATTTTTTTTTATTGCTTTACATGAGTTTGAGATATGTCCCCGAATGTCTGTAAAAATATCAGGAACGTATCCCAGAGCTAGCATCCCCCCCGGGAGGGGGAGAGCATACCCCTTACCGACCTTTTTTTTCATTTTTGATCCTAGAGCAATGAAATTTGGTATACTGATAGGAAATGCAATTTAAAATCATTTATCATTCATGACAAAATGCGATTTTCTTGAAAAGAAAATAGGAAATCATAAAAAACGACATTTTTGGGGGGGTTTTCTAAATGCTTCCTCTCCTACAGTTTTTGAGCTACAGTAATGATTTTGGTATCATTGGATGCAGAATAACGTGGACATCCAAAAAAAAATTCTCAAACTTTTAATTTTACTTCATTTTTTTATATATATTTCATCATTCATATTCCTCAAGGTAAGCATCCCCCTTCCGAATATTTTTTTTATTATTGAATTTAGAGCAATGAAATTTGTTATACTGGTAGGAAATGCAATTTAGAATCATTTATCATTTCTGACAAAATGCGATTTTCTTGAAAAGAAGATGGGAAATCATGGAAAACGACATTTTGGGGGGGGTTCTAAATGCTTCTTCTCTGATAGTTTTTGAGCTACAGTAATGATTTTGGTATCATTGGACGCAGAATAACGTGGACATTCCAAAAACTTGAATGCTTTTCCTCAAATTTCCAATGTAAAAATTAGAAAAAAAAGAAAAGAAAATCAAAATATTCTCAAGAAAATTCAAATTTATGACGTCATAATTTTGAAACAAGAATGAATTTTGGAAAACTTCCTAATGCATTGTGAAGCCCTTGTTTTTCTGCATTTAATGATACCAAAATCATCACTGAAGCTCAAAAACTGGAGGAGGAGAAGCATTTTTTTTCTTAAATCGTCGATATTGAACAATCACGATTTCCAATACATTCGTTATAATGGGGCCGAAGTTTACACAGCTAGAGCAATGTGGTTTGCTGCATTTGGAAGTCACAGGTGTAATCTACAATTGCTGTTGACTTGATTTTCAAAAATTTTTACGTGAAATTTTTCCGTAGACTTTTTACCCTAAATTTAAACTCTGATTATAGCTTTTTCAAAAAAAAAAATTCTATAAATTCAAAATGAATTCAAATTCAAAAACCGGTCAACAGCATTTTTGGAGAATACGTTGTACTTTCGCATGCAACAAACCGCATTGCTCTAGCTTTCTAAATTTCGGCCCCATTATAACGAATGTTATACATATATATTTTTTTATTTATCATGAATAACTCATTTTCTATGTCCCAATGCAAAAAAACTTATAGAAGAAAAGTTGTTGGAAATCTAGAGATCTAGTAGTCTGCAAATTTTCATAGACGTAAGTCCGATAGAAAAAAATCTACGGATGGAAAATCAAGTTTTGGCCGACCGGTGAACATGGTTCCCTTAAAAGGGAATAGGTAAAAGAAAAGGGGAGGTAGCTTGATGTGGTTGATGTGGATCTGCAAGTACAAATAAAGATACGTTAGTAATTGACACAACCATCTGAACTGACACTATACATAACTGCACCAAAACAACGCATTTATATGCCAGAATTGCTAACCGTATTTAGAAACAATACGAGTTAGGTTTATTGGCAATTCGTAGCTGAAAAGGCAGTTCGTAGATTAAGTGACTCATCCAATTCCAATTACCAAACTCATTTGATTTAATTAATCCAATTTCATTTATTTACTTTTTCATGTAACTTATTATCACTTGAATAGGCACACAACTGATAAACCACAACTGAACACGTAACACTAACACGGTTGTCGCAATATTAGTCGGCTTCGCGGCGCCCACAGTAACAATGCTGAACACTACGAGCCGGTTGGCTCGTTCATTCTACATAATCAATTTACATCATCAATACACTACTTAGTACTAAGCACTAGGATACACATATGAGATTCCTCATTCCACTAAACCTTGATTTGGAACTAACACTGCCTAAAAGGTTGAAATAATCTTAAACACACAAAAAAATATCACTCGAGAATAGCAAACTCACCCGATGATCAGAGCACTTGGTCTTGACGTGACAATGGCTAGCGGGGTAATGGGCCGCTGAGCAGCGTACAATGCTTGAAGAGCGTGAATGTTGCCATAAATGTTCTCGCAACTCGTCTCGTAAGACGTGTAGATTATTTATTTTTTTATACTTTTAATAAAAGACTTTTTAAAAGGTACAAAATTACTTTACTATTTAACTTTAAATTTGTTTTAATTATTCAGGAATTTTCCGGGCACCACACCCACTCAGACACAGTCACCGGAGCACAATTAAAAATGATATAAACTCCTGTATATACAGTCACCAATGAGTGCGTATTTATAGTCAACAATGTTTCATTCTTATTCACATCAGAAAAAAGTCGTTGTATAGGCGCGTGGTGTACTCGTATGTGGTGCGTTCTAATTTCTAATGTGGTACGCTGGCGCTATTTCAAACGAACCAATTTTAATTATATCTTAAACATAAGCATTCTAAAATTACCCAATAATTCATGTATGCATATTTTCACATCATTTTGAAATTTTGGTGAAACCTCGATTTAGCACGTTAGGCCATTTGGGGATTTCTTACCCTGCATGGCAATGGTTAAGACGATTTTTGAAAGTATTGTCTATGCCAGCATGTATACAGGAATATTTTACCACTTTCTCCAGTAGCGCTGGTGAGTAATAAGTCTCATTTGACACAGCTTGCCCTACTGACTAGTGCTGAGTGCAGCAGTCGTACGGAGTGAGTGATGGAAGTGAGCGCGACGCTCACATTTGCTGCGGTTGCCTCCCTGTACGCGCCGCTCTCCCATTGGACGCTGCCTGGCGGCCAGCTGAGGTCACGTGCTCTGTGCGCCGCAGCGTGCTCGATCAACCTCGACTGCGGAGGCATCTTCTTCAATGCTTCAAAGGTCAGTGTACATTGCGTAACTGGAATATACAGAAGTGACTAAATATAAAAAGTTCGCTGCTATCTGAGGCTTGGGAGCCTCGAATTTTGAGAGTATAAATTTAGAAGGTTCTAGATATTACGGGTGGCGTTGGCACATTTACGTTTGCCTTGACGTCCAATCCCTACTTCCTCCAGCAAACAACAACTGCAGCGCTGACCAAGCACGTCTTCTAGGCGCGTGTTTCTGTGTGGTTTGTGCGAGTTGAGAGTAATAATCACACACTAAAACAGATACTCAATGGTTAACTGGTGCGCGAGGCAAGTATGGAGGATCGAGGGGAGCGAGCACACGCGGGGCAACTGACATACAACCCGGTACAATTTCACAAGTCGTCGACTTCAACTGTAGACCTTGAAACACCTGTTACTTTCCACTACTAATCACGTACTAGACTGATACGAACTTGAAACCATACCCCCTCGAATCTCAGCCTTCGATACCAAGCCCTGGTAACCAGTCCTCGAACTTTAGTGTCATGCTGGTGGATATCTAGTGTCTCACTCTTA
This sequence comes from Morinoia aosen, assembly GCA_030386875.1. NCBI lineage: Eukaryota > Metazoa > Arthropoda > Malacostraca > Amphipoda > Talitridae > Morinoia > Morinoia aosen. Next base: position 68,544,311 of record CM059570.1, on the reverse strand, counting down.
GTTCATGAGAGCTGACTGAGTCTGTCGCTCAAGTCTGACTTTCTACCCTTTCCGAAACTTTCCTCTCTGCCTTGCGACCGGATCCTAAGTGACTCCCCCCTACCTTGCGTGTCTGCTCTGTCTCACAACCAGAGCTTGAGTGACTGCTAATGTTCTCCTCTTATGAGACTGAAAAGGGGGCACGACCAAATGGGGGGGGGGGGAACAATAAGAGATTAAGCCACCTTGAGCGGTCACTCAGACTTTGCCCGGTACCGTGTATAATCACATGGGTCGAAACGGGACCAGCTGTGGTTCGTTCACCACAAACGCTCACAAACGTATGCCCAACTTAGACAAATGCATTCAACGTTCATTAGACCCACCAAATTCATATTATATCCGCCCAACATAAGCCTCCTGCCTACTTGCGATACACACAGAATATAATTTTTCCATCAGCGATACCCTGTGTCAGACAACAGAGTGTAAGTCAGTTTTGCAAATACTGCTCATATGCAACAGTGTGTGTAAAAATGAATATTTGCCAGTTATTTCTTTCATATTGAGACTATTTATAACAATAAGAAAAAATCGAAGTAAGCATTTCTATTACTTATTACAATTTTTTCGTATTTGGGTGTCCGATCGTAATTGAATGACGAACAGTTTACTGATGAGGAACTAATTTCGAATAAATTCATAGATAAGACTTACCAATAAGAGAAAAAACATCACTTAGGTAGACCATAAAAGGAAAATTGTCATCAAACGTTTTAGCTAATATTAAAATAACATCTCACAATGGGAAGGACCAAAATAGGAATTGGAGTATCATAAGGAAAGAAATTGAAGGTATAAATTTTTGCATAAAAACCTGCAGTAATAATGGCTTATTAGTATCGAACCAACCTGGCATGAGCAGAATTGTTATGGCTGGGGAAAATGCCTGTTCATCAGAGCAATGCCATCATCCATAGGCGAGGGAGACCAAAGTGTCACGTGACACTCACTGCAGAATTCGTACTATGGTAGGAAATCATTGAAAGTTTAAAATACTTGTAAATATCATGAACAAGAAGTACTTGAAAGTTTTCTCTTCGAAAGTTATATTCAGAGATGAGTGTAGGGTGATTTTGTAACGTCTCTATAGTCGGTCAAGATGATGGATTTCAGATGGTCACAACATTCCTGCTATGTTCAGACGCAACCGGGGAGGCCAACGTGTGATGGTCAGGGTCGCTACTGTCGGAGGTACAGCAGTTGGACTGTTTTGGGTTCCGGAAAGAGTAAAATTATACGTACAGCTATGTAAAAAATCGCTTGAATCTGTGTTTTTCCTTTGTACCAGTCCTAAACTTTGAATTTCAAACAGAAATGGAGTTTCAGCCGACATAATATAGTTGTATGTTGCAGACGCCGTCGTGCCGGATGGTGGTGGACGCCTCGGTGGCGGGGGCGGTGGAGACCTCTCCCTTTGGCAGCCTCGTCTACCGCGTCCGCAACTACAGGGACGCCTACAAGCTCGCTGAAGTTCCGCTCGACGGACTGTCGTGGCAGTAAGATTAATATTTATTCCACCTCATTTCCTTGTTTTTGTCTACTGCGTCTACAAAACGTCTATATTCTACAAGCCCGCTGAGGTTCCGCTCGACGGACTGTCGTGGCAGTAAGATTACCATTTATTCAAGCTCACTTCTTGTTTTTGTCTAGCGCGTCCACACAAATGTCTACAGGCTTACTGAGGTTCCAATGGACGGGCTGTCGTGGTGGTAAGATTAGTATTTATTCCGTCTCACTTCCTCATTTTTGTCTACTGTGTCTAGCGAAACGTCTACACTCCGCAAGCTCGCTGAGGTTCCGCTCGACGGGCTGTCGTGCCAGCAAGATTACTATTTATTCCATCTCGTTTCCTCTTTTTTATTTTTCAAATAAATTACTCACATTGAAGTAAAGAATGACTAAACTGGCAGAGAAATACGTGAGTCGGAGAGCTGGCTATGATACAGGAAGGAAGCAAGTTGAATACGAATATCATAAATAATAAAAAGACCTTCATCGTTAAAAGTTTGTAACGGTACTATTCAGCTCTGTTTTAACACATAGGTACAGGAAAGAGAGCCAGAAAGCAAGTAATATTTTTGATCAAAATTTGAAGTTATTTTGAATAAAAAAATTGCAACCCGGATGATTGCCAATTGAAATAAAACATCAACGTTCATCTTGTACCCGAGCATAAAATTCAACACATGCTTTCAAAGCACTCATACTGTTTGTGTCACATGCACCTCAACAATAAAACACCAAACACCTAGGAGAAATGTGCTTCTCAGACTGTAAAATTGAAAATTTTCTCTGCGTTCCTGAGTGAGATCACTCATCACTCTACCTTAGCGATCACTTTTCTCAGAGTAAGTGAATGTTTTAATCAAATTTTCTCATTGAATGTTTGAATTTCAGATATTTTTAATCTATCGCCAAATTTAGATAACGTTCATAACACCAATAAAACAGAACTTTAAACAATCCTAAGAGAGCAAACTCGTAAAAAATTAAAGCTTTGTGTGTTTTTTGCAGTTTTTACTTCGCTAACTTTTTCTTATAAACTTTTCTTATTACTACAGATAATTCGAGATCAAATAATATTTTCCAATTATTGGTGTCAGAAATTTGGTGCTCGTTCTCAGCTATTAAAAACCTACATGTCTTCACACTTATACCATATTTTTCTCCATAAGTCTCCTTAACTGGGTCCGTCCATATAAGAACGAAAGTTTCTCTTTTCTTGGGAATCATTAACTTTGCAGGCACAAGTCTTGAAGGCCATTGTTATCATGACACTTGAAAACTAGCGGGCCGTGAGATCCGATTGAAATTTAAATCTTCCACTTGTGTTGCTGCGACTCCATCTCGACACTAAAGAGACTAGGAGAAAGTTAATAGTTAACCGCAATATTGACCAAATTTTTCGAGGTGGATTTCAAATTTTAGGGCTTCGTAATACTGAGTACCGTTGTGTTCGTTCCAGGGCAGCTGAACAGAAATGCTTGGACGCTAACATGGAAATGATCCCTCACCCAAAATCTACGAGGGTAAGTTTGCTCTTCTGTATACATATATATATATATATATATATATATATATATATATATATATATGTATACAGACGCTCCAAGGTGACGCCTCTACGACGGTTCAGTTCAGCTCGTACCCATACGACCGAATCTAAAATAGACAGACATCACGATGGGGGAATTTAAACATATATATATATATATATTCAGAAATATTTCTACCTCTTCCTAATATTGACCATGTGTAGGTTGGTAGATAAAGCATACGTGCATTACCATTCTTCTTTTACACCTTGCAGGAGCAAGCTGCCTTGTCTCTGCGATCAGGGAACTACTTCAACATCGACATGCAGCGTAAAACAAACGGCGAGTACGTAAGGTGGAGCACTCAGGAGATCATCCCGGAAAGCGACATATTTAAGTGGCTTCCCAACAACCCACACTTCGGAGATCAAGTTTGTTTAGGCATGGGTGGAGCTCCCATCGTCTTCTACGACTATTCTTGCACCGAAACTGATAGTCCGACGACTCTATTCTGCGTGTATTAGAGCTAGTGCTCAGCTCTAATGAACTATTTGACAAAAACTTTTCAAAAATTTTTTGAATGATGGTAATCATGCCGAAAAGAATATCATGTTGTATAAAAAACTAGGTCGTGGATCTACCTCACCATTTTGATAAGAGGCCGCGGCCTCTATGTTATACATATATAAACTTATGATTGAAAAGTGGATAATGAATTGTAGAACTGAGGTCTAAATAATAATCATTATGTCAATGAGATACGAGTCTGACTTTGAACGTGAAATCACTTCGGTTTCAGTCGGTATGCTTTTTGTATTAATTAATTCCTTATAATTGGTATAATCGAACAAATTCTTGTATTCAGGCAGTTTTTGTTTCACATAGATTTGATTTCACGTTCGGTTCTGAGGTCCCCAAAAATTATGTTCAACATGACTATGTCAGTATTATATTTCAGTATAGTATTGGTTACTTGTGTGAAATGAAAATACTTCTTCTTACTCTGCCTCTTAATCATTCGAAACATCATCTGCCGTCACACCACCTCCAAGGTGACGCCTCTACGACGGTTCAGTTCAGCTCGTACCCATACGACCGAATCTAAAATAGACAGACATCACGATGGGGGAATTTAAACAACTTATTTACCACAACGATTCAGTAGTAGATTGTTTCTAAAGTCTAGTACAATGATCACATTTGAGTGTAGCTACTTGTGGGACCGAATAAGATCAGTAACTTCCAAGGCATCCTATCATCAACACTATTCTACGGTGTACAATAATGTTTAACCTAATTCACTTGATCTAGATGCGCCCTAGACTGATCAATGAATTAGTTCACTCGAGATTCGATGCTTAATTTTAAAATAGTAGTTGAAGGGCATGGTTCGGGTCAACTTTCGGATAATGGTAGGTTTTCGGTTTATAAACTCATCTTATAAAAAATTTTCTTGCGCATCTAACGATATAATTGGCTCTCAAGTGTGTCCATTAGTTCGTCTCCTAGACGGGATAGAAGGCGCGCACTAGCGTGACCTTGGGACGCGCCAATGGATGGGTGCCCCTACCCCCAGTAACGAAATGGATTATAAAGTATATATATTTCGTTAGGAAAATTAGGGAAAGCTGCGTTGTTACGAAAGTTATTATAAATTATAAAGTAAATATATATCTTTAGGTAAAATAATTAAAGCTGCGACGTGAACAGACATTGGAATGTCGGATGTCGTTATTCAGAAATGCCATTAAGACCAGAAGGTCGAGTTTGGACTGTTCGGAAAACCCATTTAAGTAGTAAGGTGGAACAAAGCGTAGGCGGCATGGGAACAGCTAGCCCAAACAATAGCCAGCATTCTACGTGAAAAGGAGAAGGGATAGCTGTGAGAGGGAAAGCAGAGAGTCGCATCACCAGAACCAATGGGAGCGCAAGAAAGTACCGCGAAGTAGGTGTGTCAGAGGCGTAAAATGCGTCAAAACAAGCAACGGCTTAACCAATCGGCGTACGATTCATCAACACAAGGAAAAACATTCGAGAACCTTCTAGAAGAAAGCAGGCGATGAGTATAAAGACGGAGGAGAAGAGGAAAAGGGAGTTTTTTTCTCTGAGTTACGCAACAAGAGAGACACGGAATTTGCGTGCGTGAGGTCTGCCGACGTGCCTGGCAAGAGGACAACTCAAACCTAGCATATAGATGAAGGACTCAACCCAACATTAAGGATTCAAGAGCATTGCATCGTCTCAGCAGCAGTTATTAGCGCACCAATGCTTTAGAAATATTTGCGAGTGCATCAGCATTGAATCGGTGAACGCCAAGCGTAAGAAGGAAGAAGATGGCGGGAGGCACAGCATGTCAACGACTCTACTGGACGTTTGTAGAATTTTTCTACGTCAACTCCAAGCTAGCAAGTATCTTCAGCATGCGCATTTGAACCAAGCAATCACGAAGCCTGCGGAGATACGGAAACAACCTGCGAGATCTACAGTAGCCAAGCTCCCTCAGCACTCGAAGAAATAATGGTAATCGATTAAGAGCTCTGAATGGAGTCAGCACCAAACCAGTACCAGTCCCGCGGATTCGCAAGAAACATGAACAACATGAGCGTCAAGTCTGCACGTGGGCGTCCTGGAGCAAGGGGGACTGTGAAATCAACTAAATCTTGTCCGTGATGAGTTTATGTATAATTGAGGTAATCATGTGTTTCAACAAAGATGCGGGGAAAAGAACCCCATATTTATGAGCAATTAACGTTTGTCAATATGTGTGTTCATTGCGAAAATGTGTTATTTTGGTGTGGGTAATTGTCACGGACGCCACTTTTAGGTTTATTATGGAACGCATATTTCCTTCGTAATGCTGTTGGGGTGAGTTAGTGCGTTTAAAGTCTTTCTGGTCGCGCTGGTGTCAGAGCACCTCTCGCTAAAAGTGTTTCATCCGATTTGTTGTGCTTTATGATTCTCTTATGTGTGTCATAATTTCTTTTACAACATTGTATTACGTAGTCGCTCGCGATCGCTCATTGATAATTTGCAGTGTGCTTTTCTCTCGTTTTTTTATCCATCTCATTTTGATGTGTGATATCGTTAACCCAAGTGCACACTTTATACCTGCATTATGTTTGACCACATTTTATGTGCCGTTTCATTCAATATTCTCTGTGTGATCGATCACACGCATCAATTCACGTGTCCAATTCGTAATGTTAAATAAATTTAATTAGTAAATGCCCATTTTAGTTTTTGTTATCCCATGCTGATTAGAGACTTACTAAGGTGGTTACGTGAACGAACACGATTGCTAATCCTGCTATTTATATTTTCCTACCTTTTCTGTCTTCTCTCCTTCTGTGCATTTTCCTCTCTTTAATTTCCCTTTCTCTTCGACTATCGAGGTTTCAATTCTTCCATCGAAAACAGAGACATATTTCTCTGTTTCGGGACACCCCCATATTACGGGTCAGTCTTGAGTGTTCCTCTCGGGAATAGCCTAAGAGTTCATTCATGGATTTTCTTGAATTACTTTTGTACTCAAAAGAAAAATTCTATTACTCAGTGATATATTACGATGGTGTAACTGAATGTTTGTTTTGAGTCCGGCTACTGAGTCATCAGCTAATTAGCTTGCTGTGTAAACATATAATTGCCTCCCTGAGTTTAGAAGCTACAGAAATGGCAAATATATCAATCGAAAGGGCTCAAAAAGAGCTACAAAACAATGGAGTTGATTGAAAAAAATTGGTTTGTAATAATGAAAAATATTTTTGTAAAAAAACGCGACTCTGAAACTTGCATTTACTGACTTTTAACTTTTATCCTTCCCAACAGTTTTGTAGGTACAGGAATTGCTGATATATCAATCGACAGAACTTAAATAGAGTTACAAAAGCAGTGGAGATTATATCAAAAGAAGACTCAGTTCAAAAATTAGGAAAGACAAAACAAATTTAAAAAAATGGCTCTCCTGAAAATTTACCTTTTTGACTTTTGAAGTGATTCTCCTCTCACAGTTTTAAAGGTACAGGGATGACAGACATAGCAATCAATAGCAGTTGAAGAGATCAAGTGATCCGGTACTAAAGTTTTTATAATTTCAATTCATGTTGAAAACTATAAGCAAAATAATTCGAAAAAGAAAAAAGTGCTCAATTTTTGAGAAAATAATTCTTAAAATTCAAAAAATCAAATGATCGAAATTTTTTGCACCGGATCTCTAGACAAGACAATTAACTATATAGAAAACATTCTTCCAATTCTGTAAGTTCATAATTGTAGGAGAAGAATCATTTTCCGCAATACCTATTTTTTCATGCTTTTCCAAAAAATAATATTTTTGATAAATTTACGAAAAAAAGCACGAGTAAAAAAATAGGTATGACATTTTACACTTAAAATAAATATCTCAGAAAAATCCATTAGGAACTTACAGAGTTTTTTTTACCCCGAACCATCCCCTTAAATGAACTAGATGTTAACAGTATTTCTTGAACGACTTGAGAACAAACTTAATATCTTTGTTATTAATCATCACAAATTACTCTATCAGGATGAGTCATTCGGGAGAAAAGATTTACCTGACTATCCTATGAGATTACTATTCCGATAGTAAAAGGGATTCATGATTCGTTATAAGGGGGACTACCCAGGGAGTTTCGGGCCCAATTGGTCATTCTTGTTTCTTTGTTGAAAACAGATCCTTAGGTGGTGGGCTATTGTGCCATAAAATTTTATGGGGCTACGGGCACCAGACCCCCCCAGGGGAGGGAGGTGTAAGGGGATCAAAAATCAGGAATTTTTGACCCCATATAAAAATAAAACAAAAACGGAAAATCTGGTTCTGTTAGTTTGTTAGCAATGTTTCGCGGATTCCAAAACTCTCCTTGATTTTGTTGTAGCCTGAAAACTCATTGACTTGTATTCAGTTTAAATATCAGATAAAATGACATAAAAAACAAATATTTCCTATTTTCTGAAAAACAAAGGCAAAATCGAAAATGAATAGAAAAAATATGTTTCTTTTTTAAAAATTAGATAAAATTGCTTATTTTTGAAGAATCAGTCTACAAATAAAAATTTACCATTCTTCGAAAAATGAAAAATGAATTTATCTTTTTAAAAATAATTTATACATGTGTAACATGCAATTCACAGTGTTGATATGAAATTATGCATGCATTTTGTGGATGATAATACAACATGAATATAGCATTCAAGTGAAAAAATGTTCTCTATATTACACTTCAACACAAAATGTATTTTTTTGCCTTTAAGGTAAAAACCTCATTCGCAACATAAAAAGAATATAAATCAGTGAGATTTCATGCTATAAAAAACAAAGAATGTTTTGGAATCCTTGGAAGATTTTTAATAAACTAATAGATCCTGATTTCTCAATTTGTGCATTTTTTTATCAGAGTTCAAAATAAATAAGTTGATATATTTTAGTTAGTGATGGAAAACCACATATCAAAAGAAAACGAAAGGAAAACTAGTAGATTCGGATCTGCATGTTTGTTTGAAATTTTACAAGGATTTCAAAACTGTCTTTGAATTTGTTCTAGCACAAAAACTCATTGACTTCTATTTTTTGAAATATCTCTATAAATGAACTAAAAAACTAACATTTCAAATTTTTCCAAAAACTAAGGCCTGAATCGAAAAAGTTTCACGAATGAAAATTGTTTCCTTTCAACAAATAGGCTACATATACTGGCCAAATTCCAGACCAATCAGATCAAAATTTAAAAATCTTTGGGTCGACCCCCTAAAAATCTTTGACCCCCTTAAAAGCTTTGTAAGAATTTCTATCACGGATCTCAGCAGGGATTGAATTCCAAGTCTCAGTTCCAATGAAGAGGATACTGTGATGTGACTGAGCTTTAGAATGATAAGGAAGTATGAAGTTACTTCTATTTCGGGTCATATGGTCATGACGGTCAGTTTGTGCAATTAATAATTGTTTTAGGTCTCTGTCGCCATCTTTGGTCAATGTATTATACATGAAATTATGTGTTATACATTTAAAATTTTGCAGCTTATTTTCTATCAGACACTAACTGAGGCCTCCTCCTCACCATACGGCCTCCTTCTCCTCCCATTTCACGGAAAATTTAAAACTTTATCAGAAAATGGTACATAATTATTCCTTTTACAGGATCATAAAATAAAATACACTAAATAACATGAAAAATAAAACTAAATGGAAAGGAAAATAAAAGCAGATCCCTTAAATTGAAGCAATAATAAAATAACAAATCAGAGAGAGTAGAAAAAAAGGAATAAATGCTTAATGAACCACAATGGCAAAATAAAAATAAAATGTTACATGCTACATTATCAGTTATAGTTGTTACAAGATTAGTTATACATATTATTAGTTATATATTATAATTTTTCAAATCAGACGACAATTCTACCCCTGTAGGATATGATGATCAAAAGGTGGAGCCGTGGAGAAACGCTCGCAGTGAGCGTCAAAAAATTCCAACGAATTTCATGATCGCACTGCTCCGCTTGCAGTGTGAACAGCCAAGCGTTCCTACATTCTAACACGTACAAAAATTATTGCCGCTCTGCTTGTAGTGTGAATGCACCTTTAGTGTATTTACGTGTGCCTGCTGCATTTTCCGGTCAAGAAAAACTCAAACCTCAGCGTTGCAAGTGCGCATTCAAAACAAGTGTTCATTAGAGCGGGGTGCCTAGAATATCGTTAAGATTCTGTGTGTCATTTATGACTGAAGAAATATGTTCAGCTCTGTTTTATTGCTCTTCACGGACAATTCAAGTACGAGAATCGATCGTTTCTTTCAATTTTGTTTCGACTCAGCACAGATTGTGCGAAAATTTCTTTCTTACCTCTAATTTACTTAAACACAGTAATCTTGCTATCGTCCTCGTAACTTTTGTATACGTTTGGTTCTCTAATATCAAATCCTCTATAAAATTTCAACAGGCATAGACGCAAGGAAATTGTATGAAAAATAAACAGATTTATTTAATTATCAGACATGCTTCGTATCCAGGCACTAGCATCTGGCGCTGAGTGTCAAAGTTTAAGCTTACTCGAGCGTCGCATTAAATCTAACTTTTGCACACTTTCCTAACTTTTTCGGTCTTCACCGTGAACAACGAAAATTGATGTTTGTTGAAAAAAATCCTGCTGTGAAGCAGGAAGTTATAGAGCTGTGCCTAGGTTGTATACGAAGTTACTGATTTATGATATTTCTCTACGTCGCATAGATTTTTATACATTCTTGAGTTGATTGATCAATAAGTTATTTTCAGCTTCCCTTAACACAACAAAGATGTTCAAAAAGAGGAGGGATGAGGGCATCATTTAATGCGGAGTTAAGGGAACGTGGAATCGAGGCACAATTTTAGGGTGTGTTCCCGCACAGGATCCCCGGCGCATATAAACAGTATGTTGAGAAGGAAGGTTAGGAAACAAGATAAAAGTTGAAAGTCAGAGGTGCTGAAAAACAGGACAGCAGTGCACCGAAAAAGAATGTCCTTAACAAAATAAATGACATTATATTTCAAGAAAAAGAAGGCCTACTTAACTGTCACCTCGGAACATCACATTTTCCCCACGGGAGCGCTAATTCCCATTGACCCAAAAGTTGTATTCCCTCAAGAGGTTCACTTTTCAGGTTCTTTTATAAGAAAACCGAAGAAAAGACGTTACGCTTACAAATTCGGATAATAACAGTTCACTGATGGCCGATGTAGGTTGCGGTAATTTATGAGCAAGGGCAACTTCCCGCAAAGCTGCACTTGAAAGAAATGCTTTAAATAGTTCAATGTTGGTGCGCCACGCAGAGAAGCGGAACCATTGAATACTATATTGCTGTGTAGCGGAGAGAGATTAAACTGATATAAAATCCAAATTATTGATAAGATGCAATGTGTAAAGATATTAGATCATAGCCAAGTATGGAGAGGCTAAATCAAGGCATGACATGGATTTACAGATCTACTTACCATATCAGAATTTGGCCTCAAGGTTTTCATGAAGGGTGGAAAACCAGTTTCTATAACATGTTTAGTATTAACTATTCTCGCGAATGGTGAAACTCCCTTTTTAAGATATAATTGACCGGAAGAAGTAGAGAAACGTAACTGAAACATTGCTTACGTAGTGCAGAGTGTAAAAATTAAAAGCAAGCAGACTTACAGTACATCAATTCTAAAAAGTTTACGTTTTAGTGTGAAAATTAAACTCAGTAAATACGAAAATTAAAGGCGAAAATGCCTATACCGCTGTTGCCGAAATGCCAATACCGCCAAAAAAACATAAATTGGTAATGATACTTGCACGTTGGTAACCATGTGTCATATTCTTGATGATCATGAACATCCTTGAACATCACTGGAACTATTCCAAGAAGAAATAACTGAGTTTAAGCAGCACGCTCCAACAAATTAGTTCAATGTTTAGGCGCTCCACAATTCACAGAAAAAACTTATTTTGTGCGAATGATTATGATTCCTTAGTTTTAGAGCACTATTTTTTGGCATTGAAAGGAAGAGCAGTTTTAAAGCGTAAATATTTAATGAGTGTAACACGGATCTTAAAGTAAGTGTGAAAACCTTTGTCAGCCGCCCATGAAAAAGAACAAATTTAAGTGTTCGAATTTGATGACTTGCTGGCTGGAAAAAAGCAACTCATGCAACAATGGTCGGCCAATTTAGAACTCAGACATTGCATCTCCCTGTATTCGGACCCCGTAGGGATGATGCCTGACGTCGATGACATTGCTGCTTGAGGTCTGTCTTTCGCCCTCTTTTTAGCACCAAGTTCAATTGAACAAGTTCACTATTTAAGACAGTGCAATACACTTATCAAATGAACGCCTTTGTCTGGTGCTCCAGGAAACATGGAGATTGAGCCTTGAAAAAACATCTGCTGAACATTTAAGCTAATACGCTGCGATCGCCGAGAGAGGAAGTGAAGGCGAGCTCGTCTAAGTTTTGGCCGACTTGCGCATCATAGCCCATGCCATCTCAACATCTGAGCATGAGAAAAAAAAATGTATTTCAGTCATATTTCAGTAGTTTGGCAGCTGGTTTAACGAATGAAAGTTACGTTTTCGGAAGTAATAAGTAACTTTCCGATGGGATTTTATACTGCAGGCAGACATAGAAGATTCTCACAAATATCATCTATGATTCGGATGATTAATTCTTCACGGGCTCAAATAGTTTTCGTTCAAATTCTAACATCAATCACGACTGTCACTCAAATGAATTTAATAATATGAACTTCAACTCCTCACAGAACTGAGCTTTTACGGAAATCCAACCTCGAACGGCAGAAACTCACTGGACAAGACCGGCGTGAAAACATGTTTCGAGGAATTTTCTACTGTATTCGTACCTCTAAATGATATCCGAAGCTTTTAATCATAAAAAAGAATTTGATTTGTAATTACCTTTCAACTGAGAATCCGCGAAAATCCGATTCGTTATTTATCCGTGCGGAGCTTTCTCTCGAACCTCGTATTGATGTCCTGATCAGTCGCAGTGAAGATCATTCTCAATTATTCAAGTCCTGAGTCACCACAGTAATTGGCATTGCCGCAGAAGAATCTCTGAGTTTCAATTCCCGTGACACCGCCTGGCCACTGTGCTCTCATTAATTCAGAATGAGACCGAGAAGACAAAAATTGATAATGATACTTGCACGTTGGTCATAGTGTATCATATTCTTAATGAGCAAAAAGGAACTAGAACATCGCTGGAACTAATCCAAGAAAAAATTTCTGAGTCCATGCAATCAGTAACCCCCAATTTCTGTCGGTATATCATGGGCTCAACACAAGCAGCCGCGTCAGTTGCGGCATCTCACGCCAGCCAACACGGAAGTGCCAGACTTCTGCAATCAAATTGATGGTATGTAAGTACTCGTGTGTTTAAAACTTAACTATCGTGGTAGGTGCTTATTCTAGGGTCATCTTTTTCTAGACGAAGCAGCTTCATTTGGTAAGTTCAGAGCATAAACTTCTAAATGAATTGTTAGTTTATTTATGGACATCATCGTACGTTCAGCCTCATGATCGAATGAAGATGATAATATCTTGAATATTGCATCCTGAGAATAGAAAAGTGTTGAACCTCAGAATATGAGTTTTTTTATGTTATTCAATGAAGGTAGCACGACACATGAGGACACTTTTGTGCCTGTATAAAAATCTGCGCGTTTGGTTTTTTCTGTAATAGTTAGCTCGTTTGGTGATTTCTTGACTACAGTATGATAGTAAGAGCTAACTTAATTTTGCGTCTCTAAAACATCGATAGCTTTGAGTTAAAAAATGTCATCTCTGGTGATGCGTTAGAAAATCATTACAGTTAACAACACTCATTCGTTTTCTAAAAAAATTTGCATCATAGGAGACAAAAGAATAAAGTTTATTTACATAAAAGATGATTCAAAAAACTTTATGGGATTTAAAATACATTAACATAAAGATCCATGGGTAAACGTGCATGGGCATCACAATACCTTAAACCCAATTCGTTTGACTAATAGATACCAAAGCATTGGGCAATGATTAATTAAAAAAACTACAATTCAGATTGTTGAATTTACTCAGGTTTGACAGTAAAATAAGTGAAGAGCCACACAAGGCCTCTGGAGTGGCAGATTTCTCCTGCGGTTTAAGCACGGCTTTTGATTTGTTAATAAAGTTGTGACTGTCATCACGACATAAAAAGTGTGCGAGATAAATGCGGAAAAGTAGATTCTATTAATAAACCAGATAATTTAACCATAACTTTATTTTGGTTCTTCACGTAGAACTATCAAGATGTGCGGTATTGCACCTATCGCAAGTACAAGATAAGAAAATCATTATTGCCCTCTAGTTACGCATGCGGCACCAGGTTTTCCTAAAACTGCCTGCACATCTCAGAAGCAAAATAAATCTGAACGAAGAAAGCGATGGCCAAGTCTAAACTTATCCCAACATTCGAAGGGCTGCTGAGAAATTGTGGTCGTTAAGACTTGATCGTCAGTGAGCGATAATACTTCACAAATTCGACGAAGATCAAAAGCGGTACGGAAGTTAAGGACATTCATTAAATATATGTAAGGATAAGCGCTACTTTTAGGTGAGTGATAATAGTTTACAAGTCCAGCGAAGATCAAAATGCAGTACGGAAATTGAGAATATTCATTAAAGCTACATAAGGATACGTGCTGCCTTTGGTGTAAAGAAGGAGAGCGCCAACAATTGGTGCGATGCTGGTGCCAGCCAACTCAATCTCGTGTGATAATCACAGTCATTTTCAAGAGCAAACTCAACGTGGGAATCTATTTTGAGAAGGGGTACAATACTCACCTTGATGGCGACACAAAAGCGTTTGAGTGCATCGATAGCGCAGTACCACTTGGTGCTGGGAGATCATAACTCTGCCCTTTACTGATCACCAAGTTATGGTATACTGATCACGAAATGGCGATTTACTGACCACCGAGTTAAGATTCACTGATTTGCGAGTTGAGATGCATTGACTCCACAAAATCTCCAGTCCAAATGACCTAATCATAGGTGCCGGGTGTAAAAAAAAAAATTCCTAATAGTAAGCGAATTATGACTAGCGCTTTCGAAAGAATGTGAAATTTGCTGCATGTGGAAATGTGTGACAATAATTTGCTTCATCACCATTATTGTTACTGTTACCATTCATCGAACCCGTTAATACAAAATGGCTGTGATTGCTGATGTTCGCATATTTAATTTTAACTTCGGACGTTGTTCATCTCAGCGAAGCAGCAATTCAACTAAACGAGTGCTTTGAATCACAAAATCTGCAATTTCTCTTCATCAACCGTCTTTGAATTTTCCTTTCACGTATTCCATGTCTTTTGCTCACAAAAACCAAGAACAAAAACTTTACAAAAGAACTTTACAAAACCATAAGCAAACTATACTAATGATTTGAAAAACTATTGAAGACCTTTCGCAATATTTTACGCCAACGGCACGAAATCACGTTGGCGTTAGCATATTTTGCTTGCTTTATTTGTTGACAATTGTTTTATTAATTGCCAAAATCATACTCTGTGTGCATTTGGCTTGTTTATCTACAAAGTCACGAAGCACTGCCGACCCGTGAATACGGCGGATTCTGATGTATAGCAAACGCAAGCTGGCAAACACGCAAGCACAACTGCCTCATGCCGATTTAAAATGCACGCCAAACGGTGTCATTTTCAAATTCACGTTACTATCAAATTAACGTTCTTCAACTCAGGGTATTTCCACAAGCATCATCTTTCTCACATACTTTCTTGCTCTAGGGTTGTTTATTTACATTCGAGGGCTTACGAAGGGGGTGAGGTAGACGGGCTAAATTTGAATGTTTTTCTCCCGACTCGTGGTATTTTCTACCATCATTTAAACGTTATATTTGGTGCAGAAAGTTGCTCTAGAAATGGTGTCTTCATCCAGTGTAATTTTTGTTTGTTCAAAATAAGTATATGCGACTCATCATTATGAAAATCTGTACAACGACGTGTTTGTTGGATGATGTTAGCTGATGATGGGAAGTTGAATTTCATTAACTAACATAGAAAGCAAGCATTCTTTTTTTTTAAATGTTTCACTTCGTAAGTTTCGTGGACATGTTAAAATGAAACTGAACTTCTGTCATATTCAAAGTATTGTTCAAAAGAGCGTCAAGTGTTTTTTATTTTTCCAAATATTGAAAATATTTTTCTTCAAGCGACTTAATTTACTTTCCTCGTTTGTTTCCGAAATCTAAGCCATGCTGACTACTCTCCATATTTCAGCTTTATAGTGAATACGCTAATTGCAACCATCATACTGGGGGAATTAAGCCATTAAGCTATTAAAATATTATTATAGGACTGTTCTAAAACATAGAGAGCTGTTATGAACCATAAATGAACATTGTCTTCGGAAGTTTAAAAGCAAAGCATGCAGTAATTTACTTCTCCTCGCAAGTCTCATTTTCAGTCATCAATATTTGTCTCAAACATTTGTAGATTCTGATTCACATCAGGAAGAGGCCGTTCCATGGACGTGTGGCTTTTTTTCTTTCCGTTAGTGCCACTCTCTTATTTCTTGTGTGGAACGCTGACGCTGTATCGAATGAACCAATACTAATTACACTCTAAGAATGTAGGTTTTAAAATTCTCTAATAATTCAACCATGCATATTTATGACATTATTTTGATATTTTGCCCACACCTCGATTTACCACGTTAGGCCATTTGAAGATTTCCTACCCAGCATTTGTCCAGACGATTTTTAAACTTATTGTCCCCACCAGCATACGTGAAGGAATATTTTACCACTTTCTCCGGTAGCACAGGTGTGTCAAAGGTACCATTTGACATAGCCAGCCCTACTGACATCATTGCCGCGACGTGACAATTTTTTTTCTAGTTTTCTCCCATAGGGATATAAGTAGTTATGAGAAAGCCGGTTAAGGTACAGTTCACCACAGTTACCTCATAAAAAAATATCAACTCATAATATCTGATACAATTTATCTGAACTGTCTAATTTCTTGTATTTCATAACCAGAAATTACCTATACAAATGCTCAACCCATTTTTAGGAATAAATTTCAGTTTTCTTAATTTACTCCAAAGAATTTAATCAAGAAAAAGTGTTTCCGTATTTTTTCCTACTATAGAAATATTATAAGAGCTATCGCCAGTTCTCATAAATAAATTTCAATTGCCTCAATCTATTTAGAAAGAATTAACATAAAGTTTTTCATGAAGTCTTGGAAGAAGAAAGTGATAGAAAGTTTTTCCAGGAGTCTTGGAAGTAAAACGATGTGTGAAATGGTATGAGTCTAGTAGTAGCGGGACACTCAATTTTATTTAAAAACATTAAATGTTTAAAATATTCGACATCATTGAATCAATATTACATAATGATATGATGGAAAATTGAGTTATAAACTTTGGTAGGCTGAAAATATTGTTAATCTCTTCATACAACATAATTAGAGTTAAAAATAAACGTTCATTCAAAACAAATTGTTTTACGATCTATTGAAACGAATTAACATTTGATATTGAATTATTAAATTTTAAAATTATATGTAGCTGTATATGTTACACTTCTTCATTCTAAATTCATTCTCCATATTTTCTAACTTGAATTTATTTATAATATGGTTGTAAAATTTCCCCTTCACATAGACTGCTTTGAAGGGAATGTTACATGAGCGTATTTCTAAGAAATTCAAATCATTATTTATTTCGTGAATTTTATCCCTAGCAATAGTTTGCGTTGCTATTTGTTTATTTAATTTTACCAGCTAGTTATTCGCATGTGTATTCTCTCAGGATATGGATTTATTTTTAAAATATCCCTATAGATTTTGATATCATTCCGTGGATGTTTATCAGTTACTTTCTTTTTTATAGGATTTGCTTCGAGTTCAGCGCAAATCATTTGAACTAAACGCTCAAAATCATAACAATCCTTCCTGTTAATATAAATAAGCTGTGTTTCAAACCGTTTCATTTTAGGCATGCATTTTTTAACATTACCATTAGTTCATTTACATTCATTGCGTCATCCATTCTCGATATTGTAGAAATTGAAGATATAGGTGACGAACGACGTTCAAAATTGACTGCACCGTTAAAAAAAAGCCATTTTGGATTTATTCTCTTAACTCGGTTTGTGTAGGGGTATATTTCCCGTACTAACACTGGCTGATATATATTCCTCAACCCCTGATTTTGATTGAACTTTTCTTCTTTTTCTCATCCCGAGTTCGTCTGGGTATTCTTCTTGCCTTTTGCATCTTAGAAGCGGCACAGCAAAGAATTTTTTTTGTGGAATCTTTATTTTTTTTTCAAAATAGAAATCTGGGATTAACAGTTTAGTCACATTTTTATTGTTTTATACTTTTCTCATGTCTTAAGTTTAAGATGTAAATATTACAAATTCTACAAAAATTGTTGCATGAAGTCATCTTTACTGAAATTCTTTCAAAATTATTATGCCTTTTGTATTCCTAGTGTTAGATAGATCAGATAGATTTTATGGTTTTATTTTTATACATAACTAGTCCACCTTTCTCATTTTAAATAAGAAAGAAGGCTAAAAGAAATAAGAAATAAATAAATAAAAGATATAATAAATAAATAAATAAAAGATATAATAAATAAATAAATAAAAAGAAATAAAAAAAAAAGAAATAAGAAATAAAATAAATAAATCTCTTGAGATTTGATGAGGCCGAGTACACACAGCCCGTCAAAAATGTATAATAATATTCGACAAATCACAAAATCACATGACACACGGTCTTATTTCCTAAAAATTCACGTGATATTCATTGATACTCGAATCTGATGGATTAACACACTTGAAATTGTGGAGTGTATGAAGCTTGTTTCACAGATACGTTCATCACACACTTTCGGCTGGCTTCGGACATACAGACAGAAAGACAGACACCCCTCTTATTATAGTATAGATTTTCCCCAGTATATTTTAAAAATATTTTAATAAATCTCTCCAGTATGAATTTTGAAGCTTTTTGAAAATTGACATCAACCAAAATGAAGAGTAATATTCCAAATGAAGTAATAGATGCTCAAAAAATGGTGAGCCCTGTGTATTTACTCTTTTTACGATTGGGATTGGAAAAAAACATTTCATCTAACTAGATGTGAAAAACGCACAAGAGATAAGAAAAAATGAGCTGTTTATTATCTGATGGTAAAAATTTATTTTTCGCCAGAGGTAGCTCCTTCTCTCGTTATTGTCTCACGAGACAACCAATAAAACGAAAAATTGAAGAATTGTGCTTTATTAAACGGAAAATATTATTATAAGCATTCAAAGAGAAGTTGTTTTCAGTAATGTAAATTTAAATCAATTGCAACTAGATATTAATTAAATTCAAACTTATGTCGAAGTCAAAGAGGTAAATATAAATCAATTACTATCATATATTTTTCATTTTGAAACATCAATAAGAAACGTTTCGTATGAAATAGCAAATTTTAAAACTGTTTACATTCGTAACAAATAAGAAATATAAGTATAGAAAACGAGTTTTATTTTCTTAGTTAAATTAAATGGAGTATATGGGGAAATACAATAACAGAAATAATCAAAAGAATCATTTTATTTTTCCTTTTTATATTTTGAGATGTCTTATCGTTAGGAGGTCAAGCTGTAGTAAAACTTCTTTATTAGGAAAGCTTTTGTTAAAAAAATTTATTGATTTTAATCATCATTTTCTATTCGGTAAATCATTACATCAAACAGAATATAAACTGTTAAAAAATGTTCATGATAAAGGTAATGATCAATTTGAAATAATTGAATTATTTGAAAAGGGTAGAGGTGACATCGACGATTTCCTTGAAATTTACCTGTTAAACGCAACTCAACATCTAAAATTGAATATTTTCAAGATCCAACTCCTATTCCCAATCCAAGTGACGTAGATTCAAAAAATAAAAATCTTTTAATTCTTGACGATCGAAGTTCAGAAGATGGCTTTTATACAAGAGGAAGATATAATAACAGCAGTTCAATTTACTTACCTCAAAATTATTATTTATTACCGAGAAAAACAATTAGAACAAATGCTAACGTTGGGATTCTTTTTGGGTTAGCCTTATCCGATATGAAGAAAAATTATATATCATAGATGTCATATCTCAGGACATGCCTTTTAAAAAATTTCAAGAGTTTTGTTCTGAAACTTACGAAGAACTATAAAGTTTTGTCGTTATAAATAAAGACAGACATCAACTCCAAGAAATATATTTTGAAATCTTTGACAATTTGTATATTCCTAAAAAATACTTCAGAGAATGGAATTATTCCGAAGTATAATACTGTTAATCATTTTTTCATTACATTAAGAGGTTAAAATAATTTTTAAATCTGAGTTGATTATTTGTGTAGGTAATTTCTGGTAATAAAAAATACAAAAGTTAAGGCAAATTTAATCCAATTTTATGAGATCTTACTATTATATAAAGTTTTTGTGGTGAAATGCGCCTTAACCGGCATTCTCATTACTACTGATATATTAGAGGAAAGGTTTACATCAATATTCCTTATATTTTCTACGAAAAAATCAGCAGAATAACTCTAAATATTTTGAAAAAGTCATGGAAAATATAGTGCGTAGAATACGCTACTGTTTAAATCATAAATGAGAACATTTGAAGAATATCATACTTAACCCTCTAACGTCAGCTTTGTGTCGGATACCAAAACGAAGAAAACGAGAAACTACCAGTTGGCAGTCAAAGAACTCATTAGGGAACAAATTTAGCTATAAATACAATATATTAGTTAAGGCTACTTTCAAAATTGGACCGTGTAGTCCTCTAGGGCGTTAAAGGGTTAAATAATAACTAGTATTACCGGTTCAACCCGAGTATCGGGTTGTCCGACTTGCCTAAAAATAAAAAATAAAAAAAAATAATAAAAAAAATAAAAAAAATATAAAAAAATATGAAAAAAATATGAAAAAATATAAAAAATAAAGAAAAACAAAAAATAAAAAATTAAAAAAAATAAAAAAACTGAAGAAAAAAAGAAACAAAAAATAAAAAAAAATGAAAATAAAAAAAAATAAAAACAATGAAAAAAAATAATAATATTTTTCAAATCTGATAATTTTCTGCAAATATGGACACCAGTGGCTTCAATTTAATACCTCACTTGACCATGTAGACTCAGCCAATTTTCTAAACGGACTCAGACAAATTTTGAGTTACTGAATTAAGTATATAGATTGCTGATCAAGTGCTACAGTCAGGCGGAGTGATGGCAGTGTCGCTCACCCTTGCTGCGGTTGCCTCCCTGCACGCGCCGCTCTCCCATTGGACGCTGCCTGGCGGCCAGCTGAGGTCACGTGCTCTGTGCGCCGCAGCGTGCTTAGGCAACCTCAACTGCGGAGGCATCTTCTTCGACGCTTCCCAGGTCAGTGTACCTTGCGTTACTGCGATACACAGCCTGAAAGTGTTTTCTAATTTTATTTCCAAACTAGAAAAAATTTCAGAAATCGGGTTGATAGGAACAATTTTTAAAATGTGCTAAATAACAGGGTGAAATACGAGTGAAATACAGACGTAAAACCATCAAAAAACTAAACCTACGAAATCAATATTTTAAGTCTTCATCAATTTAGTCCTGACTTTAATGTGTACTTGTGCTTAGCGCATAAAGAAAATAATTTCATTTACAGATTCGCAGAAATTTAGTGTCTCTCAGAAGGTCCAGTAGAGTGACCCCACGCAGATCACATTCAATGACTTAAGGTTACTGAAATTAAAGTAAGCTATCTCATGCTTCAGACGATAGCGTATAAGTCAGTTTTGCAAACATTTCTTAAATGCATCAGTGTGTGTTAAAGTTAATATTTACCAGTCACTTCCTTCATATTCAGACTATTTACACCAGTAAGAAAAAATTGAAGCGGTATTTTCATTACCTTTTGCAATTCTTTTCATATTTGAGTGTCCGACAGTAATTTAACGAGGAACAGTTTTCTGCTTGGAAACTAATATCGACTAAATTCGTAAATAAGACTCAACAATAAGAGAAAAAACATCATATGGGGACTATGAAAGAAAAATAATCAGAAAACGGTTTAGCTAATAATAAAACAACATCTCAGGAAGGGAGGGACCAAAATAGGGATTAGAGTACCATAAAGAAAGCCTTAACAGTGAACCAAGTAATCATATGTTGAACGTAATTTGTGGCAATATTGTCTTCTATGCAAATAATGCATAGAAATAAATTAATGCCTGTCGATCGTTTATGCTATTATGAAATAATCGTATATATGACAGGTTCAAATGAAAAGTGATATTTCTTTGTTTGTCATTTCTGTTTCGCTGTTACATAAATATGAAATATAAAGAAAAAAATTGAATTTAAAATCCATCTGTTCCAATCCATAAAAGTATTATAGTTTATATATGGCATCGTATACTCGTGTTGAATTTGCATTGCTTCAAAAACGCTTTAAAAACTCGGGATCGCTGTTAAAATCTTAGGTACGGAAGTTCGGGATTGCTGTAATTTTTTAACGGCGGGATCGGATGGTCGTATTCGGAATTAACCATTGACCAGGATCGGAAGTTCGGGATCGGACAAATGTTTAAAGGATCCATGCCCACCATTGAACAGCCATGTAAAAATCGCATGAATACGTGTTTTTTTCCCTCAGTACGAGTCCCAAGCCGGGAGTTTCAGACAGAAATAGAGTTTCAGACAGAAATAGAGTTTCAGACAGAAATAGAGTTTCAGACAGAAATAGAGTTTCAGACAGAAATGGAGTTTCAGACAGAAATGGAGTTTCAGACAGAAATGGAGTTTCAGACAGAAATGGAGTTTCAGACAGAAATGGAGTTTCAGACAGAAATGGAGTTTCAGACAGAAATGGAGTTTCAGACAGAAATGGCGTTGCAGACAGAAATGGAGTTTCAGACAGAAATGGAGTTTCAGACAGAAATGGAGTTTCAGACAGAAATGGAGTTTCAGACAGAAATGGAGTTTCAGACAGAAATGGAGTTCCAGACAGAAATGGAGTTCCAGACAGAAATGGAGTTCCAGACAGAAATGGAGTTCCAGACAGAAATGGAGTTCCAGACAGAAATGGAGTTCCAGACAGAAATGGAGTTTCAGACAGAAATGGAGTTTCAGACAGAAATGGAGTTTCAGACAGAAATGGAGTTTCAGACAGAAATGGAGTTTCAGACAGAAATGGAGTTTCAGACAGAAATGGAGTTTCAGACAGAAATGGAGTTTCAGACAGAAATGGAGTTTCAGACAGAAATGGCGTTTCAGACAGAAATGGAGTTTCAGACAGAAATGGCGTTGCAGACAGAAATGGCGTTTCAGACAGAAATGGAGTTTCAGACAGAAATGGCGTTGCAGACAGAAATGGCGTTGCAGACAGAAATGGCGTTGCAGACAGAAATGGCGTTGCAGACAGAAATGGCGTTGCAGACAGAAATGGCGTTGCAGACAGAAATGGCGTTGCAGACAGAAATGGCGTTGCAGACAGAAATGGCGTTGCAGACAGAAATGGCGTTGCAGACAGAAATGGCGTTGCAGACAGAAATGGCGTTGCAGACAGAAATCGCGTTGCAGACAGAAATCGCGTTGCAGACAGAAATCGCGTTGCAGACAGAAATCTCGTTGCAGACAGAAATCGCGTTGCAGACAGA
Organism: Morinoia aosen; assembly: GCA_030386875.1. Taxonomy (NCBI): domain Eukaryota; kingdom Metazoa; phylum Arthropoda; class Malacostraca; order Amphipoda; family Talitridae; genus Morinoia; species Morinoia aosen. The sequence continues at coordinate 68,521,027 of CM059570.1, read as the reverse complement.
AATCGCGTTGCAGACAGAAATCGCGTTGCAGACAGAAATCGCGTTGCAGACAGAAATCGCGTTGCAGACAGAAATCGCGTTGCAGACAGAAATCGCGTTGCAGACAGAAATCGCGTTGCAGACAGAAATCGCGTTGCAGACAGAAATCGCGTTGCAGACAGAAATCGCGTTGCAGACAGAAATCGCGTTGCAGACAGAAATCGCGTTGCAGACAGAAATCGCGTTGCAGACAGAAATCGCGTTGCAGACAGAAATCGCGTTGCAGACAGAAATCGCGTTGCAGACAGAAATCGCGTTGCAGACAGAAATCGCGTTGCAGACAGAAATCGCGTTGCAGACAGAAATCGCGTTGCAGACAGAAATCGCGTTGCAGACAGAAATCGCGTTGCAGACAGAAATCGCGTTGCAGACAGAAATCGCGTTGCAGACAGAAATCGCGTTGCAGACAGAAATCGCGTTGCAGACAGAAATCGCGTTGCAGACAGAAATCGCGTTGCAGACAGAAATCGCGTTGCAGACAGAAATCGCGTTGCAGACAGAAATCGCGTTGCAGACAGAAATGGCGTTGCAGACAGAAATGGCGTTGCAGACAGAAATGGCGTTGCAGACAGAAATGGCGTTGCAGACAGAAATGGCGTTGCAGACAGAAATGGCGTTGCAGACAGAAATGGCGTTGCAGACAGAAATGGCGTTGCAGACAGAAATGGCGTTGCAGACAGAAATGGCGTTGCAGACAGAAATGGCGTTGCAGACAGAAATGGAGTTTAAGACAGAAATGGAGTTTAAGACAGAAATGGAGTTTAAGATAGCAATGGAGTTTCAGACAGAAATGGCGTTGCAGACAGAAATGGAGTTTAAGACAGAAATGGAGTTTAAGACAGAAATGGAGTTTAAGACAGAAATGGAGTTTAAGACAGAAATGGAGTTTAAGACAGAAATGGAGTTTAAGACAGAAATGGAGTTTAAGACAGAAATGGAGTTTAAGACAGAAATGGAGTGTAAGACAGAAATGGAGTTTAAGACAGAAATGGAGTTTAAGATAGAAATGGAGTTTCATACAGAAATGGAGTTTCAGCCGACATAATGTATTAGTGTGCTGCAGGCGCCGTCGTGCCGGATGGTGGTGGACGCCTCGGTGGCGGGGGCGGTGGAGACCTCTCCCTCCGGCAGCCTCGTCTACCGCGTCCGCAACTACAGGGACGTCTACAAGCTCGCTGAGGTTCCGCTCGACGGACTGTCGTGGCTGTAAGATTAATATTTATTCCACCTCACTTCCTTGTTTTTGTCCACCGCGTCTACAGATATGTCTACAGGCTCACTGACGTTCCCATGGACGGGCTGTCGCGGTGGTAAAATTACTGTTTATTCCTCCTCACTTCCTTATTTTTGAGTACAAATACTCGAATTTAATTGAAGAACGATAAAACATGTAGAGGTTTACCTGAGTCGGAGAGCTGGGCATGATGAAGGAAGAAAGCTAACTGAACAAGATTATCGTTATGAATCCAAAGACTTTCACTGTTCAAAGTTTGTGCCTCTGCAATTCAAATGTGCCCTGAGAAATGGGTATAGAAAATAAGCTGAAATATCCACAAGGCAACTGAAATGTTTAGTGATCACTCAATATACTTTACTATTTTATATATGCAAATATATATATATTATATATACCCGGTATATATATACATATATACTGGGTGTTCTCTAACTCATGGTACAAACTTCGACATTATGTATTAAAATCCAAAACAGACACATTTTCATGAATAAAGAAATGCCCTAAAATGCTTCGTTATCGAGATATGTAATCACTGAAATTTATTTGATTATAGGGAAATTTCTAACTTTCTTATTTGTGACGACCTGCTATATGGCAACATTTGTGTGTTTTTCTAACTTTGGTTGGGGCAGTCTTCCGAGTCTTAGGTAATGAATACTCATCTGATTTCATTAACTTCAATTATTACAAAATTGATATAACAAGAATTGTTGAAAATGCCTGCCTTGTTTGTCAATGCACGTCTGAAACCTACGTAGAAGCGATTCCCGAACACGATCGAACACTCGCGGATCATCCTCAATGCGTCCTGCAGCGTCCACTATCCTTCCAACAAGATCCATCTTTGTCTTTTAAAAATTTGTTAAACGATCCATGCTGTTGGGAGTGTTACACAGCGTTCACCGACAACAGTCGACAGGTAAACAAATGTTGCCATATAGCGGGTCGTCACAATTAAGAACGTGAGAAATTTCCCTATAATCAAATAAATTTCATTGATTCGATTCCTCGCTAACAAAACATTTTTGGGCATTTCGTTAATCCTGGGAATCTTTTTGTTATGGGTTTCAATACATAATGCCAAAGTTTGTACCATGAGTTAGAGAACACCCTGTATATATATATATATATATATATATATATATATATATTTATATATATATATTTTGGAAACAGTCTTTCTTTCAAGTATATTTCATTAAAAAGTACGCCGTTTTTATTATTGATTAGTTTTTCATTAAGATTTTCTATTTTCCTGAATATATTCCTAGCATCATTGCTAAGGAGGTTAAAAAGGTTGCTAATAGTCGACACGTTTCGGCGCTCTTGCGCCATTCTCAAGCTATGCGAATAAAATGCAGCTATGATTTCTGAGGTGCTTCTGTAATGGCTGCTCGGGATCAAATGAAAGGTAGAGCGGCAGAGTCGCCAATGTGGATTGGCTTTGTTGGCGGCTTATGTCGAATCAGTGGGGCGTACAGTCGGTCGACGCGGCCACGTGCAACTCACGCGGTCAGCGTCAAAAAAGTTTGAGAATGCGGTGGGTCCCGGTGCTCTGGTTGTTAATTGTTGTTTTTTTTTGTTCTATCAGTATTGCTTCTACGATCTGTAATCTATTGAAGTCTGTTTCTTTGCGTAGAATTTTTGTGTTGCTCACTAATTGGTTTCTTGTTAGGGCTTGGCCGTGTGTTTCCGAAGCGTGTTGTTTTGGGCCTCCTGTTGATAGGTGTGCATGGTTAGGCGTCTTGATAAAGTGGTAATTGTCATGCCTATATACGAGCTGTTTAGAGGTTCACAGTCCTCATGGTTGTATTTATACTCGTACATGACATTGGTCTGTTTCAAGGCTGGTAGTTTTGGGCCCATATTGTTTTTAGAGATAAGGCTAGCGACTGTATGGCTTTTGTAATATATGGTAATTTGTAGGCGTTCGTTATCAGCGTTGCATTTGGTGTTGTTTTTAATGATTTGCTTTAATATGCGTTCATCGGCTTTGTATGCTGTAGAGTATTGGTTTTTATAATATACTGTATGGATAGTTTGCTGGTCTGGGTTGGTGCTTTTGTTTATTTTCTGTAGATATTCTTTCAAGATGTTATCAAAGGATGTGTTTGAGTATCCGTTATTAATGAATGCCTTCTTTAGCCTTGTTATGCTTTCATGGAACAGCTGCCAAGTGGAAGATATCTAGTATGTGCGATGGACGAGTGCTTTTATCGTACTGTCTTTATATTTTTGTGGTGTTTCACTTTCAGCATGTAGGTAAATTCCAGTGTTGGTAGGTTTTTGGTAAACGGATGTAGTATGGTTGTTGTTGTTGTTCAGGTTGATTTGGACGTCGAGGAAATGGAGATGGTTTCCTGTGCCAATTTCATGTGTGAATTTTAGTATAGAATTTGCTTCAAATATTGTTTTGAGTTTGGTCAAGCATGTAATGTTGTCAACAACCAAAACGCAGTCGTCTACATAGCGGCAGTATATAGCTGGTTTTGTATCTGGGTTGTTGTCTAATATTTTGTTTTCAAGGCCTGCCATATAGAAGTTGGCGATTGTTACCCCGAGCGGACTCCCCATACTAACACCATCTGTTTGTAAATACATTGTGCCGTCGATATGTACGAACGGACACTCTGTAGTGCAAGCTATTAGTAATTACTCCAGTAGATTTTTGTCAATGGGGGGTGCTCGTGACTTGTTTTATATGCGGCGTTGCAAATTATATCAATTGTGGGAACTACTCGAACGTTCGTGAATAAAGATTCAACGTCGAGTGAGGCAAGTATACCTTTAGGGCTTGTAGCTTTTAAAATCTGTAAGAAATCATCGGTAGAGTTGATCTGGTATTTTGCTGGTAGGTATGGTGTTATTATCTTGTTCAGTTGCTTGGCTATCGCATAAGTGGGGGTGGGAACTTGCGAGATGATTGGGCGTAGTGGATTGCCAGGTTTGTGGGTTTTGACCGTACCATATATGTATCCAGGGTTGTATTCCCCAATTATCAGTTGTATGATTTTTTCAGTCTTGTTTTTATTGATTGCGCCTATTAGTTTGTTGACTTTAGTTTTTAGATATGCTGTTGGGTTGCGGGTTATTAGCTTAAACTTTTGGTCGTCACTGAGGATTGTGTCTAGTTTCGTTTTATATTCGGTTTTGTTCATAACTACTAATACGTTTGATTTATCAGCGCGTCTAACGACTATTTCTGGGTATTCTTTTAGTTCTCGGCATGCTGTTTTCAAGTTTTTAGTGAGGATTGCGCTGTGCTTGTAGACCCGCCTTTTAGTTGCTTCAGCTCTGAGTGGGTGCTTGAGTTCAATTATCATTGTTGTAGCCCCGTTCTGCTCAAGTTTCAGTAGTGACCCATATAAGATTTCTAATTCAGTTTGTTTTTGTAGCGGATCAAAATTAGGTTTGTAGTTTAATTTATATCCCAATGATAATACTTCCTTTTGTGCCGTGCTAAGTTCGACGCTGGATGAGTTGATGTAAGTTTGAGTCTTCTGTGGCAATACTATTGTTCCTCTATATAGGTTATTAAGTTTGACGGTGACACTCGATAGTGAAGCAGTTTGGTATTGCTCTTTGAGTTCAGCGAGTTTGTCCAAGACGGCTGCTGAAAGTGAAACACCACAAAAATATTAAGACAGTACGATAAAAGCACTCGTCCATCGCACATACAAGATATCTTTCACTTGGCAGCTGTTCCATGAAAGCATAACAAGGCTAAAGCAGGCATTCATTAATAACGGATACTCAAACACATCCTTTCATAACATCTTGAAAGAATATATACAGAAAATAAACAGAAGCACCAACCCAGACCAGCAAATTATCCATACAGTATATTATAAAAACCAATACTCTACAGCATACAAAGCCGATGAACGCATATTAAAACAACACCAAATGCAACGCTGATAACGAACGCCTACAACTTACCATATATTACAAAAGCCATACAGTCGCCAGCCTTATCTCTAAAAACAATATGGGCCCAAAACTACCAGCCTTGAAACAGACCAATGTCATATACGAGTATAAATGTAACCATGAGGACTGTGAAATTCCAAACAGCTCGTATATAGGCATGACAACTACCACTCTATCAAGACGCCTAACCATGCACCTATCCACAGGAGGCCCAAAACAACACGCTTCGGAAACACACGGCCAAGCCCAAACAAGAAACCAATTAGGGAGCAACACAAAAATTCTACGCAAAGAAACAGACTTCAATAGATTACAGATCGTAGAAGCAATACTGATAGAACAGAAAAAAACAACAATTAACAACCAGAGCACCGGGACCCACCGCATTCTCAAACTTTTTTGACGCTGACCGCGTGAGTTGCACGTGGCCGCGTCGACCGACTGTACGCCCCACCGATTCGACATAAGCCGCCAACAAAGCCAATCCACATTGGCGACTCTGCCACTCTACCTTTCATTTGATCCCGAGCAGCCATTACAGAAGTACCTCAGAAATCATTGCTGCATTTTGTTCGCATAGCTTGAGAATGGCGCAAGAGCGCCGAAACGCGTCGACTATTATTAGCAACCTTTTTAACCTCATTGGCAATGATGCTAGGAATATATTCAGGAAAATAGAAAATCTTAATGAAAAACTAATCAATAATAAAAACGGCGTACTTTTTAATGAAATGTATATATATATATATATATATATATATATATATATATGTAATATTATGTATATATACTAGTGTGCACGGCCCGCCAAAAATGACGGGATTCAATATCTTTCTTGAATTAATTTTCCAGATGTAGATTACCAACAAATATATTCATCCTAATAGTACCCGTGATAAAAATATTGTCCTTGCGCACTGGTGAAACTCGTATCACAAATAGGGTTATTATAACTACCCTTATGAGCGTGACAGAGAAATGGATAAAGCGGACTCCAAACAAATAATCCTAAAGTATTGTTAGGTAGTAGCAGGCAGGACCCGTGAAAATTCCACGGACGTCATCGTTAAGCTAGGTGGACCTGTGAAAAATTACCTAACCGATGCTAACCTAGCCTATCCTAATCTAAGCTAACCTGTCATATGCTAACAAAACCTATCCTGATAAAATGTCATATATATCAGTGCATGAAAAAGCCATCTTTTAATGTTACACTGAGGATTCGGTATCCATGATACCGCAGACTCAGACAACCATTGTTTCTTAACCAAACAAATATATAAATAAACACACAACGGGTATTATCAGGTTAGATATATACATTTACCACTCAATGCTGATACAAAGGAACTCAATAAAATCTGAAAGAAATCCGGAATGTTGACCAAAGTTTTTGTGGTAAATTTTGTATTTTTAGGTTCCACAAATATTGAGTACCGTTGCGTTCGTTTCAGGCAAGCTGAACAGAAATGCTTGGACGCTAACATGGGTCTGATTCCTCACGCGAAATCCATGAGGGTAAGTTCGCTAATCTATGAATTCAGAAATAGGTTTACCTCTTCATGGGTACCGGCTTGACCGAGGGTAACCGTGATTGTGTCCTGGTGTTAGTTATGAGACATTTAAAAAAACAACATACAAGAATAAATGTACCTAGTTGATTGGAATAATAAATCGTTTTAACATCTACTACCTTACTATTGGCCGTATTTAGGTTAGATGAGAGCAATTACGTGTACTCGCATTCTTCTCTTACGCGTTCCAGGAGCGAGCAGCCTTGTCTCTGCGATCAGGAAACTTCTTCTACATCGACATGAAGCGTAAAGCAAACGGCGAGTACGTAAGGTGGAGCAAGCAAGAAATCATCCCTGAGAGCGACATATTTGAGTGGCTTCCTGGCAACCCAAACGTCGCAAACGACGATTGTCTCGGCATGTCTGAAGCTCCCATCGTCTTCTACGACTATGGTTGCAACAGAGCTGATAGTCCGACGACTCTATTCTGCGTGTATTAGCGATAGTGCTCAGTTCTAATGAACGATTCGAAAAAAAACTCTTGAAACATTTTCTTGGATGAAGGTTAATCATTCTAAAAAGACGAATCTACGTATATTGTGCAGCTTAATAAACTCTCGTGAATCTGCCCCACCATTGCGATGAAAGGCTACAAAATGGCCTCTATGTTATACGTATATGAGTAAACAGTTAAACGTCAGTCATGTCACGCCAGCGCCAAAGCATTCGTTACAAGAGGAAGGGGACATTTTATTGATGTTCGATCCTGCTATGTCTCTAGGTTTAGAGGGTTTTTTTCAGCGTAACTAATTGTATTTGTCATCCAGATACTACGCCCATACGTGCAAAATTTTGGCTTGTCAATAAAATTTGAGCAGTTTCCTTTGTTTTGTTTACATTCATAATTGATATCAAGCTGGGAATCAGTAATTTGTGGTCATCAAGACACGCATTTTTTTGCAGCATGTATCAGAAGGATTAATGAGAATGGAAGAAAATGAAAGAAAAGCGGTTTATTTCCGATAAAGTCTGTACATATGATGATCAACATTGTTTTTTGAAATGTTTCAATATGGAAGATTCTAAGTCGGGGTACGTACATAATAATCATGCCAATGGTAGAAAAAAGGTTTAGCGAAACACTAGAAGATGTACTCCATGGTTAAGTTTTCTAAGTTTGAGGGGTTTATGAACACAACTAAGAAAGTGCAGAAAACGGTGACATTGATGATGACCGCTTCGGAGGACAGTCTACAGTTACATTAACACATGAGATGATACAGCTGCAATATCTGGGGACGATATCCAGTTGCATTAACACATGAGATAATACAGCTGCAATATCTGGGGACGATATCCAGTTGCATTAACACATGAGATAATACAGCTGCAATATCTGGGGACGATATCCAGTTGCATTAACACATGAGATGATACAGCTGCAATATCTGGGGACGATATCCAGTTGCATTAACACATGAGATAATACAGCTGCAATATCTGGGGACGATATCCAGTTGCATTAACACATGAGATGATACAGCTGCAATATCTGGGGACGATATCCAGTTGCATTAACACATGAGATAATACAGCTGCAATATCCGCGGACGATATCCAGTTACATAAACACATGAGATGATACAGCTGCAATATCTGGGGACGATATCCAGTTGCATTAACACATGAGATAATACAGCTGCAATATCCGCGGACGATATCCAGTTACATAAACACATGAGATGATACAGCTGCAATATCTGGGGACGATATCCAGTTGCATTGACACAGGAGATAATACAGCTGCAATATCCGCGGACGATATCCAGTTACATGAATACATTAACTAAAGCTGCTGTGATATTCGGGGACGATATACAGTAACTTTAACACATGATATAATACAGGTGCAATATCCGGGAACGATATCCAGTTACATTAACCCATTAGATAACACAGCTGCAATACCCGGGAACGATATCCAGTTACTTCAACACATGAGAAAATACAGCTGCAATATCCGGGAACGGTATCCAGTTACATTAACCCATTAGATAATACAGCTGCAATATCCGGGGACGATATCCAGTTACATTAAAACATGAGATAATACAGCTGCTATATCCGGGGACGATATCCAGTTACATTAACACATGATATGTTACAGCTGCAATATCCGCGATCGATATCCAGTTACATTAACATATGAGACGTTACAGCTGCAATATCCGGGAACAATATCCAGTTACATTAACACATGAGATAATACAGCTGCAATATCCGGGACGATCTCCAGTTAAATTAACACATGTGATGTTACAACTGCAATATCCACGAACGATATCCAGTTACATAAACACATGAGATAATACAGCTGCAATATCCGGGGACGAAATCCAGTTACATTAACTCATGAGATAATACAGCTGCAATATCCGGGGACGATATCCAGTTACATTAACACATGAGATAATACAGCTGCAATATCCGCGGACGATATCCAGTTACATAAACACATGAGATAATACAGCTGCAATATCCGGGGACGAAACCCAGTTACATTAACACATGAGATAATACAGCTGCAATATCCGGGGACGATATCCAGTTACATTAACACATGAGATAATACAGCTGCAATATCCGCGGACGATATCCAGTTACATTAACACATGAGATAATACAGCTGCAATATCCGGGGACGATATCCAGTTACATTAACACATGAGATAATACAGCTGCAATATCAGCGGACGATATCCAATTACATAAAAACATGAGATAATACAGCTGCAATACCCGGGGACGATATCCAGTTACATTAACACATGAGATAATACAGCTGCAATATCCGCGGACGACATCCAGTTACATTAACACATGAGATAATACAGCTGCAATATCCGGGGACGAAATCCAGTTACATTAACACATGAGATAATACAGCTGCAATATCCGCGGACGATATCCAGTTGCATTAACACATGAGATAATACAGCTGCAATATCCGCGGACGATATCCAGTTACATTAACACATGAGATAATACAGCTGCAATATCCGGGGACGAAATCCAGTTACATTAACACATGAGATAATACAGCTGCAATATCCGCGGACGATATCCAGTTACATTAACACATGAGATAATACAGCTGCAATATCCGGGGACGAAATCCAGTTACATTAACACATGAGATAATACAGCTGCAATATCCGGGGACGATATCCAGTTGCATTAAAACATGAGATAATACAGCTGCAATATTCGCGGACGATATCCAGTTACGTGAACACATTAACTAAAGCTGCTGTGATATTCGGGGACGATATTCAGTAACTTTAACACATGATATTATACAGCTGCAATATCCGGGAACGATATCCAGTTACATAAAAACATGAGATAATACAGCTGCTATATCCGGGGACGATATCCAGTTACATTAACACATGATATGTTACAGATGCAATATCCGCGATCGATATCCAGTTACATTAACATATGAGACGTTACAGCTGCAATATCCGGGAACAATATCCAGTTACATTAACACATGAGATAATACAGCTGCAATATCCGGGGACGATATCCAGTTAAATTAACACATGTGATGTTACAACTGCAATATCCAGGAACGATATCCAGTTACATTAACACATGAGATAATACAGCTGCAATATCCGCGGACGATATCCAGTTACATAAACACATGAGATAATACAGCTGCAATATCCGGGGACGAAATCCAGTTACATTAACACATGAGATAATACAGCTGCAATATCCGGGGACGATATCCAGTTACATTAACACATGAGATAATACAGCTACAATATCCGCGGACGATATCCAGTTACATAAACACATGAGATAATACAGCTGCAATATCCGGGGACGATATCCAGTTACATTAACACATGAGATAATGCAGCTGCAATATCCGGGGACGAAATCCAGTTACATTAACACATGAGATAATACAGCTGCAATATCCGCGGACGATATCCAGTTACATAAACACATGAGATAATACAGCTGCAATATCCGGGGACGATATCCAGTTACATTAACACATGAGATAATACAGCTGCAATATCCGGAGACGATATCCAGTTACGTTACACATGAGATAATACAGCTGCAATATCCGTGGACGATATCCAGTCACATTAACACATGAGATAATACAGCTGCAATATCCGGGGACGATATCCAGTTACATTAACACATGAGATAATACAGCTGCAATATCCGGGGACGATATCCAGTTACATTAACACATGAGATAATACAGCTGCAATATCCGGGGACGATATCCAGTTACATTAACACATGAGATAATACAGCTGCAATATCCGGGGACGATATCCAGTTACATTAACACATGAGATAATACAGCTGCAATATCCGGGGACGATCTCCAGTTACATTAACACATGAGATAATACAGCTGCAATATCCGGGGACGATATCCAGTTACATTAACACATGAGATAATACAGCTGCAATATCCGGGGACGATATCCAGTTACATTAACACATGAGATAATACAGCTGCAATATCCGGGGACGATCTCCAGTTACATTAACACATGAGATAATACAGCTGCAATATCAGCGGACGATATCCAATTACATAAAAACATGAGATAATACAGCTGCAATATCCGGGGACGATCTCCAGTTACATTAACACATGAGATAATACAGCTGCAATATCCGGGGACGATATCCAGTTACATTAACACATGAGATAATACAGCTGCAATATCCGGGGACGATCTCCAGTTACATTAACACATGAGATAATACAGCTGCAATATCCGGGGACGATATCCAGTTACATTAACACATGAGATAATACAGCTGCAATATCCGGGGACGATCTCCAGTTACATTAACACATGAGATAATACAGCTGCAATATCCGGGGACGATATCCAGTTACATTAACACATGAGATAATACAGCTGCAATATCCACGGACGATATCCAGTTAAATAAACACATGAGGTAATAAAGCTGCAATATCCGGGGACGATATCCAGTTACATTAACACATGCGATAATATAGCTGCAATATCCGGAGACGATATCCAGTTACATTAACACATGAGATAATGCAGCTGCAATATCCGGGGACGATATCCAGTTACATTAACACATGAGATAATACAGCTGCAATATCCGGGGACGATATCCACTTACATAAACACATGAGATAATACAGCTGCAATATCTGGGGACGATATCCAGTTACATTAATACATGAGATAATACAGCTGCAATATCCGGGGACGATATCCAGTTACATTAACACATGAGATAATACAGCTGCAATATCCGGGGACGATATCCAGTTACATAAACACATGAGATAATACAGCTGCAATATCTGGGGACGATATCCAGTTACATTAACACATGAGATAATACAGCTGCAATATCCGGGGACGATATCCAGTTACATTAACACATGAGATAATACAGCTGCAATATCCGGGGACGATATCCAGTTACATTACCACATGAGATAATACAGCTGCAATATCCGGGGACGATATCCAGTTACATTAACACATGAGATAATACAGCTGCAATATCCGGGGACGATATCCAGTTACATTAACACATGAGATAATACAGCTGCAATATCCGGGGACGATCTCCAGTTACATTAACACATGAGATAATACAGCTGCAATATCCGGGGACGATATCCAGTTACATTAACACATGAGATAATACAGCTGCAATATCCGGGGACGATATCCAGTTACATTAACACATGAGATAATACAGCTGCAATATCCGGGGACGATCTCCAGTTACATTAACACATGAGATAATACAGCTGCAATATCAGCGGACGATATCCAATTACATAAAAACATGAGATAATACAGCTGCAATATCCGGGGACGATCTCCAGTTACATTAACACATGAGATAATACAGCTGCAATATCCGGGGACGATATCCAGTTACATTAACACATGAGATAATACAGCTGCAATATCCGGGGACGATCTCCAGTTACATTAACACATGAGATAATACAGCTGCAATATCCGGGGACGATATCCAGTTACATTAACACATGAGATAATACAGCTGCAATATCCGGGGACGATCTCCAGTTACATTAACACATGAGATAATACAGCTGCAATATCCGGGGACGATATCCAGTTACATTAACACATGAGATAATACAGCTGCAATATCCGGGGACGATATCCAGTTACATTAACACATGAGATAATACAGCTGCAATATCCGGGGACGATATCCAGTTACATTAACACATGAGATAATACAGCTGCAATATCCGGGGACGATATCCAGTTACATTAACACATGAGATAATACAGCTTCAATATCCGGGGACGATCTCCAGTTACATTAACACATGAGATAATACAGCTGCAATATCCGGGGACGATATCCAGTTACATTAACACATGAGATAATACAGCTGCAACATCCGGGGACGATATCCAGTTACATTAACACATGAGATAATACAGCTGCAATATCCGGGGACGATATCCAGTTACATTAACACATGAGATAATACAGCTGCAATATCCGGGGACGATCTCCAGTTACATTAACACATGAGATAATACAGCTGCAATATCCGGGGACGATATCCAGTTACATTAACACATGAGATAATACAGCTGCAATATCCGGGGACGATCTCCAGTTACATTAACACATGAGATAATACAGCTGCAATATCCGGGGACGATATCCAGTTACATTAACACATGAGATAATACAGCTGCAATATCCGGGGACGATCTCCAGTTACATTAACACATGAGATAATACAGCTGCAATATCCGGGGACGATCTCCAGTTACATTAACACATGAGATAATACAGCTGCAATATCCGGGGACGATCTCCAGTTACATTAACACATGAGATAATACAGCTGCAATATCCGGGGACGATATCCAGTTACATTAACACATGAGATAATACAGCTGCAATATCCGGGGACGATCTCCAGTTACATTAACACATGAGATAATACAGCTGCAATATCCGGGGACGATCTCCAGTTACATTAACACATGAGATAATACAGCTGCAATATCCGGGGACGATTTCCAGTTACATTAACACATGAGATAATACAGCTGCAAATCCGGGGACGATATCCAGTTACATTAACACATGAGATAATACAGCTGCAATATCCGGGGACGATATCCAGTTACATTAACACATGAGATAATACAGCTGCAATATCCGGGGACGATATCCAGTTACATTAACACATGATATGTTACAGATGCAATATCCGCGATCGATATCCAGTTACATTAACATATGAGACGTTACAGCTGCAATATCCGGGAACAATATCCAGTTACATTAACACATGAGATAATACAGCTGCAATATCCGGGGACGATATCCAGTTAAATTAACACATGTGATGTTACAACTGCAATATCCAGGAACGATATCCAGTTACATTAACACATGAGATAATACAGCTGCAATATCCGCGGACGATATCCAGTTACATAAACACATGAGATAATACAGCTGCAATATCCGGGGACGAAATCCAGTTACATTAACACATGAGATAATACAGCTGCAATATCCGGGGACGATATCCAGTTACATTAACACATGAGATAATACAGCTACAATATCCGCGGACGATATCCAGTTACATAAACACATGAGATAATACAGCTGCAATATCCGGGGACGATATCCAGTTACATTAACACATGAGATAATGCAGCTGCAATATCCGGGGACGAAATCCAGTTACATTAACACATGAGATAATACAGCTGCAATATCCGCGGACGATATCCAGTTACATAAACACATGAGATAATACAGCTGCAATATCCGGGGACGATATCCAGTTACATTAACACATGAGATAATACAGCTGCAATATCCGGAGACGATATCCAGTTACGTTACACATGAGATAATACAGCTGCAATATCCGCGGACGATATCCAGTCACATTAACACATGAGATAATACAGCTGCAATATCCGGGGACGATATCCAGTTACATTAACACATGAGATAATACAGCTGCAATATCCGGGGACGATATCCAGTTACATTAACACATGAGATAATACAGCTGCAATATCCGGGGACGATATCCAGTTACATTAACACATGAGATAATACAGCTGCAATATCCGGGGACGATATCCAGTTACATTAACACATGAGATAATACAGCTGCAATATCCGGGGACGATCTCCAGTTACATTAACACATGAGATAATACAGCTGCAATATCCGGGGACGATATCCAGTTACATTAACACATGAGATAATACAGCTGCAATATCCGGGGACGATATCCAGTTACATTAACACATGAGATAATACAGCTGCAATATCCGGGGACGATCTCCAGTTACATTAACACATGAGATAATACAGCTGCAATATCAGCGGACGATATCCAATTACATAAAAACATGAGATAATACAGCTGCAATATCCGGGGACGATCTCCAGTTACATTAACACATGAGATAATACAGCTGCAATATCCGGGGACGATATCCAGTTACATTAACACATGAGATAATACAGCTGCAATATCCGGGGACGATCTCCAGTTACATTAACACATGAGATAATACAGCTGCAATATCAGCGGACGATATCCAATTACATAAAAACATGAGATAATACAGCTGCAATATCCGGGGACGATCTCCAGTTACATTAACACATGAGATAATACAGCTGCAATATCCGGGGACGATATCCAGTTACATTAACACATGAGATAATACAGCTGCAATATCCGGGGACGATATCCAGTTACATTAACACATGAGATAATACAGCTGCAATATCCGGGGACGATCTCCAGTTACATTAACACATGAGATAATACAGCTGCAATATCCGGGGACGATATCCAGTTACATTAACACATGAGATAATACAGCTGCAATATCCACGGACGATATCCAGTTAAATAAACACATGAGGTAATAAAGCTGCAATATCCGGGGACGATATCCAGTTACATTAACACATGCGATAATATAGCTGCAATATCCGGAGACGATATCCAGTTACATTAACACATGAGATAATGCAGCTGCAATATCCGGGGACGATATCCAGTTACATTAACACATGAGATAATACAGCTGCAATATCCGGGGACGATATCCACTTACATAAACACATGAGATAATACAGCTGCAATATCTGGGGACGATATCCAGTTACATTAATACATGAGATAATACAGCTGCAATATCCGGGGACGATATCCAGTTACATTAACACATGAGATAATACAGCTGCAATATCCGGGGACGATATCCAGTTACATAAACACATGAGATAATACAGCTGCAATATCTGGGGACGATATCCAGTTACATTAACACATGAGATAATACAGCTGCAATATCCGGGGACGATATCCAGTTACATTAACACATGAGATAATACAGCTGCAATATCCGGGGACGATATCCAGTTACATTAACACATGAGATAATACAGCTGCAATATCCGGGGACGATATCCAGTTACATTAACACATGAGATAATACAGCTGCAATATCCGGGGACGATATCCAGTTACATTAACACATGAGATAATACAGCTGCAATATCCGGGGACGATCTCCAGTTACATTAACACATGAGATAATACAGCTGCAATATCCGGGGACGATATCCAGTTACATTAACACATGAGATAATACAGCTGCAATATCCGGGGACGATATCCAGTTACATTAACACATGAGATAATACAGCTGCAATATCCGGGGACGATCTCCAGTTACATTAACACATGAGATAATACAGCTGCAATATCAGCGGACGATATCCAATTACATAAAAACATGAGATAATACAGCTGCAATATCCGGGGACGATCTCCAGTTACATTAACACATGAGATAATACAGCTGCAATATCCGGGGACGATATCCAGTTACATTAACACATGAGATAATACAGCTGCAATATCCGGGGACGATCTCCAGTTACATTAACACATGAGATAATACAGCTGCAATATCCGGGGACGATATCCAGTTACATTAACACATGAGATAATACAGCTGCAATATCCGGGGACGATCTCCAGTTACATTAACACATGAGATAATACAGCTGCAATATCCGGGGACGATATCCAGTTACATTAACACATGAGATAATACAGCTGCAATATCCGGGGACGATATCCAGTTACATTAACACATGAGATAATACAGCTGCAATATCCGGGGACGATATCCAGTTACATTAACACATGAGATAATACAGCTGCAATATCCGGGGACGATATCCAGTTACATTAACACATGAGATAATACAGCTTCAATATCCGGGGACGATCTCCAGTTACATTAACACATGAGATAATACAGCTGCAATATCCGGGGACGATATCCAGTTACATTAACACATGAGATAATACAGCTGCAACATCCGGGGACGATATCCAGTTACATTAACACATGAGATAATACAGCTGCAATATCCGGGGACGATATCCAGTTACATTAACACATGAGATAATACAGCTGCAATATCCGGGGACGATCTCCAGTTACATTAACACATGAGATAATACAGCTGCAATATCAGCGGACGATATCCAATTACATAAAAACATGAGATAATACAGCTGCAATATCCGGGGACGATCTCCAGTTACATTAACACATGAGATAATACAGCTGCAATATCCGGGGACGATATCCAGTTACATTAACACATGAGATAATACAGCTGCAATATCCGGGGACGATCTCCAGTTACATTAACACATGAGATAATACAGCTGCAATATCCGGGGACGATATCCAGTTACATTAACACATGAGATAATACAGCTGCAATATCCGGGGACGATCTCCAGTTACATTAACACATGAGATAATACAGCTGCAATATCCGGGGACGATATCCAGTTACATTAACACATGAGATAATACAGCTGCAATATCCGGGGACGATATCCAGTTACATTAACACATGAGATAATACAGCTGCAATATCCGGGGACGATATCCAGTTACATTAACACATGAGATAATACAGCTGCAATATCCGGGGACGATATCCAGTTACATTAACACATGAGATAATACAGCTTCAATATCCGGGGACGATCTCCAGTTACATTAACACATGAGATAATACAGCTGCAATATCCGGGGACGATATCCAGTTACATTAACACATGAGATAATACAGCTGCAACATCCGGGGACGATATCCAGTTACATTAACACATGAGATAATACAGCTGCAATATCCGGGGACGATATCCAGTTACATTAACACATGAGATAATACAGCTGCAATATCCGGGGACGATCTCCAGTTACATTAACACATGAGATAATACAGCTGCAATATCCGGGGACGATATCCAGTTACATTAACACATGAGATAATACAGCTGCAATATCCGGGGACGATCTCCAGTTACATTAACACATGAGATAATACAGCTGCAATATCCGGGGACGATATCCAGTAACATTAACACATGAGATAATACAGCTGCAATATCCGGGGACGATCTCCAGTTACATTAACACATGAGATAATACAGCTGCAATATCCGGGGACGATCTCCAGTTACATTAACACATGAGATAATACAGCTGCAATATCCGGGGACGATCTCCAGTTACATTAACACATGAGATAATACAGCTGCAATATCCGGGGACGATATCCAGTTACATTAACACATGAGATAATACAGCTGCAATATCCGGGGACGATCTCCAGTTACATTAACACATGAGATAATACAGCTGCAATATCCGGGGACGATCTCCAGTTACATTAACACATGAGATAATACAGCTGCAATATCCGGGGACGATCTCCAGTTACATTAACACATGAGATAATACAGCTGCAAATCCGGGGACGATATCCAGTTACATTAACACATGAGATAATACAGCTGCAATATCCGGGGACGATATCCAGTTACATTAACACATGAGATAATACAGCTGCAATATCCGGGGACGATCTCCAGTTACATTAACACATGAGATAATACAGCTGCAATATCCGGGGACGATCTCCAGTTACATTAACACATGAGATAATACAGCTGCAATATCCGGGGACGATATCCAGTTACATTAACACATGAGATAATACAGCTGCAATATCCGGGGACGATCTCCAGTTACATTAACACATGAGATAATACAGCTGCAATATCCGGGGACGATCTCCAGTTACATTAACACATGAGATAATACAGCTGCAATATCCGGGGACGATCTCCAGTTACATTAACACATGAGATAATACAGCTGCAATATCCGGGGACGATCTCCAGTTACATTAACACATGAGATAATACAGCTGCAATATCCGGGGACGATCTCCAGTTACATTAACACATGAGATAATACAGCTGCAATATCCGGGGAGACATTTTTGAAAGCATAGCGGTTGAAAGTGAATGATTCTGCATTTAAACTAAACAATCAACGGGACCGAAATATTAAACTATATATATTGTTCTGTGCGGTCTCTAGTATTAAGCTCTTATAATATGCATCCACACACTTGGGATTTATGATAATTCCTGCGTGAAAAATGCTGACGCTAAAAATTCATGAGATTAAGCAACTAGAAAGGATTGCCGCACAAAGTTTACCAAAAGATTTCATTAAACCAATAGATCAGTGGAATGAATATTTACTCTAATAAGCTGTTACCTTCATCATATTTGCTCTTTACTGAACGTACTGATCTGCAATCTGATATTTACAATGGTATACCGTCTGGTGGTGGTGGTCATTAAAACATGCGGAAGAATTAGGCAATTAAACGAAAATTATCTTTCACTTCATAAATCGCTAATCACAAGTGCATTTCAGAGACAGAGATGGTGAACGAAGAAACTTAAAATGGAGGGTCTCGAAAGCGTCCAAGATTCAAGAATTGGTTGTTCGAGTAAAAGTGTCGGTGTTACCATCGCAGAAAGTTTCTCATTGACTCATGGTTAGACGATTGATTTTTATACAAAAAATATAAAAAAATCGTACTCGAAGTAACAATTTGCTAGTTCAAACAAAAAGTAAGGCATTCAGAATAAAATTTGAAAGCTCTGGCCTAGAACTTTTACACTAACTCTGGTATACTCTTGTATATACACTTAATACGTCCTAACATACCAAAAACCCATCACGTGCGCACCCAAACAAAAGTTTAGACTTAAAATTCAGCAATATACAGTTATGAGAGGAATATTTGGCTGTTACAATTTCAGAATGTAGTGCAGGACACAGTTATAGCCGAGACGCAGTATGACGTGCTATTTTGGCCTTGAATCCTTTCCATCGATTGAGGGAATTTTATACGCTCGGGAGGTTTCAATGGAAGGAAAATTTAAGATATATCGAAACCTGTATGACAGATACACGCATTATTCACTTTATTATAGAAATATTATGAGTGATGCTATTGGAAATAATTCGCAATCTAATTAATATTTTCCTTATCTCCTCGAACGTAATCGAAAGATGCCGTTTAGGATGTGTAAAGACTACAGTCCTCGATAAAAACGACACAAGCAGAATATAGGCATTCGTAATATTTGCAAGGAAATATCCGTACTCCAGGAGCTAACAGCAGTTGATTTAAATAATAACTTATTTAATATATCGAAAAACGCCATTTTGGGTGCGTAGGGAATAAAATCATTTCAGAAATGACATGAAAAGACTGTAATCATTAGTAAAAACTGCAATAAATTATCAGTACTCTAGGAACGTACAGTAATTGATTTAATTACTGGACCTCAGATAGGTAGGTCTTGCGCAGGCAGCATTGCTTTCAATAGCGGCGAGCGGCGCTGCCATTGGTCCAAAGTCACGTGGCGCTCAGCGAGGTGCGGTGTTGCCATCCTAAGAGAACGCCCTTCCGCAACTCACATGTCCAGCCTCCCTAGACCAGTCACTGCGACGACAGCTGGTGGTGAGGTTATCAGAGACATTAACTAATCAAACCTCGA
Organism: Morinoia aosen; assembly: GCA_030386875.1. Taxonomy (NCBI): domain Eukaryota; kingdom Metazoa; phylum Arthropoda; class Malacostraca; order Amphipoda; family Talitridae; genus Morinoia; species Morinoia aosen. The sequence goes on along the minus strand of CM059570.1, from coordinate 68,500,241 downwards.
TAACTGCGTTATGTTTTTGAGCAAGCAGAGACTGCTTAATGAAGTGAACTTAAAAGGGTGTAACAATTTTTATTCTAATGGAGAATTATGTGCCAGATGACTTTCTTCGAGGCTTCTTGTGAGTTACAATAGAGCGATGCGAGTGAAAGGCAAGTGTTATCAGTAAAGCTTTTTAGCTACAATTTATCAAATTGATAAAATAAACAGTTTCTAGCCCAAAAAAACAATTTGTTTTGAAGCCGGTTTGAATCTTCCATTAAAGTTCCGAGAAAGTGTTGAACACAATGAACGAGAAAATATCTGAGAACGGTTTTATGTATATACGTACGTATTTTTAAAAACTGACACGTATATTCAATAGCTTATAGACTTTTTTATTTTTTTCACTCATTTTGCAACACCTGACTCAGGCTCGAGCAGCGAAACACGTGATATTGCGTACGGTTGCCCGTTACCTTCATAACGTGAGCTGACAGAACAATTGTTTGCGATGTTACAATATCATTTGAAGGTGTTCCAAGCTGCTTTGCTCTTTGTGTCATTGTGACTGGAAAATATATTTCTCCTTTACTGCCACATGCTGGCGTGTTCGTTGAAAATAATCTATCAAGAATAAAAACATTCTACAGGCACACCACATCGAAGATCGATTCCGGATTAGGAACTATAAAACCTGAAACGAGGGTTTCAGGTTGTGACCAATATTAATTTGAGGAATGTTTTTTATTTATTTTAATTATTTTTCATTTGCATTTTGTGAGTAGAAAAAATTTTATTTTACAAAAAAATGTGTTGTTTTACAAAAAAATGTGTGCACTTGCTCATATGATGTATATTCCATTGTATTCAGGCTCAATTTTGGTTAAAAACAAACAAACAATCTTCAAGCTGTTGCTCTTTCTTAAAGTCTTCTTAAGGTCGCACACTAGCGCTTAGACTGTCTGTCTGGCAAGAGCCTTACCTGACCCGTCCTGTTGTCAATGGTGCGGTTGTTTGCTTGGGATCATAACTCAAAGAAACTCAAGAAATCTACAAGATAATTAAAAAAAATAAATTAGAGTACGAAGAGGAAAAAGTCCGTTATAATGAAAATATGCTAATTGAACAAAATAAAAAAATTGGCTTGGGATGAAACTGGGCGCATATGGCCGAGTTTAGAGTGTCCATAGCACTGGACGACCCAAACCTCACAACCAACCCGTAGGGAAGAAATTTATTTAGCTTACGATGTTCCAAACTTTACTTTTCGTGAAACACTATATCGATTAATAAATATGTTATAGGTGCGCTTTGAGATACTTAAGTTATGGGTTAGCACACAGACCACTAGCACGCCATGCAAGAGTCGAACAATAAATAATTAACCAATTTACGAACTAATATGAAATTAAATGGAGTGATCCCAATGTAATACATTTTTCTGACACCTGAAAAGTTTTTTAAATATTTGATTGCATCATTTTTCACACAGATGAGCAATTAAATGTTATTCTTAAAATGAGAGTTTCTGTCACAAATTCTAATCGCTGCAGATAGGCTAAAGTCTACGGCATTTGAACCAGGATTTAATTATCTCGAACAAGCTGTTGTGCATAACTAAATTATTTCCAGCGCGACAAAGTTATACGCAGCATTCGACGTGTGCTCCAACTGGTCTACTTGCGTGTGACTAAATGAACCTGCTCCTTTTTTTACTTGCATTCTCAAAACAAAACTGTGGGAAGCATTATTCTTCATTGTATAATATATTCAGCCCTTAATATATTTTTCAAAGGTTGTTTACCTGAGAGGTGTAAGGGAAGAGTTTTGGTGTTTGAGATGAAATGACGTGAAAATGTGAAGGGGATAAAAAATAGCATGCGAAGTGTGGAGATAAAAATGAGGCGAGAAGTATAAAGAAACATTTCAGAAGGAGGAAGGTAAAGCTCCTACTGACGCGCAATCATGATTTTACTGCTCTAGAGATTAGTACATCAGTCTACTTGTTATAAAATTTCCTTAGACTGAAACGAGCGGTAGGCAAACTAATAAAAAATGTAAGTTACTTTTTGTCCAGTTTGACACGAATGGGACCTACTCGCTCATGAGTGAGAAGTAATAAATGAAAGGAATTGAATAATTTATCTGTTGTGTGTATCTTTCAATACCAGCCGGTACGGGGTGTGTTTATTCTTCGTAATTTGCATACGTTCCTAGTATGAGGAGAGAAGAATATCGCTTGAATAAATGTTCCTAATAAATTTTAATAAATATTAAAAAAGTGCTAGCTTAGTAATTGGAAGTTTTACCGTTGAGGACCGTCGCATCTGACGACACACAGCGCATAGGCAACTCGTGTCCGGCCTGGTAGGAGAACGTACAGTACATCGCACGTGCTTAATTTTGAAAGCTTGGAATGATGTTCTGTAGAGATTGTGTTCATTAAAATATATGTGTATTATACATTCATAGATGGAAAGGGCGAAAATGCCTCGATGTATTTCTTCAGTCAAGGACCGTGAGTCATAATCCAGGAACTCGAGTGTGTACGTAAGTCAAATATTTACCGCTGTTTGGTAGTTTTGCTTGATACGTCCGTCACTTGAGATTCATTCAAAAGCCAAACTAACATTCTGGCTAGTAGTGACAGGTGATGAAGATGTGATCCACGTATACTTTGCAATTTCTTTCATGCGTCATCAAATTTTAATGCTTAAAATCAATACACACAATAGACATACGACCCAAGGTGTTTATTTCATTAACTTCGCTGTCTGTGCAATGTGATCCGAACTGTGTAATTTTCCAGTTACTTACGATATGGATTGAAATTAAGCAGCGTCATGGATAGTTGCCCTGCAGACCTAATAACGACTTTATTTTAATTCGTACACTGCTGATCTATTTTCATCACATTCAAGACCCTCAAATTATCTTCATTTTCCAGAGTCGTCATCGATGCCCGATTCCAGGGTGTGCACATGAAACTTCAATTCGGATGTGTGTGTTGCTTCTGGCTTGCTTTCTTCAAGCACGCGTATTACTTCTACATAAAACTGGAAGGTGGATTTGAAGCAAAATGATTTTGATGCACAGATGATTTTAGAAGCTTTTATGGGATAAGGTAATTCACAATGTGACCGTAGTTCACCTTCGAATCCTCTTTGTTGAAAATCAGAGAAACGAAGGATCCTTGAGCTACAACTTTAGCCTACACAATGCACACACCTTTGTCAGAGGGGGGCATTTGAGCTTTGAGTCTCCATCAGCTTGCGCCTACAAACTTACATTCTGCCCTGCATGTGCAACAAAGTACGCTGTTCAGGTTTCTGCGACACGGATCGTGATGAAGTATTTCATCACAAACTTTTTTCATCCGTGAGATATTTTTCACTTGAAGCGTTCAAATAAACTTCCTTAATTATTTTTGCACAGCTCCGTAGCCTTCAGTCTTGTTCACGTATCTTATAGAAAGATCGCTTTAAGACATAAAGCTTCAAGAATCACATAGTTACTCTTTTTGATGTCACTGTCATGACCATTGGGATTTTGTCTTGAGTCGCTGTAAATTGCGGTGACTATCGTAGAGAAACCCAACAGTGATTCGATTTTTACTGGCGCAAAAAGATGAAAAAGTTCTAAAATTTTGTTGTCAGAGTCCATTTAATCCCAGTTTAACTTTTTCGCCGCCTGCATGCATGGTTTTCGCCGCCCAAGTAATTAAATCGCCCAAGTAATTTCGCATGCTCTGGCGAAAAAGTTTGACTGGGTTTTGGCAACACAAACGTAACAGGGAAGAAGGTGGCAGGAAAATAGAAGTTGGAACGATTGCCCCTCACCTCAACGCAGCAAATACAGGTAGTTCAAAAAAGGCGAAATGACGAAGATGCAAAATTACCCCTATATTATTAGATTTAATTGAACTCTAAAATGACTATAATAGTAAGATATTATTCACAAACAAAATATAAATTCATACACAAACAGTCATAAGCATGTGATGACGCATCTTATGAACTTACCATTCTTAGGGTTAGAAAGACTAAATGGATGATATTCTACCCGAAAGAACACAGAGGCATCGAGATGGGACAAGGATTTTTTGTATCATCTTTACTGGAAATAAGCTGTTTTTCTTTTCCATACTTACTTCTTATCTTGAGGCTCAAATTAAAAATGAAAACTTTACTACACTCATGTCAGGCTTCAACATTAATGACTGTGAGTTTCCTCACATGTTTTAGGTTGAAAACGACTATTTTACTTTCCCTAGTCCGCATGAAAATCTTACCAAAATTTCATTCATGACTGATATAAAGATAATTACGCATATTTGTTCTCATTTCTCCCAGTTTTGCGCAGTCGAAGAAAGGTGTCGTGAAGCATACAGTATGTAATGCCCCATGCTACCACAAGTCTGTGTTGTGTCAACTTGTGTGTCACTGCGCTGGTCGATACGCAAGTTTGCTGAAACCCTCCTGTAGTTAGTATACAAGGAACATCTATAGGCGGCCGTGACAACTCCGGCCTATTTGCTATTACTCTAATTATAATCCCTGCCGCTACGTCCTGCACGTGGCTACTTTTGGCTCTGCCTTGTTTATGAATTAACAGTTATATGGGAGAATTACGGCCTATTAAGTTGACAGTCATTTAAGAGAATTACGGCCTATTAAGTTGACAGTCATTTAAGAGAATTATGGCCTATTAAGTAGACAGTTATCTAAGAGAATTACGGCCTATTAAGTAGACAGTCATTTAAGAGAATTATGGCCTATTAAGTTAACAGTTATCTAAGAGAATTACGGCCTATTAAGTTAACAGTTATCTAAGAGAATTACGGCCTATTAAGTTAACAGTTTTCTAAGAGAATTACGGCCTATTAAGTTAACAGTTATTTAAGAGAATTACGGCCTATTAAGTTAACAGTTATCTAAGAGAATTACGGCCTATTAAGTTAACAGTTATCTAAGAGAATTACGGCCTATTAAGTTAACAGTTATTTAAGAGAATTACGGCCTATTAAGTTAACAGTTATCTAAGAGAATTACAGCCTATTAAGTTAACAGTTATCTAAGAGAATTACGGCCTATTAAGTTAACAGTTATCTAAGAGAATTATGGCCTATTAAGTTAACAGTTATTTAAGAGAATTACGGCCTATTAAGTTAACAGTTATCTAAGAGAATTACAGCCTATTAAGTTAACAGTTATTTAAGAGAATTACGGCCTATTAAGTTAACAGTTATCTAAGAGAATTACGGCCTATTAAGTTAACAGTTATCTAAGAGAATTACAGCCTATTAAGTTAACAGTTATTTAAGAGAATTACGGCCTATTAAGTTAACAGTTATTTGAGAGAATTACGGCCTATTAAGTTAACAGTTATTTAAGAGAATTACGGCCTATTAAGTTAACAGTTATTTAAGAGAATTACGGCCTATTAAGTAACAGTTATTTAAGAGAATTATGGCCTATTAAGTTAACAGTTATTTAAGAGAATTACGGCCTATTAAGTTGACAGTTATCTAAGAGAATTATGGCCTATTAAGTTAACAGTTATTTAAAAGAATTACGGCATATTAAGTTAACAGTTATATAAGAGAATTATGGCCTATTAAGTTAACAGTTATTCAAAAGAATTACGGCCTATTAAGTTAACAGTTATTTAAGAGAATTACGGCCTATTAAGTTGACAGTTATTTAAGAGAATTATTTCGGAGAGTTACGGTCCGTCAAATTAACAGTTTAATAGGAGAATTACGGCGTAATAAATTACCGACTATCAACTTAACAGCTCTCATCAAAGCAGTTATTGAATACAAAGAGCCAAACTTAAGAGCCATGGAATTATTATTCCTCAAATTTACAGCTATTAAATTAAGGACTGTTACATTCTCGTCTGAAGTTTGTAAAGTGAGAGAAGTGTATCCTAGAATAAATCTAATTTTATTCCAAAATAATTAAAAGCTTTCATGTTCTGCATAACAGCGCTTGTGTCACGTAGTCTTGCGCGGTGATAGGCGAATTTGGTTCCCTCTCATGCTGAATGTTTGTCCGTGTAGTATTATGCTGAATGTTTTGTTCGTGTAGTATTATGCTGAATGTCTTGTTCATGTAGTATTATGCTGAATGTTTGTCCGTGTAGTATTATGCTGAATGTTTTGTTCGTGTAGTATTATGCTGAATGTCTTTTTCATGTAGTATTATGCTGAATGTTTGTCCGTGTAGTATTATGCTGAATATTTGTCCGTGTAGTATTATGCTGAATGTTTGTCCGTGTAGTATTATGCTGAATGTTTTGTTCGTGTAGTATTATGCTGAATGTCTTTTTCATGTAGTATTATGCTGAATGTTTGTCCGTGTAGTATTATGCTGAATATTTGTCCGTGTAGTATTATGCTGAATGTTTGTCCGTGTAGTATTATGCTGAATGTCTTGTTCGTGTAGTATTATGCCGAATGTCTTGTTCATGTAGTATTATGCTGAATGTCTTGTTCGTGTATTATTATGCTGAATGTCTTGTTCGTGTACTATTATGTTGAATGTCTTGTTCGTGTAGTATTATGCTGAATGTCTTGTTCGTGTACTATTATGTTGAATGTCTTGTTCGTGTAGTATTATGTTGAATGTCTTGTTCATGTAGTATTATGCTGAATGTCTTGTTCATGTAGTATTATGCTGAATGTCTTGTTCGTGTATTATTATGCTGAATGTCTTGTTCATGTAGTATTATGCTGAATGTCTTGTTCGTGTACTATTATGCTGAATGTCTTGTTCGTGTATTATTATGCTGAATGTCTTGTTCGTGTACTATTATGTTGAATGTCTTGTTCGTGTATTATTATGCTGAATGTCTTGTTCGTGTACTATTGTGTTGAAAGTCTTGTTCATGTAGTATTATGCTGAATGTCTTGTTCGTGTAGTATTATGCTGAATGTCTTGTTCGTGTAGTATTATGCTGAATATCTGGTTCGTGTACTATTATGCTGAATGTCTTGTTCGTGTACTATTATGCTGAATGTCTTGTTCATGTAGTATTATGCTGAATGTCTTGTTCGTGCAGTATTATGCTGAATGCCTTGTTCGTGTACTATTATGCTGAATGTCTTGTTCGTGTACTAATATGCTGAATGTCTTGTTCGTGTAGTATTATGCTGAATGTCTTCTTCGTGTACCATTATGCTGAATGTCCTGTTCATGTACTATTATGCTGAATGTCTTGTTCGTGTAGTATCATGCTGAATGTCTTGTTCGTGTACTATTATGCTGAATGTCTGGTTCGTGTACTATTATGCTGAATGTCTTGTTCGTGTACTACTATGCTGAATTTCTTGTTCGTGTACTATTATGCTGAATGTCTTGTTCGTGTACTATTATGCTGAATGTCTTGTTCGTGTAGTATTATGCTGCATGTCTTATTCGTGTAGTATTATGCTGAATGTCTTGTTCGTGTACTACTTTGCTGAATGTCTTGTTCATGTACTATTATGCTGAATGTCTTGTTCGTGCACTATTATGCTGAATGTCTTGTTCGTGTAGTATTATGCTGAATGTCTTGTTCGTGTAGTATTATGCTGAATGTCTTCTTCGTGTACTCTTATGCTGAATGTCTTGTTCGTGTACTACTATGCTGAATGTTTTGTTCGTGTACTATTATGCTGAATGTCTTGTTCGTGTAGTATTATACTGAATGTCTTATTCGTGTAGTATTATGCTGAATGTCTTGTTCGTGTACTATTATGCTGAATGTCTTGTTCGTGTAGTATTATGCTGAATGTCTTATTCGTGTAGTATTATGCTGAATGTATTGTTCATGTAGTATTATGCTGAATGTCTTGTTAGTGTAGTATTATGCTGAATGTCTTATTCGTGTAGTGTTATGCTGAATGTCTTGTTCGTGTACTATTATGCTGAATGTCTTGTTCATGTACTACTATGCTGAATGTCTTGTTCGTGTAGTATTATGCTGAATGTATTTGTTCATGTAGTATTACGCTGAATGTCTTGTTCATGTAGTATTATGCTGAATGTCTTGTTCGTGTAGTATTATGCTGAATGTCTTATTCGTGTAGTATTATGCTGAATGTATTGTTCATGTAGTATTATGCTGAATGTCTTGTTAGTGTAGTATTATGCTGAATGTCTAATTCGTTTAGTATTATGCTGAATGTCTTGTTCGTGTACTATTATGCTGAATGTCTTGTTCGTGTAGTATAATGCTGAATGTATTGTTCATGTAGTATTATGCTGAATGTGTTATTCGTGTAGTATAATGCTGAATGTCTTATTCGTGTAGTATTATGCTGAATGTCTTGTTCGTGTACTATTATGCTGAATGTCTTATTCGTGTAGTATCATGCTGAATGTCTTATTCGTGTAGTATTATGCTGAATGTCTTGTTCGTGTAGTATTATGCTGAATGTCTTATTCGTGTAGTATTATGCTGAATGTCTTGTTCGTGTACTACTTTGCTGAATGTCTTGTTCATGTACTATTATGCTGAATGTCTTGTTCGTGCACTATTATGCTGAATGTCTTGTTCGTGTAGTATTATGCTGAATGTCTTGTTCGTGTAGTATTATGCTGAATGTCTTGTTCGTGTACTCTTATGCTGAATGTCTTGTTCGTGTACTACTATGCTGAATGTTTTGTTCGTGTACTATTATGCTGAATGTCTTGTTCGTGTAGTATTATACTGAATGTCTTATTCGTGTAGTATTATGCTGAATGTCTTGTTCGTGTACTATTATGCTGAATGTCTTGTTCGTGTAGTATTATGCTGAATGTCTTATTCGTGTAGTATTATGCTGAATGTATTGTTCATGTAGTATTATGCTGAATGTCTTGTTAGTGTAGTATTATGCTGAATGTCTTATTCGTGTAGTGTTATGCTGAATGTCTTGTTCGTGTACTATTATGCTGAATGTCTTGTTCATGTACTACTATGCTGAATGTCTTGTTCGTGTAGTATTATGCTGAATGTATTTGTTCATGTAGTATTACGCTGAATGTCTTGTTCATGTAGTATTATGCTGAATGTCTTGTTCGTGTAGTATTATGCTGAATGTCTTATTCGTGTAGTATTATGCTGAATGTATTGTTCATGTAGTATTATGCTGAATGTCTTGTTAGTGTAGTATTATGCTGAATGTCTAATTCGTTTAGTATTATGCTGAATGTCTTGTTCGTGTACTATTATGCTGAATGTCTTGTTCGTGTAGTATAATGCTGAATGTATTGTTCATGTAGTATTATGCTGAATGTCTTATTCGTGTAGTATAATGCTGAATGTCTTATTCGTGTAGTATTATGCTGAATGTCTTGTTCGTGTACTATTATGCTGAATGTCTTATTCGTGTAGTATCATGCTGAATGTCTTATTCGTGTAGTATTATGCTGAATGTCTTGTTCGTGTAGTATTATGCTGAATGTCTTATTCGTGTAGTATTATGCTGAATGTCTTGTTCGTGTACTATTATGCTGAATGTCTTGTTCGTGTAGTATTATGCTGAATGTTTTGTTCGTGTAGTATTATGCTGAATGTCTTGTTCATGTAGTATTATGCGGAATGTTTGTCCGTGTAGTATTATGCTGAATATTTGTCCGTGTAGTATTATGCTGAATGTTTGTCCGTGTAGTATTATGCTGAATGTCTTGTTCGTGTAGTATCATGCCGAATGTCTTGTTCATGTAGTATTATGCTGAATGTCTTGTTCGTGTACTATTATGCTGAATGTCTTGTTCGTGTACTATTATGCTGAATGTCTTGTTCATGTAGTATTATGCTGAATGTCTTGTTCGTGTAGTATTATGCTGAATGTCTTGTTCGTGTAGTATTATGCTGAATATCTTGTTCGTGTACTATTATGCTGAATGTCTTGTTCGTGTACAATTATGCTGAATGTCTTGTTCATGTAGTATTATGCTGAATGTCTTGTTCGTGCAGTATTATGCTGAATGCCTTGTTCGTGTACTATTATGCTGAATGTCTTGTTCGTGTACTAATATGCTGAATGTCTTGTTCGTGTAGTATTATGCTGAATGTCTTCTTCGTTTACCATTATGCTGAATGTCCTGTTCATGTACTATTATGCTGAATGTCTTGTTCGTGTAGTATCATGCTGAATGTCTTGTTCGTGTACTATTATGCTGAATGTCTGGTTCGTGTACTATTATGCTGAATGTCTTCTTCGTGTACTACTATGCTGAATGCCTTGTTCGTGTACTACTTTGCTGAATGTCTTGTTCGTGTACTATTATGCTGAAGGTCTTGTTCGTGCACTATTATGCTGAATGTCTTGTCCGTGTACTATTATGCTGAATGTCTTGTTCGTGCACTATTATGCTGAATGTCTTGTTCGTGTACTATTATGCTGAATGTCTTGTTCGTGTACTACTATGCTGAATGTTTTGTTCGTGTACTATTATGCTGAATGTCTTGTTCGTGTAGTATTATACTGAATGTCTTATTCGTGTAGTATTATGCTGAATGTCTTGTTTGTGTACTATTATGCTGAATGTCTTGTTCGTGTAGTATTATGCTGAATGTCTTATTCGTGTAGTATTATGCTGAATGTATTGTTCATGTAGTATTATGCTGAATGTCTTGTTAGTGTAGTATTATGCTGAATGTCTTATTCGTGTAGTATTATGCTGAATGTCTTGTTCGTGTACTATTATGCTGAATGTCTTGTTCATGTACTATTATGCTGAATGTCTTGTTCGTGTAGTATTATGCTGAATGTATTTGTTCATGTAGTATTACGCTGAATGTCTTGTTCATGTAGTATTATGCTGAATGTCTTGTTCGTGTAGTATTATGCTGAATGTCTTATTCGTGTAGTATTATGCTGAATGTATTGTTCATGTAGTATTATGCTAAATGTCTTGTTAGTGTAGTATTATGCTGAATGTCTAATTCGTGTAGTATTATGCTGAATGTCTTGTTCGTGTACTATTATGCTGAATGTCTTGTTCGTGTAGTATTATGCTGAATGTATTGTTCATGTAGTATTATGCTGAATGTCTTATTCGTGTAGTATTATGCTTAATGTTTTATTCGTGTAGTATTATGCTGAATGTCTTGTTCGTGTACTATTATGCTGAATGTCTTATTCATGTAGTATCATGCTGAATGTCTTATTCGTGTAGTATTATGCTGAATGTCTTGTTCGTGTAGTATTATGCTGAATGTCTTTCTTCGTGTAGTATCATGCTGAATGTCTTGTTCGTGTACTATTATGCTGAATGTCTTATTCGTGTAGTATCATGCTGAATGTCTTATTCGTGCAGTATCATGCTGAATGTCTTATTCGTGTAGTATTATGCTGAATGTATTGTTCGTGTAGTATCATGCTGAACGTCTTGTTCGTGTACTATTATGCTGAATGTCTTATTCGTGTAGTATCATGCTGAATGTCTTATTCGTGTAGTATTATGCTGAATGTCTTGTTCGTGTAGTATTATGCTGAATGTCTTATTCGTGTAGTATTATGCTGAATGTCTTATTCGTGTAGTATTATGCTGAATGTCTTGTTCGTGTACTATTATGCTGAATGTCTTGTTCGTGTAGTATTATGCTGAATGTCTTGTTCGTGTAGTATTATGCTGAATGTCTTATTCGTGTAGTATTATGCTGAATGTCTTATTCGTGTAGTATCATGCTGAATGTCTGTAGTATCTTGGAATTTCAGCAAGATATAAGGTTTACTGGACAGCACTTGTAGATCGGTTAGCCTAGCCGTAAACCAGGCAATTGGATAGCAAAACGAACAGCAGGACTACTAGTAATGTACTGATCTCAAGTTCACACAGCTTGCTCTTAAGTCTAGTTCGAACAATGAACTTCCGCCCGGCAGTAGGCACGCTTCCGACCTATCCGGCGCTTGTAAATACCAGGCCCGCATCGGCGGTTCCACCGGAAACTCCGAGCGAGCGAGACTCATAAATCTCCGCAGCCGGAACCTCCATAAATATCCCAAGAGCGTGACTATACAACAACTTCCCTCCCTTTAGATGAATATGTGACAAAGGGAAGGAGGAACTCAACAACCTATTCGTATTACAGGTTTGGTTATTCTGCCTGATCTACGATGTTCACTTTGCGCAGGAGAGCTGTTAACAGGCTGAAAAGCAGGAGTCTCTGCTGCTCCACTCCCGGCAGATTCCAAACTACTGTGCAACAGCTGATTTGAATGTCTCTTCCAGATTACATTTAATGCTAATATTTGAACATGAAACATATTAACAGCAACTTTACTAACAATAATTCCCTTCAACCACTTGGGACCATTTCTTAAATTCAGAGCGAGAACATGATCCCCGACATCAAATTGAGTTACATACATAGGCTTAGACCTGGACACAGAAAATTTAGGATGAACTCTATCTTTGGAAGTAACAAATTTACGATTGTTCAGCGCAACAGAGGGAACAATTTTTGTAACACTATGCGGAATACAATGCGATTGAAATAATGCTTTTGCTAGACGGGATTTGAACGATTCGGAAGAAGATAGTTTTTTCAACAAGTCTTTAATGACTCTTACCCCCCTCTCAGCTTGACCATTGCTTGCTGGAGAGTAGGGCGGAGGTGTGAGGTGCTCAATGCCGTTGGAAATAAGAAAATCTTTGAAGTCTTGAGATGAAAAGTTAGAAGCATTGTCACTTACGAGCACATCACACAGCCCGTTTCTGCTGAAAATCATTCTCAACGCATCGACAGTATCTGACACACTCGTGGATGGTACCACTTCACATTCAATATATTTAGATAGTGCATCTACAGCAATGAAAACAATTTTATTCTCGTAGAAAAAATGGTCGACATGAATGCGTTCAAAAGGACGAGAAGGAGTAGGCCATTCTACATTTCTAGACTTAGGTTTTGCTCGATTTAATTGACATTGGGGACAACATTTTACGATGTCTTCAATAGTTTTGTCCATTCCGGGAAACCAAATAACAGATCTGGCCAACGATTTCATGCCACAAATGCCAGGATGTCCATCATGAAATGTTTCAAGGACTAAACTACGCAGTGACTTGGGAATAAAAACCCGTTCTTTATAAAGTATGCAACCCTTCATGATGGTCATCTGAGGTAGCAGGTTCTTAAATTTTGTAAAATTGGGATCAGGTTTCGGAGACATGCCAAACTTTATGTATTGTTTAAGTTGGCATAGTTCGCTATCCATATCAGTATGAGTTTTTATATTTTCACACGTGACAGGAGTTTTATCAAGAGTGTTCAGAGCAAAAATCATTTCGTACGGTTCTAGCTCCCTTACAGTCGTAGGTAGTGGCAGCCTACTGAGACAATCGCTATTTACGTTACATTTGCCTTTCGAATATCTGAAAACATAGTCAAACTGGGAGAGTCTAAGAGCCCATCTCTGAATTCGAGCGGAACAGTTGAGAGGTACACCCTTGTCATGTGCAAAAAGTTTACAAAGAGGTTTCTGATCATTATGGATAATGAACTTAGCACCAAGTAGAAATTTCTTGAATTTCTCCACGCCAAAAACCACACTAAGGCTTCCCTTTCAATGTTAGAGTAGTTTTGTTCCGCACTATTCAGAGATCTCGAAGCAAATTGAACCGGACACCAATCATGAGAAGGACTAACGCGTTGCATGAGTATGGCAGCAACTCCATAACCCGAACTATCAGTTTCAAGAAGAGTTTCATGGTTGGGATCAAACAACTTTAGAGGTTTATGCGAACGAAAGATGTTCTTAATTTTCTGGACACTCTCGTCCTGTTCTGGAGTCCACCGGAACTGTACATTTTTCTTAAGCAGCGAATACAGAGGATGCATGACATCAGAAAAGTTGGGTACAAAACGACTATAGAAGTTACACAATCCGATGAAAGCTTGCAACTGTTTGAGGTTTTTAGGAACAGGAGCATTGAGAATAGCTTCTACTTTCTCAGAGTTAGGGTGAACACCCTTGTTATCGAAAACGTACCCTAGATAAGACACACGATCAGTTAGAAAGGCACATTTAGACAGATTTAGGCGAATTCCCGCGTTTTCCAGGACAGACAGGACCCTGTCAAGAACTTCCAAATGAGCATCATATGACGAGTTCAAAATGAGGAGGTCATCCTGGTACACAATGATATTATCGATGCCAGAAAGAGTCCTATTCATGAATGCTTGAAAAATGCCAGGGCTTGCACGTAGACCATAGGGTAAGTAATTGTACATAAATAGACCTTCAGAGGTGTTAATGGTCGTAACTTTCTTTGATTCTTCGTCCAACGGAATTTGCAAAAACGCGTTAGACAAATCAATTTTTGAGAAAAACTTAGCGTCTCCGACTTGAGAAATGACATCATCAATAACAGGTAGTACAGATTGAACTGGATTCAGAAAATTGTTAATGGAAGCTGAAAAATCTCCACAGATTCTCACACTGCCGTCAGACTTTAGAACATTAACAGTAGGAGATGCCCATTGGCTATCATACACTTTTGTGATTTTGCCCATACTCTGCAAGCGTTCCAGTTCGGTTTTGACAGAGTCTCTTAGTCTTACAGGAACCGGGCGTGCTTTACAAAATACAGGAACTGCATTAGGCAACACATCAAGATGAACTGTCTCTTTAACGTTAGACTGTGAATCAGATGATAAGTATTCGTCATATTTTAACGACAACTTTTTCGGCAAACTATGACAATCCGTTTTATTTATGGAATCGTATTTGTCAGGAATGACAATGTCTACGTTTAGTTTAGAACAAATATCTCGGCCAAGTAAGTTGATTCTATCATCCTCCACAATGAGAAACTTATGATTAAAACTTACATTTTGGTACATAACCGTTACTGAAGCTTGACCAAGCAGGTTTACCGAGACACCACTGTACCCGAGAATTTTGCTGCATGTAGGATTTACCACAGCACCAACTCTGATTGCATCTCTTTTACGTATAGTTGACACGGCACTGCCGTTATCCAACAAGAATTCAACAGGTTTACTATTTAGGTTGCATGCAATCATAGTGGGCTCTTTAGTGACGGGAATTACAGTGGTGTTTACTCTAAAAAATTAGAATCACTTGGGGAATAATCAGAACACTCATGTAGATGATTACCGTCACCACTTTCGTTCCCCGGTTTTTGCCAAACAGCTTCGTTCTTCTGTAGAGGCATCCGTGAATTCTTCATTAACACGTCTTCTCTTCCGACGATGCCACAGCAACCGCTTCTTCCCGACTGCACTGTGTAAGTGCGAGCTGCGTCAGATTCTCCTCGTGTAGGTCCCCTTCGTGTAGGCATAGCAGGATGAGGCCGAGCTGCAGTTGTAGATTTGCAAACCTTAGAAATGTGGCCTAATTTTCCACATGTGTGACATTTCAATTTCAAAGCATAGCAATTCTTTGCAAGATGCTTTTGCTTGGTTCCGCAGCGAATGCATATGTAGTTCGGCGGGAGTTTTTCTGTAGTGAAATACGATGTAGATGAATCCTCCCGAATAATATCTTGAGTGTCGGAGCTTAATTGTTCGATAAGTTTTGCGTTTTCAACGCATTCGTTGAAGGACTTGCTATCGCACTTCTGTAGAACCGCGCTGAGAATTTGCGCTGAGTGTAGCCCAGCCACGAAGGCATCTCTTAATAAACGATCACGACAGCAATTACCATAATTGCATGCAGATGCTAAGTCATTTAACGTTTTAGCATAACTTTCTATGGATTCATTAGCACCTTGTTTTCTATTTAGAAATGTAACCGATGCACCGACGATGGATTTTTTAATTTCAAATTGTTGTGTTAATTTTTCTTCAAGTTCTTCATATGTAGCCTCAGTGAGTAACGTAGGTTTAATTCTTCGTTGTAGATCAGTAATTATGTTTACAGGCAAAGCTTTGATTAGAATACTAGCTTTTTTACCGCCATTATTTCCTGCTTTCTGAAGAGCGTCTGCACTTTGTACTTTCCAGCGTTCCAAGAATTCACTCACTGTTTCTACTTCCACGTCGAACGGAGGACAGCTGACTGTAGAATATGCCATCATAATTTCAGAGCACTTTTAAAGTTCAAATTCACTTCGCAAGTTCGAAGCCTCGTTGCCAATTGTAGTATCTTGGAATTTCAGCAAGATATAAGGTTTACTGGACAGCACTTGTAGATCGGTTAGCCTAGCCGTAAACCAGGCAATTGGATAGCAAAACGAACAGCAGGACTACTAGTAATGTACTGATCTCAAGTTCACACAGCTTGCTCTTAAGTCTAGTTCGAACAATGAACTTCCGCCCGGCAGTAGGCACGCTTCCGACCTATCCGGCGCTTGTAAATACCAGGCCCGCATCGGCGGTTCCACCGGAAACTCCGAGCGAGCGAGACTCATAAATCTCCGCAGCCGGAACCTCCATAAATATCCCAAGAGCGTGACTATACAACAATGTCTTATTCGTGTAGTATTATGCTGAATGTCATTCGTGTAGTATTATGCTGAATGTCTTGTTCGTGTACTATTATGCTGAATGTCTTATTCGTGTAGTATCATGCTGAATGTCTTGTTCGTGTACTATTATGCTGAATGTCTTATTCGTGTAGTATCATGCTGAATGTCTTATTCGTGTAGTATCATGCTGAATGTCTTATTCGCGTAGTATTATGCTGAATGTATTGTTCGTGTAGTATCATGCTGAATGTCTTGTTCGTGTACTATTATGCTGAATGTCTTATTCGTGTAGTATCATGCTGAATGTCTTATTCGTGTAGTATTATGCTGAATGTCTTGTTCGTGTAGTATTATGCTGAATGTCTTATTCGTGTAGTATTATGCTGAATGTCTTATTCGTGTAGTATTATGCTGAATGTCTTGTTCGTGTACTATTATGCTGAATGTCTTGTTCGTGTAGTATTATGCTGAATGTCTTGTTCGTGTAGTATTATGCTGAATGTCTTATTCGTGTAGTATTATGCTGAATGTCTTATTCGTGTAGTATCATGCTGAATGTCTTATTCGTGTAGTATCATGCTGAATGTCTTATTCGTGTAGTATTATGCTGAATGTCTTATTCGTGTAGTATTATGCTGAATGTCTTGTTCGTGTACTATTATGCTGAATATCTTATTCGTGTAGTATCATGCTGAATGTCTTATTCGTGTAGTATCATGCTGAATGTCTTATTCGTGAAGTATTATGCTGAATGTCTTGTTCGTGTAGTATTGTGCTGAATGTCTTATTCGTGTAGTATTATGCTTAATGTCTTATTCGTGTAGTATTATGCTGAATGTCTTATTCGTGTAGTATCATGCTGAATGTCTTATTCGTGTAGTATCATGCTGAATGTCTTATTCGTGTAGTATTATGCTGAATGTCTTATTCGTGTAGTATTATGCTGAATGTCTTATTCGTGTAGTATCATGCTGAATGTCTTATTCGTGTAGTATCATGCTGAATGTCTTATTCGTGTAGTATTATGCTGAATGTCTTGTTCGTGTAGTATTATGCTGAATGTCTTATTCGTGTAGTATCATGCTGAATGTCTTATTCGTGTACTATTATGCTGAATGTCTTATTCGTGTAGTATTATGCTGAATGTCTTGTTCGTGTAGTATTATGCTGAATGTCTTATTCGTGTAGTATTATGCTGAATTTCTTGTTCGTGTAGTATTATGCTGAATGTCTTGTTCATGTACTATTATGCTGAATATCTTATTCGTGTAGTATCTTGCTGAATGTCTTGTTCGTGTAGTATTATGCTGAATGTCTTATTCGTGTAGTATTGTGCTGAATGTCTTATTCGTGTAGTATTATGCTGAATGTCTTATTCGTGTAGTATTATGCTGAATGTCTTGTTCGTGTAGTATTATGCTGAATGTCTTGTTCGTGTACTATTATGCTGAATATCTTATTCGTGTAGTATTATGCTGAATGTCTTATTCGTGTAGTACCATGCTGAATGTCTTATTCGTGTAGTATCATGCTGAATGTCTTGTTCGTGTAGTATTATGCTGAATGTCTTATTCGTGTCGTATCATGCTGAATGACTTATTCGTGTCGTATCATGCTGAATGTCTTATTCGTGTAGTATTATGCTGAATGTCTTGTTCGTGTAGTATTATGCTGAATGACTTATTCGTGTCGTATCATGCTGAATGTCCCTCTGATATATGCTTGCGCTGAGTTATATTCTTACGACTTGTAATCCCAAAGTATTGGTACATTTCGCTCCTTCATCGAGCCCACGACACGATGTTGTCTTTTGGTTGTTGGATTTCCGTCGTAGTGTGCTCCTACCTCGCTAGATGGAACTTCATAATGAGTCAAAAAAAGTCTCTGCCAGTGAAATATATTACTAAACAGACCATTTGCAACTGTCTACGGTTTATTTTTAATGTATATACGATGCACACTTCGTTTTTTCTGCAGTCAGCAGTGCTCAATTAGAATAAAAATTTTCTGTTTCGAAATTAACGCTTAGCTTCAGTTATATAAACAGAAAAGAAAAAATTACGAAAATTTTAAGCTCAAATTTTAACAGGAAATAGAAGCCAATCAACCTGTTAAAAATCTTGGAACTGATAGAGATAAGCATATATAAATTACAGGAATAAAAGACAGCAACTCTGTTTTCTGTGCCTGTTCGCGGCACGTTACCTACACAAGATAAACAGGACTGCCAGTCTGACCTTACTTCTGGGTCAAAATGTCAAATTAGGCGCTTTTTGAACGACTTTATCCATGAAAAACACATAGCACCTTGCAACCGTTCAAGGTTGCCTGATGCTAAGTGGATTTCCAAGGCAAATTTGTATGAAAATGCTAGATTAGACATTTTTTGGCCCGAAGTAGGCCAGAGTGGGACTGGCCAATCCGGTGGCTGGGATATGGCAACACAGCGGCAGTGGTCACGTTGTCATCAACGTGAGCTGCGAGTGGTGGACGGGGGGGAGCTGGTGGGGGGCTGGTGTGATCATCAAGTAGAGGGGGGAGCTGGTGGGGGCTGGTGTGATCATCAAGTGGACGGGGGAGCTGATGGGGGCTGGTGTGATCATCACGTGGACAGAGAGAGCATCAAGCGAATTTTGTAATGAGAAATTGTGTTCGTAAAGCCTTCCAGACACTCGCAATTCACTCGACGTCCCGGAACAGGGCGAACGTCACAGGAAACACTACGCGTGCTGGTGTAATGGTTACAATCATTATAAATATCTTAACACTTTGACAGAGGCTAATAAAATTGAAGATTGTTATTCAACTAAAATTTAAAGTCAGTTGCAGTTAGTAATGTTGAAAATAGCAAACATTAATTGGATCATGCCTTCAGTTAGTTTTTGTTAAATATTTATGAAAATTGAGCTTTGTGACTACAAGCCGGTCTGCAGCATTATGAAAATTCCCTCCGTGTACCACCGGTGGCCAACGCGTCGTTGTCAAAGTGTTAAAACTATTAAAATGTAAACGCAGCTAAAAGAAGAAATAGTAAATATTATCGTGGATTGTATTTCAGTGCGTCTGAAATTTTATACGCTGTCTTGCCGGAGTCTAATTTATTCGATACATTCAGCCTCCAATGATAAATTGTAAGAATTTTCTACTGCCATTGAATTGGAGCCATTCTTATTTTGTTCAAGGTTTGATGACTAAATTGAAACAAATACGTTACATTGATGTCACTTAATGGAGGCTGATGTCAAATTATGATGTCAAATTCAATTGTGGCTCTTGTGAGCTATCATTAATAATGTTGAACTAATATCTCCGTTTCCTCGTCGACGAGTAGGTTATTAGGGGAAAAAGGATGACATCAAAGCTTTATTAGAGGGAGAAAATAACTCGGGACACAATTTGGAAAATTCAAAATAAGAAGCACACTGAGATATACAAATAATGCAATGACATTGCGTCCCAGTGGCAACATAAGTCGCAGATCAAGCGTGGGATTTTGATGCTGAACTCCACATCATTGCTGTTAGGGAATATTGATACGTAAACGTTTTCGTGAATGAGAGACCACAGAATCTCGAGCACTACCAGTCATTGCATTGATACTTCAAGTGATTGTTTTAGTCATAAACAGAATGCGCAACATTTGGAGGTCGAATTAACCCAATAACCCATTGTTCCATATCGACAAGGTTTTAAGTTTGTTATCAACAAGGCGGGTCTCAAATATTTAATACTATGTAGTGTACGCGGCCCGTCAAAAACGACGGGATTCCATATTTCCCTTGAATAAATCTCCCAGATTTGGATGATAAATAAATTTATCCATCCTAATAGTACCCGCGATAATAATATTCTTGTACATGTGCACTGGTGAAACTTGTATTACAGAAGCGGACACCAAACAAATATATAAATACATATACACACACCAAGGGTATTATTAGGCAAAAAGAGATGTACCACAAAAGAGGAAACATGGTAGAGTCATTTCTATGGGGGAAAATACACCTTCTCTCGTTCGGCTAGCCAAAGAACGGTTTTATTCCAAACAAACTTTATGACGTCAATTGCGTCATGTCGTTTGGCCAATAGTGGTGCCAGATTTGAGGCTAGCAGTGTATCCAGATGCAATATGAGCGCTGTTATTGGTTTGTTGTCACGACGTCAGCATTGTCACATGCACGGTCGACGAATAAAACGACTGGTTTGCTCCAACCGTGTTTCTTCTACCGTGATGTGTACTGTGTTGCCAACCGCAGGCATAAACCTCTTTCCCACCACTTCATAACCGCGTTCTCTCATAGTGTGCCGACTCTCTAGCACAAGCAATACAAGCAGCAGCAGGACAGGTTAACACCAAAGGGGTTCTGCCATTGTATAGAATGTAAATAGCGCTTATAATCGAAAAATCACATCTAACAGTGTTTAGATACACTGTAAATTTTTTCCATGGGGATTTTTTCCCCATGTATGAAAATAATACACTGCAATAATACGAAGGGCGAGCTCAACGTTGTGATTACCCCCGATGGGAGCATTTTGATTTCTTTTCCGTTGTGGAACTGGCTTCGGAGCTTGTGTTGAGAGGAAGGATGTTTTATTCCAATCAAGCTTGATACAGATCTTGTACATTGGTTTTTCAAAAGCCTTATAAATAACACCAGGACGCAAAGACGGTTACCCCCGGCCAAGCCAAAACCCATTTCCGAGGCCTGGGTGGAGTGGAGAATTGTGGCTGAGTTCTCCCTTTTCCCCACGGGGAGAATCACCGGGCGGCACTGCCGGGATTCGGAATGCGGACGCCTTCCCGTGAAGAGCGCATGCTCTTAACCACTCGGCCACGGTGACTAAGTTTTTTATCAAAGTTGATATGTAGCTCATCCAACGCGAGGGCCTCAAAATGTGCGTTCTAACGTCCATTAAATTTTTATGGCACAATAATCCATCACCTAAGGATCCTTTTTCAATATAAAAGAAAAAATGGCCCATCGAGCCGACAGGGGCCTGGGTTGACCCCCTTAATTCTTGTAGCGATGAAGACTTTCGTTCATACATAATTATGCCATACTAAACACTAACTTCTTTATATTTTTTGTTGCAGAAGAAATATTACAAGCATCGAAACTAGTGCAGTTTCATTACTTACTCAGAATCACTTTTATATTTGATAAAAGCATCCGATAATTGGCTGACGTGGCTATCCCAGCTCTCACAATGGGCGAGAGAAATGTGACAGAATCTTCTGTTGTTGTAACATCAAGTCAAGACCTGCAAGGCCTGTCTGGAGTGAAAACTGCAGTGGTTCTTCAGACGCATCCGTCGGTGGATGACCTGAACGTGGTTCTCAGCAGATCATTGGTGGCCGAAAGGGTGGTACCCTCCAGGTTCTCCTCCAACTACCAAACCATGACCTCTCTGCCTATCATGACCAATAAAATTCTAACCGGAACAATGATCATGACGGATCCTAACGCTATGACCCACATGACAATGTTCGGTGACTATAAACTAGAGAGCAAATCTCTCATCCCACCAAGTATGATGCATGTTAGGCCTATGTATGGGGACATCAAAAGTATTCAGGGGAGATCACTGCTTGGCGATCAAATCTGCTCGGTACAGCCTATGGTAACTGATGGTTTAATTTCCTCTGGAAGAATAATGACACCTCAACTGATGCCTCCAAAAACATCTATGATCAAAGATGACATGATGACCGGCATTACTATGATCAGCGGCAAGCCTCTCTCTGGTAGAGTTATGGTCGGGGACGCCAGAGCGGTCACAACCAGAGTTGTAACGTCGGATAAAACGAGTTCTGCAAAGACTGCTAACTGTGACCGCATTACCCACA
Organism: Morinoia aosen; assembly: GCA_030386875.1. NCBI lineage: Eukaryota > Metazoa > Arthropoda > Malacostraca > Amphipoda > Talitridae > Morinoia > Morinoia aosen. The sequence continues at coordinate 68,477,996 of CM059570.1, read as the reverse complement.
GCCGACCTCCTGAAGAACGAACTACTCCGGGGTCTAAAACTGTAGGATCTTCTGCGATTCTAAAGTCAAACATACTCAGCGATAAACATCCCCCGTCTAAACTCAGCCAAATCGATAGGATGACTGCATCTCGAATTAATGGTGAACAGCCACCAACCGCACCAGCGAAGGTCGAAAAAAAGAGTCATGTTGCTCACAAAGGCTCGTCAAAGAATTCCCAAACGGACAAGGGTTGCAAGATCTCAATAACAGAGAAGCACAACTTTCAGAAAAACGATCTGTTGGACAAAAACATCCTCTCGGAACAGGTTTCCGGCACCCATTCAGAATTCATGTTCGGTGAAAACCTCAACTTTGGTTGCGAAAGCAACGGTGCATCTAAGTTAAACTCAATGGCGCTGGATCGAACAAAATCTCCAGGCCAAAGCTCGTCCGTGGACGTCAAAATGTCACCGAACAAAATCGCGTCTCCGGGCGAAAGGTCCATCCACCGAACCATCTTGGGGGACAATAACATAACGTTTTCTGAGAGTGGCAGCTCGAATGGCTTGGCCCTCACGGCTGAGAAGAAAAATAGCAACAAGGTACCGTCAGGCAAACATGTGGTGCATTGGTTCAGGCGCGGTCTCCGCCTGCACGACAATCCTGCTCTCAGAGACGCCATAGTCAACTGTGAAACGTTCCGATGTATCTACATATTAGATCCCTGGTTCGCTGGCTCTTCCAACGTCGGCGTTAACAAATGGAGGTGAGCCTATGTGTATAAGATTATGTATGTATTTCTAGTCTAGGGCAAAACCATTTGATTTCGAAGCTGCGTCAATAATTTTGTGGGTAGCTCATTTCATTTACTCAATTTATTGTGTAAATAAGCCACAATATATTATATATATATATATATATATATATATATATATATATGTATATTTAAAATTCATGAACTTATTTACACAAAAGGCTAAATGAGCTACCTATAAATTTTTTTGACACAGCTTTGAAATGAAATGGTTTTGCCTTATACTTTTTCTTGAAATGTGAGACGCAATATAATCCGTGACATATGTCAGTGAATAAATAAGGGCTTCTCGACACATGTATTTGAACTACTTTGATTGGTTAAACATTACGGAGAAAACGCTAATAAGCTTTTAAATGAAAGTGAAGCGTTTCAGAGCATGATCTAGCTGATCGTCAACATATTGGTGTGCCTGGTAAATTTTTTGGGGGGTTTTCGTAGCTTAATGTAACGAGCATTTTTATCTCATTTGGATAAGCCAGTGAGAGAATCAATACCAATTGGATAACAGGACCTTTAAATTGTCATTTTCTAATTGATATACTTTTTTGCATAGAATCATCCAATGCTAAAGGGGGGAAGGACCATAGTATTTTAGACATGTTTTTCAGTTAACTCGTATGTCATGACATCATCGCATATATTCCGATGATAATTTTTACATTTAAAAAAAAGAACGTTATCGTCTAATTTTCCCATGAACTATCACTTTGGCACAGCGACCAAATCGGACTCAAACTAATTGAAGACGCAGCCAGGGTAGAAAAGTTCCTGAGGTCTCGACGTATATTTGATAAGACCCGACATGGGAATCAATTCTGGTCCAAGGCTGCGGAGTGACCTCAGATCAAAGAAAATAATCAACAGCTCTAAATACAATCCCCCAAATAAAAGAAGGTCAGCATTACAACAAAGAACATGCTGGCTTAAACACTTTGACGGTGGATGGTAAAACAAAAGTTTAGTTTTCAAATCCACTCTAAAGTCAATTATAGTAGGTCATTTTGAAAATAGCAAACATTAACTGGATCGTGCGATCTTTAAGTTTTGATTTAGAATTTATGAAAATTGAGTTGCAGCACCATTATGAAAACTCCCTCTGTGAATACCGGGGCTAATGTTGCAGTGAAAGTGTTAATCCGTCGTTTTTAAATTTTTTAACAATATTTTCAAATTAATGTTATCTAATGGACCCAGTAATGTTTGGTATTAATGAAATTTCTATCAAATTTCGCCTTTGAATTTGAATTAAATACTGAACTTCAGTTAAACCATCGCAATCAACGCATCAATACGTCGATTGAAAATGTTTTAATAGTAATTCAAAATTAAAGGTATTTAATGAATCCTGTTAATGTTTGGTATTCATAAAATTTCTAACAACTTTTGCATTTGAGTTGAATACTGAACTTCAGTTTAACCTATCACAGTCAACGTGTTCCTTCAAGATTCCTGCTGCAGTCAGAGTGTTAATACGTAGTCTGTCCTCAAGATTCCTGCTACAGTCAGAGTGTTAATACGTAGTCTGTCCTCAAGATTCCTGCTACAGTCAGAGTGTTAATACGTAATCTGCCTTCAAGATTCCTGCTACAATGCCTGGAGGACGTGGACAACTCCCTGCGTAACCTTAATTCGCGGTTGTTCGTCGTGAGGGGGCAGCCCGCTAACGCGCTGCCGCAGCTCTTCAAGGTGAGTGTCTCCCGTACTCGTGTGCTAGTTCCATGAGAAATGACGCAAATGAAATGTACGCAAAGTTTTTACTTCTAATGCCGTCTCTATGTCCCAAAAACCTTTCACAGTCATCTATGTCAGGAAAAATTTTAAATGCTAATGAAGATAAACGAATACCGTAACTTAAATTCAAGCTGATCTGGGTAAAGTTTTTACTTCTAAAGCCGCCTCTATGACTCAAAAACCCATCGCAGTGATCAATCTCAGCAAAAACTTTTAATGCTAATGCAAATAAACGAATACCGTAGCTCAAGTTCAATCTGTGGGTTCACACTCACAAGTAATACTTTGATATTCTACGGCACTCACTTAACATACACAGGCGACGTCCTTCATACGAACGAAAAAATTAAAATCATCATCTAAGTAGCAAATGTGACCAAAGCTATAGCTGCAAATAGGATCAAAGTTTTATCATGCACTTGTTACGAAATATTTCAATTATGTGAATTTTATGAAAAAATCACTAGATTGTGTTTTTATGACTAAATTGTTTTTTTGCTTCGTAGCACTTTATTAAGATTCGTCCGGTGAAATTTTAGCACGCATAGAAAATTACGTATTCCAACAGTACGGGCGTGATGCTTCAACATTTGGTATGCCGTGTGAAAGCCAACGGTCGTGTGTTTGAGTTGTGTGCTGGTGTGTGTTGTGTGAAGTATGTTGTGCTTAGCAAGGATTTTGAGGGTAAGCAATTTGGATAGGCCTGGACAAGAGAGTCGATGTTGTGTGTACGCGTCAACCACAAGAGGGTGATATATAGCAGGATATTTGAGCTTGAAGAGTAAGCGAACAGCCTAGCAACGGGAAGTGGCTCAGCGGGGAGTTTTGTTAGAAAAACATACAGGAAAAAGATTGGGTCTCGAATTTACAGAGAAACATCTGGAGCTAGACTTAGAGAGCCAAGTTCTTGTCACAGCATTCTCACAGCCAATAAGGAGAAAGCGAGCCCCAGGTCCCCCAATTAAACAGCCAACTCGACATATAGAAGGGTTGTAGGCGTTCACTTCTGAAATTGCGGAGGACACGATTGGGCGAAGGAGAAATAGAGGGTGGTCGAAAAAAAAGAGAGATCAATCGTCGTCGGGAGGGTTGGGGCGGCTCTCTATAGAAAAGTTGACGTGAGGCTCTGAATGCAGTCGTCAAAAGCGCATTTCTTGAACTGATGATGTCTAGAGAATCGGAACTTAAACCCGTGTGATTGTGCTTGCAGCCTGGAGGCATGCTCATGTCCTGTGCTGTTGGAAACGTAGTATAGAAGAGGTTGCATTTTGTCATGTATTTGTGTGAAGTTAAACTTGTAAAGAGGGGTTGTTGGCCTTGCAATCATTAGGATAGCGTTGTCATGAGGGCTATTACGCTCGTATGATTCGTTTAAGGTAGTCGTAGGTGCACTATACCTTTAGGATATGTTGATTGTATGATAGCCTCATAAACGTGCGATAGGATGTTCCACCGTAATCATAAAAATTTCGCAACAACATCTTGAGTATCAAACACCTGACGACGTAAGCAGTATCTCATCAAGGCAGATGCGCACAGAAAAACGCGCTGTTGTAAGTGGGTCTCTTCATTCCGGTGAGTACCTCAAATTTTGTGTTGTTTTTTTAATCAATTGTAATTACTTTGGTGTGTGAATCTCCTATGTCATTTGTGTTTCATTGAAGGTATTCTGGTATGTGTTTTCTTTCTCGTGTATTTCATGGTTTCATGACTTCATGGAGGTATGCCAATTCCTCAAATTCCGAGAATCCGGTCTCCTCGTTAATGCAAATTAATGAGGAGCAGGACCATGTCTCATGACACATTGGACTTTCTTGATAGTAATTCCATATACATCTCAAAGTATGAAAAATGAAGAAAATTAACTACCATGACTAAATTTGAAACTGCGTCTAAAATCCAGAAGATAACGCACACCTTTCTGATTATGGGGATTTTTGGCTGCTGATTTAAATACACTATCTATGAGAAATTTTCTGCGTAAAATATGTTCGATTAAATTTGTAATCACCGATAATTATTATGGAAATCATCTCTGAAATTTATTATCGGTTCTAAATTTACTTAAATATCATTATTACAGTTTGAAGTGCGTGCTAACAAAGTTTACGAAGCGCAGTCAGACTTGGCGAAGCACAGTCATACTTGGCGGATGATCCTTAAATATCATTATTACAATTTGAAGCGTTAAATATATATTCAAATAAACAGATATTCAAATATTCACGAATCACAATCACATTTGACGAAGTGCAGTCAGACTTGACGAAGCACATTCGTATTTTCTAAAAACATCAACTTTTGGTGGCCAGGAATGGAACACGACGATGCTGAGCTTCGAGGAGGACCCTGAACCATTCGGACGCGCCCGAGACGCAAGCATCATCGGCATCGCGCAGGAGATGGGCATCGAGGTGATCGTGCGCACCTCGCACACGCTCTACAAGCTCGACAAGTAAGGTTGCGTTGGTTTGTGTGAAACTTCGTAATTATTCAATCATTCTTGACAATGAATTGTTGAATCAAATTATTACAGTTTGAAGAACGCGCTAAAATAGACATTCAAATATTTATGAAGCACTGTCTGACTATAAAACTTCGTAATTATCAAATCAAGCTAGGCTGTTGAATCATTCTATCTTTCATTACGAACTGCGTTGAAAATGTAGACTCACATATATTCTAACTTATGCAGAAAAATACATGTACTTGAATTTATTTAATGTTTAGACAGTGCCAATAAAGTTGGAAGACTACAAAAAGATGAGTGCACATTTATTTATTTGGGGAATTGAAAAAATCATTTCACTGCAGTAATTTTTTTTTAAAACCATAAGCATTCTTACAGTTGCTATACATTACAGGACCATATAGAAAAAAGCTAATTATTATTATTTTATTAAGCACAAGCAGTCTTATAACTGGAATACGCTTATTAACCAATTAATACGCAATGAATTATTTATTTATTTTTTTGAAAAAAAAGCACACGCATTTTCATAGCTGTGACGCGTTACAGGATCATAAAGAAAAAAGGCGGCAAGCCGCCACTGACGTACAAGACGTTCCAGAACATCCTGGCGATGATGGACCCCCCACCGCCTCCCGTCCCCCCCATCGAGGCAGGCGACCTGAAGCACGCACACACGCCTCTCCAGCATGACCACGACGACAAGTATGGTGTGCCTGACCTCGAGCACCTCGGTAAGCTTTGTGATTCCGATTCCTATTTTGTGAATACTTAACTCACTCTGTTGTCATATGATGTAGTATTGTGTCATTTCTTCTCTCTGCTGTCTTACATGGAGCACAGTCAGACTTGGCAGTCGTTTCTTCACTTTGTTGTCTTATCCATGTGTAATATTGTGCCATTTCCTACCGCGGTATATGAGATATTGTGGGCATCCGATAACTTCACGGAGAGCAACTGACGATTTTTTAAATTAAGGGGTGGGCTTGGAACAATCTAGCCTCCAACATGGATATCTGAAGATGTACAACAGGATTCATAATTCAGTACTGGAATGGTACGATCAACCTGATAACTAACTGTCCCAACCGAAATCTTACAATCGACCATCCAACCGAAGTCTCACAACCGACCTTTCAACCGCCCTCACAAACGACCATCCAACTGTCACGAACCGTCTAAAGGGTGTACGTTTAGGAATTGAGGGCTTTAAACCTCGGCTTAGAAAAGGGGAAAAAAGAAAACATCAACACTGAAAAACACAGGGAAAGGAGTAGGCGACAGAGGAGAGTAGAAAAGTGAGTTTATGTTCTATACACGCTAACACCAGTACACACCCGATCAACATAGGATAATGGTAACTACAACCAGCACATTTTGTATTAAATTTATTTAAATTTGTGAATGAACCAATGAGTTATGGATTGATGACATAAAAGAATACTGAAACAATTATGACACAACGAGGGAAATCACAGTGCAATAAATCAAATGAACATTATTATGTAATGGGCTAAGGTAAAGCACGACATAATGTTAGACGCAATAAAACACTGTCCTTTAACTCACCACAACACAGCCTAAAGATCGCCTTCGCTACCATAATCACTTACGTAAAGAGACAACGCAGTTATTGCGGCAAGCACTAGAAGACAACGCATGTATAAACCTGTCCAATTTGGTGTTCTTTTCTACGTACATTCGTTGAAATGCTGGTTTTCCATCCTTCGCAATTAAACTTGCACGGAACCGCCTAATTTGCTCTCTTCACAGTACCATTCCAGCGAGCGTCACCACCATCTTGCCGATTATTTCGGCTCCGCGTTGATGACGCTGGATCAATTTCGGCTTCATTCAGAGTTTTTACGTCAGAACTCCGAGTCTGCTCTCGTGGGTACTTTCACAACTTTTCCTGCCTGAGCTGATGCTTTGGCTTATGTCGACTGAAGTGGTTTCGATGCGCGCCGTTGCTGCTTTGCTGGTCCGTTTCCGAGCTTTGACGACTCGTCGTTTAGTGTATTGCCTCCGCGAAAGAGGGCCGGGCGCTTGGTATTTCGTGCGGAATCGTGCCGCTAGTTCGAACGTTGCTGCAGATTTTGCGATTGCGTGGTTCACTTCGGCCTGCTGAAAGTTCTGAAGAACTTGAATCTTTGTTTAGATCAACTCACAAGCACGGTGAAACCCTGTGGCGATATATAGCGTAATAGTTCTGTATAATCCGTAAAAGCGATAAAAGTGAGCATTAAATACGAACCAGGTAGGGTGGGGCCACACTTTTGGGGGTGTCGGTGAGGGTGAAATGTGGGAGAAGCTTCGCCTCAAAAGTTCAAAAGTTGGGGTAATGGCGGGGGGGGGGGGGGGGGGGGGGGGTTGAATGAGGATAGAGATCCAGTACGAACTGTGCGCAGATATTTTAGGGACCAATTAAATATTGAAACAAAAAGGGGGATGATAAGTAATGTTAAATGAAAAATATGCTAGGAGGTGTGCTATCGGTATTTCAATATACGCGCATGAATACGCAACCAAATTGATGGTATCGTCCAGTGCGCAAAGCGATGACGTTGACAAAGAGAGAGAACTGCCTAGCAACAGCCTATCAGCACACGGTAATTTACCGCGAAGAGAGAGATGTGGAGGCCGGCAAGAGCTTAACCAATCAGCAGCCGATACATTAGGACAATGAGGAAAATTTGCGAAGCTTCTAGAAGGAAGCAAGCGGAAAGAAAAAAAGCTCAGCTCAAGAACAAAACGGGGTCTTTTCCGGAGTGGTGCTGGTACAATTGACAGACACCGAATTGTGAGACCGGATGTTTTTCGGAGTGGTACTGGTACAATCGACAGACACCAAATTGTGTGGGCGAGGCACTGGTACAACACGCCGTGTGTGCCGGTGTGCTTACACTATGGACAGCTTAAAGGCATCAAAGGAATATGGTGCAGGACGGCGAATTTAATGTATCAAGAAAGTTCATGTCACCAACCATTGGCACGTCATGATGGCAAGTCCGGCGCAAGTGCTCAAGCATCATACTCGTGAGTTGATCTGCACGAAGATTCAAGTTTTTCAGTACTTTCAGCAGGCCGAAGTAAACCACGCAATCGCAAAATCTGAAGCAATGCTCGAACTAGCGACACGAAGTATTAAGTGCCCGGCCCTTTTGCGCGGAGGCAATACACTAAACGACGAGTCGTCAGAGCTCGAAAACAGACCAGCGAAGCAGCAACGGCCTGCATCGAAACCACTACATTCAACATAAGCCAAAGCATCAGCTCAGGCAGGAAAAGTTGGGAAAGTACCCACGAGAGCAGACTTGGAGTTCTGACATATAAACTCTGAATGAAGCCGAAATTGATCCAGTGCCAGCAACGCGGAGCCTAAATAATCTGCAAGATGGTGGCGACGCTCGCTGGAATGGTACTGTGAAGAGAGCAAATTAGGTGGTTCCGTGCAAGTATAATTGCGATGAATGGAGAATAAGTATTTCAACGAATGTATGTAGAAAAGAACACCAAATTGGACATGTTTCAACATGCGTTGTCTTCTAGTGCTTACTGCAATAACTGTGTTGTCTTTTTATGTAAGTGATGATGGTAGCGGAGGCGGTCTTTAGGTTTTGTTGTTCGCACTAAACCTTTCGGAATCACTTTGTGGTGAGTTAAGGGCAGTGTTTTATTGCGTCTAACCTTATGTCGTGCCTCACATTAGCTAATTACGCAATAATGTTCATTTGATTCTTTGCATTGTGTTTTCCCTTTTTGTGTCAAAATTGTTTCAATATTCTTTTACGTCGTCAATCCATAACTCATTTGTTCATTCATAAACTTGAATGAATTTAATGCAAAACGTGCTGCTTGTAGTTATCATTATTCAATGTTCATCAGATGTGTACTGGTGTTCGCGCGTATATAGAACAGAAACACTTTTCTACTTTCCTCTGTCGTCTATTCCTTTTCCCCTGTTTTTCAGCTCTGTTCCCTTTTAAAAGCTGCGGAGATTTAAAGCCCTCAATTCCGAAACGTATGCCCTTTAGACGTTTGGTGACACAATCGACCATCCAACCGACGTCTCACAACCGACCATCCAACCGACCTCACAACCGACCTCACAACCGACCTCACAACCGACCATCCAACCGACCATCCAACTGACGTCTTACAACCGACCTCACAACCGTCCATCCAGCCGACGTCTCACAACCTGCTGCGTCAACGCGTTAGTACCGAAGGACGCGACCTCCAGGCTTCTGTGGTTTAAGATGCTTTGTGTCGCACAGTCCGTGAGCTCGGCTGTAGCACGGCCAATAATTCCATTTACAGTCCTAAGCCCATCAAATTTCATACTTAACACATTAACTGACATGGGTTAAGCTTAAGTTTAATATTCAAATCAAATTTAAAGTCTAGCGTAGTAAGCAGTTTTAAAAATAGCCAACATAAACTGGATTGTGCCTTCATTTAGCTTCGATTAAGTATTTATGAAAACTGAATTTGTGACTACTGGTGGGTCAGCAGCATTATGAAAATTCCCTCCATGAACCACCGGTAGATCACATGGCGGTTAACGTGCTAATCATCCCTTCTTGTCGTTACTCGAACGTAACTTCCTGCAGCGCTTTTCGATCAACCATGTCTTCGTCTTTTCAAGATTCATGAACGCTCTTAAACATATCTTTTTCTCTCTAACTAGAAGTACCTTCACACACTTGTTGCATTCTCAAAATCTGATCCACACATTCTCCACTCTGCCGAAACCCGCACGGCTCTTTTCCAATTGCATTTTTTGTTTGCTCCTGTCATACACTTTACCAACCACACTTAACAGATACTTTGAATTACAGTACTCAAACGCATCCCTTTGCTCTACTAAGAAACACAAATTGAACAACTGCTCCAATCTATCACTCACAACGCGTTTTTTCAAACATGTAGCAGCAATTCTGTAGCAGCAAACCCAATGCTTCACATGACCGTGTTATTTTCAGAGCAAGATCCACTTACACCCTCGTGACTGATTCATCATTGTGACCTCGTGACCAATTCATCATGGCATTCTCGTTCCGTCTCCAGTCGCCTCAACCACTGCCTGCTTGTCATCATGCACGTTCAATAACCGTTCGAAATATTCTACGAGTTCAATTCTAGAACCCCCCCTCACTCAGACGTTACTCTATTTAATATCTTTCACTCTGCGCCCTTTTGTTTCCTCACGATCTCATACTCTTTTACTTTCCAATACATTTGTTTTTATTTCCCTTAAAATTTTCGTCTAATGTTCTACCTCTTCTCAAATCGGCCACTTTTTTGTATTCACTATCCTTCTCTCAGCATTTCTATCGTCTTTCATACATTTTCCAACCATCATCGTCTACTACATTTTATAATCATTCTTCTTATGAATTCCTCTTTTCCATGGTTCTCTTTTACTTCCTCATTCCACCATACACAACCCTTTAGTTTCTTTTCGCCAGGAGCTTGAAGCCACAATTTTCTCCAATACTGAGCATAATAGAATTTTTTATAAAGCTCTTATTCGCTCTCGACACTTCCACGTTCATTCTTATTCACTCTCTTTAGATTCTCTCTACCTTGACTTACACGTCTGTTTCTTCCTGGGGTCATTCAGCTCGCATGTTATCATCACGAAGCGTGCTCCTTTTCATCTTCTTCCTACTCTTCCTCTCACATGCACTGTAACTTTTACTACCACCAGAACTAAACCATTTGATCAATTTAAGTGGGTCATTTCAAGATTTGGCTATTTTCGTTTGATTCGTTTGACATTTAGCCAGTATATGTATTTGTTGAGAGTAAACTTTTTTACTCCCGTAACTTTTCGATTTAGTCCTTATTTTTTTACGAAAAATTAGTTGTTTGGTACATTTTTATGGATATTTCAAAAGAGCCCTCGTCGTTGAGTTTTAATGCTAGAACAAAACTAAACACAGTTTTAGAATCCTTGAAGCATTTCTAACAAACGTATTGAAGAAAATTGGAACATTTAAAAAAAAAATTGTGATAAGCGATATTTTATCATTACATCAATAATATATTATTTTTGGTTTTTAGCTGTATAATTTTTTTCCCCAATTTGGAAGTTTTCTTCAATACGTTTGTTAGAAATTTTCCAAGGATTCTAAAACTGTCTTTGGTTTTGTTCTAGCATCAAAACTCACTGACGAGTGTTCTTTTGAATGTTGGAAGTTAGAGGTTTTGAGTATGAAGCAATAAACAAAATTTTTTGTTGTAGTGTAATATAATGGAGAATTTATGTAATTGAATGTTGTTTTGATTTTTATTTCGATAATCTCCACGCATAGCTTCATATTCACACTGTGAATTGTAATTAACAAAAAACAAAATTATTTTTTTATAAAAATTATGAAATTTTATATTTGTAGTCTGATACTTATGAAATTTGACTGTTATATGTAACTTTTGAACAGAAACACAATTTTTTCCATTCATTTTTTCGATTCAGGCCTCAGTTTTTTGACCATAATTGGACAAATTGGTTTGTTAATTCATTTTTATTTATATTTCAAATGAATAGAACTTATTGAGTTTTTATGCTAGAACAAAACCAAAGACAGTTTTGGAAACCTTGAAGCATTGTAAACAAAGTCACGGTTTTATATTTTCCATTTGAATTTTTTTTTGTTTTTATATGGGATCGAAAATTCAGTATTTTTAGTCCTATTACCCCCCCCCCCCCTGGGAGGGGGGATCTAGTGTCCGTAGCGCCATAAAATTTTAGGACTGAATAGTTCACCACATAAGGGTCCTTTTCCAACAACAAAACAAAAAAAGCTCACCGACAGGGGCCTGGCAGGGGCCTGAGATGATCCCCTTAAACAATATCAGCAATTCAAAGCATAGCTCGTTTCTTTTTTCAATGCATGAGCATATAAGAAAGTTTCTATGTCTAAACTGAGTAAGAGAACTGAATGCTCAGTATCTTATTCAAAGCCTTTATTTTTTTTAGACGAACGCCCTAAAAAATACTGCATCCATTATCAACTTTTGTTCGAGTCTTCAATATCAAACAAGCAATCTCTTCCTTGTGAGTATAAATGTAGTAAGCTTGAGCTACCAGGGTAAGTTCAACTCAAGTGTGCACTAACTATACCGTGAGCTACTGGATCAGTTTAACTCAGGTGCACACCACGGTATAATAAACAAGGTAGGATCAAACAAGTCGTTTTTTCGTCGACCGTTTGGCAATGCTGACGTCATGGGAACGAACCAATAGTAGCGATCATATTGCATCTGGCAATACTGCTAGCTCCAAATCTGGCACCACTATTGGTCTAATGACATGTCGCAATGGTGACGTCATAAAGTTTGTTTGAAATAAAGCCGTTCTATTGACCAGCTGAACAAGGAGAGACTCTATCGTGGTGTGTACTAACGGCCCCGTGAGCTACTGGATCAGTTCAACTCAAGTGTGCACTAACTACACTGGGCAGGGTTCGAGACAGAGCACCTGCCTCCAGCGGTGTGGAAGGGAGGCGAGACGGAAGCGCTGTCCCGCCTCAAACACCACCTGGAGCGGAAGGCCTGGGTTGCCTCCTTTGGCCGCCCCAAAATGACGCCCCAGTCCCTCTTCGCCTGCCCCACTGGGCTCTCCCCCTACCTCCGCTTCGGCTGCCTCTCGGCCAGAAAGTTTTACACAGAGCTCAATGAACTCTACACTAAGGTATTTATATATGTATTTCTTTTTGAATTTACATTTCCTACAAGACTTTGTGTAGTGTTCAATTTCTCATATGAGAGTTCGTGCCTTGGTTGCCCGACAGGAGCTTCAAGATGGAGTTTGTTGAGACAGAAGGAAAGCTATCACACTGCATTCTTTTTAGATGCTAATCAATAATTTAGAAAATTAAATCTTTGTTTAAAGTTACGATTAGTAAAGAGAAAAGACGTGCGTTTCCATTTCGAGGAGAATACCTCAAGTTGGAGGCCACATTGCCAAGAGTAAGTAAGGTCGGTTTTGTGGTGCTAAAAGGCATGGAAAATGATATAATGTATTTTAGTATACTATTAACCAATCTCTGGTCATTTTACATAGGTTTAACAATAAATAAAATATAATTTTCATAACATATATGTCACGAGACAAGTCCGGATGCCCCTCATTAATTTACATTAACAAGGAGACCGGATTCTCGGAATTGAGGAATTGGCATACCTCTATGAAACCATGAAATGCACAAGGAAATACAGGCAACACAAAATGCACAAAATATTAAGATTCAATGATTAAAGATTACAAAATACTCAAATAATGGCGGTACACACCGAGTGATGAGACCCACTTACGACGGCGCGTTTTTCTATGCACATCCGCCTTGATGAGAGACTGCTTACGCATACAGGTTGAATACTCAGACTTGTGTTGCAAAATTTATGATTACTGAGGAACATCCTATTGCACGTTTTATGAGGCTACGGTACAATAAGCATATCATGAGGGTTAATCCAGTTTCTTTGACTATTAGCACCCCTAAAACTGAGTGTCCTCAGTGACTCCGTGTGGTGAGGACGGGTGTGGTGTTCGCTCCGAAACAAAGCGCCTATTGTTAGAAAGAATGTACCTCTAACCTAAATGGGTACCCACTCTCTCCATGAGTATTCAAATGTGATTTAAATACCCCATATATAAAAATAATCAACCTAAGAGTATAATATTCCCTCAAAAGTGTGAGAGTATTCAACCCTCGTTTACGCAACGAACCGAACTTCCTCAATCTTCAAGATGGCACCTAACAAACGACGCAGTACCAACAACAGCAGCAACAACAGCATCGAGTTTCAACCGAAGTTTGGTCAATACCCTGATGTGTCTAGCCTAACGAAAGACGGTAAAGAAGTGGTCTCCGTCCTAATAAAATATTTCGATTCAGTGATGACAAAATTTAATAGTGATATTGATAAAATGAAAAATTAAATAAGCCACCTTAAAACGCTATTTGAAACAAAAGAAGCGGAACACAAAAAAATTCTCGAAGAACAGAATGAGAAAATGGATAGCTTAACCTCCCGCCTCGACCAGTTGGAAAAAAAGATCAGCGCCGAGACATTGAAAACAAAAAATGTACTCTCGTCATTTCTGGAAGGGAAATACCGCAATCTCACGCAGACGAAATCTGTAAGGATACAGTCTGCCAGCTCCTGAAGGACAAGATCAACATTGACCTCTCCGACACTGACATCACGTCAGCTACAAGAATGGGGAAAAACCATGCAGTAACTGGGAACGTAGATCAAAGAAACATTGCATTTGAACTAATACATTATAACAAAAAACGTGAAATTCTCAACGCCTGCCGAGAAAAGAAACCAAAGTTCTTCTTCATAAATGAATACCTCATACTTCACGAGCTAACGCCATGTACATTCTGAGGATGGCCAAAAAGAAATTCCCGGATAAAGTTGGAATCCCAAGAACAGAGGATGGAAACATCTTCATATTTAACCCCGGAAACCCACATTCAAGACGCCGCGAGATCAACACGCCAGATGACCGACCTCGAGCAATACCTGATGTAACAACTAAATATGTCATCGAAGCAGGTCATGGGTGACTAGACTAGGTGATCCCCTAAATTAGATATGTCAATTTCGTGTTAGTTTAACCTCAATTAGGTATCATGTCAGTTTAACCTCAACTTGATGTTAGTTTAACTGAATCTATACAAATGTACAACAGATGTGTTTGTAAACATTTATGACAGCTGTGTGTGAACTTTTGAAACAACGCAATCAGCATTTTTTGCCTCCCAATGTTACTGTGAATTTTTTCTTTTTTAGCACTAAAGTTATCGTTACGCGTAAACCATATTAGCTGATTATATCAATGTCGTTATAATCTTTAAAACTTGTTACCTGTTGTATGTGAACTTGTGAAAACATCTATTGTCATGCAGCAATCTATTTACACCAATGTTGTGATATTGAACTCCAATATTATTCGCTCATGGACTGAGTTTATGTGTACTCACGTAATCGCACTAGATTTTTTTTATACTCTATTCTCTCGTACTTCATAAGCTAGTTTTTTAGACAGGAATATCCCTTAAAGCTTGACTCTGTATTTCGTTTTAAGCTTTATAGTACCTAATTCTTACCGTTTCCTAATTTTAAATGACTGATCACCCTGAGATATTCGAGGAAATCGACCCAGATCTCAATCATTTGAACAGAATATATCCAAACCTAAACGACTCTCATGAGTGTAGGTATACTAATATATCAAAATTCAACGAATCTATACGAATAACTGACCGAGATTTCTCACTCCTGTGTTGGAACTGTAGGTCACTCTATCCAAAATTGGAAGAGATACAAAATACTATTACTGAACTTAAATATAACCTAGACGTGATTAGCTTCACCGAAAGCTGGCTAGATGACTCGACTAATAACATGATTCGATTTGAAAATTATCATGGTCACCATTCGCTAAGAAAGAACCAGCGGGGCGGAGGCATCAGCACATATATATCTAACCACATAGACTCGAGAACCCTAGCAAGTGCAACAATGAATCAGGATCATATAGAATCACTCTTCGTAGAACTGTCTAGAGATGGTAAACGCATTGTGCTTGGAACGGTGTATAGGCCTCCTACAGCCTGTCCTATATCCTTCCTGAATGAGCTGAATCGTATTATTTCTCAGTTCAACAGGCCCTTATACAATGATATAATAATATGCGGTGACTTCAATTATGATCTACTGAAACATGAAAGCTATGAACCAATCTCTAATTTCCTAACAACCTTCCAGTCTCAATCCTTCCTTTCGATCATTACATAGCCTACTCGAATAACCTCAGAGTGTGCTACGCTGCTTGACAATATCTTTATGACAGACCGAAGTGATTTTCTTGCTGGAATAATTACTTCTGACTTATCAGATCGCATCCCAGTTTTTCTTATTAAGAAAAATGTCTATATTGCTTGCACCAAGGCACGGGCTGAAACTTACTCATATCGTAAAATAAACGAATCAAATCTTGAAGAAATGCGCACCGTTCTAGAAGAATCAATGCCTACATTGCACATCTCTCAACAAAACAATTATGCTACGAGCATTGATGAAGCAGTAGTAAAGTTGACTGAAACTATAATGACCGCATACAATCAGTGTTGCCCAATTGTAACTCGTACAGTTACCCCGAAAAATAAACAAAAGCCCTGGATTACTAGAGACATCGTGATAAATATAAAGAAACGTCAAGCGTACCTAGCCCTCCTTTGCGAAGGGCGAATATCTAGAGAAACATATAACCGATTCAGAAACTATGTAACAAACCAGATAAGAACATCAAAAAAGAACTACTTTACGCTCAAGTTTACTCAATTCAAAACTAACGTTAAAAAGACTTGGCATCTCCTTAACTCTTGCTGTAAACCGAATAATGCCGATAAAAAGAAAATTGAATATGTTATTCAAGATAATGTAAAATAGGGTAATGTTCGAATGGCCGGACGGTTCGAATCGTCGGTCATTCTAAGTTAATTTTCAATTTTGACGATCGATAGCAATCCAAAAGCCCCGTAAGACGCGTAGCAGATTACACCACTACAGGCCTTGCGGGTTGAGTTTTTAGATAGCTACCGAGCGCAAAAATTTAAAATTAACTAAGAATGACCGACGATTCGAACCGTCCGGCCTTTCGAACATTACCGTACCATGAGAAGAAAGAAATTGCTAATCTCTTTAACAACTTCTTCGTAAACGTAGGGAAAACTATAGCTGATGGTATTCCAAGTGAACCTACTGATCACCTGGAATTTATGGATAATATTCGAGAACCCAACTCCTTTTTCTTTACGCCTACAAACTCCTCCGATGTAATTACGTGCATAAACAACATGAAAAATAAATCGAATGGGTTACAAACGTTTCCGACTAAAGTACTTAAAGTTATTGCTGACATTGTAGCCCCGCTGATATCAAATATTATTAACCAGTCTCTCTTTCTAGGCACTTTCCCGAACTCCCTCAAAATTGCTAGAGTAACCCCTATCTTTAAAAGTGGTGAAAAAACATTTGTAAACAATTATCGACCTATCTCCGTACTACCAATTATTAACAAAGTATTCGAAAAGATTGTGTATAAAAAAGTGTACTCCTATTGTGAACAAAAATCATTTCTTTACTATAAACAATACGGCTTTCGCTCTAAAAAATCAACAACAAAGGCTATATTAAATCATCTACAATTCCTCTATTCTAATATAGATGAAGGAAAGCCTGTCTTCTCTGTATTTCTTGACTTTCGAAAAGCATTCGATTGTGTGGACCATAAAATACTACTCTCGAAACTACACTGTTATGGCATTCGAGAGATTGCCCGTGATTGGTTCAGATCATACCTAACAAACCGGGAGCAATACGTTGTCATTGACAACGCAAAATCAGACCCACAGACAATTAGCCATGGAGTTCCACAAGGATCTGTTCTTGGGCCTCTCCTGTTTCTGATTTTTATCAATGGTATTGTAAAATCTACATCATTCTTCAAATTCATACTTTTTGCCGATGACAGTACGCTTTCTGCGGTCCTTCCGAACCAAAATCCTGCTATGATTGTGGAGAGTATAAATAATGAACTTCATAAGGTTTCATCGTGGCTCAAGGCTAATAAAATAAGCCTTAATATTGATAAAACAAATTATATTACATTCTCATAAAAGAAAGATGGTCTCCCATGCATTAAAATTGGCGAAGGTGAAATCGAAGAAACCAACTCATGTAAGTTTCTGGGCATCATAATAGATAAACATCTGACCTTCAAAGAGCACATCACTCATATTAGTTCTAAATTATCAAAATCCATCGGAATCACAAATAAAGTTAGAAATTTTCTGCCTGAAACACTTACAAATGCTCTACCGAACGCTCATTTCTCCATACTTGCAATACGGAATAGAAGCAGGGCACGGAACTGATGAAAATAAAACCTACAAAATTTTTACTCTGCAGAAAAGAGCTGTCAGAGCGGTAAAGAACCTAGAATATAATGCTCACACAAATGATTCTTTCAAAAATTTACAAATACTTAAACTTTCGGATCTCAACAAAATCTCCATCTGTAATTTCATTTACAAAACATTAAGAAATGATGACGACAATAGCCTAAGACAATTATTGAGTGCGCAAACTTAACAACCATTTAACCCGAAATAGAAGTAAATTCATGCTTCCTTATTATTCAAAGGCCCGGTCGCAACTCGCAACACAGTATCCTCTTCGTTGGAACCAAAACTTGGAACTCTATACCTGCGGAGATCCGTAAATGTAATTCGTACAAAGTATTCAAAAGACATCTTGAGTCTCACTTCCTATCAGAATACTAGTCGTGTGAGATCACCATGTCAAATCTTGCCTCCTACATGTAACTAATGATAAATGTAATAATGTAACTGTAAATATAATAAAGTAATAATGTAACTTGCCTTGGGTAACATAACCGATCTTCAGTCTGCTCTTGAATCGTTTTATCGAACATACTGTTAAATATAGCCGATTTGACCTACATTGTAATATACAGCATAAAATATCGAGTTAATTATCTCAATGATCAGTCTAATGCGAAACTAGGTTAAGTGAACTAGGTTAAACATTATTGTACACCTTAGAATAACGTGATGATAGGATGCCTTAGAAGTCGCTGAACTCGTTCGGACCCACAGGTAAGCTATACTCAAATTTGACCATTGTACTAGACTTAAGAAACATTCTAACTCTGTATCACCTGTGGTAAATAAATTGTTTAAATTGTTCAAACTACCTCAAAAACGCAACCCCCTATTACAAACACATTAACGCAATTGATAAAATTGGAGATGATATGAACATAATAGCTCCCATGAAAACGCTGTCCTACTGATTGGCCGGCCAACCCCGGATCATAAAATAAGACCCCAACAATTCCTGTGAACGAAAATGGGCACCAATAATGCATGTTGACTATCATGACACTTTCTTTACTGCCTGGAACAATTGCACTCCACAAACACACATCACCGGGCGCTTGGCGGCATTCTCCTGGAACCGAACTTCAAGAGCACGTTCTGTATTGATGAGATACAGTTTATTTTTACAAGACTTCAGTTCATATTGCTGATAGGCATTTCTGCGCGGTTACTGTGCTTCGTTGACTTGAACTGGTGGCCTCTTAACATCTTTTCTTCATTATTCCTACCATCTGCAAAATCAAATGTTGCTCCACTCAATTCATTTTTACAGCTAGATCTAATTAGCATATTTGTTTGCATTACATTAAAGAATATATATAAGCATATATGTATATATATTTTGCATATATATATGCAACATCAATTTTTGGCAAACAAGTTTGTGAGCGATTTCCTAGTAACATGAATTTCTTCACTCACCTCTTCCAACAGGAGTAATTCGTATGTATCAATTTTGCATTTCTCTCCGGCAGTATATTTCCTGGTTTTCTTATTTGAAATTATTCTCTGAAATAAGAACGAGGAAATAAATAAAGTTCTGGATTACATTGTAGCGTGAAACTTTTGTTCTCAATTTAGCCACTTTTTTCACTTGTGCTTTCTCGAACCTCACGTCACGACCTCATCAGTCGAACTGCCTTCCCTCACGAGCTAGATCTTCCTTGTGGATCTGTTCTTCTCTAACCCACTCGATGAAGGAACCAATCTCATATTAAGAGTTTTAGCGGTGTTCGTTTAGCTCCTCCTTTATTTCCCAGCATAGCAGTCACCATTGGTTATTCTGATGCTTCGAATTCCCCTCCCCTCAAGTGTTCAAAGTCTAAAATCTTTTTTTTTTTTTTGCAAGCCTTTCCGACCCATATTTTCTCGGTATACTTCTTGTAGAAGTTTATGCTTCGTGGTGCGAGCTCCGCTTGTCGCTGCCCCAAACACACAGCGAGGATCTCAAGCACCCTAATTCAACCTATGCCCTCGAGTTTTATTGGCCCTTAGAATGCCAGCCTTCTCACCCTTCTCACCGCTTGAAACAACACACAGCTCATGGAACCAAATACACAACACCACACCATGTTCAGCCCCAACCTATCCAAAATTGCTTACACACAACCCTTGTCAAGCACAATACACTTCGCTCTAGTCACATAAAACACATTTGAAACATAAACACCAGGACTCACACGGCATACAAAATGTTGATGCAACAAGTATTATAGACCGACCGGGGCCCCGGCCCCGGCCCCGGCCAACCCCGGCCATTTTGGCTGACCCCAGCCCCGGCCCCGGCAAGCCCCGACAATTTTTGCAGACCCCGGCCCCGGCCTCGGCAAAATAGTGCCCTAAACCGGGGTTTTGGCCGGGGTTTTTAGTTTTTACTACACCTTTTTCACTTCAAATTAATTCAAGTCAAGGTCAATTTAATCCAAGATAAGTTCAATTTAATCAAAGTCAGATTCAAATTAATCCAAGTCAAGTTCAAATTAATGCAAGTTGAATTCAAATTAAACGTGCTAAGTATCCAGCATCAAAAGGCAGAGTGTGATTCAGATCTTTGAGCGGAGTAACATATACAGTAGATATCAATTATAAAAACTTCGTATTAAGTACATATTAAAGTTGTTTTTCAATTCTACATTAATGGCAGTGTGCATCCATTCAAATATTTATGTTCAAAGACAATTTTATGTTATACATGCACATACACATAGTAGTATCGAGGATTTAATTACTCATATAGAGATTTATATGCGTGAAATTTCGTTTTATCACGTATATAAAATCATATATGCATGCAACTACGAAAGATTACCATTGGATGATATGTAGATTTGACCTTTAAAAGAAATATAGCAAAGATGTCTGTTTTTGCTTGTTCAAACGATTTTTGTAAGAATAAGTTTCAATTAATTTTATCGATCGAGATGAAATATTTGCCTAGGCCTATTCAATTGAAGGGATGGCACAATTTTTATTGCTATTGCAGGATTGTATCTGTGTAATAATGTACTCCAATAAATTGTAATCAAATGTATCGTACATAAGTACTCAGTGAATCGCATTTGCTCATTTATTTTAAAGGTTAAATCTACACATCGTCCAGTGGCAATCATTTGTAATTGCATGCACCAATGATTTCATAAATGTGGCAAAGTGAAATTTCAGGCATGTAAATCTTTAAATGAGTGTAAATAAATCCTCGATACTATATATATATGTGTGTGTATATCTGTAACATAAAAGTACCTTTGAACATAATTATTTGAATGGATGCATACTGCCATTAATTTAGAATTATAAAACAACTTTAAAGTGTAGTACAATACGAATTTTTTATAATTGACTTCTATCTGTTACTCCACTCAAAGATCTGAATCACACTCTGCCTCCTGATGCTGGATACTTAGCACATTTTACGACAGCTTGTTTTAATACTGTAGAAATTTTATGTATTCTTTGCTGAAAGGAAAAACATTTTTCTTGCTCATCACATTCAACAAATACATTTTTAATGCAAAAAACGCTCAAATTAACGAGGGACTTATGTCGATTCTTAATTCAACTTGGTACTGGATTAATTTGAACGTGATTTGGATTAATTTAAATTTGACTTGGATTAATTTGAACTTCACTTGGACTTATTTGAACTTCACTTGGATTGATATGAATTTGATTTGGATTAATTTGAACTTGACTTTGATTAAATTGAAGTTGATTTGGATTAATTTGAACTTGACTTGGATTAATTTGAACTTGATTTGGATAAATAATTTGAAGTGAATAAAGCACAGTGTGCCCGGCTACCTGCACGTGAAAAATTCACGTGTCTTTAAAATAGATTTAAAACGATTTCTCAAGAGATTTGCGATTTCATTGCAATCCTGAAGAACATGCAGTCACTGAGAAGAAAAAGCAATATTTATGCTACCATCCAGTGTAATTATAATTCAGTGCGCAGTTATTGACATGAAAGAATCTCGACTTAGAGAGGTCATAATATCAGCAGTTAATGAGAAGACGCTATTTTTGTTAATTTACTTTTGTATTTCCTCTGAAATAGCAAACTGAATTTGGATACTGAGGTCCGGAATTGGTTTTGTTGTAATTACCTTCTCTGATGGAACTTGAAACTTCTTATCCAAAAACCCTACAAAAATTAAAAAAGTTTCCTTTTCCATAGGGTCGTAAGGACTGAGCGCGTCACAAAGCCAGTAAATTAACAAGTTCTCTCTATGTATGTTGTCAGTATTATTTGGCTACCAGTTTATAGATTGAGTAAATGTTTCTTTTAAAGTCAACTGTTTGCCAGTAGACGAAGACGACTTGCTACAATCGGCAGTTTTGTCACTGCTGCAGCCTAAACTGCCTTTGTTTGTTTTCAATACATAGACATTTAGTTTTTCTTCTCGTTCATTTTGTTTCTTTTTTTAAATTTTTTTCGTTGTTTGGTTTTCTTCAGCTTCCAGGAATTGATCATTTTGTGTCGATTTTAGATGGCCCCATAAATATTTCATTGAGAAAGTTTTCTAAGATGCACCAGCCGCTCCTCGTCGTATATTTGCTTCACAAATGGTGCACACTTTAATTTTCTACACTCTTCACCGATAGGTAAAAGTAATCCCATACTGCTGACGATTACTTTTAGTCATTACACCGGGTGTCCCACCAAAATGTCACTGAGTTTTAATTGATTATATTTCCGCTTTAAATTAACATATTTTCATTTCCATTTTTTCACAATGTAGTAAATTTTATTTCATAATTACTTGCTCCATAATTTATTTCGAATAATTTATGTTTTTTTGAAAATCGTTTAACAACAACTTTACAGTGATCGATTAACTGAAACGGATAGAAAAACTAATTTTTCGAAGGAAAACATTTTAAAACAATATTGATATTCTTCCTTATTT
Organism: Morinoia aosen; assembly: GCA_030386875.1. Taxonomy (NCBI): domain Eukaryota; kingdom Metazoa; phylum Arthropoda; class Malacostraca; order Amphipoda; family Talitridae; genus Morinoia; species Morinoia aosen. The sequence goes on along the minus strand of CM059570.1, from coordinate 68,455,097 downwards.
TGCACTACCCAAAAAAGCGAACAAACAAAAACCTAAAAGAGTAACAAATCCACACATTAAATAAAGTTTGAATAAAAAAGTAATTTAGTATCCTTCGACATACTCACCATTTCTCTCAAGCAAGCATTACTTCTAGCCACTATCAAACGAAGAGTTTGCGGATCATTTCACCGTTTTCTTTTAGTTCTTGAAACACTTCAACTCGTTGTCGAAGAATTATTAACGATCGAGGTGATGTTTTGAAAACGCGTTTCTTCACAGTAGGTATTGAGAAATGAAGAAGATCACTAGTGTTGTTTTTAAAACTTTTCCTTTGAACAAATAATTTTTCTGCCTCTTTCAGTAAATCGATCACTGTAAAGTGGTTATTAAACGATTTTAAAAAACCTAAATTATTCGTAAAATGAAAAGAAGAACCAATACAAAATGGAACATTCTTTTAATGGCAAACGTTTCGGAATCTCTGATTCCATCATAAGTGCTGTAAAACAAGGAATGAAATACCTACAAAGAAATACCTTGTGAAATGCCTACTGTGAAATATCGTCTGTGATGTATCGTTCACAGGAAGAGGCCCTGAAATTCTTTGACTACATAAATGGATATCACGCCAAGATAAATTTCACAATGGAAACTGAGCAGAATGAAAAATTGCCATTTTTAGACGTTCTCTTAAAGAAAACTAATTCCATGTTCACCACCTCTGTTTATAGAAAACCTACATTTACGGGATTATGTACCAATTTCTTCAGTTGCATTTACAAGGATTATAGTAAAACAAGTGTCACTACATTATTACATAGAGCATACTGTATTTCAAATTCAAATATAATATTTCATGATGAAGTGAAATATGTCAAAAAGTTACTTGTACAAAATAAATGCCATGTATCTTTAATTAACAATCTGGTCAAAAAGTTTTTAGACAAAAAACTTTCCTCTCCGCGTACAATTCTGACCGCACCAAAGAAGAAAGTTTTCATCGAGCTCCATTCTTGGGCTATCTTTACAAGGAGATGAGAAAGGATCTTTTATAACTGATACACTCTCATTTTACTTTCATTGACGTGTTACCATTTTATTGAAATATTTTTAAAATGAGTTCATTTTTCAATAGGAAAGAACGTTTGGAAGAGTGCCTGAGAAATGGTTGTGTCCACTTGTATAAATGTGATTGCTGCCTGCAGTCCCATGTTGGAAGTACCACACTCTAGCAATTTATTCGTCACAGCCAACTTATTATTATATCTCCCATAGAATCAGCCGTCCATACTCATCTCCCTCCAAGTCAGCCATCATAGATCATTGCCATAATTCAAACCACCCTTTCAAAAGTTCCAATTTCTCCATACCTTGTAGAATTGCAGAGGAATTTGACCTTAAAATTTTGGAATCATTGTTCATTTTTACCCATATACCTCAGCTAAATAATGATCAAAGTGCGATGAAATCAAATATTGCCCCAACTGTGTAAATAAGAGTGTGTTGGAATGTGTGTGTGTCCGTGTGTTTTGTGTGTGTGTGTGCAGTTCTATTACTTTGTGTAGATGTTATTGTGTGTTGGTTTGATTGCTAGAACTTAGGTGTATGTGTACGTATGGCTTCGAATGTTTAAGAGAAATTGTGTTTTTATTTTTAATGGTTAGGCATAGCTATTTTTTGATGTAGCTATAGTGATATTAATTTCTTATAGCTTTTCGCAATTTGTTCAGTATCGTTTTTCATTCCTTGTTTTACAGCACTGATGATGGTATCAGAGATTGCAAAACGTTTGCCATTAAAAGAATGTTCCCTTTTATATTGGTTCTTCTTTTCGTTTAACGTATTAGATTTCCCAAAAATCGCACTTTTAATTCTATTAAATAATTCGAAAAGGAAACAAAATTTACCACATTGTGAAAAAAAGACAATTTAAATATGTTAATTTAAAGCGGAGATAGAATCAATTAAAAAGTCGGGGACATTTTGTGGAACACCCGGTATAGTTAATTAATATAATTGTTTCTGTATTAATTAATTCAACAAGCAATGCAACTGCAAGTCTACAAGACTTTATTGACTTGACATAAATACACACCCAACCGCAACCGTCATTCAACATGCATTGAGCCACTTACCGGCGTTGTGTATTACGTCATCGTGACACGTCCTGAGATGGTCTGAACCCCGGCCCCGGCCATGATAAATTTGATAACCCCGGCCCCGGCCCAGCCCCGGCCATGACAAATTTGTTGACCTCGGCCCCGGCCAAATTTTCAACCCCGGTCGGTCTATAACAAGTACACACTGTTGGAAGACGTAATTTTTTATTACGTGCAGTAGTTGATTCAATAAATTCATAAAATTAAAATATTTCATAACATATATACAATAATTGGCCGAGTTATCGTAAAATTTTTGAAGGTATACAAAAAGTAATGCATAAAATTATTGAAATATTGAACTGATTTCGACCACTCAAGCAGGCTGTGCATAAGAATGAATACAATTTGAACTATGTAGTAACGAGCCAAAGTTGCAGTGCAACATTCCTAAACTTGGAAGATGAAACTCAGCGCAAACAAGACGTCTTAGACAAGCTTTCGTAATACTCCTGGCTCAAGTTAGAGGTTGCAATATATTTTTCAGATTCTTTCTCGATTCAGTTATGGAACACAACGGCATGTGCTCCTGCGAATGCAACCATTCCTCCAGTGATAGGAGTAAATGAAAGAAAGATTGAAAGAAAAGCCGTTAATTGCCAAAAAAGTTGATACAAGAGATGTTTTACACATTGCATTTAAAAAAAATTAATATAAAGCTCTTTAATTGATAAATAAACCATACGAGGCGTACTATGGCCGTGTCGGGGGCAAATTTTGTTATTGAGAGAAAGCGCGTGAATTAAACGGTTTTCTTTACACCCGAGAAGATTCTCAATATTTTAGAACTTTAAAGTTGTTGATTGTGAAGTGTTGAAGTTGCTGCCCTCAGATCAAGAAGGTGCCGGCCCCGGTGTCACTGCACGGACATTTGCTGTGGCGAGAGTTCTTCTACACGGCGGCCACCAACAATCCCAAGTTCGACCACATGAAAGGCAACCCCATATGCGTCCAGATTCCTTGGGATAAAAATCCAGAAGCCTTGGCCAAGTGGGCTCATGTAAGTTTCTTTTCGAATAGAATTTTTTGTGCTTTATACACACTACAGGCACTATGGAACATCGATGGACATTCTTCAGCTCTGATTTTCGCTCTATGTGCAGACTCGTAAGCGAATGCAAAGCATTTCTCAGCACTCGTACACAATTTAATCTGGTATCGCCTTTGCTCTCCTTGGCAGACAAGCTATCGATTTTGCAGGTAAAAGTCAACTGATAATATGAATGAGGCTCAGGCTCTGATATAATCATCCCAAACTATGAACGCTCATTAGCACTGGTCCAAGGAAATTTAAATAATAAAATTGGCGTCTGTAGGGATAATCCCACTGTAATTCTACATCAGTAGTTCAATAACTCTCTAGCCACATCACAATTAGATCCAACACCTTTCAATCTTCAAGACTGTCACCTCCAATAACCATCTAGACACAAAATTGTCAATTCCAATAACGCTCTCAATACCAGACCAAGTCCAATAATGTTCTGGGCACCAGATAATCTGGTCCAGTTTTTCTCTAGATACCAGACTGTTAGGCCCAATAACTCTTCAGACCAGTGATCCCCAAGCTAGGGGGCGCGCCCCCTAGGGGGCCGCGAGGAGGGTACAAGGGGGGTGTGAGGTCATCTGCTCAAAATTATTTGTTTAATTAGAATGATAAAATCATTTAAAGAACAAATATCTGTAATTACACACATGTAAAGTATAATTATAGCAGTCACTCCAACCCGTTTTCTACTAAGCTAGTTCTCTTTACACGTTTAGGACAAGTCAATGATACCAACCACTCTGACGCCACTTAGGGACTCGTCACAAACTCCCAATACTCCATCCCGTCAACCTGAGCACGTATTCCCCTTGTCCACGCTAGGGATTTATTTCACTCTTCAATTCTGGATCACATACGTGTATGAGTGACATTGTAACCTTGACGATTTGCAAGGATAGAACGATGCAGAATGGAATGTCTTGTTGATTGTGTGAAATACTCGTTGTGATCGAAAGTGTGAAATGTGAATAATACGCGGAGAGTTTTGTACGGTAGTTTGAATGTATGTGGTGAAGTGTGTGCGTTGATTCCAGTATAGGCGGCGAAACGTGTGTGTGACAAATTAAGTGTACTGTATATGTTGCTGGGTTGATGGTTCAATCGCCATATCTATTCACTTAATAAAAAACGCTAATAAAATTCTCAGGCAGCAGAAAGAAGCGAATCTATTATAAAAAAGTAGAAATGATAAAACAAAGCCAAAAACACGATAACAGACTAAACCACTGCAAACACAAACTGAACTCTCGACACGTAAACAAAACTAAACCACCGTGCACGCACTACTCTACATCACACCAAAAACGTACCATCATATCACAATTCAGTCATCGCCAAAATCGCTAATATAAGGGTAGCTGCACACCAAAAGACGGCAAGCAACAAAGCAAGCAAGAGAGAAAGATGTTAGGCAAGATCTATCACACACCAAAAGATAGCCAGTTTGCTCCTGAATGTCATGGAGAGAGATCTATAACAAAAATGAGCGGCACAAGCATGTGTTTGTAACGTTGAGTATCATTCCTTCTTCGTCCCATTGCTTTGAAACATGTTATCTGTCACTGTGCTTTGGATCTTTTGACTTCCAAAGGCACAATACAGCAAAAACTTTGGATATAAGGAGTTCAGTCTATGCTGGAAGAATTGAGCAGCACACCTTCCTCGTCGATATCTCACAACGCACTGCCAGACGTTTCCCGCTGCAGCTTTCAAGCGTGAAACCATCTTCGAGTCGCTTCCTCGCTTCAGCCAGTCTTCAATCTTTCTCACTCGCTCGCTAGCTTGCTTGTGGTGTGCGCACTCCCATAGGAATACATGTATATCGATTCAAGCTTGCTCGCTTTCTCGCCTCAAATCTTTCGGTGTGCAGGCACCCTTAGGGTGGCTGCACACCAAAAGATTTGAAGCGAGAAAGCAAGCAAGCTTGAATTGATTAACATGGATTCCTATAGGAGTGCACACACTGCAAGCAAGCAAGCGAGCGAGCAAGAAAGACTGAAGATGGGCTGAAGCGAGAAAGCGACTCGAAGATAGTTTCACGCTTGAAAGGCTGAAAGCTGAAGCGAGAAAGCTCTGACAGTCCGCGTTGAGATGTCGACGAGGAAGGTGTGTTGCTCAATTCCTCCAGCATAGACTGAACTCCTTATAACCGAAGTTTATCCTGTAGTGTGCCTTTGGAACTCAAAAGATCCAAAGCAAAGTGACAGATTTCATGTTTTACAGCAATGGGACAAAGTAGGAATGAAATTCAACGTTACAAACACATGCATGTTCCGCTTGTTTTTGTTATAAACTCCTCTCCATGACATTCTGGAGCAAATTAGCCGTCTTTTGGTGTGTGATAGATCTCGCCTGACATTTTTCTCTCCCGCTTGCTTTCTCGCTTTCAGTCTTTAGGTGTGTAAACACCCTAACCAGATCCAACAAACAAAGGTATATGAGCACAATTATGCCAAGGTCGACACTATGCAAAACATCGCTCGTCAAATCAACACATTGCAACAATGTAGATTCAACAAACCGATTAAACTCGACCCTTGGTCTGTATTTTGCATGCTTATGTTGAGGATGAGCCATCAGCTTCTGATAGAAAAAGTCAAAGACAGGATGAATCGAATTACAAAACTAAAGCTTCGTATTAAGCTTTGTACTGAAGCTTCATACTAAAGCTTCGTACTGAAGCTTTGTACTGAAGCTTTGTACTAAAGCCTCTTAATACAGCTTCGTTATAAAGCTTCGTAAGGTTTTGAAGTCGCTGAACTTAATCGAGCCCTCAAGTAGCTATACTCAAATGTGTCCATTGTACTAGACTTAGGATAAAGATACAATCTACTGTTGTATAACTTGTGGTAAATAGATTGTTTGAAGCTTCGTACTAAAGCTTTTCTATGCATGTACAAATATCATAATTTGATGTTATGGCGAGCAGGGCCAGACTGGGTTCCCGTGGATAGACGCGATCATGACACAGCTGCGCACCGAGGGCTGGATTCACAACGTAGCTCGTCACGCGGTTGCCTGCTTCCTGACGCGCGGAGACCTCTGGGTGTCCTGGGAGGAAGGCATGAAGGTGACCTACGATGCTCGGTTGTTGGTTTCTCTCCTTATTGAATGTTGTTTCTTTTATAATTCAGTGGGCATGAAGGTGATCTGCGCTACTCGATAGCTTGTGTCCCTCCTCATTAAATGTTGTATTGTTTTATAATCCAGTGGGCATGAAGGTGATCTACGCTACTCGATACCTTGTTTCCCTCCTCATTGAATGTGGTATTGTTTTATAATCCAATGGGCGTGAAGGTGATCTGCGCTCCTCAATTGCTGGTGTCCCTTCTCATTGAATGTTGTATTGTTTTAGAATTCAGTGGCATGGAGGTGATATGTGCTGCTCAATTGCTGGCATCCCTCCTCATTGAATGTTGTTTTGTTCTAGAATTCAGTGGTTTTTAATCTGGGTTCGGTAAGTCGAACCCCGTGTTCGGCACGGTACAGTTTGTGCACTAATACAATATATAGTTATATATTTATGTTTTGAATTAAAAAAATTCTCATTATATTCATCCAACTATTAGGGTTTCGATGAATGCATGTACGGAACTTGTGGGGTTCAGTACCTCCAACATATTGAAGTACCACTATCTTATATTATACATACTCTTTTGCGAATATAACTTCTCCCAGATTTTTGTATACTAAGAATTCGTATTCAATTTTCATTTCCTGTAATAATTCTTTGGCTAAACTAAAGCATTTAGCTCTAGTTCAGCCGATGCTAAACTAAAGCATCGGTAGAAATTATCCTATTGGTGGGTCGATTTCTTATGAATCTCATTTGCATGGTGAGAACTTTGAACGTATAAGAGCACATAATTATGATGAGCGCTTTTTAATATAAAATTTTATCTTCAATACTGAAATATGAGTAGACTGCAAAATTTAATACATCCAGAAGATGAATAAGATAAAATCGTGTATATGTCTGGAACACGTGGGACGTAAGTTCGTTGCGTTAATATATCGTGCTTCAAGAAAAATGTATTTCAATGTATTAGAAGTATTTTCATTGTAACGTAAATGTATTAATGTATATGTAGTTTCAATGCTAATAAAATTCAAAATAGTGAACCGATGTTAACACACTTGACCTCATTGGATGCAAAAATTAATTTTATCACACCCTTAGTTGTGAACGTGATACAATTATTTTGTGAAATGAGTAGTTATCTGCTCTGTAATTTCTAGACGAATTAATATAAGATACTACTTACAAAAGAGCAAGGCATTTTAATTGCAAATAGCTACTTTCAAACAAGAAGCTACAAACCAGTGTCCTAGTTTTTGTCAGAAGCTTTTCCTGGCAGATCATCTCAAACTTAACTAAACTTGTATCACAATGGCGTAAATGTAATAATAAAGAAATTGTGTGCTATTTAAACAAGGCTAAAAGTGGAAGAAAAAGAACTGCAAAAATTAAAAAATATACATTAATTTGATTTCCACGATGATTCACGAAAATCAATGATTTTCGTGCCGAAGAAATAACTTCAATACGTCCTGTACTACCATCAGCCGAATAATTCCAAAACATTTGAACTTTTATCCTTACAAAATGCAATCACAACAACGCACTGAACATGACTGTTTTGATTATTGGTTTTTGTCAGGCTATTGTCGTCGATGCCGACTTGTGCCTATATAATTTAATAGGAGGGAAAATAATCCTCCCCGCATAACTGAAAACTCGTATCACAGATACTTGAGAAACCTACATCCATCACGATCCTCAAAATTTAAAAAAAAAAAGAAATACTTGAGAAGAAAAACTTCAATCGCAAAACTAAAAAGAAAACTTGAATGGAAATACGAAAACGAAAACTCCTTAGCCAGAAAATTCTTCGGCTCTAAAACTTCAAAGCTTGATTTTTATATCGGCTTAAATTTCAACAGCTCGAATTTCATTTCGGCTCTAACTTTCTAAGCCTGTATTACCAGCGCGAAAAACTTAGCTTGATTCGTCTCGGCTCAAATTTCGAAAGCTTGAAAAACCAGCTCAAATCTTCAAACCTTGTAACCAGATCGGACTCAGAAAATTACTGAATAATATTCGCAACTTGGAAACTGTTGAAAAGCCCTCGCCTTAATAAAATAAATACTCAGCAACTGACTTCTCTCATATCCCTGAAAAATCAGGAAGATTCTCCGGAATAAAAGCCTTGAAACTTACGGCCCTCAGAACCCTAAAATAGGGAAACTATCTAACTTTTGGCGCCCAATGTGGATACAGCCAAACGGAAAATTTAACAATTTGGCGCCCGAACAAAGGGACTGCCAAACCAAAAATTGAACAATTTGGCGCCCGAACAGGGACTACGAATCCTGAAAGCTAAGAAAAAAATAAAATAAAACAGGAGGACTTGACTCCCTGAAGCAGAAGAAAATAAAGAAGGACTTTGAATCCTGCACACCAAGAAAAATAAAAAGGAACCTCGACTTCCTGAAGCAAAAAAAATTTTCAAAATGGATTGCGTCCAACGTGCCCGAGAGTACATGACTGCCCTAGGCCTCACTCCAGAGCAACCAGACTACCGTGAAACCTTCCTTCAAAGAATAAGAATTCTGTAGGAAGCTGAAGAACGAGAACGAGAACGAGCACTAGAAAAAGAAGAACGAGAAAGAGAAAGAGAAGAACGAGAAAGAGAAGAGCGAGAACGAGAAAGAGAACGAGAGGGAGAAAGAGAACGAGAGAGAGAAAGAGAACGAGAGCATGAAAGCCAGCAAAGGGTACCAGAAGCCAGACGGGTCAAAATACCCGATATCGCTGCTTTTAACCCTGAACAAGAGGGGATCCAAGAATTCATGCAGCGTTTCGAGAGTCACAGCAACGCACTCGAATACACGGAATTTGAGGCTGTTCTCGCACTAGAAAATCTAGTAACGGCTAAGGAAAGAAGACTCATCCAGACATTGGCCGCTGTCGACCGCTACCAATTTAGGGAAATCAAAAATTTACTGCTGGAGTCCCACAAGATAACCCCCGCTAAACTGCGCAGTAACTACTATGAACTGAAGCCTGAGGAAGGAGACAATATGAGTCGATACATCCGGAGATTGGAACAAGCGCTTAACGCATGGCTTACCGGAAGCCAAGTAGAAGAAAACTACGACCAATTGAAAAATTTCATGCTTATGGATAGGGTCTACTCCAGTCTACCGTCTCACCTTACTACTCAACTCAAGGACAGAAGCGGTAACACCTTAGCGACTCTAGCTGAACAAGGGGACAAATTTCTACAAGCCCGACCCAATACAACTCTCCAGAAACTCTGTGAGAACCGTCTGACGAATAACAAAAACGAAGGTCAAGAATCTTCAATGAGAAAACCTTCCAAAAGTTCTTAAGTGAATCAAGTTTCTAACACCACAACCGGAAACTATCGACCTTCACCTCATCAGAACCAAAATTTCAACTATCGACCTTCACCTCCTCAGAACCGAAATCCCCAGTATCGACCTGCACCGCCTCAGAATCAGAATTTCCAGTATAGGCCAACGACAACTGGACCAGCTCACGTAGAAGGCAGACCCAACTACTTTAACCGTCCGCCAATCAACTGGAGAATATTCTTCTGTAATCACCATGGAGAAAATCCAACTCATTCTAGCGCAGAGTGCCAAGTACTTAACCCGCAATCTCAGCAAAATACCTCTTCCCGAAATGAAGGAGGTGCGGCCCAATCTACTGCCCACATCAATTATATCGAAGAAGAGTCCCCAGGATATACCCTGCCACCCGTCGAATGCAATCATGCTGCGGTAATTTCGAATACAACCGAAGTACTATTAGGAGAATTAAAAAAGTGCCAAGGCAAACTCAATAACAAACCAGTAAAAATCTTGCTGGATGGAGGAGCCACAGCCGTATTTGTAAATAAAGCCCTTGTGCCCGAACAAAATATGTCTAAAAACAAAATCACCGTGAAGCTAGCTGACAGCCAAACTTTCGTAGCGCCGTTAGCAAACGTAAAACTTGACTGCCCCTATTATCGAGGCAACATCACAGTCGTAGTGATGGATAACCCTGCAACCGACATAATCCTAGGACGTGTGCCAGGAACTTCATCCTTTGAAGAAGAGCATACGCCTCCTATCATAGGCTAACCAACAAGGAAAAGTTCATTGAACTACAGCGTAACTATGCTCCTGTAAAACATCCCTTCAAAAGGGCCGGTAATAAAACCGAAGAAATTAGGAAAATTGGTGGGTTCAATACGTACGAGCCTCAAAAAGAAGTTCCTTATCGAAAGACTCTCCAAAATGGCCACATCAACTCTAATAAGGAGTCTCCGCTATATGGAAAGGTGCTTGAGCCAACCAAGGAAGAAATAGAGAAATTAGAAAGTGATGATCTTAATACACTAAGGCCTGGCATGCGCGATAAAGGCCTACACCTAAAAAGACCATGGCGTCCATGGCCACCCGCATCTACGGTAGACCGCAGGACTCCCTGGCCTCCAAACAGCAGCTGCTGCCGGAGAAGGACGACTGCGTTCCAAGCTCGTCATCTAAAAAAGATCAACGAACAAAACTGGCGACCAGATCAGCGATCAAACTGGCGACCAGATCACCGATCAAACTGGCGACCAGATCAGCAATCGAAAAATGGCGACCATCGACCTCTTATATGTCTGCAACAAGCTGATAAACTAAACCGACGAAGGCTTCATACTTTAGCCTCTTCCAATTTAAATCGGAACATATTCCTGGAGCGGAGAAGCATCTCGCCGACTTCTTAGCCCGTACTCCCAACCCACCAGAACGTATTCCGCCTCTTCAGAAGAGAAAAGACAAGACTGTTCCTGAGCTGTATTAGAATAAGTGTTTCTAATTGTTAAGAATTAGTCTTAAGTATTCTTTATAAGCTATTTGATGTACATATGCACCATTATATTAATTTATAGGCCAAAGCACAGTCGACATCGGGCTTAATAGCATGTTCGCGACATTACTTGCAGTAATGTCTTCTCGGTAAGGGCGTGTCAGGCTATTGTCGTAGATGCCGACTTGTGCCTATATAATTTAATAGGAGGGAAAATAATCCTCCCCGCATAACTGAAAACTCGTATCACAGATACTTGAGAAACCTACATCCATCACGATCCTCAAAATTTAAAAAAAAAAGAAATACTTGAGAAGAAAAACTTCAATCGCAAAACTAAGAAGAAAACTTGAATGGAAATACGAAAACGAAAACTCCTTAGCCAGAAAATTATTCGGCTCTAAAACTTCAAAGCTTTATTTTTATATCGGCTTAAATTTCAACAGCTCGAATTTCATTTCGGCTCTAACTTTCTAAGCCTGTATTACCAGCGCGAAAAACTTAGCTTGATTCGTCTCGACTCAAATTTCGAAAGCTTGAAAAACCAGCTCAAATCTTCAAACCTTGTAACCAGATCGGACTCCGAAAATTACTGAATAATATTCGCAACTTGGAAACTGTTGAAAAGCCCTCGCCTTAATAAAATAAATACTCAGCAACTGACTTCTCTCATATCCCTGAAAAATCAGGAAGATTCTCCAGAATAAAAGCCTTGGAACTTACGGCCCTCAGAACCCTAAAATAGGGAAACTATCTAACTTTTGGCGCCCAATGTGGATACAGCCAAACGGAAAATTTATCGCCCGAACTAAGGGACTGCCAAACCAAAAATTTAACAGTTATTATTATTTTTCATTGCAAAACTTTTCCTTCACTTGGCAAGATTTTTACAAAGATGTGATAAAGAATTAATTTATGCCGTCCAATGAAATCAAGCATGTTAAATTCAGCTTACTATTTTAAATTTTATAACAATTAAAGGTAAGGTATACTTTTTTTAAATACCCTTAATGCACTTTCATGATCACGCCCATGCACACTCATTTATAGACTCACAGGAAAACCGCACTAAATGGAGTCAGTATGTTGGGACTTTGCATAATTTCAGGATTCAAAAATTTTCATTTATATTATAGGTTTTTGAGTAAATATGAAGTATGACTTCAAAATGTAAAAGTTTTTACAGAGAGATAAAAATTTCCTGGGTTTGAAGAGATGATTGAAATTCTGACAGTGTTCCCTGATTGATTATTGAGGAAGTACGAAAAATGCACGGCGAGTCTTATGATAATTCCTGTGCCTGATTAACTCTGCGAGTTGTACTACCAACATATGGCAGCTTAAGGTTACATATAGCAGTGCCATGTATGAAAAAAAACATATCCACTCCACAAACATCCCTCAAATGGTTTCTGTAAAAATCTCTAACACCAACTGGAATGAAAAGCTAATCCGCTTTATACGGCATTTCCTTTTTCATCCAGTGTTCAAATAGCCCTTAAATAGAAGAGTATGTAAGCCAATTGCTATGCTGCACTGAACTATTCTATTTAGAAACATTATTGTTCTTCTGATGAGAATTTTTAATTTTTTCCACTATTCAATTTGTGAATATTTTTACGTTAAAAAAATTGCTGGCACCAAAAAGCTAATGTTAGATGAAGTAAGTCAGAAACATATGAACATAATATTTTGCAAATCTTTCAACTGAACTACTGGTGTGGCTGGTATATTTATCTTTACAAGAAACCATTCAAGTTCTTCACGTGCTAAAACAAAAAGAAAATCACTCAACTTTTTTTACTACACCAATGTCAATCGTTATAACTTTATTCCTCTATCAATCTACGAATTGCAACGTTTCAATGAAACTACTCATCACCTTCAGGCTGAAAAAATAGAGTAAATCATATTTTTACACAGTCACATTGTAACAAATGTAAATCAATTTTTGAAGCGAAAACAGACCCAGTAAAAAGACATAAAATCACATTGTAGGACGACTAGATACACAGAACTAATTTTTGTTCTGTAGGTATATCGATCACTAACGTTTGAAACCCATAAGATGATCAGTTGGCTTAAAACTCCGGACAAATGTGACTGTGCGTTTGCTCTCTCTTACTTTCTCTTGACAAGGTATTTGACGAGCTGCTATTGGACGCGGACTGGTCAGTGAATGCCGGATCCTGGATGTGGTTGTCCTGCTCGTCTTTCTTCCAGCAGTTCTTTCACTGCTACTGCCCTGTGCGGTACGGCAGGAAGGCCGACCCCAATGGCGACTTTATTCGGTGGGTAAATACAATTTCCTGTGCTTAAATACAGTTTTATGTATTTACAAAGGGTGTAGTTAGGAGGAACCGACTTATGTTAGCATTTGTATTTCAGGGAGTGCGAGGTTCGAATAAAATTTTTTTAGGGGTGCGGATCAAATAATAAGATTGGGAATCCCTGCTGTATTTAAACGTAATGTGAATCTGAATTTGTAGCAGTACAAGCATGCGGACAGTGTAGCCCAGTTAGAAGACTAAATAGTAAGTTCAATATTCAACTCAAATTTAAATTCAAATGTTGTTCGCAATTTTCTAAATACCAAACTTTAACTGGGTTTATTAAAACCATTAATTTAAAACAGTTGAAATTTTCAAACGACCCATCGATGGGTCGTTTCGCAGCAGGAAGAACTTGAGCACGACCCATCGATGGGTCGTATCGGAAGCAATTAGTCGTATCACAAGCAACTCCAAGCAATCAGTCGTATCGCAAGTAACGTCTCGTATCGCATGCAACGTGTCGTATCGCAAGCAACGTGTCGTATCGCAAGCAACGTGTCGTATCGCAAGCAACGTGTTTGACGGCGTTCACATCAGAGTGAAAATATATTTATCTCAGAAACATGCAATACACGATAATTATCCTTCAGATAATTATGGTTTATACTGAAGCGATGAGACATGAGCCAGCAGCAAAGTGTAGCAGGAGGATGGAGGAATTTAGTCAGCAATCATGAGTTCATCATCTAGTGAGGATGAAGTTATTGCGAGCTTTTTCTACTTGAAGAAAACCCGGCGGAGGAGATAACATTGGGTGCATCCATACCATTTAATTAACGTGAAACATACTTCAGCAACATGTTCTGTGGCTGGGCAGGACCTACCTGCCGGTGCTGAAGAACTTCCCGACGAAGTATATCCACGAGCCGTGGATGGCGCCGGAAAGCGTTCAGCGCAACGCCCGTTGCATCATCGGCCAGCACTACCCGCTGCCGATGGTCGACCACCCGACGCAGTCGCAGAACAACATCGAGCGCATGAAGCAAGTGTACCAGCAGCTCGCCCATTACCGAGCTAACGGTGGGTGTACTCCCTGGTCTGCATGTGTCACGATACAAAATCGGACTCGTCTGAATCCCTCATGTCGATAGAGGGATTTAAACCTCGATAGTCAGAGGGAGAAAGGAAGATTAAAGAGATGAAATGCACAGGAACAGGATAGGCAGAAAAGGTAGGAAGTTAGGATAGCAGGATTAGCATAGAGTGCGTCACGAGTCTACCTCAGTGTGATCAGCATGGGATAATAACGACAAAACATTGAAATATTTTAATTAAATTTATTCAATGTTGAACACGTGAGTTAATGGGTGTAATTGAATAATGTAAATATAAGGATTGTCGACATACACATTTTAACACGAAATGGCGCACCAAATGAGAGAGATGCACGCTTCGAATTATAATGAGCGTTAGTGAACGACCGCATAATTTAATGTTACACAAAAAAATTGATGGCAACTATCAAAAAAACATGAAGCACAATAAATCTAAGGAAAACGCAAATTAGTAGACCTTGACTCACCGCAAGGCATGTAAAAATAGAACGCTTCGCAATGTGCCCAACGTGACACTCTTGCTTAAAACCCAACCACATCTTTGCTAAGAACACAATATAACACAAAAATCAAATTTTAAACGACACGCTATTTCAAAGCACTGTGCAATGTGCTACTTCATATCTAACTTGCACTTGTGATCACTATTTTCTGAGTCCTCAATAGTGCTAATATATCCTCACTCTTCTGGATGCGTTGTTGGCGTCGATATACTGCCGCTCCCACTTGTTGTTTGAAGAATTCCCGTCAGGCTAATCAGGCTGTTTCCGTGGATGCTTCTCATGCGTCAGCCGGTGTTGGTTGTCTGCTGCCACTCGTTCAGAGCTCTTAAGAGCCTCGTTCGTTTGAGTGCCGTAGGAGCTTGATTCTTGTAGATTTCGCAGTTGATTCGCATTGTTGCAGACTTCATGATTGTGGGATTCCAATAGGCATGCTGGAGTTTCTTGCGGGCTTGAAGTTTACGTAGAGTTACTTCATGAATTTTCGGTGAAGTCGTTGGCATGCTGTGCCTCCCGCCATCTTCTTCCTTCTTACGCTTGGCGTTCAGCTATGCAAGGCTGAAGACGGTGCTGCGCTCTTAACGCATTAACGTTGGTTTGGGTGTACTTTATTTTTGATGTTTAGTCATGAGTCGTTGTTATGCCGGAGGTGCCAGCGACAGCCGGCTCCCGGCACGCACCTAAATCCTGCGTCTCTCTTGCTGCGTAACTGAGAGAAAAAGACCACTCGATTTTTCTTGCATACTCCTTTTATGTCTTCCACTTGGTTCCTTCTAGAAGGTTCTCGAATCTTCGTTGTTACAATGACAGCATTTCAAACCTGATTGGCGGAGTTCTTGCTTGTCCCGACGCCTTGAATTCTCATTGGCTATGTATGGTGCGTGGCCTCGATGCCCACTTTATTCCAGGGCCATGAGTGGTCGTGAGTCGGAGCCCTCGGCTGTCAGTTAGCCCCTCGCCCTCCGAAGCTCGGCCGTTGTATATCGCACACTTTCCCACGCCTTGAGCGACTTGCTTCAACGGTTCTCTCCGAACAGTCCAAAATCAACCATATCGCGCTTGCCAGACAACATTCGATTACTAGACCAATATCGCCCTTCTGCGTACGCAATTGCTAGACTAAATTCGCTTGCCCGACAAATAACGGTCACGACACCCGATATACTAAACATTCCAATGTCTATTCACGTCGCTCTGTCCACGTCGCAGCTTCACGTAATCTACCTAACGAAATATTACCTAACGAAATATTTCATTTCGTTACAACCCCCCTCGCACCAGAAAAATTCGAGCCAAATTGCAAATTTGGTTGCAATTTTCTACCGTACTTTAAATTTTTATACCGTAAGATAACTCCCTACATTACAAAGTTACAAAATATTCCTCACAACTCAATACCTTGACTTTTCCTGAAATCGTCCTTTTGTTACATTTCGTTACCATTTACATGATGTGAAACGCTTATGGTGACGCATTTATTCATAAAAAAATTACTAATACCTGACACACACTACATTTTAAAATGTACATTTCTTTCACAGTATATTAAAGACGCCAAAAAATGGCACACAGCAGAGGTAACACACACTTTGTACAAACATAGCCGCACAACAAGTAATAAAACACACATTGCATATTATTATTTTCGGCTTGCCGTTGGCAATCCAACGACATAGAAAAGCATGTACTCGCTGAGATCGTTTAATAGGGCGAACGTAGCAAAAAGAGAGACATCATTTAAGCATTTTCTCTTGTAATTTACCTAACAACAACAACAAAATTCAAATGGAGGCAATGTTTCAGCCTCAGAATATTTTTCTTCCTAATCATCAGTCCATTTTTCATTTCAATTAGAGTGCACATTGTCATCAAATACTACTACTGATGCTGGGGGGCGCGCCTACTGAGGATCAGGTCTTAAATTTGCTAACTTTCTGAGAAAATCCTTCCTAGCGTCGCGTCATTATACGGAAAAGTTCCGTAGATTATCGCGTCAATGCGCGTGTTGATACCTTCGGAGGAGCTCGTCAGCTTTTCTATCATTGAAGCAAATAAAATATATTCATCTACGAAGGCCTTCAGATTAGGTCAATAATTCTCTCGTCGACTAGAGAAATATTTGTCCCCTGAGGTTCGCGTTAAAATGTTAATGCATTTTCACTTTATAATTACGCACTTATAATTGCGCGTTTAATTGTCTAACATTCACGAGCGGGCTCTCGATCACCTAGTGATCGAGAGAGAGTACAACTACGCCGTTGATCAAAGTGGTTGATGAAGATGTGATTCCGACCTACAGTGACAAAAGTCGAATTTTTATCCGATAGTGTTGGTTGATCAATTACAGCATAACACCTAAACATTCCTAATAAATTAAATTGAGCAACTTACGACCAGCCCGTTTTTATTTGAAGGCGTCGATTGTTGGATAATACGACTATGTAAACATTCATACTAGAATCATTTACGTTGAATCGAGAGATTTACCTGGCAGGCCGAAATCCCGTACGCAAAATTAAGAAAATATATTTAAAATCTAGTGTTACCAAATTCGTCAGACTTAGCCCTCATTTGCGGTGCACAGCAGTTCAGACGATCCGACTCTATAAATAACGCACACAAAAAATATGAAAACGAAAAATGACATGATTATTCACCTGATACCTCAGCCCCGAGATGGCACACTTTTATTCAAATAATTTCATCTCACTAGAAGAGATGTCGTTCATATTCATGATATTTATTAATCTATTTACACAGTTTGGGACCTGCAGCGCAATGTTTACCGTTAAATCACGGATTTGGTGCTGTAAGCCTAAAGATAACTATGTCTACAGAATAATCAACTAAATAAAATTAATTTGCATATTCATCAATGTTAGAGAACAAATAGCGTCAGCACCACCAACACCCCTGCGTTACAAAAAAACTAGAAACACACAAGGAAGACTCTACCGACTCCGACTCTACTCTAATTTACTCCGAAAAGGAAACCCGGGCACTATGCTAACTGTCTGGTTCTTTGTCGGATGGATATGGAGGAGGTTTTAAGTCACCACAGACGTAGACAGCCCTTCGCAAGTGTCCCGTTCATGAGTCACAAATCGGTCGTATTACAACTACGTAACTGAGGAAGCTGGATATACTACATTTCCTCAGTCGCACCACTGCAATTGTAGGTCAAAGTCAAAAGTATACTTCCTATCCTGTATTACATTTTCATGTGGTCACCAGGAGTAAAGAACAGCCAAGAATTCCCCGGCGGACACCACACATGAAACGTGTAGGACTTTGGAAATAGTATTATCTCTACTAACCCTAAATCAATGAAAATTAGTTTCACAGCACAGAAGTCATGGGATCTCACTTAGTCCATAAAAAAAACATCCTAGCGGACGCACGCTTGACCACCGGTATCTGTGTAAATTTATGTTCATTTCTATAGAACTGAACAACTTATTCTATTTTCATGGAATAATGTACAATTATCTGCAGTGAACCCTTAATTTACACGTTTAATGCACGTGTTGCTGTCTTCCGTAACCCGAAGTCTGATATTTCAACTCACACAAGCACAGCAGCATAATTTTTTTATTACCTACTCTGATCCGTTTTATTAAACTGATACAAGGCATGACACATGGAGTACTCCTTAATTTCATTACTCGCAAAGGACAGAGTACAACAGAAAACGAGTTATAAATTTCTTCACGTCAAATTCCTTGCCATTTAAAGTTTTACGCATTTTTAATCAATGTCACTGGCAACATTTCCCGTTACATTTCTTGCCCTAGTATCCCACTTCTTTCGTTCACATAATACCCCACTTGAGCCATTAACACATGAGCTTGTACGCATCAGAATTTTTATTGCCTTGTCCAGCTAAAATTTCAACACAAGTTCTCTGCTTTCTAGACACTGCCATTCGCACTGTCACTCGCCCAATCATCGTTAAGAAGGAAATTTCATTAATTAATTACAGTTGCCTTTCATTTTTTAACTTTCACGCTAATTAATTCTCTCCACAGAAATCAAAGCTCCATTTCGAAATATTGTATATTTCCTTGATAGAAAATAAACAAATTTCAATGAAGTTGATTTGCTCATTTTGCATATGCAAGAATCTCGGTATCACATAATAATTTAGTTTGAATCACCGATGACAATGCACTTCATAAAGCGTTAAAAAAATTATGAAGATTGTCATGCAGCACACAAATTTACCATAAAATTCACACATTGTGTATTGCAGCTGAAACTCATCAAATTCTCCATTTGACATCGCGAATTTGAGCTTCATTCAACACCTTGTGTATAAAAGCACCAACTGGTTCGTAGAGTCCGGTGTTAGCAAAGTTATTAATTTGTATTTTTATCTGAAATTAACTTGACAGCTATCATTTCGCACAAACGGCGACATGAATATGTATAAAGATGTAAGCTTAAAATTCAATGCACGCTTCATGTGTTGAAAAAAAATTCACACCAACAATCATTGGTAATATTCAACTAATTTGACTAAACCAAGGTTTGCATGATTCAACTCACGTGTTTTTTATTAATACTAAGCACACTTAATAAAATAAAGATTTTTTCCCACCTAAAGGCAGCTGGGATCAAAATGTTCTTACTCGTAGATTTACACGCCCTACACAGTAAACATTTTCATTTAAATTTTATTTTATCCATTGCAACGCAACGAAGTTTTTGTGCTCAACTAATTTGATGAAACCGAAATTTATTGAACTAATGTCAGTTGCTGAGGTAAATATTTCCTTGGCACATCAATAATATTACTCAAAACAATTGATGAATTCAGCAAATCATTATCTGGAAAATTTCAAATTCATACTCTGGAATACTGGAGCTCAGCATAATGCTGTTGTGAACCTAGAAATAAAAATTACTTTAATTGTCACAGGTGAAGGAGGCGTTATTTCTATTTTAAGTGACTAAAATTATATCGTGAACGTAATGCGCACGTGACGCAATGCGCAGCATCTTTGAAGATCACCCCACTCTCTTAAAATATACTATATTTAATTATTTATTATTCTACATTCCGTCACTTAACTCAGTTTTACGCCCCAATTTTCTCATTTTTACTCAGCCATTAACAGCAAGAAAAAAAGACTGGACTTTCATGAACAATTCCATATATACTTGTCAGAGGATATTATCTTTATGAATAAAGTATTCAAATGTCAGTGAATTAAAATGAGAATTATGTTACTAGAACTTGTTTAAAAAATTTTATTTACGTGAGACAGTACATACCATGAAATTTGTGGGGAAATACTTCACTCGTGCAATTTTTGGAAAATACTTCGCTTTAGGAAATGTCTTAAAAACCGTTATCACTGTTATTATACTTCGCTTTAGGAAATGTCTAAAAAACCGTCATCACTGTTATTCTCGAGCGTGAGAATGTCGACCAAAGTTTATCCGTGTGTGTAAGGACAATTTGTCACTGTTCGGTCGGAAAAACAAGCGGCGATTGTTTGGGGTAGGGGTAGGCGTGTCAGATGTCGCGGCCTCAAGTGCGGCGAGCGCAGGCATAGAGAACGACGCACACACGAACACACGCACGATACAAGCGTACCCAAGCCGAGGCTTTGTAGGGCAAGGAGGCGGACGTGACGTCTGAACACAGGCCCGCACAACCGGAGCCAATCGCCGCTCGCCAAAGCTATGACGCAAGAAGGTGTGTCTCAACACGCACCAATGAGAGTCCCAGACGTCAGAATAAGCAAGGATTCCGCCAATGAGGTTGCAGATGCTGCCTCTGTAGAATGGAAGCGTCGAGAATGATCTCGAAAGAGGGAAGCGAAACAGATATAAGGATGCGAGAGGAAGCCTCGAGAGGAATTTTTGAACACACGTGAGAGACTGCGCAAGACGTCTGAGGGTGTTCTACACAATAGGCCAGCCTCGTCGGCTGGCCTTATACCCAACGGCAACTTGAAAGTTAATAATTCGAGGAACATAAAACAACGTTGGACGTCGGAAGTCATTGGAGCACCGTCTTAAAAAGGAAGCCTTATCGAAGTAAACCAGCCTCACATCGGGGATCGTCATGAATAAACGCGTCGGAGATTCAACCAAGAGCAATCAACATCTGTGCATCGGGGTCGAACTCACAATCAACTTCAGCGGCAGTCGTCAACATTGCAAATGGCAAACAGTTAAGATCGCTCACCAACACTGCAAAGTTCAACGCATGAAACTGCAATGAATCAGCTCACAACCGCTTCAAGGGATCAGCTACCCGTAGAAAGAAGCGGGGAAGGGCACCACTGCAGCGAGGTAGCAAGAGATCAGCCTACGCCAGCAGCAAGCCTAAGCTGCGACGCGGAACATCAGCAGTGAGCAATAACATCGGCTGTGAACGACGCGGAACATCAGCAGTGAGCAATAGCATCGGCAGTGGATACCCATCAGTGAATCATTTATTATCAAAAGGGCGAGTGTTTTATAGTTGTGAGAGCTCTTTTAGGTGGTGATTGAAGTTCAAATTCAGATGTAGATCAGCACACAGAAAAGTGCTTTTCAAAAGTATCGCGAGGAATCATCTAATTTTTGGCTTTCAATTTCCTGTGTCTATTTAGTCGAGGATCGACTTCCCGTTGTATGATTCGACACCGTGTCACAATTCCAGGTTAAATCGTGATGTGTTATTCTCGCAAATATTATGATTTGTGTTACTGTGGATGCGTGAATCGTTGTCAACGAGGGAGTATTTGTAACTTGAATGCTCGGTAAGCATCACCTTTGTGTCATGTCGTGTTTAATATTTGCGGCGGTAGAAACTTACGTACTTTTCATTGACGCCGTTGTGCCATTTCAAATCATTTCGTCCCCATGCCTTGTGTGTTTATCCACGTGTTTCCCAATAAATTCGTGTTAATCTTGCTAACTCTTTTATTCTCCAAGTCTGGTATGCAGGTGTACGCAAGCATAAAGGATAGTACTATAACATGTTTGGGGGTTGAGACTCCCCCTGCGTGCGTGATTAGTAACCCTTTTCACGTATCGCGACAAATTGAACTCATACGAGGCTTCTCAAAATTCTTTGCATATTCTTTTGAATTTGAGGCATGAAGTAAATTATATTTAATAAGTTATTCAATATCCCTGAACACTGGAAGCTATAAAACTTGCTACCGGGTACCACTGAGCTAAGACGATTTTTACTAAAATATACGGCATTAATTTCGTCGCCATCGTTCTATTTCTACACACAAACGTCATCCAACATTAATTGGAGGATATACAATGAAAAAATTTAATTCAAATTCACCCTATAGAAAATTTTATCCAGCGCATTATCAAGAAAAAATCTAGAGCGAGTACTATCTTAGCAAAATGCAGCAGACCTTGTTGTTTCGATGCACACCGATAAATTCTCATCACAAGGGCACTCAACTGTAAGCTTCTCACTGAAGAACACAAAAAAATTATGATTGCTTCACTTCAGAACTAAAAATTATGATGGCTTTAAGGGGATCAACCGGACTTTTCAACTTTTTTCGTCCGATTCGTTTGAAAATTGGACAGTATATGTATTTTTTGAAAGTAAACTTCTTATACTCATGTAAATTTTTCGATTTAGGCCTTTGTTTTCTTTAACGAAAAATTAGTTTTTTGGTACATTTTTATGGATATTTCAAAACGTAACTCGTCATTGAGTTTTGATGCTAGAACAAAACCAAAGACAGTTTTAGAATCCTTGAAGCATTTCTAACAAAAGTACAGTTAGAAATTTGAACATTTAAAAAAATTTTGTGATAAGCGATAATTCATCATTACACACAAAATACATTATTTTTGTGTTTTGAGCTATATCATGTTTTTTTTATTTTGGAAATTTCTCACTGTACTTTTGTTAGAAATGTTCCAAGGATTCTAAAAGTGTCTTTGGTTTTGTTCTGGCATCAGAACTCAATGAAGAGTTACGTTTTGAATGTTGAAAGTTAGAGGCGTTGAGTATAAATCATAAACAAAAATTTTGTTGAAGTGTAATATAATGGAAAATTTATGTAATTGAATGCTGTTTTCATTTTTATTTCGATAATCTCCATGCATAACTTCATATTCACACTGTGAATTGTAATTTCAAAAGTTACAAAATTTTTTTATTGTATAAAAGTTATGAAATGTTTTATTTTCAGTCTGATTCTTATGAAATATGACTATTATATGAACTTTTAAAAAGAAACAATTTTTTACTGTTCATTTTTTTGATTCAGGCATTAGTTTTTAAAAAAAATTGACATTTTGTTTTTTTAGTTCATTTGTATTGATATTTTAAAGGAGGACTAGTCATTGAGTTTTTATGCTAGAACATAACCAAAGACAGTTTTAGAATCCTTGGAACATTTCTAACAAAAGCACAGTTTCAAATTATACATTTTCCGTTTTGTTTTCTTTTTATAAGGGGTCGAAAATTCAAGATTTTTGTCCCCCTAATTTTTTCCAATAGATCACCCCCCTTGGGGGGGGAGGTGATCTATTGTCCATAGCGCCATAAAATTTTAGGACCGAATAGTCCACCATAGTCGATTTTGGGTCGTCATGACAACGTATTGCTTCTGATTTGTTAGGTATGATCTGAACCAATCATGGGCAACCCCTCGAATGCCATAACAGTGCAGTTTCGAGAGTAATATGTTATGGTCCACACAATCGGATGCTTTTCAAAAGTCAAGAAATACAGAGAAGACAGGCTTTCCGTCATCTATATTAACATAAAGGAATTGTAAATGATTTAATATTGCCTGTGTTGATGATTTTTTACAGCGAAAGCCGTATTGTTTATCATAGAGAAATAATTTTTGTTCAAAATAAAAATACACTTTTTCTACACAATTTGCTCGAACACCTTGGTAATAATTGGTAGCACGGTGATAGGTTGATAATTGTTTAAACAGGGTTTTTCACCATTTTTATATATAGGGGTTACTCTAGCAACTTCGAGGGATTTCGGGAAAGTACCTAGGAAGAGAGACTGGTTACCACGGAGCTAGGATATACTAGCTCCATGCTGGTTAACAATATTGGATATCAGCGGGGCTACAATATCAGCAATAATTTTAAGTATATTTAGTCTGAAGCCTTTGTAACCCACTCGATCCATTTTTCAGGTTGATTATGCACGCAATTACATCGGAAGAGTTGGTAGGCGTAAAGAAAAAGGAGTTGTGTTCTGGAATATGATCCATGTATTCCAGGTAATCAGTAGGTTCACTTGAATACCATCAGCTATTGTTTTCCCTACGTTTACGAAAAAATTGTTAAAGAGATTAGCAATTTCTTTCATCTCATGATATTTTACATTATCTTGAACAACATATTCAATTTTCTTTTTATCGGCGTTATTCGGTTTACAGCAAGAGTTAAGGAGGTGCCAAGTCTTTTTAACGTCAGCTTTAAATTGAGTAAACTTGAGCGTAAAGTAGCTCATTTTTTATGTCCTTATCTGGTTTGTCGCATAGTTTCTGAATCAGTTATATGTTTCTCTAGATATTCGCCCTTCGCAAGGGAGGGCTAGGTACGCTTGACGTTTCTTTATATTTATCACAATGTCTCCAGTAATCCAGGGCTTTTGTTTATTTTTCGGGGTAACTGTAAGAGTTACAATTGGGCAACACTGATTGTATGCGGTCATTATAGTTTCAGTCAACTTTACTACTGCTTCATCAATGCTCGTTGCATTATTGTGTTGAGAGATGTGCAATTTTGGCATTGATTCTTCTAGAACAGTGCGCATTTCTTCTAAATTTGATTCGTTTACTTTACGATACGAGTAAGTTTCAGCCCGTGGCTCGGTGCAAGCAATATAGACATTTTTCTTAATAAGAAAAACTGGAAAATGATCTGATAAGTCAGAAGTAATTATTCCAGCAAGAAAATCAGTTGGGTCTGTCATAAAGATATTGTCAAGCAGCGTAGGAGATTCTGAGGATTTTCGTGTAGGCTTTGTGATGATCGGAAGGAGTGACTGAAAGATGATTGCATGCATATAGTGAAAACTAAGAGATGATTACAAGCATGTACTGAGAAACTAAGAAATAGTTGTCATCAGCCGGATCTTGGAATCACCAAAGTTTCAAAACAGCATGAGACTTAAATGCAAGGTGAAATTAGTGGTTGATAATTGCTTGAGAATGTCGAGAAGCGTGACACAGCCGTTGTTGCACTAAGCACTCTGCCACGAGTCCAACTCAGGTGCAGTACGTCTAAGCTTGAAATTAATGTTTTCAAGACCTTGGTGGTCACTTGTCAGGAACAGTTTGAATTTCAACCGGTATTTTGTTAATGATAAAACGATTACTGAATTGATGCACTCCGACAAGTTTCTGAGTTGAACCACGAATGTGCATCACGTCTCTCCAAACTCAAAGCAAATTTTGTAATTTTATTACAGGCTTTTAATACTTTATCACCACATATTTTGCACGCTTTGTCTGCATCTTATTTATTCTGTCTCTACAAAATGATGCATTAACCCCTCCTAATACCCCGCACATTTTACCAATTACTGATACAAACGATGCCGCAACTTTTAGGGACGAATTTAATTTTATTCAAGAGTTGAGAAACAAATATATTATCTCGCCACTAAGCGCCGTAAATTTCACAAATGAGTGCAAGTCTGATGTAAAATTTTCTTGCAGTGTCGTCGAGGTCATTCAATGATGCTAAGATCCGCTGCAAATACCCACTGCACAGCGCTGCCTAAACCAACGGCTGCGAGACGCCACAACGGCTGCGAGACTCCACAACGGCTGCGAGACGTCACAACGGCTGCGAGACGCCACAACGGCTGCGAGACGTCACAACGGCTGCGAGACGTCACAACGGCTGCGAGACGTCACAACGGCTGCGAGAGGTAACAGCGTCTTCGAGACGTCGCAACGGGGACTTTGTCTTCTCAAGTGAATTGGAGAAAGCAAAGTGCGTTCTTTCCCTCTTTTGGTATAAGAAATACAATAATATCAGTATGGGTATTTTTACACGAATTTCTAAAACATTGCTAGCAGGAAATACAACGAAATTTTGTCTGAACCATATTCACCAGCATTTTTTGAAAGGAAGTTGTGTTTTCGGGAGCTAACCCATTTGAAGATCAACAATACTGCGTAGATCATGTGGTAGCTGACGTTTACCCTGTAAACTGACGACAGAAACTGTAGATGGAAACTAGTGACGGTGAAAACTACGAGAAATGACAAAGCTTTCATTAATTTTCCAGATCAAACAACTTCGACGTCATCGTCTTGCCATTTTAAAGCATTTGAGGTACTGAGTCCAATACTGTCCGTCCAAATAAGAGAAATTAAGCACCCACATTGTCTGTCATGTGTTGACCTAAATTGAAGCAGAAGAGAGATATATCTGAAGGTGACATAACATCATCTCTTTGATTTAAAGCAAACGCGTGGACCTGAGCGATGAAGGAACATCTTCCTTCGGAAGACGTACAAAGACAGCCGCACTGTGGAGGCAGACCTCACATCCTCTCTAACTTTTTTCCGGGGCATTTATGATTTTAGCCGTCCAAGTATAGCTTCTGGACAAGCGGGCCAAAATTATAGATGGTACGGCGAAAAGTTAGAGTGGACTCTGTGAGTCAAGCGAGGACCCTAGACAGTGTAGAAAAATGTTGTTTTTGGTCGTATGGTGACAGTCCGCATGCAGTGCTGACTTCCAGCCAGTCGCGTGATGAGGTCACTCACTCATAACGCATTTCAATGTACGTGCACTGCAGGTGACAGCATGGGACAGGGAAATAATTTATAGATACATATATACTGAGTGTTGATAGCAATCGATGTTTATTGTGCTAAGAATAGAAATAAAACCCGCAAAATGCTGGAAGTGTAGTCATTACTTTCAACGAGATATCGGGGTCAGCTGCGGTTTGTTTACAGTAAAATCCAATTTTAATGTGATTCTTTTGCTTATTCATTACTTTTCCAATGCTGGAATACTTAGGAAATTTTTATGGGGTGAGCCAACCTCGCGAATATGTGGCATACATTCGTGAGGTAGAGCAATCAATTGTACCCGCAAGTACGGGGTTGCTGCAATCAATATCAATTAAAGTCGCTGGATGAAAATTTCCCTGTTGATAATTTGTTGTATACGACTCTGCGCTTCCGGAGAATGATGTTTTTATCAGGAGCAACATTAATGTAGCTGTGCTTGAGAAGAGTACGTAATAAAATATCAGTGTTTTTTGACGTACCTTCGCTTATAAGCTGTTCAGTGTTCGCTACCCAGCACAGTGCAGTGAATTGCTGCAAAAATATCTCGAATGCCTGTGTCTCTTGTACCATTGGATTTTGTGCTATGCTTGATCTGTAGCATTGTCACAACAAACGTCCCCTGAATCAAAGGATCCAACAAAATTGCAATTCTGATTTTCATGTGAGAGCAGTTGTGCTAAATTTCCTCTCTACGGCCAGATGAGTCAATAGGTTACATCGAAACCGAGTTCCGCGTTAGAAGCTGTGTAGAAAATTCTTTCGAATTTTTAGAAAATAAAAAATTGAAAGCATTCAAATTTCAGGCCGAGTGTATTTAATTTGTATACAATACATTGAAACTTGAATAAAAGTGTTCTTTACAGATGAAAATTTCATTTTCAGTTGTTCATTTAAGACATCACATGGGAGCAAAAGTAACATCATTTTTATTGAACCTAACTTCAGCAAAGCGTATAATATCACTTGGGTGATCTGTGAATTTAGGTATAGTTAATTTTAACTAAAAGATGATTAATTTAAATGCCTCATCGGTACGCTATTATCTGAGGCATCGTGATGTCCTCTTGACGAAGCGTGCATGCGGTTATCAGCACGTTCAATGTTTGGTGCCTGGAATAATTTTGTCCGTGACTTTGACATCATTGATCGTTAGAATAAATTTGTGCGTAGGTACAAACCTGCAGGACACTTATTCGTGGATGATACAACTCTCTCGCTGCCAGTATGACTGCATTGTTGACCTACACCGTCGCGAGTACGCTTTTCAGAGAAATGAACTTTTACTTTACAGTTACGCTCAATGCTACTGATAGATTAATATTGAATTCTATACGTAACTTAAAAACATAATTTCATCCTTGGAAGCATTCGTATCTGAATAAAAGAAATGCAAGATTTGCAGTTTGTAATTTGGAAAAAAAATAACTCACATAAAATTATGCTACTCTATCATGTTATCATATTTAAGAGATTGCTAGTGATATTTATCACCTCTGAAGGACGTAATAATTAACGCTTCAGTTCACATTTCTATTGGATTCAATGCATTTTTAAGAAAATAAACGTTGAGTCACTCCCATGGGTTTATGCAGAGTGCACGTTCTCGTATCGATGACACTCGTTTCAGCACTTGAACTAACGAGCGGACACCAGGACCCTTCGTTGTCACAACATCGAGATAAGCAGAAAATAAGTATAACAGTTCTGTGTTAACACTTTGACTGCGACGT
Organism: Morinoia aosen; assembly: GCA_030386875.1. Classification (NCBI taxonomy): domain Eukaryota; kingdom Metazoa; phylum Arthropoda; class Malacostraca; order Amphipoda; family Talitridae; genus Morinoia; species Morinoia aosen. Next base: position 68,426,646 of record CM059570.1, on the reverse strand, counting down.
GAGCCACCAGTGGTCACACAGGGAGTTTTCACAATGCTGCTGACCGACCAGTAGTCACAAACTCAGCATTCATAAATACTTAATCAAAGATAAAAGTAAGTTACGAAACAATAAATGTTTTCTATTTTCAACATTGCTTACTACAATTGACTTTAAATTAGAACTTAAAATTAAACTTCAGTTTTACCTGCTGCAGTCAAAGTGTTAAATAATATTTCTATTGCGTAACACAATTTACTCTCGAACTTATTGCCCTCTTGAGTGTTGTCTCACTGTTTGCTGATTTTAATTTCAGTAGAAATAATGGTACTTATCTGGCATGCTAGGTTCTGCAGTAATAAATAGGAATGAATCATTTTCAGTATTTCGATACGTGTATTTCTGTTCTCGGAGACTGCGGAGGGGGGAATAACGTTAATTTTCAATTTTTCATTCTCTTCAGTCAGCATAATTCAAATTGTGCTTTATAAAATGGCTGAAAAGTTACATCACTCAGTCGAGGATTGGACAATGTCATATTCCTTGTAATTTTGGTTCCTCTAGGTCTAAGATCATCACCGCAGCCTATGCTTCATTTTACTGAACCTGGGAGTTTTCATACTGAGTGCTCGGTCGCTGTCTGTGGAGCGTTGTGATGGCATTATGAAAATAAGGGGCGTTTTACACACATTGCAAATGTAAATTTTTATTCTTGAAATGACTTATCATGCCTCTATTGATATTGGTCGGCCTCAAAAACTTCTCCCCTCCTCTTTCGCATGCTTTCAAAGCTGACTCCGACTCTGGTGAGGATGTGTGCAATGGGAATAAATATTTAATTCTAATACTTATAGGTCAAAGCATGCCTTTCTCCTCCTACATCTTGGAAATAAAGTGATCAAAATTATGCATGAGTACTGAGGTTAGATCATGATGTAGGTCAGATTCAACAGACCCCTATTCTTGAGACTACTTCAAATGTATCATCAACGGCAACTTTCCTTGCGTGAACTTGTACAATTCAGACCAATTTATTTCCTTCATCCCATGTATGCACCTTATTTTCAGTGTGTACATCCTCGCTGAAAACAAGATAGGCACACAATTCTCGATCCACTCACTCATGTCGCCAGATCTGATTATAATATGTTTACTGAATTAAGATGATGGCAATGAGCTTAAGGATGTAACTTGTAAAAGTGTGAATATTTAGCATGCAGCTTTTGTCCTTGTCTTCCGTCACGCCGGAATGGGAAGTTCACTTCTCCAATAATTCACCAGTTGGAGCGATGAATGATAGCATCATACTACTTCGATGTCCAGGCTTGGTTCATTGGATTCCTTTAGCTGTGATTTTCCGAGCGTTTCGCTCAAGACGTTTTAATCTTTGTGCGGTTTGACAATCTTCTACATAACAATCAGTATCTCTTTGTCTGAACTATATCCAATGTACCGTTAGAATTGCCGTGTATTGAATGTAATCAAAAAATATGTATATCATTTTTAGCCAATGTACGGCTTTATTTTAGATAGTGCCCTCGTCATAGCTCATCCCTATAATGCTGCCACTGAGGGCTTCTGAGTTAAGGAATTTATAACCCATGTCCTCGTTGTTTTTTGTGCATGGCCTAATTGTTTTAGACAATCGCTTTTAATGCCTAGTATTTTAAATATATTATGATTTTCAACTGTAACCATCATAACCCTTAGAACTGTCACATCCAATAGGAGAACAGACATTACGTGTGACCTCAAAATCTATTCCGCACAACAAAGTTTGCACATGCGAGCTGTAGGAATGAAATTTGCAGTAGATGTCCATTTGTTCGTGATCGAACCAATTTGCACGACCACACCCTATTCTTAGGTAGGATCAAATTAGGATCCTATCTTAGGATCCTGCCTTGTAGGATCCTACTTTACAAAGGATTGGATCCCATACTTTTGTGTTAGATACAATTTACTGGCAATGCCTCCAAGTTACGATTTTCTGCCCAGAAGTGGGGCTTGTTTCAAAATTAACGGAACTCAAGCCTGCAGAACTATAAAGGCAGGAACCCTGCAGAGTACTCGGTGGGGTTGGCTGGTACGAAGCGGTTCTCAGTTGCTCACTGGTACTCGGCGGTGAGTTTCTACGGTCGATTTTCTATGGTTAACATGCATTACCCACACTTGGTGGATGACGCTCGATGAGTCTGCGTATCACTTCATGATTGTGAGTAGCAAAATCACATGGTTATGAGTGTCACCCCATGGTGGTGTGTAGCATCTTACTTCATGTTATGATCAGCACTTGTTGGTTGTGTGTAGCAAGCTATGCTCATGTGCAGCAAACTACGTGGAGCAAAAAACATGAGCAAAAAAATGTTCATGTGCAGCAAACAATGCTCATGTGCAGCAAACTATGCTCATGTGCAGCAAACCATGCTCATGTGCAGCAAGCCATGCTCATGTGCAGCAAACCATGCTCATGCAACAAACCATGCTCATGTGCAGCAAATCATGCTCATGTGCAGCAAACCATGCTCATGTGCAGCAAATCATGCTCATGTGCAGCAAACCATGCTCATGCAACAAACCATGCTCATGTGCAGCAAACCATGCTCATGTGCAGCAAGCCATGCTCATGTGCAGCAAACCATGCTCATGCAACAAACCATGCTCATGTGCAGAAAACCATGCTCATGTGCAGCAAACCATGCTCATGCAACAAACCATGCTCATGTGCAGAAAACCATGCTCATGTGCAGCAAACCATGCTCATGTACAGCAAAAATGCTCATGTGTAGCTCCAGGGGCTCTTTTCGTAAAATTCGTAATATTCATCTAAATTCACTCTGTGCGTATTCGATCACCGAATTTATTGAGTTGGTATCGCATCTACCAAGTCTACGACAAAATTTTTGAATTGTTTTCAAGGAATCATTTCACAGCCTGGCAACGATATTTGAGTGTCCAAATAAAAAATTATTTTCGTTCTCATATCGATATTTATTTCATCCTTTCAACTTATCCATTCCTTTTATAATACAAATGGCGAGAATTTAACTTAGAATTCATCTAAAACCTTACAAGCCTCGTGAAGGGAGACTACAATGATGGTGCTCTGCTCTGTGGCACATAGTAGCTGAATTTCAAGCCCTGATGTCACAATTTGGAGCACCGCGTAATTTTTTACCATTGTGCTCGCTACTGGGAACTCCAAATGGCTCTGCTGAAATGTTGTGGTCTTGCTTCGCCGTGCGTTGTACGAGCTCTCACGAATCCCTTTCCTGTGTATATCCTAATCGACAACTCTTTCATTTACTTTCGGAAAAAGATATATATCAATTTGCAATGACAATTTCATAAGTTAACACCGCACGCGCAACACAGTTCCTGCGTTTTGATTCAAATACCATCTTTGAGTTCAATGATTGTGAAAGTAGGCTGGCTGTTACTGTAGCTTTTCTTGAAACTCACGCGTATATTCCAGTTTAGATGAACTGGAATTCTCTTAAGACATTCAATATTCAATAAATATGTACATGATTTCTGAGATTAAAAGTTCATATTGTCGATATAAATATTCGACTGGGATTTCACTTAAAAAAATTTTAAAAAGCGAATATGCTAATAGTCGCGGCAAAGCGAACTATAGAGCGCTTTCAAGTCCCCTGCAGTTCATCATATCTAAGAAAAGTTGGTGTGGGAGTGTTGGTGCCAGCAGCGTGCAACAGCGAGAGTGCAACATTCTGTCACGTGTCACACAAGCGTGATATTCTGCAGGACAGTTTCATGTACAGCTTCATAATGAGCTCGCTTGATAAAGGACTTACTGAGCATGACAAAACGCGGCTGTCTCGCGTGTTGATGGTCATCAAAGATGTTTTACGACTTAGATATTCGATATGATAATTAAGGAGAAATATGGAACGAGCAGCATGATTATCAGAAGATTTCACGACTGTAGTTTTGAGAAATTAGCCCAATGTCGGTTTTCAGTTCCCTTTAAAACTTTGTCACTCTCTCCTCTGAATTTCAAGCTAAAAGATATTTGCTAAAGCAGGTTTACAAAGTATTAATCCGCGGTGGTGTGTCTAGGAAAAAAATTATCGTATCTTACTAAGTGAGAACAACAGCTACTAATTTTTCGAAATTTATTATCCTCACATGTACTCATGTCGACTCGGATGAATCTCTTTACAAAGTTAAAAGTTTCATCTCATCTTTCGTTCGGTATCGGAAGTTCATCAGCACACTATCTATGTGCTAAAATACTAAACGCACTGCGACACGAATTACGTGGTTACTAACATTCATCAAAGAATGATGAAAACTTGTGATTTGACGTTAAAAGATAGGCAATGTTAATGGAGTCAACTCTAACCTCTATCATATCCTATTAACTGAATATTTTACAGAAATAAAAAACACATTAGTTTCAGTTCATCAATGTGCTCATTTCATAGATAATGAACTTTTTAAACCTCATGTCTGAGAAGAAAGAAATCAAGAAAATTTATTGGCTATTATGCTTCTTGGTCTTGTTTTCAAATTATTAAGGTGTCCGATGTTTTTGCTTACACAGTGAGACACACGTCTGTAGCCCCATGCAGGGCGGGCAAGCTTGTGTTCTGACACTCCATCAATCCGCTCGTCAGGCGGTGACACTCAGCTCGTCAAACGGTAATGTGATGTGTGCGTGCGAAATCGAAAAGGTTCATTGGTAATGTCGACTTAAGCTACACATGGCAATTGCTCTCAAATCCATTGTCAAAGCATTGCTGGTATCCTTCGATTATTTTCATTCGTTCTTATCTTCCTACCTACATATTATTTCATTATATGCAATCGTAAGAGTAGGGCAGGCACATGTTTGTTTCTTCGTTCAACAATGATGTGACCGCAGCCACAACAGTTTTATACAAATAAGTGTTAGTTTCTACATACTATGCTGTCTAAATATTCTAAGTCCACCCAGTAACTAGCGTTTAAGCGTATTTTTCCACCGCGTTCCTTTCGCCTACTCATTGCTTCAGCTATGAACGATGCCATTGAGCCGCAACCTGACACTTTCCATATCCTCTCGCCTGATCTTGTACCGACCTTGTTCTTTGTTTGCTAGATTAAACGACTCGTCTTTGGTGGCAGGAGGCTCTATTGTTTCCTTGGGGGGCTTGTTAGGGAAATGCGGCACCGGAACGCCTTCAACAGGCGAAGTTGAGTCAGAAAAGGAAGACTGTACAGAGGAAGGCTTCACGCGAGAGGGGCGGCCTCCGACCGTCTTTCCTTTGAGTATCTTGCGTCTGCTCGCCTGCTGTCCGGCTGGTCGTCTGCTAGGCCTTGATGCAAGAGACTTGGAATTCACCGGACGGATCGTGTGTCTAGAAGGAACGAAGTTTGGCCTAGGAATCGAAGCCCCTGGGAGTGTGAAGTGGTTGGTTTTAGGTCTCTCTGCGGCCACGAACTTGGACTGCGATTTAGATGGCACTGCGCTATGTGAGCTGTACGAATTTTTGTAAGGATTTTGAGGAACCTTTTGAACAGGCCTCCGACGTGGCATCCGATAATTATCTGGTGCTGGAAATACGGCCTTAGAAGAAGTAGTTTGTCCCTTCTTGTGTTCGTTACCTCCTGAAGATTTATAATCAAATTTAGGAGTGGGAAGTTTGGAGGCCGTTGGGTACATGATGCCGGACGACGCAGCTGCTGCCTTCACCACAGGCACCACTGACTGACCGATCGCTGGAGCTTTGCCTGCACGGCACACGTGAAGTTAGAATTGTTTCTAACACCCCATGGGCGCAATTTATAACCTTATTAAAATTTCTAAGACGAGGGCGCAGCAGTCAATCTTGCATTTTCGAGAAGGCTGTGGAAGCCTTAAAAATGCAGAATTGACTGTCGCATTCTCTACAATCTTGTCATCAACAACTCGCCTGAACGTAATGAGCCATTTAACAACATCCCCGGTCTATTCCTCGGAAAAACTGCTCTAGTTCTACACGTGGTAAATACGTAGATAATCACTTATCATTTTTACTGAAGTAAACACTCAATTGAACCTTCAAATACCTTACATCGTTGTCCAAAATGTCCATGTTACGAAGAACAACATTATCCAGATGGAAGTGAATTGTATCAAATATTAATGACCTTTCTAGAGCAACTTTCTGGCATTTTGCAGTTATTCAGCAATTGAATTTTGAAAACTTAGTAATTGGAAAATTTTGATGTGCTGAAGACACTGCCGGCTTCCGTTCCTGACCCCTCGTTACCAGACCAGAACGTGCAGCAAATGTTGAACTGACGCTGCTCTATATTTCGGCGTTAAGTCATGAAATCTACCTTCAGACAGTGGCAAAAAAAAATTAAGGAACTTCTGTGTTAATTTTTTTCTCTTTATTTGACAATCAGCAGTCACGCTGATGAATATTTTATCTTGGTAACAGATGGCTTGCCGAATTTAGTTAATATAATTCCTAATTAGAGTGCTCTTAAAATTTAAGTATCATTTAGATAAAATGTCTGACCTTAACTGAACATTTTAAGTATATTTTTTGTTCATGATCTGTACGATGTATCTACATTTTTCCAGACACAATGATGACCAGTCTGTTTGTAATGAAGAACGAGCCAATATATGACGTTACAACGAGATCCTCTTAACTAAATTTACTAAAGATACACCAACAGTAACATTTTATTTTATTTTAAAATAAATTAGTTAATTTTTTATGATTTACAATTAATAGCATTCTAACGAACAAAAACTTTTACTTACTGCTCTAAGCCCATTACAGATGAACCAACAGTGATAGTTCTACTATTTTTCAAGAAATTAGCTAATTGGTTTACGATGTACAAAATAACAACATTCTTATGATCAAAGAAAGAAAAAAAGAAAAAACCCAGAAACAACGGTGGAGTACGCCGATTTACCAATATTGCCTCGTAAAGATTTGATTTTCAAGATAACAGCATTCTAACGAACAAACACTGAAACAACGGAGGCGTATTACCAATATTGCCTCGCAAGGAAGGAAAGTCAGGATGTTGCTGGAAATGCACGTCTGCCTGGAAGCCCCGCCCATGCGTGGCGCGGTAGGTGACGGTCTGCAGGCGGTTGTCCGGTAGCGCCACCCGGAACTGCCCACTCGTCTGGTGCCCCGAGCTCTGCTCACGTCTGTCGTGCCACGTGCCGTGGTGGGGAGCATCCACTTCGTACTCGAATGAGTACGGCTTCTTCTGCAGGGGATGGCGGGCAGAGGGTAGGGTGAATTGATGGTCAGGGCAGGTGATGGCGAGCAGAGGGTAGGGGGAGTTGGTGGTCAGGGCAGTTGATGGCGTGCAGAGAGTAGGGGGAGTTGGTGGTCAGGGCAGGTGATGGCGGGCAGAGGGTAGGGGAATTTGGTGGTCAGGGCAGGTGATGGCGGGCAGAGGGTAGGGGGAGTTGGTGGTCATGGTATAGGGTGAGTGGTCAGGGAATGGGGTGAGTGACGTGATGGGGGCAGGATACTAATCGTGAGGTGAAGAGGCAGGAGGTGGGAATGGTCATCAGAGGGTACTTGATTCTCACAGAAGGTACACTTTCGTTGTATTTTAGAAATACGTTTGAATGAGGTCTTTCTCAGCGTTCATTTCTTCCGTAACAAAATCATTTGCATAGATCTGCCAGAGTTGCACCAGTGGGTGATTTCAATGAAATCAAATCGAGACACAGTAAAGATCATCGAGCCTGAGACGGCTGTCTGTGGTCACAGTGGCCGAGTAGTTAACGAGCGCGCCCTTCACGGGAAGGTGTCAACAGTTCGAATCCCTGCCGTGCCGCCCAGTGTTTTCCCCCGTGGGAAAAAAGAGAGAACTCAGCCACAATGCCTCACTCTACCCAGGTGTCGGAAATGGGTACTAACTTGACCGGGGGTAACCGTCATTGCATCCTAGTGTTAGTTACAAGGCATTTGAAAAAACAATATACTAGATGATATTTTCAATAAAAAAGAGAGAACCAGGAAAATGGTGTAAAACATTTTTTATTAAAATGTATTCTCGAGACTGTAAAAGACTCGTAAAAATTGGACGTATCGAGCCTTCGCTCATCATCAGCAATACAAATTCGAACAAAAATTCATCAGTAAAATACGAAAAGAAAACAACTCAAAAAATGTACGACATTACTTAGTGACTAGGGATCAAGGAAATGAGCTAAGATGATTATTTAAAACAGGTTTCGTTTTAAAAATGAACAGAGACTCTAAAATCCGCAATTCCGAACATAATTTTGCCCTGGCTATGACTTTGAAACTATTTTTATTGACTGCTGTGTCGCATTCAAAAGCATAATTACGGATGGCTGAGTTTTATGGGCCTGCTAAAATGTTTCCCGTCTGGTAGCTCCTACCTTGATGCTCGGGAATCCTACATCCCAGAGTACGGGTAGTCATGCCCACATACTCAGATGCACAAAGTCCACAACTATATTTGTTTATTAGGGATGCCTGCATCTCAGTAGGAAGCCTATCCTTGAATCTAAAAGATGATTCAATTTCGTGATTATTGGTCAATATTAATCTAAATTTTACTTTACTGAAATATTTTTGTAGTAGCTCCAGTATTTGTTTTTTCATTAATTCTGACTGAGGACCAAAGTAAGGGAAACATAGAGAGAGCGTTCGTACAGAGTCTGCTGCTTGTTGAAAGTCCGGAACATTTGCATATTTCTTATCTTAAAATTTCCTAATTTGAGATTAAACAAAACCACTAGAAAAGCCATTATTCATAAAAAATACTTTCAAGAAGGAAAATCCCTCGTGTAGAAACCGATAAGAGCTGCATACATTAAAAGCACGGCATAATAATACTTTGATGGAATTCAGTTTAAAAATGGAGGAAAAACTGTAAAAACTAGTACCTAGACTTGTGAAACAATTTTTTCTAAACACGGAACATTCAAATTTATCCCCCTCTTTATGCACCAGACAATCCAGAAATGAAAGCTTGCCACCCACTTCACAACCTATCGCAAATTTCATGTTTCTATGCTTGCTGTTGAGGTAGTTTAAGAAGAGCGGAGCATGGGCCTGGTCCCGAAAAAGTAAAAAGGTGTCATCAACGTATCTTCTATAAAAAACAGGTTTAAATGATTCAGGACATTTTTCCAACCATTTCTTGTCCCCAAAACACATAAAAATATTAGCAAAGGTTGGAGAAGGCGGCAGACTCATACCTAGACCCTCTAATTGCTTGTAAAACTTTCCGTTGAATATAAAAAACGTGTTCATGACTGCCAATTCTAAAAGATTATGAAACAATTTTTTCGTTAGTCCTAAGACAACAGACTGAGGAGTACTGCTAATACTGAGAAGCAGTGCCAACTTTTGCTAATATTTTATGTGTTTTGGGGAAAAGAAATGGTTGGAAAAATGTCCTGAATCATTTAAACCTGTTTTTTATAGAAGATACGTTGATGACACCTTTTTACTTTTTCGGGACCAGGCCCATGCTCCGCTCTTCTTAAACTACCTCAACAGCGAGCATAGAAACATAAAATTTACGATAGATTGTGAAGGAAATTTTTAGATAAGAATAAGTAGGAAATTTTAGATAAGTAGGAAATTTTAGATAAGTAGGAAATTTTTAGATAAGAAATATGCAAATGTTCCGGACTTTCAACAAGCAGCAAACTCTGTACGAACGCTCTCTCTATGTTTCCCTTACTTTGGTCCTCAGTCAGAATTAATGAAAAAACAAACACTGGAGCTACTACAAAAATATTTCAGTTAAGCAAAATTTAGATTAATATTGATCAATAATCACAAAATTGAATCATTTTTTAGATTCAAGGATAGGCTTACTACTGAGATGCAAGCATCCCTAATAAACAAATTTAGTTGTGGACTTTGTGCATCTGAGTATGTGGGCATGACTACCCGTACTCTGGGATGTAGGATTGCCGAGCATCGAAGTAGGAGCTACTGGACGGGAAACATTTTAGCAAGCCCATCCAACCCAGCCATCCGTAATCATGCTTTTGAATGCGACACAGCAGTCAATAAAAATAGTTTCAAAGTCATAGCCAGGGTAAAATTATGTTCGGAATTGCGGATTTTAGAGTCTCTGTTCATTTTTAAAACGAAACCTGTTTTAAATAATCATCTTAGCCCATTTCCTTTATCCCAAGTCAATAAGTAATGTAGCACATTTTTTGAGTTGTTTTCTTTTCGTATTTTATATATGAATATTTTTTTCGAATTTGTATTGCTGATGATGAGCGAAGGCTCGAAACGTCCAATTTTAACGAGTCTTTTACAGTCTCGAGGATACATTTTAATGAAAAATATTTTATACCATTTTCCTGGTTCTCTCTTTTTTATTGAAAATTCGAAAATACCGAAATAGCTGCTTCGAACTAGATGATATGTGTCATGCTTGATTAGAATAAAAAAAATCTTTCCTTTATCTATTACAGCAGCGTAACATATCCTATACCTGCTCGTTGCTGTCGTAGGCAAAACGAGGGACGTGTCTCTGAGATGGTTTGATGTGGTGCTCTACGGCCGCCGTCATCACGACCACACCGTGCAGCACCAGCACCATCTTCTGCCACCTGCATCTCATCATCTGCAGACAGAACATTTCACGTGTGTATAACTTCAAAGGATGCCCCATTTGTGCAAAACACAACACGTAGAGCTGCAATGTTACTTATCTTCATTATGAGTCACTTCACGTCACATCACGGATGTGAAATGTAAGTTTATTTGTACTCTGCTCACCAGTTCAACATAAACATAAACTTCAAGCCCAGATCATAAACTTCAAACTCAGAATAATATTTGAACTAAGTAATAAAATAAAAAATACACCTACGGAACAATGTCGTTCTCAGTCCTTCAGAAAACCCACCATGGTCATTTACGATTTACTGAACGACTTAATGACTTCTCATGCGTTTTTTGTGAGATTTTCTCCGTTATGATCAGCCCTGTTGATTCAACAACTGAAGGATCAGCCCTGATAATACCAAAACATTCAGTATATCCTTAGCCTATCATCCCATTTAGGTCCTAGTAACACCTTAACAAGCGCCGTCTTCGCTAAAAAATAAAATGAAATTATTTTAGAAGGTGAAAAAGTAGTGGCTTTCAAATTTTCTCTCTACCCGCCTTTGAGCTAATGTTTAACCCTACAGAAAAAAGACAAGAAAAAGGAAACAAAAAACGTTTACTTTTAAGAAAGTTGATTCATGAAATGTATAACATGTTGGATCTTAAATTTATTAATATACAGATCCTTAACTGATAGACAAACCATACTAGGTGTACAATAGTTGTATCAGGGGTTAATTATGTTATTGAGAGAAGCAATCAAATCATTTTCCCTCGGATATTTTATCCAAGGAAAGATGACAGAAAGCTGATAAATACTTAAATACTACTAGAGAATGCCTTTGCGGTTTTTCGCTATCAATTGAAGCGAAAGAAAAAAGATACAGAACACTCTACTGAAACAAGCTGAAATACCGTCCTAAATAATTCTCAAGTAATTAGAAAAGTTTAAATTTTGTAATCAAAATCAAAATTTTGTAATTCAAAAGTTTACAAAATTTAATTTTATTCTTTTTATCTATTTTCATAATCTCCCTCGCTTGTGAAATGTCTTCTTATTTTTGGTCTTTTAGGTGCTGAAAAATGAGTTACTTGAACACGCGAAGCTTCACTTTGAACAAAATATTAACGGAAACCAAATTTATTAGACATTTTCATGGTGCATTATTTCATAATTTTCATTTTTTTGCAAATTAATTAATTCATTCATGTTCATTCGCCTTAGCCTCAAAGCATTTCATTATTTTGTAATAAACCAGCAAACGAATCATGGTGTTTAAATTTATTGCAAAATAAGTAGCATGTACACAAACAACAAGAATGTACCAGGAAGAATATTCATTCCAGGAAGAACCCAGAACATAGAGCTTTTCCTGACACTCATTATGGTTGTGTGGTACTAACGAAAGTAGAAGTGTATTTGTAGGGAAAGTGAGAGCAATAAAGAGGCCGCAGCAAGCCAGGAAGTGCGACAACCGCCAGCTGGTGCTCGGTCTGTACTGCTGCGCTCGTTCATTTTTTAATTGCTACCGTCTGTAAGTGCGCCACCGGTGGCCACGGAGAAATTTTCATTATGCTGCTGACCGACCAGTAGTTTCAAACTAAGTTTTATCATCACTTAATTAAAGCTAAATGAAGGCATGATTAATTTGATGTTTGCTATTTTCAAAGTCACTCGCTACAATTGACTTTAAATTTGAGTTGAATATTGAACTTCAGTTTAACCCATTGCAATCGAGGTGTTAATTGTTGCCGCCTTCGAGTGCGGTACTTGAACTGCCTGCGTTCTTCTGCTCAGTGCGAGTACATGACATGAGTCGACTTGAAAGATATCATCGGCGCAACACATTATGACAAAGATAGTGCACTGTAGGTCATTGTTGAAGTGATAAGCAATACTACTGCGTCGTGGTCTTTTTCATATCTACACACCATTGAAACACTGAATTTGAGACAATTATACTTGAAAACTGAAACCATAAAACTTCGACAAACCATTTCTAACCTTCTTTCAGGAGTACAATAATTAAAAGAGACTGCAACATTAAAAAATATGCAAACTGGTAATAACGTGAAGTCGTTTTAACATGAAAGTTTTGTGACGCCACTCCTCACTCGATGCGCTCTTTTCCGGGTTGTAACCCTTTAATGTCGACATTTTTGTTTGATACTACCGTCATTACAACCACTACTACTGAACTGGTACTGATATCAGGTAGTCACCAATATCCGGATGAGAAAGGAACTGACACTCGGCAGAGAACATCAAAGACACATTAGGGAACAAATTTACCAAGAGAAGCAATATACTGAATGAAGGGTATTTTCGAAAGATTACCATCATTGGGCGCTAAAGAGTTAGACATAGACAATTCCCAAACTCATCTCAACATTTTATAATACACGTTCCCTCATACGTAATATATATTTTATCAATATAAACAAGCTAAAAATAATTTCTTATCAAGGAACATATTTTCATCACAAGAACCCAACTTAGCACCACGTGTAAAATGACTGCAGCGGCATGGAAAGAGGATCATTCCATGCGTGAAACAACCCTGAAGATGGCGCTTATTTCATTGAAGGATTCATACCTGAATTTATCCAAAAATTTTATTGTAATTCCCTTGCTTGAACGTATGGACAAGTTTTGTGCTCATTTTCACTGTTACTACTTCGCATCAGAACGGAGACTCGCATCGCCTGGAGCAAAATGTATTCACGTGTTGGGTCTATATCTCCACAGGAAATCAAGTCGTGCTTAGTATCTCAATTCAAACTTATTGACAGCTTCACAGATCCCTGATCAGTTTTCTCACAAGTTGAGAAGCGTTACGTGGCTCAATGAATTTTTCACCACCGCTGTCACGTGGGGGTTCATGGGATAAGTTATATTTTCTAGCGTATTTCAGGATTCGGATGCAATTATATAGGATTCCAATATCTTCTGTTAACAAAAATGTAAAGTAAATGCAAAGAAAAGGAGAAACTTCATTATTACTCACTAATCACTTAATTCCATGATATAATTACTTAATTCTGTTAGTATGAGTACCAAATAAATAATCACTTAGGAAGAATGGCATTTACTTTCCCATCTCATATAAATATGACGTGTTCAGATTCCAAACTAACAGCAGCTACCAACCGAATCCAGAAGACTAATCATTTAACATTAAGTGGGAGAGGTGTAGTGTACCGCAAAGGGGCGGGGCGTGTGGTTCACACTGCGCATGTCCAGCGCTTGAGTGTGTGCAGCGAGCGAATGAATGAATGACAACATAGTAAACGTTATTGAGTCAAACGTTACATACACCTAGCGGGCTAATGAAAGTTGAATGGCTGACCTAATTGCTTGTTGCTGCTTATTAAATAAGCCGTTAAATCTGAGGGCTTATCGCTATACCTGTTAAACAAGCCATTAAATAACATAAAGAGGGATCGTTTTCACATTTTGTGGTCAACAAGCTACTGAAAAATATTCAATTACAAGATGCAACTTGTGACTAAATTAACTTCGAGTGAACCAGAGATTAACAAATTTTGAAATTTGCGAATCAAATGATCATCGAGTTACACCTTGCTGATGAGTGTAATTCTTTTATAGTATAGCCAGGAGCTCACTAAGTTTGAAGAGTTTAGTTACAATTTTAACAATTTAAACAATTTATTTAAATTGTAACTAAACTCTTCAAGCTCTTCAGCAAGTTGTAACTCGACGATCATTTGACACACAGATTTCCAAATTTTCAAGTTCCTTTCACCGAGAGCTACAAGCTTCACTAACGCACACAGCTCGACTGATCACAACGACTTCCGGAGCAAGGAAAATTGAACAGGCTTACAATGATTTGTGCAGGTGATGAAGCCTTGAGGTGTTACTTGATAGATGTGTTATTCAAATTTTTTTAATGTGAAGGGTCGGTCTGCGCAAATGTTATTCGATTGAAATAGCAAACTCTCTCGGTGTACAGAGGGCATCCATATTCATGGAAAACATAATAACAAGTGAAACCAAAGCCGACAATTCCTCACCGTGACGCCTTGTGTATCAGAATATGGACAAGGTTCAGTTTGCATCTATTCCCACTCTTAAACCTTAGAACATGAACAAATTACAGTTTGTAACTATTCTCTCTCTTAAACCCTTGAATATAAACCAATATCCGTTTGTAGCTGTTCCCTCTCTTAGGCCCTCACTAACTTAGCATTTGTAATTGTTAAACATTTTCTTCAAGAATTGAATTACATTCGTTCGTTCTGTGCTCAATGCTTTAATTATTGGTTAGCTTGTGAGCGTGTGGAAGGATATGTGTTGTGAATGTATAAATTTGATAAGAAGGAGGTAACTACATCGAGCTAAGAAGAGAAAATGAAAATGGCATGAAAGATTTTATGTCTCAGAAAATAAGTGTTGTAAGATATTAGGGGCAAACACTTTGTTTAGAGCTTCAATGAGCTCAACATAAAAAACGGGGACGAAACCCACGTGATGATTTTTCTCTTCGTAAATCCGCGAATTCAAAGTATTCGATGAAATGTTTATTGCAAACGCGTTTCGAATACTTGGAAACTTTAAAGTTTTCAACAAAAAATAAAAAAAGGAACCTCAGAAATTTAGAGCTGAAACTAGAAATTTGTATGAAATTCAGGAACGAATTCACCCCTAAACATGAGTAAGAAACAGAGATTTAAGCAACCGCATCACCAGGTTCTATACATTCTCTGCTGAATTTGATTCATAAGCCACATATATATCAGGTCTATTGCACTAGCGCGTGTCATGCACTATTGCTGTGCAGACATCAGCACAGCGAGTAAGCTAGAAGCAATCATAACAGTAAACTCTCTATACCGACGTTGCTTTAGCGAAGCAGCGCGGAGTACTCAGGCTGCTACGGAACAGGCACGTCTCACAGGTACGAAGGCCGGATCTAGTCTGACTGTCTGACTGGAGTGTGGCGGTGAAGACCACGGTGGAAGGAACAAGGTAGGACCAGTTTTTTTTTCGTCCACCGTATGGCAATGCTGACGTCATAGCAACGAACCAATAGCAGCGCTCATGTAGCATCTGGCAAAACTGCTAGCCCCAAATCTGGCACCACTATTGGCCTAACGACGTGTTGCAATGGTGACGTCGTAAAGTTTGTTTGAAATAAAGCAAGTTGTAACCGCATCTTGCCTAGCATCGAACAACAGGAAATGTATTTTCCCCCATAGAAATGACTCTACCCTGTTTCCTCTACCGTGGTGTAGACCAAGCTGACACTTGAAAATCCAGCGCGGTATCACAGTAAAGCCACCTACAACGCTCACAAAAGGAGGATCCCTTCTAATGTGGGGAAATAATACTTAACTTCGCTTATATTTCGCCTTGAGACGCACCACGCATACTCGTGTAGAGTGATATGGAGAACAATTCTCTGCACATCACCTCGCGCGTAGCGCAGATAGCGACGAGGATGTAACTCTGGAGTTGCATCAGGAAGGAGCCAACCTCCTCGACCTGCGCAATTTCTCGAAACTTAAACGTAAATTTTAAGCCTCGCAAAAAAAAAATCGTGCACAAGGAAGGTATGCGGGTGCCAATTTCTCAAAAATTAAACGTTAATTTTAAGCCCCACAAAAAATATTAGCTTTCGACGAAATCGTGCACAAGTAAGGTATGCAAGAGTACAGCGATTGGTTAACTCCCATGAGATGGCAAACCTATCATGGATGTTGCTCATCGCGGTGCTGCTGCTGCTGCTGCTGCTGCTCAACCGCTACGTAACAGCCGTAATGGTGAAAGTATCAAGGTCAAACGTAATGTATCTTATCTCATATTATCGAACACCGCGTTAACGTACGGGATTTAGAGTGAAGGAAATGGGGAAGATATGGTTGAAAGACGTTTCATTTCTACACTTAAAACCTTGAGTAATCACATGAAACAATTCAGGTAAACAATACCGTCGGTTGTTACTCTATGGCTGGGACGTCCGAACCCTAAATTTTAATATGCGTCTTCTAAGGGTTTACATTTTAGCGAAAGCAATTTTGAATTGCCAACCTAATAAACGTCTTAATAATCCATAAATGTCCTTCGAATACCCATTAATGTATTTGAAACGCATTTCAAAAGTTGCCTAAAATTATTTCACCATCAAATTGAAATGAATGTTTCAACATCTGTGTGATGAGTTGCGACAAAGTGCAGAATATAAATTACATCAGCAATTACGTGTTCTTCAGCAGAGTCACTAAAACAAATGTGCAGCGCCCAATGAAAAATAAGTTGTTCTTGTAGAAACCTGAAACTTTTAATCTTTATCACCACAACTTCAATTCGAGTTCAATTTTTTAGTTCGTTTTTAATGTCCACTAGCAGAGGATTTGCACGATTGTTTTTGCTAGGGCATTTGTAATACTTACAGTGAACATTTTCGTGCGATGCTACATGAACTCGGGCGAAAAAAGCACAAATCTCTTCGTTTTTGGAGCATGAAACTGTTCTTTAATAAATTGAATTCCTCTAATTTTTAGAGTGTCAGTCCTCAAGTTTAAATTTCATGGTTTTTACTGGAAATGGAAAGGAATTAAACTAAACAAATTTTTCAGAGGGACCCTACAGAATCCTAATAAGAAATTATCATCTCACGCTTTGATATCCATGTAAGCTGCCGTGAGTTCAAAGTGAAAGGCTTGGAGATTTTTACTACCGTTATACAATCAAATAAAAAAATACTTTCTCTAACACTGAGGTCAAATATTTCTCAACTTCGATTTTTCACCTCAAAATTACTTTAAAAAGTGTCGTCGTCAACCATAAATCCATGATTGAATCTTAATTTTACGCAGTATGACCGATGCTAATTTACAAATCTATTAAAGAAGAAGTTTTTCAAATGTTTACCTCCAAATTAGTGACTTTGACTCAATAAATTAATCTTGACGTTACGCAACCGTTTACGCTGATGCTTCCTGGTTCTTTTCCCCTTACTGTTTTACTCTTTACTTACCCTTCTGTCCCCTTTAATATCAGAAGACTTGAGGGAAACCTGATTTAAACTCATGATTTTAACAACTGTAACATTTAGTTACACTGTTCACGATGTACAGTGAAGCAATCATCCCTCACTGATACAAGGGCTCCGTATTTTTAACGAAGGGAATTGTTCTTTATTAAGTATATAAACTGTTGAGGTTTTTGAATAAATTTGTGCTTGTTACAAATCGCTTGAGAACAAGCGATGTGTCGGAATATTTCAATTCCACGAATCAACACGAGACTTTCTTTTTCATGTTCACAAACGAAAGTATAATTTCCAGATTAGATTTTTAAATAAAAACAGGTGAATACGTTCTGGCTTGAGTAATTCAACTTTATTCTCCGTAATAAATTCAATTTTACTTGAAGAATAATCAAAAGAAACGGTCCAGGGTGGAAATTGTCTCCGTAAACAGCCCAGTATGAAAAAGAGCATTAAATCCAAAAAAAGCTAATTTTGAAACAAAACATAGAGTATAATGTCTATGGGGATTTAGTTTTGCTGTTTGTGTCCGATGTTAGCTGGGAACATTGATTAAATAAAAACTGAACACAAGCATCGGCACACGTTTTCACTACCACAATATTTTTTGACGTAGCAAAATTTGAATTAAAGATAATTTTTACTGTCGCATTGAAACTGAAACTATGGGCAATGTTCAGCGATTCCTGCAACACCGTAGGCTTGATAGCACAAGAAACACGTTAGGAAGGGATTGTTCTCTTGAGTAGAGCAACAGATCCCAGCATTGAAGTAGCAGTCTGAGAGGCAACCACATCGAAAGCGTCATACTAAAATTACAGCATTTTTTATTTTTTTACATCTTTCAGGAAAAGTGCATCGTAGAAATTTGTTCGTTCAAATTTGAAGGTCATTAAATACAAGTATGATCCCGCTAAGCAATCAGTCTTAATAATAGTAAGTAATCTCACGAAGTTTCAGCAAAGTCTCGGCCCGTAAGACGAAGGCGTGTACGGGCTGATGGTAGACGCTGGAGAACTTCATGGAATTCACTATCCTCGAACTCAGGAAACAATAGAGCTGCCGCAGGAAACTGTGACTTAGCATGCACATAGCGGAACAGCTAACAAGCAGGGAACCTCGCCAGTATCTCTCATGCTGTTAGCATTTAAAAATACGATTTCCTATGGCGCACCATGCCATGAAGAAAGAAATAAGAAAATAAAAACATTTTATTTCTATTAGCAGGACAGTTAAGCAGGGAGACTTCGCCTGTATCCCTCATAATGTTAGCATTTACAAAATTCGACTTCCCGTAGCTGAGCACGCCAGACATTCTCGATCCACGGCCGCTCTGTCACTTCGCTCCGTGTCATTTGGGATAGGGAAATGCAAAATTTCCCACACTCTGAAACGCCCTTACGGTACTCTAATATACAGGGTGGGGCTAATCAAATGTCTGCGTTTTAAAAGGCTATCAGGAAAAGTAAAATAATACTTACAGAATAATTTGTTGTTGAAATCATTTTCCTGATGCCATCTTCAAAAGTGAGCACACAAGCGACATTGTATACTAATTCGACTAAAACCACAAATAATTCTGTAAGTATAGTTTTACTTTTCCTAATAGCTTTTCAAAACGCGTCTATTTGGTTCGCCCTACTCTGTATCTAAAAATGCGAAAAAAACGGTCAAATCATGGGACCGTCCACACTTTGAGATATTGTGTCATCATGAATGTGTTGTTGCTTGTACGTTCAAATTGATGATATATAGTAAGTGTGTTTTATTAAGTGCTCGCGATAGCCGTGTGCTATAGGTTCCGCCGCCGTGCGGCCGGGACCCGGGTTCGAAACTCGGCGCTGGCAGTGGCGATTTTCTCTGTTGGGTATAGGAGAAAAATTCCAAGCACAATACCCCACTCTACCCAGGTGTCTGAAATGGGTACCGGTCTTGACCGGGGGGAAAGCGTCATGGCGTCCTGGCGTTAGTTCTAAGGCATTTGAAAATCCAATGTACAAGGTGATATGTATCAGGCTTGATTGGAAATAAAGCATCCGTAGATGCCTTCATTATCATTATTCATTATTGGTGTCAGCACTTGATTGGTGTGACGGCATGAGACTCGGGAACTACCCGAGAATGGGTTACTTCCTTTTCTATTCCATTTTCTATCCTATTTTATTCCTCCAGTAAGGTCATTACGCTCAAAACTATGATGAACCCAAGCTTGCAAACGCGCCTATAAATGCTTGCCTTCGGATGAGAAAGATTTACTTAACTTCACTTGAGTAAGATTTACAGTGGGAGGTTGTGCATGCTGATGTCCTCGACTAATTTACGGTATGATTATGCAGTGGGATTAACCTGATTTAGAGTGGGAAATTATGCCGACGTCTACGACTGAGTTACAGTGGAATTATGCAGTGGGATATTGCAGGGGAATCATGCTGATTTACAGTGGGATTATGCATATTTATAGTAGGATTATGTAATGGGATTATGCTGATTTACAGTGGGATTATGTTGTGGGATTATGCTGATTTACAGTGAGAAGTTAGGCTGATGTCCTCGACTAAGAGAAATAATTTCCAGTGTGTGGCAGACCACGCCCGTGTTGTACGCTGTACGCTCGGCCTCTACACGCCACCGCTGCCAGTTATCTGGTCACGAGACGGGGTATAATTTGCTATGTAATTTACGCCTTCATCTGGAGGTTACAACGCCTTACCATACTATGCAATTATCGTAAATACAACTCACTTGACACGAAAAATAATTATACTAGATGTTGAGAATTTCTGATTGATTACTCATTTGTGAGTGAGGAAGGGAGTTAACTCAAGTAACGCGTCTCTGCGTGATGCAGCTTTGATCACGATGCAATTTGAAGACAGCTGACGGAGCTGGGGTGACAGGTGCCCCAGGTGTGGGGCAGCTTGTACTTATTTAGGGAAAGCGCAGTAGCTAGCGCTGGGGAATAAAATATGTCATGTGCCATGAGTTCACTCAAAAAATAACACCCTCTGTACACAGCCAGCGCTAGGAAATAGAATGTGGAATGTGCCATGAGTTCACTCAAAAAATAGCACCCTCTGTGTACAGCCAGCACTGGGGGAATAATATACGGAATGTGGCATGAGTTCACTCGAAAAGTGGCACCTCCGAACACATACTCGAAAAATGAACATAAACGGAGGGTGGAACCTCAGCGCTAAGTGTTGCAAACCTGAACACTGGCCATGCTGTAATTTTGAATTTTACGAGCTAATCAGAGAACGTGCGTCGCTTTCTATCGTTCTGGAAGCCCCATCAACCGCTCCGTGGAAAAAATTGGGCACAGAAATTAACACAAGAACGTAATCTTTCATGAAACGAAAAATCACAATATATCGGTGACCATATCCGCTGCATCTTTTATATTATGCAGTACCTTTTAGGAACTTTTAATATTGAATTTTAGCCGAAGACTGGATTTACAAGCTCTGTTCAACATATTGTTAAATCTGACGGAATTTTTTATTTCACAAACGTGCTGTAGTTGAGTAATTACGCACATTGCGCCCGAAGCAGCAAGATTTTAGCATCTTGCATCAGGCAGGCAATTTCACTGAACGTGGCGTGCTAAACACGACAAGAAAATGTAGCTAATTAATGACCTCGTTGAGTGCGAGTGAAAGAATTTTCGAACTTTTGAAGAATGTATCCAGCCATTTTGGACGTGGTCAGCAAAGATGCGTTATATTTTAAAGAGATAACAAACGTAGAGCAAACATTTATGAAAACTGACAAATCTGAGTGGGGTGAATTTTGAGAGCGTACGCAGCACGCTGGAGAGTGGGACATATGGAGTGGGGCGTAAGAGGTGGGACGGATGGAGTGCACTCCGTGTCATTGGAATAAGGTAATTTAACATTTCCCGCACTTTGAGAAGTCCTCACGGTATTCTAATGAATCAAATAATGCGAAAAAACGGTCAAATCATGGAACTAAATTTTGAGGCGTAAGGATTGGGGCGTAAAGGGGGCAGAGCGAGTGTGCGCTGCAGTGTGCGAGCCCTCAGCTGCAGCACGACAGCAGCACCTGCCAGCAGGAGTGACCGCAGCGCCCACCGCAGCAACTGGAGCACAGCAGACCGGGCCAAGGCCCTCCAGCCCGCCCTCATCGCCATGCGGGTGCCGCCTCGTGACCCCTCCAGTCTCCACGCTCCGACGACCTCTTCCGCGCCACGGTAGAGGAAACAAAGTAGAGTTATTTCTATGGGGGAAATACACCTCCTCTTGTTCGACTGGTCAATAGAACGGCTTTGTATCAAACAAACTTTCTGATGTCACTATAGCGACATGTCGTAAGGCCAACAGTGGTGCCAGATTTGGGGCTAGCAGTGTTGTCAGATGCAATATGGGCGGTGCTATTGGTTCGTTGCCATGACGTTAGCACTGTCATACGGTCGACGGAAAAAGACTGGTTCTTCTACCTTGTTTCCTTGTTTCTTCTACCGTGTCAGCGCACAGCAGATCCGTTGCCTCAACGCGAGAGCTCTGCATATGGCAGTCGTGGTCGTATCAAAGATACTGACCATGTCGTATAATAAGAAGACATTCATGGCATCTGAAAGCGTTGGATACTCTAAAACTTCATCCTAGATTACTGAAAAAGGAAATGACAATTTAAGTTGTGATCAGAGTTGTGATTTTACCCGAAAACTAATTAGTTACCGCATAACTTCTCGGATGTCAGTACGGTATGTAGAATAAAGTAAAGGTCGATTTAGAAAATTAAAGCATGGACTGCCAGTGGGTCACAATAGGGCGTCAGCTTAACGCAGAATTTACGAGCACATGCGGTGCAGCGTACAAGTCACGTGTGTGGTGCATCACAAATGTGATGCAGCACATATGTTAGTAAAACAACTACCGAGTGTGAGGAAATCAGACGCGTTATGTTATGCACGAAAACCTCATTGTATGTAGATGTCGCTCCTTGAACGATTGTATGGTACAGTCCAGACCTACCGGTTCGTTGTCTTTCCTAGCTCCATGTGACCATATAACATCACACCCAACCTCTGTGGTCGTTGGAACGAACTTTCCTTGTGCGAAAATGAAAAGAAATGTTGTGAAATAAGAGTTAAAATAAACTTAGCCAAAAAATATGTAGCTTGTTTTGATTTGAAAATTGAACTTCTCCGTTTGGAGATATTAGAACCTTAGAGTCCATTTTAAAGTCCATAATGTTTTAAATTTAACGAGTCTTTCATTTATCTCGTCCTTAATTTGAATTAAGCCTTGAATCGAATCTTTAATTTATACGAATTATGTATGAAATATTTCTGGGTGAAAACAATAAACAATCAATAAACTGGTTCCAGTACAATATACATGCATGTTAACTGGGTGCATAGGTACTTACTTATACTCGTACATACATGAGCACTCATGTCTACAGCCAACAGCTGCACCAACAGCCATTACCGGTGGGCTCGAGCGCTCAGCACAAACATAACATTATATTAGATCTGCTATTATTGCGTCATCTTGGAGTGTGTGTCAAATGATCATTAGGCGATTAGAAATGTGTTCTTCTTCTTAACTGCAGTGTTTCTTTATCCAACAATCCGACGAATAATGAGAAAACTGCAATTGATCGAGAGACTGGCTAATTCTAGCCAAAATTACCCTTTTTGAGCGCATATTTTCTAAACTAAAAGATAGAAGTCGAATGTTTTGCCTAGAAACAAGGCCAATCAAGCAACCTTTGTCAGAGGAACAGCAACCACTCCAGCTGGCGTATGAGGAGCACATGTAGCTGCACGCGTGTGCCTGACGCTGCCGCTCAGATTAGACCGCTGCGGTGGCCGTGACGTTGTCCGATTATATGAGCAGTGCTGGTAAAGAAGGGACAAACCCGTTCTCAGTGCGGGAGATACAAACAGAGAAATATTCTATCATTACTGTATAATAAAACGTTAGGTGCCTCCCCTAAATTCGTGTATATATTTTTGGGTGTAATTTATCTTATGTTATTACAATCAAAATCTCATTGAACATTTTAAATTGGTTGGTCCGTCTCTCTTTTACGCTTTTGAAGTATGTTTAATGAACGTATCTGGGATACGAAGAATATTTTAATCACGGGTACTAATAGGATGGATATATTTGTTTGTCATTCACATTTGGAAAATTTATTTAAAGAAAATGTCGAATACCGTCATTTTTAACAGGTCATGTACACGTATGCCTAATAATTCGTCAGCTTTACTCATATACCGAGTGCTTTTTTGATGTTCAAAAATAAGTGTTCATTTCCTAATTTACGCAAAGCTTTCAGATCAAAATTCCTTGAATGCCTCGCGCATATAATGAGGCCGCAACCATACATTTAAAGCTATTTAAATCAGAACGCACCCCATAAAAACCGTTCATTTCACCGCCCAGTTTTTATTCCGCACCGCAATCCCTCATTGCTACTACATGCACATAAGGATTTGTTCAAGAAATTACTGAGGCTGGAGTTCCCTGGTGTTAAATATTTGGTTGGGCTGTATCCTCTTGGGCGCCAAAAGTTTGATAGTTGTTTCGGCAGATCCTCGTTGGGTGCCAGTTATAGATTATTTATTTGGCTGGTCCTTCTTTGGAGCCAGCGATAATATATAGTTTCCCTATTTTAGGGTTCTGAGGGCCGTAAGTTCCGAGGCTTTTATTCCGGAGAATCTTCCTGATTTTTCAGGGATATGAGAGAAGTCAGTTGCTGAGTAATTATTTTATTAAGGCGAGGGTTTTTCAACAGTTTCCAAGTTAGGAATATTATTCGGTAATTTTCGGAGTCCGATCTGGTTACAAGGTTTGAAGATTTGAGCTGGTTTTTCAAGCTTTCGAAATTTGAGTCGAGATGAATAAGCTACGAGCTAATCAAGCTTCGAGTTTTTAGAGCCGAACGAATTCTAGCTATGGAGCTTTTCACGCTAGTAATGCAGGCGTCGAAAGTTAGAGCCGAAATGAAATTCGAGCTATTGAAATTTTCGTTTTATTTTCCATTCAAGTTTTCTTCTTAGTTTTGCGATTGAGGTTTTTCCTCTCAAGTATTTCTTTTTGAAATTTTGAGGATCGTGATGGAAGTAGTTTTCTCAAGTATCTGTGATACGAGTGTTCAGTTATGCGGGGAGGATTATTTTCCCTCCTATTAAATTACATAGACACTAGTCGACATATTTGCTTCTGGCCTAACACCTGGCATAGAGAGCGAGAGTGAGCAGCAGCCAAACCTGCGGTTAAGGTTCAACACGTCGCCATGACATGTCGCACCCCAATGTCATTCATCACGCTCTTGCCATCGTCATTCGTAATAAACCTTAAGGAATCGAGTGCAGGTGATAGCTAACCTACGATATTAACACTTTGGCCGCAACGTGCGCCACCGGTGGCCACGGAGGGGAATTTCATAACGCTCCTGACTGACCAGTAGTCACTAACTCAACTATGATATATACTTAATTAAAGCTAACTGAAGGCACGATCCAGCTCTTGTTTACTATTTTTTAAAATTACTTACAACAATTGACTTTAAATTTGAGTTGAACATTGAACTGAAGTTTAATTAATTGTGGTCAAAGTGTTGAAATTGATGCAAACCAGCGGACACGTTTCTTAAAAATTTCAACGCAGAATTGACTCCCACTGAAGCTGAAGTAACACAGGTAGAAGCAGGTGGAAGCTTTCCGCATCCCACTTGCAACTGTTTTTTTGCTTTGGGACGCAAAAAATCAGACTAGTTATTAAGATATTCTGAAAAAATCTTTTACATGTGAAAGAATCAAATTTTATCAAGACTTTTAATTATCGTCACAGTTGAGACAAAAATCCTCCATCTTATTTATTTTGTCGCTATTCAGTAATGTTGAATGTATAATTCTTAAATTTATATTTCTGTTCAAGTTGGTTCAGAACTGAAAAGGAATGTATACCAGCCCCTGCTGGAAAACACTATTCAATCGAACTAAACTTAATCAAAGATTCTGTCACGCAGTGCAACTTTTACTTCGGTAATAGCACGCAAAACAAAATTTTAATAATTTTCGTTCTGTAGTTTCCTTAAAAGGTGTAATAATTTTTCTGCGGAGGGTTGTAAATGTACGTGGAATTTTCACATGGTCATCCTCCCGATCGCACTGCACGCGTAAAGTTGCAACCTCACTATTCAAACTAGGAATAAGTACATGGGAGTGCAACCAGAGGTGTCCTGATTTCTATTTTGAGTTGGTGACTGCACCAAGGGCTGTCTTATAAGAGCGAGTGATGCAAACGTTGCGAAACTTCTTGTCCGGGAATATATTTGGACATCTCAACTGACATGAAGAGGGCGAGGCCTAACCTAACCGAGCTCGCGACACTTTCTCTGGCCTGTAAACAGGGAGGCAGCCTGGGTTCCGTAATTTGTTAGATACTGGATGTACAAAAATTAAATTGTGATAAATGTTTGAAATAGTGATAAATTAAATTAAATTTTATATTTTAGATAATTTGGACAAAAATACAATAGATAAGTAGTGGAAAAATTTTATATTAGATAAGTCATGGAAGAATTATACATTTGATAAGTTGTTCGATCAGAACCACCTACACTCAAATGAAAACTTTTGCTTGGTGCGTTTGGCTCGTTGTTTTTTTCGCTCAATAATTTTTTCAACGACTTATTGATCAATATGAGAAATCCATTCCAATCTCAGCACTGCGCTTTGTCATAGTCATTTCTAAAATAACTGTCTCTTCCTCTCATTGAAATTCTTTATTTCGTTTTTATCAAAACTAGTCATTTTTAAATGAGTTTAGAAAAAAATGCGCATTCCACTCAGCAGGGAAATTATGACTAAATGTGAATAATAATAATGCTCCTTATAATGAACTTCCTGCATGATACTCCACACCGAACGCAAGCTTTACACTGACCTATTTTTATTTATGACGCAAAATGGGGACGCCAAAATAACTTCGAGCCAAAACCATCACCTTATTCAACTCGCTCGACGTAACCACGATACCAGAAAAAAATACGTGGCATGTATTACACGTCTATTTAATCATCGACAAGCCGGCATTCAGTTTGAGCTGCCATTGCGCACGAAACACTGCCGCACCCGTCACCCAGACCAAAGCGCAGAACCGCACGCTCGTCAGTACGCTCGATCTTCAGCACGAACAAAAGCATTAGCGCCCCTCCCGCCTGAGCTTTGTGTGGTGGCTGCCAGCTGGAGT
Source organism: Morinoia aosen (assembly GCA_030386875.1). Taxonomy (NCBI): domain Eukaryota; kingdom Metazoa; phylum Arthropoda; class Malacostraca; order Amphipoda; family Talitridae; genus Morinoia; species Morinoia aosen. The sequence goes on along the minus strand of CM059570.1, from coordinate 68,399,832 downwards.
GAAGATGCCGCGTCGTGCTCCGCTGCCGGGTCAAGTGCAAGCCGGGTCAAGTGTAGCAGGGCGGAGGGCACCACCAGCAGCAGCAACAGCAGCCCCAGCAACACCATCAGCAGCAACACCAGCACCAGCAGCAGTACCACTAGCACCACCAGCAGCTCAATTATGCAGGTCACTGACGCGTGTGTGGAGGAGTAATGTCATAAAATTCTCAACATTGTACCTATACCCACGGCAAAAACCAAGGGAGCTAATTTAGACGCTCTAAATTTTTCAGAAGTAATGCTAGGATTTCCCATCTCAGATAAAGGGAAACCTAAAATGAGATAAAAAAATAATCTCGTCAAAATATTGTCAGCACCCACAAATATAGTGTCAACCCATGAGTTATCATAAAATGCGAGAAAGAAATTAAGCTCAATTTTGAGATGAAAGGCTACTTTTTCGTCGCGTGTAAATGCCTCTTAAAAATTTAAATTCCTCCACTTGCGGAGGCTTCATTGAAATTCTGGAATTTGATCCCAGCCGAATTGAATCTGGCGCGTTTGGGATACAAAATTCATTAGTTTATTTAAAACTTTTTCAATGATAGCTTTCGGTAGGCCCTTCCATCCAAAACATTGTGGACGCTTCGTCAGTTCGAGGTGAGCGATGCATGAGGGTTGGTAGCTATATCAATGTCGTCGTGCGGTGGAGGATAGACGGATTTTTTTTCTTTCAATTCCTTTGAACTTATTTATAAATGGTTGCTTGAGGATGGCAAGCAGAGAATAATTAATTTAGTAAGAGTCGCCCATTACAGGTATTCAATGAGCTTGTTTGCTCCATTTACTAAAACAAATAAGGTTTATCTTTGTTGCTTGACGTCTCACTGGGTCCTGTGATCTATCACATTTGTTGCCGCTCTCGAATCGCGAAGCTGTCAGGTCAGGCGACCACAAGACTTTTTCTTCTGTTTCAAAAGGAATGAAAGATGAGCGACTTAGATTCACGAAAACGCTGACCTAATTTCCAACGCGTATTTGACCTCTGCGGAGCAATTCATTGCTTCTAGAGACGGAATATCATGTCTCTTGAAGCGTGAGTTCACAGTCCAGGAAACATTCTCAGCATTGACATCGTCTTCACGACGACCTTGAATTCATTCGCTCTGTCGAAAGTTTTTGTAAAGAGAGTGAAAGAACGGCACACGAATGCTATAATCTAATCAAATGAGCGTATATAATGACAGTGTGCGCAGAAACATGCCGAGAATAGAGAAATTACCCGTTACACAGCGGTCAGTTTGCGTGCGATGGAGATTGGGAAAGCGTCTCGGCCACCGCAGATGCTATGTTAGGGGTCGGTCCTACATGTCTTATGTCAACATCATTATTAACTATCAAGGTTTAGTGCATTCACTAATTGGATACATTGAAATAATTTAACACGCGTGAGTGCGAGAGAAGTTACTGCATCTTAAGCAATGTGACAGAATAAATAATTTTCTTGAATCGAATGAAATGAATACTTGAAAGTGACACTACTGCAAGAAACCCTTCACCAGGTTTATAATGTAAAATATTGAGACCAAATAATCAAATAAAATTCTAAATTGATCCAATTTTGTGAATGACTGACTGAAGGTTGTTTGTTTCTAACCATCATGTTCTATTGATGAATATATAAACTTAAGTTGAGTACTAGGACATTGGAGAACGAACCCACGAAGTGTAACACTTTCTCAGAAGAATATTTGCATGCTGCGTCTGTTGTGTAGCCAGAAAGATTACATCAGGCACTGAAGTGGTGTAACTCTCGATCGAAGTTCAATAAAGGTTACGCAGTGTGGCATTTTTCCAACTGTCTCAAGGATTTAAAATAAGTCTGTGTTTGTAAGTGGTCTTGAAAGGTTGAGCTTACGCTCACATTCATATTAGCTGCAAGGGATCATGCAGTTAACACTTTGCTTGAGGTATGAGCCATCGATGGGTCGTGCTTAAGTTCTTCCTGCTGTGAAACAATCCATCGATGGGTCGTTTGAAAAATTTTAACACTCTTATAAAATTAACGGTGTTTGATGGAACCAGTTAATGTTTGGTATTTATAAAATTGTTGACAACTTTTGACTTTAAATTTAAGTTAAATATTAAACTTCAGCTCCATCGCATTCAACCTGTTAAGCTCTGAGCCGCGCACAGGCCGCGTTGAGCACAGTGTGCAGAGCTCAGTCTCCAGCGTTGCAGCTGTCGAAAGAAAGAAAAGAAAAGCGTTTATTTCTAAAAAAGTTGCAACACGAGATGTATTACAACACATTGGATTTAAAAGATAGTTTAATATAAAGGTCCTCGATTGAAAAACAAACCATACGAAGCGTACTATAGCCGTGTCGGGGGCTAATTATGCTATTGAGAAAAACAGTCAAAATATCATCTTCTGCATATTTTATAAGCAAAGAGATGGCTGACAACTTATTAATAATTTAAATACTCCTAGAGAATCATTTGGATTTCCTTAATTATTAATTGTAACGAAATACGAGAAGACAAAAAAACGCTTTACTGAAACAAACTGAAACACCGCCGTAATGACTATCAATTAGTGAGAAAAGGTTAGTCAAAAGTATTTTATAAAAACGCTACGCAACAGACGAAACGCACATCTAGAAACATGTAAACAAACATACACGCAAAATGAAATTCATAGCTTGTTCTAGGCTACTGAAGACAAGCTTACGTCGTGAAATTTAATTTTAAAAACAATAGTCCGCATAAATTAAGATAAAAAGATTGCAGTATATTAGTGAAGGTCAAGTCTATGTACGTAGTTACGTGGAATTTAATTTTTAAATTTAAAACTTACCATGAATTAAACGAAAAGAGGTCGCAGTGTATATATACATTTATTTATTAATGAAAGTAGATGCTTGATGCTGGGATTGCCAGGAATTAAATTTGTAAAAAAATTATCGCTACTAAGTATTAAGATAAAAAAGTTTGCTGTACAATAGTGAAGGTTGATGCAGAGGTTGCCTCTGAAGTTGCATCGCTCGCACGGTGTATCGTGATCGCTCGGCTACGCATGCGCGTGGAGCAGGAGCGGCTGATGAGCAGATCATGCTCGGCTTTAATGGCTCAGTAATTGCGATTTCATTGGAAGCGAGCTCGCGATTGCATCAGAGCAGAACTTCAGCGGGCAAAACTGGAAAGTGCACGTGCTCGTTGTGTAAACAATATGCAGTGCCATTTTGCTGTGACCGTTGGTCGAAATGATATCGAGAAAATAGCGACAAATAACTCTATGATATAGATTTGCCCAAAAATGTATATGAAAGCCTTCACGAGGTACTAATATTAGCCAATGTTCATTCCAACTTTTTCCAATTTTTACACTAATGCTAGAAATTACCAACATGTCATGAAGCACACATAGTCGCCTCTGGGGAAACAACTTTTGTGTTTATGGGAATTAGCGCTCCCAGAGGGAAATGTGAGGTCCCTGGCTGAGAGTTAGGTAGGCCCTTTTTTTGTAAAAACAAAATACATTTTTTTGTTTTGTTAACGACTATCTTTTTTTTCGGTTCACTGCTGTGGTAATTTTCAGCACCTCTGACTTTCTCCTTGAACTTTTATCTTGTTTCCTAACCCTCTTTCTTAATCCATACTAAGTGGTGCCTTCATCCTTCCTCTTTTTGAACATCTTTGTTGTAGCAAGGACGGCTAAAACTAGCTTATAATCACTGAGCATACAAACCCTTTCTATGTAGGGGATTTGAGAGCTGAAAAAGATAACGATAGAAACGAAACAATTTATTTCGCATGCATGTCGAAAAATATGCGATGAAATGCAACTTATATTTAAACAACATGACCGTACTCTCAGTAAAAAGGAGAATCATCTTCGTGACAGCGTGTCATTATTTTAATAAAATGTAATTATTGAGTAATTATGAGAGCCTTACTGTTAATGGACAGTTCTGGAAAACATCTGCATTCTATTTGATCTTCTCACTTCTATGATGAACTTTTTTCTCGTATTTATGCGTGTACATAATAATCAGAACTAATTGGTTGCAATTCAAAGAGCTTGCAGACTCAGAACATTTTCTATTAGCTTGGATTATGAAGACGTTTACTTTCTCAAAACTGTGGGCGGGCAAAAACAACGATGACTCGTGCATTTATTTGCGTTGCTCCTAACTGCTGCTCTTGTCAAATTTATTTCTAAAAGAATCACTTTCAATTGAATAATTTACCTTTCGTTGTTCAATATGTTACTAGTTTATTCTCCTAAAGAGAATTTCAGCCAGTGATTAAACTTGAGAAACCATCTACTAACTTTTTTTTCTCAGTCTTTCTTAAGAAATTTCCCGTTATTTGGTTCATATATGGTGGACGAAAATGACAGAAATCATTTGGTGCAAGGTCTTCAGAATGTGATGGATGAGGCAGAACAGCCCAAATTTGACGGTGGCTGGTTTTTTGCTGGACGGTCTTGCGTTATGAAGAACAAGCGCTGTATTTCTCTGGTCGGCTATTTCAAACCGTTCCCTTCGAAGGTTTTTGACCGCACATCGCTTCAGCTCTTGACGGAATGTATAACACTCGTTTCTTAAAAACATGGTTGCGATCTGTAACTAATGTTTGGTAGCGGCTTGAAATCACAATGTGGATGATGCTGCAGTGACCTTTCAATACAGGGCATGTTCTTAGTGAAAAATTTAGATTATGTTATGAGGTTCACTTGTTATTTGCTTTTATGGTATAAATTTACTATGTGCAACTCCTGGAATAGTAATTTTCATGCAAAGAAAATTACTTCAAAATTCAAAATTTTCATGCCAAGAAAATTACTGTAGATAAAAAAATACAGAGTAAAGGTAAAAAATAGCGATTTAAGTGTTAGTATTAATAGATTGAAAGTATCCGTAGTTAAACTAAATAATTCCTGCTTGAGCGAGTATACTTTTATCGGTAGATGGAGCTGTGCAATGCTGGTAAACTGTGTGCACGGCGATGAAGTGCACCTAAAGAATAGATACTGGGCTGTGAGGTATTGGTGAATAGTATTGAGGTATTGATAAATAGTGGAAAAAGTTATGAATGACTAGTAAGTATTGAGTACGACCATGAAGTACTCGTAAATAGTAGATATAGGGCTACGAAGTTTTCTTAAATAGCAGGGAGGCTTATAAAATACTGATAAATAGCTGGTACATATACGAGGGGTAGTCAAAAAGTTCTCAGACAAATGCCATAATTTCTTTATTTAACAACTCATTATTTTATTTTTCTACATAAGCTCCATTGTTGTCTATACACTTTTGAAACCTATGTTTCCACCTGTAAATGCCTTCCTGATAGAATTGGGGGAGCTTGTTCCACTAAGTTCTGCACAAGAGAGATGTTTTCTTCATTTGTTGATGTGGTGGGTCTTCCTCCTCGTGGGTCGTCATCAAGTTGGACTCTTCCCTCTTTAAAGCGTTTAAACAATTTAAACAATTTTAAACAATTTATTTACCACAGGAGATACAGAGGTAGAATGTTTCTTAAGTCTAGTACAATGTATTTGATTTAATCCAATCATAAACGACTGCTCCACATGGTGCAGTCTCCATAAACCTGCTGTAAAGCTTCGATGATCTTTACAGGTTTCCAATTTAGTTTAGTTACAAACTTGATGTTAGCTCTGATCTCAAAATTTGCCATTTGGAGTGTTGAAAATTACTATTTTGAGATGCAACCTCTCTCGATGCTGACCTGACATAGACTGATGAGACAGCTGCACGTTATCAAGGAAGCTCTAAGGACAGGTTTCAACTCGTAAAAACTTGTAAATCTCTGTTCAGTTCAAAATTATGACATTTGTCTGAGAACTTTTTCACTAACGCTCGTATATAGTATTGGCAAATAATAGGCAGAAGTATGATTTACTAGTAAATATATTAGTTACTGTGAAGTACTGATAAATATAAAGGACTTTTTCAAGTATAGCACTGTATAGGTATATAATAAATAAGACCATGGCACACTACTAAATTGTAGGTCAAGCTACTATATGCTGATAAATAGTGTTCATAGTCGTTCAGCCAGGAAAATTATTCTCGATCATGACATTTCAAGTTTGAAGAAAGTCTAGTGCGTCAAAACCTATACTAGAAACATATTTCGGAATACCTTGAATTTTACTCCCAATCTTCTGAATTGAAATTATTTTTTCGCACAGAATGCCGCCATTTACATAATTATAAAGGCGAGATTGAGTAAATTCAAGTCAATCGTTATACAACTGTTTTGTCTGCCTCTTCTTCATCTGATTAACTGTTTCTGTGATTAGCCAGAGAGTTAAAGATCATGGTTTCAATTGTTATGCCTAGGGCAGTGGTTCCCAATCTGTGGGTCGCGACTCCAAACGGGGTCGCGACACCAATGCCATGAGGTCGCTAACCGATTATGACCCGAACGTGAATATTTAATATAAAACGCGGTAAAAAATGAAGACATTTAAATAAATAAAATTTTAAAATAAAATTAAGACAGTTATATAAATTCGCACTATGAAACTAAATGTAACAGTTGTATAAGTCACTCAACACAACGTCTGAGACAGTATTGAACATGCTTCGTTTCTGTTTTCTTTTGATTGCGCCACCGTTGTCGCTCCTCCCATCAGCGTTGCTATTGCGTTTGCAGTGACGCGTTGTTAGCTTTATTTGAGTGACTCTTAACCCTTTAAAAATGAGTGTAAGAAAGAGAAAATACAGCGATGATTTCTTGAAGTGGGGATTCACTGACATAGTTAATGCAGGTGTGGAAAGACCACAATGTGTAGTAGGTTTGGAAGTTCTTGCCCATGAGTCTACGAAACCAGTTAAACTTCAAAAACATCTCGAACCTAAGCACCCTCTTATGAAAGATAAAAGTATTGATTTTTTTTAAAGCAAAAGTTGATGGCGTCAAAAGTCGCCGACTTGATAGCAGTGGATTATTTCAAAACAAAAATTTAGCTGCCATTGAAGCTTCATACACGCGTGTTGCATTAAGAATAGCACAAGCTAAAAAACCCCACACAAAAGCTGAGAATCTTATTTTTTCGTGCACCAAAGATATTATGCGTCTCATGATCTGTCCTGAAGCAGTAAATAAATTATCGCCTCTATCCGGGTCAAACAATACGGTAAAACGAAGGATAACAGATGTGTCCGAGGATATTTTATGCCAAATTATTCAAGAATTAAAAGAAACTCTTACTGAGCTGTTCACCATACAGCTTGATGAAACTACTGATGTGACAAACTTTGCACAACTTCTTGTGTATGTTCGTCGTTATAAAATGAAAAATAAAGGAATATTTCTGGTTTTGTAAGCCTCTGCAAATGTCAACTACTGCTGCTGATATTTTTGATTTAATTGATGATTTCTTCAAAGAACATTCAATCGAATGGGAGAAATTGTGCGGAGTTTGTACTGACGATTGGTTGATTGTTCATAGTGTTCAAAATCATAGGACGATGTACTGACGATTGGAAGCCAGACTTACAACCGAGCATTGCAGGGGCCCCCCTGCAATGCTCGGTTGTAAGTTTGGCTTCCAATCGTTAGTTAAAAATGTGAGTTCAGAAGTAATTGGGACTCACTGCATGATTCATCGACAAGTATTAGCTACCAAGACGTTGCCTGAACCATTCAAAGAAGTGCTTAACCGAGTGATTAAAGCCGCAAATGTCGTTAAATCAAGGCCACTTGCAACACGGCTCTTCAGAGTTTTATGTAAAGATTTGGGTTCAACCCATGAAGCACTATTGTTTCACACAGAAGTAAGGTGGCTCTCGAAAGGAAAGGCGCTGAAGAGATTTTTTGAATTCAGAGGAGAGCTGCAAATATTTCTTGATTCTCAAAATGCAAGCGAATTGAATCATTGTTTACGGATGAATTTACGTTGGGCAAATTGGCATACATGGTTGACATTTTTGAGATATTTAATAGTATTAATACAGGATTACAGGGTAAAGAAAGTACGATAATATCTTTGTCTGAAAATACATCGTCTTTCAAAATGAAATTGAAACTCTAGATCAACAAAATTAATCAAAACAAATTATACATGTTCCCAACACTTGCTCAACTTGTTGAAGGAGCAGCAAATGAAATTGACATCGAAGATTTGTATGGCATGATACAAGAGCATTTGAAAAATCTTACTGTTCAGATAAGAAGATATTTTCCATATGAATGTTCCAAATCTTTCTCCCTTACAATCAACCCTTTCAATTCCAGTGTATCTGATGTCCCTGAAGCAGAAGAAGAGTTTGTCGACTTGAAAAATAACTTTGAAGCTGAATTATTGTTTGGTTAACTGCAATGACAAGAAATTTGGGCAAAAAATTTCCAAAAATTCCCAGTACTATCAGAAATCGCAACATGGAATTTATTGCCGTCCCCAACAACTCACTTATGTGAAACAGCATTCTCCCAACTTCTAATCCTTAAAAACAAGTACCGAAATAAATTAGATGTGGATGACGACTATATGGTGCCATATCGACAACGGAGCCCAGGATGGAATTGCTAGCTAAAACACTACAACACCAGCCATCTCATTTTAAGGTCAGTTCATAAACATACTCTACATAACAGTGTGAAATTGTTTTGTTCGAATAATTTGGAATTGATTTGCAATTATTTAATGTATTGTAGGAAATTTGAAATTTTTTATGAATAAATTTTAAATTAATCATATATTGACGGAATGTACAGTTACTTCATGAATAAATCGCAATATATGACAGTTTGTTATGGAAAAATAAATCTACATAAGATATTTAAGGATTGGGGTCGCTTCCTGATTGCTTGTTCTAAAATGGGTCGCTATATTTGAAAGGTTGGGAACCACTGGACTAGGTTGACAAACCTCAGACATTGTTGATGATTCCGTGCGTTTTTGCAGCGTAGGAATTGTATAATATATTCGTGTACCTCGCCTTTAAGAATATCGGCAGGGAATTCGGGATAATAGTTCATTGATAGTACTCGGGGCAATAATTTTCTATGGGGATTCACCGTAAGCCAACATTAAATGGTCAGGCTTCAATTCTTCTTGGCAGAAATATACTTTCTCTATTCTAAGCAAGAAAATAGTTCTTTTGCAGGAAGTCAAGCCTCACGGATAATCCAGTCAATTTTATGACAAATCAGCAGTCTCTTCCTATCATAAATTATTTTTAATATTCCCCTGTGTAAATCCGTAAGTGCGTGACGGAGAGACGATCCTACTAATCAAACAAACAAGCTAGCAACCAAGCAATTCAGGATCATTATATAACGGATAATTACGAAACATTTTTCATCTGTGATAACGTCTGTTTGCACCTCATTCTCATTGTTTGGTAAGAAAATAAACTTAGGAAGCATTAAAGCTAGAAGTTCAGAGCTCAGGGCGCTGATGGAGCGGAGGTTGAAGGTCACGGACGGCGCCGTCGCAGCGGCAGTCATTTCTTGGGGAGAAAATACACCTCCTCTTGTTCAGGTAGCCAATAGAACAGCTTTATTTCATACAAACTTTATGACATCACCATAGCGATATATCGTTAGGCCAATAGTGGAGCCAGATTTGGAGCTAGTAGTGCTGCCAGATGCAATATGAGCGCTGCTATTGGTTCGTTGTCATGACGTCAGCAATGTCACACGGTCGACGAAAAAAATACTGGTTGACCCTACCTTGTTTCTTCTACCGTGGCGGAGAAGCTGTGCCGCGTGACGCGTCCCGTGACCACGTGATGAAGGTCTCACGTGCACGTCACTCTCGCGTGGAGTTGGAGATCATCTTGTGCATTTCTCACTGACGCTCTTCACTCTTGTGCTGTGCTCACTCGTGTTGCGGTGGTCTACGCATTTCATGCTCCCTCTTCAGTCTATGTATTCGATGTTTGGCGTTAAATCGATTTACTGACTAGTGCCCGGCACTAGTATTCAAACAAGATTAAGTAAACTGACACGAGCGTCTATATTTTCCTAAAATCAAGAGCGAAATCTGTGTTTTACTATTCCTGTTCGGAGGTCAGGTATTTCGAACTCACACTGAAGCCGCTGTCGCTTGAAAATATTCTTCTAATGTAGCACGCGTACTAACAGCGCTAAATTACGAGCCTTAAGGTTCAGAAGGAAGGTAGAGCTACAGCTAGAGCCGTAAATAAACAATGGACCTCGCATCCTGTACAACCAATGGACCCCCCTCCTGTACAACCACGCGGGCCTGCCTCACCACTGCATCACAACCTCGAGACGCACTATGATTCAGAGCGCAATTCTTACACTCAGACCTTCAACAAAGTCCAGTGTTTGCGTAAGAAAAGAAGACGTAGTTGCCATCGTTTTTATCATTATGTCCGTGATATTAGAAATTAATTTGAAACTTGAAAGATGGGCTTCAGAAAAAGATAAGAATTAGTTGGAGGGGCTGGAAAAGAGAGGCAGACTGCTCCTCTGTGAAAGGAACATGAATTCGCCTGGATAACGAGAATAGAGTGATGATTCAAAGCAGTGTTGAATTTTGCACATGCAATGATTTGAAAACTTTTCAGAATTTTGCATTAAGTTGAGCTTTCCTGCAAATTTTTCCGGAGGTAAAATAGAGAAACCTAAACTGTCATTGGCCCAGTACGCACTCAGCAAGGAGTACATAGAAAAACTTCTAGATCCAATTTTGTGCTGCACAGAACCAGTCATTTTCCCACCCCACTTAACCCTTTAAGTACTGACGGGACTCTAGTGCCCAAGATGGCTAGTGCTTCCAGTTCAGGGTATCTAACACAATTTAAAGGAATTAAACTAGTAAGGGAATATTCTTTAAGTAAATTACAAAACAAGAGAAATAAAATACAGAGACGGTATAGCACAACCTTGATAGCTTCCTCTCAAAACGTCGCTACGCAATGAAGGAACGCCTTGTGGTTGATGAATGACAACCGTAAGTTGTTGATTTACTAAGGCCTTCATGTCAAGATAAGTGAACCAAATTGACGGCGGCCTGAGGTAAGATCGCCAATTTCCTGTAGTCGTTCATAATCTTGAAATTATAATCACGAGCAAGAGGGGGAAATCTTTTGGTCACGCTGAGTGCCTTCGCCAGCGTCGTCACGTCTCAGTGATCTTCTTCGCTACAGCGACGTCGTCCACAAAATGAGGTCCAGCTTATGGTCGTCGAAGATGATAATCGTAGAAGTAGATGATAATAGTAGAATTAGATGAAAATCGGAGAAGTATATGATAATCGTAGAAGTAGATGCCTATTGTATGCATCGACTACACACGTCCGCACCACACACCTTGCAGGGAACTTCCACATGTTTATTCAAGCTAGCTTAGTGGATGGACTTTCTACGTGACCACAGGCCGCTGTTTTCTTCATGATGTATCATAGCATGAAGAATGAATTGGAGGAATTATTCGGCCATTTTTTTAAAAGAACACCTGCTTTCTTACCCTCGAGCATCGTGTGGTTAACATGGATTCACCATGTTATGTCAAGCTCAAAAACAAGTAAAACTTTGCAGCGACAGCACTTGCGCTTAAAGAAAACTCTACTTTAGAATTTCTTTCGAATTTAACTGCCCAACGTTCATCAGGAGCTGTCTTACTGCGTGGGGAAAATTGCTCCCAGGGAGACATGAGTCAAAGTAACGAAAGTTTCGTGCACCCTCGGCGTGATATCTCGACACTTTTCTGTCGACTTCCATACTTTTGGGCTTTCCGCATTCCTCACAGGGAGCAGTCAAATATTTTCTCCTGACACCACGAGGAAATCACTTCATTAAGAACAGGAAATTTAGGGAAACGCTTCTGAATTCTAGACATGGATGTTAAATTGCTCTGAAATATTTTCATACCTTAAGAAAGTAAACGAAAGGAGATTGCAAGCAAAAGTGTAGTTTTTGTTTTTCTTTTCTTTCCTTAATTTAAAAACTCTGTACAGAAATTGCATCAACTTTTATTAAAAGGTCAGCCAGGATGTTATCACGCCCTAGGAGGACGTTATAATTAGTATTTCATTCCTAGTGCAGCATAAGACTGAGCTGAGCTGATCGCACGAACCGCATGTGGCTTAAAAAACGAGGTTACTCATCCAACCTCCCTGCATCAGATATTAAAAAAGAAATCGAAAAAGCAATAGTGAAACACGAATATTTGGTGACATTTAATAACAGAAAGCGAAACTGATAATTCGAAGACGCATTAGTTTCAACTATCCACAGGAAAATGGTTTCATTCGAGTTTCAGAGAAACTTAAAACGAAGTCAACGGAGCTGAAGATAGAGACGAAGCCTTGAGGGCAGTCTCTGCGAATGATTGAGCGCTACGATTAGAGCTAATATGAATAACAGAAGGAGCTTCCCAACACTACACTTCTCTTCTCGAAGAAAGAGAAACTTTCATGCTTGCAAAAATCGGCAAGCAGGACGTTACTCGTCGCACAGAAAAATAAAGATCAAATTCAGAAGTTCACTTCAAAGGGAAAATTCACCGTTGCTGAAGACCTGAACACGAATGATCGACATGGTGCTGTAATGATTCACCGATTATCATCATCATCATCATCATTTCCAAAATTATCTGACGATTAGAAAATCCAGTCTGACACGCCTCAGAAAGTTGAACTTCAGAAATTAGGAAAAATACTTTATATAGATCAAAATACGTTTTACAAAATTCAAAATCTCTTAAAGATCCATCATCAGTGCAATGGAGATGACTCAAAGGAACTCACGTGCACTCCAATTGCCAGTGTGAAGTCGCGAGCTAAACTTGCTGCTCTGCACCGCGTCCTGCGTGTCCTGCACGCTGGCGAGCTTCCCCACCACGATGCCGTTCACCAGCAGCTCAGCCTTGGTGTACGTCAGGTGCGGTTGGTGCCTTTCTCAACGAAACTCAACTTGAAATAATCTCTCATAATACAATGTAGAGAGTCTGAAGGTCAGAGACAGCTCCGACGTGTACTTGGGCTTACTTCTGCTGTGCCGTCTCGCTCCTGCGCTCTGTGCTGCGTAAAACAAGCAAGGCCTTCATTTCTTGAATTTCTACACGCCATGCATCCTTATGTAGTAACAACTCGAATTTCTACATGCCATGCCCTCTTATGTAGTCACAACTTTGACTTTATTTACGACGAGTACTCGTGAAATTGTTCAGGAAACTAGAACCATTTATCTCTAAAATTTATCTGTCGGAAATGTATGTAAGTAAAATTAGAATGTAGTATGTATATAGTATGTAGAGTGAAATTAGTATGCAGGTGAAATATGAGGTGATTACGCATCATATACGGTTTAGTATTGATTTAAAACAACTTTATTTTGTAACTTGATTTCTCTTTATTATAGGTATGAATATAAAGTGGCTCAACTGTATAAGACCACGATAAAGAGCGTAAGTCAAGGAAAAAAATCGTTTTCTTTTCAACCGCTATTTTGGTTACTCCTATTATTTCTCCCCTACATCATCAGTTCACTACTAACATTTTTCGTTTCATAAGTGGCAGATCAGAATCAGGACCCTCTGTCCGCCCAAAATCTCAACACTAAAGATGAGATCTGACAAAATTGCCAGCTAGCATTTATCGCGTGTCTCCGACGCCCGCTACAAATTATGGAAACGGGAAAGAAATTACCGTCGACACCAGACAGCTAGTGCCTCGTCTTATCAGTGCAGTAACTCTCTAGTATCTGAATATTAACTAGTGCAGTAACTTTATTCTAGTAACCAGTGCAGTAACTCTGGACGTTCTCTAATAACTGGACCTTACCTAAATTTTTGCACAGATTCCTTCTCACCCAATAAACGACTGGTAATCGTACTCGCACCCCACCCAGCAAGGACAACATATAGTGCCGTTGTCAGTGACGCGACACTGCACTCACTCTCACGTTAGCTATAGATCACAATCAGTGACGCCACGTACAGTCTCACGACAGGCTCCGTAAGCGCACACCATGTGCGCCGCGTCCTCGCCACGTCAAGGCCGCACATGATCATCGTCTGACTCGTCGTGTCACCGCGGCCCCATGACCGCCGCCCCATGACAGCCGCCCCATGACCGCCGCCCCATGACAGCCGCCCCATGACCGCCGCCCCATGACCGCCGCCCCATGACCGCCGCCCCATGACAGCCGCCCCATGAACGCTTCCCCATGACAGCCGCCCCATGACAGCCGCCCCATGACAGCCGCCCCATGACCGCAACCCCATGACCGCCGCCCCATGACCGCCGCCCCATGACAGCCGCCCCATGACAGCCGCCCCATGACAGCCGCCCCATGACAGCCGCCCCATGACAGCCGCCCCATGACAGCCGCCCCATGACTGCCGCCCCATGACAGCCGCCCCATGACCGCCGTCCCATGACAGCCGCCCCATGACAGCCGCCCCATGACAGCCGCCCCATGACTGCCGCCCCATGACAGCCGCCCCATGACAGCCACCCCATGACAGCCGTCCCATGAAGGCTTCCCCATGACAGCCGCCCCATGACAGCCGCCCCATGACCGCCGCCCCATGACCACCGCCCCATGACCGCCGCCCCATGACTGCCGCCCCATGACAGCCGCCCCATGACCGCCGCCCCATGACAGCCGCCCCATGACAGCCGCCCCATGACAGCAACCCCATGACAGCCGCCCTATGACAGCCGCCCCATGACAGCCGCCCCATGACAGCCGCCCCATGACAGCCGCCCCATGACTGCCGCCCCATGACAGCCGCCCCATGACCGCCGTCCCATGACAGCCGCCCCATGACAGCCGCCCCATGACAGCCGCCCCATGACCGCCGCCCCATGACAGCCGCCCCATGACAGCCACCCCATGACAGCCGTCCCATGAACGCTTCCTCATGACAGCCGCCCCATGACAGCCGCCCCATGACAGCCGCCCCATGACTGCCGCCCCATGACAGCCGCCCCATGACCGCCGCCCCATGACAGCCGCCCCATGACAGCCACCCCATGACAGCCGTCCCATGAACGCTTCCTCATGACAGCCGCCCCATGACAGCCGCCCCATGACAGCCGCCCCATGACTGCCGCCCCATGACAGCCGCCCCATGACCTCCGCCCCATGACAGCCGCCCCATGACAGCCGCCCCATGACAGCCGCCCCATGACTGCCGCCCCATGACTGCCGCCCCACGACAGCCGCCCCATGACCGCCGTCCCATGACAGCCGCCCCCTGACAGCCGCCCCATGACAGCAGCCCCATGCCGCCGCCCCATGACAGCCGCCCCAAGACAGCTACCCCATGTCGTGATTCTTCTGGGACAGACTTTCGCCGTGTTCATATAAACGTTAAGAAAGGGTTGTTTTGGCCAAGCAACCATCTTCTAAAAGACCCGATATTGGACAATATGTTCTCGACAATGAACGCAGCATCTCTGAGCTCTTCAACCTACGCTGCGAGCAAAGCTTCACTAACCGCCGAGCATCATTTGAAACAACCAGCGAACCTCACACCCCTCTACGAACCCCCCCCCCCCCAGTGGACTTCGGACTCTCTGCCACGTAGACGACGCCTGAGCCCGAGATCATTTCAAGACACTTCTATATTTCTTCGTGTATTTAAACTTCTTCCTGCGAGACCTAAAATATTGTTCATTCTACATAAATTACTTGCTTATTAATTATAAAGCTTAATCCATTTGAATCATCTCCCAACACTTGATATTTTCTGTAATATCTTGATGTAAAGCTTCAAGATAGGTAACGCGTTTTATGCGTAATCCGTATCTAAGGGTGGATATTGAGTAGACGAGAAGACTTCAACGTGTACTTGACGTAAAGAGGTAGTAGATCCAAATGCGCCCTGCAGCGCTGCACACATCCTATTTATAGCTTATGATTCGCTGACTCAGCAGCGCACACTATGCCCGCGTCGCAGCTTAGGGTTGGCATACGTACGTACCGACATGGGTACGAACAAGTACGTAACCAGGTCGGCACACACCTCCCCCACCATGCAGGTGAAATACCCTTCTTGAATCAAAACAATCAATTTGAAGAACATAACTTCAAAATTCAACAAGTGTATCCCAATGCATCAGTGTTTACAAGTGAAAATTACTAATTCGGAACAATTAGTCAGATAAACATAGCAACTGTAATTCGATTTTGGTAAACCAGTTAAAAATTGTTAACATACCCCCACCAACGAAAGATAAGTTGAGCCGCAGGTAAATATTACAATAGTGAAAGATATTCTCGTTTTGAAACAAAAACTGTATTGAAAAACGCACTAGTACAACAACAAGAATATATTTATTGAAACAGAAAAACATCCGTAAATAAAAGTAAAACGCGTCGAAGTAAGTTCGACAAGAAGCGCAACACAACAATATCAGCGTACCGCAAAAATAGTTAAGACATTCAGAAATATCGTTCCAAAAAAATCTACGGTACAAGATATCAACATTTAACTATCTTAGGTCGTTGAAAAACATCCGAAAGTAAACGTCGAGTGAAAAGAAAATAATTTAAAAAGACTAATGCATGAAGGAACAGCCTCATTGTCAAAACATCTACGCACGATTGTACACCAAAAGGGAATAAGCAAATTCGCAAAAAAAATATTTTATTTTTGAACACAAAGGAAAAATTCCAAAAAAATCGTTTAAGCATCACGCATGTAGACAATTAAGTTTAATTAAACATCGCCTATATTAGTTACAACAATATTTGCCCTGAAATCGCAATTACCGAATACATTTAACCAAGAGAAACAGTTAAGTGCTAAATGCAGGAGAACTAAAATAGAAAATTGCATCGTTGAAAATAATAATTAAAATACTTTTTATTCAAACAAAATTGAAATAAAGATTTATGCGTACCATGAATTCGTAGTAAGAACATTACATTCGTGAAATATAAGAGTAATCAACCATGAAAATAATTCCAACGCATTGTCTATGAAATTTAGTTGATCAGAAAACCGCATAACATTTTTTTTTTGAATTCGGAAACCAGTTAATACATACTGAGTTACGTGAACGTTAATATTTTTTGAATATCAATGCTAAAAATTAGAAGGAATTACCACAAAAATAAAACTCGAATCAACTTAGTACCTTATAACTAATTCCTGAGGTATATGTTAAACATAAAACTAGAATTCCGTTTTATAACGCATGAGAAAAATAGTGTCGCTTAGAAGACACGCAAAAAAATAAAGTCCACATATTTAAAAAAAACAAGGAAAACACATGCTTCACTGACACCTAAACTTCGCTATTTGCTTGCAGGTGACGTAGCGGTTGGTCAGCGTTGCTCGATCTGAACTGCTGACGACGGAGTAATGCATCTTCAGCGCGAAGGCGATCCGCCAGCAAGTTAAGTTCACGACGAAGATAGAGGAAGGAAACCCCTAATCCCAGAGTTAAAGGAAAGAGAAGGAGAATACCTAAATCAGAAATGCGGTCGGGAAGGATATCGACAAGGGCGTTTGCCTTCACCCAATCGGAGGACACTCTTCCCTGGTGTTGCTCCAGGGCATTAGTGAGTGCCTCCACCGACACATGGGTCATCCTATTTCCCATCGTGGCGGGCAGGAACGTGAGCGTGCTCGGTCTGAAATTGAAACAAACACAGAGTTCAATTAGCATGGCCATACAAAAAAATTTTTATCAATCAAGTATTATTACGTCAAATTAATTAAAGAAACCAATAGTCACAGGTGGTGACAGCTGCTATGAGAAAAAACAAACATCAAATCTGCACGTAGCTGATCCCACACGGCATCGACAGCTGCGCACCTATTTGGAAAACAAATCGGAGCCAGCCTTCGCTCCCACAGCAATGAGGGGCCGCGTTTCGAAACACAGGATGTTATTGAACCGAGCAAGCTGTTATTGAACTGAGCAAGCTGTTATTGAACTGAGCAAGGCTCTCGGGCAAATGTAAGCCTTGGTGGTAAAGTTAATGGGTACAGACTCAATCACGCACGTAATAACACGGTACACCAAATACGAAATGAAAAAATAAGGTAAATACATACGGTTATATAAGGAAAGTTCCAGTTAAAAATATACGTAAAATTAACATCGAAACAAGAATCACACAATAGTATTATGTGAACATAGCAACACCGTCAGTCTTAAGTCGCATAGTTTTCATTCAACACTTTTTACGTAAAAGTAGTACATGGTTTTTATTACTCCTGAATGTTTTATTGCCTATTTTGATTTCTACGTAATTTCGGTTAATTTTTGTTATAATACCTGGCCCATTCCAGGTCAGATCAAGCTTATGCTTTCGCGTATGATTGCGCAATAACACTCTGTCGTTTAGTTCGAAATTTTTATTTTTGCGTCGAAGGTTGTGATACATGGTTCTTTCACTGGTGTTATTTATTATTGTAGCTCTAACGTTTTCAACAATGCGGGCAGCTTCCTGAGCTCGGAATCTTATTATATCAACGTTCGTGTCGTGACTGTAATTAGGTTCGAAAGTTACAGCGCTAAAGCTCGGGCACGTATCGCGATTGAAAACAATGAACGAGGGTGTATCCCCCAATGTGGTATTTAAACTATTGTTTATCGCGTTCTCTGTGCTGTTGAGACACTGATCCCATTCCGTATGCGCTAACGAATTAATGTAGAGTTTTAATAAATTCGTAATTTTGCGATTATTACGTTCAACAATAGCGTTACTGTGAGGACTCCAAGGGAGGACCTCTTTTTTCGCAATACAATGAATTTGAGAGAATTTTTTAACTGCCGCAGACTTAAATTCAAGAGCTTGGTCACTTAGGAGTGTTTTAGGATAGCCAAAGGTTGAGAAGCAGCTGTCTAGACAAGAGACAACTGTATCTGCTAATCGATCTGCTGTCGCGTAAAGCTTACAGTAACGCGAAAACAAATCGATCACAATGAGAATATATTTATTTTGCTGATCTGTGACAGGTAGAGGACCAAGGAAGTCCATTGATACCACCTCGAACGGTTCTTTAGCGATGGGAGCGTCTAATATTTTAATAGGTACAGTACAGTTGGCTTTGAGAATCTTACATACATCACACATTTTGACAAATTGACGGATTATACTCGTTTCTAATAAATGAAAATAACGCAACTTAAATTTAAACAACGTATGCGTGGCATCAGTATGGTACAAGGAATGGATACTCAGCACCGCCTTGTGCATGAGCGATGTCGGTATAACCGAAGTGAGAATAGTACTTTCCCTAGAGTCTATTTGTCGTCGTCTATACAGTATGTCGTTTAGAATTAAGTATTTTTGTAAGTCAGGGATCGTAGACTGTCTACGAGATAGTAATGCGTCCCTAACTTCAGAACAGAATGGGTCGAGTTGTTGCTCATTTCGAAATTCGTCTAAAGTCCATGATACGTCTTTTAACTGAGGTACGTAGTCAATCAGTCGGGGTTTTTCAGTTGATTCTGGCGCCACTTGATTTGAGGGCGTCGTGTCTGTATCGTCTACGTCGGCGGTCAGTGCACCACGGCGTGTAGTCACTGGGAAAGCGTCGACCTCATTGAACTCTGCACAGTCTTCGAGATCTGAGATAGTTAGCTGCTGGGGTAACCTACTTAGGCAATCAGCAATTAGATTCTGTTTCCCGGGGAAATATTTTACTACTGGTTCGAAGTGTTGAACTGTTAGACACCATCTAGACATAGCAGAATCGTCAGGAAGCTTTTTGAAAAACAAGGGCTGTAAGGGTTTGTGGTCTGTGTATAAATAGATCGGATATCCAAGAATGAGATATTTAAATGCCTTCAGCGCTCTTACAATTGCTAAGAACTCTTTTTTCGTCGTTGAATAGCGCTTTTCTGTTGAATTCAAACTTTTACTGTAGTATGCAATAGCCTTCATGGATTTTTTTGAATCATTATCTTGTTGCAAAAGTACTGCTCCAATGCCATAGTTTGAAGCATCTGTAAATACATGAAAAGGCTTGGAAAAATCAGGGTGCTTTAAAACGGTATCTGATGTTAAGACAGATTTAATCTTTTCAAAAGCTTTCTGACATTCAGGCGTCCAGGTAAATTCAACGTTTTTTCGTAACAATTGATAGAGAGGATATGAAATTGAACCAAACATAGGGATGTGATTGCGGAAATAGTTCGCCACACCTAGAAAACTTTGTAGTTCTTTCACATTTTTTGGAATCGGGAATTTTTGTAGTTTTTCCGATTCTTTGCAACGGATTCCGTCTGCCGACACAATGTGTCCAAGATATTCAATTGAGCTTTTTAGAAAATGACATTTTTCAAGTTTCAGGGACAGATTACTACTACGTAGCTTCTCAAAAACACTCTGTAAATCCTTCAGATGTTGGTTCATGGATTTGGAAAAGACTAGTATATCATCAAGGAATACAAAACATAATTTACCGATGATATTTGCAAGAACAGAAGAAATAATTCTTTGGAAAACTGAAGGACTCGAGGATAACCCGAATGGCAACCTCTTGAACTGAAATTTCTCGTAACCGATACTGAACGCGGTGAATTTACGACATTTTTCTTCCAACTCGACCTGGTGGAAGGCTGAGCGGAGATCAAGACTTGAAAAAATGCTATTACCACCTAAGGAATAAAGAACTTCGTCAATGCGTGGAATTGGGTAACTTTCCTTGATAATTATTTTATTTAATTCACGAAAATCTATGACGGGTCGAATCTCGCCCGACTTCTTTTTCACAACGATTAAAGGAAAATTATATTCTGAACTTGAAGGCTCGATAATTCCTTGATTCAACATCTGTTTATTGGCTTCCAATAATTCATTTTGATATTTATGTGGAATTCGATATGGAGGGATGTTAAGTACTGGAGCATCAGGTTTTACTACAATATTATGTCGCATGACATTCGTTACTGCAATATTTTCGCCTTCTAGAGTAATTACGTCTCTAAAATTGTTTAATAAATTCATCAGTAATGGTTTAGCATCACCATTTTCACAATTTACATCGTCACACGTCAGAGGACGTCTCTCGTTACTACCTCCTTCAGGTACAACATCTTTATTTTCATTAATTCCCACTTCATCAACACGATTATCGTTACCACAATGCCTCGTTTCTGCAGATACTAAACCAACGTCTTTACCAGAGATGGCATTGAAACTTCCACCATTAACACTGTCGACTTTGGGTAGATCCGCATTATCATGGGCATCGCACAAATTCGCATCTCGCACAGCTTCGTGCACGGTAGACATGTAAATCTCGTGTTCAATTTCCTTGTCGTTAATTTCTTCAATCGTACTTAACATCGTATTGTCGCTCAAATATACCACGTCTTCCGAGACGTTCAAAAGCATTACAGGGACAAAACCATTTGACCTGATGTCCACAACTGATTCGGCGACATAAATACCATTCGCGAGAATTGTCTTATTCATAATATACCTTCCGGGCTTAGCCTTTTTGACATACCCATTAATAACACGTAAACAATTTCTGGGCATTTCCACCGCTCCACAATGAACGACTATTTCTCGTTTTTTACTATATTTCAAACCTCTCGCATGTTCCTTAGTTTCTCTTATTTTCTTCGCATGCGTTTCATTTTTTACTTTCCCATTATTTTCTCGCCCTGCCGTTGGGCTTGGGATACCCCTCTCTTCTGCAGTATTTATCTCTAGGCTATTTCCTTGCCTACCGCCATTTTCTTGGCCTGTAATTCTTGTTTCCTTCTGCTTCAGCAGATACTTCTCAATACGCCTCCTACCGGCAAGCACGTCAGCCATCAGGCATTCTGGTTTACTTATAGTATTCATAAATATCTCCTTTCTACTTCGCTCGTGCAATTCCTGCACATCATGAAACGGTACTTTAACTCCGTCAAGAACGATAAAACCTTCTTTAAAATTTAGCACGGCATCCTGCAAAATATCTCTGCCAAGGATCACGTCATATTTAAATTCGGCATTCTTCAAAATCAAAGCGCTGGTATTGATTTCCTTACTATTGGGCAGCGTAATACAAAGATCGAGTTCTCCTGATACTTGGCTTTTTGAATTGACACCGCTGATACTCAGAGCACTGGGCTTAATTTGCTCGTTTATACCTTTTAAATTCCGGTAACTCACTAAACATCTGTCGCTACCGCTGTCGATTAGAGCGCTCATCAATTTGTTATCATGACGTAATATAATTGTAGGCTTCTTAGAACGCCTTAATGAGAATAAACCATCGCTTTCTTTCCTTAAACGACCTTCTTTCATTATCGTCGCTGACAAACAGACTTCTACAGGTAGTTCAGAATTTGCACCTACATCAAGTTCTTGTTCACCTAGTAATTCGAATTTATTTTTACACAAGAAAAGCGGATCCACCACAGAAGTCGACTGTATAATAGTATCTGGTTCCAATACCACAATTTTTTTGACGGGGATAGCAGCTCCAACCCCGGGCACAGGCAACTCCTTCTCTACTGCAAGACACTCTGAATTTCCCGATTTTTCCTTGTCTACTCTAAAAAATCTTCACCCTCGCAAGATGCAGCGTAGTACGCCTCACCTCGTCCTCTACTCCGACCCCGCGAAAGACATTCGCGTGCAAAATGGCCCGTCTTCCCACAAGTGTAGCAAGCATGGCCTCGGAAATTTGATTTGCTTTGGCCTCTTTTACTCGTGCACATACTTTGAACATGACCTGCGGTATTGCACAGTGAACAAAACGATTTAGAGTTATCTTTACTAATCTGTTGTGGGTTAACTACCTGAGCCTCGTGGCACTCCAAAGAACCTAAAGGTCTATCTCCGAAGTAAGCATGCTGTCTTCCCCTTGGAAATCTAGCAGGTCTCCAATTGCTTCTAAAAAATGGTCTCCGACCCTGAAATCGTCGGCTGGTATTTTGTGATGCATAGAAGACCTCTGGGGACGAATCTTTCTCATCCCACTCTCCTTCTTCGGGCACGACTGCAAGATAAGTCTCCCTTGTTTGATACGGGAACTGGGTATTATTTTTGCGCGCAAGTATTTCTCTTCCCTCAGGGTTATTACGCACAGCGGAAACTAGACGAGCTAAAAGTTCCTCTGAACTTATGAATGGTCGTGAAAATATTTTTTTACAGAAATTCTCTTCCAATAATGGAGCAAGGATCGCTGTAGCAAGGCTGAAAACAACTAGATCTCCAGAGAATTTTTTCAATTCGTTTTGATTTGTACTAGCAGTTACAAATGGATGTCTTTGTATTGCTACTTCATTACTATTAAGAATATGATCACTCAAATTTCTTATTTTTGACATTGCCATAACCAATTGAGCAGACAATCCTTCGTTTCGTAACAGCCGTAGCTGGTTCAGGTCGCAAGCCAAGGCATGTACAGAGCGTTCACCTTTCGCTACGTAGATGTCATCGAGAATATCGATAACTTGATCAAATGAATAATTAATAGCAGGGTCTACTAATTTTGTGACGACGCCATTAAAGTCGCCGACGCTTTTGTGTGCACTGCGTACAAGTAACTCTTTTTTGGCGTCATCTGAAGTGACGTCGGGTAATAAACACATATACGATTTGAGATTGGCCACATGCGTTCGAAAACTTTTTGTTTCAGAGAAAATCGGATCTCGGACCCTCTGACGGCCCTTAAATAGAGGTAACTCTGCACTGGACAAAATAGTACTGCCCCTTTGTAACGTGGTTGTTACACCACCACCTGTCATCGGTCCGCTAGAGGACGTCATTGTACTAACACTAGGCGTACTGAACGACACAGTCTGCGTGCTAACAGTGGTCGTAATTACTGTCGTGGTCTGTGGTCCAGACATAGTTACACTTGTTGGATTATGTGCGCACGTACCAGGTAACGTACCACTAAATGCTGGGACAGAAACTCTTCCACTACCGGTAATAATACTCGTCGAACGGATAAATTCAGGCTCGGAGTCAGAATCTCCCATCACTTAACATAACAAGAAAACAGCAAAAACTCAAAACTCAATTTTAATAATCCCATTCACCGACGCAAAATTTCTATGCCTCAAAAAATGTTCGACACCGAATAATCTCAAAATCCTATCACCCAAAAATAAATTGAACGACGCGGCAGCGCGTTAAAAATCTATCTCTCAAAATGTATGTGATCCCACCGTAAGAATTAACCTCATGGTACTAACTACAATAAAATTCTCGTCAATATAAATACCAAAATCAATATGCTATCGCAGCAATTCACCTAAACACAATACCAAACAATACCTTTATACAATAATATTCGCACCGCCACCAAAAAAGTTTGTTAAAACGAAACGATATATTACAGAGCATCCAATTACTACAAAATCAAATGAGCGTTCGGTAATGCCCTCTTTGATCTCACAAAATAACGCAAACAATTTACTAACAAGGTAATACCACTACACGATTCCAATGTTATTAGTCACTCAATAACCAAATTATCGAAAAGAACTAGCCGGAGAGAAAAAAAAAACTGACCTAGTCACACAGTTTATATCCTAAAAATGCAATAAAAATTTTATAGTTACAGGATCACTTAACTGATAATTCAGCAACGTAGTGCAGTTGCCACAAGGAGCAGGCAGAACGGCGACAGCCGATGTCAAGGACGCCCAAGTACACTGCTCAGCAACAGTAGCACCAGACGCGGCGCCGATCTCAAGGTCGTCTGCGTAGCCAGGCACAGCCAGATGTCGAGAGTGCCGGATGCCAAGGTCGTACAGGTTGCGGCGACACAGTGTAGCAGTAGTTTTTAGCACGTAGCACGTCTCTCGTATTCTTTTACGCACGTTCACGTTTCCTGAATGTGCGTAATTGCACAGATCACTGTTTATTTATACGTATTAATAACGGGAACACAGTTTCTTTAAAAACTCGAGTAAAGACACTTGGGTATGCAATCTAGTTATCACATACACGTTTCACAATGTTCTCGAAGTTGTAGTATCACAGTAAATGTTCGTAGAATTTTATGAACACAACCACTGATGCATTCAACTGGTAATTGACCACGTTACTTTTTCCGATGGAAATTTACGCACAATTTTATGACGCACTGATCTCCTTCTTGCTCCAGGTCGACACGCGCTTTGTAGGGCACTCCTACGGGTATATCGAAATTCAATAGGTAAGAGTCCAGCATATCTTTCTCAGGAACACGTTTCACAATAAACTTGAAGACGTTGTTATATACTTGCGGTGCTTCCTCAATTTCTCTACCCGTTGCTTTAGATTCCTTCATAATAATATCGACGCTTGATCCAAAAGATTCTCTTCACACGAAGCGATGAGCAGTCCTCCACACTATCAGAAGTTCCGTAAAAACACGATCTAAGTAGAATCTCCGACCAACGTTTTGACTCAACTTCCGATGTCTTCAACCACAGAAGTCACTGCACTACGGTCACAGCACAAGTCTCAATATTACAACACTTCGTGGGTACGTAATGAACTGGTCCACCAGTATGCGTAATCCGTATCTAAGGGTGGATATTGAGTAGACGAGAAGACTTCAACGTGTACTTGACGTAAAGAGGTAGTAGATCCAAATGCGCCCTGCAGCGCTGCACACATCCTATTTATAGCTTATGATTCGCTGACTCAGCAGCGCACACTATGCCCGCGTCGCAGCTTAGGGTTGGCATACGTACGTACCGACATGGGTACGAACAAGTACGTAACCAGGTCGGCACAGTTTGTTCTAACTCGAGACAGCGTCACACGGCCTCTTTCTGGCGGACTTACACGAGTGGCATTAGGTCCTGGGCCGTCAATTGGGCGAGACGTGTGTACCTCCGCTTACACCCTTGCGGGTGAAGCGGAGGAAGTGTTAACTCAAAGCTGTATTGAGTTGTCGGCCGCTATTCGGGAATACCACAGCTAAGTATCCCATATGCTCATCTACTATCTCATCGATCCTCAATAAGTGGCTTCATGTGTTAGGCATAGATTAACCTTGTTCGATGTAATTTCTAGACGCTCTTTGCTTCTCTGTTGATTACCCAGCGCCGAGACCTCATCTCACAGCTAAGATGTGCTTCTTATAATTATCAATATGTTTCTCTATTAAATGATTCAGCTCCGAGGCTTCACCTCATTTAAGATGTTCTTGTCAGACTTCTCAATATATGTTGATAATCTATGTTTCCATCTATTATTTCACGTTAAAGGCTTCACCAATTTATCTCGATACCATAGCGCGAATTCTTATGATTTATGTCGTCTAACAGTTAAGAATTAATTCAATCACCGAGATCTAATAGCATCGTAGTTATTTAGAACCTCTAATATGCTGTATACTTCGTTAGTCGCTTCTTATTTCCACATGTATCATTCCCCTTGCTAATTGAGTTTGAAGACGTCGTCAATATAACAAATGTGCGTTGCACTCATCTCATCATTCACCTTCTGCTTAACTTGTTATGATATCATGATTATTTACGACGACTAATGACATTGAAAGTCACAGTATATTTCGATCTTTAATGATATAACGAAAATATAATAAATGAGACCTTCCGTCTCGACTATTAACTGAAAGAAAATGAAAGTTATGAGAAAATGATTAAAATTAATGCAGAGAAAGAATTGCCTCCTGAAAATCGGCCAACGAATAAATGCGACATTAATGAAAATTACGATTGCGGCTTCAATGAGGAACCACGTTCACAACATATGGTGCCAAGCGGTGGCGGATCTTTATCTTCAATCGTCTCCGAAAGAGACCGCTGGAAATAATTGTCACGCTACCAAAATTGCCGAAATTTATCAAAAATAACAAAATAACAAAACCATTCAAATTAAATCAAAGATGCCTCAAATCCTTCATAAAAATTGCATTTGATCTGCCAGACGCAAACTCAACTAGTGATGGATGACTGTTCATAACACTCAATATTGTATCAAGGTGTTTAGTAATCTATGTCGTTGTATCCCGCTTACATTTAAATTGTTTCTATTTCGTGTGCCCATTTACCCATTTACTAATATTCTGCCGTTTTATTTCAATTGCAAGCCTATTCGCTTTTCATTTCATTGTGTTTGTTTACTCTAAAATTATTAGGATGTCTAATCATGCTTTCTATTTTTGATTTATTACTTTTGTGAATCTATTTACCTTTCATTATCGTGTTTGTTTACTGTGAAATTATTCATATATCTAATAATCATGTTTTCTGTTCCATTTACTGATTTCCCTCAATAATCATGCTTCAAGGTTAACCGTTCCTAATCAAAAATTTTAATCCCAATTAAGAATCTATTCTGAGTTTCTTATATCATTACGTCGTTTTGTGTTGATTGTTCGTGTATTGAAATACCCAATATATGAAGCCGTTAATTCCAAATGATTTAAACTTTAAAAATCAAGCGTCATTCGATTGAATATTGCACAGTTTCTCTATGAGAATAATTAATTTGAGTTAGACGCTGTGGAAATTCATCTAGCCACCGTGAACCTTTCGGCGCCATTTTCTTTTCGACAAAGGCGTTGGAAGCCGCGCAGCTCCGAGCACACTCTCTATAGCGGCAGTCTGAGTCATATTCTAAAATCTACGTGGAGCATCCATTCTTTGTCATCTTAGCTTCCCATTTGGAATCTTAAAGTTCAAGAACTTAACTTCTGAAATTAACATCAACGAAATTTTATTTAAGAATCTCTTAGACAAAAAAAAAAAATTTTTATTAAAAACTTTCAATTAAAGTGCTTATTAAAAATTTCTTCGTACACTCATACATCCGCAGAAGCTTATCTAAAATGAGTATTCCATTCCATTGTAAATCTTCTCTACGGAATGACGATATTACATGCATTACGTACACTCAAAAATTGATATTACATATGAATTTTGTGGATAGAGATATTATGCTCTATTGATAATTTATTCTAATGTTTTATTCTGGATTTCGACGCGATGTTTTGTGTAATTTGACATGTTGAGGAGAAGTTTGAGGGTGGATGTTCGTTTTTGGAGAGTGTAATGTGTGTGAGATGTGACCTTGGGGAGATGTGAGGCTGCGAGGTGTGGTAGCAGCTGCCTAGCCCGCACGTTGTTTATAAATTCAGCCCAGTCCTCAGACTCCTTATCGACTTCCTGCCTTTGAAGCACTGCCACGCGTGGCTGACTCACTCTCGAGCCTCATAGAACATGTAACGACATGGCAGCATTTGATAATCAAATAAGATGCTCGATGTTTAGGATATTTTAGTATGATGTTTGAATGTATTTTGCGAGATAGCGTAATGATGAATTTTGTTTGTTGTTCCTACTTACATATAATTCTTTGTCAACAAATTACTGATTACGACCACGAACTTGATGCCGAGGTGTAATTCATTCCTGTCTGGATTATTGTTTCTTTGTAAAGTAAATGTCACGAAAATTATGAATTAATTATTAATCTTTCGATGCGAGCAAATTGATATTTCGTAACGATGAATGTAATAATGACTATAAATATAAGTGAATTCGATTCTAACCCGGTTAATGTATGATCAGAAATTATTGTGTCCTCTCCTTCCGAGAATCATCATTATTATTGCGTCATAGTATATCGAATAAGAATGGAATAAAATTTAGGGTAGACTAGAAGTATGTCCTTTCTGTAAACATGAAGTTACTTATGAGTGAGATGAGTGTGGACGGATGTTGTGAGCGCCTGCGGAGGGAGAAGGAATAAAATTTGGATTTATGAAGACGACAAATAACCATTATGGAACTTTCAGTCAATGGCTGCTGTGGACGTGTGAATCGACTACGGTCTTCACAAGATCACCGCTGCGCGAGAGGGCCTCTGCCTGTGCAGAGCGGTCACACGAACGCACGCTTCGCATCCACGTCTGTGTGCGTGACTGGACGTACATCACGGCCCGACCAGCAGCAGCGAGCGTCTCACTGAGGCGTCGGCGCATACGTACTCCTGTGTGCGTGAGCGACTAGAACTACATCGCAGACCAGCAGCAGCAGCGGCGGCGGCAGCAGCGGGCGTCTCAGCCAGGCAGTGAAAAGCACAATGCGGGCACGATGTAGGGGTACGAGAGCGAGCGTCACAGCTAGAACACTCGCATACAACAACGCGTCACTCAGAGGCTTGCCCTGTCTCCATAGCAACGCGAGGTAACCAAGCACGCTTGCGTCTGCTCTCTCACACACACACACTTGGCGCGCGAGGCACAGCTGGTTGGCGCATGACGTGATGCAATCCCGGCGAGCATCAAGGACAGAGGATACGACGATGAAGAAAACAGAGCGACGATGTGCTGCGATTGATGGAGAGACGACCAATGATACGGCAACGTTTACACCATCATTTATGATGAAGAAAAGATGACGGTTCCAGCCATTAAAGGAACACGTCCACTTCTATCTTAGATCCCGTGGAGTTCTGTAACTCGGAGTTTTTTTTCTGCAAGAGAGATGAAGAACAGGAGCACCCTCGGTCTCTACGCGACTGTAGGGCAAAAAAAGGATTATCCATGAAGTTTTTCAACTTCACGACTGCTGCATGTGGTAGTCATGACGGCGTGGGAGATCACCGACATCTATTGTTAGGAAAAGATCCTGCCAAAGGATGACTGCAATGGTGTCATCTCAAGGTGTCTCGATTCAACGCTTCCTAGTGAATGCAAACCACTCCCGTCCAGCTCCGTATTTGTCTTCTCGGAACTACTTTTCTTCTGATCAGTAGTCGCACGCGCACAGATCAAGAAGAAGGATAACAACGAGCGGGAGCTCGATACTTAAATGACGTCGGCGAGGATTTGTCGTGATTCTTCTGGGACAGACTTTCGCCGTGTTCATATAAACGTTAAGAAAGGGTTGTTTTGGCCAAGCAACCATCTTCTAAAAGACCCGATATTGGACAATATGTTCTCGACAATGAACGCAGCATCTCTGAGCTCTTCAACCTACGCTTCGAGCAAAGCTTCACTAACCACCGAGCATCATTTGAAACAACCAGCGAACCTCACACCCCTCTACGAACCCCCCCCCCTGTGGACTTCGGACTCTCTGCCACGTAGACGACGCCTGAGCCCGAGATCATTTCAAGACACTTCTATATTTCTTCGTGTATTTAAACTTCTTCCTGCGAGACCTAAAATATTGTTCATTCTACATAAATTACTTGCTTATTAATTATAAAGCTTAATCCATTTGAATCATCTCCCAACACTTGATATTTTCTGTAATATCTTGATGTAAAGCTTCAAGATAGGTAACGCGTTTGTTCTAACTCGAGACAGCGTCACACGGCCTCTTTCTGGCGGACTTACACGAGTGGCATTAGGTCCTGGGCCGCCAATTGGGCGAGACGTGTGTACCTCCGCTTACACCCTTGCAGGTGAAGCGGAGGAAGTGTTAACTCAAAGCTGTATTGAGTTGTCGGCCGCTATTCGGGAATACCACAGCTAAGTATCCCATATGCTCATCTACTATCTCATCGATCCTCAATAAGTGGCTTCATGTGTTAGGCATAGATTAACCTTGTTCGATGTAATTTCTAGACGCTCTTTGTTTCTCTGTTGATTACCCAGCGCCGAGACCTCATCTCACAGCTAAGATGTGCTTCTTATAATTATCAATATGTTTCTCTATTAAATGATTCAGCTCCGAGGCTTCACCTCATTTAAGATGTTCTTGTCAGACTTCTCAATATATGTTGATAATCTATGTTTCCATCTATTATTTCACGTTAAAGGCTTCACCGATTTATCTCGATACCATAGCGCGAATTCTTATGATTTATGTCGTCTAACAGTTAAGAATTAATTCAATCACCGAGATCTAATAGCATCGTAGTTATTTAGAACCTCTAATATGCTGTATACTTCGTTAGTCGCTTCTTATTTCCACATGTATAATTCCCCTTGCTAATTGAGTTTGAAGACGTCGTCAATATAACAAATGTGCGTTGCACTCATCTCATCATTCACCCTCTGCTTAACTTGTTATGATATCATGATTATTTACGACGACTAATGACATTGAAAGTCACAGTATATTTCGATCTTTAATGATATAACGAAAATATAATAAATGAGACCTTCCGTCTCGACTATTAACTGAAAGAAAATGAAAGTTATGAGAAAATGATTAAAATTAATGCAGAGAAAGAATTGCCTCCTGAAAATCGGCCAACGAATAAATGCGACATTAATGAAAATTACGATTGCGGCTTCAATGAGGAACCACGTTCACAACACCCATGACAGCCGTCCCATGACCGCTTCCCCATGACAGCCGCCCCATGACAGCTGCCCCATGACCGCTTCCCCATGACAGACGCCCCATGACAGCCGCCCCATGACCGCAGCCCCATGACCGCCGCCCCATGACCGCCACCCCATGACAGCCGCCCCATGACAGCCGCCCCATGACAGCCGCCCCATGACAGCCGCCCCATGACAGCCGCCCCATGACAGCCGCCCCATGACAGCCGCCCCATGACAGCCGCCCCATGACAGCCGCCCCATGACAGCCGCCCCATGACCGCCGCCTCATGAACGCTTCCCCATGACAGCCGCCCCATGACAGCCGCCCCATGACCGCCGCCCCATGACAGCCGCCCCATGACCACCGCCCCATGACAGCCGCCCCATGACAGCCGCCCCATGACCGCTTCCCCATGACAGCCACCCCATGACCACCGCCCCATGACCACCGCCCCATGACCACCGCCCCATGACCACCGCCCCATGACAGCCGCCCCATGACCACCGCCCCATGACCACCGCCCCATGACCACCGCCCCATGACCACCGCCCCATGACCGCTTCCCCATGACAGCCGCCCCATGACCACCGCCCCATGACAGCCGCCCCATGACCGCCGCCCCATGACAGCCGCCCCATGACCACCGCCCCATGACAGCCGCCCTATGACCACCGCCCCATGACCACCGCCCCATGACAGCCGCCCCATGACCACCGCCCCATGACCACCGCCCCATGACCGCTTCCCCATGACAGCCGCCCCATGACCGCCGCCCCATGACCGCCACCCCGTGACCTAATGTTGAAATCCCCAATTTTGTGTGGGGAGTGAACAGCAGGAAAGCTCAAGCGGAGGTAAGCCTAAGAGAGAGTAAGTTACGTAGATAAATTAGTTGGCAAGTTAACAATTGGAGTCAAAATAGAATATTCGACTTCCAGAAGCAATTTAGAATATGATCTCCACAGCTGTGGCGTATAGTGCCTCAGCCACACAGGAAATGTTGCACTCAAACCCACCCTCCAGATCTTCGCTACACCAATACATGAGCTCACACACCCTCCAGATCTTCGCTACACCAATACATGGGCTCACACACCCTCCAGATCTTCGCTACACCAATACATGAGCTCACACACCCTCCAGATCTTCGCTACACCAATACATCAGCTCACTCACCCTCCAGATCTTCGCTACACCAATACATCAGCTCACTCACCCTCCAGATCTTCGCTACACCAATACATGAGCTCACACACCCTCCAGATTTTCCCTACACCAATACATCAGCTCACTCACCCTCCAGATCTTCGCTAGACCAATACATGAGCTCACACACCCTTCAGATCTTCGCTAGACCAATACATGAGCTCACACACCCTTCAGATCTTCGCTACACCAATACATGAGCTCATGCACCCTCCAGATCTTCGCTACACCAATACATGAGCTCACTCACCCTCCAGATCTTCGCTAGACCAATACATGAGCTCATACACCCTCCAGATCTTCGCTACACCAATACATTAGCTCACACACCCTCCAGATCTTCGCTACACCAATACATGAGCTCACACACCCTCCAGGTCTTCGCTTCACCAATACATGAGCTCACTCACCCTCCAGATCTTCGCTACACCAATACATGAGCTCACACACCCTCCAGATCTTCGCTACACCAATACATCAGCTCACTCACCCTCCAGATCTTCGCTACACCAATACATCAGCTCACTCACCCTCCAGATCTTCGCTACACCAATACATGAGCTCACACACCCTCCAGATCTTCCCTACACCAATACATCAGCTCACTCACCCTCCAGATCTTCGCTAGACCAATACATGAGCTCACACACCCTTCAGATCTTCGCTAGACCAATACATGAGCTCACACACCCTTCAGATCTTCGCTACACCAATACATGAGCTCATACACCCTCCAGATCTTCGCTACACCAATACATGAGCTCACTCACCCTCCAGATCTTCGCTAGACCAATACATGAGCTCATACACCCTCCAGATCTTCGCTACACCAATACATCAGCTCACTCACCCTCCAGATCTTCGCTAGACCAATACATGAGCTCATACACCCTCCAGATCTTCGCTACACCAATACATCAGCTCACTCACCCTCCAGATCTTCGCTAGACCAATACATGAGCTCACACACCCTTCAGATCTTCGCTACACCAATACATGAGCTCACACACCCTCCAGATCTTCGATACACCAATACATGAGCTCACATACCCTCCAGATCTTCACTACACCAATACATGAGCTCACACACCCTCCAGATCTTCACTACACCAATACATTAGCTCACACACCCTCCAGATCTTCCCTACACCAATACATGAGCTCACTTACCCTCCAGATCTTCGCTACACCAATACATGAGCTCACTCACCCTCCAGATCTTCGCTACACCAATACATGAGCTCACTCACCCTCCAGATCTTCGCTACACCAATACATGAGCTCACTCACCCTCCAGATCTTCGCTACACCAATACATGAGCTCACACACCCTCCAGATCTTCGCTACACCAATACATCAGCTCACTCACCCTCCAGATCTTCGCTAGACCAATACATGAGCTCACACACCCTTCAGATCTTCGCTACACCAATACATGAGCTCACACACCCTCCAGATCTTCGCTACACCAATACATGAGCTCACATACCCTCCAGATCTTCACTACACCAATACATGAGCTCACACACCCTCCAGATCTTCACTACACCAATACATGAGCTCACACACCCTCCAGATCTTCCCTACACCAATACATGAGCTCACACACCCTCCAGATCTTCGCTACACCAATACATGAGCTCACACACCCTCCAGATCTTCCCTACACCAATACATGAGCTCACACACCCTCCAGATCTTCACTAGACTAATACATGAGCTCACATACCCTCCAGATCTTCACTACACCAATACATGAGCTCACACTCTCCAGATCTTCACTACACCAATACATGAGCTCACATACCCTCCAGATCTTCACTACACCAATACATGAGCTCATACACCCTCCAGATCTTCACTAGACCAATACATGAGCTCACATACCCTCCAGATTTTCACTACACCAATACATGAGCTCATACACCCTCCAGATCTTCACTACACCAATACATGAGCTCACACACCCTCCAGATCTTCACTACACTAATACATGAGCTCACATACCCTCCAGATCTTCACTACACCAATACATGAGCTCACATACCCTCCAGATCTTCACTACACCAATACATGAGCTCACACACCCTCCAGATCTTCACTACACCAATACATGAGCTCACATACCCTCCAGATCTTCACTACACCAATACATGAGCTCATACACCCTGCAGATCTTCACTACACCAATACATGAGCTCACATACCCTCCAGATCTTCACTACACCAATACATGAGCTCACACACCCTCCAGATCTTCACTACACCAATACATGAGCTCACACACCCTCCAGATCTTCGCTACACCAATACATGAGCTCACACACCCTCCAGATCTTCACTACACCAATACATAAGCTCACATACCCTCCAGATCTTCACTACACCAATACATGAGCTCACACACCCTCCAGATCTTCACTACACCAATACATGAGCTCACACACCCTCCAGATCTTCACTACACCAATACATGAGCTCACATACCCTCCAGATCTTCACTACACCAATACATGAGCTCACACACCCTCCAGATCTTCACTACACCAATACATGAGCTCACACACCCTCCAGATCTTCACTACACCAATACATGAGCTCACACACCCTCCAGATCTTCACTACACCAATACATGAGCTCACACACCCTCCAGATCTTCGCTACACCAATACATGAGCTCACACACCCTCCAGATCTTCACTACACCAATACATAAGCTCACATACCCTCCAGATCTTCACTACACCAATACATGAGCTCACACACCCTCCAGATCTTCACTACACCAATACATGAGCTCACACACCCTCCAGATCTTCACTACACCAATACATGAGCTCACACACCCTCCAGATCTTCACTACACCAATACATGAGCTCACACACCCTCCAGATCTTCACTACACCAATACATGAGCTCACACACCCTCCAGATCTTCACTACACCAATACATGAGCTCACACACCCTCCAGATCTTCACTACACCAATACATGAGCTCACACACCCTCCAGATCTTCACTACACCAATGCATGAGCTCACACACCCTCCAGATCTTCACTACACCAACACATAAGCTGGCATGTTCAGCAAGTCCACAAGGACGTCATCATTCAGCGGCCCGTCGTTCGGACGTGCAACACGACAGTCTATTGTGCTCTCAAATATGGAACCAATAACTCGACACGTTCACTGCGATGGGTTTAACTGAAGTTCAATGTTCAACTTTAAGTTAAGGTCAAATATTGATACCATTTGTATAAATACCAAATATTACCAGGGTTCATTAAAACCAGTAATTTTAAAAGATTTTTAAAAAAATTTCAAACTACCCATCGATGGGTCGTTCCGCAGCAGGAAAAACTTAACCACGACCCACCGATGAGTCGTATAGCAAGCAACGTGTTATTATAATAGCGATGCTATTTGAATTTGTACTTGAGCCACTCAGTACACCTACTTGTTATTAGGATTCAGAATTAATACAAATTAAACAACATATTGCATACCGAGTACAATAGTTCAGTTCCGTAAACTTAAAGCTTCAAGCAAAACGTCCTGCTGAAACTCGGATTGGATAATCAACAGTTGAATCTTCGTTCATACCTTCGAGTTTTTAGCATGTTACCATAGAAAATAAATGATTAATTCAGCTTCAGAATAAACAAAGTGACAATTTCCGTGTTCATGCAGTAAAAAATTCTTAGTTTGAATTGCCATTGAAGAAAACTACAGCTTTCGCAAAAATATATTCACCATCCGAGCTGATTGATATTGCATTTGAAACAAAGTAAAAAAACCTTTGACAACTGAAACGGAGTAGCTGTTCTCACTTGAGTTTGGGCGTGACAGAACAGAAGTGTTTCCGCGGAGTGAAACCTTGACGCCGTCGTCTGCTGCAACGCTCGACATGTTGGTGGAGTCGAAAAGCTCCGTAGAGCTGCTGTGCGCTCGGGACGATATCTCTATGCCATGATGGCTGGCGCTATGAAATGATTACTTCACAGAGCAAGCACATCACTGTGACACGCTGTAGACCTCAGGATAAAGGACGCGACCACATGCAGAGGTCAAGCATCTCATCCGTGGCCGAGTGGTTAAGAGCGCGTCCTTCACGAGAAAGTGTCGGCAGTTTGAATCCCGGCAGTGCCGCCCGGTGATTTCTCCCCGATGGGAAAAGGGAGAACTCAGCCACAATTTCCCACTCCACCCAGGTGTCGGAAATGGGTACCAGCTTGACCGGGGGGGACGGCCATTGTTTCCTTGTGTTATTATTTGCATTTGAAAAACTAACGTACAAGATGATATGTACCAGGCTTCATTGATTGGAATAAAGCATCCTTTCTAATGCACATAGCCAGTTCATAATGTCTTTGATTGGCACCGACGATTCGAACTACGTACACGAATTGAAAAGTGTTCCCTCTCGCTGCAAATTGGTCTTAATGTTTTCCTCGATTATCTTTTATTTCCTCGGCCTTGAGAATTTTTCCATTATATTGCGAGTCACGCCCGATCACAATAATTGCTCCGCACTCTCGCACGCCGAACTGACGGGCCGCTTCAGCTTGAGCTGTTTTTTCTCGTCGAAAAAGCTGTGCAGTTACTTTTAAAAAGTTTGAAACAATTTTTCAGTCGTTTTCGAAGAAAGTCAAGGGCTTTCGTAATATATTTTCTGCTTAAAATTTCTATTATGCGACTTTCTACCATATGCAACTTCTAATTTCAGAGGCCAGTTCACTGTCATGGCTCTGATTTGATGTTTAAATTAATTTTGCGAGTCGAAGTGTTTCCGGAATGTTTCACCTCCAAATTAGGTGAAGGTAGTGAGGGCTTGCTAGCACGAGGAAGCCTTGGAAATTTGGAAGGCATTCGTTTTCTTTGATAAAAGTCTTCCTCTTCTTTCTAGCAGAGATTGGTGTCAAATCATATGATATTTTCATGGTAGTTTGGAACTTGGCAGAAAAACTTAACAAGATGAAATAATCAGCAATAAGTTTCAAGCATTCGACTCTAAAGTCTTTATCTTTTCGCTACACTCAACTAAAAAATAAACACAAGCCAACGATACGATGCTCATGATAGAGTACAGTATATATGCTGAAAGCGCTACTGTACTTGATTAACACGTTGCTTGGGATTCGACCCATCGGTGGGTCGTGCTTGTTCTTCCTGCTGCGAACGACCCATCGATGGGTCGTGTGAAATATTTTAACAATATTTTAAAATCAATAGCATTTAATCCACTTTGTTAACGTTTGGTGTTTATAAAATTGCTAACAACTTCTGACTTTAAATTTAAGTTGAATATTGAACTTTGGTTTAACCCATCGCAGTCAACGTTTAAATGCTTGAGCTAATAAATGTATATTTTTTAGATGAGATGAGGAGGAGCCCACACTGATTGCGCAGCTCGTGAGCTGCCAGGAGCGAGCGGCTGCACCCGTAAGCTGGCTTGTGGGTCCGGTTTGTTATTTATGACAATGATTAAAAATCAATGCATAAATAAAACAGAAAAATCATTGTCAAGAAATACTTTTCCACTTAAGACTGCTTCAACAATCACTTCTTTCAGTGTCTAAAAAACGCACATCCTGCGTTGTACGCTCGTAGAACAATAATGAACCGTAGATGATGGAATTACTTGTGTTAGTTTCACGGCAAAAATATATGCTATTAACATTTCGATATGTATTGAAACCGCAAAATATCAGCATTACATTGTTAGAGCAGGAATTTCTTGTGTTGATTTCAAGGTAAAAATACATGTTATTGACGTTTTAATATGTGTTGAAATAGCAAATATCAGCATTACATTGCCAAAGCAGGACGCAAGCACCCTCTACGAAAAATCAGAATAATAACAATAATGAAGGCATCTACGGATGCTTTATTTCCAATCAAGCCTGATACATATCACCTTGTACATTGGATTTTCAAATGCCTTATAACTAACGCCAGGACGCCATGACGTTTTCCACCGGTCAAGAGCGGTACCCATTTCAGACACCTGGGTAGAGTGGGGTATTGTGCTTGGAATTTTTCTCCTATACCCAACAGAGAAAATCGCCACCGCCAGCGCCGAGTTTCGAACCCGGGTCTCTACCGCACGGCGGCAGAACCTCTAGCACATGGCTATCGCGAGAACTTGGAGATCCGCCACCCGCTGTCTAACCAATGTTCGTTTGCTGCGCGGGGCTTACGTGCTGACTTGCTTCTTCTGGAAGATGTAGACTACCAGTCCAGCAAGCTAACAACCCTAATATATGGACCACAGAACACTTACATAGGTATATGGTCTGTGTATGGACTTACCTGCAGGAGAATACTCACCCTTTTGCCATGGTGAATATCACCAGAATGTTGTAAAAAAAATTTTCGGGAGAGTTGGTTATACTTATTGTTGTGATGAATTCGTGGATACATTGTACCAAATTACTAATTTAACGTTTCACTATAAGCATCTCTGAAAAATAAAGTTATTAATTAAATCCTGGAAAGGCATATTCCACTCACTCTGAATTTTCCACTTAGATTAAATTTGATTAGCTAATAAGTTAGTTCAAGTCGCCTTAACCACAACACATGTGTTTCTAAAAGAGGAAGGAGGAAGGCACTGTTAGGTGTAAAATTAACGGAACGGAGAACCAAAACAGAAAGTATGTCTCCAACAGCAAGGTCGAAACAAATTTATGAAACATGATGCAAATTGGAGGAGAAAGTATTCGGTGCTTATAAAACAGGACAACAGTGATCCAAGAAACGATGGTACTCAACAAAACGAAACAACTCTTTTATTTCAAAAAAAGGAAACCATACGTAACTTTAGCTCGAACCTCACACCTTCTACCCCGAAGCTCTAATTCCCTTAGATGCAATAGCTGCTTCCTGCTGAGGGGAATGTTCACCTTTAAATGGATCATTTTATGAAACATTTGGAATAATATGAGTACTTTATATAGAGTTCAAAGAACATTATCATCAGCTGTGGAGAGAGGACGAAAACATTTATTCCCAACTGTGTGTTATGGCAACAATACTAAGATATCAACAAACTCAAGCAACCATTCCCAGTGGTGTACAGCAGAAATAATTATCCGCGTAAACTCCAAGAATTATTTATTGTTAAAAACTGGAGCTGTTATTTCTTACTGTTGAATAGTGGAGTAATAATTCCATCCAGTTGAATGCTGGAACAAAAAGTCATTCTAGTTGAATACTAGAACTATGGTTCCTATTAGTTAAATACTGGAGCTATTATTCTTTCCACTTGAATACTGGAGTAACAATTCCGTCCAGTTGAGCACTGGAGCAAAAATTTCTTTCCGTTGAGCACTAGAGCAATTATTCCTTCCTGTTGAATACTGGAACCATAATTTTTCCGCTGCATTACTGGAGCAATAATTTTCAGTTGAACTCAGGAGCAATGGATTCAAGTAGCACGGCCCACCACTGATCGTAAGCTATCAGGTTAAAACGTGACGATGGTTTCGCCCGAGTGTAATTACTGGCTGGCTTACGACAGCGGCCCAGCGAATCTTTCCGAGAGTTCAAGCAATTTTATCAGGGAAGATTTTCCTCGAGGTCGTAGAAAATTTTCTCAGTAATTTTATTTTCCTAATTTTCAAACCAGAGCCAATCATCTCTCCCACAGAAAATTAACACGGTTGGTTAATGGTATCCCTATAAATTGGTTGATTAGGCGCTGGAAAGCAAACAAGTCTTCAATAACCTTCACAGAATTTTTTAAAGCATTTTCTTCAAACAAAAATTTATGATAGGAGTATAGCTAAAGCGTAGATATATGCTAATTATTTCAATAAATCTCCCAGGTCAAGGATGAAACCAGCTCCGTGAGCAGTGAGCTGAAAGCCTTTAATTTGCGCTGGGGAGCATGGATATGCTAATGTTCTTTGTTTAGCGTGAGGGCTGAACGCAAGATCTCTCTCACAACCCCGCCTCCAAGCGATAACTTCATTACCTCCAAGCGGGTCGCAATTACCCCAATAATGTGCGTAAGACACAGGGCAAGACTCGTCTTCGATCATTTGCATCGACTAGTGACATGGGTATTACGACACCCATGTGTGTGTATCAATTTGGGATCCTTACTTTGGGATATTTTGAAAACCAATGATGTGTGTTTTGTTTCTTCTTTATTGGAAATAAACGGTGTTCTATTTCACTTCTTTCTTTCCTAGGGCAGAACAGGAGGCACGGAAGCGTACGTACCTAAATACATTCCAACCAACACGCTGTGCAGCCTTGCCAATAATTCGTTTTTGACAAATTGCATGGGTATTACGATGCCCATGTGTGAATATCAACTATAAGGTTCTCAATGTTAAGATATTTGAATGCATTTTTTCCTGCTTTTCTCTCAATCATTTGTTTCGACAATTTAAATGGGCATTACGATACCCATGTGTGAAAATCAACTAAGGATCTTAATGTTGAGATATTGTAAAACCCAATGTTATACAATTCATGTATCAATTTTAATGGAAATAAACTATTTGTCTTTTTAATTTTTCTTCGCTTTTGTCACCCTCAATAATATTACCAGAAATTCTGCCGAAGCAAATATAATGGGCGGGTGAACAATGAACACGACGTGTTATAAGGAAGGGCCTTCGCTTTGTGCACCTTCTCTGCTCTCTTCTGACGCCCAATTATGAGGGTGGCTGGGAGCTCACTCTAATGTGGGGCCCAT
Organism: Morinoia aosen; assembly: GCA_030386875.1. Taxonomy (NCBI): domain Eukaryota; kingdom Metazoa; phylum Arthropoda; class Malacostraca; order Amphipoda; family Talitridae; genus Morinoia; species Morinoia aosen. The sequence continues at coordinate 68,358,750 of CM059570.1, read as the reverse complement.
CTCTCCGCCTCCGCCACTTGTGCAGCGCAAATATTGGAAAAAAATACTGTACGCTGTAAATGTGAACCAGTGGGTATCGATTACAATTTTATGCGACTCATAATGCTTATGAAAATGGTAAATAAATAATGATGAGTTTCACTCCAACACTTAATATGACTGAAAAGCTGAAAGACTGTTAACGTGAATCGTCGTTTTTAAAGCTTTTATGAAAAATAAATTATCACTTTGAGATATTATGTTAAATTCAAACGCTTGTTTCGACTTTAAAAACATGTTCCAGCATCATGATAGTTCCTCCAAACTTGAACGGTCCATGAAATTTTCGGTAGTGTGAGACTCAAGTGGGACGTTTGCTGTATCATAATATCAGTAAAAATATAATTTAAGATATTTTATCTTTATTATACATTAAAAATATCATTTAAGATATTTTACATTTATTATACATTAAAAATATTATTTAAGATATTTAAAAAACCAATGATGTGCTTTTTTTATTATATTTGTTGGAACTAAACTATTTTTATTGCTATCGCCTATGCAATTTTTTCCCCACTCTGGACTAGCGCCCCTAACTGACGGCTCTTACTGCTTATTGAATCAGAGCACTCATATGCATCACTGCTGACTGAGTCTTGATTTTACTGGCAAGAATCGTACATCGTGATTCCTGAATCTTCAGATATGGAAGCGAAAATTTGCAATGACTGAAGTTCCCTTTGAAGAAATATGTTTAAAATTTCTGCTGCGATCCTGAAGAATTGAACAACGATCTAACTGCAACACTAGAGATTTCGATTTTATTACTCTTATTTATCGCTTCGTCAATACCGTATTTCGAAAGCATACCCACACTCACTTACCTCTGGCGAAAAAATCTGCTCTTCACTGTCCACGGAAGACTTTACTTAATCAGTGAAAAGACTTTGTGCTCATTTTCTTTATTCCGTGGCCTGAGCTCATAAAATAAAAAAAAACGGACAGTGGATCTTCATGCAACTTTTGCTATCAAAAGAGAGAGTAATCATTTCTGCCTTCGAGCATTGAAGTTGCTGCATGCGAGCTAAGGATTTTTCTCTTTGAAATGTATGGCATGGCAACAAAAACTGTAAGGAGACAAAGTCGGCGCCTCAGAACAACAATGTGAAATGTTGGGAGTATATTTGAAAAAATGCCTCTCTTCCAGCAATGTTCAATAATCTTCACAAAAATAATAAAGGTAAATCCAAAGATGTACTATGGAACGATGTTCTCGGATGAGCTTGCTCTACACGATGCCGCACGGCCGGAACAGAATTTTGTATGTTGTAGTTTTCTTTTGTATGTTGTAGCTTTGATTAACTAATGTTTGTTTTATCGCAAATTTTTGCTGAAGATGAGTTGATGAGTTCGAAACGTTTGATTTCATTCATTTAAACTTTTGTTGATAATGCTAATTTTGGTAATAAAATGATTATACGTATTCGCCTTGCTTTTCATTTTAAGAATCAGATGCATTAATGCAGATGTACGTAGTTTCAGAAGCCAGCTCGTTGTGTCGCGGCCGGAACAAACAACCACACACGGACCAAGAAAGCAAGGTAAGGCTGGACCTTCCCGTTGCTTGGTACACTCATGGGAGGCTAGTTATAGGGCATGCCGTAGACGTAAATATAACATGTCCCATCCAAATAACCTCCTGTACCTGAACATCCCGTGCTGTATAACGCATGAAATTTATGAGCGATATGAATTATGAAATTAAGGAAATACACACATGACTCTAAGTTACATTCAGAAACAACTTCATTGAAACATACCGTGGAATTACATGGACCCGCCTCCGAAACTCCAATAATCCACAACAACGAGACAAGAAAGCAAGGTAGCTTACATGCGTGCGGTCAGAGCTGCGTGTCACGCCGTTGTGACCTGACTTGCACTTTCCTGATCATGAGACAAGAAAAATTGTGGACAGTTTAAAAGCCCTCCACACGCAGGAAATCTGAGGTGCAAGGTCGAGGAGTGGCTCGAACAAAAAAGAATATCGTCCACGCTGTTGTTGGATACGAGAGCTCGCTCCACTTCACGGACGATGACTGCATAAAACTTTCGCGTTTATTCTAAGGAAGTAGGTGGGTAACATGACATCCTCATGATGTGCGTAATTCGTTCTTCTGGTGTCTGTTAATTTAATGCAGGAATCCCTACACGCCCGAAATAAAACTCAACTACAATTGAATTTCCCATCTACAATGTCCAAATCATGCTTACTAATTGGCGCTTAGGCCGCAAAAATTCTCAGTTAATTGGATGATTTATTGATAAATTCGAAGATTATTTTACTAGAGAGCCACACTACAGCAAGATTTACGCGCGCATTCATTCCTTCCTTGCCACATTCCCGCTCCTCGCAAAGGCATGTGCACATGCACCAGCAATTGATCGCAGGCTACCAAGTCTCTCGGCTAACCACCGCATGGCATGGAAACACTGAATATTTATAAATAATTACACATTATTATGAGTGATATCCTGCTGCCTCTTAGCGTTATAGTCAGAGCGTCAATTCAGTCTGCCTCCGTCATAGTGCCTGTGAATGTACAGATTTACATCATTGGTCACGTTTCATACACTCTGTTACTAAGACACACTCGTCATTTGTTCTTTATTCACTGTAATGTATGAAATTTTTTTATTATGTTAGAAATGGTTTGGTAGCGTACACACAGCATTTCGCACGCACCTGCGCAGTTATGAGGCAAGAAAATTAGTGACATAATTCGTGAGGTAGCATACGCTATGACGATACGAAACAATTGCAGACGACAAAGAACGCTCAAAATGTTTCTTCAATTAAATGGGATAAGTTTTGCAAAGAATTCGATGTTTGTACTAGGGTCTTAAAATACCTATGAATATAAAAAATAATTGCAGACAAACAATGTTCACTTGTTTCTCCAGGTAAATTGGGAAAAGCTTTGTAAAGGATATTTTATTCCAACCAATCAAGTCTGATACCTATCTCCTTGTACATTGATTTTTAAAATGACTTAAAACTAACACCAGGACGCAATGACGGTTACCCCTCGGTCAAGCTTGGGCAAGTTGATATTTTTACTAAGCGAACTAAAGTTACTAACTAAAGAAGTTGATATTTTTACTAGGGTCCTAGAATATCCATGAGTTTAACGAGAAGTTGATGTATCTATCTGTTCGTCATATTACCAAAATGACAAATTTTCCTGACAAATAATTTCGAAAGGGGGGGGGGGGGGCAGACATTAGTTATCAGTAATCTTATTAATCTTTTACTTAAAACGGGGACTGAAACTGGCCCCCAGCTCAACATTTCAGAGGGGGGGGGGAGGATGACATCGTGGCTTCCACCTAGCTGCGCTACTGTTCACTGTAATGTATGAAATTTTTGTATTATGTTAGAAATGGTTTGGTAGCGTACACACAGCATTTCGCACGGACCTGCGCAGTTATGAGGCAAGAAAATTAGTGACATAATTCGTGAGGTAGCATACGCTATGACGATACGAAACAATTGCAGACGACAAAGAACGCTCAAAATGTTTCTTCAATTAAATGGGATAAGTTTTGTAAAGAATTCGATATTTGTACTAGGGTCTTAAAATACCTATGAATATTGATCGCAGGTAATATCAGGCTTGTCGACAGCACAGTGGGGTGCGTGAGATGGCCCGTACTGCCGCAAGCAAGTAGGCTGAGTAGCTGCTCATCTCAGCCGCAAGCAAGTAGGTTGAGTTTGCTCAGTTGGGACACAAGATGAGCAGGACACCTGCGCCGCCCCTCTCATAGCCACAGCCTCACAGAGCGTCATGGGTCAAGTATGTCGTTTGAGAAGAAAGAAAGAAAGTAAGGAAGAAAGAAAGAATGAAAGAAAAAAAGTTTATTTCCAACCAAAAAATTTGATACATGAGATGCATTACAACACATTGAATTTTAAAAATTACTTAAGATAAAGGTCCTTAATTGATAGACAAACCATACGAGGCGTACTAATAGACAAACCATGCGAGGCGTACTGATAGACTAACCATACGTACTAACCATTCGTACTAATAGACTAACCATGTCGGGGGCTAATTGGCGCGTTGAGGGCTAATTATGATATTGAGAGAAGCCTTGAGCTAATTTTGCTATTGAGCCTTGTTGGATTAAATCTGAGGCGAATTTGAGGCGAAGGTTTCTCGACCTCGTCCTGTTCCGTTAGACCGGGCAATCTAAGTTAGCAACCGCATGTAGACGCTTTTCCGACTTCACCACCGACATTCTTTTCTTCATCGGAATACGATGTTGTGTAGGATAAACTTCTTGTGCAATGCTTTTGTGGTTGTGCACATGAGAGGCCTCCCCAATTGCTGGCACCGTGTTTCCAATTTGTTTGTACGTTGAATTAGAGTCTACACTCAGACTAAGTTTGAGCTTGATAGCAATGTATGAGGCAAGTTCTGTTATGATGCATGTGTGAAAAGATTCTAACCAAAGTTTTTATTCAAGTTTATTACAAAGTCGCAGAATAGCTTAAAACAACTATTAAACGATTATGTAGAAATAAATTTATGGAAGATAAAAACATTGATCGACGAATTAATGAGGTCTTCAATAATTACCCCGAAATTAATTAAATTAGGGAGAAATGTTAAATGGAAATCGCGTTTAACTTTCATGGAAAATATTCTTGAAAAACGTTTTCTTTGCTCGGTCAAACTGGCAAGGATTAAGGTTCTACTCAAGCACATATGCTACCATGCATATTTATTTCTCGTATATACGTTTTTGCTTACCGTCTCGTGCGTGAGTCATGTCACTATACTGTACATGCTTGTAGGTATGAGGGACAGATACAATTATATTGTAAATTCCCATTACAGAACTAGGCAACGAAGCCTAAGATTTTCGAGGTTGTTTTGCGTTTCAACCCATGCTTTCACTGTAAAACTTTTCCCTTTCACTCACTACAAAAAAACGACGCATTCTCTCCGCAACATTAATGGCTGACAACGAAAATTTCAGTCAGAACCATGAAAGCAGAGAGAAAGTGCCCTGCCGTGGAGCATTTTATATCTTCGTCTCGTATAGATTAGAAATGATACAGAGAATAGAATTTCCAGAAATTAAATGGCCAGGTTCAAAGGGTCCATCAACTCTGGAGCGTTCCAAACCCTTAATTGTATTCCTCATTATCACCATAACTGTGCAGAAGAAACCATTGTTTGCAGTCATGATACCTCAGCACTGAGTTGACTTGTAGCTGTGGGGGACTAGGCAGCGTTAACGGTCTTTGAAAGGCCGCTTCCGTGTGAAAAAGCTCACCTCAAAATACATAATGGCTTCTTTGGAACGCGTTTATTTCTGCCAGTTCAGTTGATCAGCTGTGTATTGTATGGCAATGGTGACCTTCCCTTATATTTGAAGTGCTAGCTTGGCATTGAATAAAAAATGAAGGACGCTAAGAATAGAGGAAAAGTTCGGAAAAAAACATAAAATTATGTAGAAGAGAGAGTAAAAGCTGCAAAGTCACAGGTAAAGTTTATCCATTGATCAAGTAAACTGAGTAAGGAATACGATGGTCGCTTCATACCCTTGTTTGAAATTAATATCCCTGGATGACTGCAAACGTTTTCATCAACATAGTTTTTTTGCATTAGTCGTTTTTTTAATAGATGCCAAAACTGAAATAAATCGTTAGTACAAAGATGTATAGCAGTCTACCTCACTCTTTTTAGGAAACCCTCATGCAGTGACCTCATTTGAAATTCATCCGCTACAGGAAGCGATTTTTACATCGAGTGAAGTTCACTTTAGGGAGAGGAAAGTATTTAGATAATTTAAACAATTTATTTACCACAAGTGATACAACAATAGATTACTTCTCAAGTCTACCACAATGAACACATTTGAGTATAGCTACTTGTGGGCCCTATACTCAAATGTGTTCATTGTGCTAGATTTAAGAAACAATCACTGCTGTATCACTTGCGGTAGGTAAATTGTTAAATGGTTTAAATACTTTACTCTTCCGAAAGCGAACTTCACTGGATGTGAAAATCATTTCCGAAAGAAGAAATGTTTCAAATGAGGTTCAAATTCAATTGAGGTCTTAAATTAAAATTGTAAGGAGGATGATAATTTTGGATGGCCTTTATACTTGCGTAGAATTTTGGAATTTGCGAGATAGTGACAACAATATGTGCTCTACAGACAGACTTTAGTTACTTTTGCTCAAGTGCTACTCTTGGTGTTTCGCTTACGCGAACGATCTCACACCGGTATAATTGTGTGATTGAAACCACCGATCGGATTCAATATTACAGCATTTTTAAATTACAAGCCAGGAGTTATAGGAAACGTTTTGGACGAATTTTCTTCAACATTTTCTTTCGGCAACACTGGTCATAAGAAGTAAATAGAGTCAAAATTTTCGAAACTGATAGGACCGTTTTTAAAAGCGACGTGATAAACACACAGGGGACATGTAGCCATCCTTAAATGTATCCAATTTCGTCCGTGTCCTTTTCTACTCTGTATGATATCTACTTTTGAACTTCAGTGAACAGTAGCGCAGCCAGGGGGGAGCCACAATGTCATCCCCCCCCCCCTCTGAAATGTTGAGCTGGGGGCCAGTTTCAGTCCCCGTTTTAAGTAAAAGATTAATAAGATTACTGATAACTAATGTCTGCCCCCCCCCCCTTTCGAAATTATTTGTCGGGAATCCTGGTAAGCCCCCGAGATTTCCGGCCAGTGAATATACGCATATTACGTGTCAGCCACTGGGCAGCAAAAGTATTTAGTAGCCCAAAGTTGCTCGAGGCTATTGATAGTCTCGAGAACATTTGAGTATGCCGAGTTGCAGTCGAAATTTTCTTGTCACGCACCACTAGGACATATTACACGGCCTGACGAGTTACACCAGCTTAATTGTCGTGTGAAAAAATGTAGAGAAAACGAGCGCTAACGGAAGTAGGAAGCGTCTCATGCTTCACAACCTTGCACACCTCATGCTCACGCTATATGCTGGCTACACTTCCCAAGTGAGTGACTTGTCATCAATGATTCTTTGAAAGCACACAAAGATCTTCGGTTCTGATATGCCCCACTGTGCTGAAAAAACATATAATTACTGGGTGAATACTATTTCAAAGACCTAAGAATTTTCATTTATATAAATGCAGAAATCAATTCGATCCAACTTTGTGGGAGTTATTGAAGATTTATTTAGGACCTAGGTATAAAAAAACACCCTGTGCTTATCATGTGTAATTTTTTTGGAAAAAAACGAATTTTCTTTCTTTTTTCTTTTCACAGGGTATGGAAAAATTCAAACTGAGGTGTGGTGTTTACAGTTAATGATTTTTAAAGATTTTTTCTGATCCAAAGATTTTCTCAACTCAATATCACATGTAAATGGACCAGCTAGCCGTTTCTGGGAACCTAGCTTGGATCCTCCAAAGGAACCTCTAAATTACTCTGATAAATACGGTAATTTCTAAACTATGAAACTTACAAACTTATCCTAAGAACCAAATTAATGCTCGTGACGAGGACAACAATTTTATGAACGTTAAAAATGTTTACGCCCCCCCCCCCCCGGGGGAGGGGGGGTGCAGGTAGCGAGGTTCCCGTACCCCTCAATGGTCGGCCGGTTTTCTCGATAAAGCTCACTTTTCCTGATACTAACTTCTATACTATTGCACCTGCAAACTTCAAATTAGTTTAATTTAGACATCAAATCATTCTCCACAGTGACATGTTCATCAGAATTCTCATATGCATGCCTTAGGGAGCTCGGTTTACGTACCCCCTCAATGGTTGGCCGATTTTCTCGATGAAGGTCATTTGGTCCTGATCCTAATTTCTAAACTAAGTTCTTTTGTCCCGATCGAAATTTCCAGGTTTTTCTATTGAATGCAGGTGCAGGGGACATCATTTTGTAATGACCGCAATCGTCAGTGCATAGACTTAAATGAAGATGAAGGAGACTGTGTAGGAAATGAAGTATCCAACGGCAACTACGGAAACACGCGTTATGAAAATGGTTTCTCGTGTAACCATGTCAATAAAAATGAAGGAGACTGTGTCCCTTGTGTAGAATCATAATGATTAATGCTCTGAGAATATTTAGCACTGAACCTTCAATCGGAAATAACTCAATATTTCGATATTTAAAATTTTCTCGCCATCCATTCGATGAGCAAGCTCTGAAATTCCCTGTGTCGCCTTGTTTACATATTTTATGAAGTGCGTGTCGGGCCTGCCGGTGTGCTGTGCTATGTTTTGTAAAAATTATTTTTTATCAACCTTGTCTCACTTCTTTTAAATCATTTACAACGATGTTTCTGCAGGATTCGATAGAGCATTTCTCGTGTCTTTTCTTCTTTCTTTCTAATTTATAGTGAAGGACTTCCAAGGCATTGTGTGTTAATATTTATAAGCCTTCAGACTTCCTGCCATGCATGAAATATCTCAGAGAATATATATTTTCTTGCTTTCTTTAAATAACATAAAAAACGGTGAAAAAACTATTGTACTCCTCGTATATTTTGTTTATCAATCAAGGACCTTAACACAACGAAAATAAAAAATATTAAACGTGTTGTATTCATTTTATGTATCAACTATTTTGAAAATACACGATTTTTCTTTCTTTCACGTTCTTTTTTTAACTCGTGATATGAGTTTAGAATTGAGGGACATGTTCAGTTTGCTTGACAAGAACTGAAGAGTCGTAGACAGTTGGAACTTGGGTACGGGAACCTCACGCCCTGCCTCCCCAGAAATCGTATGAGAGTTTTGTTATACATTCCCCGTGGTAAATGATTTGATGTTTAAATTGAAACTTTACATTCTTCCAAGGAAATTGATTCTATGTTTGAATTGAAACTGATTTTAAGTTTAAAGGTGCAATTGTTTAGAAATTAGCGTTGGCGCAAAATGAGCTGTATCGAGAAAATCGGCCAAGAATTAAAGGGCAGCGAGAACCTCGCCTCTGCCCTCACCGGGGAGCAAGAAATTTTTAAATTACATGAAAATGTTGTACTCTCACGAGCATTAATTTGGTACTAATTTCAAGTTTGTACGTCGTATATTTTTGAAATTACCCTTTTTCCGGGTAATTCAGACGTTCTTACGAAGGCTCCCAATGGCTAGCCGGTTTTCTACGGAGGGTCCCAGTTTTTTCCCAGAAGAATTATCAGTTCGACTGAGAAGGAGTGGCTCGAGACTGAAAGTTGGTAATGAGAGACTGAGCTGTTTGTTGTATGCTGATGATGTGGTTGTGATTAGTGAATGAGGACAAGAACTGCAAAGGATGCTTGACATTGTGAATGGATATAGTACTGATTTCAAGATGAACTTCGGTGCCGACAAAAGAAAGGTTATGGCTATAAATAGTGATGAGACTGATAGAGACAGACTGTGGAATATTGGAGAAATCAGAATAGGTAGAACAAAAGAATACAAATATCTAGGTTGTATGATAAATGAAGTTGGATGCACTCGAACTAAGGGTGAGAAAGTGGCAAAAGCTATGCAGTGGAGTGGACGGTTAAGTAGTGTGGCCAGATACAGAGCTAACAAGTATAAATGTGTGAGAGGAATGTGGAAGTATGTTGCTGTACCTAGTGTCATGTATGGTATGAGTGCTCTTGCCTGGAATGGAAGTGATCTTGAAAAGCTGGATGTAATACAAAATAAGGTAGGACGGTTAGCATTGGGTGCTCCGAAATGGACAGCTATAGAAGCCATTAGAGGTGACCTTGGGTGGAGCCTATTTTCAGAAAGAATGATGAAAGCGGTGCTGAATAATAAGGTGAGAATTGAAAGATTGCAGAATAGCAGATGGGTAAAGCGAATTTTTGAATGAAATCTGAGTGTAAGCTATTGGGAGAAAGTGTGTTGGGGGCATGCAAGGGAACTTAGTATGCAAAAGAGTATTCATGTTAGAATTGGGAGACCTGTGGATGACTGGAGTTTAATAAATGCTGGAGGTGTAGGGCCTGAGTGGAACTGCAAGAGGTGGAAGAAAGAGATTGAGAGGCAAGCAAAAGAGTATGGATTGAATAAGTGGAGGCTTAGCATGATGCGGAAGCCTACGCTTGACTGGTATATGAAAAAGAAGCACCTAAGTTTGAGATGTTCTATGATGGTAGTTTTGGAAGTCAACTCTTGTTTGCCCTGAGATGTAAGTCATTGGGTGTGAACAGACGTACATGGAGGTGAAATGAGAATAATAACAGATTATGTCGGTAGTGTATTAGTGGAGTGGAGGAAACAATTGAGCATTTTGTGCTGGAATGTAGTAAGTATGAGCAAGAGAGAGAAAGTTTCATGAATGTGGTGTTTTAGCAGTATGGAGAGAATGAGTGGTATGCCAGATGTGCTGAAGATGATTGCGGTATGAGCTGTCTTGCTGGATTGGATCAGGAGTGTAATTTGAGTATCATTGAAGCTATGAAAATGTTTCTTGTGCGTGCCTGGCGTAAGAGACAGTGACTGGAATGAGCCAGCCAGGTAGAGTGGTCAGTAATGACCCAATATGCCTGGGGATGGTGTTTTGACACACTGGTTATCCCAGTGATGCCGTTCAATGGTAGCTTGTGACAAGGATTGGTAGATCCTGAGTAGTTTAGTGGACAAGTCTGGTACCAGGCGCTGAACTCTTTGTGTGAAAATTGTGGAGGTAATTGTAGGCCGTTACAAAGGCCACGACGCTGTCGGCCCTCAATTTCAAGTTCAAGTTAGGTTCCCAAAATCGGTTAGCTGGTTGAAAGTAGTTAGGGGATCGGAGGGTTCTGCAGTGAGTTGTCGAGATTCCAGTTATTGCTCGAACGCTGAGGTCCTTTGCGGACTTTATAAGGCTTCCGCAATAAAGGGCAAAGGCTGTGCTCCTTCTAATCAGCATAAAATTAATAACGCTGATAATTTTACGACTAAGCGGAGCAATGGCGGGGGTTCCTCTCGTCTACGGCGAAAAATGTAATTTAAATACTAAAACGTTCGTCTGATCTTCTTGTTCGAGTCCTAAGCCAGCGCGACGGATTCGAGCAAGCTAAGGAGCGTGGCGCCAGAAGGCTGCCACGTCAGATTGAAACCAGCCGTGAACGCGAGCGCACCTTCTTCTCGTGTGCTGCGTGGGACTCGGCATTCTGCCCTCGCTACCTGGGACTTCTTGGGTCCTTTACAGCCGGCTACAGTGAAGAGTGTTCGCCTGAACATTGTTTTCGAAGATCTTCAGGTGAGACTCCCGCTAATGACGCTCCGCTTGTCCTTAATTATCTTAAAATTTCAGCGTTACCGGCCCCAGATAGGTTCCCGGTAAATTTGTGTGCCGTAGGACCCATTAATTCGGGGAGTTGAGTCCACTTGTTAAGGTGGCTGCGCACATAGTAAAATGTAAAATAATTATACTTTGATTATTCATTGAATATATATAAAAATATATATTGCGTTACATATATTGTGCTAGAAAAACATAATTTATTGCTAAATGTGAAACGCTTATTACGTAAGGTAGAAAAGCATCATTCAAAAATATACATGAAAAGATAAAACTCGAATTACTTTGATTGAAGTGGTTTACTAGATATTTTAGGGTAATTTGGGGAAATTTTAGGGACGCTGTACATTTGGTTGCTGGACTACGATTGACGGGCAGTTCAAACGAGTACAAAACTTGTTTGCTCGCAGTTGCACCTGAATAACCAACTGCGGGCTGTAGTCTGCGGCCTGCAGTAAGAAATTTGACCAAACTTAGGCTTGGCAATAGACATCAAATATTGTAATTCACGTTTATTCACAATGAAAAATGTTTTTATCTGTTGATCATTTAATAATTGTTCAGTTGGACAGTCCTAATCGCTAGAGTTCTACGTGTGGGATTGGTTTTCAAATTATTTTACAGAAATAACGTGTTTGAACGACGATGAGTCACTCGTTATCAGTCGTTCGATTGTGAGTTTGACACAGGTGCTGTCTGTTCGATTTCAGTGTCGGTCGCTTGGCTTTTGGTCGAAGTTTACCCTACACCTACACTTGGTGTGAGGAGCGAGAGAAGTCAAAAATACTAATTTTTCTAGAAGTACGCGAGAGTTTTATGTGTGTGTGGTCAAGTATTTGAGGGGTGCAGTTACTCTATATTATTATGAATATTTATTCATCGTGATTTTATTATTGGTTGTTTATAATACGTTGAGTGAGAGAAAATGAGACGTTTTTACGACCTGCGTCTAACGCTTTGAACTTATCCTTGATGGATATTTGTTTTATAGTTATCGATCAAATAAAAATTTGATTCTGACTTCTTGAACTAGCCTACTTGTTTCTAATGTTGAGTCACAGTACATTATGATATTTTAAATTTCATTATACCGTTGGTTGTCCAATTGGTATTTAATAAACTCAATTAGGCCTACAGGATTAAAGAAATGTATCTAGAGCTTATGTTAGGCATACCCTTGCAATACCTGCTATCTAATGAAAGTTGAGATTTAAGGACACAGTCTGGGTAGGAGAAAAGTCCGTTATTTATGGATGGATTTCTCTGAAATTTTTACAGTAAGTTAACATAGGTGTGAATTGATGCAAAGATTATTTGTTATTTCAACAAAATTTTTGGGTAAATGTGTAGCGTTGGTCAGTAATCGATTTTCCACTTTTCGGTGTCTAATCGTAGTTAATTAGATCGAAATAAGGTCAATGTGAAGTTTAATGCAATCACGGAAAATAAGAATTCCGATCTTAGGAATCACTAAAGAAACCCATTTAAGAACGTTTTACAGGAATGACATTCTGCTCGCTGATGCGTTATTTTCAAATAATTGAACTTTGAAGTTGGCCTTGGCGCCAAAGGAAGTGAGCACGTGAAACGGAATTTAATTAATAACGGAAGCTATTACAAACGTAAAGAGGTTGGGTCGTGAGGGGGAGGCACAGTTCTTCTAGTGAAAATTATAAATAAAGCTTCTAACCCACCCATTAGGGTGACGACCGCAATCTTGTTGACATCGGGTCCAAAATGGCGGCGCCCATGGTGGTCGCCATGTTAGACCCGATGTAAACAAGATTGCGGTCGTCACCCTAATGAGTGGTTTAGAAGCTTTATTTATACTTTTCACTGAAAGAACTGTGGCTACCCCTCACGACCCAACCTCTTTACGTTTGTAATAGGGGGTTAGCTTCCGTTTTTAATTAAATTTCGCTCGCTTCCTTGGGCGCGCGACGGCCAACTTCAAAGTTCAATAATTCGAAAATAACGCATCAGCGAGTAGAATGTCGTTCATGAAAAACGTTCTTAAATGGGTTCCTTTAGTGATTGTTTGGAATATAATTATAAATTTCCGTGATTACATGAAACTTCACATAGACCCGAAATAAACAAATTTTCTTCTAGGCACTTTCCGTCGTAAATGAATATTTTACAAGTTATAGCGGTAAATTATTGACCGCAACTCCAGTGTTTGAAGCGGGAACTAATTCAAACAGCACGTTGGACGGCAACACTGCAATGCCGTCTCGCTTCTAGTTCGATCGTCATCAAAGACGAAACCAAACCTACCGCTATACCTTGTTAAATACTCATTTGACAAAAAAAGTGTATAGAAGAAAAGTTGTTTATTTCAATGTTATTACCATGATTCAAGCAACAAAAATTTGAAAATCGATGAGTAGCTGTTTATTCGAGTGCATTTGTCATCAAAGACTAAACTAAACTTACCGCCATAACTCGTTAAATACTCATTTATGACGGAAAGTGCATAGAAGAAAACTTGTTTATTTGGATCTAATTAACTACGTTTAGGCACTGATAACTCAAAAATCGATTACTGACCAACGCTACACATTTACCAATTTTTGTATCTGCACTGGAATTTTTCTCAAAAAATATGATAAAATAGGATTTTTTAAAATCTAGGGTACCATAAAAATTGCCGCCCACTATCACACTACCGCCCGGGTAGGATAAAGTCCGAAAGTTCGTCCGATGTAAACGGTTTGAACTTCAAACCCTTTCAAACGGTTCTCAAGATCGCTATTGCTCAAGCAAATGTCGTCACCAAAGCTCAAATGCATCGGGTTCATCTTGCTTTGCTCTAAAAAGCATCTTTCACATCTTGATGTGAAAAAAAAACCACTTGCTTTGCGTACACTTTGTCCAACTGAAATTTTTGAAAGTTTGTACCAAATTCAAAATTAATTTAAAATTTTGACCACGTTTTGAATCTTATTATAAAAGTTTGTACACCCTCTAAAATGAAATTTATTATATTTTTGTTTAGCGCTAAAGTTACTTGCGAGCGTTCAAATTTCATGTAATATAATAGCGTGTTCATTTTTAATGGATTTGATACGTACGTTTTAATGCAGATCTTAGACTCCACTTTGGAGTTGAATGGTATAGGCTACCTAGCATTAACTTCTGAATGGAACAATAAAACTAAATATTTATTAACAAATTTTATAAGATTTACAGCTTCTCAAGTTCATAGAGAGCAATAATAAGCATCCGTTTATATACCATTACATACGTATATTACTTAAGGTACCTACGTACACTTAAGGCCTCCAAGCTGTTCGTTCAAGATAGGCCTATTACAACTAGGCTAGGTCTATATAGCACGTATTTCTTAAATGTAGGAAAATAAACCGTAAACAATTGGTCCGTTATCACAATAAGCTTACAGTAGGGTAAGTCTCAAATGGCCGGTCTGTTCAAATCGTCGGTTATTCTATGTTAATTTTCAATTTTCGCGCTCGGTAGCGATCTAAAAGTCCAACCCGTCAGGCATCTTGTAGATTACACAACTACACAGCCTACGGGTTGGGTTTTAGATCACTACCAACGAACAATAATGTAAACTACCTGATTATAGGCTGCCCTAAATGTTTGAAAGTAACTTGATAAGTTTCTTCCATTGATCAAAATATTGTCTACCTACTTATGGCTCATAAATGAATCAAAAAACCCTGTCCAAAGGTTGATAAGCAAACCTATCCACTAATTCCTACTTTTTTTATTGCCATACCTACTTTTGTTTTACTTCTTTGGCAGGCATTGCATTTGAAGTCCATTGATTTTAGATGTTTATCAGTCATGTTACTGAAATAAATGGCCAGACAGCCTTTGTGAAACCACCGACTGCAATGATAACACCCAATCCAAGCACTTGTATTTCCCTGTTCATCATTGCCTCCACAAGCATTGCATGACTCACTATCTTCAATTTCATCTCCATCACTATCTTCATTATCGTACATCAAAGCCTCATCACTAGACGAATCCTCTTTGTTGCGTCACTTTTGTCAATTGCGTTGCGAATACTCAAACTTCCATTTTTTATCTCTGCTAATGCGTGAACGAGATCATCATTGCAATAGTGGTGTTTTTTACGAGGAGCCATAATTTAAGGTCAACATTCGTCCCAATTCATTAACTATAAAATCTATACCTGAAAAGATATTAAGTATCATAAACAATGAGGAGAAACTTGAAGAAAAAACGTTGTACGAACAAACGAATTCATAAAAATGATTTCTTCAAAACTCCGTACATGTGAACGAAGTAATAACACAAGCCGTTAAAAGATTCTAAATTTAGTACACCTCAGAAACAAACAAAGGGAGAAAAAACTTTGTAAAATGGCAGCACTACAGCCGTTAACACTCACACAGGTACGACATCGCCTAACACAACAACTTCGTTAACAGAAAAATTTTTAGTCGGCGATGCAAAATGGTAGTCAATTAAGGTGTGACGACTTCATAAACAACTGAAACGCAGGTCATTCACTTGGGCTGCCATTTTTGTTCCAACAGTGATATTTATTTGTGGTGTGTGGCAATTATACAATATTATAAGCCAACAGTTACCACGTGAACCACTTTTCGATGAACTTCAACTCCATACTAGCTTGTTAATAGTAAAATATACCTGGTGTGTACGGAATTTCAAAGTGGACAAATTTTTGGAACTTACCCTAAATTCAAAAGGCTCTTATTTTCTTCCAGATCACAGTGTCGTGAGCACGTACTTGCTGGTACGAACCGTACAAACCCCAGTTTTAGGAGATCTCCTCAGATTTCATGTCAGTTTTATGATAGAATTGAAAATAATAGTTATTGTATGCAACTACGTATCAGACCGCATTAGAATCGAATCGTGCATAAAACTAGCTTGCGTGAAAGTAAAGTTAAACAGTCATTCACTATTTTCTCGCCATGTTGCTTGTGGCGAGATACCGATCGAAACGTAAAAAAACTATGACAGATACTAATTTTACGCTGAGTAATTAGAATGCTAAATTATTGGGTGGGCGGTAATTGTAGAAAGAAAATTGTCATTCTTTAAAAACCGCCCTGAGCGATGAATGGTGGGCGGTGTTTAGATATAACTAATAAAAATACCGCTATCTTACAGAAATACCGCCCATAATTTATATTTATTTTTTAAGAGTAGTCTTATAGTCTTTACTATTACTTGTTTTCATGTTAGTATTGTTTTATTTGTTTTTGTGTTTGTTTAGCTTAATTTTTTATGTATTAGGGTTGTAGCCTCATCAGCAAACGTGCTAGCGATGGGTGAAGAGTTGAAAGCCCATGAATTCTTCTGAAAAATGTGACAAATAGAATAACAAAAAGCAAAAACATTAATTTCAGGAATAATTTCCAGTAGTGTTCTACATAGGCCTATTCGCTTTTCCATGCTTTGCCAAACATTATTACGCCTACGTAGTAGGCCTAACAGTTTTAGCCATTAGGTAGGCCTAGATATGAAATTACAGCTTCTTTGATAGGTAGGTATAGCTAGTTAGGCCCATAAAAATAAAAAGAGACAATGAGCAAAGGACTTTATGGTGTTCATCAGTTCAAGATATGATGTACCGTTTGTTTTTCTGTGATACAGGACCAATGAATGGTTTAAGGATTTTGTTTTTTACGCACAGAGTAAGCTGTGTTACTGTTATTTTCAATTAAAATTCAATTAAATTCAATTTAGTACAGAATTATGTTAAAAGGTTCAAAATAAGTTTGTTTTTCTGTGATACCTACAAAGGCAATGAGTGGTTTAAGGAATGTGTTTTTTTATGCACGGAGTAGGTATGCTGTGTTATATTTATTTTCTTAATAATGTTGACGCAGTCATCAACACTAAAGTTTATTTTGATTTAGGGCCTAGGCCTAGTACAGACTTATATACATCAGGGAAGGTTCAAGATACGTGCTTTTCTGTAATACCAAACCAATGAGTGGGCTTAAGAGTTTTTTCCTACGTTCACAGTATGGTGTGTAAATTCTATTTTCTATATTTTATAGCAAAATAAATCTTTCTATTAGCCTTCCCAAATAATTTTTACATTGATTCCTCTAACGCTCATTTGTAACGCACTTATATTTTATATTCAATTCAAAGGGCGGCATTTGAAGAACGGTGGGCGATAGTCGGGCGGTAACTATAGAATTTGCGCGAACACTGGGCGGTAACAGTAGAATTATGCAGTTCCAAATATCTCACAATAAAAAGTTTATAGCATTTATTCCTTGCCACATGATGCGGTTCTGAGAGTAATGTAGCTAAACATGAACCTTTGTGCTAATGTTGAAATGTAGTCTGCTCAGTTGCATACATTCAGGAAGATATTAGATGGTGTTATAGGTCAAAGGTCAGTAAGTGGGCAGTAATTGTTATGATACCCTATCTTCTTCTACAATTCTGAAGTTACAGAACCAGAACTTCGTTTTTAGATGGCTTATATGTCTATATAATCATAAGGGGCTACGAATTTTGATAACATTTTCTGTGGATTTTGGGAATATTTTTTTTAAAAATGTGAACTTTTCTCATTTCTTTTTTTTTTCATGTCTTGTAATTTTCAAAATAATTGATAAATCAAAAATGTATCCCCTTATGGATACACCTTGCTAAGCCCTATTGAATGGTATATAAACCATTCTTGTAGCTCTAAAATTGTGGAAAAGATATATTTGAGAAACTTATCAAGTTTCCAGAAAAACGTTTTTTTTTTTTTTTTTCACAAAAAAAAATTTTTCTATTCATTTTTTGAACTACAGGATTTTCTACAATGAACTCTCGAGCGTTTGTAGCTCTTTTCAAGCCCTTTCGATTGATATAATTTACATTGCTGTAGCTCTGACACTCTAGGAAAAAATATATAACAAAAGACAATACATGTAATTCTTCAAAATAACCACTGTTTTTAATTTTTCATTTTTTTTTACCAAAATATGTTTTTTTTTTAAGTAAACTCCTCTGTTTTGTAGCTCTTTTCAAGCCCTTTGGATTGGTGTGCTTGCCATAGCTGTAGCTATGATACTGCAGCTTTCATCAAGCTATGAATGAAAGCTGCGGTATCATAGATACGGCAGAACAGCTAAATTCTGAAATTGTCAAAATCTTATAAAAAATATTTATTCAGCGTTAAAATGTTTCGTTTGAATAATGAAAGCACTTTGAGTAGCCCATGAACGAACTCTATTGCCATTGCCGCAGAGAAACATGCCCAATTGACCTCCAATAATGAGGGGGGGGAAGGGTCAAGGTCACGCCACCCCCATCGCTTTCCTCCCCTCTGGTGGGCGCACTATTTGAAGTAGACGTAAATGGAAAGTACCAATGGAAGGGGAAGAAAATCCTCTATAAGATGCATAAAAAAAAACAGAAAATCAACACTTATCCCGATTTCTACCTAAATGGTGACCTTAAAAGGCGACCAAGTTTGCATTTGTTATTTCAGAAGTGCTCTAAATTTGAAGTAGTAGGAAGCTGCAATACTGCTAGTGATCGAAATTAATGATGGATCTAGTTACCCAGTGTTAGGCTGGCAGTTTCAGTGCATATTAATAATATAATTGCCCTTGCTGTTGTAACTAAAGTATTATACCTGTTTTATATAGTAATATTTTTGAGAGTAGTTTTGAAACTGCAGTGCATTTGTTTCCCTTGCAATGAGAAAAGATATAGAATGAGTAAATTAGTCAACAAGTATGGCCATTAAATGAATAAATTTATGTTCCTCATAGGAATGCAACTAGGGTAATTCATCAAATATTGAACAGAAACCATGTGTGTCTAGAAACAATCTTCATAAATCGGTAAATTTTGCTCAGAATAACTGTTGCAGGCCTCAAGATTATTCTTGAACAGTTGCTTTCCTGTTCTGTGATGTCGCTTTAAAGACAACGTAGATTGTTGGAATTCATTTATTGTTCTAAAAATGGAACACTTTAATAACATAATTTCATCAATATCGAACATGAATCGAACAAGAATTTTGATCCAAACAGGTTTTTTGTTCGAATTTTGAATCCGAACACAACTTACTAAAAACTATATATGGCAATATATACGGACGTGTTTAACATTACAATATGTATTATACGGGTCAAAGGTCAATTTAATTACTTAAGAATATATAAGTAAAATAAAATAATATCTCCGTCTTAACTGTATACAAGCTCGGTCTTCCTTCCCAGACGATATACGTTTCAGTACTTAGCCATAATCGTAAATCTAAGATCTAGAAAATGTATTGTAGTTTAAAGAAGAAGGCGCTCTTTAAATAAATTGATATATCTCATAGCCTCTATATTGATATATATATATGTATATATATATTGATATATCTCACAGCGAACACCTTTGTTCACTATTTAATTCTGACATAAGATAGGAACTGAATTTCAAACATGGAATAATTATCACGGTTTTAGCAGCGGGAAAGAAAAAAATACAGCAACAGAACATCATATGGCTGGGCTGGGGAAGTGAATACTTGAATCTTCAGTATTCACTCCTACGCTTTTGCTAATGTTCTACGGTGGCCGCCATATTGAAACTGATGTCAACTGCATATCGATTTTAGTATTCACAACCTCAGTCCCGGTAATATTTTTGGGGTGATAACCTGTATTGTGCTATTAACTAGAACATCCTAGAAGTTGGTTCAGGCTCTGCGGGGCTGGCCAATAATAAGTTAGAAAGTACCCAAGCGTACTCCTACAGCTCAAGCATGCAACGCAACTGCTATGGAAGACAAAAATTCTAAACTCGAATAACTTGAAAATAACGCATATGCAAGCAGAATATTCTTGTAAAACGTTTTTAAATGTATTCCTAGTGATTCTTTAGTGCGGAATTTTTTTAATTTCCGTGAGCGCCTTAAACTGCATCCTGACTATATTTTTTTTACAAAAAAGCATGTCTCAAAAATTTGGTTATTTATATATTTTTTTATTTGAACAAAAAATCATCTTTTTTCAAACACGTTTTTTTACAGAAAGACTTTAACATTCATTTTTTGGTTGTGACTTGTTTGAAGAAAATGGATGTTAATATATTTTATGTGACCACAAAAACAATGTTTTTTTATAAAAATTCATACGAAAAAATCAATATTAAACATGGATATTAAAATAATTTATCTCACCAAAAAAAAACATGCTATTTTTTAAAAGTTTTTTTTACAAAAAATCATTAATATCTATTTCTGTCATTTTTTTGTGAAAAACATTTTTCTACAAACAGCATGTTTTTTGATCACCTAAAATAAATTAATATACACATATCTAGTCATGATTTTTCTATAAAAAAAATATTTTTAAAAAAAGTATATGTGGTCAAATAAAATATATTGACATCCATGATTTTTAGTCATGATTTTTCTGTAAAAAAAACAATGTTTTTTCAATAGAGCAGAAATGGAAAAGAATGTTTATTTTTGATCACATAAAATATATTAATATCCACATTTTTTAGTCATGATTTTCTGTTAAAAAGGATGTTTTTTGAAAAAACAAGCAGTTTTTTTTTGATCACCTAAAAGATAATAGTACACATATGTTTTCAGTCATGAATTTTTGTAGAAAAACATGTTTCAAAAAAACAGCATGGTTTTCTGGTCCCATAAAATATATTATCAATGTTTGTTAAGTCATGATTTTTCTGTAAAAAACAGCATTGGTGTTTTTGTCACATAGATATATTAATATCCATATTATTTAGTCATGTTTTTTTTGTAAATATAACATGTTTTTGAAAAAACTGTGTTTTTTTGTCACATCTCAATCAATGACCATAAGTAAAGATATATTATTACAACCCACTATTTGGGAAGTTGAAAGTGATTCATATGCATTGTAAAATATATGAAATATCAAAACACGAAACCACAGAAAAATAAAAAATCTGAAATCTGAAGAAAAATAATCTGACATGAAAACTAATAATGTAAAGTGTTTTTTTTCCTTGCTGAGTTATTTTCAAACAAGATTAAAAAAAAAAACCAAGTTTTTTTAGCCATAGTTTTTTTTTTAACAGCACGGTTTTTTTGAGTTGCATCTCTAGTTGTGCTCAGATTCATTAGTTTCAATGTTTATTGAAACTGTTGTATTGTGTATTATGATACACATTGTATTAAAGCTACAAAAGTAAATTTGTGTACAGATACATAATTCAGCATAGAATTATATATTTGACAAATGCATGTCTTCACTGTTGTGCACATTTGAAGATATTGGTATGTGTTGAAACAGAAATTAGACTGAAGAGAGTAATTTTTTCCACAAGATCAGAAATATTGCTGTCCTAAAAATGCTGCTAGTGACTTGGTGCTAATGTACCTTGACTGTGTCCCATAACTACATATGCATGTCCATTATGTTATGTCAAGATTATTCTAAAATGTTATTGCATGTATGTAGGTAGTATATTCTTGGGAGAAATATATACTCAGACATTAACAAAAAAGTTTTAGTAAGCGTTTTTTTTCATGCTCATCATTTTTCACTTAATTTTATTTATTAGTATAATAGATAAAACTATTATTTTCAATTCCATTTGATTTACAGATCTTTTTAGAAATTCTGCATCATTCAGTTATATTTTCTTGGTTTGCTTATTTTGGAGTTATTTGTTTACATATTTTTTTGTTGGCAAAATGATTCTGATTTTGCTAAGATATCTCATATTAATGATAATGTTTTTGTATCTCTTGTATGAGACTCTGTTTGATCATTACATTCTATGGATTGTTGGATTTTTAAGTTGGTGGTTTTTGCCCAGTTTTCATAGCAGAAAAAGAGTGCAGACACCAGCAAACATGGCTTTGAACTCATTCACCATGAATGCTCTGAACCCAAATCTTCAGGCTGTGGGGAACAAATTGCTTCAAAATCAGAACCGGCAACAGAACTTGGTTCTTAAGAAGCCGGTGGAAAATGCAAGTCTTTGTGAAGTAAGTGAGTTAATTTGTGCCTAGGTTGTATTGAATCCTCCTAGCTTAGATTTACTGCTGAGTATATTGAAATAAAAAGCATCCTCTCTGTTGACTTAACGTAAATTTAATGAAAACATAAATATCCTAGAAAAATGAATGGAAATAGTTTATTCAAGTAAAGTGTTGGGTGACAGGTAGGCTTCCTACCATCAACACGTGTAGCCTAAATCAACAGTGCTCTTATATGTTGGTTGTGACAGACCTACCTATGATCCAATCCTGTCTCAAGGTGAATAAATGAGCCAGCACTCCCAGGTAATGGGTTTACAATTTTCTTTTTTGTTTATTAATAATTTTACAATAATTACACAAGTACACAGGAAATAACCAGGAGTGGATAGTACTAATTCACCTGCCTACACAATAAACTCTACTAAATGAATTCTCTCAATTATGCAGCAGAAAATTATACTAGGAACAACTCAGCATGGTAGCAACCCCAGAGTAACTTCCCACCCAGCAATACTGGCCAACCCAGGGCTTGGCCTGCAGAAATGCAAGAGTGGCAGGAATGCAGCTGCACCACGAGTGCAGAGATACCGGGCACAAAAGCAATAGGAGATGTGGTAGTAAGGCCATGGCAGATGCCAGGGTGTGGCAGCAACAGAGTATGTATGCTAGAATACGGCCGCAGTGAGCGATGCCAAAGTGCAGCAGCAGCAGGTGATGCTGAAATACCGCAGCGGCAAGAGGTGCCGGAGGAAGAATGTTGTGGGTTGTCCTTCGGTCTCAAATTGTGGAGGCTGATAACATAGAGCTTTGGGTGGTGGCTGAGTCCCCCGGTTGGCCTCTGCTTCTGCTCTCCAATTTGAGGTCTTACAAGGGGTCAGGGTAACAGGCAGGTTGCTCCATCTCCAAAGCAAACACGGTTTGGGAGACTGGTGGATCGTCCCATTAACACTTTGACTGAAACTACTAAATGTTAAGTTCAACACCAAACTCAAATTTAACCCTTTAACGTCCAAGTGGACTGTATGGTCCTCTTTCAAAAATAACAATAATATATTGTATTTCTTATTCAATTTGTTCACTAATGTGTCCTTTGAACTTCACTGCCAAGTGGCAGTTCCTTCCTCATCTTGATAACAGTAACTACCTAATGCCAGTGTCGGTTGAGTGATAGTGGTCGTGATAACGGTAATATGAGTATAAAAATGTGGGCGTTAAAGGGTTAAGTCAATTGTAGTAAGCTATTTGGAAAATACCAAACATGAACTGGAACATGCGTTCATTTAGCTTTAGTTATTTATGATAACTGAGTTAGCAACTATTGGTAGGTCAGCAGTATTATGAAAATTACCTCCGCGTACCACCGGTGGCGCACGTCGCAGTCAAAGTGTTGAATAGTGCTGTGAGATGCTAATTTAACGTCTGTAACCCCTTATGGGTTGTGCCCATAACACTTGCATTTAGAATCAGGTTGTCTACTAGGTGGAAAAGTAGTGATTTCAAAAGAAATGGAAGTAAAAAGTAGTAAAATTTACCTTAGAGATCTACTTTACCTGTCAGGGAAGTGAAAATTCTGAAGTGGGATAATTCACTGGAAATGGAAAGGAATGTTCGTATGTATAAAGAGTATAAAGATTTTAAAAAATTTATTTCTCTCACAATCAGAAATTTGCTGCAGTCCATGAGAAATATTCCTGTAAGGGAATCAGACAATCCCCCAGTGTCTACTAGTATCCAGTCAGTTTATTTTTTGCATATGGTGAACTGTTGCTCTCATAATTGAAAGATGTTATGACAGGGTCTTTGCCATACAGATGTTGTAGTCCATATAGGATAGGGTATGTTGGAAATCTGGGGAATTTTTTGGCAATTAGGTGTTGGTTGCTGCATTTAGTATTAATTTTTTTTTTGGTATTTTTAATATTAACAAACTTGCAAATTATTTAACCTCTGTTATTGCTTATATTATTGACTCAAATTACTCATTATGGGCTGATTTCTTACTTCTGGACACTGGGACATTCATTATGCAAAAATAGGTAGTAATTTTTTGCTGTTGAAGGTAGCAAAAAGTAGTAAAAAATTTGGAAATGAAATATTAGTAGACACCCTGAATTTTACTGACAACCAAGTTTTTGGAAATAAAATATCAGTAGATTTTTACTGACAACCAAGTTCTCACTTCCTTGTAGATTTTAATTCCATTTCCCCATAACTGATAAATTTTGTCTCTCATTAGTCATGTGCTGCTTTTTGGCTTTATGTGCCATTATGTGCCTCTCATTTTGTGTGGTCAGCCTTCATTTTATTATTGGTGAAAAGCTTCTGCTTGTATACAGCATTTTTTGTTGTGGAATATTGTAGAAAATAATCATGAATAATTATATAAACAAACAGGTATACAAATATCTTTGATGCTAGTTAGTTTCACAATCGGCTAATGCTAGTAAAATATACTATTCTTGTCATTGGTTCCTAATGATACGTGTCTTAAACTGTTCTGAACATTGTGTTGAGGGGTAGGTGCATTGTTCATAAGACTCAACTTATTTATTGTTTTTGTGCTTGTTTTGTGTTCAAGAGAGTGGCTAGTTATTTGTAAATACAGGCTTCTAGTGCTGTTGGTACAGCGAATAACCAATGTGGGCAGTTAAATTTCTTGCATGCATCAGTTTTGATATGTGATAATCTCTATTCTAAGTTGGAAATAATTGATAGATAATGATTGATCTAGTACTGTTTGATTCTTGGTGTACTTTGTTTGGGGTATTGGATTACTTTTGATTTATGTTAGAGTGCTGTTGTTGAGTTGCATAGCATTTAACACTCACTAAATAGACCATACATCTCTATCAGTAATTATATGATGGTAGATGGTTCTTTTCAGGGTTCTTGAAGTACAAGAAGTAGTATGTTGCATCTAATACTTGAGCCTTCATGATAAACGTATTATTTGATTTTTGTACTTTCATTATGGTATTTTATTATTTGATTATTATCTGGTAATTGTGTTATGCACAAGTTGAGTTGTGAATACTCATTCTCTGTCATGAGGGTCATGAGGTAAGTGTAATATTGATGTGTTTAAATTTTCTAACTTCTAATATTTTCTCATGTATAACAGGCAAGTGAATATCTGGTTGAGCTGGAGCAAATTCGGGATGCAGGAGTCAGAACAGCCAAGCTGAGGGAGCTGCTGGATGCTGAAATTCTCTTCTGCTCCAAGAAAATAAAATTTTCTGCCCTTGTGATTGAAAAACAACAGGTTGTTATTTTGTGCTTATTTCATTTATAGTGTTTCAATATGTGATGACAAATCAGACATCAATTTTCCAAGAACTATATAGTTTAAATGATGCTCATTGCTGTAAAACTCTCCCTCTCATTGAGCTGGGATGTCTGAGGATTCTTAAAACCATACACTAGCATAGCAACATTAATACTATATGCTGTGCAATGTACTGGCTGGTCAAAGTATGTTGAACTGATGACCAGTTAAAATGAACGACTGTGCGGTGTGTAGATCATACGGTTGATTTGGTTTAGTTATATGAAACAGAATTGGAAAATTGACTTTTCTGCTCGAATAAGTTTCCATCCTTTACAATATATGTATAAAATGTAAGTACACTATAATATTTACCCCAAATGATAAAATTCCTGCAAAAAGAGGTCGCCGAATGGTTGACACGTTATTCATTTACATTGGTGCGTAAATGGGCAACTTATCTAGTGGTACACATGTGTCCCAATGTGTATTCAGTGTTTTAATAATTCATTGTTTGATCTCTAAGTACATATGAAGCTTGTGTGTATTCTACTTGACATTGATTCTATAAAGGTCATGGTCCTTTATAGCTTTAATTTATAGCTACAATTCCGGTCATATTCCGGCCAAATTGCTCAAATTTGAAGTAAATGATGAAACAGCATACAGTTGCCTGTCCATTATCATTTATCATGAATACTTTATGGGGTGTTTCAGGTCTAGAAATTGTGTGGGCCATACTATATACTTGAATGATACTTTATGCCCCTAAAGCAAACTTTAACAGTTTAGGGCAAGAACCACACCACAAAGCATATTATTTTTTTCAAAAATTAAAAAAAAACATTTGTGGTCATCTATAAGAACGTTTCGGGCCGAAACCCATCTTCAGCTAAGAAATCTGGAATGATACAAAAAGTCGTACGTAAAACAGAAAAACATGAGCCAGATATTTGAACAAAAAACATTTAAAACAAAAATTTTTAAAAACAGACACGAAAACTGCACCAGCTACGCATCACAAAGGAACAAAAGACAAAACGCTTAAAAAATAAAATCGAAGCTAACTATCCTAAGATCACAAAGGGACGGAAGGGCAAGTGATCACTGGAATTCGGTGAGAGTAACTGACTAACCAACTAAAAGTAGAGGATGCGCCCTTTGCATGTCGTTGAGCTCAGGTTTGGATTTATGAATATGCAGAGATTCTAATATTCTAAGTTTTATGGAAGAACTAGAGGAGCCAATGATAGAAAAGTCAGAGTCTGAGATTTAAATCTCAGACTCTGACTTTTCTATCATTGGCTCCTCTAGTTCTTCCATAAAACTTAGAATATTAGAATCTCTGCATATTCATAAATGAACTAGAGGAGCCAATGATAGAAAAGTCAGAGTCTGAGATTTAAATCTCAGACTCTGACTTTTCTATCATTGGCTCCTCTGGTTCTTCCATAAAACTTAGAATATTAGAATCTCTGCATATTCATAAATGAACTAGAGGAGCCAATGATAGAAAAGTCAGAGTCTGAGATTTAAATCTCAGACTCTGACTTTTCTATCATTGGCTCCTCTAGTTCTTCCATAAAACTTAGAATATTAGAACCTCTGCATATTCATAAATGAACTAGAGGAGCCAATGATAGAAAAGTCAGAGTCTGAGATTTAAATCTCAGACTCTGACTTTTCTATCATTGGCTCCTCTAGTTCTTCCATAAAACTTAGAGTATTAGAATCTCTGCATATTCATAAATGAACTAGAGGAGCCAATGATAGAAAAGTCAGAGTCTGAGATTTAAATCTCAGACTCTGACTTTTCTATCATTGGCTCCTCTAGTTCTTCCATAAAACTTAGAATATTAGAATCTCTGCATATTCATAAATGAACTAGAGGAGCCAATGATAGAAAAGTCAGAGTCTGAGATTTAAATCTCAGACTCTGACTTTTCTATCATTGGCTCCTCTAGTTCTTCCGTAAAACTTAGAATATTAGAATCTCTGCATATTCATAAATGAACTAGACTTTTCTATCATTGGCTCCTCTAGTTCTTCCATAAAACTTAGAATATTAGAATCTCTGCATATTCATAAATGAACTAGAGGAGCCAATGATAGAAAAGTCAGAGTCTGAGATTTAAATCTCAGACTCTGACTTTTCTATCATTGGCTCCTCTAGTTCTTCCATAAAACTTAGAATATTAGAATCTCTGCATATTCATAAATGAACTAGAGGAGCCAATGATAGAAAAGTCAGAGTCTGAGATTTAAATCTCAGACTCTGACTTTTCTATCATTGGCTCCTCTAGTTCTTCCATAAAACTTAGAATATTAGAATCTCTGCATATTCATAAATCCAAACCTGAGCTCAACGACATGCAAAGTGCGCATCCTCTACTTTTAGTTGGTTAGTCAGTTACTCTCACCGAATTCCAGTGATCACTTGCCCTTCCGTCCCTTTGTGATCTTAGGATAGTTAGCTTCAATTTTATTTTTTAAGCGTTTTGTCTTTTGTTCCTTTGTGATGCGTAGCTGGTGCAGTTTTCGTGTCTGTTTTTAAAAATTTTTGTTTTAAATGTTTTTTGTTCAAATATCTGGCTCATGTTTTTCTGTTTTACGTACGACTTTTTGTATCATTCCAGATTTCTTAGCTGAAGATGGGTTTTGGCCCGAAACGTTCTTATAGATGACCACAAATATGTTTTTTTTTTAATTTTTGAAAAAAATAATATGCTTTGTGGTGTGGTTCTTGCCCTAAATTTTATAATTAGTCTGATCGTTAAGATAAATATTCCAAACTTTAACAGTTATTGCTCTGGGGATGTTACCATAGGATGTGCTTCTATATCGATGCACTCCTTGGTTTACTTCTAATGTTTGGGCTTCTCTTTTGACCTTGTCTTTGCTCATACATTCTTTGATTGCTTGCGCATAGCATATCAGAATAAAAAATTTCATCTGTAGAAAATCACTTGAAATTGTTGAAAATCATTCACCTATTAGCAAATTTGTAGATGTTTCCAATTGGACTCATTGCATATTGAAGTCCTAAGTTGCCTGTGCATGAGGTAGAGGAAAATGAATTTATTGCTAATGTTGTTGACCCAAATGTGAGTTAGATGTGCTGTGCTGTAGCTCAGCTAAACTGTTTCCGGTAATGATAAAAGTTAGTTGTATGATCTGATGCATATCATATCAGAATGAGATCATATTTTTAATTGAAATTGCTTCAGTCACTTGTTCTATGCAGTGGAGAAAAGAAGGGCATGTGAGAATTATTAACATGTTGACTATGTATTGGTTCATATTTGTACCACTGGGGTAAATTGCTCATTTATTTCCCTGAATAAATGAATGGTATTTCAATTTTTTCCACTATCTTTTTTTCAAATAGGTGTAAGCCTAAGAGATGAAATATTATTGGGCAATACTATTTTTGACACTTCTGGGAAAGAAAATAATTTTTGAGAGGGTTGAGTCTGTTTTTAAATTATGCTACTTGCAACCTAACCTAACCTAACCAACCATGGCAACCGCACTAACGTAGTAAATGTGTCAACTTGATGTTTTGGAACAGCTGATGAAGCAAGTGCTGGAAGTAGAGGAGCTGCTGCGCACCACCAGTCGCCAGGTCTTTCAAGAGCAGCTGCAGAAGATGCTTGCTTCGCTGAAGGCTAAAATAGACAAGGTCACAACACAGCTCGTGAAGGCTGGCCCCATCCTAGCTGATGTGAAGCAAAGCCTGCTTCAGTGCAAAGAAAGTGTCAGCAATCTTATTGACGAGCTTACGGTAAGATTATCGGGCTTTAAATGCACAGTGTTGGCAACGTTATTCCTTGTTTGATACATGCAGGTTTGAAGTGTACTTATTGGAAACATGCTGTTTTTCTTGAATATGAATTTTGTTAGTGCGTATGTATTATGGGTTTTGTGATGGCTAAATGTTTTGTATATATGAAAATTGAAATTGCATTGTACGTATATATGTTGTGCAGTTATTATTGTATATTTTGAGGAAGAGTCTTGGATTAGTTATTTCGAGTGTATCCAATTCGAAATTTTGGTGATTGCGCAACTTCTACTACTCTTGCATGTATAAATGCCACAAATTGCAAGTATTCTAATGTTCCCAATGAAAAGTATACTATTTGTATAGTATTGAAGGGTATATGGCACTGATACACTGAACTTGGTGACGTTCAGTGTAAAGCCATTAGATAACTCACATTAGATACTTTGAGGCTACTCGACATGCCTTGACTATCAATGGAGCTGCTCATCAATTAATTAAACTCTGAGCCTTTGAAGAGCAGTGCTTCTACCACCACATTCAAATGAATTAAATAGAGCTTCCTGATATACAGCTTGTATAAGTAAAGTTCAATTATTCTGATAACCGAAAGGGGTCCGTTCTAATGCAGAATACCCTCAGTCAAAAATAGCTCCTCCATGTCATGTGTTAATTCACAGTACTAACACTGGGGCTCTGAAATACCATCATTTAGTTGAAGATGATGATAGTATATTTATAACTGCATAATGCTTGTTGAGAGGCTGCAATACAACTCTACAATTGTAAAACAATATTTACTAAGCAATACACGTGACACTAGCTGGTAAACTTGGAAAATTTATTTCTCCCAGATGTTTATTGGCAATAAGAGCCTTTATTTTTGGAAATGCGCCTCTAAAAAAGTATGTGGAATAGGAGTGGATCCCGGTACTGTATTCGCATTCAAGGAACGCACTTTGGAATAAAACTAGTTGAGTGAAGAAGAGCGTTTGAATTGTAGCAATGAAAAAGACGACAGGTCGGGAGATGAAGGCAGCATTGCAAATTTTGTTTCTTGTTGAGTGGGTTTTGTTTTGTGACGTCCTTTGTTTTGTTGAACTTTGTATTGTTACTAGCCCTTGTGGTGTAAGTGCATCAATCGTATGGAAGTCAGATTATAGTTTGCTCAAATTTGTGTAAGTTAGGTACATTTGAGATTTGAATATATAAAGAATTATAATTTATTTCTTAGGAATTATAATTTAATACTCAAATAATTATTATTTATTGTATGTATGCAAGTAAGAGTGGTTTGTGATGTGCCTTTTCCTTAGATTAAATTGTAAGTTTTCTTGAATCACTAGTACCGATCTCAAACTAGTAGTTTCTAAATAACTAAACCCTCAAAGCCTTGTTTGTATTTGAACTTTAATTTAGGCCTTGAAACCTTTTTTCTATTTGAACTTTAATTTAGACCTCGAAACCTTGTTTGTATTTGAACTTCAATTTAGGCCTTGAAACCTTGTTTGTATTTGAACTTCAATTTAGGCCTTGAAACCTTGGTTGTGTTTAATTTAGGAAGAGGAAGCGCCCACCAGCAGTTCTGACGAGAGTGAAGACACGACGAGCTCGCCTAGCCCGTGGCTAAAGCTGTGTGAGGCGAACACTGGACTGGACAGCCACCTCAGCAACCTGCCCACCTCTACTATCGAAAACTATGGTATGCTTGTCGTATTCAGAAAGAATATTTTATGATCATCCTATTTAATCTATCTAAATGCCTCCACCTTTGAAAACCATGGTATTCTATTGCTGGTCTTGTTCAGAAAGAAATATTTTATATACATCTTTTTTGATCTATGTAAATGCCTCTACCGTTAGGAACTATGGTATGCCATGCTTCTGCTGCTGGTCTGGTCCAAAAAGATACATTTTTATGTTTATCTTTTTTTGACCTGTGAAAATGTCTATTTTCGTTGTAGTTGAATGCTAGGTTGGTTGTAATATGTGATGTAAATCGTGATAATTGTTGGGTTAAAAAGTGTTTGTGAATGACTTTAATTTTTCATGGTTAACATTTTGAAATGAGCTACATTAGGGATTGCTTACCTGTACAAACTAGTGAGGACTTTTACACAATAAATTAACCCTCTAATGTCCGCATTTTGTACTCATATTACCGTTACTACAACCACCATCATTACACTGGCACTGGCATCATGTAGTCACTGACACATCACAACGAGGAAGTGACAGCCACTTGACAATGAACTTTAAAGAACGCATTAGAGCACAAATTTTACAAGGAATATAATACATTAGAGCTGTATATTAAAGTGGATTTTGAAATCCACTTAGATGTTAAAAGGTTAATTTTTCTTGGTTCAATCAGATTGGAACCAGTCCGAGAAGTTTGTGAAGCTCTACCTGGACGTGCCGGGCCTGAGTGAGACGGACCAGGCAAAAGTAAGCACGTCATTTGGAGAGCGCAACATCAGCGTCTTTGTGACGGGGGTGGCCGGCCACAACTACAAGCTCTTTGTTCAAGACCTCAATGAGCCCATTGATATCAATGATAGCAAGTTCAGGCTCAAGAAAGGTGAGTATTAAAATAGAACTTTACATGTACTTATATTTTGCTTCAGATCTATTCTAAATGAGATGTACTATTATTATTATGAGTAAGATTTATACGGTTCAGTGTTCAGCAGCGCAGCTAGTATAGATGCCTAATTTGGGAGCTGTTCATTGTTCTAAGTATAAATCTAATGAATTGTTGATCTGATCTGTTATGGCATTAAAACCCCGTAGGATGACTGGATAAGCTGAAGAGAAATATTTCAAAACCAAAAGCAGTTCTGAAGATGGTGGCCAGATCCAGTTAATTGACTTGTATCAAAAAAAATTTAATAAAAAATTTTATTTATGCTGCAAGTCTTAATTTTTCTGTTTTTATGGATTCTCTATTGAATGTTACAGAACTTGTGCTACATCAAGACGTGTGGATGCTTAGTTAAAATTTCATTATTGTGAGGGAAAATATACAAACACGGTATGAGGTCATGTCTTGAATTGGTGGAACGTGTTAGTCAATGTCTTGTATTAGCACATAGAATGTGTTGGGTGGTGTCGTATTGGGCACATGGAATGTGTTAGGTGATGTTAGGCCACCTCACAAATAGAATGTGTTGGGCACATGGAATGTGTTAGGCAATGTCTTGTATTGGGCACATGGAATGTGTCAGGTGATGTCTTGTATTGGGCACATAGAATGTGTCAGGTGATGTCTTGTATTGGGCACATAGAATGTGTCAGGTGATGTCTTGTATTGGGCACATGGAATGTGTTAGGTGATGTCTTGTATTGGCACATGGAATGTGTTAGGCAATGTCTTGTATTGGGCACATGGAATGTGTTGGGTGATGTCTTGTGTTGGGCACATAGAATGTGTTAGGCAATGTCTTGTATTGGGCACATGGAATGTGTTAGGTAATGTCTTGTATTGGCACATGGAATGTGTTAGGTAATGTCTTGTATTGGCACATGGAATGTGTTAGGCAATGTCTTGTATTGGGCACATGGAATGTGTTAGGTGATGTCTTGTATTGGCACATGGAATGTGTTAGGCAATGTCTTGTATTGGGCACATGGAATGTGTTAGGTGATGTCTTGTATTGGCACATGGAATGTGTTAGGCAATGTCTTGTATTGGCACATAGAATGTGTTAGGCAATGTCTTGTATTGGGCACATGGAATGTGTTAGGCAATGTTTTGTATTGGGCACATGGAATGTGTTAGGCAATGTCTTGTATTGGGCACATGGAATATGTTAGGCAATGTCTTGTATTGGGCACATGGAATATGTTAGGCAATGTCTTGTATTGGGCACGTGGAATATGTTAGGCAATGTCTTGTATTGGGCACGTGGAATATGTTAGGCAATGTCTCAGGGATGGAAAAAACCCTGGGTTTTTTAAAAACCCAACCCACGTGGGTTTTTTTGGGTTAAATTGGGTTTTATTGTTTTTTTTTTGGGCTTTATTGGGTTTTTTGTAATACCTTTTTTTGTTTAAAAGAGTTATTCACATAGCTCCAGTTGCCTCTTTTCCAGATTTATATACACTTATTGAGTTAATATTGTTATTTGATTACTTTATTTCCAACATTATATTACATCATTATATGAATTATTACATTCTATGAACAATATATGAATTAAGTTTGTCCATCACAATTACCACTTACCAATTACCATATGCATAGGGACATAGCTGTGCAGTCTGTAAAGATATAAGATGTGCAAAGAGAATCGCTATGCTTGTCAATTCATAGTAAGTTGTTTTAGCAGAAGACAGACGCAAGTCATGTGAGAGGGAAGCACCATGCAGATGATAAGTAACCACCACAAGCAACTTGATGCAAGACAGCTGCACATCACTCAGCAGTCATGCTGTTAACAATTTAACATGTGTATTGTGTGAGCTGGAGGGCTTAGCAGTGCAAGCCAAGTCAGTCAACCACACTGTTACATGTTACAACATGTAGTGACATGCCAAAATTTTTTTTTAAAATTTGTCAAAAAAATCACTTTTTGCAGTACAGGATAGCAACAAATACTAAATCGATTAGAAATAAATGCTCTAACAGATTCCATCGTCAAATTTGTTCCAGTGAAGCTTGAATGCTCACCATAGGCCAGTCGTTTTTTTTACTTTCTTACCCCATGATGGCTGCGGTCGTGTCTTGCCTCATCTGACTATAATTGTTAGACTTATTTCCGGCAAAGCTCTCAAAGGAGACAGATATTGAAGAGTGGTAGGCTGAGTACAATCTGGAGTTGATCGGTGCGATTTATTTGTATAAATTGAAGGACTCCAACATCTTCCCAAAACAAATGTTCAACATGAATATCACTAAGACAACGACTCCTCGTTGATGGTGGGATATTCAAGACATGAAACAGCAGAAAATGCAGATTCTTAAAAAAACACTGGCAGAGGGTTTCTGCAAGTTTATAAGCAATCTTCATTCTTGCTTCGCAAGTTCAGGATTCGTTGAGAAAATTTTCTATACATTTGGAATTGTGTGGAATAAATTGAGAAATAGATTAGGATCGGAACACGCACAGAAATTGGTCTCATTATATCGCCACCTCACAAATGATCATGATGCAGAGGACAACGATAAAATGGCAGTGGATGTAGAAAGAGAAATAAAGTAGTACTGTAATAGCGGTCTAGTCTAGAACTTAGAAGACAGAGGAAGAATTCAGAAGTCTCTTTACTCTCAAATAGTCAAACTGCATTTGTTTCTTAGTTTTTGTTTTTACTTTGGAAATGGAACTCATGGAAATATACTAGCCCCTCGAGTTTTTTTGGTGATTAGGGTTTTTCTTATTTTATTTTTTTAGTGGTATTTTTTTCAATGTTTATTGTCATAGCCATGCAAATGCCTTGGACAAATTTAGGACAGTATAAATATTTAGCTCATTTTGATTCTATAAGCTTGAAAACAAGTGAAATTCAAATAGCACCAATAAAACCCAAAAAAGCCCTAAAAAAACACTATTTAGTGGGTTTTTTAATGTGGGTTTTTTTGGGCTTTTTTGGGTGGGTTTTTTATGTGCCAACCCTGCAATGTCTTGTATTGGGCACATGGACTGTGTTAGGCAATGTCTTGTATTGGGCACATGGAATGTGTTAGGCAATGTCTTGTATTGGGCACATGGAATGTGTTAGGCAATGTCTTGTATTGGGCACATGGAATGTGTCAGGTGATGTCTTGTATTGGGCACATGGAATGTGTCAGGTGATGTCTTGTATTGGGCACATGGAATGTGTTAGGCAATGTCTTGTATTGGGGCACATGGAATATGTTAGGCAATGTCTTGTATTGGGCACATGGAATGTGTCAGGTGATGTCTTGTATTGGCACCTTCAGAGATCCTGTGAGCTTAAAACTGTACTGCATCAGATTATGTTGTGCGCTACTTCTCAGAACGCATCGTGCTGTTCCTGGCAAAGAAGCATCACTCCAAGTGGACAGACCTGACATCTCAGGCAGCAGTTGGCAGGAAGCAGTCTGTGGATCGCCTGCTCAAGAAAATGAGAGTTGTCTTCACTGAGTTTGTCGGTCTGAGCGCTCTCGTTGAGGTGAGTTTACAGCACATTGAATATCTTCCCAAACACACTACTTGTATTCTCCCAGTTTAAGTCGTTTGTTTCTGCCAGCTAAAAGTTAGTGAGAGAGAAGAGTAGTGTGTTAATTTTCTTCGTAAAGCTGCTATAAATTTTAATTTTTAATTTTAAGCAGAAATTTTTCTGTAACGTTGGGATTAAAAGTACATGACAGTAATCAATGAGATATTAGCAAAGGAACGTCTTACTGTTTACATATTAAGAAATTCATTTTTCATTCTAATTCCGGACTGGGTTATATCTTCATGATAATTTTGGTCTTTATTGGAGAAAGCTAATTTTTTTAATAAGGTTGATATAGTACTTAGGTTGGCTAATCTACTTGACAGCTCGAGCAAACTCATTCAGCTCTGCCCGTTCAATCACGGCTACAATGAGTTGCAGTGCTTCCAGCCTCAGCCACTTGTGCATATTTAAGACAAAACGTTATTATTTGAGGCCCAACTTTGAGAAGCTGGAGTCAGGGGTTGTCTTTCAAGGCTTAACTCTATTTACCAAGCTTTTGTCTCGTTTTAGTAGAGGGTGGCTAGCATCATTGACATGATGCTAGCTATCATGTACAGGGAATGCACATGATAGAGGTTCCCCAGGCCCCTAGTCACGCCCGAGCTTTAGGCCTCATTTGCCTCTCGTTTAATGCTAAGGTAACATTCCTTGAGGACAGTGACCACACTGATTTTTTTTTTGGCATTTTTCACGCCAACTGCTGCGTACAGGGCTTGAACCCATGCAGGAAGCACAGAACGCAAGCGCTCTGTATACTCGGCCGCTGCAAGGCCACCTTTCAAGGCTTAACTCTATTTCAGTAAAAGTTTTCTAAAATGTGCTCGACTAATTATGATTTGATTAAAATTCATGTCAGATGTAAGCACAATGAATTTGCTTATGCTATAAACTTGAAAAAAAATAATCTCACATCATCTACAATTTCAACATTACAAAACAGTTCAAGGTCCTCACGTGTTAAATTAAGAAGAAATTCACTCAACATTTTTTATTCGAACACTCATTTGTTATGATGTAATACTTCTGTAGTCTATAAAACGCAACATTTCGATGTAGAAACATCGTCATCAGGCTAACAAAATATACAGAAAAATTGTTCAGTCACATTGGTAAAATGAAAATCCAATACTTAAGCTTTATCAGACAGTAAGAAAGTTAAAAATAACAGCACGAGAATTTTTACAAATGACTAGAGATAAAGTTTGTACAACAAAAATATGTATACACACGATTAGGAAACTGTATTGCACACTATAGATGTTAATTGCACAAACGATAGGGGCGAAATGAACAAACGATCGGTTGCATCAGACTTCTAAGCTGCGGTTCTAGTAAATAATGTTAGATCAAAAAAGTCGTTTGTGTTTTCGTTGAGAACCGGTTTAACTTTATGCATGCGTACGCTTCTATTATTTGAATGGGCTATTTTTAACAATATGATATAACATATTAGTGTTAGAGTATAGATCTTCATTTGTTGACTTGCAGCTATGGTCAATGCGGAAATGATGGAAAGTATAACCTTGGGATTTATAAGGTGTTAATATTTACTTCAGGGTCATCCTGGTCAAGCCAATGTAACATTTATCAAGAGACTTACATTCTCTTTTCTCACATTTAAACTGGTGTATTACATTGGCCCTTTCCAGATCATTAACCTTGGATGCAGACATCATTTTTCACTAAGCCACTGATTTTGCTATTTTGATAATACACAGACTTTAATTGACGTATTTGAATCTGTTGGCTTAGCAAAAGTTTTGACAATGTTCTTAAAGATTGGTTTTCAATTTTGTAATTCTTGTGTATTTGATTTTCACAAAAAGAAATTAACATTGCGAGAAGTCAGTTCAGGATTATTATTATTGCCCTAGGTTCGGTTTAAGAAATTACCAATAGTTGAGAGTATTACGAAAATTGTTGTTAACCAGCAACTGCTTAACTCTAAACATTTATGAATGAAAACTTTCATACAGGAATGCTTAGAGTTAAGGGATTGGTAAAAAATAATCCTGAACTTACTTTTCGTGTTATGGTCGTCGTTTCTTTTCTGATCGAATATATTGATTGTCCTACTTTATGAGTAATTTTCATGATCGACCTTCAAATTAAGATTTATCTATAGCAGGTTTTGAAACACTCATTATGCATGGCGATACATTTACTTGATATAATGAATGATGGACACCACCTATGAAGAGGAATCGATAAGACCAATACCAGCAAATTGTAAGGATGGTAATAAATCACAATCTTACGTAACTTGGAGGAAGCAGCGGTGTTGATGACTTTAGATAAAGGGTCTCGTATTTTACGTTATATTGGATTCGTCGATCTTAGGTTTGAAGTCACAATGGTGATTTATACAATAACAGCCTCAGTGTGCCCAACTGAGTTCAAATTAGAATTAAAAGAATAGGTGGCACCGAAGAGACCCTTCTGAGACTAATTCTGATACAAGAATGAATGCTCCTAACTCTCGGTACAAGCTTATGTAGAGGCCACGCCAACCGCAGCTACCCTCGGCCGTTGGAAGTCGCCTCAGCTCTCGTCGCCGGTGCTGCTGCTGCTGCTGCTGCTGCCCTGGTTGCTTGGGTTGTGGATACAGTACAGCTTTCTGCTGAGGTTTTGCTGAACTCGCTGATTTCGTTATCGCGATCTATTGCGTGTCAGGGCATGCGGTCCAACCGTTTTCACTCCTCTTGGTGGTGAAATTCCATGTTTCGCGGGTATGTTCTAAAATACATAACACTCGCAATGTTAATTTCTTATATGAAAACCAAATACACATGAATTACAAAATTTATGAACAAGTCTTTAAGAACATTGTCAAAACTTTGGTTAATCCAACAGATCCAAATACGTCATTTAAAGTCTGTGTATAGTATAAAAACCGCAAAATCATTGACCTCTTAGTTAAAAATAATATCTGCATCCAGGGTTATTGATCTCGACAGGGCCAATGTAATTTACCAATTTAAGTGTGACAGAAAAGAATGTAAGTCTCCTAGTAAATGTTACATTGGCTTGACCAGGATGACTCTGAGGCAAATGAAACATGAGATGACCCCATGTTCCATTTGAAGAAAAGCCAATTTAATGAGCTGAAGTTGACCATAGCATACTTGGGCAGCCCCTGCCGCAGGAGCTGAGGTCTAGGATGCTGCTGGAGTCGGGCTGCCTGGTTGTGGACGACGCCGACCAGGCTGTGCAGGCGCTCGAGCTTGTCCAGACTGAGCCTCCAAAACTTGTCTTGTTCAGGACGAGATCCAGTGAACCTTTTGCTGATGCAGACTTCCAAGATGCTCTCAATGCTCTGGCAGACATGGACTGTTACATATCTCTGCACAACGTCCAGTTCGAGCAGTCATCTCATGTTGATGTAGATGACCTCTTTGTCCAACTTCTGGAGAATAAGCCGTGAGTTACGATGATGTTGTACTCATTATCTTTAAATTCATAGTATCTTGTATACCAATCGTGTTATTGACCTTTTAAAGTATTTTGTATACCAATGACGTTATCGACTCTTTAACTCATCAATGGGAAGTGAGTGGTGAAAGGATATTTTGTGTGTCGAACAGTACACACCTCGCGTTAGCGGCTCAGTGTTGTAAGTGTGCTCTGCTGAGCAGCCCTGTGTTGTGAGTGTGCTCTGCTGAGCAGCCCTGTGTTGTGAGTGTGCTCTGCTGAGCAGCCCTGTGTTGTGAGTGTGCTCTGCTGAGCAGCCTTGTGTTGTGAGTGTGCTTTGCTGAGCAGCCTGTGTTGTGAGTGTGCTCTGCTGAGCAGCCCTGTGTTGTGAGTGTGCTTTGCTGAGCAGCCCTGTGTTGTGAGTGTGCTCTGCTGAGCAGCCCTGTGTTGTGAGTGTGCTCTGCTGAGCAGCCCTGTGTTGTGAGTGTGCTCTGCTGAGCAGCCCTGTGTTGTGAGTGTGCTCTGCTGAGCAGCCCTGTGTTGTGAGTGTGCTCTGCTGAGCAGCCCTGGGTTGTGAGTGTGCTCTGCTGAGCAGCCCTGTGTTGTGAGTGTGCTCTGCTGAGCAGCCCTGTGTTGTTAGTGTGCTTGGCTGAGCAGCCCTGTGTCACACACTCGAGAAGGAAGGCACCTCTGTGCACGGCCGAGCTATGTGATAACTTTTCCAGAGCTGTTACGCTCTTGCTGCTTCTAATGGACTATTTCCACCACATTTCCTTTGGAGGAAAACTCTGTATTTCCTGCATATCATTAAACACATTTGTGCCCGACATACATACAAGTCATCCAAGATGAAAGGTATGCCCAGAGTAGGGTTCAAAATCCCGGGACAAAATGAAAATTCCGGACTTCCCGGATTTCAGGAAGACAATCCGGGGATTTCTTTATGTTTTTAAAATTATGCTATTGTAATTTGTTGCCCATGCCGATCCCAGGATTTGGCGATTTAGGGAGTGAGAAGCCTATACCTGAGATGTATTCTCTAATCAATTCACTTGTAACTGTATTTACTGACACGCCATCAACTGCTACAAGCTTGGTCACTTGTTCTTCCGGAGTATTTTGATGCACCTATACAAAACTTGTTATATCTGCCTATTTAGGTTTCGTGCTTTCACTACTGCTCTCCCTTGCGTAAGGGTGCTTTGTTCCAACACTAATTCTGCCTTCTGAGCTACTAGTTGACGCAACTGGGTCAACAGTTTCAGGCTTCACTATGTTGTGTTTACTCTTTAGGTAACGTGACAAACCACTGGTAGACCAGCCTTTGCAAAGTAAACTGCTGCATTTTATACACTTCGCACTTTCTCCAGTTGCATCTTTAGCATAGTATCGGCACACAAAGGCTTTAGCTTCTACAACATCGGCCGTTACCATTGTAGTAGCTATTACAGTCTTTTCTTTATTACCTGTAAAACCAAACCACAAAATATATTCTGATGAAAAAGTTGAACTATATTATGAGATCGTGAAGACTATACTGTGAGGTGATGTAAATTTCAACTCATTCATATCTTGAAATATACATATTATTTGAAATCCCGGGAATTCCCGGGATAAAAGATGTTCCCGGACCAGAAATTTCAGTCCCAAATTATCTGTGATCACGGGATGCAAACCCTTGCCCAGAGTAACGCTAGGCTTAGCCTATTCCACCACATGTTTCTACATGCATTATGATGCCACAGCAAACGCCTCAAACCAGTGATATTCTGCTATCCGTACACTTTTTTCTTGTAAGGTGTGTGTTTCACCAAATAACGCTCGCCATAACTAGAGCCCAGTACTTTGCATGAGTTCCCTGGCTGGCCGTGGGCGACATGATGATGTGCGGTGTATTGAATAAGCTGCTAAGTTTACTGTTGCTGTAAACTTTTGAAGTTGCGCATTCGTCGTCGCTAATGAGTGGTAAATTTTGAATTACAGCTGCTCGCTTGTGTCTTTTTGTGGGCGTTTGAGTAGAGAAAGCCTCTCCCTCCTGCCTGCCGCCATGCTGCACCTCAAGCTCTTCATCTCCTCTGCTGAAGAGCTCAACGCTCTGTCCGACACGGCCGTCTCAGTCGACACGCTGCGTGAGTAGGCATGCTTGGGAACATTTCAATGCAGGGGTCGACACACTGCGTCAGTAGGCATGCTTGGGAACATTTCAATGCAGGAGTCGACACACTGCGTCAGTAGGCATGCTTGGCAACATTCCAGTACAGAAGTCGACACACTGCGTCAGTAGGCATGCTTGGCAACATTCCAGTACAGAAGTCGACACACTGCGTCAGTAGGCATGCTTGGCAACATTCCAGTACAGAAGTCGACACACTGCGTCAGTAGGCATGCTTGGCAACATTCCAGTACAGAAGTCGACACACTGCGTCAGTAGGCATGCTTGGCAACATTCCAGTACAGAAGTGGACACTGCGTCAGTAGGCATGCTTCGCAACATTCCAATACAGAAGTCACAAGAGATGAATCAGAGAGATAACAAAAGTGATCAAAAATCTCACAGGTAGGTTCTCCCAACATTTTAGAAAAGACAAAAACAAAGTCAGCACCCAAAAGCCGGTGCAATGAGGAGAACTGTGGAGAAATGGAGACACTCAGTCAAGACATGCTGCTCTGACTCATCTCTTGTGAACAAATTTTAGTACATCTGTATGCTGAGAACTTCGAAATTTTAGCATCATAAAATTTTTATAAATCCATTTTTAGCAGTACAGTTTTTTGTGAGTCCTGCTATATGTGTTATTTAATTAGTTGTTGTCGCATAAGCTAAGATCTCCGACGAGAT
Source organism: Morinoia aosen (assembly GCA_030386875.1). Lineage (NCBI taxonomy): Eukaryota > Metazoa > Arthropoda > Malacostraca > Amphipoda > Talitridae > Morinoia > Morinoia aosen. The sequence goes on along the minus strand of CM059570.1, from coordinate 68,317,012 downwards.
ATAGGCCTTGAAGCTGAAACGCTAGTAACTTTTTTGCAAACTACTTCTACTACTGAATGCAGAAGTCCCCACCTGCATAATATGTGGCAAAATTCTCCTGAGAACTACTGAGTAGTGATTATATGATACTTTGTTTCATATTTTCATTTGGCTTATGGAAGTTTAAAACTAGCGTACAGACTTAATTTTTACTTGCGGTTGAAATTTTTTTAAAGAATTGCAAAATTAAATTTTCAAAGTGTGCTATGTTAACTTCAATTGTAAACCATAGTGCGATAACAAACTTTTCTATTACAGATCTGCGAATAAAAACCGGCATGGATTTAAAAGACGTCAAGAAATTACTGAAACAACCTCTTCAAAATCCCTTGCATCTGGTCTTCTACGGCATTGAAGACAGCAATGTTGATTGGCTTATTGAAGTCGTTCGCAAAATTTTGCCGTCTTTGTAAGTCCCGCGACATTACTGCTTTAATCTGATAGCTGTTGTGTGTTTGTTGTTGTTTTGCCGTCTTTGTAAGTCCCGCATTTTGCCGTCTTTGTAAGTCCCGCGACATTACTGCTTTAATCTGATAGCTGTTGTGTGTTTGTTGTTGTTTTGCCGTCTTTGTAAGTCCCGCGACATTACTGCTTTAATCTGATAGCTGTTGTGTGTTTGTTGTTGTTTTACCGTCTTTGTAAGTCCCGCATTTTGCCGTCTTTGTAAGTCCCGCGACATTACTGCTTTAATCTGATAGCTGTTGTGTGTTTGTTGTTGTTTTACCGTCTTTGTAAGTCCCGCATTTTGCCGTCTTTGTAAGTCCCGCGACATTACTGCTTTAATCTGATAGCTGTTGTGTGTTTGTTGTTGTTTTGCCGTCTTTGTAAGTCCCGCATTTTGCCGTCTTTGTAAGTCCCGCGACATTACTGCTTTAATCTGATAGCTGTTGTGTGTTTGTTGTTGTTTTACCGTCTTTGTAAGTCCCGCATTTTGCCGTCTTTGTAAGTCCCGCAACATTACTGCTTTAATCTGATAGCTGTTGTGTGTTTGTTGTTGTTTTGCCGTCTTTGTAAGTCCCGCATTTTGCCGTCTTTGTAAGTCCCGCGACATTACTGCTTTAATCTGATAGCTGTTGTGTGTTTGTTGTTGTTTTACCGTCTTTGTAAGTCCCGCATTTTGCCGTCTTTGTAAGTCCCGCGACATTACTGCTTTAATCTGATAGCTGTTGTGTGTTTGTTGTTGTTTTGCCGTCTTTGTAAGTCCCGCATTTTGCCGTCTTTGTAAGTCCCGCGACATTACTGCTTTAATCTGATAGCTGTTGTGTGTTTGTTGTTGTTTTACCGTCTTTGTAAGTCCCGCATTTTGCCGTCTTTGTAAGTCCCGCGACATTACTGCTTTAATCTGATAGCTGTTGTGTGTTTGTTGTTGTTTTGCCGTCTTTGTAAGTCCCGCATTTTGCCGTCTGTGTAAGTCCCGCAACATTACTGCTTTAATCTGATAGCTGTTGTGTGTTTGTTGTTGTTTCAACACCTTGACTGTTGCAGGTAAAACTGAAGTTTAAAGTTCAACTCAAATTTCAAGTCAATTGTAGGAAGCAATGTTGAAAATAACAAACATTAACTAGATCGTGCCTTCATTTAGCTTTGATGGCACTTGTTGAAATTGAGTTTGTGACTACTGGTCGGTCAGCAGCATTATGAAAATCCTTTCCAAGGCCACCGGTGGCTCACGTTGCAGTCAAAGTGTTAATGCAGGGCTCTCACTCTCATCATTTCTTGGGGTTATTACTTATGTAGCTTCGTATCATTTACGTGAGAATCTACTTGTGAGAAAGTGGCGTTTTGTGCTGTACTTTAAAATTAAACAATGATGTATTTTGTCTAGGGTGATGCATATTTATTCCTCAAGCAATCGTTTACTCATATTCATTTACCTAGATTGCTTCTGTAATATTTCTAAGGAACAAAATCCAGCAAATACTCGTGAGTAAACAAAGCATGAAGCCTTCCCTTCTTGGCTAAGTACCAGTTTTGGAATACTATTGTATTGAATGCTCTTGACAGTGCCTCGTGGTGTTGACTTTGTTAAACTGGTGAGCTATCTATTATTATTATCAGATTATTATTCAATCAGGTTTTGATAACGTTAACACTTTGACCGCAACGTGCGCCACCTGTAGCCACGAAGAGTTTTTTCGTGATACTGCTGGCCAACCAGTAGCCACAAACTCCATTTTCATAAATACATAATTAATGGTGAATTAGGGCGTGATTCAGTTGGTGTTTACTATTTTCAAAATTGCTTATTACTATTGACTTCGTTTGAGTTGAATATTGAACTTCAGGTTGAACTTCATAGTGTTAAACCTGTACGTACTGTGAATTAGAATGAGACAATCAATTAATAAAATGATCTGTTCTCGACATGATTGCAACGCACAGCACATGGAGGCACATCATACGTGTTGCTGTTCCCTCCAATTCATGGCCCACATCCCAAACTATTGGAAAGTACTTGTACAATATACCTGCATTCTACTATGACAATGTGAATTTTCATTCAACTGATTTTCACATACATTAATTTGTTCATTGTTTATATAATTAGGTGGGAAGTTGATTGATCTATTTATGGAGACCATTTGTACCGTACCTAAATCGATGGAATCTATTTTTTATCCTTGTTTAAAGTTATTTTGTAGAGGAGTCCTGCTGTCAAAAAAAGGTTCCCGTCAATGGGATCCCTATGATTAAAACTTTTACTGCATTCCAATCGTTATAGAATTGAATAGAAATAGCCAGGATTGAATTACCAACTGCAAAATTCTTAATTTTGAAAGTTACTCATTTGGTGTTTAATTTTAGCACTGGGAGAGCTAAATCTAATTCTGAATTTTATCCATCTCCTAAAACTAGGCTAAAAGCAGTGTGCTCCAAAGTATGTACTTTTGATAAAACTACTCCAAGTTGGACATTGTGAGTTGTGACACAGTAGAACGTATTGCATTCTAGGTAGCATCAAGGTTAACGCGGGGGCGAGTCATAGCTGTAGCATTCCGAGGCCTTAGGCTCTATGTTTCTCACTCTTGCATGTCAAAGATTAGTGAAAAAAGTCAACCCTAAGATCGAATTATAAAGCGGACTTGTTTGTGTTAATTTTTCGTTTTTAGATTCAGTTGTATTCTTAAAAAGTACATCCATTTTCAATGGTGAAATACATCAGAGTGTAATGCATGCATTCATGTGTCTTTGAGAAATTTCTACTGTACACATTCATCACTGTTCACTTGTGGTTTGCCTCCTAAGCTCAAATTTGTGAAGTAGTAGTTTGGCAATTATGTCTGGTAGTAAATAATTTTAAATTGTGTCAAATGCCATCCTTAATTCTTTTTCGTGAACCCCTCAGGGGGATACAGCTATTGTATCTATGAGAATTGGCGCTCACAGGGGGACTATGTGAGGGCCCCAGCTAAGGGTTAGGTAGGCTTTCTTTTTGTTAAAATAGAATAGGTTTTTGTTTTGTTACGGACCACCTTTTTTCGGTTCACTGCTGTTCTCTTTTTCAGCACCTACTACTTTCTTCTTCAACTTTGATCATGTTTCATAATCTTCTTTCCCAACTTACTGTTTCTATGCCCGTTCTGCGTAGATTCCACGTTTTCTTAACTCCATACTAAATGGTGCTTTCCTCATTCCTCTCTTTGGATCGCATTTGTTGCTGCGAGTAGGGAGGCTAAAACTAACAACGAATCTAATCTTTTTCATGGAAAGACCCTCACTTTTATCAGCATGTGCTCAGGTTCAGCCTATTTTAAACAATTTAAAAATAATTTGAACAATATGTTTACTATGAGCGATACAGAAGTAGATTGTTTCTCAAGTCTAGTACAATGGTCAAATTTGGCTGTAGCTACATGTGGGCCCGAATAAGTAAGTTCAGTGACTTCTAGAACATCCTACCACTTCTGTATTTCACTCTAGTATCCTTAATTATGTTATTTACACCTCCATTATCCCTAATTCAACAGAGACCTAGCAAACGTTGGCACCCTCTTGATACCGGCCTGGAGTCTGGAGTTGCTGGAGTGTCGCCTCACTCTCCCCTCGCACAAGCGCCTCTTCTCAGAGCTGCCTGTGGACGTGACGGCGGTGACGGTGCATGACCGCACCGGCGATGCCGACATCGCCAGTATGGCGTCAGGTTATGCGTCCCGTTTCTGCAAATTTGACGTCCGTCACGCCACGCCAAGCAGCGACTTGCCTACGTAGCTGCTCCTGTCTGCCTGCTCGAGTTGTCACGCACAAATATTTGGAGAAGTTTACCAATAAATAGAATCTAGTCTGCTGAGCTGTCAATCAGAAATATTCGGAGAAGTTTGCTGTCAAGTTGAAACGGAAATTCAATTTACTTCTTTATGTTCTGCCACTCATTTTTTTCCACGTGTTACTTACTAAATGACGGCGATAAAGGATTGCGTGTGTGGTTACTTTATGGGTTGTGCAGGTATGGTTTTGGATTTTGTTTTTCGTAGTGAAGGGTTTTAATTTTTTCTTTGTATTTTTATTCAGGACTTCAATGGTTTTAGAGAAGCTTGTAATATTTCTTTGTTTTTTGCTGTATGATCAATATTTTTTGTGACTAGTTTAATGACACACAAGCGGAACGTTATGTTGACCAATGCATTGAAATAAATATTTTACTAACATTATATCTTGGTTAAAAGTGGTTGCTCAAGTCATTTGATTGGTAGTAATGAGTAATGGTGAGATCATTGCTGTTTCCACTCTCTACCCTGAGAGACTCTCATGACCACTAATTGAGTTGTGTGGCAGGCACTTAATTCTTCAATACCGAGGCCTTGCACCAGTTCTGGAAGTGTCCAAAGTAATTTATATCAGGTCCGTTATGTGTCTTCAATTCTTAATCTAAGCGTTAAGGCTGTGAAAAAGTAGTTGTACTAATAATCTTCCATTCATAGCATTATATCAAGAGTTCATTTTCTGTTCACTTGGGTTATTGCAGGTAATGCTCTGTGCAAGTCCTTCTTAGTTGACCTACATAGCCTGGATGGCCTCCCTATGCCACTTGAGCTAAGAAGTTAATCAATTTCACCGTTGATTGAGCATTGGCTGTCATTGAACTCTGAATATGAATAAACAGGGTATCAAAAGCTTAGACTAGCGTCCCTTAAGATACTGTACCTCAGTTATAGATTGGCCTTCGAGACTTCTATCTTTTTTGCCCACGTTGCCTCTTTCAGTTTTCATGTTTTATTTGCTATCTCACTATATTTATTCCTCTTCCTCCTTACTTGTTGTTACTATGCGCGAAGGACCTTGTGCAAAAACACCCCTAGCTAAGATTCCTCGTTTTCTCCAGTCCTCTCGTACTAAATGGTTCCTTCTCTTCTTTAGGTTGTTTTCGTAATGGCTAAGGAGTCTTGAACTAACTTGAACAATGATAAGTGCGTTTCTTTTTCTTTTTTCTAAAAGTTGTGTGTCGGTGTCAGTGATATAATCACATTCCATCAAGATGTGTGGGAGTGGAATGCTTGAGGGCATTGTGTTCTCGAATTCCTTGGCTACCTTTGAGGAAAAGCGGAGTTGTCGTTTGGATTAATTTCTGGTAGGATCAGATGAGGTGTTGTTTGAGTATTTCTGATTTTGAGTTTTGTTGAGTTGTTTGCTGGTGTTTTGATTACTTAGTTAAAATTTTTGCCTCATTGTTTGTTTCGTTGAAACCGATGCGCGGTACTGTGCGATGGAGGCCCAGCTTGGGCAGCCTTACTTTTTGGGGCTGCTGAGATGAGCTGTTTTGCAAGTAAGGATTGTGAAGAAAGCTTGCATCCTATTCTTTTACGGTTTATAGTGGTATCTTAATTATTTGTTGGTTGTTGCCTCATTGATAACGATGTGATAATCGGTTACACTGCTGATCGAAATGTCTTTTGTTATGGTTGTGCAATGAATAGTGTCCGTTTACTTGTGCATGCCAAGTTTTTGGAAACACAACTTTTCATTCTTTTGCTAAGATTGAATTGTTGTTCAAACTGCTTTATAGAAATAGCTCATTGAATTCGAAGTAATGTGGTGGCCTGATTCACCATTGCTATTAATCAAAATCTAAAGCACGCGGGTGATGTACAATAATCACTTGTAAGCAAAATTTCAGATGTTGTTCTCAAGCAGCTATCGCGTAAAATTTCAAGGACATATGATTCATCAGTGAGATATAATGTGTAGAAATGAAAAGGTTGAGTGGGCTCTGGTTTCTGCAATGGAGGAATTTATGAGCTGATAATGTTGAGTTTAGAGTAGAATGTGCGGCATATTGGCACTTTTGTATAGTCTACTTACACATTTATCCGAACATTACGTTGTGTTGAGGATTGGTAGCTTATATGTTTGTGTGGTTATTCAGGTGGAGAATGTGAAGTTCTCAGTGTGCTGGAGGCGAGTGCTAAAGTAGGATTAAGGAGTTTTATGTGTTGTTAACGCTCTCACGAGGAATATGTGTGGTCCTGAGCTAAAGGTTAGGTAGGCCTTTATTTTGCTGAAATGGAACACTTATTTGATGTTTTGTTACGGACGATCTTTTTCAGTTCACTTCTGTCCTGTTTTTCAGCACCAAATACATTATTTTCAACTTCTATCTTGTTTCATGAACTTATTTTCTCAACTTTCTGTTTCTATGTACCTACTGCATCGATTTTGCGTTCTTTTAAGACCATTCCAAGTGGTATCTATTTCTTTGAAATGCCTCTGTTTCGGTAAAGGAAACTTAAACTAACATCTAATCTAATCTGTGTCAAGGTTCAAGATCCATTTTCTAGTTTATTGTACGGGGATGAAAAGTACGCTATAATTAACGATCTTGCTCTAGGAGTTGATTTTTTCTGAGCGCACAACTATGCTTGTGATTGTGCGTCATTGCCCACACGCCGACAGTTAGAGTTCCTAAAGGTCAGTTCACCGCCTGGTTCAACGTGCAGCACTCCTTCAATTTCACTTAGGCACTTAGAGAATGTTCCCCTTTTGCACTCTTACTAAAGTTCTCTCTGAATTCTACGAATAGATTGGGCAGTGTGTACCTGTCCCTTGGCCTTCTGACGTTCTATAGTCTTTTTCTGACGTGCCAAATGTCATCGTCACTTAATCTAATAGATTATTGTGCGATATATCCGACACTCAATAGACTGCAGGTTGGTTGGTTGGTCTTGTGCAATTTAGTCTCTACTTATCATTGACGTATGATTTCTATAGTTACATTATTAAACCTTCATTTCTTGCAGTGCTTGGCGATCAGGCTGAGGCTCAAAAATTTGATTGTTTTTTTTTTTTATTGAGTCGAATACTGCAGTGCGTTACAGTTTTTGAAGAAGTAAGCTATTATATATGTACGGTAGTTTACCCTATCGGATCTTAGTTGCCGTGAGCATTGCTATTAAGATTTACGTGTTAGCTGAATTGTGTTGGGATCGCAAGACAGACACTTCTTCTCCGTTATGAATAGGTAAACGAATTACAACCGTGAGGTCTTCTGCGATAAATGTCACTCATTTTTTCTCGCCCCAGCTGGAATTTACGGTGCATTTCTTCCACTCAGCTCTACCCTTCTTGACACTATTTTTTATTTTTGATATTTTGCTACTGACTCTCGGGATAGCTGATGTATCTAAGCCGTTTTCAAAGTGAGAAACTTGTTGTTCTCTTTCAGGAAGGGATAAATTACGACGACCTCAAATCCCGATTTATTTATTGGGGGTTTATTTTTATTTAAACAGATGAAAATGAAAAGAATAATTCTTACCTGCTGATCTATGAAATGTTACTTTATCAAAGCTTTTATGTTGAAAATGTATGATTCTAACCGTTTTACTGTTACTATTGCTTTAAGAAGTATAACCTTGGAAATTTTGCTGTGGAATATCATCACCCATCGCCACAAATGATTTGTGACGAGGAATGGATTTTATGCTTAATCTAGTTGGGGATTTAACGCTTGAACTATTACCAGTATTTTATAAATGTATATCGAGCAATTAAGAGCTATTTTGTCAACAGTCACTCTTCCTTTTATGTAGTCCTTTTCGGTGACGTGCTCGTGCTGCTTTACTCAGTCAAGTTGTGTGGGGAGCGTCAAAAGAGCGGCGCAGCACGATGTTGTCGAGACACCAGCATCTGGGGATAAGGATGCCACAAATCTACAGGGGCTGAAGTAAACAGTACGGTAATGTGTATACGTTTGGAAAAATTTTGCAGTCACTTCCAAATATCCAGTGATAATGTGCTCTCTTCTCTATGGTCTTAGTTTTATCATAATTTTTTGTTCCGTAAGTGATGCTTATTGCTTCAAGTAATAAACATTCTTCTTCAATAGCTTCGCCATCTATATAAGGAAATTTTCCTCGAATGTCTCGCTAAGGTTTATATTGATTATTGATAAGATGGTAAGATGGTGTTGCGAGTTTCTTCAGTGATTAAGAATATAGTCCCCTTGCTGTGACTCCTTTCTGTGTTAGTTTGAACTGTGCATTAAATGCGGTTTCTCATTATAATGAATTGAGTTTTTTCTTGCCTTTTGTGTACACTAAGCACTGTTGGCTTTCATGTTCTGTTTAATTTCCCATTTGGGGAGGGGCACGGGATAAGCAACAGGTTTAGGTTAGTTAGATTTGTCCAACCTATGCAATAAAAAGATGTGTTACTCCAATCAAGCCAGATACATATCATCTTGTACATACATATACCGGGCTTTTCCTCCCTATGGGAGGGTAGCCGACAGCAGGCCACAATCACCACACTTGGTCACTAGGAGGCGAGAGAGGCAGCACTGGCCGCACCTGAACTGCCAGGATCAGCAGCAGCCCAGCACAACCACCTTCCACAGTTAGGCCCGACAGCCATAGCTGGTTTACCCCGACCGCTTCATTGAGTGTCGTCCCTCCCCCCCGCACAGGACAGGTCAACCTCATCACACGCGGGCAGGCTTCCTGTACCGCGTCAAAAATAAAATTACCTTCTTATGTACTGCCCCCACTCACTTCTGTCCGCAGTCATCCCTCTCGCCACGTCCACAGTCTGACCCCTCTCATGCAAAGCACCAATGTACATCTTGTACATTGGTTTTTAAAATACGTTTTAACTAACACCAGGACGCAATGACGGTTACTTCCGGCCACGCCCGTACCCGTTTCCAACACCTGTGGGAATTTTCAACACCCGTTGAGGGGAATTGTGGCGGAGTTCTCCCTTTTCCAACAGAGAGAAATCACCTCGCGGCGCCGGGATTCGAACTGCCGACACCTTCCCGTGAAAGGTGCATTCATAATCACTCGGCCACGGTAGCCCCAATGAAGATTGACGCTCCTGGGGATATACTGTTATGTCACCACAGCATTAGATAGACCTTCGGAACATTTTTCTTTTGTACCCACTTAGTTTCTTTCAGTTTTCATACCTTCGTTAGCTATTTGTCTTCTCTTCATTTTATTTCCCATATTTCTGTTTTCATGCGCATGGTATGCAGTGTGGGAACACGTTGTGAATGGATTCCTCGTTTTTACAGTCTTCGCAGACTAAATAGTCCCTTCTCTTTGTTCTCTTGTGGGTAGGAAGTCTTGAAATACACGTGATGTAATTTATACTCTATCTTGGATTTGATTCGAATAGAAAACTATATCCGTTATAATGAAAGAAAAAAATTAGTGTAGTTAGAGCTAAAAGAAACTGTCGAAATGTTGAGAAAACGCAGTAAAAATGTTCAGAAAATCAGAAATATTAGTAAACGCAAGCAAATTTTACTTACCTTGTGATGATTGAAATGACACTCGGCTGGTTGGTTGCCTTCCGTTAGACCAGACAAGTTCTTTGCCTTTAAAATACAGGTGTGATGTTGAGAGCTCTGACCACACTTGAGCGAGGGGCATCGAGTGCATCCTTCATTTCATCTTTTCGGGATCATCAACTCCGGACATTTAACCCATTTCCTCCCAGTGATCTCATATGATCACTTGAAAATTAACAGATTTCATAATCTGTGCGAATATACGCATATCTAACCTTCATGCTATATCTATTAGGTATATTTCTCTGATATCCACATGAGATTTTGAGAATTTTGCTTTAAATAAATTGATGTACAAGCTTGAAAATATCAAAATTGTACTTCTGAGAACTTTTAAAAAGTACAAAAACAAGTCATACTAAACTACAATTAGAAGATAATATCATATAGTCCATGTTGAAGTAACATACATGAAACATTTAAATGCTTGAAAACACCAGTCGATGTTATATTATGAGAATAGCAGACTATAAAAGTTAGTGATCTCGTATGAGATCATTGGGAGGAAGTAACTACCCAGGTCACAGCACGATTACTGCTGCACACTACTATTAAAACTACGATTAGCCTACAACTATAATTAGCTTAGATGACATAAAAAAACGATTCGTCGGAGTGGTACTGATGTCCGGTCATCATAAACTTCCTGCATATACATAATACTGGCGAAACGATGAAGATTTGGGCCTACAAATAGTAAAAAACAATCTCTAAACCGCAATTTCAAGTTATGAAAAGCATCCTACATTTCTGTGACAATTGTGAAGTCGAAAACAATAAGAATGATAGAGGCTTCAAAGTGAGAAAACTGCTGCTGCTCAAAAGTCATCCGTGAAGTTGTAGTATTTTTGAAGAACATCTCAGCTGGGCGTCGATGAGATGATGGTAAAATATTATGGCCATCACGCCTTGAATCAATTCATTAGGAGTAAGCCAATTTGGTTTGGATGCAAATTTTGGGCAGTGAGCGGCGTTTCGGGCTATTGCTACAATTTCGATCGGGCTATTGCTATTGCTACAATTTCGGCATGAACTCATCCGATGCTAACCGCGCAGACTAACTGCTTGGATCAAAAATTGTATTGAGCATGCTAGATGTCGTAGAAAAACTGCTATCACATAGTGTCTTCCTTTACAGCCTATTTACTAGATATTAATTACTGGCTCATCTTCGCGAGCTCGGCCTTCAAGCAACTGTAACAATGTGCGAGAACAGGCTGAAAAATTGTCATTAGATGGAAGCAAATGAAATGAAAAAGTAAAAAAGAAGAACATGCAACTCTAGATTTGATACCAATGAATAAATTCTATCTGTAAGATGTCTTGATAATACATATCACTGTTGGAACTAATTATAGCACAGTGGAACCTCATCAAAATGTGAAACGTTTTTTAAAGAAAATAAAGCAAAGGATACTGTTTCACACTCTCATGCCTTCAAAATTACAGTGCATACATGGGAGGTGTCGATAAACATGGCTGGTGGATTAGCAATTATGAAACAATCAGAGCAAAAAAGTGGTATTGGCCCACCTACATTCGAACTGTGCACATGGCAGTTGTGAATGCACATATCGTATATAACTTGCTGTGTAGCGACAATAAAAGAACGGCCACCAAAATAGATTTACTTTCATTTAGAAGAGCAATTTGCCGATCATATTTGACAATTCCTACGAACAGCAACTACCTGGTAAGAAGCGCAGCTGTCCAGCACCTTCACAAATTCCTCATTATGTTCGTTTTGACTTCAAAAGACACAAAATAATGAAGTGAAGTGAACAAAGGAAATGCCAAAACCACCCATGCACTGCCAGAGCAATGACGTATTGTTCCAAATGTGCAGTCACTCTGTGCGTTTCCTATTTCTCTTATCATACGTACATTGGCTGAGCATAGAAGTAACTATAATAAACGAAAGCTGTGCAGTCACAAAATAATTAAAAAGGACGAGCGTGATACTACTTTATATTACTCATTTTTGTATAGTTGTATAGCGAACTATAGGGCCAAAACGCACTCTGTGGATTACCAGCGAAATTAAAGACCTAAGCAGAATAAAGAAAATTTTCTTGCGAGAGTATAAAGAAAACAGGTCAAACATTACTTTATACAGGAGATATAAAGAACTTGGAAAGATTCTTCGGAAGAAAATCACGCAAGCAAAACAAACTCACTTCCACCAAGAACTATTCATGGCAAAAAATAATCCAAAACGTACATGGGAAATTATTAGTGAGGTGGCTCAATATAAAAACTTAGAGCGCAAAAGTGATTTTGAAAATCCTTTGGAAAAAGCCACTGAGTTCAACACTTTCTTTTCAAAAGTAGGTGCCCAAGTCTTCGATGAAGTGAGTAACACCAGTCCGAGGAAATTGACAGTTGAAAGTTCATGCCCTACTGCACTTTTAAAGGCTGGCGCCCTGTGGAAGCCACGCCCTATCGATTTACCAGAGTTAAAAACTATTTTATACTCATTGAAAAACACAAAAGCAGTTGGACATGATGGAATCAACCTCCAATACATAAAAGACAGTTTTCCAGTCACAGCACCATTGATTCGTTTGATTATCAACACATCAATAGCTACAAATAAGTTTCAAAACAATGGAAACACTCTATAATTAGACCGTTGCATAAAACTGGTGACATAAATACAGCATCAAATTACAGGCCCATTAGCCTTTTACCTGTCCTTTCCAAAATATTAGAAAAAGTAGTAACGAATCAGCTGTCATCTCACCTGGACGAGTCAAATTTACTTCATCGAAATCAATTTGCCTATAGGAAGAACACTAGCACTCAAGCTTGACATCACTGAAAAAATATACAACGACATTGATCAAAAAAATGTAACACTTCTGCTGCTACTTGATCTCTCTAAAGCATTCGACAGCGTCGAACATGATCAACTCCTACGAAAAATACTGAACTTAGGAGTGGATACACAGAGGTTTAAAAGTTACCTTTCAAATCGGTCTCATGCAGTCCTCTTAGACAACAAGTTGTCCCCATTCCTTCAAAATAGCTTCGGTGTCCCTCAAGGATCAATTCTGGGCACACTACTGTTTTCAATTTTCATTAACGATTTCCCTCCAATGCCTTCTAACACACGAATCTCCATGTATGCAGATGACGTCCAAATTGCAATGACAAGCTCTGTAGCAGAAATACCACAGACGAAAAAAGGAGCTGAAGCTCTATTGATCAGCTTCAAGTCATGGTATGACCAAAATGGTCTCAAGCTAAACGCGAACAAAACACAATTCATTATTTTTGGGTCAAAGCATTCAATAAACAACATTCGAAATCTAGACCTAACTCTTACAGTTGGAAATGATAAAATTAACCCATCAGAAAAAGTAAAGAATTTAGGTATTTGGTTCGATGGAAACATGTCCTTCAAATCCCACGTTGATAAAACCTGCAACGCAATTCACGGGACCTTATTGTTTTTCAATCGTATAAAAAATATGCTTGACGAAGAATCTAGATTGTTGGCCGTTCATTCTTTGGTCTTATCACGTATTGACTACTGTAGCCTGGTCTGGGGAGATATATCGAAAGATCTTCAGAAAGACCTACAAAAATGCATGAATTTTGCAGCAAAGGTTGTGTAGTGAAACCTCATCCCGCAACTCAGTCGATATTTCGTAAATTCTCAGCACGAGCATCTAAAAATTCAGTAAAATAAATTCAACCATTAGCATAAAAAATTCGTCACGTAATTCACTAACTTCTATCATTTTTAGTAACAAATGTGTATCAAAAATTCAGTCTCTAAGAAATCACTTTTCAATCGTAACGAAACCTTCCATGACGCCGTGTCGGCAACATCGCAACCCGCACAAGCGTTACTTGTTGGAAATCATCCTCAGTGCCTAGAGCTCGGTTTTGTCTCTGGTGAGAATTAAAGTTTTGTGTGTGTTGATCTACGGGTAACTATATTTAGACATTATATGTAAAATTGTCAATAATATTATTGTGTATGTATTGAGTAGAATTGACTAAATTTTCCAGTGTGCTAAATGCTTAGGAGTTCTTGCCCAGAACTTGTGTTTCCCCACAGGGCATTTTCCCTTGTGCATTGTTGTATGCTCATTTAGAAAGTTTTTAGCAAACAGTTATCGCTTGGCTTACAGAGATTCTGAACCTAGTTCTTCCCAAGAAACAATTCTTAGAAGTATCCGCAGAATTTAACTAGAAGCAACTGGTTGGACTAACCAGGAGAATTATTCTCTTCAACATGAGTAGTAGCTATCTAGTTGCTGTCAGTATTTTCAGATAATGAAATTGCCAATTCACTATTTAATGTAAAGCCATTTTTAGGGAGATTTCCCCTTTTTGTTTTAAAATATTTTTCATATCCCAATACTTCAATATGGTGTTATTTTTTATCAAGTTATAAATTTCCCCTTTTGTTTTAAAATATTTTTCTTATCCCAATACTTCAATATGGTGTTATTTTTTATCAAATTATAAATTTCCCCTTTTGTTTTAAAATATTTCTCTTATGCCAATACTTCAATATGGTGTTATTGTTTATCAAGTTAGAATTTCCCCTTTTTGTTTAAAATATTTTTTAGGCCAATATTTCAATATGTGTTTATTTTTTCATCAAGTTAGGCTGGCACCAATTATCATATTAGTCACAGATGTATCCTTCTGAATGCATCTAGTCCTGCATCAATTACCAATTATTGCCACAACTGTATCTCTAAATTAAATTAGGTAGATAATCAATTAGAAAAACACAAATAATTTTTAGTTCTGAAGAATAGATAGTTAGTAAATTTTATTAAATAGTCATTGTACATTGATTATTTCAGTTAGGAAAAACTGGGAACATGTGTTTTCTAGTTCATTTGCATTTAGCAGATGCTGTAGATTTTTACCATAATTGATTAATTAAGTAAGACCTTAGGCTCAGTTGTCACTGCTTATGCCACCTTAGCTTGTCCAGGCAAAGTTGCTGATTTGTTCAAGCCTCTAATCAATTGAAGTGGAATAATCTATTGATCGCCATGGTCTCATTAGTGTTTCGCCACCTTTTGTGTGTTCCAGTTTTAATTAAGTGTGTTCTCAATTTTTGTATTCTTATTAAGCCAGATTCAAATAATTGTTGGTATTCCCTTGAATTGTTAGTCAACGTTTAAATTTCATATCTTGGGAAATAAAGCTATGATAGGGTATTTACACCAATAGAGATTGTATCTTCGGTAGTTACTCACTTCAAATAATCATTTTTCTGATCAACACTATCCCACTGTCTGATTGCGTGTAACAATGTGTAGTGACGGTAGCAAGAATAATTATCATAATCACTTTAGGACAACTCTTACTATTGATTTTTGGTTAGGTCAATTTGTGTATAAAAAAATGTTAATAATTGGTCGTTACCTGATTTAGCTAAATTAGGGTGATTATGCTTACCTCTGAAAGTCTCCGAATATTCTAAATTCCCAACTCCTGGAAATTCTAATCCAGAAATCATCCAATTATCTGAATTGGTGGTTAAATTTAGTTTAACCAGTAATTGGTCGCCCTCAACTGTAGCTACCTGTCCCTTATACCTCATGTCAATGTCAGCTACCTCCTGAGGTTGTTGTTCATTGTAGCCCATAGGATGCCCTAATACAATTCTGATATGCATCCTCATGATCAATGCTTTCTGAATCCTTCTTAACCACCGATTCTGTGCACTTTGTGCATGGATTCCGCGTTCCCTACCCTTTTCCAAATGGTACCTTCCTCTCTCCTCTCGTAGGACATCCTTCACGTTCAAGCCAGGTAGACTAAGGGATTCCGCATTTATTAATAGTTAATAATAATAATTGGGCTGTACATGCCTTCCTGGCACAATTCCTAGCTTAATTCAAGTAATCTTTATGACAATTCTAGCCTTAGTTAGGATCAGTACAGTCAGCCCTCGACTGCGGCTTAGTGTAAACGTGCGAATTAAACACTGCCAATTTTTAAGGTACTCATTGTAAATAAGCACCAAACTCTAGATTAATCGGCGACCACAGCCTTCTGGATAAGTGGCCTGTAGGGAGATTCACGATTGTCCATACTAGTACTTGTTGTTGCGACTGCCTCGCCCTTGTTCAGGCGCCAGAATTGGGCCGGGGCACCCGCATATAACCCTCTATTTGAGGCAATCCTGTAATTCAGCAGTAAAGCTCGCAGCCTGGCTTGCGTAGCGACTGTCTCTCCTTGTGTTGTCATGTCTGAACAATTAACCCAAGCCAATTTCCCGTACAGAAGATCCTGGGAAGCCGACACACAAACAATCACCTCCAACATTCAATCAACATCCCTCAAAACTCTATTCGCCACACGGCTATCAACCCAACTAAGCCACACGGCTATCAATCAACCACTCAAGCCACAAGGCACTAGCAGAAATAACTACCTCCTTCGAGATACTCATATAATCAAAACTGTTACCGCACCTGCGGAATATTACACTAACAAATCCACTCTCGCCGGGATCCACCCCGGACCCTCTCGAGCCACGGCACCTGCTGAAGTGCGGCTACTCACTGGACCCGGACCTTCTTCCTCAAGAAGTGGATCTCCATACTGCTGCCGTAGTCACGGCACTCAGAGTCAACAAATAAAAGACAAGGCGAGAGTATACAGTTCTTTCATTGTCCTGCAGAGGTCAATCGTGCAAGTGAGATTAGGTGCCAGTAAGGCAACTCGAATACCGCCTAACTCCTTCTGAGTCAGAGGCCTTGAATCATTCCTTTTTGCAATTAAGTGTGCTCTACCCGGAGCACTGGTGACCCTTATTAATAAGAAGAACATCTTCCCTGTCACCCGATAAATTCCTCGATAGTCAACCCTTTAAAAATCATATTCAATTAGTTCCCCATTTGGGAGAAGTTCACAAGTTCATAGTTGTATGCAACGGTAAATTCAAAAAGCATGACCACGTAACACCTCTCCTGAATAAACTTGGCTCGGCTCCGATTCGGGAAAGGCTTCTGGCGCACAAAGCCCAATACGTTTTCTCCTCTTTATATCTTCCTCATAGCAGTGCTGAAATAGTGGAATTCCACTCCCCTACCGTCACGAACCAAAAGCCGAACAGGAGACGTGATGTCTCAATCAAATACCGTTCATCTAGCATCGGGCAGAAAGCTCTGTCAGTATCAGGCGCCTTACTGTGGAACAGACTCCCCCAGCGCTTCAAAACCCCTCAAACACTGAGAGAATTCAAAACTAAAATAGCTCTCTATCTTGCGTCAACACAATAAGTGTGAACTGCAGTACGTGCTGGAAGAGTGCGCATATGCAGTACGTGTGTGCGTATATGCGTATGGATATAGGTGTACGTATGTGCGTGTCTGTATGTTTAGAACATATTCCCCTTTAAAATGCTCATGTTGATCCTGTTGTGACGCAGTGTCGACCTTTACACTCTTCCAGTATGCTTCGGCCACACCATTTGAGGTTGTTTTGACTTTCTCGTTTTGCCCCAGCAATCTTGATAATGTTACGGTTGGCATTGCACATCGGTCCCTCTCATCTATTTTGAATCCGGTGAATTTTTCTGTGCCAAGGCCTGTAGTATACGAAATTTAAATTTTTCCGTTACTGTAAAATCCTTCATTTCATCCATACCAGGTATTTTAGCTTACTAGTTGATACAAAACAATGTAAAACTGCCTCTAGCATCAACCTAGCAGTCAAAGATGCAAATTTATTTTGGATCTACCCGTTGTACTTTCAACCTTTAATCCCTCATTTCACTAGTTCCAACGTTCGTAAGCTCAAATTTTAATATGGAAGTGCACCAACTGGAGTGTTTGTGGTGGTATGAACACACACCACCACACAAGCTTAGAAGCGCCACCTCATAGCCTCAAAGCGCCAGTACTAAACGACCAATAATCAGAGCTAAAGTCTGGCGCTGTGGTGCCGGACCGACCTTTATAAGCAGCCTGCTTCGAACAGTCAGGCAACGTCGATAGAAACCTCCGTAAGTATAGCACAAGCCTAGACGGCGAAAAGTGGGCACCCCAGTCTTGGCCAATCGGAGACCTGGACGGGTAGAGTCAGCCTCCAGCGAGGCCTATATAAACAGCCGCGCAGCCAGCGGAGCCTCAGTACACTCGCAGCGTCCCTGGTGTTTACAACAAAGTCTCCACGCTTCGCAAGCACCACCTCTGCTACCGTCACCGCCGCCTCGACTGCCAGCCGCCACTCCTCGTCGCTCCCTCGACTCGAGCCAGTTCCCTGCTAGCGCCGCTGATACTCCTCGTTCGGTGACTCGCGATCAGTAGCCGCCTCACCGGCCTGCTCTCGTCCTACGACCACGCTGCGCCTCCCCGACAACCGTCGGCCGGCCTAGACGTCCTCGGTTGCTGTACTACCCGGCTGCGATATTTCGTTGTGTGCCACTATTGTCGGCGATCTTCTCAATAATACGGCATTAATTCCAGTTGTGTTTTCCTTACCCTGTCGGGTTCGTTTGCACCTCAGGCACTCGCTCCGGGCATTGATGTACAAAGTCTAAAGGTTTACAAAGTCTAAAGGTTTACAAAGTCTGCCCGGAGTGTAAAGCAGCCTGAGGGAGAACACCACATGTTCTTAAAAACGCATCACATGTGCAATGTTTTCTTGACCCCTTGAAATAATATCCAGTGTTAAAATCAGACCAACACAACGGAGAGAATGCATTTATCTACGTACTTTTCTCCCAATTATTTGTTCTAAAACTTAACCGATAGAAATATTACGATCATCATGTATTTGATATCAACACAATGGAAGGAATGCATTTTCTTTGTACTTTTCTCCCACCCATTTGTGGTGGTATGAACACACACCACCACACAAGCTTAGAAACGCCACCTCGTAGCCTCAAAGCGCCAGTACTAAACGACCAATAATCAGAGCTAAAGTCTGGCGCTGGGGTGCCGGACCGAACTTTATAAGCAGCCTGCTTCAAACAGTCAGGCAACGTCGATAGAAACCTCTGTAAGTATATGTGGTGAAATAGAATAAATAAGGCATATATATTTGGCAAAATCATATCACATTTTATTTTTGGGCTAAATTCCGTGAAGCTATAACATTTTAAAAGAAGGGTAAACATTCTGCGGGGCTACAAACATTGTAATGTGTTGTGTGTCGTGTCGGCGAGGGTCGGTTCTTTGTGCAGCGCTCTCAAGTGCTTGAAACAGGATGTCATATATCAAGGTGTCACAACGCGGTTGGCGCTTCGTCCAAACTTCTACGGTTCAGGCGTCCATACAACACAAACACACATCGAAGCACACATACACAGGCACAACACAAGCCGAGGCTTTGGAGAGCAAGGAGGCGGACGTGACGTAGTAACAGAGGCCCGCACGACCTGAGCCAATCACCGCTTGCCAAAGGAATGACGCAAGAAGGTGTGTCTGAGCACACACCAATGGGAGTCCCAAACGTCAGAACAAACAAGAATGCCGCCAATCAGGATACAGATGATGCCTCTATAGAATAGAAGCTTCGAGACTGATCTCGAAACAAGGAAGCGAAACGTATATAAGGAGGGTAGATGAAGCCTAGGGAGGTTTTTCTTGAGTTATACAAGAAAGAGGCAAGTGATTTGAAACATCTGAGGGCACACCCAACAAAGCATTTCGGCTGCTGCCGGAATGCACCCAACGTGAGCGGCAAAATTTTAAATATTTGAGCAAAGTGAGCATCGAGGCTTCAAGAAAATAATCATCAACACCTGCAACCGTCAAAATACTGATGTGTAAGAGCGATCTGCTTGAAGCATATCAATGGAGCGGCAAAGTGCGCCAAGAACAGCCACGTAACCACACCTCTGGAAGCAGTTCAAATGTTTGAACTTCAACACCAAGCTCGCAAGTGATTCTACAAGCAAATAATAACTGCACCGCCTTCAGAGTCTGCAATAATGCCGCCACTATGAGTCCTGCAATGTCAGGCAGACTCATAATTCAGAGCCTGAAATGGAGACCGAGCACAGCGCTTCCGCACTACGGTCGAGCAGCGAGCAAGAAGCAACTTCGGGACCGAGGAGCGGGAACGACTTCGAGACCGTGGGACGGTCTGTTGTGCACTACGTGAATTCTCAAGCAGCATCGGGAGTTCGTTAATTCATCGGCTAATCTGCACTATGTAAATTCTTCAAGCAGCATTGGAAGCGTATTGAATCATCGCGAACTACAATTGCAAGAAAGTGTTAATATCAAGTTAATGTTTGAAAGCTCAGGAAGGTGATTTTTAGGTGTGAGAGTTCTAGCACAGCCAGCACCTGTAATAGTGCGCTCCGAGCGGAGAGTAATCCAATGTGATTTGTGTCATGCGGAAAATTGGCTCATGTTCGAGTTCTGTGTTGTGCAAGATGCGAGGTATATTGTATTTGAACACCTTGTGGTAAGCAAAGCTCTTTGATTTTTATATTGCATTATTTCCAAATGTTCGTATTCATGCTAGCCCATTCATCGACTATGTTCCTGATTTTTGCACAGTGCGGAAAGCATCTTTGTCGTAACCCTGAAATTGTTGTGATAGCGTTCATTGTAATAAGGAGAGTAGATTTCTCGTTCTTTGGGTGGCTCACTACGTTGCTCATGTTAACGCGTTCATTTTGTGCTCGTGTTGGCCCAGTCATGCCGCCACGAAGCGTGCGCAAAGCACGATTTATGGCAGTCATCAGCCTAAACAGCCAAGGTGTGGTTTCCTCATTGTGTCGTGTGGGATTTCCATATCGTTAAATCCATGCGCATGTTGCTTTAACATTTCCCTGTGCTTTAATCTTGCATTGAAATATTTTGTGTGTCGTATTCAAATCCACGTGTTTCCAAATAAATTCATGTAAATCTTCAATCCTTTTATTCCCCATGTCTGGTATGCAGGTGTACGCAAGCATGATGGACAATATTTTAAAATGTGTCCGGGGGTTGAGAGTCCCTCAGCGTATGGGAAGGAGGTCCTAAACCCACCCATTTCTCTGTATCGCGACAGGGCACAAGCCTTGACGGCGAAAAGTGGGCACCCCAGTCTTGGCCAATCGGAGACCTGGACGGGTAGAGTCAGCCTCCAGCGAGGCCTATATAAACAGCCGCGCAGCCAGCGGAGCCTCAGTACACTCGCAGCGTCCCTGGTGTTTACAACAAAGTCTCGACGCTCCGCAAGCACCACCTCTGCTACCGTCACCGCCGCCTCGACTGCCAGCCGCCACTCCTCGTCGCTCCCTCGATTCGAGCCAGTTCCCTGCTAGCGCCTCTGATACTCCTCGTTCGGAGACTCTCGGTCAGTAGCCGCCTCACCGGTCTGCTCTCGTCCTACGACCACGCTGCGCCTCCCC
This sequence comes from Morinoia aosen, assembly GCA_030386875.1. Classification (NCBI taxonomy): domain Eukaryota; kingdom Metazoa; phylum Arthropoda; class Malacostraca; order Amphipoda; family Talitridae; genus Morinoia; species Morinoia aosen. The sequence goes on along the minus strand of CM059570.1, from coordinate 68,295,845 downwards.
GACAACCGTCGGCCGGCCTAGACGTCCTCGGTTGCTGTACTACCCGGCTGTGATATTTCGTTGTGTGCCACTATTGTCGGCGATCTTCTCAATAATACGGCATTAATTCCAGTTGTGTTTTCCTTACCCTGTCGGGTTCGTTTGCACCTCAGGCACTCGCTCCGGGCATTGATGTACAAAGTCTAAAGGTTTACAAAGTCTAAAGGTTTACAAAGTCTGCCCGGAGTGTAAAGCAGCCTGAGGGAGAACACCACACATTTGTTTCAAATCAACCAATATAAATATTAAGATCCTCATGTATTCGATCTTAAGTCATGGTCTTAACTTTAAGATACTCGTAAGTACTTTTCGCTCTATTGAAGCTTTTTGAACATGCGACGTAGTTCATTAGCAATTTTTTACTTTCCTGCGCTCGTGTGTACATTGGTGTTCCAGCTATGTAGCAAATATTACGGACTCGTGATCCAATAACGCGCACCCTAACAAGATTATTTTCAGCTATGTGTCACAGGGATTTTGTGTTCTTAGTGACTCACTTTCATCTTGCATTTCCAAACCCATATTAATTACCGCAAAGAGAGAGAGGATGTTAAATGTGAGGGTATTTTAGTACATACTTTCTCTACTTCGGTCTCATTGAAACATTTAAAAAAGGCCTCGGATCTGACGAATGTCATAACTTTAAAGATCATCATCTAAATCTTCTTATTCTGGTCTCAAATTGCTGTCGTAAGCTTTGTGTGGTAAACTCTTCTTACCTTTTTATTCTCGTGAATACACTACGACAACACTAATTTTAGATAGTTAACTTTTATGAAGTTCTCACAATGGGGAACTAATTGAATTTGACTTTTAAAGGTTGAATATCGAGGAATTTATCGATTTCACAAGGAGATGTTCTTTTACAAAGGCGGGTCACCAGTGCTCCTGGTAGAGCACACTTAATAGCTAAATGAATGGATTACGGCCTCTGACTCAGAAGGAGTTAGGCGGTATTCGGACGCAATATTTCAAGCGTCTACAATCAACAACAAAACTACCACAAGCCAACACCGGGGGAAAATGAGAGAATAGTTTCACTCGCCGGTATGGGGTTTATTGAGGAGAAGGTTGCACTCCGAAGAGCGAGGCTTGATTCTTGTTCGAGAGACGATCTTGGGGAGAGTCCGAGGTGGTTGCAGGACTTCAGACGATTCGTTCAGCTCAGGCTTGTGAAGCGCGTGCTGGAGTGTGAAGTCGATGATGGTGTAAGTGTGGGAGGTTCCGACACTAAGTGAGTGATGAATTGAGTGCTGAGTATGGGATTTGTTACCGGTTGGGAAAACTCGGTAAGAATGGGACTCTCGACCCAATGGTCTCAACGGAGATTTTAGTGGCTTAGCTGCAGGGATGCAGGCCTTCCAGTATAGCGAAATTTGAATATGAGGAGAAGCTTGGAGGGAACACTTGGAGGAGGTAAGCTCCTTAAATTAAGAGGTTAGGGTTTGGTTTCATACGTGTTTGTGAGTGCTTGAATGTGTGGTCCCGTCGATCCTGTGAGGGAGCAGGTGACTTGGATTATTTTGAACACAAAATTTGAGTCTATTCATACACATGTGCAAGACTGGTGCATCTGCTGCTCACAGAGGAACAGTGGACGAGTCTAGTGCTAAGTCAGTTCCGCAGCTCTAGCGCCCGAGTTGCGGCCTGAATCATCTTAACACCCAGAACCGGTGTTCAAGACCAACTGGTAAAAAACTCCACTGATATCACAAGCAGCAACACAACTGAGTATATAATCGTTATGTAATTTGCTAATGGAATTTAATTATACTTGTTTGGCTTCCAGGTATTCCAAAATTAGCCAGCCAACTGCTGTCAGTTGGCGGTTGTAACTTGAGTCAAAAGCAAAACTACACTCAACACTCAGCATGAGACTTGAAGATTTAAATTTCCCGTACAGGGACTAATTTCTAAAGGCAAGACATGATTGAGTATGAACTAACAACTAGAAGTAAAAATAAGGTACAAAAATGGCATGAGAAAAGGTGAGGACTCTTGTTCTCTATAATTTAGATGAGCCAGAACTGCTTCTGGCGCAGAAAAATTACATATAAAAAGGCACAACAGAATAACAAACCAACTGAAGCTGGAAAGCAAGTTACAGTGACTTAGCAAAAAAGCTAACAACGCTCAATTAAATTCAGGGAAGTAAAATTGGACTTCCTCACAAATGATCTTTGTGGACAGCAAAGTGTCTTAAAACGCTATGTTCAGCACTAAAAAATATCTAAGGAGCTAATGCCAACATCGTCTAACACTGACAGCACAATACGGTATCATCGGAGAATAGTAAACACGAAACACGAAAACAATGGCAAAGATGGGGCAGTGAGCTTGAGGCTGGTGCCTAACTAACACCGACACAAAGGAAACATAGTGCATGTTCACAAAAATGAGCTCACAACACATAGACAAGTTAATATATATACTAAAATACTTAATATTAACACTTGATACTTACAATTGCCCGCTCTGGGCCCAAGCACTATTCAGGAGGATCTGTACGAGAATGACGCCTCTGCCTGAAAAGTCGGCCTTATGTGCTCTTTTGAGCAGAAGCTTGCGAAATGGTTCTACGCGAATGTTTCCAACTGTCGAGAATCTGTTCAGAATGACCAAATTCTTGCGAATTTAAAATGAAAATTCTTGTAATCACATTTTTGCGAATTTAAAATGAAAATTCTTGTAATTGCGTAAAAAGTTGTGTCTTGAAATATCTCAGAAAAACCCAGCAGCCAGAGGGGTCGCTTCAACATGAATGTTTTATGTCGCTTCAACATGTATGTTTTTACGCCTGTATGTTTTCTTTCAACTCGGCAATGTTAGGAGGCTGTGATAAGGTGCGAGAGCCAAACGATGTATGTTTACAGTGTGTCTTGTTTCTGGAGGGGCCTATGTTGTGGTTATGCGAGCGAGCCTTGGGAAACTCGATACGGTCGAAAAATGCCTACCCAAGCGCGAACAAAGTCGCCTTGTAGTCAAAGATAAATCGAGACACTCAGACCGAGAGAGTCGGCAAACCAACGGTCGGTTCGAAGGAGCTGAGCGTGAGAAGAAAAATGATGCTAAGAAGGAAATAAAGGCAAGCGGCGGCACTACCAATTAGAAAAGAGGTAGGCGGGCACTCCGAGGCTCCTAAGATTCTCATAGGCCGAAGGTGAGAGTTCTCAACCCTCGAAGAGAATGCGCCAGGGCTCAAGGCGTCGGAGGAACAATGGACAGTTCGACCGGCGTAACCGTAACGTGAGGTGCAACCAAGAAACGCGGGGTGTGTTCACAATAACAAGCGTGCTTAATGCAATAATAAGAAAAGTGGCTATATTGAAAATTATACTAAGTTTCACGCTATATTGTAATCCAGAAAGTAACACATTCTCGTTTCACTTGCAGAAATTTTACGTGTTCTAGTCACCACGTTCACAGAGGGGAAATTTATCAAAACATAACCCACCGTGGGAGTTATTGATGGAACATGGAGATGCTGCACTAGAAGGGAGGGTAAGAGATGCATTTTTAAAAAAAAAGAAAGAGTAAAGATAGTGTTGAGATAAATATTGCGATAATTCATTGTCATTCACACACTGATGCGCTTGAAAGTAACAAGTTAAATTTTTATCTTTGACAGGCGGGACGGTAATTCAGTCACACATCTGAGGATTGATCAGCTCGAATGAAGGGAATCAACGTGTGAACATGCTGAAACGAAATGAGCAAGATAACGTCCTCACTAGACATTTTCTGAACAGTACATAAAATAGGCCTTTGAACTGAAGCGAGTCGCGGACGAATTTAGTGGTTGAAGTGACCTTCGCCTACTGGGCTGCTGGGGCGCTGAGACATTGTAGGCATTATTTGTGTTGTGTTTGGATGCATAAGCAATCTGCGGTTAAAGGCTGGCCAGCCAAATTTCTGTGTAATTATGTGCAGTAGGTCATTTGACGTATGCTATTTGCTTTCATTACTTAATTGGAATTGTTCCTAACACCAATCATTGTGTGTGCGCTCATTGATGTTTGTATCACGTATAGCTGGGAATTATAAATGTTAAGCATAATTCACCCTGTGTATCATGCCCCACAATATTAGAAGCAATCCATCGTAATGCAACGGAGGGCGCCCAGAAAATGCGCTGCGTAAGTGGGTCAGCGATCCCCGGTGAGTACCTTTATTTTAGTATATGTGCTGTAATTGCCGATGATAATTCATTTAATTTGTGTTGTGTATATAGCCTGGAGGTGTGCCATTCCTCTATTCCGAGAACCTGATCTTCTTGTTAATGAATTGTTAACAAGGAGGTGAAGGGAACACTTCTCGTGACATCCGAATTTGGTGAGATCAACACGATCGCTTTGTAATATTTTGTGAGTGTAGTATTGCATTGTGTTTTTTTTTTTTGCGTAGTTATTTCATGTGCAAAACGTACAGAAATTCAGTAGAGGTACATGTCTCGTAGTGATGATTTTCTGTGTTCCGGTGGGAGAAGCCAGCAAGCACACGGCCACATAGATCAAGAAAGTGAAAGTGGTTATAAAAGTGATAAGTTTGAGTGAGAAAATTCTGGTGTGTTCACTCAATTAATTTCAAAGTTTTAGTAAAAGTTTTACAGTGAGTAGGTGTGGAAAGCATTTGAGTAATCGCAAATTTTTGAGTTTTTGGAGAAAGTGAATTGGAGAAGATCAACACTATGCCTGCCCGTGGGAGAAGGAACAACGACCGCAGAAATGCGCCAGCAACGCCACCCCGACCCGAAGAGGAAGCAGTAAACATGCCCGTGGTAACGAGTTGCGTGGGGGCCATTGGTGCTAAATTCAGGAGGGGCGATAATGTGGGGGAACATATGGCAAGATTGAAGTTTTTGACGGGTAATCTGAATAACAGTGAGCAGGTGAAAGCCTTCTTCCTTTGCCTAGGTCCACAAGAAGCAAAGGAATGCAATCAAATAATTGATACACTATCGAACCTACGAGAAGCAGAAAACTGGCTGCGCTCTTACGACGACCAGGTCGAACATCCAACTCAAGCGCTGTTTGAAATAGTAACCAAGAAGCAAACAAGCCGGGAAGGAGTGTCAGAGTACCTGACGCGCCTGGAAAGGCTGTACAACGAGAATTATCTGGAACATCCGGAACGAATCCTTGTAGATTTGATGTGGCTCGGATTAAGGGAGAACATCACAGGACCATTTCGAAGTGATGCGCGACCTACGACAGTACAAGAACTGAGAGACATGGCAATCGAGGTGGAAAATCGACGGATAGTACCAGTGCCAAGGGAAACGACAGAGAAGAGGGAACCGGAGAGAGAAAGAGCGCAGCGAAGCGAGAGGAGGCCACAGCATGAGACTGCACGTGTCGGCCATACGATGCGGCATTCACCACAACGGCCTAGAGGGTACCGCCAGGAAGTGCCACCCTGGAGAGAAAGGAACAGACAGACACGACACTCTCCTTATCATCGAAGAGGAAATTATGAAGCACCCCACTGGAGCGAAAAGGGCAGACTTAGGAGTCAGTAGCACCAAATATACTACGCAAGAAAGCCACAGCCGCATTCGGAAGCACCACCTGCACCTGCAGTGGACTTAGCCCAGTATAGTACAGTGCCACCGCCGTGCGTAAACTGTGGAAAATTTGGGCACCTAAGGGCTGATTGCAGGGTGCAACAGTTTGCAGGACAGCCAAAAAACGGAATAGGAGACCGTTAGCTTCTATAATAAATCCCAGTGTAATACTCCAAGTGAATGGTGCACCTGTTACCGCACTTCTTGACACCGGAGCAAATATATGCTTGGTAAAAGAGCGTGTGGTTGCGGGGATTAAAAATGCTAGTGTAAAAGGAACATCCACTGCATTAAAGACAATTGGAGAGGAACCCGTACCAGTGCTGGGAAAGATTAATGTGCCAATCAAAGTTAACGGTCAGAAAATTGTACAGAGATGCTTTGTTGTGCGGGAAAATGCATTCCCAGGAGACCTGCTAATAGGAGTGGAAGTAATGAACAAAGTCAACGCAAAGCTAGACTTCGGAAAATGTAGGGCATCATTCTTTGGCACTTACGTGAACATGTTTTCAGCACCAGGACACGCTTCTCCGAAAATTCTGTGTGTGACGAGGGAAGAAACATCTGTAACTCTGGCTGAGGACATTACAGTGAAGCCTCGCACGCAAGCCATGGTAAAGTGCCGAGCAGATGGCAAGTTTGATGGAAAGGAAGTAATTTTAGAGCCTAGAATTAAGTGGGCGCCGTACGTCGGAGCCACCGCTGCAAAGGTACAAAACGGGTATGTTTTGATGCCTGTACTTAACCCTTTTGCCGAAGAAATCGCTCTGACTGAAGGAGCAATAATTGCAACATGCCACGAAATCGCGAATGAAGATGCAACTGCAGAAGAAAACAATGCGGAAAATAGCGAAGCAGAAGATCACCGCAGAGAGAAGCGCTTCCAGCAAATTGATGAGCTTGACCTCAGTCACTTGGTTGCTGAAAAACAAGGACAAGTCAGAAACCTGTTGAAGGAATATCACAAGACGATTAGTGCAGACGAGATGGATATTGGCCATGTTAAAGGAGTGAAATACAAAATTTTGCTGAGTGATTACAGGCCAATTCAAACGAAAGGGTGGCGTATTCCGTACTCCAGCCAAGAAATTATTGATAAAAAGGTCTCGGAGATGATCGAAAGTGGAGTTGTGCAAGAGAGTACAAGTGCTTGGAAAAACCCGCTCGTACTCGTAAAGAAGCCAGGAGGAGGCCACAGAGTTTGCCTTGATTTGCGAGCTGTAAACATGCGGGTGATAAACGAACATTATCCGATTCCACACATTGTAGGGACACTGGAGGAGGTGGCTGGCAAAGAATACTATTCCATTGTCGATGCAAAATCAGCCTTCCATCAAATTGAGCTAGATGAAGAAAGTAAGCAGTACACGGCATTTCAGACTCGACAAGGCAACTTCGAGTTCTCTAGGCTACCTATGGGACTTAAGTGCTCAACATCAGTGTACCAGAGAGTGATTTGTCATGTTCTGAAAAGGCAACTTGGAAAATTCGCCGCTATTTACTTGGACGACGTGTGCGTTAACTCTATGACTTTTGAGAGTCACCTAGAAAATTTAAGGGAAGTGTTGCACGAGTTTCAATGTGCCGGAGTAAAAATAGGCTTGGACAAGTGCAAATTTGCACAAAAACAAGTAAAGTACCTAGGATGTTACATCAGTCGTGAGGGACTTATTCCAGACCCCAAAAACGTGGAGGCAATGCAGAGTTACCCTAGGCCGACTACCGCACGTAAAGTGCGCTCGTTCGTGGCAGCGCTTAATTTCTACCGGCGCTTCATTCCGCACTTTGCCACAACAGCTGCACCCCTTAATGCGTTGACTAAAAAAAGGGCAAGGTTCCAGTGGAAGGAAGAACACGAGCAAGCCTTCTGCAAACTTAAGCAACTCATGATAGAAGCTCCAGTTCTGAAGAAGCCTTCTCTAAATGAGACGTATTACTTGAGCTGTGATGCCTCGAATGAGGGCGCGGGCGCGGTCCTTGCTCAGAAATGTAATGGTAAGGAACAACCGATTGGATATTTCAGCAAAAGATTCAATGATGCTGAAAAACGTTATTCAATTACGGAACGTGAAGGATTAGCAGTGGTCGCCGCTGTAAATCACTTTTCACCTTACCTGTACGGCAATAAATTTGTTGTAATTACTGACCACACAGCTCTCAAATATTTGTTCAAAGGTAAAAATACCAAGAACAACAGAATTATGAGATGGGCCCTTACACTCTCTCAATATGATTTTGAGGTGATTTATCGGCCAGGAACTCAGAACGTGGTGCCCGACGCATTGTTGAGAAATATTGCGAACGACAACGAAGAAGAAAATCCAGACGACGAAGCACCTAAAACAGTGTTCGTCACGACGATGTTAGATGAAACTCCCAATGTACAAGAGGCGGAAAGTAAGTTGCAGAAAGAAAATGTGAGAGCAGAGCAATTGAAAGATCCCGTTTGGGGGCCAGTTCTGAGGTATCTTGAAGGTGACAAATCAGGGGACGCTCCAAGTCTCGCTCTGAAATCCGAAATCTTCACTGACGGAGGCATCTTGCATTTCAGGAAGACGCAACGAAAGCCTAACAGAACAAGGCACCTGATTGTGGTGCCAGACGCTCTGAGAGAAGCAGCAATAACGTTAGCGCATGATAGCACAATTGGTGCACACCAAGGTCGTGCTAAAACGTGGAAAAAGCTCATGGAATTCGGGTACTGGATTAACATGGCGCGTGACGTTAACAAGTACGTCGATTCGTGCATGCAATGTCAAAAACGTAAAATCAACAATCGCATTTGTGTTAGCATGGGTTCATTCCCTGAAATTGATAAGCCTCTGGACAGAATAGGCGTTGATTTAATCGAAATGCCTGTCTCGAACGAGGGACACAAGTACATCCTAACCGTGGTCGATCACTTTAGTCGATATGTTGCAGCGTTTCCGCTCAGAAGCAAGACCACTGAGGAAGTAACGAAAGCGTTGACTAGGTTCGTTACTACGTACGGCACTGCCAAGACTCTCATCTCAGACAGGGGCACCGAGTTCACGTCAGCTTTGTTCAGAAATGTGTGTGAAAAATTGAAAATAAAATACTACAACACTTCAGCATATCATCCCCAATCCAACGGAATGACCGAACGGCAAAATCAGAATATCAAGACTGTTTTATCACACCTTGCCGCCAACGATCAATCTTCGTGGCCTGATGCACTTCCTTGGACGTGCCTAGCGCTGAACACAAGTTATCAAAGTGTAATTGAAGAAATTCCGTATTATTTGTTTTTTGGTAGGGACGCAGAAATTCCTGTTGTTGACTGGCTGAAAACACCTCGCATGGATTATTCTCTTGGGGACAACTACAGTGCAGAGGTGAGCGCCCGACTTCACAATGCGTTCAAGGTGGTGAAGGCCAAATCCAAGGCGTCACACGACAAGTCGGTGCAAATGAAGGAAAGAGGTGTGAAAAACAACCAGGTGGAGAGCGGAAATATTGTGTTATTACACAATCCGACAGGAAAGGCCGAAGCTGCAAACGAGTGGCCTACCGACTGGGTGGGCCCCTTTCGTGTCCTTGAAAGGAATGCCACAAATGCGACCATTAAAGCACTATATAGTAACCGACAAGAAAGGGTTCATTTGGATAGATTGAAAGTTGCTTACCTACGGGGCGAGGCTTTTCCCGGCACGTCGGACGTCGCAGCTGAACCAGGAAGTGGAACCGGATATGAAACAGTCGATAGTGAAAATGAAGGGCTGAGAACAGAAAACCACGTGAACGAGAGAGCGGCGGCCAGGACACAGCGGAGCTATAATTTGCGTTCTCGGTGTAGGTGAACCGCCAACTAGAAACGAACTGCGGAGGACTGAAATCATGCATTAACTTGCCTTTGCGGGATGTGTTCTTGTGTGTTTAATTTTAAGAAAACTCTTGCGTAAGGAGTGAGTTTTTAGCGTTGTATTGCTTTGATCTAAGTGTGTTCTTTAGTAGAATTGTGTTACTCTAGCTGTAATTAAATCTAATCTCACTCACTAGAGTGTGATGCTTCGTTCAATAGGAATATGCTATAGGTTATGTAACTCCAACTGTCTTTGCTCACGAGAAATTTCGTCTGGACGAAAATCTTGTTGAGTAATCTAATCTTACACTGTGCGTAATTCTCATTTCCTCTTTTGCTAAGTAAAGGGAAATTGAGCGTTTATTAGGTTAACTTCGTGTGTTTCTCAAGAGGAGTACTTTGTTTCCTTTGTAGGATGCTTATATTCTCGCCAGCTTCTCGTGAAGCGTACGCGCTTCATACGAAAGAGCTCTATCGAATGAATTAAGTTTCATCAGAAGTTCTTAGGCTGAGGCTATCTCAGGCTAGATGATTTTATCTATACCTTTAGACCGTTCATTTTCACAACGGGGAAAATAAGTTTAGCGTCATATTAAAATTTCTTATTCTTTTGTACTGTAGCGTTGAATTTCTGACTCTGTGTCTTACTCTTGCCCTGAAAGAATATCGTAAACACGGTATTCCGGAAGGAATTATTCTCCTCTTACTATGTAGAAGTATAGTACATTTCTTTTCAGACTTAAGGAATTAATTTCTTGGTAGATTAGCGTCGTATATACTTCAGCACAGAAGAGGCCGGAAGAATTGCATAACACGAATATGTCTCGTATGAGCAGCAAATTAAGGAAGGATCACGTGGAATATAAGTAATTATTTACAAGAACGAAGAAGATAGAACTACAACACGACATGGGGGACACATTGCACCTGCGTTGGAGATGTTTAAAAGGATTGCCCAAATTCAAGCGTTGCCGTGGGAAACGACGAAAGATGTATGTACGGCTGGAAATTTTGTACCCTGTTCTGAAGAATGCCGAAGGCACAAGTAATTAGCTCAGAGCCGCTTGCGGTGGAGCTACAGCCAGAGGTCGCGCACCATGTTCGAAGAATGCGGAGGACATCAGTAATAGCTTAACTCGCCAGTGGTCAGGCTGTAAGGAGGACATCGTTAGTGAACGGCCGAGCCAGGAAGGACTTCTCGACTAATTATGTTAATTAGCAGCACTCGACACTTCGAAGTGGAAAGCACCACAGAGCGCCGCAGTACCAGGATGAGGAAGGAAGAAAAAACGAAATTAAAGCATGAGATATTATTGGGTGCCGAGATGTACTAGCGTTTAAAAATGCTTTTATACAGTGGGCACTCAAATGAAACAATAACAATGCTTTTATGTGCTTGAGTGTTGATATTTAGTTAAGTATTTCGGAATTGCGTCGTGACATTTATGCCTGGTGAGGCATTCCTGAAATTCGAATGCAAGTTCCTGTGAATTTTGACTAGGCAAATTATCACATTGGAATATTGAAGCCGTATTTTAGGCATCTCTATTTATACGTGAAATAAAAATTAAAAGAGATTACGTCGGATAGCCTTTGAATGATACGTACGGTCTTCAAAGAATATGAACCCATGGAATTCTCGCACTAATGATAGTGGTTACTAGGAGAAAATAAAAATATGAGCTGGTGTCTGCCAGAGTTTCTACGTCGATGTCAAGGAATACTGAGATTCTACGTCGAAATCGAGGAATACTGAGAGGAGTTCCACTGGATTCCACCGCGCATACAGGATACCACCGCCGGATATACCTCGGACTCTTCAGGATTACTTCGTAGGATGCAGAACCCTATCGCGAAGGGAAACTGCAGTGAAGGAAATTATCGACGATTCGACTCGTATTTTCCGCCAGATCAATATAACTTACTGACGTATCGATTTGTCTGATCAACGAATCGACGTTCATGAGTAATCTGGCGATTAAAAAACTGAGTTGAATAAACCTCATAAAATATATGTGAAACATTGCACTTAACATGATTTGGTGGTAATTTGAATCGTGATAATGATACATCTTACAGAATGGAATCGTGAAGTTAGTGTGGTGTATAGAAATTTCATACGAGTCTGGATATGGGGCTCGCAATACTTCCTCCTGAAATTAAGTACCCATCTTCAACGCGTGTGTGAAGCTATTGAAATGGCAGAAGAGAAGCATGAAAAGAGAGCAAATTAGTCAGCTATACCAAAGGAGTGAACATCGAACCGTCAACTACAGCGGCAAGGATTTGGAGAACAGAAAACGCAAGCGTAAATTGAAACTACGAGACATAAAATCATCGATACTTTAGGATGTCTGAGGAGTGGGAAAGGTGCCCGTGAAATTTTGTGAATGTTATTAGGGTTAAGTACTCAAGTATTTAGTACGCACTTTACTTCGGCGGGAAAAAACAGACACATCGGTTAGAAGAACACGACACAATATATCACGCTGTGGCTGATAGTAATGATTGTAGTGTTAATTGTAAGGTACCCTGTTTCTGCGGAAGAATGTTTAGATGATAATGTGCTTAAGTAGAATTTACCATGTGTGTCTTATATGGGCTGCATACCGTAGTACTTATTATTCAATAAATAGCTGAAAGCTATTTAAAAAAAAAAAAAAATTGTCAGGCCAATTTTTTTTTAACTCTAGGAGGGCCGTCCTGTCGAGAATCTGTTCAGAATGACCAAATTCTTGCGAATTTAAAATGAAAATTCTTGTAATCACATTTTTGCGAATTTAAAATGAAAATTCTTGTAATTGCGTAAAAAGTTGTGTCTTGAAATATCTCAGAAAAACCCAGCAGCCAGAGGGGTCGCTTCAACATGAATGTTTTATGTCGCTTCAACATGTATGTTTTTACGCCTGTATGTTTTCTTTCAACTCGGCAATGTTAGGAGGCTGTGATAAGGTGCGAGAGCCAAACGATGTATGTTTACAGTGTGTCTTGTTTCTGGAGGGGCCTATGTTGTGGTTATGCGAGCGAGCCTTGGGAAACTCGATACGGTCGAAAAATGCCTACCCAAGCGCGAACAAAGTCGCCTTGTAGTCAAAGATAAATCGAGACACTCAGACCGAGAGAGTCGGCAAACCAACGGTCGGTTCGAAGGAGCTGAGCGTGAGAAGAAAAATGATGCTAAGAAGGAAATAAAGGCAAGCGGCGGCACTACCAATTAGAAAAGAGGTAGGCGGGCACTCCGAGGCTCCTAAGATTCTCATAGGCCGAAGGTGAGAGTTCTCAACCCTCGAAGAGAATGCGCCAGGGCTCAAGGCGTCGGAGGAACAATGGACAGTTCGACCGGCGTAACCGTAACGTGAGGTGCAACCAAGAAACGCGGGGTGTGTTCACAATAACAAGCGTGCTTAATGCAATAATAAGAAAAGTGGCTATATTGAAAATTATACTAAGTTTCACGCTATAATGTAATCCAGAAAGTAACACATTCTCGTTTCACTTGCAGAAATTTTACGTGTTCTAGTCACCACGTTCTCAGAGGGGAAATTTATCAAAACATAACCCACCGTGGGAGTTATTGATGGAACATGGAGATGCTGCACTAGAAGGGAGGGTAAGAGATGCATTTAAAAAAAAAAAGAAAGAGTAAAGATAGTGTTGAGATAAATATTGCGATAATTCATTGTCATTCACACACTGATGCGCTTAAAAGTAACAAGTTAAATTTTTATCTTTGACAGGCGGGACGGTAATTCAGTCACACATCTGAGGATTGATCAGCTCGAATGAAGGGAATCAACGTGTGAACATGCTGAAACGAAATGAGCAAGATAACGTCCTCACTAGACATTTTCTGAACAGTACATAAAATAGGCCTTTGAACTGAAGCGAGTCGCGGACGAATTTAGTGGTTGAAGTGACCTTCGCCTACTGGGCTGCTGGGGCGCTGAGACATTGTAGGCATTATTTGTGTTGTGTTTGGATGCATAAGCAATCTGCGGTTAAAGGCTGGCCAGCCAAATTTCTGTGTAATTATGTGCAGTAGGTCATTTGACGTATGCTATTTGCTTTCATTACTTAATTGGAATTGTTCCTAACACCAATCATTGTGTGTGCGCTCATTGATGTTTGTATCACGTATAGCTGGGAATTATAAATGTTAAGCATAATTCACCCTGTGTATCATGCCCCACAATATTAGAAGCAATCCATCGTAATGCAACGGAGGGCGCCCAGAAAATGCGCTGCGTAAGTGGGTCAGCGATCCCCGGTGAGTACCTTTATTTTAGTATATGTGCTGTAATTGCCGATGATAATTCATTTAATTTGTGTTGTGTATATAGCCTGGAGGTGTGCCATTCCTCTATTCCGAGAACCTGATCTTCTTGTTAATGAATTGTTAACAAGGAGGTGAAGGGAACACTTCTCGTGACACAACGGAAGTGACGGAAGGAAACGTGAACGGCAAATATTTTCGAAACACATTTTTGGTAAAATTTTGAGTTTAATCGAATTAATTTGGTCTTGTAAATTATAAAAATAATTACATTTGTATAATTTAATTTTAGGATGTTAGTTTTTACAGTTTTTAATATTTTATGAAATTAGGCTGAAGTGCGGCTGAGGGCGATCACTACAGCTACCCTCCCCCCAAAGGAGACCGAAAGGTCTGGTAACAGTGAAGCTGTTACTTGTAAAGTGCAAGTCAGAAATACGAAGGAAAGATTCCAAAAGATGCTTTGACAGAAGAAAATAGATGAAAATAGTGGAAGGTGAACTGTGGAAATATGAAAGTTTCAGCTCGGATCCCGAACTGGGACCATAAAAAATCTGTGAGGTTAGCATCACTGGGAATACGGTGCCAGAGTATCCGCCGACATGGAGGCGCCCGAATTACCTGATTCCGACTGCGTTCTTTGAACGGTGTAACGGGGAATCTAGAATTGGTCGACTTCCACGACTTTAGAAAATTCAAAGCGAACTAAGACGTACGAATTTGTTGGCTCGACAGGTGTTGACCTGAGGCGAAGTCGTAGTCTAGGTTTTTATAGTATGCCATAGTACAAAAAAAAATCAGTTCCTTACTTTCCCAAAACATATATGCCGGTTAAATACAGCAAATGTGCGACGTAAGTCGTTTGTACAGCCTCCCTAGGCAGCGTGCGTGCTCCTCAGGCGTCCCCAAGGCTACAAGCACACCGACCAGACGGCGATACAAAAATTGGGAGATCGGGTAAGAGCTTGGTATTTGGTATACGGAGGAACTTACAAAAGACCAACGGTGCACACCCGGCAGTCCTTTGCAACGATCGCAGCGTTGAAATTTATGTTTGGGGAACATATTTGAAAAAATAAGTCAATTGCTCAGAATGACAAGTTGGTGTTTCGTACACGTTATTTAATTTGGTGCTCCAGTAGCAATGGTGCTGCAGTAGCAATGGAAATTGCGAAGGGTATTAGTAAGGAGCTCCAGTAGCAATGGAAAAATAATCCTAGAAGGTCTCCTATGGTTTGCTTCAGTAGCAATGGAAATGCATGAAGAGTTTTTTAAAAGTTGGCTTCAGTAGCAATGGAAAAAACATGAAGAATTTGTTAGAATAGGCTGCAGTAGCAATAACTTATTATTAGGGAAGAGTTTTAAAGAGGAAAACTTTGTTTGATTACTGAGAATTAGAGGAAAAGGATGGAAAGGAACACTACCTCCTCCAAGGTTCAACATGCAACAGCTGCAAACAGCCTCGACATGCGCTCAAAAACCTCCAGATGACGGCTGCGGCAATTCAATTGTTTGATTATTTATCTAGCTCTGGTATGAAATCTGGTCACCAGTATGAAGTTCTCACAATGGGGAACTAATTGAATTTGACTTTTAAAGGTTGAATATCGAGGAATTTATCGATTTCACAAGGAGATGTTCTTTTACAAAGGCGGGTCACCAGTGCTCCTGGTAGAGCACACTTAATAGCTAAATGAATGGATTACGGCCTCTGACTCAGAAGGAGTTAGGCGGTATTCGGACGCAATATTTCAAGCGTCTACAATCAACAACAAAACTACCACAAGCCAACACCGGGGGAAAATGAGAGAATAGTTTCACTCGCCGGTATGGGGTTTATTGAGGAGAAGGTTGCACTCCGAAGAGCGAGGCTTGATTCTTGTTCGAGAGACGATCTTGGGGAGAGTCCGAGGTGGTTGCAGGACTTCAGACGATTCGTTCAGCTCAGGCTTGTGAAGCGCGTGCTGGAGTGTGAAGTCGATGATGGTGTAAGTGTGGGAGGTTCCGACACTAAGTGAGTGATGAATTGAGTGCTGAGTATGGGATTTGTTACCGGTTGGGAAAACTCGGTAAGAATGGGACTCTCGACCCAATGGTCTCAACTGGAGATTTTAGTGGCTTAGCTGCAGGGATGCAGGCCTTCCAGTATGGCGAAATTTGAATATGAGGAGAAGCTTGGAGGGAACACTTGGAGGAGGTAAGCTCCTTAAATTAAGAGGTTAGGGTTTGGTTTCATACGTGTTTGTGAGTGCTTGAATGGTCCCGTCGATCCTGTGAGGGAGCAGGTGACTTGGAATATTTTGAACACAAAATTTGAGTCTATTCATACACATGTGCAAGACTGGTGCATCTGCTGCTCACAGAGGAACAGTGGAAGAGTCTAGTGCTAAGTCAGTTCCGCAGCTCTAGCGCCCGAGTTGCGGCCTGAATCATCTTAACACCCAGAACCGGTGTTCAAGACCAACTGGTAAAAAACTCCACTGATATCACAAGCAGCAACACAACTGAGTATATAATCGTTATGTAATTTGCTAATGGAATTTAATTATACTTGTTTGGCTTCCAGGTATTCCAAAAATAGCCAGCCAACTGCTGTCAGTTGGCGGTTGTAACTTGAGTCAAAAGCAAAACTACACTCAACACTCAGCATGAGACTTGAAGATTTAAATTTCCCGTACAGGGACTAATTTCTAAAGGCAAGACATGATTGAGTATGAACTAACAACTAGAAGTAAAAATAAGGTACAAAAATGGCATGAGAAAAGGTGAGGACTCTTGTTCTCTATAATTTAGATGAGCCAGAACTGCTTCTGGCGCAGAAAAATTACATATAAAAAGGCACAACAGAATAACAAACCAACTGAAGCTGGAAAGCAAGTTACAGTGACTTAGCAAAAAAGCTAACAACGCTCAATTAAATTCAGGGAAGTAAAATTGGACTTTCTCACAAATGATCTTTGTGGACAGCAAAGTGTCTTAAAACGCTATGTTCAGCACTAAAAAATATCTAAGGAGCTAATGCCAACATCGTCTAACACTGACAGCACAATACGGTATCATCGGAGAATAGTAAACACGAAACAAGAAAACAATGGCAAAGATGGGGCAGTGAGCTTGAGGCTGGTGCCTAACTAACACCGACACAAAGGAAACATAGTGCATGTTCACAAAAATGAGCTCACAACACATAGACAAGTTAATATATATACTAAAATACTTAATATTAACACTTGATACTTACAATTGCCCGCTCTGGGTTCAAGCACTATTCAGGAGGATCTGTACGAGAATGACGCCTCTGCCTGAAAAGTAGGCCTTATATGCTCTTTTGAGCGGAAGCTTGCGAAATGGTTCTACGCGAATGTTTCCAACGGAAGTGACGGAAGGAAACGTGAACGGCAAATATTTTCGAAACACATTTTTGGTAAAATTTTGAGTTTAATCGAATTAATTTGGTCTTGTAAAATTATATAAATAATTACATTTGTATAAGTTAATTTTAGGATGTTAGTTTTTACAGTTTTTAATATTTTATGAAATTTGGCTGAAGTGCGGCTGAGGGCGATCACTACAGCTACCCTCCCCCCAAAGGAGACCGAAAGGTCTGGTAACAGTGAAGCTGTTACTTGTAAAGTGCAAGTCAGAAATACGAAGGAGAGATTCCAAAAGATGCTTTGACAGAAGAAAATAGATGAAAATAGTGGAAGGTGAACTGTGGAAATATGAAAGTTTCAGCTCGGATCCCGAACTGGGACCATAAAAAATCTGTGAGGTTAGCATCACTGGGAATACGGTGCCAGAGTATCCGCCGACATGGAGGCGCCCGAATTACCTGATTCCGACTGCGTTCTTTGAACGGTGTAATGGGGAATCTAGAATTGGTCGACTTCCACGACTTTAGAAAATTCAAAGCGAACTAAGACGTACGAATTTGTTGGCTCGACAGGTGTTGACCTGAGGCGAAGTCGTAGTCTAGGTTTTTATAGTATGCCATAGTACAAAAAAAAATCAGTTCCTTACTTTCCCAAAACACATATGCCGGTTAAATACAGCAAATGTGCGACGTAAGTCGTTTGTACAGCCTCCCTAGGCAGCGTGCGTGCTCCTCAGGCGTCCCCAAGGCTACAAGCACACCGACCAGACGGCGATACAAAAATTGGGAGATCGGGTAAGAGCTTGGTATTTGGTATACGGAGGAACTTACAAAAGACCAACGGTGCACACCCGGCAGTCCTTTGCAACGATCGCAGCGTTGAAATTTATGTTTGGGGAACATATTTGAAAAAAATAAGTCAATTGCTCAGAATGACAAGTTGGTGTTTCGTACACGTTATTTAATTTGGTGCTCCAGTAGCAATGGTGCTGCAGTAGCAATGGAAATTGCGAAGGTTATTAGTAAGGAGTTGAAAATATGTTGAAAATATTACAGCTAGCGATGTAAAACAATACTTTTCATGTCTTTTAACCCCGATGTACTCTTTGTGCCAGTACTATTAGCGCAAGTAAGAAATATCATAACCATTTTGTGTTTTGTGATAGCAAATATTATCGTTGGGACACCTTACATAGGGATGAAAGATCGGATGTGGGCTTCCACCGGATGTAAGATATAAACAAATGTGAAGCGTGACCAAGTGTAGAGGCATGACCGGATGCGGGGCATCACCAGAGGAGGGAGTGAAGTGCTGTCGGATGGGCGAAGGAATTTTTGGATTTTGGAGTTGATAATTTATTAGAAAAAAATAGGCTCCATTTCCATTCCTGGGCACCACAGATGAAGCACTAGTAATTGTGGAAAGCAACCTCATTCCCTTGCATGGAACCATCAGTTGTGATGCTCATTTTATTCGACAGGAATAAGTAAGATCAATATTTGAATGACTTAGCGCACGTACAATAAGATAAATTTTCACTTCCTAGCAAAAATTACAGGAATCGAAACTTAGAAATTGAAACACAGAAACTGAAACTTAGTGCCGCCTTCCAAATGCAAACGATCCTCTTATACGTATTATTGTTTATTTTTTATTAACTTGTGCTTCTCCCTTAATCCTGTGTCGACAACTATCATGTGTATTACGATAACGATGTATGAATAGCAATTAAGGATCTAAATCATATGTTCCAACACTTAACATGGGTGTTACGATAACCATGTATAAATAGCAATTAAGGGTTTCTATGTTAAGGTATTGAAAGCATTTTTCGCTTTCATTTTCAAAACTTGTGCGTACTAATGAAAGTGTTTTTCAAATGAGCGTCGCGAGGATTGGGCTCTCTTAGTTCAAAATCAGATTAGGCAAGGAAAGGAACTCAATTTTGTTGTACTTTTCTATCAATCATTTTGTTTCAACATTCTTCACGGGTATTACGATACCAATGTGTTATAATCATTTAAGGATGTTAATGTTAAGGTGTTTTAAAAACCAATGTATCGACATTTTATGTTTGTACTTTATTGGAAATAAAATGTTTTTCTTTTTCTTTCTTTCTTGTCTTTTCTCTTTGAAAATTACATATTTTTTTATGAAAGTTATATAGTTACATGTTTTTTTCTGTTCTAAGGATAAAATGTTGATAATTGTATATATCTTTTTATTCGTCCATTTTCCAAATAGAATGAGTAGTTTTGATGGCCGGAACTAGAGACTACATTTCGAAATATAATATAGTCATTGCAACTGTATCCTCCCAATGATCTCACAAAAAATCACCTAATACCACGCTCATTTCTATGTAAAATGTATTTCTGACTTTTTCATCGTGTTTTTCACGCTTTTCTACCGTAGGTATCGAAGTTTAATAGAAAAAATTGCTCATCTGAATTATAGAAAATAGAGCCTTCACCTTTTCTCATATTTACTCTTGGTACATTATTGAATTACCTCAGTGCTGTAGCTATTTTATTTCTAGCTGTTAGTTCATTTAGATTACATACTCAGTTGTGTTGCTGCTTGTGATGTCAGGATAGAGCTTATGACCAGTTGGTCTTGAACACCGTTTCGGGGTGTTAAGATGATTCAGGCTGCAACTCGGGCGCTAGAGCTGTGGACTGACCTTAGCACTAAACTTCTGCCATTGTTCTTCTTGTAAGCAGCAGACTGCAGCAGTCTTGCACATGTGTATGAATAGTCTCGTTGTCGTGCGAATTAATCCAGCTCGATGTTCCTTCACAGGATCTACTGGACCACACATTCCACGCACTCACAAACACGTTATGGAGCCAAACCCTAACCTCTTAATTAGAGCCACTCTGCATTAAGAAATCAAGGAGCTTACCTCCTCCAAGTCTCCTCCTCCTCCTCTCCAAACTTACTAAACTGGAAGGCCTGCATCCCTGCAGCTAAGCCTCTAAAAATCTTTACTTGAGACTATTGGGTCGAGAGCCCCATTCTTACCGAATTTACTCAACCGTTAAGCTTTCCCACTTAGCGTCGGTACCTCCCACACCTTACACCATCCTCAACTTCACACTCCAGTACACGCTTCCACAAGCCTGAGCTGAACGCATCGTCTGAAGTTCTTCAACCGCCTCGGACTCTCCCCAAGAACGTCTCACGAACCAAGAATCAAGCATCGCACTTCGGCGTTCAACCTCAACCTCAATAAACCCCAAGGCAAGATAGTCTGTTCTCTCATTCTCCATAAGTGGTGGTTGTATTGTGGTTTTTATTGTTTCTTGTTTGAATATTAGACGCTTGAAATATTGCGTCCGAACACCGTTCTAAACTCCTTCCGAGTAAGTGGACATATCAATTCATATAATTTTTGATGCCTTCCCGGGCGTCTGGTGACCCTGCCTCATCACTGAACACCAACCTTTGTATATTCCAAATTCTCAACCTTAACCAGCGAAACTAGAACTTTAAACTGGCGATCTTTTTTTACTTCTTGCTCTTCAAGCTTGAACTAATAAACAGAAGTTTAAAGGGTTAAAAAAAATTGGGAGGTAATGGGTTAAATGAAAAAAATTGTGTAAATCGAACCTTATTGGAATAAAAATGAAACATTTAAACTCTTGTGCTTATTGATATTGTATGAGTAATAATACTTGTTCACTGTTCATAATATATGGAAAAGAATATTTGAAAAACGTGTGAGCATAGTCTTGAATAACCATACTTCATACCATATTCTTTCATTTCTAACAAAATTATTCTTAAAAGCATTAAAAAATAACTTTATTTTATCTTATGACGAAAAGAAAACGTTACAGTATTTTTACGGCTGAGAGTTAAAACTCTCTTAAGGAGACCGTCTGGGTAGAAATCAGGATATGTGTTGATTTTCTGTTTTTATATGCATCTTATAGAGGATTTTCTTGCGCTTCCATTGGTACTTTCCGTTTACGTCTACTCCGAATAGTGCGCCCACCAGAGGGAAGGAAAGCGATGGGGGTGGAGTGACCTTGAACCCTCCCCCCCCTCATTATTGGGAGTCAATTGAGCGTTTCTCTGCGGGAATGGCATTATAGTTCGTTCATGGGCTACTCAAAGTGGTTCCATTATTCAAACGAAACATTCTAAGGCTGAATAAATATTTTTTATGAAATTTTGACAATTTCAGAATTTAGCTGTTCTGCCGTATCTATGATACCGCAGCTTTCCTCCATAGCTCGATGACAGCTGCAGTATCATAGCTACAGCAGTGGTGAGCACACCAATCCAAAGGGCTTGAAAAGAGCTATAAAACAAAGGAGTTGAATAGACAAAAAAACGTATTTTGGTGGAAAAAAATTAAAATTAAAAATTTTTTTTTGTCAAGAATTACACCCATTCCCTTTTGTTGTTTATTTTTTCCCAGAGTTACAGAGCTACAGCAATGTAAATTATATTAATCAAAAGGGCTTGAAAAGAGCTACAAACGCTCAAGAGTTCATTGTAGAAAACCCTGTTGTTCAAAAGATAAAAAGAAATTTTTTTTTTGTGAAAAAACACGTTTTTCTGGAAACTTGATATTGGTTTCTCAAATCTATCTCCTTCCACAATTTTAGAGCTACAAGAATGGTTTATATACCATTCGATAGGGCTTAGCAAGGTGTATCCATAAGCAATAGCATTTTTTGATACATTTATTGTTTTGAAAATTACACCACATGAAAAATAAATGAAAAATACATAATTTTTTTTTTTCAATTCCCAAAATCCACAAAAAAGAAGTTATCAAAATTCTCTATTGCTTATGGTTATATAGACATATAAGCAATCTAAAAACGAAATACTGGTTCTGTAACTTCAAAATTGTAGAAGGAGATAGATTTTACATAACCCCCTTATTTTATCATATTTTTCAAAAAAAAAAAAAGTGCAGCTACAAAAATTTTGTCGAAATAACAAATGATCTATGCATCATTTCACACCTACTGTGACAATTTCAGAGAAATCCATCCATAAATAACGGACTTTTTTTTTACCCAGACGGTATCCTTAAAAGTGAGGTCCATGAGTGAGGTAGTCAGCTGGAGTTGTGCTAGCGTGATGTAACGTGTTACTGCATTGAAAGCGAATAAAACAGCGTTGCCTCAGGCCCTCAGCTAATACTGTGGCTGCGAAATCAAATCGAGTTTAGGTTTAGCTAAATTCTCTAATCACCTCCGCGAAGATTAAGTTGCAATTGCATGCTGTTTGTTAGCATTAAAAGTGAACCGAGTAATTCATAGAGCACTTTTAATCACGCTTGTCAACCAAGTGCCTGAGCTGTAATATCTCGCAGCCTATTCTTTTACTCATAGAATGGCCCCATCTGTCTGCAGCCTTCCGACTTTTTCTCCAAGTCAGCATCCAGCTGAAAATGTATACATTAATAATTTCTCTGTTTGCAGAAGAATTTTCACAAGAGCTACGATCAAATATCTCCTAAAATTAGGTTGTATCTCTACTTAATTACTCTTTGGCAGTAGGCCTAAACAGCGGTTCAAGTGCAAGATACTGAGCGAACAGGACGTGGTGGCTGATCACTATATCTTTGACTTAGAACTGGCAAGTAATCTTATTACGGAAGTCTTTTTATTTTGTTTTTGATAACCAATTACTGTGGCAAGTCAAGGTGCTATCACTTATTCTGCTGGGGCCTTTTGGCCCATAGTCCAAGTAGGTTCTGAGCAGCACCATCTCCCATTGAACCGCACTTACCACATTCCCTGTTGAAAAGCAATCTAAATAATTATTAAATTTTTTTTTCAGTTACAACAACCCATGGAAGTGTCACAACTAGCAAACATAACAACAAAATTACAAAAAGTGCTCCCCAGACTTAAAATTGCAATGCCAACTAATGGAAAAATTCCAAAGGAGCTGAAGGTTCTCCATAAAAAGGAAGAGAGAAACCTCACCCACACTCACAGCCAGTCAGAGGAAAACATGGAAGCAATGCTTCTAATAAAAAGAATTCTGGTAATGTTAGGATCCCCCAGTAACTGGATCACAGCCCATTCAAGCTGAACCAAAAGACTCAGGCTTTCAAAGGAAATTGCAGGACAATCCAAGTCAAATAGCTGGTTCATATACAGTCAAAAGAATACTTGAAAAAAGTCCAGATGCTTCCTTTGAAGCCAATAACAATAAAAAACAAAATACTCATGAAGTCTCAAATATTTCAATTGATGAACTGTCTCTTTGGTAAATCTGAAGGATATGTCAGTTATCAATTTTTCACTTTTTGGTGCCTGAATCTAATTAATTGAATCAAAATAAACTGGTTTTCTTCTATGCACTTTCCGTCTCAAATGAGTATTTTACGATTTATAGCGGTAAGTTTAGTTTCGTCTTTGATGACGAATGCGCTCGAATAAACAGCTACTCATCGATTTTCGAATTTTTGTTGCTTGAGTCATGGTAATAACATCGAAATGAACAACTTTTCTTCTCTACACTTTTTTCGTCAAATGAGTATTTAACGAGGTATAGCGGTAGGTTTGGTTTCGTCTTTGATGACGATCGCGCTGGAAGCGAGTGCGCATTGCATTGTTGCTGTCCAACGTGCTCCTTGAATTACTTGCCGCTTCAAATACTGGAGTTGCGGCAAGTCATTTACCGCTATAACTAATAAAATACTGATTTGAGACGGAAAGCGCATAGAAGAAAACTTGTTTATTTCAATCTAATTAACTTCGCTTAGGCATCGAAATTTACAAAATCGATAACTGACATATCCTTCAGATTTACCGTCTCTTTCAATGATATTAAATCTTTCAGCAATTCTGTCAAATGAAAATTCATTTATAACTACTCAAGACAATTTTCCTAACAATCAAGAAGAGCTGCAACTACTCAAAAAAAGCTCTGTTGTAGAAAAAAGATCTGCCAAAATTAATTTGAATCTGGCAGAAAATGCTGATTATATGATGCCTCAATCTACTAGGCACATCATTCTCTCTTCAACTGATGAGCACATCAACCTCACAAAACTTAACCTATTCAAGGGGCAGGAATTGTTAAACAAAATTTAACCCATTCAAAGGGCAGGAATTGTTAAACAAAATTTGTGAACCAGTGAGAACATAGACTACAAAAGAACAGGAAGTTTAATTACCAATACAAAAACCCTGGAACAGATCAAAACTCTTCTAAGCATCAAAAACTTTTGCCATATACCTATTAAAACCCAGGTAGCCTGGGGAGCTTCCACATCATACGGAAAAATTTACGCTCCTGAATTTTTGACTCACTAGATGACCTGCTTGCATAACTTGCATCTTTGGGAGTAGTTGGAATCAGGAAAATATACATGGATCCTAAACGAGCATTTTCTCCAATCTTTGTTCTCACATTTCTAGGACCAACCTGCCCAGCAGAAATAAAGGCAGGATATTGTAACTATGAGGTAGACCCTTATTATCCTAGTCCAATATGCTGCATAAAATGCTGGAGATGGCACACGGCTTCTGTTTGCCGCAACAAGAAAATTTGCAGAAAGTGCTCTGCTCCAGATCATGAAAAAGAAATGGTACTTCAAACAACTTTCACTGTACAAATTGTAAAGGAAAACACACAGCCAGCTGAAAAGAATGCACAATCTATATCAAAGAGCATGAAGTATGCAAGCTCTGAGCTAGCAATCGGATTTCATGCAGCAAAGCTCGAAGAATTGTGTATTCTCAAGTACAAGATAGTTTTGAGGAAACTACTCCAGACATGCAATCTCAATGTACCCTCCCATCATTACCAAAAACTGTGCCTTTGGTCAACTTCAGAGATACACCAATGTTCTCACATGCTGCAGCCATGAACTTCAAAGGAAAACTAAGCACCCTACAAATAAAGGAACTCTCCAGGAAAAAAAGAAAGTACAGGCCAAGTGCAACACATAGAACATTTCAATGAAAATGAAGCAAATAAACAAACGCAGTACTCAGATCCTCCAGGATACAGCCACAGGGTCCTTAAAAATAACTCAAATGCCCCAAAAAACCCAGGCACACATGAACATGAAGCTACTCAAATACAAAAAAACAGCACCAACACTGAACAGCCAAATGCAACTTTTGAGATCCTCTTGAGAAAAACTATCCGGCAGCTACTACCAGTCATTATTAAATTACTTGTTGCAAATTCTATTACAGAGAAAATTGAGTGCCTGACTGAGCTTGGAAATGTATTAAATGCTGAAGAATTAATCATGGAAACGCATAACAAATTAAATATTACTTCATTAATTAGTTCACGATGAACCTCACTATATTACAACAGAACTTGCGAGGTTTTTTTTTCCAGACTTCCGTTCTTACAGGTAATGGCAGAGCAACATCAACCCACAATTATATGTATCCAGGAGTCCCACCTGAAGCAAAACAGACAAACTAAATTGAGAGGTTACAATGTTCCCTATAGAAAAGAACGCACTGAAGGTCAAGGAGGTGTACTTACTTTCATTCATTACAGCATTCCATCCATACCCTTGCATTCAAACAGTTTATTAGATATGGTTGCATGCCAAGTTTTTGTAAATGAGAAACCCATTACTATTATGAATGCATATTTTCCTCCAACTCTTGAACTGAACTTCCAAAAACATAACCTTGAAGAGCTTAACAATCTAATCACAGGTTCCTTCATCATTCTTGTGGATTCAAATGCTCATAGCCGTTTGTGGAGTTCTGACTACATTGATATAAGAGGACAACTAATTGAAACCTTGATCACAGAAAGTCACCTTGTATTACTCAACAATACCTCCCCAACTTTCCTATCTTCAGCAGGAACGTACACATACATAGACTTGACTATTGTTTCAGAGGCTCTATACCCAATGCTAACATGGAAAACACACCCAGTTACTGCCACAAGTGATCATTTCCCAGTGTGGGTTGAAGCAAACATTGAAGTCCCTAGAATAAAGGTTCCCAAAAGATGGTTACTGAAATCTGCAAATTGGCCAAAGTTTCAAGCAGCACTAAAATTTCCAGACTGGTCCAATAAAACAGTTGAAAATACAGTATAATTACAAAAGCTATAATAAGTGCAACAAAAGGTACAGTGAATATGAGCTCCAGCATTATTACCCAAAGAAAAAGCAACTGCTGGCGGAACGAGAAATGTAAAGCAGCCCACAAAAATGATCACAATGCATACAACAGATATATTTTAAGACCAGGTGTTGTTGCTGCTTCAGTCATTGAGTTCCGTTTGAGGCGAGTGAAGCAGCGGCCTTACTTTTATACTTCTCTGGCTGTAGGTATCGGTGATACGCGGCGGAGAAGTAGGAACTTTTTAATGAATAAATTTACAATGACGCATATTACGATTACTGAACATATATAAATGAATAGAATCGAGGTTTGAGGGGTAACTAAGGTAGGGCACTACAATTACCCTCTCCCCAGAGAGAAAGTAGTTCGAACGATAAATTTAGTTAATCGAAATAATGATGATGCAGAGCGTTGCAACCGAGTGATGAAGCCGTGCGATGGAACCGAGCAATGAAGCCGAGCGATGAAGCCGTGCGATGAAACCAAGCGATGGAGCCGAGCGATGAGGCTGTGTCTTGAGGCCGAGCGATGAGGCTGTGCGATGAGGCCGTGCGATGAGGCAATGCGTTGAGGCCGTGCGAAAAGGCAGAGCGATGAGGCCATGCTGTAGGCGTTTGGCGGCTCGGTTGTGCATTTGTGCGCTTGGTAAAAGTTCTTGTGATAGCAGAAACCCAGCAAAAATTGCGACGAAGGCT
This sequence comes from Morinoia aosen, assembly GCA_030386875.1. Lineage (NCBI taxonomy): Eukaryota > Metazoa > Arthropoda > Malacostraca > Amphipoda > Talitridae > Morinoia > Morinoia aosen. The sequence goes on along the minus strand of CM059570.1, from coordinate 68,268,986 downwards.
GGCGCGTTGATTGCAGTTGGAGAGCAGAGATGGGTGCTGCTGGGCTCACCAGGTAGAAATAGGCAGGCAATGTAGAAGCACCGGCCTGAAGGTGAAACCGCTGGAGAGCTGCTTGATCACCAGTTGTCAGGGGCAGGCAATGAGGAAGCCTAGGTCCGATGGCACAGACTCCAGTCTCGCAAATTTCTGCACCGCCCACCCCTCTCCCTCCACCTCCTGTTGCTACATCAAGTTGCCATTTGCGCCAATTATTCAACTATATAGTACTAGTGAGGTTTATTAACCTATCTGTTCGTTATACAGTTATTATTAATCACTGAATTATAGTCACTAAAGTACTTACTAAGTGGATACTACAGCGGAATACCAAAGTTAACCCGCATTAAATCATTATAATAAGTTATGACAACGACCGCTAGTGTTTGGCCATTCAACCCTCCATCTCGGCACATAAAAACAGGCATTTTCAAACTTTTTTATGTTAACCTTGAACTAACTGAACTTGGCCTAACCTAACCCAACCTGACCTAACTTAACCTAACCTCTTAACCTAACTTAACGTAACTTAACCTAACCTAAATTTATTTAACCTAACATTTCTGTAGCTGCTCGGAGGTGGTGCTGTAGCTGCTTGGAGGTGGAGGGAGAGGGTTGGGCGGTATAGAAATTTGCGAGACTGGAGTCTATGCGGCCCAATTGCGAACCCGCTGTGAAGAGCTGCTGCTGCTGCCACGAATAGTAAGGGGCAAGTGATGTAGAAGCCTGGGCCCGTTGGTGAAGTAGCTGGAGGGCTAGTGATGCAAAAAAAATGGTTTTATTTGATTGCGTTTTGTTTTTGCAAAAAAACGTTTTTTTTTGTGTTTTTTTGTTTTTTTTTTGCACACCTAAATTTTGTTATGTATAAGACTGGGTTTTTTTTGGACACCTAAAATATATTAATATCCATGTTTTTTAGTCATTTTATTATTATAAAAACATCAAAAAGAAACCATACAGTGAAACTGGTGGCAGATAACCCACAATTACCTAGAGGCATCTAAGAGGAACAGCAGGAGCCACAGAACTTATATTGATGGAGTCAAAATTCATAGCTTACTATCTCTACTATGACTGATTTTATTTTTATATGACCAAAAAAATCAGACTTTGCAGAGATAATAAGCTCTGAATTTTGACTCCATCAATATAAGTTCTGTGGTAAGTTCTGTGGCTCCTGCTGTACCTCTTAGACTCCTCTAGGTAATTGCGGGTTATCTGCCACCAATTTTACTGTATGGTTTCTTTTTTATGTTTTCATTACAAAAAAATGACTAAAAACCACAGATATTAATATATTTTCTGGTACCAAATATAACCATGCTGTTTTTTTGCAAAGAATCATGACTAAAAAACTATATATTTTATGTGACCTAAAAAGCCCCATGCATTTTTTTTAAAAAAACATGTTTTTTACTAAAAAATTATGACTGAAAAAACATGAATAATAAATTTGAGACCAAAAAAATGTTTTTGTACTAAAAAATCATGACTAAAAAAACATGAATATATTTATGAGACCTAAAAAAATCCCATGCCGTTTGTATAAAAAATGTTTTTTTTTACAAACAATGATGTATAAGAAAACCTGGATATGAATATATATATTTTATGCGGCCAAAAAACCATGCTGTTTTATTTTATGTATTTTTCATAAAAAATCGTGTCTTAAAATCATGGATATTAACATATTTTATGTTACCAAAAAAATCATTGTTTTTTTAAAGCATGTTTTTTTATTAAAAAGTTATTATTATTCATTTTTTCGTCACGACTTCTTTGTAAAAAAAAACACCCCCCAGGGGGATACAATTATTGTATCTATAGGAACTAGCGCTCCCAGAGGGAAAATGTGAGGGCCCAAGCTGAGAGTTAGGTAGGCCTCCTTTTTGTTGAAATAAAATGTTTTTGTTATGTTGAGGACCACCTTTTTTTGGTTCACTGCTGTCCTGTTTTTCAGCACCTACTACTGTCTTCTTCAACTTTGATCTTGTTTCATTATCTTCCTTCCTCTCTTTGGATCGCATTTGTTGCTGGGTAGGGACGCTAAAACTAATGACTAATCTGTAAAAAAACATGGATATTAATTTATTTTATGTGACCAAAAACCCATGCTTTTTGAAAAAAAGATTTTTTACAAAAAACATGAATGTTTATTAAATTTTATCTGACCAAAAAAACATGAAATTTAAAAACCATGTTTTTTTCACAAAAAGTCATTAATATCCATGTTTTTTAGTCATGATTTTTTTTGGTAAAGAAAACATGATTTAAAAAAACCAGCATGGTTTTTTTGGCATATAAAATTTATTAATATCCACATTTTTAATCATGATTTTTCTGTAAAAAAAGATGTTTTTCAAAAAACAGCATCGTTGTTTATGGTAAAATAAAGTATATTAATATCCGTGTTTTTTAGTCATGACTTTTTTGTAACAAAAACATTCAAAAAACAGCATGGATTTTTTGGTCACATAAGATATATTAATATCCAATAGAACTGTACCAGGTCTTAGAATAAAATATCCACAAAGAATCTATTCACTCTATAAAACCTTTCGGAGACTAGCTCCATCCTCAGTAAGTCATTCAGTCAAATGTTCTTCAAAGGAACAGTGAAAATTCATTGTCCATTTCACCAAATTTTACTGAATGACTGAGGATGGAGCTGGTCTCCGAAAGGTTTTATGGAGTGAATAGATTCTTTGTAGGTATTTTAACCTAAGACCTAGTACAGTTCTAATAAACATGATTTCAACATTAACAGCATTCTTTGTTTATAAGTTTCTAAAGACAATTCGATTAAAGAAAAATAACTTTCCTGATATTTACATCTGTGTTTTTCTAGTCATGATTTTTTTTAAATGTTTTTCAACAAATATTTTTTTGGTCCCATAAAATATAATAGCCATGTTTTTTTAGTCAAGATTTTTCTGTTAAAGACAATGTTTCAAAAAAACAGCATTGGATTTTTAAGGTCACATAATTATAATAATATCAATATTTTTTATTCATAATTTTTGTAAAAATAACATGTTTTTTTTTAAAAACTGCATGGTTTTTTAGTCACATCTCTATCAATGACCATAAGTAAAGATATGTTATTATAACGCACCATTTTGGGAGTTGAAGGTCATTCACATGTATTGTAAAATAAATGAAATATCAAAGCATGAAACCGCAGAAAATGAAAAATTTCACAAAACCATGGAAAACCATCAATTAAGAAGTATGCTGTTTTATTTTGTAATTTGACATGAAAACAAATAATGTAATGTGGTTCTTTTTCTTGCTGAGATATTTTCAGACAAAATATTTGAAGAAAAACAAAATATCCACATTTTTTGGCCACGGTTTTTTGTAAAAAAAACGTGTTTTTTAAAAAAAAAAGACATGTTTTTTTTTAGTCACATCTCTGGAGGGCTGCTGCGGTCATCAGTTTTTAGAGCTGCTGGAGTCAATTTTTGAAGGGGGCCGGCCAAGTAATGCGTCAGCCCGACGGTGGTTCCGCTGGAGTCGGCAGAGTTGAGACTCCTCGATGGTCACTCTGGGTTCACCAATTGCAAGGCCATGATGGTTCTGGGGTCACAAATTGTAAGGCCAGGTGTTGTTGCTGCTTCAGCCATTGAGTTCCGTTTAAGCCGAGTGAAGCAGCGGCCTTACTTTCATACTTCTCTAGCTGTAGGTATCGGTGATACGCGGCGGAGAAGTGGGAACTTTTTGATGAATAAATTAACAATGACACATCTTACGATTACTGAACATAAATGACTAGAATAGAGGTTTGAGGGGTAACTAAGGTAGGGCACTACAATATAAATCATAGAGGAAATATAGGCAGGTGGATAGACTTTGAGGGCACTGACTAGTTGAAAATCCAAAATCCATCTTTTTATTTTTTTATTGTTCTATTTGATTGAGGAAGTCCTAAAATTCATTCCTGCTAAGCGGCAGAACGATCCGTCTCACCAAAGTAGGTCAAATGGGAGGTTTGAAAAGAGGGTGGAGGGTAGCTCGCCTGGCCAGCTTGTGCAGATATGCCACGTGAGCTCAGCTGGTTGATGCTGAGTGTCGGTTTGTTCATAATTAGGTATACATCTATCTGCTTGCAAGTCAAGACTTTTGAGATTTGGCAAGTTTGTGGGGAAATACTTCACTCGTGCAATTTTTGGAAAATACTTCGCTTTAGGAAATGTCTAAAAAACCGTTATCACTGTTATTCTTGAGCGTGAGAATGTCGACCAAAGTTTATCCGTGTGTGTAAGGACAATTCGTCACTGTTCGGTCGGAAAAACAAGCGGCGATTGTTTGGGGTAGAGGTAGGCGTGTCATATTTCGCGGCCTCAAGTGCGGCGAGCGCAGGCATAGAGAACGACGCACACACGAACACACGCACGATACAAGCGTACCCAAGCCGAGGCTTTGTAGGGCAAGGAGGCGGACGTGACGTCTAAACACAGGCCCGCACAACCGGAGCCAATCACCGCTCGCCAAAGCTATGACGCAAGAAGGTGTGTCTCAACACGCACCAATGAGAGTCCCAGACGTCAGAATAAGCAAGGATTCCGCCAATGAGGTTGCAGATGCTGCCTCTGTAGAATGGATATTTCGAGATTGATCTCGAAACAAGGAAGCGAAACGTATATAAGGAGGGTAGATGAAGCCTAGAGGGGTTTTTTCTTGAGTTATACAAGAAAGAGGCAAGTGATCTGAACCATCTGAGGGCACACCCAACGAAGCATTTCGGCTGCTGCCGGAATGCACCCAACGTGAGCGGCAAAATTTTAAATATTTGAGCAAAGTGAGCATCGAGGCTTCAAGAAAATAATTATCAACACCTGCAACCGTCAAAATACTGATGTGTAAGAGCGATCTGCTTGAAGCATATCAATGGAGCGGCAAAGTGCGCCAAGAACAGCCCCGTAACCACACCTCTGGAAGCAGTCCAAATGTTTGAACTTCAACACCAAGCTCGCAAGTGATTCTACAAGCAAATAACAACTGCACCGCCTTCAGAGTCTGCAATAATGCCGCCACTATGAGTCCTGCAATGTCAGGCAGACTCATAATTCAGAGCCTGAAATGGAGACCGAGCACAGCGCTTCCGCACTACGGTCGAGCAGCGAGCAAGAAGCAACTTCGGGACCGTGGGACGGTCTGCTGTGCACTACGTGAATTCTCAAGCAGCATCGGGAGTTCGTTAATTCATCGGCTAATCTGCACTATGTAAATTCTTCAAGCAGCATTGGAAGCGTATTAAATCATCGCGAACTACAATTGCAAGAAAGTGTTAATATCAAGTTAATGTTTGAAAGCTCAGGAAGGTGATTTTTAGGTGTGAGAGTTCTAGCACAGCCAGCACCTGTAATAGTACGCTCTGAGCGGAGAGTAATCCAATGTGATTTGTGTCATGTGGAAAATTGGCTCATGTTCGAGTTCTGTGTTGTGCAAGATGCGAGGTATATTGTATTTGGAACACCTTGTGGTAAGCAAAGCTCTTTGATTTTTACATTGCATTATTTCCAAATGTTCGTATTCATGCTAGCCCATTCATCGACTATGTTCCTGATTTTATGCACAGTGCGGAAAGTTATTTTGCCGTAATCCTGTAATTGTTGTGCTAGCGTTCATAGTAACAAGGAGAGCAAATTTCTCGTTCTTTGTGTGGCTCATTATGTTGCTCATGTTAACGCGTTCATCTTGTGCTCATGTTGGCCCAGTCATGCCGCCACGGAGCGTGCGCAAAGCACGATTTATGGCAGTCATCGGCCTAGACAGCCAAGGTGTGGTTTCCTCATTGTGTCGTGTGGGATTGCCATGTCGTTAAATCCATGCGCATGTTGCTATAACATTTCCCTGAGCTTAATCATTGCATTGAAATACTATGTGTGTCATATTCAAATCCACGTGTTTCCAAATAAATTCATGTAAATCTTCAATCCTTTTATTCTCCATGTCTGGTATGCAGGTGTACGCAAGCATGAAGGACAATATTATAAAATGTGTCCGGGGGTTGAGACTCCCCCTGCGTGCGTGATTAGTAACCCTTTTCACGTATCGCGACAAGTTGAATTCTCGGTACCTCTACCCCTCCCTCCCTTGGGAATAAGAAAGAGGGTGGGGGAAGCTCGCCTGGCTAGCTTGTGCAGATGTGCAACACGAGCTTGGCCGGTTGCCTCTGAGTGTCGGTTTGTTCATAATTAGGTATACATCTATCTGCTTGCAAGTCAAGACTTTTGAGATTTGGCAAGTTGAATTCTCAATACCTCTACCCCTCCCTCCCTCGGGAGTAAGAAAGAGGGTGGGGGGAAGCTCGCCTGGCCAGCTTGTGCAGATGTGCCACACGAGCTTGGCCGGTTGCCTCTGATTGTCGGTTTGTTCATAATTTGGAATGCATCTATCTGCTTGCAAGTCAAAACTTTTGAGATTTGTCAAGTTGAATTCTCGGTACCTCCATCCCTTCCTCCCTCGGGAGGAAAAAGGGGGGTGGGGGAAGCTCGCTCAGCATGCTCGTGCACATGTGCCAAATGAGCTGAGTTAGTTGTTGCTGACCGACGGTTTGTTCATAATTAGACATGCCTTTATCTGCTAGCAGATCAAAATTTTTGAGATTTGGCAAGTTGAGTTCTCGGTACCTAACTTGGTACTAATGTAGTTATATAAGCGTTTGGCTCTGCGTGGCGCTTCCATATCTTGTAAGAGGAGCCTACGAGGATGCTGTGGATGCCCCAGCTTATGCTCCTGGTGCGTTTTAGACATTTTTGGTACCACTTGTGGTACTGGGTCCTTCAAGGAACCACAATAACTTTCAAAAATGATATTCAAAACATCAACACTACCAATTTCTCCAAGAAATATAGCTTGCAAACAAAAAAAAACCTGTCTCGGCACTAAAACGCGTTTTCTGAGCAATACAAATGTCAATGTTCAAGCTTCTTCTCATTAAGTTTTTATCGTAGAGCAATGATTTTGGTTTCATTATATGCGCAAAGAGTTGCTGCATAGAGAGTCTGAGGATTATATTGAAATTCCTAGAAGATTTTCAGTTACTATAAAAAAATCTACGGAAAAATGAATGACGGTTTACATTTTTTTTTAAATTCTATAACAAATACATTATTGCCAATTTCAATTTAATCCTCTGACTCTTTATACAGCAGCTCTTTCCGCATTCAATGATACCTAAATCATTTCTCTACAATGACTACTTTTTGAGAAGAAGGGGCTTGAATATACCCCATTGTTTCATTCCATTTTTTTGTTATCTCCGTAATTATGGCAAAAATGTAAAAGTGCCCAATACAACCCTTATTCATTTTCTAAAATACATACGTATGCAAAATTTCATAGATCTAGATACCATACAAAAAACGGGACGGCCATTTTCTTGATTCTGACTATACGGTCCCCTTAAGAAGGCCAGGGCAGTTTTTAGAAAAACAGTGCTAGAGGAAAAAACAAACTGTTGGTGAGAGTTTGTGCAGAGCCTAAATGATAAGTCCCTCTAATGTAGTATGGCAAAAGATAAGGTCTATGAAAGGGCGCAAAAACAAGAGTCAAATAGTTTTCTAAAATTCTCAAGATCAAAACATTACATGTACCAAAGACATTGCAGACATCCTAGTTCAAAAATATGCAGACAATAGTAAAAATGAATGTAAAGACCCAATATTTAATAGTCACAGGCTAATTTGTGAAGCATCCAACATTTTGTTCAAAAGCACAACTATCCAGTATTATAATCGTCCTCTCACCTTTTCTGAGTTAAACAGAGCTGTGGATAATTCAAAAATTGAAACGTCTGGTCCTGACATGGTCTCACTAGATTTCATTAAAAATATGAATAATGTTCAGGAGACAAACTTACTGAATTTTTATAATAAAATCTGGACATCCACAAAACCAGACCAATGAAAAGAAGCCATTATATGCCCCTTACTAAAACCAGAAAAAATTTATTCGGAACCAAAATCATATAGGCCGGTGGCTCTGACGAATGTGCTGTGTAAAGATTTTGAAAAAATAGTCAACTGGACACTTCTTGCCTACTTAGAGAATAAAAAACTCATAAGTGAAACACAAAGTGGATTTAGAGCAGGACACTCAACCTTGGATGCACTCTCCCTGATAGAAAATTCCATCTGAAAAACTCATTTCTCAAGATTTCTGTATTGCTATTTTTATAGACATTAAGCAAGCTTTTGACACGGTATGGCATCATGGCCTCTTAAAAAAAACTTGAATTACTTAGACTGGAAGGAAATATCCCATATATAGTGAAGTCTTTTATCAGCAGGCGCAATAATAAAGTCAGAGTTAACTGCACGTTATCAGAGCCATGCAAATTAGATGCAGGAGTACCTCAGGGATCTGTGATTAGCCCTACCCTGTTTATTATTATGATCGAAATATTCCACGATCTGGATCCACAACTACAAACATCCCTCTATGCAGATGATGGCGCTCTTTGGCTCGAGCACACTGATGTACACCAGGCATTTGGCATCATGCAAAATGCATTAGATATTATTCTTGGTTGGTCACAATGCTGGGGATTCCAAATATCAGCAGATGAAGCTAAATACATGATCTTCACCAGAAAACGCTTGAAACCCCCTTACCCCTTAAGATATATGGGTGTAAACATAGAGCAAGTCAAGAAACTTAAATTCCTGGGAGTCACATTGGATGTGCAACTAAAGTGCAGCCCACATATTAAAGAAAGTACAAACAAATGTCAAAAAGAGATCAGACTTCTTTGTATGCTCTCAAATACTAAATGGTCTGCAAACTTCATAATTCTCAAGAAAATATATACCTCACGGATTTTGCCTAAGCTGGAGTATGCCAGCTTTTTTTGGGACACAGCATGTGCAACTCATCTCGAGCTGCTTGATAAGGTGCAGTACGCAGTTGCCAGACTGATGCTAGTGGCCCTTAGATGCACCAGAGTTAACAATCTTGAAGCGGAGGCAAACCTAATGCCTCTCAAGTACTCCCGAAAAAGCAAACTAAGCCAATATGCCATAAGAGTATTGGCATCCCAGGACACCCCGTGAGAACCCTGATACAAGATTACTATCCTTTCTTTGTTATAGAAAATAGCCCAGACCATCTTCCTGTTTTGAACGTATATATCATCACCTAAAAGAACTCAAGATAGAAACAGAGAACATACCATGCATAGAAACAGAAGGCAAATATGATATACCTGAGATTTGCTGCCAGCACAGTCTTAAACTGCAACAAAAGGAAACTCTGTCACATAGCCGTTGGGGACTCTTGTTTCGGCTCATGCAGGAGTCCCACGCCAACCGAAGGGAAATTTACACAGATGGCTGAAATCAAGAAAACAGAAGGGATTGGCCTATCTTTCCAAAATACCAGCATCATGGCAAGGTTACCAAATAGAACTTCAATTTTCACAGCTGAGGTAACTGTAATTCTTTATCCCATCAAATGTATAGAAAACAAACCTGGGGAATTTATTCTGTTTACCGACTCCTTCAGTTCTATTCAGTCCTTAAACCAGCTATTGCCCTCTAAGCACTTCTTAACAGTTAAAATCAAGAAGCTTATGCATAACCTACCACCAAACAAGTTAGTAATTGAATGGGTACCGAGCTATGTAGGTATACCAGGAAATGAAAAAGCAGATGATCTCCAAAGCAGCATGCAAGCTAAACACTGTTAGTTCCAAATTCCTAGCACATCCAGACCTCAAACCTTTTATCATGAACCATTTCAACCATAAATGGCAACAAGAATGGGATCTGAACCCAAAAGACTATCATGACATTAAATCTATAATAGAACCAACAGTAAGTACCTCAAGTCCTCAATACCCAGAAGACACCAAGAAATTCTTGAAAGACCTTGGTTACTTACTACTCAGTTAACTCCTGAGCATTTTTTCCTGAAGCTTCCACATCCTCGGTGCCAGTTGTGTGGATGTCAAATCAGCATACGTCATGTGTTAATTGATTGTCCTACGCATGATGTCCAAAGAATGTCTCAAAAAATGGGCAAATACAAATAACATAACCTTCAACTTAAAAACTCTTCTAAGCAACAAGTTTGGTTCAAAGCTGCTGCTTGACTTTCTGAAAGATAGCAAGCATGCCACTGAAATTTAAAATGGGCGAAGGAAAATAAGAAGGTATGGTTGACTTTTTAGACACTATGAAGGCTTATGATATCAGTTGGGATTCTTTGGCACTCTGAGGCCCTACTGAGAATAATAATTCCAATTTATAAATTTAAAGGATTATTAGTAGTATGCTTGAGAATGTCAAGGCAATCTACAGGCACAAATGTTCTTAGTTTCTCTTGCTGCTTGGTTTGAATGTCAGTCTTTAAAAGAGTATTTTGGGGTTTAAAAAAACTTGGTTGTTTAGTGTTAGCTGATGACAATTAGCGCTCCCAGGGGGACTATGTAAGGGCCTGAGCTGAAGGTTAGTTAGGCTTTATTTTTGTTGAAATAGAATAGGTTTTCATTTTGTTACTGACCATCTTTTTTCGGTTCACTGCTGTCCTGTATTTCAGCACTTCCTACTTTCTTCTTCAACTTTGATCTTGTTTCTTGAACTTCTTTCTCATCTTACTGTTTCTATGCCCTTTCTGCATGGATTCCACGTTCCCTTAAACTCCGTACTAAATGGTGCCTTCTTCTTTCCTCTCTTTGGATCGCCTTTGTTGCGGATAGGGAGGCTTAAACTAACTAATAATCTAATCTAATCTAAGTCAAGTTGTCAGTGCTATATTTAGCATCAATGGTCAATATTGAGTTTAATGTTGTCAACAATTTTAATAATTTCATTGCCAAGATAGATAAGTCTTCTAAAGTTGTAATAAGTCACTACCATTAATAGGTCACTAATACTTGTTGCAAACTGCAGAGGGCCCAAAACGGTTTTTCCCCCTGCAATATTCAAGAATTATAAAGGAATACTTCCAAAGTGAAATAAGCATTGAGGTATTTACTGCATGTTTATAACGTTTGAATAAATATTAATAGCCCATAAAGTTTTGGGAATTTACCCCCTCCCCCTCAGAGGCAAATTTTTTAAAATTTCCATTTCTCAGCCAATATTGTACATAGCGATGATTAGTTTTTGTTGTTCGATTCAGAATGAACATATCTACAAATTTCCGAGACAGTTTCTTGATATCGTTTCCAAATTTTTTTCCAAAATTTAAAATTCTCAAAACCCATTTTTTTACAATAAAAAATTTTTTAATCAACTTATCTAAATACTACTTCAAAGATTTATAGTATTCCCGCTGATCTTTAGGATGCAAAAAATTGATTTCCAACATAGGTGAAAAACCAAAGCTGGAATTGCCCCTCAAAGTTGAAAAAGCATCTTTGGCCAGAGGGAACAGCTGCATTTGATAATTTGATATTCTAGGCATTTCACTGGAGAGACAAGCACAAAACTAAGACCACTAAATTTCTCTAATGAATGGACAGTTGTTTAAAAATGAAGAAAAAATTTTTGGAGCAACCAACCACAGCTAAGCAGAGCCGCAGCTTGTCTCTCTGGGCGCAACAGCGTGGGAGGGGGTAATTATGGGGGTTTGGGTTGCCATTGATGACGTTTTTATGCGATAGAGGAAGGGTTCAGGAGCATTTTCAAGCAATAATCTCATTTTCAGTTTTGGGCCCCAAAAAACCTTTCGCTCGCCTTAACCTTACATCTGTTTGTCATCCAAATCTGAAAAATTTGTTCAAAAAGGGTGTTGAACCCTGGAACTCTGTTTTCTTCAAAATCCCTAATAATAACTAACTCAATTCCAGTTTGCAATGCTAAATAGTTTTTACCATGCCAAAGTCATTATTTGTAGAAGAACTTCTTGCTTGGATTTATCTAAACCTTAGCTAGCTCAAATGTACTCTTCCAGATGGATAATAAGTAACTTTGAGCACTTCAACATGAGATATCTTCTTCAGTCATTTTACAACAGAATAACATATTGCATGCATTCAAATTTTTAGACTCTACTGTTAAATTCACTTTTGTAGGCTGCAAAGACTTTTTTTAAATCTGCCACACATGACAGAGCATTCCTTCTACTTGGTTTTATCAGATTTGATGCTTATGAAATTATTAAATTTATTGAATTTTATACAGCAGATCTATTATAATTATTCCACTGAATTACATTTGCTCAACTGCGGTAATTTGAATATTTTTCTGCTTCTAAAATTGTAAAATTTGTAGTGACATTCTAACAGCATGTAATTTTTAGATTAGAAGACCAAATTTATTAAGTAGTTTTCTGAATTGAACTGGGTGTTATTAAGAAAGAAATAGTCAATTTTAGGTAAATGTATAATTATATACTTCATAAAATTATTTTGTAAAACTTTGTAATAAATAATACTCATTCTGTGCGTGGGTATACAAAAATAGTGTTATATTCTTTGCTGTACCTGAATTTCTTGGGGTCATTATTATCTCATATATAGAAAGTTATGAACACAAAGTAAGAATTTGGCACAATCATTTTTACTGAAAGGCTGTAGAGAAATTTTCAGTTATTGTTTGGTAGAGACTAGAATTTAAAAATAAGATTTAACTCTTTCATGGCAGACTATATTTTAGAGTTAGTACTTACTTTGTCTGCAATAGAATTACTATTGCAGTACAACCAATGCTGCTAATTCATTCGTCTAATTGTGTCTGTTTCATGTAGTTCATTTAATTCTTGTTAATTTTCAATTTTTTGTTCAGGTTGTTTTTCATAATTTTTTTTTCATTTCAGATGCCCATTTAGGTATCATTAAATACCGCTACTCTGTTACTTGTTACTTGAAGTGTCAATAAGGATTTAGTTTGATGTCTTGAGCTAAAAAGATTTGTTTATCTGGTCTTTCCTGTCATTATTTACTTCCTTATTTAGATCATCTTTGTTGGTTAATTTACTGGAATTGCTAAGAGACATTGAGGTTGCACTGACATTGAACTGCTAGCAGCTATTATAATACTCCAGCATAGGTATGTCTCATGAAGGGAATAACTTGGTGCATATCTTGCATGAGCTGAAACAAACTTCTGAAATTCCCAGTTCTGAATTATAGTGAACAAGCAATGGCTCAAGCTCAAAAATTTATTGGATATTTAACAGCAGCAGGGAAAAATTCTTGGAACTACAGCAGAGAAATAGGTAAGCTTGTTCTCTTTATTGTACAAGATGATTTTTAAATATTTGTCTTCAAAAGAGTTTTAAATAACTCCCTTAACATCAGATGGATTGTAAAAAAAGCATACATGCAAGCCTAAGGCCGTGGCCAGACAAACAGCAGTGGAGCAGGGCAGAGCAGAGCAGACACCGCACGGAGTTTTATGCTAGTGGTATTCCTATTAGGGTGGCCAGACAAGTAGCACAGAGCAGAGCAGGGCAGCGCTGTCTGAAGCAAGCAGTAGCGGCGTTTTATCTCGGGTGATAAAACACTGCTCGGGAGCTAGCAGTCAGTTGCACCCTAGAGTTCGTACGGGGAGGATGTCGAACTTCTGATCTCCTCGGTACAAGCTATTCCTGCGATCGGGGGTGCATCTCTTAATATTTCGATCAAAACTATGTTAATGAACAATGGTCATTTATAGCAGACGCTATGGAAGTTTGTGGTAGGTGGGATTGTACAGTTATTTATACGTACATAGGTATTTTCTACCTCATAAATCGAAAAACTATACTATATCAAGCATTTTCTTAGTCAATACCTAAACTTTAGAGCGCACCAATGCCAAATATTTCATATCTGGTCTATTTTTGGCACATGGCATTAATCTTGACTTGAAACATATATCTTTTACGAATGAACTATTAGTTTTTTTAGTTATAAACATTAATCATTTTTCTCCTAAGTAATACTGAGGAAACACAGGTTAGGTCATCTGTGAGAAAGAAAAAAAAGAAAACCGTTTATTTCAAAAAAGGTTGGCATATGAGATACGTGGCAACATCTTGGCTTTCAAAAAATTTCTCAATATAAGACGTCCTTAGACAAACGTACCGTATGAGGAGTACTAATAGACAAACTATACGTGGTCTACTATTAGACAAACCATTCGAGGTTTACTAATAGACAAATTATACGAGGCCTACTAATAGACAAACTATCCGAGGTGTACAAATAGATAAACCAAACGACGCGTACTTATAGACAAACCAAACGTGGCGTGCAAATAGATTAACCCTGTCAATGGCTAGTTAAACCAAAAATATCATATCTTGGAGATTTTATATCCCAAGAGATGGCTGACAACTTATAAATAATTCAAAATACTACTGGAGAATTCTTCGGAATTCCTGAATTATTTGTTGTATAATTATTTGTTGTATAATTATTTGTTGTATAGATATAAGCATACGCACAGAGATGATAATTTTTCACAAGCACTTTTTTCATTTGTCTTTTTTATATTTTTCATTGTTTTTATTCACAGATACGCCCTCTGGGGTAGTGATAGATCTATTTTTGAATCATTAAGCAATTGTAATAAATATATTTATTTCTGAAATATGAATCAGTATTAACTGGTTGCAGAGCTTTAGGTAAAATGTAATATGTTTTGAGGTTTTGTTTTTACTCAAAAAATAGGAATAGAAACATATATATGCATAGGTGCGTGTATATACATATATATGAACACGTATATGTGCGCACACAAATAGAATTGTTAAATGTGAGTCAAATGTGGAGAGGATGGATCTTTCACTTTTTCTGTACCAGCGCAAAGTGCTGGGCAAAGCCGATACAGAATTTTTTAAGTTTGCGTTTTATCAGTTTTACATCGGTAAAAATAACCTTGAAAGCTTGCAACTAAAAACTGTTAGTTTCTCCAAAAACGATAGCGATATTCGAATTTTACGTGAAAATTGCCATTAAACTGAAACTTAGTGCCGCAGGTCAAATACAAAAAATCCTTTTATACTTGGATATTGTTTATTAGTTTAACAATTCCAAATTCGGGTTGTTATATTCCATAACTAGCATAATATCAAACAATTAATTTTTTGTCAAATTTCCTGGAACAATTAAAAAACAGTATCAAAGCCATTTCAAACATTGTGGGTAGAAATATTTTAGCGAAATGAAAAGTACTATACGACAGTGTACGGATGTACTTGTAATGCTAAGAAGGTAATGCATAGCATGGTAATATGTATAGATATAAATAAACTTAATTCGATGAAATATTGCCTGTTCTACATCTATTTATTAAGCAAAATTTAAGGTTGCCCGTCGTAAAACACCGCCCATCGTAGCGCCAAGATTACAACCGCTCCGGACTCAGGGCCAGCCACTGCTGTTTGTTTGGCCACCTAACTTACGAGCATAAGCTAGCAGCTACCATCAAGCCGAAACTGCTCTGCGCAGCCCTGCTTCACTGCTGTTTGTCTGGCCGCGGCCTAAGAAGCACTAGTTCTATTTTGATTGCAAGTACTGCCAAGAAATGCCATGATCGCACAGGCTGATCATTCTAATTCACTGAATTTCTACCTCGATTGTAGCTTCGTAAGTTTTCCATGGTGAACTATTGAAATGAAGAGTCTACCAGAAAAGCCTGTGTAACCATGTCAATTGATGTCTTCATTCAAGAGGATAAACTTGAATGTTTTGAAATGTTATCGACATAAAACTATTATTTCATAGGATTGCTTGAATGGTTTTTTAAATCCATCCAAAATTGAAGGAATTATTGAAGATTCTTTCAAGACCCATGTTTAAAAATCACCATGTGTATCCATATTTGAACTTAGTGATTGTGTTGCACTACATCTGTTTGTACTAGCACTGAAGTTGATGCTTAAAGCATATAATTCTCTGGCCAACTTACACGTTAAATAAACATAACATTGACTGAAAGATGATAAAAGCTCCTGCCTGGGAAAGTTTACTAGTTGTATTCTTTTGACAGTTGTTGAGCTTAGTGGTAAGTTTTACTCTGCCCAATTCGGAAATCATATAACTTGTTTTTTTATGCCAGAATAGGCGTGTACACAAAGGTGAGGCTCACAGCCACAATTTCATATACCTTGATAATATCTTCCCTATTGAAAATGTCAGCTAAAGTGGGAATTTTTACTA
Organism: Morinoia aosen; assembly: GCA_030386875.1. NCBI lineage: Eukaryota > Metazoa > Arthropoda > Malacostraca > Amphipoda > Talitridae > Morinoia > Morinoia aosen. Next base: position 68,252,851 of record CM059570.1, on the reverse strand, counting down.
TTGTAAAATATCAATAACTTTTACTGTTTTATTTCCGTTTTGTTCCATGTCAGTTTAGTGAATGATTTTGCTCTGTGAAATATAAGTGAATAAGTATTGGTTGTTTTTCATTTTATTAATTTTCAGATTTAGATGGAGCAGGAACTGTTCCATACCCAGCTTCCTATGTGGGGTCGCCTCTTCATTGTGCCGTCCTCCTGGGAGACAAGAATCAAGTGCAGCAAGTCATCAGTAAGTTCTGTAGGCAAAATATCTTGTAATTTTGTGTTACTGCGGCTCAGGCTGGCTCTCTAGGTAATGTACTTCAAAGTCTCTAGGTAGGAAATTAGGGCAACATTTTTTTAAAAAGATTTTCTACTTGCTTTTGCGTAGTGATGCACCAATACCATTTTTTTAGCCAATACCGGTACACATTTTTTGGCCGATACTGATACTCCAATACATGGAAATACCGATAGTTTGATACTAAAACCAATATTGATACTTTTACAATTATATTAAACTAAAACCATTATAAGCCATATTTGAGTGTTAAAATAAAATTATTTATTAATATATCTAATAATATAACAATATCAATCATAAAAGTTGTAAGTATGGATAAATATTCATGCTTTGCTTCTTACAAATCCTTATTATGAATAAAAGCATCATAATAGACAAACATCTAACCTTTAATGAGCACATCGCTCATATTAGTTCTAAATTATCAAAATCTATCGGAATCCTAAATAAAGTTAAGAATTTCCTGCCTGAAACAGCCTTACAAATGCTCTACCGAACGCTCATTTCACCATACTTGCAATACGAAATAGAAGCATGGCACGGAACTGATAAAAATAAAACCAACAAAATTTTTACCCTGCAAAAAAAGAGCCATAAGAGCGGTAAAGAATCTAGAATATAATGCTCACACAAATGACTCATTCAAAAATTTACGAATACTTAAGCTCTCGGATCTCTACAAAATCTCCATTTGCAATTTCATTTACAAAACATTAACAAATGATGGCGACAATAGCCTAAAACAACTATTAACTACGCAAACTGGTCATCACGACCATTTAACCCGAAATAGAAGTAAATTCATGCTTCCTTATTACTCAAAGGCTCGGTCACAACACAGTATCCTCTTCGTTGGAACTAAAACTTGAAACTCAATGCCTGCGGAGATCCGTGAAAGTAATTCTTATAAGGTATTCAAAAAAAGTCTTGAGTCTCACTTCCTGTCAGATTACTAGTCGTGTAAGATCACAGAGTCAAACCTTGTCCCCTACATAACTGGTCCTAATAATGTAATTTGCCTTGATTAATTTCGCCGATCTTCAGTCTGTTCTTTAATCGTTTGTCGAATATACTGTTAAATCTAGTCCATATGAACTATATTGTGAAATCAAGTATCTAATTTCGAGTTACTTATCTCATTGATCAGTCTAATGCGTCTCTAGTTTAAGTGAATTAGGTTAAACATTATTGTACTCCTAAGACTAACCTTGATGGTAGGATGCCCTAGAAATCACTGAACTTATTCGGGCCCACAGGTACCTATACTCAAATTTGACCATTGTATTAGACTTGAGAAACATTTTATCTCTGTATCACCTGTGGTAAATAAATTGTTTAAATTGTTTAAAAGACCAAAGAACGTCGCTTTTAAATTCTAAATTCTTATTAAGACAGTCTAATACTAAAAGAAGGTTTTGACCCGTAAGGTCATTTTCAACTTCCATTGGTAGAAAATCACAGAATCCAGTAAAATTTCAATTTAAATACAAGACGATGAGAACAAAAATGATAGCAACATACTAAACCAACAAATACAAAATAAACTTCCTGAAGGGGGAAAACGGACTGACTATCATTCAAAACTGGTTTTGTCGTTAAAATATATAGGGATTCTAAATTACAAAAATTTATAATACCAGATCCGTTCTCTGCATGAGAACAGATGGTGTAGAGAGAAGGCTTGTTCTAAACTCCTACCAGCACGCTCCGCAACGCAAATGCTGAGGGCCCGTTTAGTTGAGCGTACGTACTCAAATGCTCGCTGTGCGCAACGATATTTGTAAAGTTGAAAATGACCTCACGTGTTGAAACCATCTTTGAGTATTAGACTATCTTAATAAGAACCTGTAATTTAAAAGCAACTTTCTTTGCTCTTTTATTTATAATCTTGACCTTAGAGTTCTTGATAAGGAATAATAAAACTGCTCTTGCTATGTTAACTATATTGTTTAAAAAAAATAACAAAATGAAAACTATTTGATAGACAAGTGTTTCTAATGGTGATGTATTGCATCGTGATGTAGACTAGCAACTAGCCATTTCTGGGCACCGATCTGGGAACCTTCGAAGGAACCTCTGAATTACCTGGACAAATAAGGTAGTTTCTAAACTATACGACGTACAATCTTGAAATTAGTTCCAAGTTAATGCTCGCGATTAGTGCAACGTTTTTATGTACATTGAATTTATTTACACGGGGCAGGGAGCGGGGTTTCTTTAGCCCCGCAAAAGTTGGCCAATTTTCTCTCTAAGGCTAATTTGGGGCACATTGTAATTTCTAAACTATTGCACCCACAAACTTCAAATTGGTTTCAGTTTAAACATCAATTCATTCTCCACGCCAGAGTGTATAATAAAGGTCTCATACGCTTCCTGGGGGGAGGGGGGGGGAGGATTGTAAATTTTAATTAAATAGATTGTAAAATTTAATAAAATACTGGTCCTAAATAAATATGCCATAATTTGTAACCAAACTTGTTTACGTGACAGGATCTGAGGAGTCAGAGACAGTTATAACTTTCTATTCTTTAGCATGGAATGTATCAACTTTTTAAATAAAGGCAATAAGTAAGGCCCAAATTTTAGTCTCACTATTATGGCCAGCTGATTTTTGGCTGTTGGCCTATATATTTGGGCTGGAAATACAGTCTAATCACTACACAAGAAAAAAACTGGATTTTAAACACTTACTACGACAGGCTTCGGAGAACGAGAGGTAGATATAAAAAAGGACGTGTAATCAACTCGTCTCGGAGGATGAAGAAATTATAATTTCGTAGATGACCCGTGCTATTTGAAGTTCATAGATGCACTAATAGGTTAGAAATTAGCGTCATCGCAAAATGAGACCTATTGGTCGACCTCGCTGCCTGCTTCCCATGAGGGCGTGGGAATTTGAAGCTAACGTTTATCTTGAGCCTTCCAAAGCACTCTCGGATTTCCTTCGTCCCTGAGAGGGGTGTGAGAGACCCCTTCCCTCAGTAGGAGGGGTCTTTTCCAATTAAGTACTTGATACTAACTTTCTATTTCTGCAGTAACGCTTTGAGGAAACCTGATAAAGCTATTCAAAACTATTTTTGACCAGAAATTTTGAACCTCATATCTATACTAGGTTATTAGTTCTGATTTTAACCCAATCGTTATCGTTATTTGCTAATTCTTGTATATTTTCATTTCTCTTCAATTTCACCAATAATATTGATACTATTTATTTTTCGTTCATTCTCTCACATAAGTAAAGAATGATTTGAAATCATTTCCAGTGTTTAAAACTCATAGCCTGTCGTTTTAGCAGTTAATGCATCCTCTGTGTTCGTGAAGAGTGTCCAAAATCAATGTTGGACGGGTTAGTTGCTCTACACTCTGAGACAGTGCTTCATTATTAAGGTCTCCACTGCGTTTGCAAGCTCGGCTTATGAGGGTTGGAGAACCTTGCCCTCTGTCCCACCCACGGGGGTGTAAAAAATTTAATGTACATAAAAATTTGGTATTTATCACAAGCATTAATTTAGTACCAATTTCAAGATTGTGCATAGTATAGTTTAGAAACTACCCTATTTGTCCAGGTGATTAAGAGGTTCCTTCGAAGGTTGCCAGATCGGTGCCCAAAAATGGCTAGCTGGTATGTAGACTATCTATAATAGCAACTGGTTCCAAAAGTGGATCAAAACCATTTCTCCACAAAATGGGTATCATTTTCGAGTTTTTCGCGTCCAAATACATACTTTGGCGTAAAGAAAACCTTAAAATTCGATAGGCCCAAAACCAAAAAGATCCGCAAATACACACCCAACTAATACCTTAAAATAGAAGAAAATGAAAGATTCGTAATGTACGGCGATTTACATGCTAAATTAAAATGAAATTATTAGCTTCATAATTGATGATTTAAAAGCTAAATTGAAATTGAATTTTCAGCTACTTCTATATTAAATTGACAAAAACTTTAAAATTCACCTTCTATTTTATTTAATTGGTTTGATTTTTGTTAGCCTGTCTCATACTTTGAGAAATGGAAAGTAGGACGAACTATATAGGTTTTAGTTGTAAAAGTATAATAATTTTATTTTGCTACTGTGTTCAACTATTCATGCTACATACCGACCGTACATACTCACCTACTGACCGTACGTGACTCATCGGGAATTCAAAGTAGTAAAATCAGTTTGCGGGCCTGAATAAACGCTGTAATTATACAGTTTGCTGACTAATTTACTAGGGATGAATAGGCTCTTTATTTGATAAAACTTTTACCTTCATGATTTATGACCTTCATTTTTATGATAAAGTTCGTATTATTGGAGAGTATCGGTTAAGTATCTGTAGTGAATTCATTCACTACTGGTTGTGTTAGAGGACGGGATACTAGGGGTACTAGCATTTACCCATCATTACATGTAGCTGTTTGTGAACCACACAGTGAGGGAGTAATGAAACTGGTTGACAAATGATGGCTTATTGTGAAACGGGTGATTGTACATGCAACAACAAGTGACAGGGCTCAGAAACAGTGAAGTTAAATCAGAAGCCAGTAAATAAAAAAAACCTGAAAACAGAGATCAAACAAAAATAAAAATGTTGGAAAAAAAGAAAATAAATCATACCATTTCTTTTGGATTCCTCAAAATTAAACCTCAAAATAAAGTAAGAAGCCAAACAAAATGATTCATGCTCAGAATGAATTCATGCTAAATAAAGTAAATGCGTAAACTAAAAATGAAACAAAGCAACTGAAAAAAAGGACTATGAAATGAATATGAATGAAGTCAAACTCAAATCAAATCATTCAACAACCAATTCAAAGTAATAACTCAGGAAAAATATTATTAAAATGGTCCTGAAATCTAGCAAAGCTGTAAAACTTAATCTTTCAACAAAAAAGAAATGAAGGAACCAATATGCCAAAAGAAAACATCATGCGCAACATAAAATAAATCTTTGCCTAAAGCAACAAAAAATATATACAAGCAAAGCAAGCTGTACAATGAACAACATTCACCAGATCAACACTTGGTTTTATAAGGTAAAAGAATAGCTCTGTCAAGAAATAATTACACTAGTTTTACTGTAAATCTGAGTGACTGAATATGAAAAAAAGACAGTGCATTGAAAAACTATTCAAACACAAAAACACAGCAAAATCAGGAACACAAAGCGACCAATGAACACTTAAAAACACACGTTTAAACTCTTATCTCTACTATATTCAACATATAAAATCATTCAAAAAGACAGGAGAGAAATGGAACACATTCAGACTGATGCATACTGGATATTAGACACACAAGGAAAATATTTTGGGCCACGCCTACAGTTGTCCTCTATATGCAGTCTGAAGTAGCACTGTAATGTACGTGGCATTCCGTACTATGATCACCCGGCTTATGCCACTTGGTAGGCATATTCAGCGGCGGCACGACTTCAGCCGTCACTTGCGTTAGGACCATCATACAGTGCACTTGACTATGAGCAGGCTGAAGAAAAGCTTCTTGCCTGATGCTTGTGAGTCCTGTACCGTGCTTGGTTAAATCCTGTGCCTTTTTTTCTGTTGTACATTAGTGGTCTCTCGAGTTGCGCGGGGTTTGTGGTCGGCGGGAGAGTTATGATCTCTTGCGGAGAGACGGCTCCCGCAAGACACGCCCTGAGATTATACGTGTTCTGTCTTCTCATACTTGCTGTGTTTTTAAATGCGTTTATTGTTCTTGTCTGTTCCGCACCTTATCCAAGTATCTGGGCCTAGCTATTTAGCCTGAGTAGCTAACCCCTGCCTGGTCGGCATCCTGACAGGTCGGCTTCCCAGTGGTGAAACAATTGGCAGGCTAGTTTCACTACAGTATCAGCTGGATTTTGCCAACACCGATACTATTAAAAATGGCCGGTACTACCGATACCAATACATCGGTACATCACTACTTTTGAGCTGGTCTGCAGTTAGTTCTATTAGTCCTTTTGGTTATTTGCAGAATAAAATGAAGAGATATGATCTGAATTTTCACAGTTTCATTTTTTTTAAATGTCCTTAAATACAGTCCACTAGTAGCCTCTATCAGTCTTCTTTCGGATTTACTGAAATGAATTCATTATATGATTTTAATTTTGTGTGCACTTTCTTAAGTGAAAGCATAATTTATTGACATTGTAAAAGGCAGGTAATAGAAAGAAAAGAAAGAAAGAAAAAGTTTATTTCCAATAGAGTAAAAGCATGAAATGTTGATACAATTATTTTTAAAATACCTTAACACATTAAAATCCTTAACTGATAGTTACACATTGGTATCGTAATACCCTTGCAAGACGTTGAAACAAGGCGTAATGGTCTCTCTTAGTCCGAGTGAACCGAACGGCATACCATGACAGCAGTAAATAGAACGCAACCTCCAAATTGCAACTATGCTGCCGCACGGCGATAGCAGAAGTGATACTCGCCCTGTACATATGAATGATGAACTGGGGAATATCAAATACACCAATGAAACGTCTCTGTTGCATCTTCGGTTGTGAAACTTCCTATATAATTATAATAATTATGACATTTTAAAGTATACAATTATTTCAGAAGATTATGGAAGTTGCACTGCCGAAATTGGACGCTGCGGTAAGAGCACCGTGTCTGTCGCTGTTCTGGCCAGAGATGAGGAGATTCTCGAGCTGCTACTCAAGAATGGGTGCTCACCTCTTGCTCCTGATGCTGATGGCCGAACTCCGCTCCACCACGCTGCTCAAAAGGTGCGTTGTCATAGGGGCATGCTTCAAATGATGTAAGTATTTATAGCTAATGTTTTGAGAGAACCTCAAGTTTTTATGAAAGTCTTCTTGATAATCTGTTATTCTTTTTTTCAGTCAGAAGAAAAATCTTATCAAACAGAAGTGTAAAGATATGAAATAAATGAAAGCAAATGAGCTGCTGATAAATGTTTTTCACTTGCCAGCTCTTGTCTTCAGTGACCTGTAAAGCAGCATTTGAGGTGATGAAATGTTGCTGAATTTTTGTTGTATTAGTGAAATGATGAAAACAAGTCTTCATCAACTCGTTTCTAGGTAATGATTGTTTCTGAGTTTGTCACCTAACATGTTGAAGCTTCAGGACAATCATATTGCTCGATGAGGAGGTTCATAAGAACTCGCATCTATTGTGAGTGAAGTGGCTGATTATCTGTAGACTTCATATATAGCTTCTGCAATTAAAATGCTAATATTTGGCGCTATACTGAAATAGAATGTTTTGATTATTTGGGAAGTTGATTTTATTGTCTTAATTTTTTCGCTCCATTTTTTCAATTTGAGTACACTCCAGATCAAAAGTTTAAGACCACTTGAGAAATGCCAACTTTTCAGTGATGAATGATTAAATGCATTCAATTAGGGATCGGTAATTACTAAAGGTAAAAGGTGAGAAAGACAAAAAATAACAATTGTAACAATTTGTTAAGAAATAAACACTTTTAATGAATAATGACTTTTTCAGTTGATCAAAATGATAAGACCACATACATAAATCAAAGGAAATCTTTCTTCAACGATGTTGAAGTGAGCAAACATTGAACTTAGTAATGAGAACTGCCTCCATTCTTGTTAATAACCTCAAATTCTTTGTGGCATACTAGGAACGAGGGTTTCTACGAGGGCTCTAGGAATGTTGTCCCAGCTGCTGAAGATGGCAGCTCGAAGTTTGTTTACTGACGCAAATTGTTTACCATTTCCATAAACATCTCTTGCCATCCACCCTCAAACATTTTCTATTGGGTTTAAGTCCAGCAAACATGCTGGATGACGCAAAACAGTGACCCCATTTTCTTGAAAGAAAGTCGTAGTCTGGCGGGCGGAGTGGACTGCTGCGTTATCCTGCTGAAAAATCTATCCATCACCACACAGACAAGGACCCTCTGCTGACAAAGATGATCTTTGCAGCATTCCGACGTAACTAGCAGCTGTTTGACGACCCTGCACCTCCTGAAGCTCCATGGTTCCTCTGTAGGAAAATACGCTCCATACCATAACGGAGCCTCCACCACTCTGGCGCGTTGCAAACATTTCAGGAGGGATTTTTTTTTGTCATGCCAGTACCGTTGGAAGCCATCAGGGCCATCCATATTGAATTTTTTCTCATCAGAAAACAAAACTTGAGACCACTTCTCAAGGTTCCATGTTAGGTGCCCACGAGCAAACTGTAAACGGGCCACTTTGTGAAGTTGAAGCAACCGAGGACGTTGTAGATGCTTTTTCTTTGTCATGCTGTTTTGTCGTAAGTGCTGCCTGATCGTTATTGCATTGCAATCAGCATCTGTGAGGGTCTTAAGAGGTCAACCAGGCTCCTGGTGGTCCAATGAGCCATTTTTTGTTGTTGTTGAAAATGGACCCTTATGTGGTAGACTATTCGGTCCTAAAATTTTATGACGCTACGGACACTAGATCCTTTCCCCCCAGGGGGTGTAAGAGGACCAAAAATCCTGAATTTTCGACCCCATATGAAAAGAAAACAAAACGAGAAACGGAAAATTCATAAGCGTAACTTTGTTTACAATGCTTCAAAGATTCTAAAACTTTGTTTTTGTTCTAGCATATAAACTCAATGACTTCTATTCTTTTGAAATATCACTAAAAATAAACTAAAAAGCCAATATGTCCTATTTCTTCAAAAAGCTGAGGCCTGAATTGAAGAAATGAATAAAAGAAATTGTTTTTTTTTTAAATTACTTGTATTAGTCAAGTTTCATCAGAATCAGACTACAAATATAAAAGTTCATAATTTTTATAAAAAAAAGTTTTTTTTCTTGTAAGTTACAATTCACTGTGTGAATATGAAGTTATGCATGGATATTATCGAAATAAAAATAAAAACAGCATTCAATAACATAAATTGTCCATTATATTACAGTTCAGATAAAAATTTATTTATGCCTTATTACTAACAACCCTCATTTTCAACATTCAAAAAAATAGAAGTCAGTGAGTTTTTATGCTAGGAAAAAACAAAGACAGTTTTAGAATCCTTGGAACATTTCTAACAAAAGTATGGTACCTTTCTTCCCAATTGTACAAATAATTTTTCTTATCAAGCTTAAAACCCAATATTAGTGTATATGTATACCAGTTAGTGATCAAATATCGCATATAAAAGCGAAAAGTTTAAAATGGATTATTTGTTACCATCACTTTGTTTGCAATGCTTCAAGGATTCTAAAATTGTCTTCGGTTTTGTCCTAGCATAGAAACTCAATGACTTCTATTCTTTTGAAATATCCATAAAAATGTACCAAAAAACTAATAATTCGTATTTTTAAAAAAATAAAGCCTGAATCGAAAAAGTTACAGGAGTAAAATACGTTTTTTTAACAAGTACACATACTGGCCAAATTTCAAACGAATCAGATAAAAATTTGAAAATGGCTGGGTTGACCCTCTTAATTTGCTCAGAAGACCGTCCTCTGTCTTGAGAAACCACTCGTTTTATTCTCCCACCCAATGCAGGGAACATTTTTTTCGGTCTACCACTAGATTTTGCTGTTCCATAATTCTCTGGGCCCTTTAGAAAGTTGCAAATTACAGTTTTACTGCGGTGAATCTCAGCTGCGATTGCGCGTTGCAACAAGCCTTGCTTATGCAGTTTAACAATTCGACCACATTCAAATAAAAAAATTTTGCTTGCTTTGGCCATGGTTGATACATTTACGCTATCAGTGCCAACCTGTAACTAATCTAAAATGTCAGAAATTACCTTTAAACTAAACTTTTCTACCCTGGTCTTGTAATTATGATCAACTGAAAAAGTAATTATTCATTAAGAGTGTTGATTCCTCAATAAATTGTTGAAATTTTCATTTTTTGTCTTACTGTCGATACCGCCGTGCGGTCGACATGAGGGTTCGTGGAAAAGGAGCTGTCTTCTGTGCGGCTACCTTTTTCTGGGGGCGCTAGCTTTTCCGCGCAGCTGCCCTTCCTGAGGTTCGTGTGGGTACCGTATACGCCGTAATTAGTCCGCTAGGGCAACAGAAGTAATTTCCGTTTGTGCCGAACTGCGGCTGTACAGTTAGGAAGACGAGCAACTGTCTTTGCTGTCATCAGTCCGTTAGGGCTCCTCAGGAAATTGCCTGATTCGCCTAACTGCGACAGCGTCTTCCTTTACGACAATCTCTGCGGAATAGTTTGTCTTCCCAAGGTGGTTCCTTAAGCCCCTTTTTAGGTGAGGTGTAATAGACTAAAGCCTGTATGAAAAAGAAGAAACGAAACTCTTTTGACCTCAGGATGTGAATTGTTTATTTCAGAATCTCTTTGCAGTGCCTCTTAAATACACAGATACATTTCAGCACAGACAATGATTTATTTACGTTTTTCCAAAATAGCGCACATAAACATTAGTTACTGCATAACACAATACAACATGCAAAATTACATTTAAAATATTTATGCTATTCAGCCACGTAACCAGACAAATGCTGTAAGTTGAAATATAATACAAATGGCACTTGAGGGCTAACTAAAGTAAATACACAGGCGCACTATCGAGGTAGAGAAACAGACCTAGGTCGGTTACAGGGAACTGATCACTTGAAGAAAATACTTGAGATTATGGGTAACTATAACAAACTGGACTTACCACCTGCTGCCTGACACTCACCTTTTTCCTTTAGTAATTAACGATCCATAGTTGAATGCATTTAATTATTTATCACTGAAAAGTTAGCATTTTTCTAAATTTTCAAGTGGTCTTAAACTTTTGATCAGGAGTGTATATAATTATTTGTCTGCTTGTTAACATAAGAGGAGTGAGTGAGTGTAATGGGTTAACATAAGAGGAGTGATCCGAGTGAGTGAGTGTAATGTGAGCTCAATGAGACAAAAGTTTCCGCGTGCATCCACTTCTACCTTCTGTGTTTGCTATAATGACAAGAAGAGCTAGCTGCACACTGTCCATTGTTTATTACTCCTTTACTCTAGCAAACACACCGCTGTTGTCAGAATGGGTTTGAGTCAAGAATCCTACTTGTATCTGGCTTGAACTAGTCCCTGATAAGTTTATTTTGAATGTTTTTCATTCCAGCGTGTTGTAAAATGCCTGAAACTGCTCTACTGATTGTCGAAACTGCTGCCTGAAACTGCTAGTAAGTCTAGTCTGACACTGCTAGTAAACTGCTAGTTATTGTAAGTCTCTCTAAAATTGTAGAATTATATTCATTCTCTTTCAGATATTTCATGTTTCAAAACATGCTTCAACCATGAAAACTATTGGTGGACTTGAAGTTATTTCATATGGAATATAACCTAGAACAAACACTAAATTTTGTGAATGAATGTAATGTGGATAGAATTACGCATTTTGTAGTTCAAAATCTGTAACGATTTTAATCAATTGACCTGAAGGAAGATATGGAGTTTGGCCTTGAATAATAATAGTACAATATATCCTACCTTTAATTGTACAGGCCGCTGACGGGTGCGCGAGGTTGCTGCTGAGCTGGTGTGAAGCATCAGGCAGCACGACACCGGCACGCGCTGCCCTCACCCTGGACAGGCGCAGCGTGACGCCCCTGCACGTCGCCACCACTACCGCTGCCTCCACCAAGTGCCTCGCTCTCTTCCTCAAGCATCTCGAGGCTGGCATGCTCGATCTCCAGGATGACGATAAAGTAACCACTTCAATTGACACGTTTCTGGCAAATTTTGCCTTATGTGTACTAGTCTGTAAATTGCTCATTCACATATAACTGTAAATGATTGACATTTCATCTGTTTCGCGATCATTAAGGCGTGGCTACACTATGCGTTTCTTCGTGCAACCCACGCGCACCTCGCCCAAATTTGAAGCATGCATGTCGGTTGCATGAGTGCTGCATGAACTTCCACTGTGTTCGGTTTTTGACTCGGCTGCTTGTGAAGCAAGCATCTGTAGCGCGTAGTTAGGAGTGAACTACACATCATTTCAAGGTCATCGCATGACAGATGTCCCAGTTTGCAGTTGCACTTTATCATGGAGTGTTTTATTGAACTTCTGTTTATTGCGCTTTCTACAATGAGTTATTGGCAACGCGAGCTGCGGTGCTCTAGCTCAGAGACCAATTTAAAGCAAAGGAATGCTTCTGAAACGTCAAAAATTTAACGTGTTAGCATATGAATTTACAAGAATTAGCTTATAAAACTATATTAACGTCTCTAGACACTGAAAAGGCATCGACAGTTGATGTAATAAAAAGAAAATTCACACATTGAGGACACAGTATTATTCAGCTGAGTAAAATGCTAAACATTTCAAAAAAATTGAAGCAAGTACAGAGGATGTACAGTAACCGACCCTATCTTGCTATATGTTGTTATTTCTGAATGATGAAGCATAGAGCCGGCAGTCAACATCAAATTTGCATAGTCAAATAGTCGCTCAGGTAAGTTATGTTTATTGTTTATTTAGATGCAGAAAATATACAAGTTGAATAATTCTTCCTATAGCATTTGTACTTTAGTAAATAACAATATAATCAAAAATGAATACCATGTATAATTATTTGAAAATATATAGCATTAATCCTGAGGAAATCAATCCTGTTTATTTTTAATTAGATAGCTTAAACTGAAATTAGTATTCGTCACTAAGAAACATAATTGGGTAGTTATGTCATTGATTGACTGTAAATTATTTATACATGAAGGTAATAGACAGGTAGCGCTAGTCATTCATATCGTTCCTGTTTTTTCTCTCCATATATTTTTTTTTTCTTCCCTATTGCACATGCGACAGATACTGACCCTGCTGCCCCGCGTAGTGTAGCCGCTCAGGGGTTAAAAATGCTTCAGAGTTGCGCATTAAAAAACGCATAATGTAGCCTTGCCTTTAAGAAATAACTGTTATCATACCAGGTGGAATGTATTGCAAAATTATATTTGTTATATTTCTTAGGAATGATAAAAAAGTATTCAAGTAGTTGAATCGATTTCTAGATTTTGCTACTTACAACCTAACCAAACGTTTAGAGTCACAGAAACGCATGGAACGTGTTAACTTTAACGCATTAACTGCGATGGGTTAAATTGAAGTTCAGTATTATACTCAAATTTGAAATCAATAGTTGTTAGAAATTTTATGAATTACAAACATTAACTGGGTACATTAAATACCATTAGTATTAAAAGATTGTTAAAACTCTCCCAAACGACCCACCGATGGGTTGTATTGCAGTCAACGTGTTGAGTGCAACATGACCCACCGGTGGTCACTGAGGGGATTTTCATAAAGCTGCTGACTGATCAGCAGTCACTAACTCAATTTCAATAAATGCTTTATGAAAACTAAATAAAGGCACGATCTATTTAATGTTGGCTTTTTTCGAAATTGATCTCTAAAATTAACTTTAATATGAGTTGAATATTGAACTTCAGTTTAATCCGCCGCCCTTACCGTGTTAATTATATTTCATTACTTTTGCTAGATTAGCTCTTGTTTTTCAATCTTTAATTTGCTGAAGTAAGACGATTGTTAAGAGTATTGCAAATTATACATTTTAAATTTTTTTTATCATTGGGTGGTTCTTCACAAAACAATTTCCTCGTCAAGAGACTGTAATAATAACAATATAGTCAGCTTGACGGAAGTTCGTGTGTTTCTTACTGGTTGTGAAGAGTGTGGTGAGGTGTGAATAGTGCCAGCTCACTATTTCTGGTACGTGGTGTTTCTTTGCGTGCAGTCTTAGTTGTGCTCCTTGAACAAACATCGAGTATGTTTCCCCTACCCTCTACTGCTGTTAGACTTGTGAAGTATTATGGATCAAATATTTTCACTCTGACATCAGGAAGCACTTTATTGCTCTTGAAACAAATTATCATTTTCGCACCTTAAGTTTGCCTATATTAAAGCAAATCTTAGTGATGTTTAACACGGAAATATATGAGGGTCCGAGCTAAGAGTTAGGCCTTCTTCTTTTTCAATTAAAATGTTTTTATGTTTAGGGGATCATCCAGGCTCTTGTCGCTCCGATGAGTATTTTTCATGTTTTTGTTGAAAAAGGACCCTTAGGTGGTGGACTATTCCGTCCTAAAATTTTATGGCCCTACGGACAATAGATCCCCTCCCCCAGGGAAGGTAATGGGACAAAAATCTTGAATTTACGACCCCATATAAAAAGAACACAAAACGGGAAAGGAATAATTCGAAACTATACTTTTGTTAAAAATGTTTTGAGGATTCTAAAACTGGTTTTGTTCTAGCATAAAAACTCAATGACTAGTCCTCTTTTGAAATATCAATACAAATGAACTAAAAACCAATATGTCAAATTTTTTCAAAAACTAAGGCCTGAATAAAAAAAAAGAATAGAAGAAATTGTGTTTCTTTTCAAAATTTACATATCATAGTCAAATTTCATATGAATCAGACTGAAAATAAAAAATTTCATAACTTTAAAAAAATAAAATTTTTATTTATTTTTTTATTTATGGAAATCACAATTCACAGTGTGAATATGAAGTTATGCATGGAGAGTATCGAAATAAAAATAAAAACAGCATTCAATTACATAAATTTTCCATTATATTAAACTGCAACAAAAAATTTTATTTATGACTTGTACTCAACACCTGTGACTTTCAACATTCAAAACGTATCAACTCATTGAGTTTTGATGCTAGAACAAATCCAAAGACAGGTTTAGAATCCTTGGAACATTTCTAACCAAAGTATGTTGGCTTTCTTCCAAATTTGAGAAAAAAAAGTTATATAGCTCTAAACCCAAAAATAATTTTCTTTGATGTATAAAATATTGCTTATCACAAATTTTTTTTTAAATGTTTAAATTTACCAACATACTTTTGTTAGAAATGCTTCAAGGATTCTAAAACTGTCTTTGGTTGCATTCTAGCATCAAAACTCATTGAGTTGATACGTCTTGAAATATACATGAAAATGTACCAAAAAATTAATTTTTTGTAAAAAAATAAGGCCTAATTCGAAAAAGTGACACGAGTTAAAAAAGTTTACTATTAAAAAATACATATACTGGCCAATTTTCAAACGAATCGGACAAAAAAGTTCAAAAATTCGGATGATCCCCTGAAAGACCACCTTTTTTTGGTTCACGGCTGTCCTTATTCACCATACACTACTTTCTTCTTCAACTTTCATCTTGTTTTATATGATTCTTTCTCAACACACTGTTTCTATACCCCTTCTGCATAGATTCCACGTTCCCTTATCTCCACATTGAATGGTGCCTTCCACCTTCTCTTCAGAACGTTTTTTTTAGTGGTTAGGGAGGCTTAAACTAACATCTAATCTGATGTTTAACAAGAGCTCAGGAAAGATTTTAATGTTCTGACACAAATGTGGTTGTGGAAAACTTTACTGTTCTGACGCAAATGTGGTTGCAGCGCACACCACTGCACTGGGCGGCCCGGTACCGCAATGAGACAGCGGTAGCGCTGCTGCTGCGCCACGGGGCAAACTGCCTCATGTCAGACGACCGCCGCCAGACCCCCCTGCACTGCGCGCTACTACCACCACTGTCGCTCGCTGCCCGCTCTGATGTCGGGTCAGCCTAGCGTGTTCACTTCAGGGTCTCTCGTACAGCTGTGTGCTGTCATTGTGCTCTATCTCTACTCACGTGAAATCTTTTGTTTCGACATCGAGTCAGCCTAGCATGATCACCTCAGGGTCTCCTGTGCCGCCAGTGTGCTCGATCTCTACTCGCATGAAGTTTTATGAGTAATGTTGGGAGACAGCTTTAATAGTTAACCTTGCATGTTTTACACCTTAGTGCCTCCCGTACAGCTTTGTGCAGCCAGTGTGCTCTATCTCTACTCACGTGAAGTGAAATCTAATGTACAGGGTATGGCTAATCAAATGCCCGCATTTTGAAAGGCTATTAGAAAAGTAAAACAATTCTTACATAATTATTGGGTGTTTTATTCGAATCAGTATACAATGCCGTTTGTGTGCCTTTGAAAATGACAACAGGGAGATGATGGTGCCCATACACATCTTACCATCACCACAGCCGCCGTTCCGCGCGCCTCTCAAAACTCGGGCATTTGATTTGCCCCACACTGTATAAAGTTAGAAGACTGCTTTCATAGTTCTTCTTTGCTAATCAGCTCAATAAATTTTTTATAGTTAACTGGGTTATGGTGGTATTCATTTTTTCCACATGAATAAATTCAGGCTATGAATTGTAAATGATAGAATGTTCTTTGCTGTTATCAAAATAATTTTTTTGCCGCTCGTACTGATTGTTTATGGTAGAGCCATTGAACTCTTAATATGCAGGAAATTTCGGTTTTCATTTTTGCTTTGCCCATTTCTCTCACAGTTTTATATGTAAGTTTCTTCGACTCTTTATACACGTTGAAGACCAGATGATGGACTAGTTGAGATCTGAAGAATCTCATCCCCGGAAGAAAATAAGCTAGGAAAAAGTTACACGTGCTGCTGCTGTTGTTAAATGCAGGAGAAAGGCTCTGCTGTGCTCGTATGGAGGCTCATTTTGTAGCTGAAATTTTCAGATTTAAATTTTTGCTGTGATGAAATCATGAAGGGCCACTCTTTTACAATACAATATAAATTTAGAAGTTAATGTATTTGGTTTGGTTTCTGTGGTACATTTCAATTGTTGATCTTAACATTTTGTGGACTAAATTTGACTTACAGCAAATGCTTTGTATGAGCTGATCTAGTCTGAGCAGCTCATTAGTGATACTGTATTCATACCTAATCACAGAAGATTTTTATTCAGGCTGTGAACATTCTCATGCTGTGGTTTGGATGTTTTTGCTGAAACAAAGCTGAGTAATTAGTGTGAACATGGAATGTACATCCCTTAATTTTGTGTCGACGATCAAAAGTTTATCATCAAGCTCTGTCTATTATCATCATCGCAAAAAGTTGCTTCTCATGGTGAAATGTGTAATGCTAAAATGTGTAAATGAAATGCGCAACAAGAAATCTGTAAATATGTGACGTTGCAATGTGTTAAAGAAATGTGTAATGTTGAAGTATCTATGGGAATTGGCACTTCCAGGGGGGCTATGTGAGGGCCCGAGCTAAATGTTAGGTAGGCTTTCTTTTTGTTGTAATAAAATAGGTTTTTGTTTTGTTACGGGCCATCTTTTTTCGGTTCACTGCTGTCCTGTTTTTCAGCACCTACTAGTTTCTTCTTAAACTTTTTCTTGTTTCATGAACTTCTTTCTTGGCTTACTCTTTCTATTCACCTTGTGCATAGATTTTGCGTTCCCTCAACTCCATATTAAATGGTGCCTTCATCCTTCCTCTCTTGGAACATCTTTGTTGTGGTTAAGGGAGGCTAAAACTTTTTTAAATAATAATAATTATAACAAAAATAGTGTAATGTTGAAATATGTAGTACTGAAATGTGTTATGCAGTGTGTAACGCGAAATGTGTAAATAAGTAACGTTGCACAAAATGATGGCAGAGAAGGGAGGAGGGGCGGCGGCGTGCGTGAGGGCGCAGACGTGCCAGGAGTGTGGGGCGGTGCGGGAGAGGCGGCGCAGCTGGCGTGTGTCGCCAGGCTCGTGGAGGTCTCCCCTGACATCATCTCCTGGCGGGTGAGTCTTGGCCGCTGCTGCGACGAGTTGCTGCCTACTTCTTTATTGTTCCTGTCAAGAAATGAAGTGCTTGCAGTTCTCAAAAACCTTCTTCTCTATTGTTCCTTTCAAGGAATGAGGTTTCCCTGAGGGGCATACAACTATTGTATCTACGGGAATGAGCGCTCCCAGACGGGAAATGGATGAGCGCCCGAGCTGAGAGTTAAGTAGGCCTTCTTTTCGTGGAAATGAAATGTTTTTTATGTTAAGGCCCACCTTCTTTCGGTTCACTGCTGTTCTGTTTTTCAGCACCTACTACTTTCTTATTTAACTTTTATCTCGTTTCATAAACTTCTTTCTCAACTTACTGTTTCTATGCCCCCTTCTACATAAAAACTACGTTCATTTATTTCCATACTAAATGGTGCCTACCTCTCTTTGAAACGCTTTTTTTTAGCACTTGAGGAGGCTTAAACTGACATATACTCTCTAATCTAATCATAGAATGAAGTGCATGCAGTTCTCAAAGACCCTGTATGGCGGTGTAATTTCATAGGTGCTCTTGACGCACGGATGGTTACAACTCTCAAGTCTTGGATTGCCAATGATTTAGCATTAGATATATGAAGCTTGAGCAGCTTAAGATCTATTGTATGTAGAGTGTAAGATATTCATCAAAACTAAGAATTCTTTCATTGAAATAATTGATTATTTTTATTTTAAGCATTTCGTGCAACAATGCCCCTCTTATTTCAGGTAACTAAGAATCTTTTTTTAATTGCTGTCTGTTTTGAGCCTGGAACTTGAATTTCAAGTATTGATCTTAAATTATTAATATCAATGCTGCAAATTTGAAATATTTTACATGAAATTGATACATTTGTGGTTTTGATAACCATAGTAATTTTACGTAGATGCTGTACGAAGATTGCATCTCTAAGCAAATATATCATAGACTCAAGTCTCCTCTGTATTGTTTGAGGAGTGCTACACTCTGCAGCACACACGTAGAGCTATTACCCTATCTCGTTGTGCAATGTTGCAGGTATCCTCTGTGTAAACCTCACGCCTGACATATTATACGCATTCTGTAGAAGTGTGCTATTCTACCTCATGCAAAACGTTAAAGTTTGAACTGGGGAGTCGTGGGTATCATTCTTCTCTTTTTTTTTCTAATTTCTTCCTCTCTTACGGTGCACCAACCTTTAGCATTAGTACTAGGGTTGTTGTTGCTGTCATTATTTCATCTCGTTAAAATTTCTTTGCTCTGAAAGGTACTTCATTTCTGCTTTTGCCAGTTTTTGAAGCACCAATTTGAAAGAATTCGGAAATTTATTAAGCTACTTGAATGGAACTCCTCAATAATGTGCACTGAAATTACCTTAATTCAGACGTATTATTATATGGATATGAAAATGTAAGTATATTTGTGTTAATACCATCTACGCCGATGAAAATCAAAGGCATGAAGTGAAGGGATTGAAAGGCACACAACATTAGTTATTCTTAAGCTTCTTCGATTTGCAGCAGCCCTGCAATTGAAATTAATTTGACCAAACAGATGTTCACTTTGCTTGAATAGTAGATTCACCAATAATTTTAAAGCATAGAAAATGCTGAGAAGTTTAGTCATTTTATTCAAAGGATGCTTTATTCCAATCAATCAATCAATCTTGATTCATATCATCTTGTATACAGTACTGTATTGGTTTTTCAAATGCCTTGCAACACCAGGACGCTGTGACGGTTACTCCCGGTCAAGCCGATATCCATTTCCAACACCTGGGTAGGTGGAGAATTGTGACTGAGTTTCTCTTTCCCCAAAAGGGAAAAATCACCGCGCTGTGCTGGGATTCGAACTGCCGACATTTTCTTATGAAGGGCGCGCTCTTAATCACTCTCCCATGGTGATCACAAAACAAAAAGAAACAATAAATCGAAAACGTTGATTTGAGTGTGAGACTGGCGCACTTGCGTAGCGCGCAGGTGGTGGGGATGTCTCAACACTGCGGTTGTGCAGGACAGCAACGGTTTGACCGCTGTGCACGTGGCTGCGTGTGGGGGCAGCGTGCAGTGCGTGCAGCTGCTGCTCAAACACAAGGCGGGCCGCACCTGCACCAACACGCTCGACAACTGCTTCCGTACACCGCTGCACTGGGCTGCCATCAGGTCTCTGCTCTGCTCTCTTCTTTCTTTCTGAGCTCCTTCATAGCACGTGTGTCTTCGCTGCTCCCTTCCTTCTTTCTGGACTCCTTCATAGCACGTGTGTCTTGGCTGCTCCCTTCTTTCTTTCTGGACTCCTTCATAGCACGTGTGTCTTGGCTGCTACCTTCCTTCTTTCTGGACTCCTTCGTAGCACGTGTGTCTTGGCTGCTCCCTTCCTTCTTTCTGGACACCTTCATAGCACGTGTGTTTTGGCTGCTCCCTTCCTTCTTTCTGGACTCCTTCATATCACGTGTGTCTTGGCTGCTCTCTTCCTTCTTTCTGGACTCCTTCATAGCATGTGTGTCTTGGCTGCTCTCTTCCTTCTTTCTGGACTTCTTCATAGCACGTGTGTCTTGGCTGCTCCCTTCCTTCTTTCTGGACTCCTTCATAGCACGTGTGTCTTGGCTGCTCCCTTCCTTCTTTCTGGACTCGTTCGTAGCACGTGTGTCTTGGCTGCTCCCTTCCTTCTTTCTGGACTCCTTCGTAGCACGTGTGTCTTGGCTGCTCCCTTACTTCTTTCTGGACTCCTTCGTAGCACGTGTATCTTGGCTGCTGACTTCCTTCTTTCTGGACTCCTTCATAGCACGTGTGTCTTGGCTGCTCCCTTCCTTCTTTCTGGACTCCTTCATAGCACGTGTGTCTTGGCTGCTCCCTTCCTTCTTTCTGGACTCCTCCATAGCACGTGTGTCTTGGCTGCTCCCTTCCTTCTTTCTGGACTCCTTCATAGCACGTGTGTCTTGGCTGCTCCCTTCGTTCGTTCTGGACTCCTTCATAGCACGTGTGTCTTGGCTGCTCCTTTCCTTCTTTCTGGACTCCTTCGTTGCACGTGTGTCTTGGTTGCTCCCTTCCTTCCTTCTGGGCTCCTTCATAGCACGTGTGTCTTGGCTGCTCCCTTCCTTCTTTCTGGACTCCTTCATATCACTGTGTCTTGGCTGCTCTCTTCCTTCTTTCTGGACTCCTTCGTAGCATGTGTGTCTTGGCTGCTCTCTTCCTTCTTTCTGGACTCCTTCATAGCAAGTGTGTCTTGGCTGCTCCCTTCCTTCTTTCTGGACTCCTTCGTAGCACGTGTGTCTTGGCTGCTCCCTTCCTTCTTTCTGGACTCCTTCATAGCACGTGTGTCTTGGCTGCTCCCTTCCTTCTTTCTGGACTCCTCCATAGCACGTGTGTCTTGGCTGCTCCCTTCCTTCTTTCTGGACTCCTTCATAGCACGTGTGTCTTGGCTGCTCCCTTCGTTCGTTCTGGACTCCTTCGTAGCACGTGTGTCTTGGCTGCTCCCTTCCTTCTTTCTGGACTCCTTCGTAGCACGTGTGTCTTGGCTGCTCCCTTCCTTCTTTCTGGACTCCTTCGTAGCACGTGTGTCTTGGCTGCTGACTTCCTTCTTTCTGGACTCCTTCATAGCACGTGTGTCTTGGCTGCTCCCTTCCTTCTTTCTGGACTCCTTCATAGCACGTGTGTCTTGGCTGCTTTCTTCCTTCTTTCTGGCCTCCTTCATAGCACGTGTGTCTTGGCTGCTCCCTTCCTTCTTTCTGGACTCATTCATAGCACGTGTGTCTTGGCTGCTCCCTTCCTTCTTTCTGGACTCCTTCATAGCACCTGTGTCTTGGCTGCTCCCTTCCTTCTTTCTGGACTCCTTCATAGCACGTGTGTCTTGGCTGTTTCCTTCCTTCTTTCTGGACTCATTCATAGCACGTGTGTCTTGGCTGCTCCCTTCCTTCTTTCTGGCCTCCTTCATAGCACGTGTGTCTTGGTTGCTCCCTTCCTTCTTTCTGGACTCCTTCATAGCACGTGTGTCTTGGCTGCTTTCTTCCTTCTTTCTGGCCTCCTTCATAGCACGTGTGTCTTGGCTGCTTTCTTCCTTCTTTCTGGCCTCCTTCATAGCACGTTTGTCTTGGCTGCTCTCTTCCTTCTCTGCTAACTTGGTTACCTATCATTAGTTTGCCATGTTGCTCTCCTCCTTTTGTGCTTACTTGGCTGCCTCAGATTTATCTCATTCGCTGCTCTATCCTTTCTCTGCTTATTTGGTTACTTATCGTTAGTTTACTTTGCTGCTCTCTTCCCTCGCTTCTCACTTGGCTGCCTAGCATTTACCTGCTATGATGTTCTTTTCCTTTTCTGCTTACTTGACTGAATAGCATGTGTCTTCTTTGCTGCTCTCTTCTTTCTCTGCGTACTTGTTTACCTAACATTTATCTGCAATTTGGTTTTCTCTTTAGCTTTCTTATATCATTTTTATTAATCATTGTTTTTACGTTTTAATTTTGTATTTATTTTGAATAATTTTTAATAGTAACTGTGCCCCGAATTAATGTCAGAATTAGAGGATATGTCAAGTTTTAGCCAAGGTGGAAGGTCTCGAAAACATTCTCCATATTGCATCAGGATTCAAACCCAATATATAGAAGTTCTCGATGAATGCTAGGTGCTTATTTTGAGTTGTTCCTTGTAAAACTTGTATTGCAGAAGTGGACAGGTTTTGAGGCTGGCGAGTATTCAGATGTTGATATTTCATTTATATTGGGAACAGAGTTGCTTGCACTTGAATATCATTGAAAGGGGACACGCGCACTCTTAACACGCTCCATTCTGCACTATTGCTTGTTGGTGCAGTAATATAGTCTGCCTTCACTGGGTGTGAGAACTTGTGAGCGCCATTCTGGGGAAAGACATCTGCTCCAAATGGAAGAAGATCACAATTTAATGATAAAGAATAATTGTTTTACTAATATATGCCTGTAGCTTGTTCAAATTTTCTACAAGTCTTGTAGCAGTCTACTACGGAGCCCCTGTGCTTGGCACAAATGCTGGGTGTCCGCTGCTGTGCTTTGTATTTTAAAAAAACAAACATCGGCATCTTTGGGATGCTTGATTTCCAATTAAGCCTGATACAAATGATCTTAAGCATTGGTTTTTCAAATGTCTTATAACTAACACTATATATAGGACACCATGACGGTTCCCCCGTTAAGCCGGTACCCATTTCCGACTCCTGGGTCGAGTGGGGTATTGTGCTTAAGCTTTCCCTTATACCCAACGGAGAAAATCGCAGCGCCAGCGCCGGGATACGAACCCGCGACTCCAACATACAAGTCCGATCCCTTAACCGCTGTGCCACCGCGAGCACAAAAAAAAATAAAAGTTCATTCTTGGAGAGACCTTGCATTTGTGTCTGTTTTTCTCCGAACGTGCCTGTGAATGAATGAGCTAACTTTCTCTAGACAATGATATCCGTTCTAGCGTTATATTTTTTGTTGAACTACAGTTGTCTTATACAAGTTTGGTTGCCACCACCTAGTATACTTTAAAGGATCCATTGCAACTTCGTTGTAAGTGTGTCAACAGAATTTATTCTGACCTGATAAGGATTTACCTTCATCCATGGACACAGTGGGATTTCAATTTAAATATTATCAAGAAACGTAAAATATCCTTAGAATCCGCCGATAAGTACATCATAATTGGGTTCAGAAAATAATATTAGGTTATGTCTTAACAATACGGGTTTAAAAATACAGAAAGTTAGCCTTTAACCCTTTCGACGCGATTGGGTTATATTTGTCCCAGTGTTTTAAATTAAAGCACAATTGGGCTGAATATGCCCCAGCAACCACCGAAAGTTAACAGATTTTGCATCAGACTCTGTTTTACCCATAGCTAGTTTGTAGTCTCAACAGCAATCACCCAGTGGGGCGTTGAAAGAGCTAGAAGGAGGTTGAGTCTCAAGCTGCTCCTCAAAATGTACGTGTATTTGCATAGTTTTATAGCTTATGATCATTTCTTTGGGTTGGATTTATGTAAATATTAGTAGGAACCTATATATAGCTATTTTTGTCTTCATAAATATACTTTTTGTGAAACATAGTTGAAATAAAAATGAAGTGGGATATGTGTGTCCCACTTGTACTTTCTTTATCTTTTGTCCCACTTGTATGTATCTAAATTTGGGATATATTTATCCCATTAGCACTGAATTTTAAATTTGGCTTCATACTAATTTTCGTATAAAAATGTTTTATTTTCATGCAGAAACCGAAAAAGGTCACTGGACGATCTGGAAACTGAAGAGCTTATGCAAGACCTTGATAGTGATGACGAATTCACTTACAATAAGAGTTTAGATAACTATTGATGATAGTTTTGAGGATCCGGATTGCACAGTGTAAGAAAAATAGGCAAAATACAGCAAAGAGAGTGAGGACACTTGTAAAAGAGAGCCAAGGAGACAAAATGAGGGTAACATCAGCATTGAGGAGGAACAAAAAGAAGAAGAGTATGTGAATCGCACTCATAAACTTCCTTTTGTTTGAATTGATGATATTGCTGACATTGGTTGGCCAATACTGTCAAATGGATTTGAACCCATGTTTTTATTATCAACAGCAGAGAAAGGAGTAATAATTTGTCCTTTAGGTAGACCACCTCCCCTTTGGAAGCATTCAAATGCGAGTCCCTTCTTCAAGTTTGTTCATACAAATAGCATGCAAAACCAATCTAAGAATAGAAAAAAAGAACAGCTAGAAAAATGAGTACAAATTGATGGATGCATGAGAAATAATGATTGTGCCTAATGGGATGTAATCAACTTCCAAAACTTGAATTCATTGGAGTGGAAATAAGTCTAAATAATAAATGCATCAGTAAATCCATTTCCAGGGACAAATTCACTTTTGTATTCTCAAAAGTGTACATTACAAATCCATAAAAATCAAATTATTCAAGCAAGACATATTATATCCATGAAGTAGTTAGATTCTTTGAGCCACACCATAAATAAAATGGTAAATAGCATAGTTTTTTATGCTTATTTAGTCAAAGAAATTGTTTTTTGCCAAATAAATGTGAAATAGTTCAAGCTTTGAACGACCAGTCACTCGTAATATCCTTTTTTTCTAGAAAATGGAAGTTATTTTTTCTAATACAATAACCATTTTCTATTGATGTTTTCTCATTTTCTACCTTGGAAAAGGAAAAAAGTATGTTAGTTTGAATGTATATACAAACACTATTCTATTTTTCGAACTTCCTGGTGGGGTACATATGTCCCACTCTCAATGGCAATGGACTACTAAATGGGACGTATATGTCCCAGAACAAAAACTTACAAATTTAATAATAAAACACTACCGACCCTGTAAGAGCTTCTAATACTATGCCAATCAACCCTAAAACACACTAGAATGCTCCTGGATTTAGCAGGAAAAATTTCGCGTCGAAAGGGTTAAATGCCATGAAAATGAAATTCAACAGTGTTCATGTTTTCATAGAATATATCTTTATAAATCATTAAGAACTCGTTTTTTAACTTGTGTTAAGGTGTTTATAGAAGAAATTAAATGGCTAGGTAGAACAGTTGTAATATAAAAGTAAAGTTCTATCCTGCACTCAGGCTCACACTGGCCTTGGCTTACCAGACTCTTGCGGAAAAATGAATAATGATATTAAATTATTATTAATATTAACTAAATTCAAGTTCTTTGTGTAGACACTATGTCCTAAGTAGGTAGTGTAAGCTTGAAATGTCATTTTTTTCCTATGGAGTTCTTCAGTAGAATTTAAAGCTCACAATCCTCTATGCTGAGCTTGCGTCTCAGCTCATGTTCAGTCCATTACTCTGCCATGACCAGAGAGTTATCCTGGTCTTCCAGATTTGAAGAACGTCACTTCCCCTAATTGATTACGATTTCTCATTATAAGAAATTCAAAGCCGAAAACTAAAGGGCATTTAAGTGGCGGCTAATGACCCTTTTACAATTTTGTTGTAGTAGCACAGTTGCTGACGGAAATTTTCCAAAGTTGACTTGGAAGAACTTAATCGCCAGCTGTTGCTCCAGCAATGAAAATTGGATGAAAATCCAGCACTTGACCAATAGTGAAGAAAGCTGGCTTTTTGTACATCCAACCTGTTCCCGATATGCCTTTGTATTTTTTGTGTGACTTTACGTGTCTCTGCAATACTCGTACACTTGTGTACCTTTTGCCTTGCTGAAAAAGTATGAGTACACTCGCAAGTACACTGTACTTGTACACTGTTCCAAGTACACTCGCTGTTCCAACCAAGAATCTTTCATTTTGCAAACTTGTACCTCTCATTAATGGAATATTTACTTAATTCTACTGCAATGATAACTTCACCTCAACGTAAATAGCCATTGTAGCGTGATGACTATGACCGCTCTTATAATAATCCAAAATATTTACTACCACTACATTGATTTCTCCTCAGCAGAAATAGCCGTTCTAGCCTGATTACAACCATGACCGCTATTATTATGACCCAAGATATTGATGACTATTATATCAATTTCTCAGCTCGAGTCAACTCGTGAGTATGAAGACCTACTATTTGGAATGTTGTGTTTGGACAGCAACAAGTATTTTTATTACCGAAAATGTATATTTCTCTGCCCTAGTCAACACATGAATACAAAGAGCAGCTATCGTTGTGTTGGGACAGCAACAAGAGCTCCACTGTGCGCTGCCTGCTGGCCGTTGGTGCTGAGATGGCCTGTGTGGACCGCCAGGGAGGCACTGCGCTGCACTATGCTGCTGCACTCCGACACTGCGACTGTGTCAGGGTGGTGAGTGTGTTGTTCTTGTACTCTTCTAGCTGCATTCTCGGTTGTAATTTGTTGGTGTGTCAGGGTGGCGAGTTGTTCTACAGGGTGGTGAGTGGGTAGTTCTCCTTGTACTCTTTTTACTGCATTCTCGGTTGTAATTTTTTGGTGTGTCAGGGTGGTGAGTTATGCTTCTTATACTCTTCTTACTGTATTCTTGGTTGTAATTTGTTGGTGTGTCAGGGTGGTGAGTTGTGCTTCTTATACTCTTCTTACTGTATTCTTGGTTGTAATTTGTTGGTGTGTCAGGGTGGTGAGTTATGCTTCTTATACTCTTCTTACTGTATTCTTGGTCGTAATTTGTTGGTGTGTCAGGGTGGTGAGTTATGCTTCTTATACTCTTCTTACTGTATTCTTGGTTGTAATTTGTTGGTGTGTCAGGGTGGTGAGTTGTGCTTCTTGTACTCTTCTTACTGTATTCTTGGTTGTAATTTGTTGGTGTGTCAGGGTGGAGAGTTGTGCTTCTTTTTCTCATCTTACTCCCCTCAGGGAGATACAATTATTGTATTGATGGGGATTATCACTCCCAGGGGAAAATGTCTGGGCTCGAGCTGAGAGTTAGGTAGGCATTCTTTTCGTTGAAATAAAAGGTTGTTGTTATGTTAAGGACCACCTTTTTTTTTGGTTCACTGCTATCCTGTTTTTTAGCACCTACTACTTTCTTCTTCAACTTTGTTCTTGTTTCATGAACTTCTTTCTAAGCTTACTGTTTCTATGCCCTTTCTGCATAGATTCCGCGTTCCCTTAACTTCATACTAAATGGTGCTTTCCTTCTTTTACTCTTTGGATCGCTTTTTTTGCGGATAGAGAAGCTAAAACTAACTAATAATCTAATCTACTCTTCTTGCTGCATTCTTGGCTGTAATATAATTTGTGACAGGGGGGTGAGTTGTTCTCCTTTTACTCTTCTTACTCTGTTCTTGGTTGCAATTTGCTAGGGGTTTTCCAATTAATATACCCAAGCCAAGAATTATGTAAGCCTTAATTTTATTGAAATAAAATGTTTTTTGTTTTGCTCAGAACCATTTTTTTAGTTCACTGCTGTGTTTTTCAGCGCCTACTACTTTTTTCTTAAACTTTTATCATCATGTATCATCTTAACCTACTGTTTCTATGCGCTTGGGATCCTGTGCAGGAACTGCTTGAATACCGTGTTCCTTTAACTGCATATTAAGTGGTGCCGCTATCCTTCCTCTCTTTGAACATCTTTGTTGTGGTAAGGCAGGCTAAAACTTGCTTATAATCAATCAATCTTCCTAATGTATTCATGGTTTCAATTTTATTTTTTCACTTAATTCGTTGTTGCTCCTGACGCTCCAGATGCACATTGATTTTCACAAGCTTGGCGAAAAAGTCATTTGAAAATTCGTGGTTCTGTAGCTACATGGTTTTCTAAATAAAACCAAGTTAATGAAATTTTCAAGATCCATCGACCAGATAACGAGATTGATCTCATTTTAGCGTAGTGTTCCCACTTTGGTGTGGAGTAACATTTCAACCCTTTTATGGATGGAGTCCGAACCTAGAGATTGCCATCGCAAGGCAGCTCTGTAGCAAAACAAAGCATTAATTAAGCAGTGAAAGCTTCCATGCGAGAGTTTAATAATTTATATATAGGCTTTTGAGTCAGTTTTCGTCATGAGATAGTGTCTCGTATAACCCTGACCAGAAATTCACAAATTTTGGCTCTTTATTTTTAATACGTAGTTATGTTTCATATTTTATGCTGTCTAACTGCAACCCTGTGCCAAGCAATTACTTTGGTGCTTGAACGTTTTGATGGCGCCTAATAATTTCTGGGAACCATTTTGTGTGGTAGGAGAACACAGTAATCTGTTCCATGATAATCGTAATGAGTTCCACTAAAATCTACTCCACTTGCCTATTGGTGTGCTCCGAAAGCCGCACAATGCACTCCGTTAGCAATTTCATGTGTCCTGCGGCGACCAGTTTTTCATCCTTGGCATCCCGCCGTGCATAAGAATAGAAAGAAGAAAGAAAAAGGTTATTTCCAAAAAGTTTATACATGAGATGTATTAAAACGCATTGGATTTTTAAAATTTCTTATATGAAGGTCCTTAATGGATAGGCAATTACTGATTCGTTACTTATTTCTGAAAAAGCTGAGACTTATATGAGATGTATTACAACACACTGGATTTTAAAAATTCCTTCATGCAAGTATAATATTTCTGGAATTTCTTAATGTTAAGGGCGTTAATCTTTAGTTGATGGACAATGACTGATAAATATAATCTTTCTTAAATTCCTCAATATGAAGGTCGTTCATTGATAGACAATTACTGATAAATGTATTTTTAAATTCTCTTATATAAAGGTCGTCAATTGCTAGACAATAAGTGAAGGGTTGTGACGTTGCAGCTATCACAGCAGCCAGGCGCCACGGAGCAGCTGCAGGGGGCGGTGGAGTGGGCGGCAGCAGCGCAGGCTGACGAGTGCATTCGCGTCATGGTGGAGCATGGCGCCCAGCTCGTGGCCCTCAACCACGTGAGTCCTGGTGATGTGATGGTCCAGTGAAGTGATCGTCATAGGTTACCGTGTCTCCAGTGAGGTGATGTTCTGTGTTGAAGACTGGCAACTGCGACACACACTCGGTACTCTGCTCAGTAACGCCCCTGCCTTCATTTAGAAAAAGGCTACAAAACTCATTTTGTGCCCTACTTGTTGACTTAACTACATAGTTGGCTGAGGTTGGATGAGGAAGTTACAGGGCTTTGTATGATATACTGTTGGTTGTTATTTCGTATGGATGCATCATAATGATTCTGAGCTGCCATGGTTATGGCTATATCTATTCCTATACCTTACTAGTAGAATAATAAAAAAAGCTTTTTATTGATGATTCGACCTGTAATTTGTATTCAATTGATCCTCTTCGTGGCAATATTTCCTCAGGTGCTGATTGCTTTCAAATGTTTTTACTTTTTTAAGTCAATGAGACACTTTTGTGATTTCATGAATGTCCAATTTTGCAACTTTTAGTTCTGTTGGAATTTTCAATATCGTTTTCATTTAGTTTTTTAAATGCAAAAAAATGTAACGGTGTGATTACTGGAGTCCCTATACGACCCTTTGCTAATGTTAACTCTTCTCTCATGATGAAGAGGTGTATAAATGAGAGGACGCTCAATGACTTACGCAGCATTTATTTAAGATTGGGTCATTTCGAGCATATCATCTCCTAAGAAAATAAGTGTAAAAATATCATCTGTACAAAAATAGAAAATAAACTAAATTAAGAAACTCAAAACACACAAACAATAATACGTAAGTAATCAAAATAAAGTTGACGATCTTTTGGCTATGGACAACTCAAAAGAATTGAGATGCCTGTACTAAACTAATATGGTTTTAAGAATGAAAAAAGTTCCAAAATCCTTGAATCGATAAAAAAGTTCAAACATTTTTCCCATTTTTTTGTGGTAATGAGTAAACGTTTGAAACGCCCTTTTTCAAATTAAATGTTTCATTTGACCTTCCTTGTTCTCTTATTAAAATTTCAAAATATTGCTAGGGACTGTTTCAAATGTGGGAAACATTGACAAACTAGGAAATATTCAAGCTACTGTGAGAAATATTGCTAGGGTCTGTTTCGAGGGTGAGAAACATTAAAAAACTAGCAAATATTTTAGGGACTATTTCGAGTGTGAGAAATACTAACTCGTTCTCTCATAGAGAATTGAAACAAGGAAATATAGTAGCAAGTGTGAGAACCATTGCGGTGTTGCAGCGCGGCGAGCGGTATTGCCCGAGTCTGGTGAGAGCAGCGCAGTGGGGCCACGTGGGCACCGTGGCGCTGCTGCTGTCGCTGTGCAGTGCTGTCAACGGTGCTGACCACACGGGCGTCACTGCACTGCACGCCGCAGCTCTCGGTGGGGCGGGCTTCTAAGTCCCTTGCTGCTCAAACTCTTCTCTGTGGGCCTTGCTCTTCTCTTGTGTTGTTGGAAAAATATTTTTTTCTTTGAGTTGAACCGAAAGTTAAGATTAACTTTCCATCATTAATGAAGCCTGACATGAAGATTTTCACACATTTACACGTTACTGTACGCCAGTTTGATATTGGGTCAGTCGTATAAGAATTGGTGAGTGCTCCAGAGGCGCTTGCGTGATTTGTTGCCTCAGCAGTCGCCGCTCACAACCTAGACTGGAACACTTCAATAATATATTGTTACATTTGCAGGTTTCAGTTTGAAGGGAAAAGTTTAGGTTATGTCAAACGTGATTGTTGTGAAATAATGCAGTACTGAAGTTCTGTTGTTACTTTCTGAAACGTGCGTTGAATCATTACAGTTATTAAAGTAAAACATCCATTTGCATTGAAGTTTCTGTCACTGTTTAAAATAAATTGATTGTAGTGAATCTCAAGTACTTCAAAAACTTGAAACCAGTGCTGAAACCTTGTTCTCACGAACAAGTAGGTCCTTTGTAATTGTCGCCTTGGTATTGGTGTCATTATGTGTCTGCTGATTGACTGTAAGTCCATGAAGTTCACAATCAGAGTCCCTTAACATGTCACTCCACTATGTATTGAAATGTGTCTCGTGCATTGTATTCTTAAGGTTTCAACTCGCATCTTTGCCGTCATGCACAGCTAACTTTTCTGGCTATGATCTGGTATGATCAGAGACGAGTTAGTTTGTTTGTTCATCTTAAAGGGAAAATTTCTTCACTCACTGCATGCACGCTTTCAGTCGTCTCATTGATTTAAAGTTGTATTGCAGGCAAATTTGCCATGGTAGAATTTGAGTAAAATATATCAGTTGCAATTTTAATCATGTGGCGTCATCTTTCAACATTCTAAAATCACACGCTGTTCAGTCTACAAATGTCTGTTCATTAATCTGCACTAATATACTTTCCTCAAAGCAAGAAGCAATCGGTTGTTATCACCATTGTTCAATGACTCCCCCTGCATCAACATTATGATGCAGTCAAATTGACACTCTGCCAATTTAGACTAAGATTCTGACATGTAAAATTACTGATGATACGAAGGGATACGAGTTAATTTGAGCACCGATTTAGACCAAGACTCGGACGCGACAGATGACACTCAGGGACACGAGTTGACTGCAGTGCCCCACGCGTGCAGGCGGGCACCTGCCGTGCGCGAAGTACCTGCTGCGGCACGGGGCGGAGCTGCAGCGGCGGGACGGCCGGGGGCGCCACGTGCTGCACTACGCTGCGCGAGGCGGCCACTCCCGCGCTGTGGCGCTGCTCGTGCGAGCAGGTCTGGTCTGGTGTGGGGTGTTGTGTCTGTTGTGTGGTCTGTGTTATGTGTCGTCTGGTATGTTGCTTGGTGTCTGGCGTGTAGTGTGTTGCGTGTTGCCTGGTGCCTGGTGCGTTGCCTGGTGTCCTCAGGAGCCATAAGAGAGGCAACAGGTTCAGGTTAGTTAGGTTTGTGTATCCTATACTATGGAAACTGGCGCCTCTATTATGAACTGGCAAGTGACCTCAGCGATAAATATCACCCTTTTCAGCAATCTGTTCTTTGTCTTTTCTTCATTTTCCTTCTGAACTCACTGTTTCTCTGCACTGGGTATCCTGTGTGGGAATACATCTTGTGTATAGCCCTTCAGGGGGATACAACTATTGTATCTATGGGTATTAGCGCTCCCAGGGGGAAAATGTGAGGGCCCGAGCTAAGAATTAGGTAGGCCTTCTTTTTGTTACGTTTACTATGTACGTTTTTACTATGTTAAGGACCACCTTTTTTCGGTTCACTGCTGTGCTGTTTTTCAGCATTTCTGACTTTTTTCTTCAACTTTTACCTTATTTCATGAACTTTTTTCTCAATTTGCTGTTTCTATGCCCCTTCTGCATTGATTCCTCATTCTCTTATCTCCATACTAAATAGTGCCTTCACCTTCCTGTCTTCGATAGGCTCTTTTTGTAGCGGTTAGGGAGGCCTAAACTAACTTATAATCTAATAATTTTGTGCATAGATTTTGCGTTTTCTGTAGTCCTCTTTGCGTTCTTGAGATCGCCTTTATTGTGGCGAAGTGGTCTCAGAAAACGAAGTTAGTATAATGATAATTAGAGTGCTTGGATGTGTTTTTAGGAACACAACGCATGTTGTGCTGCAATGCAGGCTGGGATAACCACCGTACATGTGCGTTACTGCTACCGTCACGGGCCCAGGTACGGACGTGAATGTACAAGACGCACACGGCCTCACATGTCTGCACGTGGCTGCCATGCGCGGCTACCTGTGTCTCGTTAACCTGCTGCTTGAAAACGCCGCTGATGTCAACCTCTGCGACTTGCAGGTTAGCTCCAAGCTGATTCCATTACGCATATTGGGCTTTTCTTATGTTTCATTATTTACTGTGTTATTGTTTTTGTTCTCTTTTTATTTTTTGCTCTATCCCTTTGTTCTACTTCGTTTCAAGTACAATAAGTCTTCCTTATACGGTGCTTCGCTACCTGATAAACTCACAGTTATTGTGTTCGGCTATTATTACCCTCGATTCTATCTACGGTATGAAAAATTACAACCTACTGTATCCGCTGGATTTTTGTTCATACCTTACTGTATCGGCACCACGCCTCATGGCCACAACAACTATGTCACCTGCCACATTTACCACTGAACGCAAGTGAAATCCTTACGGCGTGTTTTGTACGTTGCAAGTGGGCGGTAAATAAAATTATTTTCTGTTTATTGCTTTTGCGCTATACTTTATATTTTTTATGACTATTTTCACTTCTGTAGGAGTGACTTTCGTAGTGCTGGAATACATCCCCTATTAATACAAGTTATAATGTGTTTGGTATGCGGTAATTTCGATTTGCGGTAAGGTTATCAGGAACGAATTTGTACCGTATAACGTGGACTTGCGGTATCATTCGAAAAATCATTTGTGCCTTTTAGAAATTTGGTTTCATTGAGCTTGAAATCGTTCAAATTTGCTACATTTATATCCTAAATTTAAATTGATGTTAGGTTATGCTTTAGCTGATGTTAAAATTGTAATTTGCACAAAAAATTGAAGTATAGAAAATGGGTGTGATGAGTTTTTCGTTGGAAACACATTTTAGATGTTCATAATTACGTTCATGAGGTGCCATTATGGTGTTTCCCTGCTTGCGATCTCTGTGACTCTTCACTAGTGCATTCTTACGTTTCTTCATATATTCAAGCAGTGTTTTCTGTAAATGGCCTTGGTAGTCTCCTGGACTTGTACGGCTAAAGTTCCCTGAATTGAAGTGTAGCCGTTACAAAATTGATGCATTCACGTCCCAGTGCGTAGAGGAGAGCAGTAAAGGACTCGTAACTGTGCTTTAATGACTTTATCAACACCCTTCAACATTAATATTTATTCTCACGTCCCAGTGTGCGACTGTCTTTCTCACATCTGTTGAGGGCACTCTCCTGATACCCTTTAATGACGGCCAAATTCTGCTGGGCTGATGGCGTCTCACATTTCAAAAACTTAAAGACCTTCCTTTCAAGTTAACCCTTCACCGTCAAAGTGGATTTCAAAATCTATTTTCTTAAACAGCTCTAATAAATTTTATTCCTTGTGAAATCTGTGCCCTATTGTGTTTTTTGGAATTCGCTGCCAAGTGGCAGTCACTTCCTCGTTGTGATGTCGGTGACTACTTAATGCCTGTGCCAGTTTATTGAAGGTGGTTGTGAAAACGGTAATTTGAGTAGTAAAATGCTGACGTTAAATGGTTAAGGTTGGCCATTACAGCCAAACCTGCTTGCGGCACTTGACAGACCTCACCTCACTGCTTGATATCTCAGTACTTCCTAGGAAGCTATTCTTTGAAGGTTTGAATTATCGGTCGCTCTCAAGTCCTTACTAATATGAATTGCATGACTGAAGCCGTGACAGGTGTGAGCGTTAGAGGTAGCAGTGTGAGGTCCGTATGTCGCGCTTTAGGAGAGCATCGTGTCACTCTTTAGGAAAGCATCAGAGATAAGAGTGTCGCGCTTTAGGACAGCATCAGAGATAGGAGTGTCGCGCTTTAGGACAGCATCAGAGATAGGAGTGTTGCGCTTTAGGACAGCATCAGAGATAGGAGTGTCGCGCTTTAGGACAGCATCAGAGATAGGAGTGTCGCGCTTTAGGACAGCATCAGAGATAGGAGTGTCGCGCTTTACGACAGCATCAGAGATGGGAGTGTCGCGCTTTAGGACAGCATCAGAGATGGGAGTGTCGCGCTTTAGGACAGCATCAGAGATAGGAGTGTCGCGCTTTAGGACAGCATCAGAGATAGGAGTGTCGCGCTTTAGGACAGCATCAGAGATAGGAGTGTCGCGCTTTAGGACAGCATCAGAGATAGGAGTGTCGCGCTTTAGGACAGCATCAGAGATAGGAGTGTCGCGCTTTAGGACAGCATCAGAGATAGGAGTGTCGCGCTTTAGGACAGCATCAGAGATAGGAGTGTTGCGCTTTAGGACAGAATCAGAGATAGGAGTGTCGCGCTTTAGGACAGCATCAGAGATAGGAGTGTCAGGCTTTAGGACAGCATCAGAGATAGGAGTGTCAGGCTTTAGGACAGCATCAGAGATAGGAGTGTCGCGCTTTAGGACAGCATCAGAGATAGGAGTGTCGCGCTTTAGGACAGCATCAGAGATAGGAGTGTCAGGCTTTAGGACAGCATCAGAGATAGGAGTGTCGCGCTTTAGGACAGCATCAGAGATAGGAGTGTCGCGCTTTAGGACAGCATCGGAGATAGAAGTGTCGCGCTTTAGGACAGCATCGGAGATAGAAGTGTCGCGCTTTAGGACAGCATCAGAGATATTAGTGTCACGCTTTAGGACAGCATCAGAGATATTAGTGTCACGCTTTAGGACAGCATCTGAGATAGGAGTGTCACGCTTTAGGACAGCATCAGAGATAGGAGTGTCACGCTTTAGGACAGCATCAGAGATAGGAGTGTCACGCTTTAGGACAGCATCAGAGATAGGAGTGTCAGGCTTTAAGACAGCATCAGAGATAGGAGTGTCAGGCTTTAAGACAGCATCAGAGATAGGAGTGTCGCGCTTTAGGACAGCATCAGAGATAGGAGTGTCGCGCTTTAGGACAGCATCAGAGATAGGAGTGTCAGGCTTTAGGACAGCATCAGAGATAGGAGTGTCAGGCTTTAGGACAGCATCAGAGATAGGAGTGTCAGGCTTTAGGACAGCATCAGAGATAGGAGTGTCGCGCTTTAGGACATCATCAGAGATAGGAGTGTCACGCTTTAGGACAGCATCAGAGATAGGAGTGTCGCGCTTTAGGAAAGCATCAGAGATAGGAGTGTCGCGCTTTAGGGGCAGCAGCAGAGATAGGAGTGTCGCGCTTTAGGACAGCATCAGAGATAGTGTCGCGCTTTAGGACAGCATCAGAGATAGGAGTGTCAGGCTTTAGGACAGCATCAGAGATAGGAGTGTCGCGCTTTAGGACAGCATCAGAGATAGGAGTGTCAGGCTTTAGGACAGCATCAGAGATAGGAGTGTCAGGCTTTAGGACAGCATCAGAGATAGGAGTGTCGCGCTTTAGGACAGCATCAGAGATAGGAGTGTCAGGCTTTAGGACAGCATCAGAGATAGGAGTGTCGCGCTTCAGGACAGCATCAGAGATAGGAGTGTCACGCTTTAGGACAGCATCAGAGATAGGAGTGTCGCGCTTTAGGAAAGCATCAGAGATAGGAGTGTCACGCTTTAGGGGCAGCAGCAGAGATAGGAGTGTCGCGCTTTAGGACAGCATCAGAGATAGGAGTGTCGCGCTTTAGGACAGCATCAGAAATAGGAGTGTCAGGCTTTAGGACAGCATCAGAGATAGGAGTGTCGCGCTTTAGGACAGCATCAGAGATAGGAGTGTCAGGCTTTAGGACAGCATCAGAGATAGGAGTGTCGCGCTTTAGGACAGCATCAGAGATAGGAGTGTCACGCTTTAGGACAGCATCAGAGATAGGAGTGTCGCGCTTTAGGAAAGCATCAGAGATAGGAGTGTCACGCTTTAGGGGCAGCAGCAGAGATAGGAGTGTCATGCTTTAACACTTCGTGCAATGGAGGGGATTTTCACGATTCTGTTGACCGACCAGTAGTCACTTACTCAATTTTCATAAATTCTTAATTAATACATGATCCAGATATTGATTGACTTTTTCTAAATTTCTTAAAACAATTGACTTTAAATTTGAGTTGAATATTAAACTTCAGTTCTCCCAATTGCGGTCAAAGTGTTAACGCATTCATCGCGTTACCACGGTTGTTAACGGTTGCTTTGGTCAGGTCGTAAGCGGCAGAATTGGGAAATCGACTTTACTGCTCGAATACATTTTTATCCTTCCCAAGAAATATGGAAAGACAATTCTATGGTAACATTTTTCCTTTAAAAAGGTCGCGAAACATAAAATATCATTCATTTACATCAGAACGTTAATGAACAAATATCTCAATGGTGTACATCTAGCCTAATATGTAGGGAACGTGTTAAAGCATTATCCATGTAATGATTGTTATTTTTAAAATCGTTTATTACAATTGCCTTTAAATTTTAGTTGAATGTTAAACTTCAGTTTAACCCATCGCAGTCAACGTGTCAAGACTGTCATCAACCTGTGTTAGCAGTTGAGCATAATATTATACTTAAGTTTAACCCATTGCGGTCAAAGTGTTAATTAAACTTGAGTTGTACCAATTGCGGTCAACATATTAAGCCAGTGAGCAATGCGTGCTACCAGGGTGCGTCGACGCTGCACTACGCAGCGAGGGGCGGCGACGTGGCGGTGGTGTGCACGCTGCTGGAGGCGGGGGCGGCCCACAGCGACTTGGCGCACTTCCACATGAGCGACGGCTCGGTCCGCAGGTCCTTATTTTACACCATAGTGTGGCGAAGTCATTATTGTGCAAATTACGAACGAAACATTGGTAGGATTACTAAAGCGACAATTAAATAGTCTCTGATCGAAGTTGTAACCTGAATTTATTATTGTTTATATTATTAGTATTATTATTATATTCTAGCTCACAAGTGGCATTAAATTCTGGTTGAGACCGGGAAAATGTGAGCTACCGATCTGGGAGTAAGGTAGGCTTTCTTTTGTTGCAATGAAATGTTTTTGTTATGTGAAAGACCACCTTTTTTTGGTTCACTGCTGTCCTGTTTTTCAGCACCTACTTTCTGCTTCAACTTTTATCTTTTTTCATGAACTTTATTCTCAAATCAATGTTTCTATGCCCATACTGTTGTACTGTTTCTATACTGTTTTATGCATATGTAGATTCCGCGTTCCCTTATCTCTATATTAAATGGTGCATTCCTCCTATCTGTCTTTGGAACGCCGTTGTTGCGGTTAGGGAAGCTCAAAGTAATATCTAATCTATTCTAATGGAACCCAACATGTGTGAGATGAAATGAATGCAAATGTTGAGCGCTATGAAACAGAGAATGTGCGTTATTCGTATCATCTTTATTGGAAATGACCTTTTTTCTTTCTATTTTACAAATGACTGATGTCGCAGCATGACGCCCTTAGACCTAGCACTTGAGACGAAGCAAGGCGCGGTGGCAGAAGTGCTGCGGACTGCTGGAGCCGTCACTGCACAGTGAGTTGTGGGCACGCGGTCCAGTCTTGTGTTGTCTTGTTCGGTGTTCTCAACCTAGTCTCATGTGTCATATTTTGCAGGTTTCACGAGTTTTTACTTGATTCCAAAAATGTGCATCCTTTTCGCACAAACGTGCAGTGTCGTTAACTAGTGCCTAAGTACTCTGTGAGCAATTAATGTTGTGTATTTGCGTAGTATTGTCTAACGAGTGACTGCCTGCTGACCCACTGGTGTTCTCTGAGGAGATTTCCATGATGGGGGTGACCCAGCGGTGGTAATGAAGTGGATTGTTATTTATACTGGAACGAAGCCAGATGACCTTCGGACGGCATTTTTTTGATTTATTTTTGTCTATTTGAAAGGTGCATATTGAAATCAAGTTTCATTGAAGTTAAATTTCAGGCTTGAATTTATCCTCATCTATCTCTTTATAACTGAGCCATGGGTCATATAACCCAAAGTATTTAATTTACTAGCCAGGGTTTCTTGTCGCGGATGAAGGTTGCTTAGTACTTGTTTAAGAATCTAGTTCACTAATGATCGAACGAAAGGAGATACAATTTGTATTACAAATGCTTCTTCTATTCTTATTTTTGTGAGATCTTTGTATTCAAACTTGTAAGAGTAAACTAAAAAAATGAAACATACAAGTTAGCTATTTCTTTTTCGTGAACGAGCTATCAGACCCTCGATGTGCTTCCGTGTTCGGCACTGCTGCTTACAACACTCTAGACCAAATGTTCATTTTTCCGTAATCTATGCCGTAATAGTTAAACTATGACTTCTATAAAATGTAGTTGAAAACTAGTGTTTAAGTTCCTTCTAAATAATCGAACTTTATATTAATTTTTGTGGTTGGGATTGTTGGGGAAGTAGCCCTTCTTAGATGAGTCCTAAGCTGCAGGCTGTAGCATCGTTACCATTAAGCCTTTCAGGGAGCATAAAATAGGCAACGGAATATAATTCATTCCTCGACCTACTACAGACCTAACCTAGTGTGTTATAAAAGTTCTCGTGTAATAGATCTTTCTCCAAATAGCATATACTTTTTACCTGCGTTTATGCATTCTTTTAAGCCCTTTGCCATCATAACACATTTAAATTGCACGATACTGTAAATTAAAAACATATTGCTGGAATGATTGTTTTTGTTATGACAAGTATATAGCCCGCCAAAATCAAGAGCCAATAAATAGAAAGTTAGATTATTTAGAAGGAAGGTCAACAATAGATTTCAACTATATTTTATATCAGTCATAGTTCATCTATTACGGCACAGACTTAGGAAAAATTGACATTTGCTATAAATTATCAAATTATGCATGAATGTCATCTTATAATACACAAATGTTAGGATTTCATTTAATATACATTAGATGGTCAGCTAAATTTGATGTTGAATTCACGCTCACCGCTCAGTCATATAAATCAATGTGCCCTCTCCCACCCAGCACTGTCTCTATTCAACGAAGTTCATGTTTAACTTACAATGTTTCTTGCAGGGACTTGAGAGAAGTGGCGAGTTGCGTCATTCAAGAAGCATGGAGGCGATATCACCGGAGAAAATACGTAAATGTTTTTCAAAATATTGCCGTTGGAGATGGACGACCAAGTGCTTCGCTGGCAGTCTCTGATGGCGCTGAACTGACACCTGCCACTTGTGGTTCGTATAAGAGAGGGAAGGATGGTAGAATTTCGTGTAGTGTAGGACAGTTAGCCATTATTTTCTGAGTTTTAGGACAATCCTTGTATGAGCTCACACATTTTCTTAATTTTGATCTTTTACATTTAATTAATCATGTGTCTAAAGCTATCTGCATTTAACACGTTGCTTGGGATACGAACCATCAGGGGCTTGTGCTAAAGTTTTTCCGGCTAGAAAGCGACCCATCGATGGGTTGTTTGAAAATTTCTAACAACCTTTTTTAAATTAATGCTATTTAATAAACCCATTTAATGTTTGGTATTTATAAAATTGCCAATCACTTATGACTTGAAAAAATTTTGGAGTTGAATATTGAACTTCAGTTAAACTATCACAGTCAATGTGTCAAACCTCGGCATTAAAGTCACATTGTTGTTTTTTCTTTGGTGAGCTGGTGCTGTACCATAAAATGTAATACAATTTACATCGACATGGCAAGTCTCCGTATGACGCAAGAGTATTTCGTCAGTCCACAATGTCTCATGTTTTTGCTTTCTCTGCTTTGGTAACATCTTCGTGCTGATTTTGATTTTTATGGGCCTCAGAAAGCTGACTTATTTTTTATCGGATGATCTAAATTCTGGAATGCGAACACTAATAATAATTACGAGGCAGTCATTGAATTTATTAGTTAGGAACGTTTTTGCGCTTTGTATATCCCTTTATAATTTTGGTTATTTTTTTGGATCTACCCGGATCTTTCCCTTGTTCTAACTCCCGTGATCCCAGCTACCACCACCTCTGAGTGTCATTCATTTTCCCACTCAGGAGTTTGCCGAGTAAAAATACTCCACTGAAGTTTCTTTCTTTCAAAATGTGTTCTCGTTATACCTCAGAAGTCTGTCAACAGGAGGGTATAAAAGGACATTGCTAGTGGAACTGGTTGGACTCTTAAGCTGCATTACGCTTTGATTTAATTGCTTGCTTGCCTCACCATCATTGTACACAAGAACACAAGAGTTGAACATTTTCTGCGGTGATAACTTCATGATGTCGCGTCTTGATGCTTACATTATTTCTTACGTTATATATGCGGGTTTACAGCTGATGATGGATCCGTCAAGTTCGTTTTAGTATTGGTCTCTTGCAATTTTAAGAATGTGGACATCTTTGGTTTTTGCCCTTAACTTTTTATTTCTTACTTGATTTGTGTGCAGAAAAGCCCAGTGCCAGCCCCACAGTGAGGCCTGTCTCACTCACAGCACGCTCTGCTGACGCTGTCGTCAGGCCGAGCAGATCTCTGCCGCTGACTCAAACCAAGAAGGTAGGCCATAGCTTCCTTGTGGCGCGCTTTAACACGGTAAGTGCGGCGGGTTAAAGTGCAGTTCACAATTCAACTTAAATTAAAGTTAATTTTAGAGATCAATTTTGAAAATGACGAACATTAAATAGATCTCGGCTTTATTTGGTTTTCATTAGCATTCATCGAAATTGAGTTAGTGACTGCTGGTCTGTCTGCACTCTGCAGCATAATGAAAATCCCCTCAGTGACCACCCGTGGGTCACGTCACCCTTAGTGGTAATGAAGGTGGTAACGACTGTACAGAACGAACTGTGGACTATTCCAAATCTAACTGAACGTTCGTTTAAATGTTTCAAGAAGTGTTCTACAATACGGTTAAAAAAAATCGAATAGAAGATACCCAAGCACAGATTTGTGGAGGATTCCGTGGGGTATGTTGTGTCGCTCTGAATTTGAATTTAAATCTTGTTTCATTACTCTATTAATTTAAGTTTCATAAATTTTTATTTCTGCTCGACGGTTAGCCACTAGCTCGGCGAACTGCTCGGCTAAATATACTTGTGTTAAGGCGAGCTCATATTGGGATTTTTGAAGAGAGAACATTTCAGAAAGAGCCGAGAAGTCTAGAGGTCGCCGAGCGCCTTCACACGCTGGAGGCTCCTGCTATGTCTTCTGGAGCAGTTTGCAGGTGGGCACTCGTCTTCTTGTATCTCATATGAACAAATTTATTCATCTCGTAAAGTTTTCTTTTACTATTCCAGAAAGTTTTTAACACTCAGCATGGAAGTCACCGAGCTAGAATATTATTTGTGTCACTGTCTAGTGACTTCTAATTTATATATTAAAATATTAAAGCATTAGGGCGCGGCTGATGTATTTTCCACCGCCCTACTTCAAAGTCTGCTGTAACAATATATTTATCCTTGGTAGTTTTACGTACAAATTCATTGCAAAGTAAACACAAGCATAGTATGACAAATGCGTGTGAAGGCCACGTATCTGATGAATTCATTTTTAACTTATCACTTTACAGTTCTATTGTGTCGAAAAATATAATCTATGCTTTTTTAGCAACATTGTGTATCAGATTTTACCAAGTTTCCGGATAGAAAACAAACCAATTAACATGAGTGAAAAAAAGGGTAAACTTTGGTACAGTCCAGCATGCTCGAAAAACCTTGATTTGCTATTCAATAACAGTCAGACATAGCCGTCTTATAATTTATTCTGAGATCTAGTACTTTTTTGCTCTATGTTATTCAACTTGGGCTTGTTTTTGGCATTAATATCTGAAAGTGGACTGCTTTAGCTATCGATACTCTTAAGCTTTAAGATTTAAATGAAGAAAAGGACACGATGTAGGCATGTGACGCCTGTATGTTAATGGGAATGTAGCAGGTGCAACACGAAGTAGAGTTGCCACTCGGTGCCTGTCCGTAGAAAATATCCAAGAGATGATATTTTGACTGCCTCTCTCAATAACATAATTAGCTCCCGACACGGCTATAGTACACCTCGTATGGTTTGTCTATCAATTAAGGACCCTTACATTAAAAAATTTCAAATCCATTATGTTGTAATACATCTGATGTATCAACTTTTTTTTTTAAATAAACGGTTTTTCTTTCTTCTTTCTTTCCTCTGTCATAGATCACCATTACCGAATAATTCGGATGAACAATTTTTGCAGACAGCTGTGTTTTCCTCTGAAGAACACAATTGAAATCCAATCTGACCAAACTTAGTCGATTTGATGAATGCCTCAGTGCTGAAATGAGGGCAATAGTGCACGAATACGGCTCCTTCAATTATGGTTAGCGCCTCGGTGGAGATATTGGAGGAAATGGTAATGCATAAGAGCGGTATTCTTCGTTTGTAGTGCGTGTATGAGCTGTTTCCTTGATATTTTTAAGTGCGTGTATGTTGCCCCTGCATCAGATGTTGTGGATAAAACAATTCCATGTTTTTCAGGCCACTCTCTGAAGGCGAACACCAGCGCAAAATAGAAGAGTTTCGACTATGGAAACGGGGCCTCCGAGTCAAAGGTAAGTGCATCTGTAGAGTTCGTTTGTGGGACTTGTTGATGTCTCTATTTTATTTGAGGGGCTTAAATTTGTGCGGTACCAAGCGCCGCTTTCAACAATCTCAGAAAACTGATTCAAAGTACGGCAACTTGAAACCTATCGTCTCAGTAACAAATAGAGGTATTAGACCGTTTTGTAGCCATCGTTCTGTACTCACGACTCATCCAGTCAAAGGAAAATTTGGGGATGACAGTGGTGTACACAATTCATTTTGCTAGATGTATTTGGCGCTTGGTTCCGTATGATTCTAGGGGCCTCAATGATAGACTCATTTCTTTGTCAGTTGAAATGTGACGTGGGCAACTTCGCACTTCCTGACATCTGTTCCTATAAGTTTAAGGTCTGTGTAGAGAACGTACACGTTCAAGGAGCGTGTCTTAATCACTGAATTCAGTTTCGGTTTACATTGGCAAAAAAAATGATAGCTCGCGTTTCCATTTTAACACATTATGAAATCAAAACCGCAGTGTTTCTCACGACACAACTGTGACAACGACGGTTTGGCACAGGAGTGTGGCAATGGCACATTATTGTCTTGCTGCGCCGCGCCTACCCATGTCGCCCTGCGCACTTGTAACCCTCACGTAAAAGATATACAAATTAGGTGATCTTTTACGTGAATA
This sequence comes from Morinoia aosen, assembly GCA_030386875.1. NCBI lineage: Eukaryota > Metazoa > Arthropoda > Malacostraca > Amphipoda > Talitridae > Morinoia > Morinoia aosen. The sequence goes on along the minus strand of CM059570.1, from coordinate 68,209,008 downwards.
AAGTTGCACAACAGTCAGTTGCGTCACAACTATTGGATGGAACTTGGGCCTATGGTTCTGAGCATGTAGGCATTCCTCACGGATCTTTGTCTAATTCTAAAACTCTAATTCATAATTTGGTGAAAGTAGGACAAAACCGGTTCACATAATTTTCTCTCACTCTTTTTCCAATTAGTTCGTGTATTTCAACACTCTTGAAATAATTTAGGTGTGGGAAATTTATCTATACGCTACGTTCAATAAACGCTGTTTTTTGTATGGCTCATTACATCATCGAGAGTGTATGCAACAATGTGTCGAAATTTTTTTCCCATTGGAAGGGGAGCAAACCGAACTTTCAGTTTTTATTCCTGTCTGAGAAGTTTGTAGGGAAGTTTTTACTCCTTCTCGTGTACAATACAACAAAATTAGTCTACAAAATATGCCAACTACACATTTTGAGGCTGACGTCTTTTGATGTTTTATTAAATTTTTAAACAATTTTTAGAAGTATTGTTTCAGAAAATGCCCTAACGCCAAAATTTGAAAGCCTCTTTTGAATTGTTCTTTGATTATTATTGAACCAGATAAAATATTCGTTATATCGCTTGTTTTTGACTCGTTTGCCAATAAAATTAAAAGCAGTTTCGATGCTCTGTTTCCAGAAGTGAGACGGTGTCCTGATGGTAACTTCTCGTACAACCTCTGTCGACCTGCTCCTGCCTCCCACCCTGCCACCTCAGGCAGCTGCGCCAGCAACGCTGGCCGTAACACTGGCGACGTACCGAGTGACCGCAATAAGAACCTAAACAAAAATAAAGGTAGCCAGGTTACTCTCAGTGATAAACTCTCTCGAAATCAATGGCGTTCTTAGTCCCCTCTTACAAGCTGTTAGTTTATATGGTACCTGATGTTGTTTACGCTGTTATTTTCTATGAGCTTTCTGTTTCCTCTCTTAAAGGAGCTAGTGAAGAGCGTGGCATTTAGTAAAGTGTGGCAATAAGAGCATCATTCAGTGAGAGCTCCATAAAACGTCTCCCATAATATAAGCGTGAGGAACTGCTTTTTCTGCAACCGAGACGAGCCAAACTTCTTTTATTCATGTGATAGTTTAAAGGAAAATTACCCTCACGATGCATTGTTGAACGAGTTTTGTGAGGAATTGTTGCAAGTTTGAGTCCCGTCAGGGGGATACAACTATTGTATCTAAGGGAATTAGCGCTCCTAAGGGGGAAAGTTGTGAGGGCCCGAGCTGAGAGTTAGGTAGGCCTTCTTTTTGTTAAAATAAAATGTTTTTGTTACGTTAAGGCCCACCCTTTTTCGGTTCACTGCTGTCCTGTTTTTTAGTACCTACTACTTTCTTCTTCAACTTTTATTTTGTTTCATGAACTTCTTTCTCAACTTACTGCTTCTATGCCTCTACTGCATAGATTCCCCATTCTCTTATCCCTATACTAAATGGTGCCTTCCTCCTTTCTCTCTTCGAAACGTTTTTTTTTGTACCGGTTAGGGAGGTTTAAACTGACTTATAATCTTAATCTCCTGTTGCAAGTTTGATGGTGTCACTCTATCTTCTCCACTCGAGGGGATGGTGTCACATAGGTGCATTTGCCCGTATTGTGCCCAATGAATTTTGTTATTGTTGCTTCACTGAAAACATTCGTCCTTTCTTGATGCCTCACTTCAAATTCAGTTGTGAAAACGTGGAAAATACTTTAAAATGGACAAAAATTATAAATAAATATTTTTATTATCGAAAGTCTAGAAAATGTGCATGAATATACATGAATTATTGTTAATTATGTATGAAAATATTTAATTTCTTTAATTACTGCACTGTAGTGAAAAATATTTTTCTAAGAGCAGCTTAAAGATAGTTTCTTAATGATCCAATCTTTCTTAATTGATAATTGATAAGAGTATGGTCACTCACAGCGCAAATGTTGTGTAGTTATACGCCGTGGCTGTTACGTACACGTAGTGTGAGTCCCGCCGTATTGTACACATGGCTGTTACGTACACGTACGAGGCCTGTCGAAAAAGTATCCGACCTTAATTTTTCCCGCGCAAAGTAGTGATTCTAAGGCGGCGCCACTGTGCACGGTGGAAGGAGGAATCTTAATGCGCATGCTTGACTTTTTTCATCGCATTCACTTGGGCCAGTCACTGGCTGGTGGTCGCCAAGTAAGGTGCTGTTCTAAGTGTTTGTCGGATTTAGTTTTCTTGCAAGATGACTGAACGAATTGAGCAAAGACACTGCATCAAATTTTGTCAAAAGCTTGGTGATTCTCAAATTGAAACAATTCGTAAGATTCAGCAGGTGTTTGGGGAAGATGCTATGGGTGTAACACAAATTAAGGAGTGGTTCAACCGATTCAAAGATGGCCGCACATCAGCGGAGAGTGAGCAGCGTTGTGGCAGGCGTTGTGGCAGGCCGCACATTCATCCCATTTGATCCGCAATTTCTTGGCCAAACATGGAATTACGACCGTTCGCCAACCTCCCTACTCTCCAGACCTGGCTCCTTGCGACTTCTGGTTGTTTCCAAAATTGAAGACACCACTGAAAGGATCCCGTTTTGAGAGTAGAGAAGAGATAATGCGGAACGCGACGACAGAGCTGAACACCATTCCAAAAGAAGACTTCCAGAGGTGTTTCCGGCAGTGGAAGGATCGGTGGGCTAAGTGTGTGGAAGCACAAGGAGCCTACTTTGAAGGGGATTAGGGTCCCAACCCCGTCAGGTTGTTGAAGTATTTTTTCTGGCCAAAGGTCGGATACTTTTTCGACAGGCCTCGTAGTGTGAATACCGCCATTTTACGAAGAAGGTAATTTGAAAAGCATATTTTCAGGTACTGGCATGCCGGTTACACGCAGGAATTGTTGTGAAAAGAAGCCCTAACGTGATGTGGAATATCTTTAGGGCTGAAGTTTGCTGTACAAATGACCTGAGAAGTTACAGTGAAAATTTATAAAATGGTGAAACCTAAATTTTTGGTTCTCTCTATAAACTTCATTTTAATATTGCATGATGAGGTCTTGGTATTCGAAAGCGTTTGCTGTAGAAGGCATTCTTTTTTACAGTTGATATTCTTGTGATATTCCCTAGAAATTGACGAGTAGTGTTGTTTTATCTAATTACGCATGCAATATTTTGGAGCATATTCATGCCTTATTCAAAATTTGGTGTTTACAAAGAAAGAAAAGAAAGAAAGAAAAACATTTTATTTCCAATAAAGTTAACCCTTTAACGCCCCAGAGGACAACAGTGTCCTCTTTCAAAATTCCCCTTCAATATATTTTATTTCTTATTCAATTAGTTCCCTAATGTGTTCTTTGAAGTTCTCTGCCGAGTGGCAGTTCTTATCCCATCCTGATATCGGTGACTGCCAGATGCCAGCGCCAGTTTAGTGACGGTGGTTGTGTTAACGGTAATATGAGTACAAAAATTCGGACGTTAAAGGGTTAAAACATGAGATGATACATTGGTTTTTAAAACACCTTAACATTAACATCCTTAAATGATTATAACACATTGGTATCGTAATACCCGTGTAGAATGTTGAAACAAAATGATTGATAGAAAAATACAACAAAAATGAGTTCCTTTGCTTGCCTAATCTGATTTTGAACTAAGAGAGCACAATCCTCGGGACGCTCATTTGAAAACACTTTCATTAGTACGCACAAGTAGTGAAAAATGAAAGCGAAAAATGTTATCGTAATACCCATGTTAAGTGTTGGAACATATGATTTAGATCCTTAATTGCTATTCATACATGGTTATCGTAATACACATGATAGTTGTCGACACAGGATTTAGGGAGAAGCACAAGTTAATAAAAATAAACAATAATATGTATAAGAGGATCGTTTGCATTTGGAGGGCGGCACTAAGTTTCAGTTTCTGTGTATCAATTTCTAAGTTTCAATTTCTGAAATTTTTGCTAGAAAGTGAAAATTTATCTTATTTTACGTTTGCTAAGTCATTCTAATATTGATCTTACTTATTCCTGTCGACTATAATGAGCATCACAACTGTTGGTTCCATGCAGCGGAATGAAGGTTGCTTTTCCACAATTAGTAGTACTTCATCTGTGGTGCCCGGAAATGGAAATGGAGCTTATTATTTTTCTAATAAATTATCAACTCCAAAATCCAAAAATTCCTTTCGCCCATCCGACAACACTTTACTCCCTCTTCCGGTGATGACCCGCATCCGGTCATGCCTCTACATTTGGTTACGCTTCACATTTGTTTATATCCTACATCCGGTGAAAGCCCACATCCGGTTTTTCGTCCCTATGTAAGGTGTCCCAACGATAATATTTGCCATAACAAAACACAATATGGTTATATTTCTTACTTACGCTAATGGTACTGGCGCAAAGAGTTCATCGGGGTTAAAGACATGAAAAGTATTGTTTTACATTGCTAGCTGTAATATTTTCAACATGGGTGGAACCGTACAAAAGTTAACTATCTAAAATTAGTGTTGTCGTAGTGTATTCACGAGAATAAAAAGGTAAGAAGAGTTTACCACACAAAGCTTACGACAGCAATTTGAGACCAGAATAAGAAGATTAAAATGATCATTAAAGTTATGACATTCGTCAAATCCGAGGCCTTTTTTAAATGTTTCAATGAGATCGAAGTAGAGAAAGTAGTTACTAAAATACCCTCACATTTAACATCGTCTCTCTCTTTGCGGTAATTAATTTGGGTTTGGAAATGCAAGATGAATGTGAGTCACTAAGAACACTAAATCCGTGTGACACATAGCTGAAAATACTCTTGTTAGGGTGCGCGTTATTGGATTACGTGTCCGTAACATTTGCTACATAGCTGGAACACCGATGTACACACGAGCGCAGGAAAGTAAAAAATTCCTAATGAATTACGTCGCATGTTCTATAAAGTAAAGAGGCGTATTCTTCATCGCGGAGACACGCTTGTTGGACCGAAGTATCAAAGATACGCTATGATGATGCTACCGAATTACCTGTAAAATGATACAAGCCCGCTCTTCATTTTATTTTAAAGTCTCTTCCTTCACTCAAGAGCGGCATTGTTAGCAATCTACAGTCATGGAAGCTATTTTTCAGGATTACTGGAGCTTATGTTTGGAACGACTAAAATATTAAAAATATAGAATACATGCTTGAATGCTTAACTTTGTAGTCCCTTTAAAGCGGACCATTCCAACCGGACCAGAGAGATAATCTCGTGTTATTAATCAGGCTGCATCTGCGTAACAAGTTTGGGTGTCATTCCATTATGCGAGTGCCTGGAGGAAAGATCAACATTCGCGGTTGGTACTAAAGTGTGAAATGCGTAAACTGTGTTTTTATTTGTTCAAAGAGTTGTGCTAAATTTGACGAAAGTGTGAAAGTTATCCTTTGTTTTATCTAGATGGTTTGTTTTTTTACAGTAGTGAATGAAAGGAGCTAATGGCGACGTAGTGCCTCGCATTTTGCTGCATTAAGCTGAGAACTGGTTTGATGAGTAATATTTTGATTGAAATGGTATCCAGTATGTCCGACGGTTGCCCCTAAATGTCTCAACTTAGTTTGATTAGTTGTGTGTCAGAACAATAAAGCTCCTCATTTTTCGTAGAGCGGTCGCGAAGAATATTGCCTCTTGTAATGTTGAGTGTAGAGATTGTTGTGTTCAGCCAATAAGTAGTTTGCATCTTTTGTAACCTCAGATGTTCTACAAATGATAAAAAATTTATTTGAGGCTAAAAAGGCTAAAAGAATTTATTTGAGACTCAACTGGACGAATAATCATGGGCGGAGTGTTCATTAAAGTAACAGGTTTGTTAATGAGTTATTACCCGAAATTAGTTTGATTTTTACTCAATAGTTAGCAGAAACTTTTTTTAAGGAAGCGTTACTAACCTCATAGTTTAAGTATATTTTTTTAACTCGTAGTAAGACAATCCTTGAAGAGCATTTAATTATTTAGTAGGTTGCCAGTCATTTAGTTTGTGTTACATTTGATTTAAGTATCAAGGTCGTAGCACAGGAAAATCCCATTTAGTCTTTTAAGTTTCAGGTTGAGCCACTTTTTCTAATGATTTAATAGTTATTGTTTATTGTATCGTTATGATGACTAAATTTTTTTGAAGTGTAACAATTTTCTTGTGTCTGAAAGGAGTTTTTTTTTTTTTGAGTAGACACATTTGACACATGCTCAAATCAGGACCTGAGGTCTCTGTTCTAAATGCTGTTATGATCAGTGCCTTGACACATGTTTTCAGTGATGTTTTGTTTGTACCGCATTCACGTCTGACATGCTGCCCTCTGTCTTTTCGCCCCGTCAGGCAGGCTTGCTATAGCTATAGGAGACGTGCGCGCTGTGCGGTTCCTTCACCGTATTGAGAATAAAACTCAGTTCTTACATCATTTTTGAGATATTTGTTTCACTTTTCCTCTGTACTAAATTATTGTACTTGTATTGGTCTATTCTTGCTCTTTTCTAGAACCTCAACTAATTAAGGATGAAGAAACCTGTGGCTGATGAACTCAAATAATAAGCTCCCAGTTGCAACGGCTCTGTTTACAAGACCAGTAACCTTACGAGGGATTGAAGCATCCCGCAACTCGATAAGAAGGAGAAGAAGATTCAATATTGAGTATTTTAGTAGAGAGTTACCGACTTGTTTCACTTTTCCTCGGTGCTATTGAAAAATTCTGTTCCAAGATGAGTACTTTGGTTGAGGGTTACCGTTGATTTTATAATGAAGAATTAATGAACAGGAATGTTCCGTGTATTGCAAAATAACTTGGCATACATGATGGAATGTAGTGCTACCATGTTTGTGTGGATGGAGTATTTCAGTGTTGTTTATCTTCGTTGAATATTGCTAAAGGATGTAATGCGTAATGTCGAGAAGTGATATTCTCTAGCAAATTATACACATCAAAACTCTAAGGCCCTCTGTACATGGGGCTACTCAAAAGAAACAGATCACTGACGTGGATCACTAACCAGTTCGCATTGAGTCAATTCCTAGGGTGATGTGTTCACAACCCGGACAAGGTTTCGACCCGGACAGTCATGATTAACCAATGAACGATCGAGCCTAGGTGGACGTCAGAGCTATGACGTATGAGGGAGGGCGGTCCTAACTAGACGCCATTTGCAAACGTCCCCGCCGACGCTCCGCTTGTAAGCAAGGTAAGAATTTCGATTTTAAGAGGTCGCGATCTTAATTTTCGGCATCAGAATATATTGTGCCATGCCCACAAATAAGGCGTGATCAACTTGGGATAAGTTTTGTTATGTAATATAACCATATTGGCATAAAATCAGTGATAATACGGAGTGCCTAAACAACAATGGACTCGTTTGGGGTGCCCGCTAAACAAAATTATGCCGTGTTCTCGACTCGGACAATGTTTGACAATGCATGCAAATTAAGTGTACTGGATAAACCAATTAAAAAGTGAATGATTGCATAGTTCTTACAATTATAATGTACCATATGTGAGATAAAGCCATGGAAAAGGCTGGAAATGGGTGTTTGCCACGGCTAAATATCGAGTGATTTTTCGAAGTGCTTTATTGATGGAAGTGAATTATTTTTAGCACTAGTTGCCGGTTCAACCCGAGGATCGGGTTGTCCGACTTGCCTAAAAATAAAAAAAAATAAAAAAAAATAAAAAAATGAAAAAATAAATAAAAAATAATAATACAAAAAAAATTGAAAAACAAAATAAATGAATAGTTTTCTGCAAATATAGACACCAGTGGCTTCAATTTAATACCTCACTTGACCATATACACTCAGCCAATTTTCTAAACGGACTCGGACAAATTTCGAGTTACTGAATTAAGTATATAGATTAATATGTGCCCCCATTAGTGTTTACTTTTCCAAATTGAAATATTTAACCTAGGCCGCTTGATTATATTTTTTACGAATTTTTAAAAAAATGATGTGCGTGGTCTCGACTTAGTTATTAGCTAGTTTAGTCACTAGTTTTTATACAGATTAAAATCAAAGTTGTAAGTTGTATCCCTATTCAGTGTTCACCTATTTTGATTTTTCTAATAGAAAGAAAACTAGCCATACGAAAGAAAAAAGGCTTAGTATTAAGGAATTCAGTTACTTTTTTTATCATATATATTTTTTATTACATTGACATTTTGCAACCAATTGTTTTATTCCACCTTTCAGTGTCATGTTCTTGATGTTCTTGGTAAGAAAAAATATAAAACACATTGGCGTAAGTGTGTTTTTGGTGGACCAAAACATCCGTCCGGGTCGTGAACACGCGGTCTCAACCCGGACAGAGAATTCTGGATTTTAAAAACGGCTGTAAAACCAATGCTATGATATCTATAGATAAGAAACTCATAGCATAAGATGGGGAACTAGTTAAGCTTTCTTTTAAGCACAAAATCTCTCCTGTAGCTCAATAACTTTTTTTATGAATATTATTCACTTTACTGTCCGGGTTCGTGAACACATCACCCTATATAAGTGACAAGGACGCCGTACATGGCACTACTGGTTACTATCTCGTAAGTTATGCGTTGGCAAGCAGTTGCTGGGTAACTCGCGTGTCCAGTCACTTTAGAGTTGGGTCTTTCAGTTTCTTGGTAACTGTTCTAGTGTATAGACGTTCTAAAAAATGAACGAACACAAATTGGTCAAGGAAGTGGAAAAACACCCTCCTCTGTATAACTTTATGCCCCCTGGTTACTCCAGGAAGGATGAAACAGAAATTGCATGTAGTGAAGTTGGAAAGGCCGTAAGTATGACAAGTAAATATAGTTTTATATTCTTAATATTTTATATAATCAATTTTATAACCTTCCCCTCAGGGCGATACAACTATTGTATCTATGGGAATTAGCGCTCTCAGGAGGACTATGTGAGGGCCCGAGCTAAAGGTTAGGTTAGCTTTCTTTTTGTTAAAATAGAATAGGTTTATGTTTTGTCACGGACTGCCTTTTTTCGGTTCACTGCTGTCCTGTTTTTCAGCACCTACTACTTTCTACGTCAACTTTTTCTTGTTTCATGATCTTCTTTCTTAGCTTACTGTTTAGATGCACCTTGTGCATAGATTTTGCGTTCCCTCAACTCCGTACTAATGGTGCCTTCATCCTTCCTCTCTTGGAACATCTTTATCGTGGTAAAGGGAGGCTGAAACTTTCTTAAATAATAGTAATAATTTTTTAACCTTCTAATTTTATTGTGTATTGTACAGGGTGTTGTGTAATTCAATGAACATATTTTAACCAATAACCGAAAAACTCTGAATAAAACTATTTTCATAAGTGACAAAAACCTTGAAACTCCTTTCTCGAGAAATAATGACCTGAAATAATTTTTTTGGTATGCTGAAGAGCTCATCAGCTCCTATCCAAGAAGTTAGATATTACTCAATGGCTGCATTGTAAGCCAATTCCTACGGGAAACCTTTTGGATCAACATCTCTCAAAAATAGAGTTCTGAGGTTTTTGTCACTCATGAAAATCGCCTAATTTTGTTTTTTTCTGTATGTGGTTAAAATATGTGCAGCGAATTACTCAACACCCTGTATAAAAGGTTAAAGGTTAACATCGGCATCTTTGGGATGCTTTATTTCCAATCAAGCCTGATACATATGATCTTAGCATTGTTTTTTCAAATGTCTTATAACTAACCCTATATATAGGACACCATGACGGTTCCCCCGTAAGGCCAGTACCCATTTCCGACGCCTGGGTTGAGTGGGGTATTGTGCTTGAGCTTTCCCTTATACCCAACGGGGAAAATCTCTGCGCCAGCGCCGGGATACGAACCCGCAACTCCAACATACGAGCCCGAGCCCTTGACCACTGTACCACGGAGAGCACAAGCTATGTATTTGATACATATACCATATAGGTAACATGATTTCATTTTGCATGAGTATACGATAAATATATCGTAAAATAAAAATAAATGAATAAAAACAAAATAAAGGAAACAAGGATATTCTAATAATGAATATGAGACAGCGTACAAAACTGAGGAAATGAGTAAACCAACAAAGCAAACTAGCTAATTATTTATAACATAAAGTTAATCAATAGCAAATTTCCAATGCGAGGGTAAAGATGTTCAGCTCCATTGCTCTCTGAACTACCCAAACCTCAAACAGCACATGGGACTGGTTGGATGCCGCTATTCACCGCACTGTATTCTTCGATTTCTGCTACTCCTACTTCCGCAGGAGTGGTAGTGAGTGAGAAAAGTACTGAAAGTGCGCAAGTATATTATGTAGACACTAGTGAGCACGGCCCGCCAAGAATGACGGGATTCAATACCTTTCGTATACAAACTTTCTACACGCGGATGACTAACTAAAATATCTATCCTAAGAGTGCCCGTAATAACAAATATTATTACATTTGCGCACTGGGGAAACTCGCATCAAAGATACGGTCATTATGGCTATCTTTATGAGCGTGACAGAGAAATGGAAGAAGCGAACTCAAAATAAACAAACCAAGGATATTTTTAGGTAGTACAAAGGACCCGTGGAAATTCCTCGGAACCGTGGAAATTCCTAGGTGGACCCGTGTAAAAATTCTGTCAATATTACCTAACCTACGCTAACCTATCCTATCATAATCTAACCAAACATATCCTAAACGAACACATCCATTCAAACATATCAATGCATGTAAAGGCCATCTTGTAATATTATACTGAAGAGTTCGGTATCTATGATACCGCAAGCTCAGACATCCTATGTTTCTAAAGCGGACACCAAACAAATATATAAATCAACACACAACGGGTATTATTAGGTTAGATGCGGTAGAAACTTAAAAATTTAGTGCCCTCAAGTTTTAATTCTTTTGCAGCAACGAATAGTCGGCGGTTAAAAGTTTTTCCTATGTATGGATGAATCCAAAATTGTCGTCGTTTTCTATTTCTTCTCTGATGATAATGATAAAAGAGTATATCTTTATCACTTTAATCACTCTCCACAATGTTGCTGAATGATTGCATTATGCAGTCTTACTGCCATGGACATTCGGAGAAGATTACGAATTTTTAGTAGATTCGTGTGCGGAACCGCATCACTAATGAGGAAGTAACTGGTTGGTAACTTCTATCACAAACCAGTTTAGTTTCATAAGAGTAGCCCCATGTGCAGAGGGCCTAAAATTCGATTTCCCCACCCCGTAAGATTTTATCCTACGTCCGATTTTAGGTCTATATATGGGGTGTGCTAGCGTGATTCTAAGTCGACTTATCCGTACTTGAACCATATATATAGTCAACATCTCAAGATTCCTTACGTCGGAGATTGGCGTGGTAAGTTGCGATTCTTTATATTATCACTTTCTTTGAGTAGAATTTTTAAGTGTGTAGTAAAATCTGTAGATCGGCCAAATTCTGTTATGGTACACAATAGCTATACACAAAAACGCGCTCTTGGAACTTCATTCAGCGAATTAATGAATGGGAACATGTTAGCCCCTACAAATTTCCCGGTCATCATCCATCTTTTCACCATCATGAGCACAACTAGTTTACATTCATAAATGAAGAAGCGCTGGCTTCTGCACAAAATTACTCGCACACTAGGCACCTAAAAAGGTCCCTGGTTTACTTAGGTTTGTCTGTCGTACGCTATGGGGAATAGGGCTTGCTATGGTGCAGAGAGATGCTTTTAAATTACTCCAGATATAGATAAGCCGTCTGGACTTTTTTCGTGCCCTTTCAGTTTTGTCGGTGTTTGTACTTTTGTTATCTCTTTACGTTGTCTTTTCTTCCTCTTCGTCACTTGCTGTACCTGAGCTCAAGGTATCCTGTGAGGGAACGCACTTGGTGCTTTAATTCCCAGTTTCCTACAGTCTATATATAAATAATCCTTCCTCTTCATTGTATGCAGATTGCATTTTACGTTAATGTGAGGGCCCGAGCTAAAGGTTAGGTAGGCTTTCTTTTTGTTAAAATAACATAGGTTTTTGTTTTGTTACGGACCAACTTTTTTTCGGTTTACTGCTGTCCTGTTTTTTCAGCACCTACCACTTTCTCCTTCAACTTTGATCTCGTTTCATGAACTTCTTTCTCATCTTCCTGTTTCTATGCCCCTTCTGCATAGATTCCACGTTCCCTTAATTCCACACTAAATGGTGCCTACTTCCTTCCTCTCTTTGGGTCTCATTTGTTGAGGATAAGGAGGCTTAAACTGACTAAAAATCTAATCTGATCTTGCATTTTACGTGACTGGGAGTTCTGAACTAACAATTGAAAATAACTAATATTTGCCAAATAATATTCTAAATACTCTTTCTTGTTTTCAACTCATGAGAGCAGTAATCGAAATTCATTTTTAAGAGATGAATCTAAACCAGAACAAAATTACTTGCTGGTCTGAGGAACTCGCGATTTGTTACAAATTAAATGCAACGCTTAAAAATTGTATAAAAACAAAAAATACTTACACGGTCTTTCTCTCAATCGTTTGTTTCAACAATTGGCATGGGTATTACGATACCCATGTGTGAATATCTACTAAGGATCTTAATTTTAAGACATTTGAACGCATTTTTTTGTGTTTTTCTTTCAATCATTTGTTTTCGGCAATTGACATGGGTATTACGATATCCGTGTGAGAATATCAACTAAGGATCTTAATATTAAGATATTTTAAAATCCAGTGTTATACAATTCATGTATCAACTTTATTGGAAGTAAAATGTTTTTCTTTTTTTAAACATGTGCAGCTCAACCCGCTGCCAGATTTATCTCTCGCATTCTCTGAGGCAAACAGACCTTAGCGTTGCGCTGGTGCCAAATCTCTTCTTTCCGTTTCACAGCAAAGGTTTACTCTCGTTGCGATTGTAAGATTTTGTGTTTGTACTGCAAAATAATAAGAGCCGTTCAGTATTTTTTGCTCCTGAGTAAATCATTCAAACTTCGATATGAATACGCATCGTGTATTTGAAGTAAAATGAATCTACGTTGATTTTTTTTTTTTTTTACCGTTTTCTAGAATAAATTTGTGCGCAATATTTTACGATTGTCTCAAAAGTATTTACGTTCATATTGGTCTCCGCAGGCTGCGATAGCGATAAGAGCGAGATCAAGGCGCTGGCGCCCATAAAGTAGGATCAGTTACCTTCACCTCCGAGAAAAGAGAATTGGCTTTCCCACAACCCTAGTCAACTCATACAAAATTCACACACTGACTCAATTTTTAGGATTTTTTACTCTCCGCATGTGACGAGTGCAGCAACTATGGCGGAAGTTCTCAACTGTCGAGCATATGTGAAAGTTTCTGAATAGCACACCTTCTACCGCATTGGCTCTGACGAAAAAAAGGTCTGCTGCTGATAAGACCTTCTGTCAAAAAAGCCCACAAAAAGACGTGTTTTTCCATCAAAAAGCGCTACAGCAGCAAAATAAAAGGCCTGATAAACATATGCTACTGAGGCTTTACGAGGATGAGAGACTCCCAAACCTGTTATGAGGTCTGCGCTCTTTTTGCGTGATCGGCTGCGGGCCTATGCGTGATCGTCGGCTGTGGCTGCACGCGATGCTCGCGCGCTGATGTGGCCGCGCTCGCATAGCTCCAGCCTATCGTGTGCTCAGATTTAACCCTATAACGTCAGCATTTTTCGACTCATATTACCGTTATTATAACCCCTATCATTAGACTACTCTGGTATCAGGTAGTGACCGACATTGGAACGAGGAAAGAGCTGCCACTCAGTAGTGAACCCCAAAGAACACGCTGGGGAACAAATTACACGAGCAATAAAATATATTATCGCTGTCTATGAATGTGGATTTTGAAATCCACTTTGACGGTAAAGGGTTGAACATCAGGGAAAAAAAAACGTTAGAAACTGGTCCGTGAAGCATCTCGATGATATGTCGTGTTCAGCAGACGACCAGATAGCGAGCAGGGAGCAACCACGTGTGCGTCAGGCGTGCAGTTCCTAAGCGCAGGAATGGTCTGGTCTCCGCGTAGTTTTCAACCAATGAGCATCGTATGCATTGAAAGATTACGACAGAAAGAATATAATTATCGTGTCTATTATCCTTTAGTTGAGCCGTTTTCATTCAACATCCTGGTAGCGACAGTATCAGGATATGAATGCGTTTCTCGGTACATTCTCTGCACCCAGTCCACTTGACTACAGCAGAAGTTGAAATTAATTTTCTGTAGTCCGTTTTTTTTCTGCACTAAATAGCTGTTATTACGATTGTTCACTTTCTACTTTGAATAATAGTATTCTGTTTTGAAATATTTTTTGCTCTTCCAGGTTTTGCACAACTTCAACTCTGTGTTAGGTTTTAGCTATGTGTCACTGTGTCACATTTTTTATTACTTGTATTTATGAGCATTATCAAACTTAGTCAACCGAGCTCAAACAAGGGAATGCATCTTTATAATTATTTCTCAATTTTTTGTCCCCCCGAGGAGGATGCAACTGTTGTACCTGGCAATTAGCACGCATGCCAACGTAAGTGGAGACCGTCACGTGCGTTTTCCACCAATGTGTTGCTTTCTTCATTTACTTGCATTTATAAGCACCATCAAACCTCTTCTGTCACACATAAACTGGTAAATCACATTGGCCCTGTCCAGATCGATAAACCTAGATGCTGACAAATTATTTTTCACTAAAAGGTCACTGATTTTACGGTTTATATAATATACACAGACTTTAATTGACGATCTGGACAGGGCCAATGTGATTTACCAGTTTATGTGTGACAGAAAAGAATGTCTCTTAATAAATGTTACAATGGCTTGACCAGGATGACCCTGAGGCAACGATTAACCGCCCATAAATACCAAGGTTCTATTTTCAACCATTTTCGCATTGACCATAGTTGCAAACCATCAAATGAAGATCTATTTCCTAACACAAAAATCTTATATAACGTGACTAAAAAAGAGCATATCCAAATTATAGAAGCGTTACACATCCATAAACTTAAACCTGTCCTCAACGAAAACACTAATGACTTTTTTGCTCTAAAATTATTTACTAAAACCGCATCTTAGTAGTCCGAGGCCACTGCTTGTCTGGTCATTTCGCCCCTATCGCTCGTCCAGTGAACATCTATAGTGTGCAATATATATACTATTACTGTACCTGATTTCGTATATACATGTTTTTGTAGTACAAACTTTATATCTAGTCACTTGTAAAATA
The DNA here is from genome assembly GCA_030386875.1 of Morinoia aosen. NCBI lineage: Eukaryota > Metazoa > Arthropoda > Malacostraca > Amphipoda > Talitridae > Morinoia > Morinoia aosen. The sequence continues at coordinate 68,193,864 of CM059570.1, read as the reverse complement.
TTTTTGTGCTGTGATTTCATCTTTCATTCTAGTCTCATATAGCTTAAGAATTAGATTTGCATTTTACCAATGTGACTGATCAATTTTTCTGTACATTTTCAGCCTGATGATGATGTTTGTACATCGAAACGTTGCGTTTTATAGACTTCATAAGTAGTACTTTTTAACGATTGACAGTGTTCCAATAAAAATGTTGAGTGAATTTCTTCGAACTTTATCACGTGATGAACTTCAACTGTTTCGCAAAGTTGAGAAATTAGAAAAGGAATACCTATGTACGATAATCAACTGAGAATTTTTATGTTAAAACCTTTTGAATCCACCGTTGACTTTTGTATCGACTTTATTGGAAATGAACTGTTTTTCTTATCTTTTCAAAAGAACAGTGCGGAACCCAGATGTCTGACGAACGCATTTTATACACATGTGTTATGATGTGACGAGCACATTTGTACAGTTATTGTGATTATCACAGAGTTTAAAGACAAATATATAGCGCTAAAAGCGATAGCTTGAAGAAACTAAATTTATCAAAGAATTCTCCAAACGCTTTGTGCTCACGTGCGAATAAAAATTACTGATTTATTACAGGTGAAGTATACTGTCTTCTTTAGGATACAGCATCTGAAGCGTGAATTCAAAGAAAAAATCCCGCTCACTGAGTACAGCTCCAGGAATCCTGGGGTTTTACCCAGCGAAAAATGTCCTGAGATAAAAAAGTGACAAATGGGCGGAGTATCATCAGAACAGTAGGTCGGATGGAGTAATACTGCCGAGGGGTGAATGCTGGCAATGATTTCCATTGTTGCGCACACTAATTGAGATCATATTTCATGTAACTAAGGAGTCTGAAACTGAATAATAATTAAAGCATTGAAAACTCGTGCTATAAATTTACAAGTTTCAAGAGCATTAGTATTTTCAAACATTTTACTTCTTCCTGAAGAATGCCTTTAATGGGGCCTGGAGACTGTTTTGTCAATGAACGATTTTTAAATGGTATTCATCGCCAAGTATTAATGTATTGTCGTTTTAATTTGATTAAATCTCAGACCTATGCATTTAATGCTCATTAGATCTATTCCGTTCTTAAGACATAGATGAATCAAGTAATGAGGGCCTTAGCAGCAACCACATGGCTGGGGGACATCCGTTCTAGTCTTCTTTTGTTGAATAGAATTTTTGTTTTACTACGGACTATCTTTTCTCGGTTCATTACTGTACTGTTTCCACGCACTCATTGGTTTCTTCATTTACTTTTATCGTGTTTCATGAACTTCCTTACAAACTGGTTGTTCCTATGTGCAGGGTATTTTGTGTGGAAATGCGCCTCATGCATAAATTTGCCGTTCCCTTTAACTCTATTCTGAATGGTGCCTCCATCCTACCTCTTTTTGGAGCACCTTTATCGTGCTTAGGGAGGCCTAAACTATCTTATAATCTTTCTCTTTAACATCTTGTCAGTCTGTGGACTCAGTGTACCTTCCTACTCCTAGCTCTCGCACACTCGTTCTGATTGTTATTCTGAACTGTCCGCAGAAATAGATTGTTATCTTGAGGTATCTGCAGAAATCGTCACTGGCAACAGTAGCGATGAGCCGGAAACTTCCGGAGTGCCTGCCCCGGACCATTGTAATGGAAAGTTCATTGTACTATCACTACTATGGTTACGACTCCGTGTCAGGTTGAATCTGGTAGTAGACTGTCAGCCATGGTAGCATGACCATGTCTACTATGAGCATGAGGGCATGTCCCCTCCCCCGGCATGTGATGAGCTGTCACCACGGTATACTTCAAGTTTCAACTTATACTTGCTGTCACTCAGTGTGGCGCTAGCTGTGAAGGTGTCAGGTGTGTGTAGGGCGTTCGAAGGCTGTTGTTAGCATCGGTTCTCAGTCGCCTCACAGCCATCCGTTGCTGTTGCAGTACCTTGCCGTGTTGAAGCTCGCTGCTGTGCGCTGTTCATTCATTTGTGCAATTACGCTTTCTCTGTCAATCTGATTACTATATGCTAGACAAAGATGCGGAGATCCTTTGTTTTCATGTCGTTGCTCCTTTGCGTGTCAAGACTTAATCAATTCTGAAAGAGGACGAAAATCGAAGTCTGCACCTTGATTGTGATTGAGTGAACTTTTTGTGAGGTCAACCCTGCGTTTGAGAACTATGTAGGTAATCAACTTATATCGTTTGTGAGCGTTAGTGAATAAAATACAAAGTTCATGATATGGAGAAAAATTATTTTCTCATGCAAAAGTGCCGGCTGAATGTCTGATATTGTTTGTTCTATTATTTTATTTTATTTTATTTTTCTTTATCATGGTGAGTATGAAAAAGATAAAATGATAAACTGTTTTTTTTTTCGAGTGCATCCGTAGACCTTTCATATTGACATTTATAAACTTAACTCCATTTTGCAACCTTTACTCGCTTCTCTGTGCTAATAACTACATTCATGACATTAAACGTGAATGTGAATTATGAATTCGTTACTCTCGTTTCCAGCGCGTTCTACGCTTTTATTACTCGCTATTGTGTTTTCGTTTTATTGGTGTCAACTCTAATCTCTTATAAGTATGCGTTTTCTTAAGATATTTAAAACCCGATGTTATACATTTCATGCATAAACTTTAGTGTAAATAAACTGTTTTCTTTCCTTCTTTCGTTTTTTCTTCTATACTGCACTTCATTCTGTACTGATAGATGCGGGCAGTAGCTTGCTTGGCAGTGTGTGTTCTCACATGCACGTCTAGTGGAACTAAAGTTAGGCACCAGCGTGGGGTATCAAGTGTTCATGGGAAAAATTTTTACGTATGATTTGTCATTAGCACTTTGACCGCAACGTGAGCCACCAGCGACCACGGAGGGGATTTTCACATTACTGCTGACCGACCAGTAGTTAAAAACTCAACTTTCATATGTGCTTAATTAAAGCTAAATGAATGCTCGATCCAGTTCATGTTTACTATTTTCAGTATTACTTAATACAATTGACTTTAGGATTGAGTTGAGTATTGAGCTTGAGTTTAACCAATTGCGACCAAAGTGTTAAACGAGATTTGTTCAAATTCGATAGGTTTGAAGGTGAAACACCCCAACGCTGGTGCTGCGCGAGGCGAGCGAGGCGTTGCGTGATGACGGCCTACCATGATAACGGCCCGGGCGCCATGCCAGCCGTGGTTACTGTGACGCCTCAGCGATCGCGTCCCGAGAGTTGTGCCTTTTGTTGCTGCCATCTTCTTGGTATCATGTTTACGAATTTAGAATTGGCTAAAAATTAGCAGCAGAGAATTTTGGGGTCAGGTTATAATATTATTGCATCATTTCCTTGCTATCAATGTCATGTTTGCAAATTTATAGTTGGGTAAACATTTTAAACGAAGAATTGCAAGGTCAGGTTATTATATTATATCAGTTCCGTAAATTTGGCTTCCTCATTAGCAGTTAAGATTGACTCTTTGTTACAGGAATAGCAAAGTCTGACGCTGATAAAATTACTCAATATAGTCTGGTATATTCATTGCTCACTACCGAGAGGGAGCCCAGCAACAGCACCACAGCTCTCTGACGTACTTTGGTCCCAACCACTCAATCTGAAGATCACGGGTAGAAAGTACGACCAGTTAGTTGATCAGTATGAATAGAAGAAGTTTTTAATTTTTTGTTTTATTATGTCTTTTAAACCTCAACGTATAATATTCAATTTATTCTGATTATTTCGAGGTACAATTTTTTTAACACTTCGATTTATTGTATTTCAGAGCACTGAAGATGGATTTTTTGTAAGCCGAAACGTTTATTTTTTATCATGATATTCTTAGCCTCGTTGGTTTTCCTTTTTATCGCATTAGTGAGATTTTCTAGAAATCAGTGTAATTTCTTTATTGTATGAACATAAGAGCTGGCGCGAGGCAACTGACCAGCTAACAGCGTTTGCCAGAAATGAACAGACAAGTTGCGCTCTCGCAGGCGGCATGTGCCTTGCTGATTCACCTTCAGGGAAAACCGCGCTACTGATAGCAGTGCATCAGTACTGCGATTGTGCCATTTTCTTGCAGTACATCCAAATTTTTCGCATTATGTACTACGAATGTGTCATGTTTTTTTAGTATGTACATTCAAAGTTTGAGTATTTATCATTCAGTAAAACACATCTTTGTTAAAGCTGACCTGACGGCAAAATTCAAAGGTTGTTAAAATCGATACTTCTTTGATGGACTTCGACCCTGAACGATATAATGTTATACTAATTTCATTCATATTGATTTCTTGCACGAGTCAACTAGAATAATGTGATCGTGCGTAAAACTGTGGAGGTTCCATTGCCCTCCTTGTAGTCTTTTCGTAGTCTGAAGGAGGAATTCTGTTGCCAAAATGTCGCAACTATAATACGAGTAGAATATGAGTAAAATTATGAGTATTGTATGAGTGAAGTTTCACGCTCATTAGCGCAAAAACGAGAGGAATCTTACTTTGGTCATAATTACGTTGAAGACATGACAGGCTTGGAATTTTTGGCTTCGAGTCACAGTCTCACCTTCGACGGGACTTGAGCAGCGCAAAATTTGCTAGTTCTGCTTGTTCATCCTCGCTTGGATGACGATTGTACTTAATGAACACGTTCAATTGCGTGCCTTTGACAGTGCGATCAAGCTAAGGTATTACAACTTTTCAGCGCTCATCCTCTTCAAGAACTTTCGTGCGTTTGTTGCTCGTTTTTTGCCGGAATTCTACCTCAGTACTCCAAGCATTGAAGATCTGCTGACACATGGATGTTTTCGCAAATTTTATGTAGCATTTTTCCTCGGGTGTTTTTGATGACGTGAAATATCGGCGCATTTCGTTGTCGGCGTGCCCTTATTTAAACAAGATAGGCGTTCAAGAAAAAAGTTAAGGTACTGACGAAAACGGATAGCGGGCAACCGAAAATAGATGGCATCAAACAAAACATCTATTTTATTTCAACAAAAAGAAGGCCTACCTAATCTTCACCTCGGTTGGGGCCTCACATCTTCCCTTTAGGAGCGCTAGTTTCTATGGATACAACAACTGTATTCCCCAGAGGGGCTTTGATGCAGGTTTATTTCGTTCGATATTACTGATAACACGGCTTGCGCTGTCGCAGTCCGTATTATCATTAGTGGCTGCGGTCACGCAACGGCTGCAGCAACACAGACCTGCACGCGTCACGCACAGTGACTCAAACAATCCGAATCACTGCCGTCAAACAACTCAGATTTACTGCTAACAAAAATAAATGAGCAAGATACTCCAATAAAACCTAGTTTCAAACGTTTCGCTCACAGGCCATTTTCAGTGGTAATTTATGCTGAAAAGGTACCAAGTGAAAAAACTATTTTAGAATAACCGAAACGTTTAAAATTTAGGTTTTATTAGAATATATATGTACTTTAAATGCATAAAGTATCTTATCTTGTTCGTTCATTTTCATTACAGCTCCCTGATGACTTTATGGTTTCATTAGATTTACAGCCGTGTCGTAAACCGCATGTGCTATAAATTATCATGCCAGAATTTAATATCAGTCATGTTGTCCTGATCACTCAAAATAACAGTGAAAATGGTATTGTAGATACCAAATTGCAAAACATATTGTGCGTCTTCTCGAGCGTCCTCTGCCTTCTTGGGCTGGCTATTACCATGCACGGAAGAGGAAGCAAGGTAGAGTCATTTACGAGGGGGGAAAATGCACCTCTTTCGGCTAGCCAATGGAACGGGTCCATTTCAAACAAACTTTATGAAGTCACCATTGTGACATGTCGTTAGGCCTATAGTGGTGCAAGATTTGGGGCTAGCAGTGTTGCCAGATGCAATATGAGCGCTGCTATTGGCCCGTTGCCGTGACGCCAACATAGCGACACGGTCTACGAAAAAAACTGGTTTGACCCTACCTTATCATGTTCATTTCAGCGAACTGCGAGTGCAGAGTTCCCCATAATACTGATAAAACTGAATGAAATGAATCACAGGAGATTGCATTTTGTAATCTGCGGTAGTTTTTAATTTTCCATCAATTTTGTTCGTAACAATTATTTACTTCGATGAAAAGGTATGAGCATCGAGTGTAGGTTAAAAAACTGTTTGATAGTTTCTTCCAATTGTTTCTAGATGTTGCGCGAGCATACATAAAATGCAGCGTCAGCAGAAATATACCGTGAAAGTTATTCCAAAGAAACTGCGTCGGATTTTTTTTTAATTGGTAACTCATGAGCGAAGATTTGCGATATCAAATTTAGGAACTTCGTTTTTTATTGGCATTTTTGAACATTCTATGCTAGGAAACAAAAATGTGGTTTAGAATTATTGCGCATAGTGTATGTTAAGAAATAAAAATGTATTTTAGAATTACGGCGCGTAGTATGCCGGGTGTCCCACAAAAATGTCCCCGAATTTTTAAATGATAATATCTCTGCTTCAAATTAACGTATTTGAATTGTCTTTTTTCACAATGTAGTAAATTTTATTTCCTTTTCGAATAATTTAAGTTTTTGATAATCGGTTTAATAACCACTTTACAGTGATCGATTAACGGAAAGGGGTACAAAAACTAATTGTTAAAAGGAAAAGTTTGTAAGACAATATTGATATCCTTCCTTAGATTGTACTTTCCAAAAAAACGAACAAGCAAAAATTTAAAAGAATAACAAATCATTACCTTGAATAACGCTTAAATAAATAAAGTAATTTAGTATCCTTCGACATACCCTCCATTTCTCTCAAGGCAAGTATTACTTCTAGCCACCATTGAACGAAGAGTTTTGTGGATTATTTCATCGTTTTCTTTCAGTTCTTGAAATACTTCTTCAATTCGTTGTCGAATAATTATTAATGATGGAGGTGATGTTTTGAAAACAAAATAAATTTTTGTTTATTCGTTTTTTTTAGAAAGTACAAAATGTGGAAGAATATTAATATTGTTTTATCAAGGTGAATAGTTGACGCCTGGGTTCCATATTTGCAGTTAGGTTTTTTTAAATAACTCTTCCAGGTTAAAATGTATATTAGGCCAAGCTTTCGAACTCACAAGTGGAGTTCGTCATCAGGGCTGAAACATTCACAAGAGCTGACGCATATGGCTACACACGTACGTATCTATGATACAGTCTTCTAAAGTAATTATTATTTAAGCGGGCTTCTACTTGGTACTGACATCATTCCAAGCACAAACGCTGTCATTTTGGAGGTAATAATTTATTTATTATCGGGAAATAACATGAGGGGATATCTTGTCTTCTATTAATTGATGAGGAATTTTACCTAGAGTAGCACGCTTCTACGAATTTTCTTGACATTGTTTTCGGCTCCGTTGCTAAAATATTAAAATTTTCGACATTCATTTAGTGACCAGTTTCTTGCTGGTGTTGGAAAACGTTACTTGTTATTTATCGGAGCTGAATTGAACGTGTATGTTCCTCAATGCGTTACTTCGCTGTTCTCCCCGTCTCTCCTATGTATATGATGCTGCACATTGGTTGCAGTCAATTTAGTATACAACATTTTTTCTCTCTTCCTTGGACCTTTTATCTTTCAATTTACAAAGTTGATTTTTCAGACTATGAGTGGATTTACTACAAAACACAATATCCAATGGTTTGAGAATTTTTGCCACTCTTTCAGTGACTCCGTTAATATAAGGTACTGAAACAAATTTTCTACCATCGCTTGACGCTGCTGGAGGCATGGTTGATTTTGTGACTAAAGTTGCTGATTTTTATATAATTTTAGAGGGGTATCCATTATTTCGTAGTTGTTTCTTTAACAAATTCAATTCTTGGATTTTATCAGTTTCTTCTGTGCAAATCGAGAACGCTCTTCGTTATAAGGTTTTGACGGTGCTCAATTTATATTACAAGGGGTTATAACTTTCGAAGCCCAGGTAACGGTCATTTGTCGTTGGTTTACGGTAAACTGTGCATTTCAGTTATCCACTTGGTTGACGGTGAATTAAAACATCTAGGAATGGGATTTAGTTGTCCTTTTCTACTTCTGCTGTAAATTATATGCATTAATCAAAGGAGTTTATATGGTTTAGGAAGGTTTCAATTGACGTCGTTGGTAGTGCTGTTAAACAATCATCCACAAAACGTTTCCAAAAGATGGGCTATACGGGAGGGGCTTCAAAGATCTTCCTTTCCAGAAGCTGCATCGTAAGCTCTGCTACGACAACGGACACCGGAGATCCCATAGGTACACCTTTGATTTGTCTGTAGAGGGATCCATTATATTGAAAAATACTGGCTTCCAAACAGCATTTGACCAGATTTAAAATTTCAGTAGGGTTAAGACATGTTCTCTCAACAAGGGTGTCATCTTCACTGATTAAGGTTCGTACGCTTTCGATAGCTAAGTTTAAAGGAATGCTTGTAAATAAATTTTTAACGTCGAACGAGACAAGTGAATAATCAGCAGGGATGGTCAGAGATGAGACCATATTTACTACTTCTGGGGTGTGCTTTATTTTTTACTCTGCTCTGTTCGAAGTAGGGGTGAGGAGCTTAGAGAGGAATTAGGCTGTACGGTATGTCGGTGTATCAATGAATGATACAATATTGGCCTGATTGGGAAACCTATTTTATGAATTTTTATTGTTGCGTATAATAGAGGGACTACTGCTGAATTTGCGTAAAGGTACCTGTGCTATTCCTCTGACATGATTTAGCTATCTTTTAAAGATTTTAAAATTTTGTTTAATTTCCTTTGCACCGTTTAGTTGACATTATTAGATTAGTCACTTCTCCCAATCAGTTGATACGTAGTGGCATCATTTAGGTGGTCCGCTATTTTTTCTTTGTAATCACAGGTGTCGATCACAACCGTGGTACGGCTTTTATCTGCCGGAACTATAGATATTGAGCTATCTTATTTTAGGGCTCTAAGGGCATTTTTTTCCTCCGGGAGTAGATTGTGTTTTTATTTGACACTGGCGATAGAAGAAGCAATTTATTGACGAATTCGCTCTTTTTGGTCTTCAGGAAGATTTCTTTTTTATTTTAAGGCACTTTCCACATTTGCAAGAAAGGAAATTTTATCTTGTTTGTTGTGCTTCGTTGTAAAATTCAGTCCTCGGCCCAACACCTTCGACTCGTTCTAGGTAAGGTTGCGAGATGAAATATTTTTAACCCATTTTTGATTAAATTTTAAATTTGATTGAATTAAATTAAGCTGCCGTAGGTCCTTGTGACAACGCAAAAACTTAATCAATAGGAAGCTTCAGTGAATGTCCTCTGAAGTCATTTGGGCACTGTAGGTGTAAGGTGTAAGCGACGGGCGGCTCATGTCTGGCAAGCTGATCTCATGTCTGGCGAGCTAATATTGTTTTAACAACTTTTCCTCTGGACAAGTAGTTTTTTACCCCTTTCAGTAAATCCATCAATGTAGAGTGGTTATTCATCCGATTGTCAAAAACTTAAATTCGAAAAGGAAACAAAATTTGCTACATTGTGAAAAAAGACAATTCAAGTCTGTTAATTTAAAGCGGAGATATAATCAATTAAAAGTCGTGGACATTTTTGTGGGACACCTGGTATAATGCAGAAGTACAGAAGCATAGAAAAACCCAGAAACAAATCTGGGCTTGTACAAACATGACGGTTCCTGCCTCGGCTGTGCGCGCAGTGAGCAGCCGCATGAGAAAAACCTCTCGCATGTTTATCTCTCCACCCAACCTTCAGTGCTGACCTTGCTGCGTGAGACAGACATGCTTCACACGTGTCTTTAGGGGGCACGTCGCTGTACTGTTGAGTGCAGTGAGGCTTATCGCCTCTCCGCTACGCCATACATTCCCATCTCTGTCTCTTCTATACTACCTCTCTTCTGGTCACCGCGGCCGTGTGGTTATGAGCGCGCGCCCTTCACGGGAAGATGTCGGCAGTGCTACTCAGTGATTTCTCCCCGTTGAGAAAAGGGAAAACTCAGCCAGGTTATTGGTTTAACTAATAGCCAGGTGTCGGAAATGGGTACCGGCTTGACTGGGGGGTAACCGCCATTGTGTCGTGGTGTTGGTTATAAGGCATTTGAAAAACCAATGTACAAGATGGTATGTATCAGACTTGAATGATTGGAATAAAGCATCCTCTCCGCTGCTCCACACATTCCCGTCTCTCTCTCTTCTACACTACGAGGGGACAGGTGCGTGCTATCTACCTGAGGTATCGACCCCCTAGAGAACAGCACTTCTTAATCGCAATGTGGCTCTCGAAGGCGACTTAGGCGCAGGTCTGAATTATTCCTGAGTGCAATCGGTTTTTCTCCTGCCTTCATTTTACGTTATTGTACTGACATGTGGTAATTTAGGCAAAAAGAGATATTAAATCCTCGGCTTCGAGCTCTATCAGACTGATAAGACTCTTAATAGAGCGATAAGTGAAGTATGTTGCTCAATTTTAATCCTTGTTTCTATTACAACCATTGCACTTGATACTATGCTTAACGTTTTATACACATGCAGTTCAGTCTGGATAAACGTTCTGTGTTTTGTTTTCATTGCTTCTACATGAGTACATAAAGCCTAATTGATATTTAAGATTTCAGTTTTCAGGAAATTTTGACTCTTGTTTATGAATATTTGATTTTTTTGCAAAATAAATTTTGACTCCTGCGTATGAATATTTGAAAACATCAGTTGATGTATAAGCAAGTGAATGAAACCTGCTTTAAATTGAGCTTTCGTAGGTCCTTGTGACAACGCAAAAACTTAATCAATAGGAAGCTTCAGTGAATGTCCTCTGAAGTCCTTTGGGCACTGTAGGTGTAATGCACCATTGGCAAGCTGATCTCGTCAAATAACAAACCAATTCCGGCTCAAAAGAATCGCCGTATGAGTGGTGAAACGTATTCAAATAGGGGTACTCCTGTGAGATATATAGAATAGAGGAGACATTCTTTTTCCATCATGAAAACCGAGTGAAAATTAAAAAAGGTTAAATTTTGATTAAAGAAGTAAAACGTAGAAATGGTTATAAAGAACTCCACGTATTGACGAAACTTAGAAATTTACCTCGTATTTTCTCATGGTCATCTGGAACAATTCATCAGTTTTTCCAGCATCTCACGAATTTATCCCTTTCCCCCGAATTTATCCCTTTCCCACGAATTTATTCTTTTCCCACGAATTCATTCCTTTCCCACAAATTTATTCCTTTCCCACGAATTCATTCCTTTCCTACGAATTTATTCCTTTCTCACGAATTTATCCCTTTCCCACGAATTTATTCTTTTCCCACGAATTCATTCCTTTCCCACAAATTTATTCCTTTCCCACGAATTCATTCCTTTCCAACGAATTTATTCCTTTCTCTCGAATTCATTCCCTTCTCACGAATTCATTCCTTTCCTACGAATTTATTCCTTTCTCTCGAAATCATTTCTTTCCCACGAATTCATTCCTTTCTCACGAATTTATTCCTTTCTCTCGAATTCATTCCCTTCTCATGAATTTATTCCTTTCTCACGAATTCATTCCTTTCTCACGAATTTATTCCTTTCTCACGAATTTATTCCTTTCTCACGAATTTATTCTTTTCCCACGAATTTATTCCTTTCTCTCGAAATCATTTCTTTCCCACGAATTCATTCCTTTCCTAAGAATTTATTCCTTTCTCTCGAATTCATTCCCTTCTCACGAATTCATTCCTTTCCTACGAATTTATTCCTTTCTCTCGAAATCATTTCTTTCCCACGAATTCATTCCTTTCTCACGAATTTATTCCTTTCTCACGAATTTATTCCTTTCTCACGAATTCATTCCTTTCTCACGAATTTATTCCTTTCTCACGAATTCATTCCTTTCCCACGAATTCATTCCTTTCTCACGAATTTATTCCTTTCTCATGAATTTATTCCTTTCCCACGAATTCATTCCTTTCTCACGAATTTATTCCTTTCTCACGAATTTATTCCTTTCTCACGAATTCATTCCTTTCTCACGAATTTATTCCTTTCTCACGAATTTATTCCTTTCTCACGAATTTATTCTTTTCCCACGAATTCATTCCTTTCTCATGAATTTATTCCTTTCTCACGAATTCATTCCTTTCTCACGAATTCGTTCCTTTCTCACGAATTCGTTCCTTTCTCACGAATTTATTCCTTTCTCACGAATTTATTCCTTTCCTACGAATTCATTCCTTTTTCACGAATTTATTCCTTTCTCACGAATTTATTCCTTTCCCACGAATTCATTCCTTTCTCACGAATTTATTCCTTTCTCACGAATTTATTCCTTTCTCACGAATTCATTCCTTTCTCACGAATTTATTCCTTTCTCACGAATTTATTCCTTTCCCACGAATTCATTCCTTTCTCACGAATTTATTCCTTTCTCACGAATTCATTCCTTTCCAACAAATATATTCCTTTCCCACGAATACATTCCTTTCTCACAAATTTATTCCTTTCTCATGAATTCATTCCTTTCCCACAATTATATTCCTTTCCCACGAATTCATTCCTTTCTCACAAATTTATTCCTTTCTCTCGAATTCCTTCCTTTCCAACAAATATATTCCTTTCCCACGAATACATTCCTTTCTCACAAATTTATTCCTTTCTCATGAATTCATTCCTTTCCCACAATTATATTCCTTTCCCACGAATTCATTCCTTTCTCACAAATTTATTCCTTTCTCTCGAATTCCTTCCTTTCCAACAAATATATTCCTTTCCCACGAATTTTTTCCTTTCCTTCAGAAACTGGATTGAACTGGATTAGTTGAACCGCTGCGTATGTGTGACACAGCTCGGCCTCGGGCAGGTGGCTCAGCAGTGGAACGGCTCGGGCAGACCCGTCATAATGATAGATTACGGGCACCCACACGGCAGCTTAGGAATGCTTTCTTCATACAGACTTGTAGTTCACATCGACTCGCGCTGTATACTGAATGAAATGTACACTGAAGTAGTTGTTAGTTGTGCTTGTTTTATGAACTCGCAATCCTTTATTTATGAACTGTTCATAAATACAATACCCTTCAATCTCGCTATTTTGGGAATAGCAGAAGTGGAATAGAGTAGGGAAAATTAAGCTTCAGCTGGATTTTAAGAACTTAATGTCAAGTTAGTTATGAAAGTATAACAAACATATTCAGCGAGAAAATAACATGAAAAATCATTTAACAGAGAAAGTTACGTTATAAAATTATAAAGTTATGAAAATGAATGCGCTTCTCACTGCTCACATACGATGCGTATAAAATGGATTACAAAAGCACTTGATGCGTTGCTGTTGAATACAGTGAATGGTTCTGCTCTTGATTTCTGCTTGAGGTTTTTGATGGTTCTGCTCTGAACACCTGATGACGCAGTGTTTTCGGTTGCATTAGCGAACAAGCAGTACATGGCAGCCATTACATATAGCGGTATTGGTGTGCTTTCTGTAATTGGAATATTGTTTTTGAGTCGTGTTGTGTACCTCGGAAACCTTCATCTGAGTTCCGTAGTTCTACGAAAGGTTTGGATGAACTGTTTTGAATTTTTAAAGGAGCTTTTTGGCGAGTGAAATTGAGTGAGATGAAAAAGATAAAGAAAGAGAAAAAAAGAAAAACCGTTTATTTCCAAAAAAGTTGACACATGAGATACATGCCAGCATATTGGCTTTTGAAAATTTCGTAATATACAACGTCCTTAGACAAACGTACCATACAAGGAGTACTAATAGACAAACTATACTTGGTCTACTAATAGGAAAACCGTACGAGGAGTACAAGAAGTCAAATATTGATACTTCACAAAGTGAATGCTCATTTAACCGCCACTAATTTTGTGTATAGCATTGCACATGTATTCTTTGAATGTCAATGTAACAAGTCAAAGAGCATAAACGACTTCGTAAATTTACTAAAAGGCACCGTGCGCTTCATCCGAGGCTAAGATATTTTAAATTTGTAGTTTACTATTGCTGAAAATTTTCTGTATAAATCCTAATTTATTTCAAATCGTTTTCTTTCTGGCATTTCAACCTTTGTTAAATTGGATTTTTCATCGTTATGAGGTAGGTATACATGTACAAACTGTACTTTATTGTTTTGTTACCTAGCATTTGGGATTATACTACAAATTTTGCATACGCTAACTTGTTAATTGGACATTTACTTCTGAAAATGTTTGACTTGATAGTGAGTTGCTCGATTCCACAACGCCACCAAGCGCTGGACAATTTACAGTTGCTCAATTGTGGGAGAGGCTCTAAAGGCCTTGATGGAGGCCACATATTTTTGCACAATATTTGAGCGAAATCAGTACCGGGACCGCAGAGGCAATGTAACAAGGGAACAAACTTCAGCAGACAGGACAGAAGTCGTGTCGAAAGAGACAGTTTTAAAATATCACACCTCATGTCTGTCTTCAGACACAGCATGAAAGAGAAAAAGAATAAAAAGGAAAACACTTTGTTTTCAGCAAAGTTGATATGGTGTTCGGTGAAGTGCATGCGCACTTCACGATATGTGCGTACTGTACGGAAAGTGCGTACTCTATGTTGCGTTTAAGACCTGCGGGCACGCACGTGATACGCGTTTCGAATCAAGGGCGACGGGGCTGACGCTGCTGTAATGAGAAGGTCGGTGGTGGCCTCGAGCGACGGGCGGCTCGCAGCAGGCCTGAGACGCGCATTTTGGTCTCGCGCGATCTGCGTAGCGCTGCTCCACTCTCCGATGTTGATTCCCGATCGAACTTTTTGTGAATTTATTCTCAACTTGGTGACTTCCTCCACTATTCGTAGGATGGTTCACTATTGAACTTTTTGTTAATTTATTCTCAATTTGGTAACTTCTTCTGATTACTTTTTGTCTTATTCTCAAGGTTCATGTTTTTTACCAGTGATTTAATTTTCATGTCTTGACTTTAATGCTCTCTAACAACGTTGTAAAGCAATGAAAGGTGTCTAAAAACTGTCCCAGATTTGATTATGCTTGTTATCAATCGAGAATTAACTAACGAAAAACGGGCTTTGGCTTGATTTGTATTTAAGTAAGTCTTTCATTTTGAGTGATAGGGAACCTATCACAAGTTATTGTTTTGAGGTGAAAAGAGGATAAAACTGAAAACAATTTTCAAACCTTTTGGCGCACAGAATTAACATATTGTAATTCGAAGACTGAAAGGAATATGAATATGCAAAGTGAATGCAACTGAAAGGAGGCTCGGGTACATCAAGACGGAGTAAAATATCGTATGCGATTATAATTTTCCTTAAATCCAATTTACCTTGAATTAATGCAAACCATAAAAATTCCAAACTGCCAATTTTTTACCCGACGAAAAATTAAAAATTTTTAGTTTTGGTAACAATTCGATTTCGCTGAACTTGTATAAAAATAAATTTTGTCGAGTCACGGTCGATCTCGGCCCTACACCATTACGGTGGTGCCTGACGTGTGCCTTAATTGCTGCATTGTTTGTGTGGCCTGCATTGCGAGATATTTTGTGGTGCTCTAGGGCTAGGTAGTGCAAAATCGTCTTGCCTATTATTCTTACCTATTATTATCCTTGGTGTGTTTATTTATTTGTTTGGTGTCCGCTTCTTGAGAAACAGCTTTTATGATTTTATTTGAAGGATGCTTAATGACTGTATCTGTCGGGTTTCGAGCCGTTGGTATTTTGAAGGCAATTTTGATTATTGATTATTGACGGCTGCAACTCGAACGATTTTCTCGATAGTTCTATGGGAAATTAATGAGAGGGATAATAAAAGCGTTTTTGGATAACTCAGCTTAGTTTTCGGTGGTGGAGTTTATTTGTGAAAAGGAAGCCAGGACACTGGCTTGTCAGGAAAAACGGCTTGTCTTTATCTTGATCTCGGAGAGCTTGTTGAGATGGCAATCCGTGTCGGAGGACCAGGCTGGAGCTGACGAAGGCAGGCACGCGATGGAGTGTGCGTGGTGAGTGAGTTGAATTTGGGGAAAGCTTTGAAGGAGTTTTAAAACAGTGACGTAATGTGGTCACGTTATGAGGTCTGCTTTCCAAATGTCTAACAGGACAATCGAACTTGAGTAAATGGGGTAGCTCAAGGTTTGAGGCTCAGGTAGATTTGCTGGCCTTTCCCAAGGTAATGCCAAAAGGGCTGACTCAATAATAAGGTAAGTTGTGAGCAAGTTTTAGCATGACTTAGGTGAGCAACGTAGCATTTAACATGGCACTCGGAGAAACCAAAAACAAAACCCAGGAAACCCAGGGAGATTTGATTGTGAAGATTTTGTGTATGGCGATGATGTAGAGGTCCTGCACAGGAGTCCAAGGATGCTGGGTTACGCGATTCAGGAGAGACATCAAGACATGGCACTACTGAATATCCAACATAATAATGACAAATCGTCCCACACGGAGAAATCCGAGAAACTCCTACGGTTTTACTCAAGCTAATTTATGAATCCCACTCTAGCAAACTCAAATGAGATAGGACAGATTTTAGGTTGACAGATTTTTAATCAAGAAATAAATTGTTTGATCACTAATGCCTCGGCTTTAAATTCCGAGTGTTAGGCTAGGAATTTTCGGTAATAAGGATCGTGATTCCTCACAGAGACTACGGGCAAGTAAACACGAGACCTACCGAATATCGTAAAATATCAAGTGACAGCACTTTGGCAAGCCGTAAAAAAACACATAAAAAATCCTAAGTTCATGGATAAAAATCCTAGTAAAATCCTGGTATCTCAATTTTCAATAATAAAGAAATTAGGGAATAATATATATCCCTAATGATAATAGAAACAGGGGAAGAAGACTAGGCGTTGATTTCACAGGCGGAAAGTACGCGAAGAAAGAAAACACGAGAGCATGAAGATTCCGTGTGGCGGTTTAACCGGCGACTTAACGCGTCGGTCTCAGCCCGAGTCGCCGGCCATTTGCACACACTTACGATAGGCAGATAGTGATGGGTGTTTGTCACACGAATGCGATGAAGTACATTAATTTTATTGAGATGATTGATGTCGAATTAAGTGAGGTTGCGTCAATATATGAATTAGGAATGAAGTTCCAAACTTTAGCAAGTAGACATGAATAACTTCGTAATTTATTAAAAGCTATTTAAGAAGACATCTTTAATGATTATTTTGCGTTTAAACAAGTTTAAGAAAGAAAACTGCTAGAAGTGATTTGTAAAAAAAATAGGAGAAAATACTATTAGAACACATGCTTATGGTATTTATAGTCACAGGGTAGAGACGAGAGGCGACGGTATGAGGTTCCGCCGTTGAACAAAGCGCTATCGGCAACGAACGCCGGCAAAATTTTGCCGCGTCCGTTCCAAACAGAGATTAACATAGATTAGTAGATTATCGAAAAGAGAAAAGAAAGAGCATGATTATGCTTTGATTATAAAATTCATGACACGAAATAAAATAAAATCATGACACATCTGACGCAAATTTTACGCTAAATCATGTTGAGAACAAAACAAAACTCTGAATGAGGAGCATGCTACATCCATATTCTCAAGCATAACTACGCAACTTAGTACACTGCACTTGTCACTTATTTATACTCACTGACACGAAGCAAAGGAACACGAATATTTTCTAACACATTTGAACTCACGAGAATTTGCTTGTAACACTGCTAGTCGGGCGCCATAAGTCAAAATGGCTTTGAAAGAAGAGACGCGCAAGTGCGCAGTGTTGCCACCAGAGGGCTTCTCTCTCGAAAAATGTCAAGTGTTATTTTTATTGTTTCATGCATTTACACAAAAACTTCGATGATGGTGAATTAGAAGTAGAAAATAATTAATAATAAATTAGAGTAATATTTTTAATGCTACTAATTAATTTATTTAAGTATGAATAGCGAATTTCTAATTTTTACGCTTATGTAGCTGTATGCTACATTACCCCCCAAGGCGCAGACCGAAAGGTCCACCCGCTGCAATCATCTGTAGCGGGAAGGAGGGCGAACTACACGACCCTGCCGAGTTCGGCAATTGGCAAATGATACTGAGCGGGGAAGTTTCACCAAACGGGTCTGCAAGTTTAGATCGGCAAGAGTCCTAGGAACAGGAGTTACTGCAGCGGGCTCGTCTGGTCTCCCCAGACTTGTCGCTGTGTCAGTAAGAGGACTAGAGTTAGAATCTACGACAGGGTTAGAGATAGGGTTTGAATGTACAGGCACATAGAAAGGGTTACACTCAAGTTGACTAGGCAACAAGGCAGCCAACTGAGGAAGCTGAGATGGTAGATATGATCGAGTCTCAGTGGAAGGAGAAATCTGCGGAGAAGATGATGAGTTATAAGTTACACTATGATCAGAAGTGTATGCGACTTTTAATCTGTCTATGCTCACAGGGTCGCTCGAGCCGAATCTGTCGAGGATGAAATATTTTTGCTTGCGTTTAAGTACTTTGAATGGGCCATCATAAGGGCGCGTGAGTGTAGGTTTTATAGCATCATTTCGGACATACACATGTGTGCAGTCTTGCAGGGCAGGATCTAGCTTGTCCTGAGTCTGAGGCATTCGTGGAGCCACATACTTGATCTGGCGCATGCAATCCTTCAGGGAGGTTACGTAAGCGGAACGGTCAGCGGATGAAAATTCATGCAAGGGTTTTGGGTCAACAATGTCGCCGGGGAGACGAAGTGTCTTCCCGTACAACATCTCCGCCGCTGTGCACTGCTGATCTTGCCGGAAGAGATTCCTAATGCTGAGCAATACTACTGGAAGTCTATCAGTCCAATCGTGACTGCAATTAAGGCAGCGCAAGGCAGACTTGAGGTCTCTGTGGACTCTCTCAATAAGTCCATTTGACTGCGGATGGTAAGCGGTAGTAGAGGTGTTAGCACACCCTCCAAAATTTGGAGGTAAATTGTGATCCCCGGTCATGTGTGACTTGTACGGGAACCCCAAATCTAGCTATCCAGTTGGACATGAAGGCGCGAGCTACAGTCTCAGTTTGTGTATCAGGAAGAGGGACAGCCTCAACCCAACGCGTGAACCTATCGATGATGGTCAACAAATAAGAATAACCGCGCGATACAGGCAAGGGACCCACTAGGTCTAGGTGGACAGAGTCAAACTTTTGACCTGTGAATGCGCAACTCTGCAGCGCTGCACGATTATGTTTCACCACCTTACTACTCTGACACGCGTGGCAATTTTGCACAATTTGCTTGACCTCCTTACGCATCGCTGGCCAGACGTAACGATCAGAAATCAAACGCAATGTACGGTTAATACCAGGGTGACTGAGGGAATGGTAGTGGAGGACAGCTACTCTGCGGAGAGTCGCAGGAAGATACAAACGAGAAGGTCGCTCGGCATCACGATACACGCCGTCAACCAAGGTTAGTTTTGGAAGGGAAGGGTTAGAAGATTTGAGAAGGTCCTGAAGTTCAGGATCCTCCTTTTGAGCATTACAAATGTTGCCGAAGGTGATTTCGCCACTGGTTTGGACAGAATTAATTCTGGAGAGGCAATCGGCTACGGTATTGTCTAGTCCCTTAATGTAACGGATGTCAGTTGAGAACTGACTTATAAAGGAGAGGTGTCGAGCTTCTCTAGGCGAATGCCGCTCAGAAGGCATCTTGATCGCCGAGGTCAGAGGTTTGTGATCAGTGTAGATCACAAACTCCCTTGCCTCTAAAGCGTAGCGAAAGTGTCTCACAGACAGATAGATAGCAAGGAGTTCCCTACCGAACGCGCTATAAGCACGCTCAGTGGGCGACAGCTTTTTGGAAAAGAAAGCAAGAGGAGAGATATTAGTACCTGCTTGTTGTTGCAACACAGCACCTACGGCGGTACTGGATGCGTCAACAACGAGGCTGAAATCAGCATTAGCAATAGGGTAGGATAGTTCCGTCGCGGATGCTAATTTGTGTTTTATAGTATCAAAAGCTTGGCGCGCTTCATCTGTCCATTTTACCTCAATAGATTTGCCTTTACGTTTCTTTTCGAGGAGGTCGGACAAGGGCGCTAAAGTTTGAGCACAATTGCGTATGAAACGATGGTAGAAGTTAACAGAACCTAGGAACCTTCTAAGTTCCTTCTGGGTCTGTGGAAGAGGAAAGTTTCTGATCACTTCTACTTTGGAAGGCAAAGGCTTTAGACCTAGGCTAGAGATTTCATGACCTAAGTAAATCAGTGATGACTTTCCGAACTCACATTTCTCAGGATTTACGAGGAGTCCATTGTCGGACAATCTTTGAAAAACGACCCTAAGATGGTCTTTGTGCAACTCCGGGGTTGTGGACGCCACAAGGATATCGTCTAAGTAGACAAAAGCGAAAGAGAGATCAGAGAAGATTTCAGCCATGTGTCTCTGGAACGTTTGAGGCGCGTTCCGGAGACCATATGGCATTTTTAGAAATTCAAAGAGACCAAATGGAGTGATGACAGCGGTCTTGGGGATAGCGGACTCATCAAGAGGGATTTGATGAAAGGCGGACTGCAGGTCAATCTTAGAGAATATTTGTGCTCCTTCCAAATTTGCACTGAAATCGTGCAGGTAAGGAATAGGATAGCGATCAGGTAAAGTAACGGCATTTAACCTGCGGAAATCCCCGCACGGTCTGAATTCACCGTTAGCCTTGGGTACCAGCAAAAGAGGGCTAGCCCAAGGACTTTTGGAGGTGCGGATGATGCCACACTCCTGCATGCGCGCGAATTCTTTCTTGGCTAACGCCAATCGATCAGGCGGCAATCTCCTAGCACGGGAGAAGACAGGCGGTCCTTGCGTCTCTATGAAGTGCTTTGTGCATGTTTGCATTTCAGTGGAAACTAAGTTAGGGTTTGTTAATGCGGGAAAATTTTTGAGGATTTGTGCGAACATGCACTCCTCGTTGAAAGCAATAGAAAAGGAATGCAAGACATTTTCTTTAGTTATGCTACGAGCGGGAATTGAGATCTGTGTCTCCTCGTCCCTAATACACCTATTTTTGATGTCTACAACAATCCCAAACTTTTCGAGAAAGTCCGCGCCAATGATAGGCTCTTGGACTTCCGCGATGAGGAAAGTAAACCTGAAGGTTCGCCTCAATCCCAGACTGCACTCTAAGGCTCGTTCACCGTAACAAGGTATTGGCGTGCCGTTTGCGGCGCGTAATGTAGCCACTAAGGGCTGGTTTTTGACTTTTGCCGTGGCAGGGATTATGGATACACTGGATCCAGTGTCGATTAAGAATCGGTATTTGGTAACGGGATCGAGGATTGTCAAGAGGCGAGTAGTCTGGGAATGAGGCAACGCAGTACTCGCTACTGTGCGTTGCTGGTGGCGTTTCCCGAAGTCATTTGTTCGGTATAACGCGGGCAAAAGCGTGAGGCGCATTTACGAGCTTGGTCACCAAATTTCTGGTGATACCAGCATAAATTGCTACTGGCATCACGAGAGCGTGACCGAAAACGGGGGTTTTGATTATTTGACCTATCATAAGATCTACCTCTATCAAAGCGTTGAGGAGGAGGAGGAGGATAGTCATAGTTGGAGGGATAGTCATAAGGATAGTTGTAGGCATTTTGGTGGCTTTGGAATCTCCCTGGGCCTGGCTGAATGTGAGCCACGGTCTGACCTATTTGGAAATTTTGGAGAGCTTGCTTTATTTCAGCGATGTCCTGCTGCAGCTTATCTATTTTGGCTGAATTCTGCGTCGTATTTGACGGGCTAAAAGTTGTAGCTGCTACATTCAAGGAAGCAACCTGTGGTTCTCGTGGCAAATTGATATTTCTAATCACAGTCTCAGCGGACTCCGCTAATTTCTCTAGAGTTTGCTCGGGCCCTGCTAGTGAGAGGAAAGGACGCACATTAGGTGCGAGCTTCGTCATGAAAACTTCCTTCAGAAACCCCTCAGCTACGGCAACACCAGTAGCGAGTTTCCGAAGTTCTTTCACGAGCGAAGAGGGAGAGAAAGAAGCAGAGACAGGAGGGATAGCAGAGGCGTCTACCAAGCTACGAAACTTGTCCGCATCGGACATCTGAAGCCTTGCCAAAATTTTTCTTTTTAAGATTCCGTAAGGATCGCGATCTGGAGGGTTTTCTAAAAGCTCATTGGAATCATTAAGGAGTTTTGTGGGCGCAGCGCTAACGAGGGCATAGAACTTGTCTATGTCCTGATTTATCCTATTATACCTAAACACAGCTTCCACCTGGTTGAACCAGGTGTGAGCATCCCCTGGAATGAAAGGCGGGAGTCTAATGGGATTTGTGTGTGCTCGATCTTCATTATCTGAGTCAGGCATGCTAGCAATCTCTTTTTGGGGAATGCGCAATTAATGATATCAGTGCCCAAGACTTGGGATGAGGTAGCAAGGGTTTGCGTTAATTCTTTACCTACTCAATCATTCAAATTTAGTGAAACAGAAGATAGGAAATATGAAATTGGAAACGAGAAAAAATTTTTGCGGTATGCGGCAATTTGCGTAGGCACAATTAAGCAGGTGAGAGAAAAATTATTTTTCTACCTACTCAATCAATCAATAACGTTGAAGAAAACGGAAAGAGAGAAAATGGGACGAGAATTTTACGGTGGTCAGGAATAAATGCACAGCACGGAAATAGTAGAAAAATATTTTTCTACCTACTGAGGCACAAAAACAAACAAAGACAGGAAACAGCATAAAAGAAAGATAAAAAATTTTAAGCTGCTCAGAGAAAATTCATTAGCACGGACAAACTCACAGGAAATTTCTCAAATTCTACGACATGGGAAGACTTATCACTACATGCTACGCCAACATTATCCTCTCAAAATCTCCCAAACTTCGAGTTTAGTTTTTATTTTTACGAATCGGCCAATGCACCAGTGTCGGGTTTCGAGCCGTTGGTATTTTGAAGGCAATTTTGATTATTGATTATTGACGGCTGCAACTCGAACGATTTTCTCGATAGTTCTATGGGAAATTAATGAGAGGGATAATAAAAGCGTTTTTGGATAACTCAGCTTAGTTTTCGGTGGTGGAGTTTATTTGTGAAAAGGAAGCCAGGACACTGGCTTGTCAGGAAAAACGGCTTGTCTTTATCTTGATCTCGGAGAGCTTGTTGAGATGGCAATCCGTGTCGGAGGACCAGGCTGGAGCTGACGAAGGCAGGCACGCGATGGAGTGTGCGTGGTGAGTGAGTTGAATTTGGGGAAAGCTTTGAAGGAGTTTTAAAACAGTGACGTAATGTGGTCACGTTATGAGGTCTGCTTTCCAAATGTCTAACAGGACAATCGAACTTGAGTAAATGGGGTAGCTCAAGGTTTGAGGCTCAGGTAGATTTGCTGGCCTTTCCCAAGGTAATGCCAAAAGGGCTGACTCAATAATAAGGTAAGTTGTGAGCAAGTTTTAGCATGACTTAGGTGAGCAACGTAGCATTTAACATGGCACTCGGAGAAACCAAAAACAAAACCCAGGAAACCCAGGGAGATTTGATTGTGAAGATTTTGTGTATGGCGATGATGTAGAGGTCCTGCACAGGAGTCCAAGGATGCTGGGTTACGCGATTCAGGAGAGACATCAAGACATGGCACTACTGAATATCCAACATAATAATGACAAATCGTCCCACACGGAGAAATCCGAGAAACTCCTACGGTTTTACTCAAGCTAATTTATGAATCCCACTCTAGCAAACTCAAATGAGATAGGACAGATTTTAGGTTGACAGATTTTTAATCAAGAAATAAATTGTTTGATCACTAATGCCTCGGCTTTAAATTCCGAGTGTTAGGCTAGGAATTTTCGGTAATAAGGATCGTGATTCCTCACAGAGACTACGGGCAAGTAAACACGAGACCTACCGAATATCGTAAAATATCAAGTGACAGCACTTTGGCAAGCCGTAAAAAAACACATAAAAAATCCTAAGTTCATGGATAAAAATCCTAGTAAAATCCTGGTATCTCAATTTTCAATAATAAAGAAATTAGGGAATAATATATATCCCTAATGATAATAGAAACAGGGGAAGAAGACTAGGCGTTGATTTCACAGGCGGAAAGTACGCGAAGAAAGAAAACACGAGAGCATGAAGATTCCGTGTGGCGGTTTAACCGGCGACTTAACGCGTCGGTCTCAGCCCGAGTCGCCGGCCATTTGCACACACTTACGATAGGCAGATAGTGATGGGTGTTTGTCACACGAATGCGATGAAGTACATTAATTTTATTGAGATGATTGATGTCGAATTAAGTGAGGTTGCGTCAATATATGAATTAGGAATGAAGTTCCAAACTTTAGCAAGTAGACATGAATAACTTCGTAATTTATTAAAAGCTATTTAAGAAGACATCTTTAATGATTATTTTGCGTTTAAACAAGTTTAAGAAAGAAAACTGCTAGAAGTGATTTGTAAAAAAAATAGGAGAAAATACTATTAGAACACATGCTTATGGTATTTATAGTCACAGGGTA
This sequence comes from Morinoia aosen, assembly GCA_030386875.1. Lineage (NCBI taxonomy): Eukaryota > Metazoa > Arthropoda > Malacostraca > Amphipoda > Talitridae > Morinoia > Morinoia aosen. Next base: position 68,169,534 of record CM059570.1, on the reverse strand, counting down.
GAGACGAGAGGCGACGGTATGAGGTTCCGCCGTTAAACAAAGCGCTATCGGCAACGAACGCCGGCAAAATTTTGCCGCGTCCGTTCCAAACAGAGATTAACATAGATTAGTAGATTATCGAAAAGAGAAAAGAAAGAGCATGATTATGCTTTGATTATAAAATTCATGACACGAAATAAAATAAAATCATGACACATCTGACGCAAATTTTACGCTAAATCATGTTGAGAACAAAACAAAACTCTGAATGAGGAGCATGCTACATCCATATTCTCAAGCATAACTACGCAACTTAGTACACTGCACTTGTCACTTATTTATACTCACTGACACGAAGCAAAGGAACACGAATATTTTCTAACACATTTGAACTCACGAGAATTTGCTTGTAACACTGCTAGTCGGGCGCCATAAGTCAAAATGGCTTTGAAAGAAGAGACGCGCAAGTGCGCAGTGTTGCCACCAGAGGGCTTCTCTCTCGAAAAATGTCAAGTGTTATTTTTATTGTTTCATGCATTTACACAAGAACTTCGATGATGGTGAATTAGAAGTAGAAAATAATTAATAATAAATTAGAGTAATATTTTTAATGCTACTAATTAATTTATTTAAGTATGAATAGCGAATTTCTAATTTTTACGCTTATGTAGCTGTATGCTACATATCTGTGGTACGAATTTCACCAGTGCACAAGTACAAGAATCGGATCTTTTCCAGAGAAGCCCCGCCACTAATACAACACATAAATAAGTTCACCTACTTGTAATTTTGGAAATTATGCACCTATCGACTTCAAAGTACTCTCAAACGAAATAATGTTTTAATCTTTCGTTTGAGAGCAATTTAAAGTCAGTAGGTGCATTATTTCGAAAGGTACGAGTGGGTGAACTTATGTGTTGCATTAGTGGCGGGCCTTATCTGGAAAAGATCCCAAGAATACTTTAATCGAGGGTACTATTAGAATGGATATCTTTGTTTGTCATCCATATCTTGTGACTTATTGAAAGGAAACTATCGAATCCCATCATTTTTGACGGGCCGAGTATTCTTTTTATTCATATTCATGTTAACTTGGCGAGTTTGGGCTTTTCTTTAATTCATTATAGTACTGTCTGATTTTGAAATACTTCCACGTTACGTCACCAAATACTTAGAAAACATCGCAGTAAACTCAGAGTCCTATAGGCGGCTGGAACTTTTGCTGGTCATGGTTAGCCTCAAACGGCTTACGTATTTTTTCTCCTAGGTCCGTATTTAGGATACAATTATTAAGAGCTGCTCCAGAGGCCTCTACACAGTTAAACCTGGGTTCGGCTTCGTATTGGTTAAACCTGGGTTTGGCATGGTACAATTTGTGCACTAATACAGTATATTGGGAATTTGAAGAAACAAGAACACATTTTATTTTTCCAACTACAAAGGGTTCGATGAATGCATGTATGGAACTTGTGGGGTTCAATACCGCCAACAAGGTTAATAAACTCTGCTCTAGAGGGACGAGGTATGTTGCATTGAGACACTCTCCCGGGAGATGAAACGAAAGCCACCGTAGCAGAATGAGGGAAATACGTGCAATTTTCGGCGAATCCAATTTCATCATCATTTTAATGAAAGATGGCATCCATGTATCTTTCTAATTGGGCTCAAATCTGTTTGAAATAACGCAAATTTTTCATATGAGGACTTTTGTGGTGCCATGTGGCACCAACTCTACTTAACCTAATTTGAAATGCCAGATGGGAAATGCGTCCATGAATATTTGTATCTAAATATTTACGAGAACTTATTTTGGGTCCTTTTCTTAGCACGATGCTGTTTGATTTTTAAAAATATATCTGCTATATTACAAGAACCAATGATAGACTGGCGCTGGGATCAGCTTCTCATCGATATTAGAGGAAGAATTGAACTGTCACACCTATAGTGAGATTTAAAGAGAACATCAGACTACAGATTTGGTAAGAAATTATATAAATTTAAGCTGTCACCCATCTGAACGGAAAATATTCCATGGCTTTGATGGGTGAAAGTCTATTTTAGCATTATGGGAATAAATTAATCTAAAACTTCTTTCAAGCGTTTAGACTACTTATCTGGCGGTAGGCAGATCAAAAACTGGAGCGTTGTCATTTTTGGTCGCTAGTTTTATGTTTGAAAAATAATAAATTATGCGAAGAATTTCCGACTTGAGAAGAAATAGTAACCAATAATCAGGAGTTGTACGTCTGACCTTGAAACATCGCTCGTCAGAGCTTTACTCGTTTTTGTGTGGGTCCACTTGTATTACTTTGTCAGTGTATCTGTCACACCTACTTTCAACAGCGAGCCAAATTGCGGAAAAGGAAGTCGCTTTGCCAAGGATGCTATGAAAAAATACGTTCCGGATTGCTTTTTAACAGAAAATGTACTGCAAAGGGGAAGCAATGCAAAGCTGTTGCAACATCTGATTCATATGTCTTCATAGTTTAAATTTTTCTTCCTAAAACCTAGTCTGAGAATATGTCATCCCTCCTCTACTCAAAATATTGAGAAAATCAGGAAAATGTAAATTTATTCTTTAAAACATTTCTAAACCTACTCTGAGGAGGTCCCATTCGTTTTTCTTACTCCATATCGGAGTTTCTATCAAAAGTGACAGAAATTAAGTTAACAGTCAACTCCAGCAAACACTTCAACAAAGCTTTTAAAGGAGCGTAATTACTGATGTACACGGAACGGCGAAATTACTCTATATTCAATATTAGTACTCTTTATAGTTGAGAGCTCGTATGATCCAAACATTTTATGTAATGTTAAGGACATTTAAAGGTGTACGGAACATCAGTTCCAGGGGGATAAATAGAAAACGAAATGTAATGCGGGAATTATACAATACTGTAAATAACTTTATATGTATTTTTTTCAAACAATTTGAATAGGTTTCGACTGAGATATTCGTCCTTTAAATTCTTTTGTGATTGCCTGTACTAATTCCTCAAAGCTTTATGGAGTGCTTCGGTTAGTAAATACGAACTTTCAATTTCACCAGTGCATTTTCAGAAGTACATACAAGTGACCCAAATAGAGCTAATGGCTTAGTCGTCATTTCGTTTATCGAGATCTGCGCGACACAAACGTTAGATATGCGAATGTGGGGTGGGTCATTATCTTGCTAGAAGCTACAGAGCGAGTATGGTCAGGGTTAATGTCATACTGGGTGCTACATTGAGAGTGTGGTCAGGGTCATTATCTTGGTAGAAGCTTCATTGCGAGGATAATCGGGGTTAATATAATACTGGATGCTACATTACCGTCCTAGCCCAAGATATTCCGCATAAATCTTTCATTTCGCTTCAGTTTCTCCATATTATCTCTGTGTCTAACTGTCCCCATTTAAATAATTTATTTTTTAGCCAACTTAACCTGAAATCAACTCAAGATTTCCTGAAACTGCTTCCATGCTTCACTGTTGACACGATATCATGTGGTTGAAAAAACTCTATTTCTTTTCTTATTTATTTAAAACATTCTGTCCGAGGAACTCAATTCACGTTCATTACTTCATGGAAAGTGTTCTGTAATTAGTTGGCAAAATTTAAACATCCTTCTATCTTATGCACCATGGAAGCCAAATGATATTTTTCTGTCGAAACGGACCCGTACAGTTAATTTATTATTGAGTTAAAGAACCAACAAGGCAGGATTTATTCCCTGCAATGTTTGTGATTGTATTTCTGAAGAAGGACTCTTATGTTAGACTGTAATAGTTTTTATTATGACGAGACTTGAGTTATTTTAGTTGGTACTATGTCTTCCACAACTTATTGTAGAGGTACATGTATTGCTTTCTTGTAATTTCATAGCTGTTGCGTCGGCTGTTTATGTCTAAAGGAAAAACAATCGTGTCCTCTCGCTTAGTGTTAAGAGATTGGTTTTTATAAAATTACGCTAGTTTTAATTGTTCACATATATACACATATATAGCTTATGAGGTAATGTTGATTTTAAGTTTTCCTATGCAAAAAAAGTATTAGTACTTGATTTGATGTATTACTTTACTTGTTTGAAAACGATTTTTTCAAGCACAAGCGCTGAACATCTGTGTAGCACAAGGTACTCGAAGAGAAAAGACAGCTCTAACCATTTTATACGATACTTCACCATAATAAATTATTCTGTTTCTGTATATTTTCTGTATAATTCTATTTCTGTATATTTTTATTAAGAAATCTTGAGATCTACATCGTCGTGTGCTGGCAACGCTCCTCAATCTCTGACACTGTTTGGCATCGATCGTAGGGCACGTGTAACTGCCGACTTATTCCTCGGCACTGGATACCGGACTCAGTCATATGTTGTAACGCAAGAGTTGAGGAGCTCCGAGCTTGGTGAGTGGGAGCTCCGACGGGTACGATACTGTTCCGCTTCCGACTTCTGTTCCGAGTGGTGTGCACGTGAGTTATGCGCCTGTGTGAGTTATGCGCCTGCGAGTGTAACGTGTTTCTGGTCCTCCGACGAATATTGTGGTGAATTAAAGTGAAGTTGCTAAAAACTGGTATAGTTTGTATATTCACGTGAGTAAAGTGTGTGACTTTGTATGGAGTGCTCGTGAGAGTAGTTTTTTGTTGCGTGAGAGTTGAGACTGAGCATTGGACTTTGATGTGGTGACTTGCAATTTTTGACTGAGGTGTTTTGAGTGGTAGTTAAGCTTTCTTTGCATATAAAGAGTATAGTGTTTGACATTGTAGAGAGTGAATGTGAGTAGTAGGAAACGTTTTTGTTTCTTTTTTTTTAAAACCTGATTTTCAGTAGATTTGGTGAGTGAAGACTCCTTCTGCCTGTGAAATTTGGGTCAATATTGAATATAATGTTGTCAACGAATTCCATAATTTCGTAGGTATAGATAGGTAATATAGTCGATTTTAAGACGTTTTACATGAATGACAATGTGCCCGGAAATGCTTAGTTTAGGAGATATAGGATAAATAACGCCAGGTAAGAATAGCATTAACGGCTGTTTCGATATGGCTCTTCAGGCGTTTTGCGGACGCGGACCACGCCAAGTTTTTTGGCGGGAGTCATCGGCCTCGGTATGATTGAGTTAAATTAAGATATTTTAGGCTTACTTAGGTTAGGATACTTAATTAAATTAACTTTACCAAACCTAACCTCACCTATCGTTACGTCAGAACCGGATTTCTGCTTATTTACCTCTCCGTTTGTTCAATTTTATTAACGACATTCCTATAACTTCAAAGTTAAATATCTCCAAAAATAAGCATTTCCGGGCACATTGTCATTCGTGTAAAACGTCTTAAAATCGACTATATTACCTATCTATACCTACGAAATTATGAAATTCAATGACAACATTATATTCAATATTGACCGAAATTTGTACTGAGATAGAAGTCTGTGTTTGAGGATGGCAAGAAATAGGGGTCAATGTGAAGTTTCATGCAATCACGGAAATTAATAATGATATTGCAAACAATCACTAAAGGAACCCATTTAAGAACGTTTTTCAGGAACGCCATTCTGCTCGCTGATGCTTTATTTTCGAGTTATTGAACTTTGAAGTTGGCCGTCGCGCGCCCAAGGAAGCGAGCGTAATTTAATTAAAAACGGAAGCTAACCCCCTATTACAAACGTAAAGAGGTTGGGTCGTGAGGGGTAGCCACAGTTCTTTTAGTGAAAAGTATAAATAAAGCTTCTAAACCACCCATTAGGGTGACGACAGCACGACGGCCAACTAACATGGCGACCACCATGGGCGCCGCCATTTTGGACCCGATGTCAACAAGGTTGCGGTCGTCACCCTAATGGGTGGGTTAGAAGCTTTATTTATACTTTACACTAGAAGAACCGTGCCTCCCCCTCACGACCCAACCTCTTTACGTTTGTAATAGGGGGTTAGCTTCCGTTTTTAATTAAATTACGCTCGCTTCCTTGGGCGCGCAACGGCCAACTTCTAAGTCGAATAATTCGAAAATAACGCATCAGCGAGCAGAATGTCATTCTTGTAAAACGTTCTGAAATGTGTTCCTTTAGTGATTCCTGGGGTCGGCATTATTATTTTCCGTGATTGCATGAAACTTCACATTGACCGAAATAGGACTGGTCGTAGGAAGGGAGGTGCAAGTGGAATGGATGAGGAGATTGAGTGCATGACTTGTAAAGAGTGGGTAGATATAGATGCATGCAAAGGTTTGAGAGAGATGAGTCGGAGGAAGTTGAATGATCTTGTGTTTACGTGCTGGAAATGTTTGAATGACGAGAGAAAAAAGTTGGAGGAGGAGGTTGAGAGATTAACAATTCTGATGGTTGCTTTAGAGGCTGATTTGAAGGATGAAAGGAAGTTGAATGAAGGAAAGAATGAGAATGGTGCAAATGCAGTGAATGAAGAGGTAAATGGTGGTGGTGCAAGGAGTACAAATGAAGGGGATGATGGTGCAAGGAGTGCAAATGAAGTGGATGATGGTGCAAGGAGTGCAAATGAAGTGGATGATGGTGCAAGGAGTGTGAATGCAATAAATGAAGTGAATGGTGGTGCAAATGTGCCAGCTGAGAGTAGAAGGATGAATGAGCATGATGAAAGAAGTACGAATGGGAAGAGAGTGAAGGAGCAACCTGTTGATATGCCACATAAGGTGCAGGCGCCTGTAGTGGAAGTGAATGAAAGGAAGATGGATGGAAAGAGTGATGTGAGTGGAAGAGTTGAACGAAAGAGTAGTATGAAAGGGAGAGTGAGACCTACGATTAGAATATGTGGTGACAGCATGGTGAAGAATGTGGATAGGTTTATGAGTATGACTGACCGTAGTGGATGTACGAGCATGAGAGGAAAGGGAGTGAATGAGATTTGTAGGCATGCTGAGGAAGTGATTGATGGAATGGATGAAGGGATGGTTGTACTGCAAGGAGGTGGCAATGGATTGCTTGAATGTGGGAGAGAGCGTACGGTGAATGCAATTATGAATGTTGTTGAAAGGGTGCGAAAGAAGAATGTAAGAGTGGCTGTGACCAGTCTGCTGAGAAGGCCTGCATGTGGTGAGGAGTATGAAAGGGTGCGAAGGGAGGTGAATAGGGAAGTGCATAAAAGGATTATGAGTATGAAAGCTGAGAGTATGAGAAAGCGTGAAATGGGTTCCAGCTTCCTTGATATGGATAACCTGATCCAGAGTGGGTGTTTTCGTGGAGATGGAGTCCACCTTACTCAAGAAGGTGAGATGAAACTCTCCAGGAGATACATCCAGTGGATTGGGTGTACTCATATTGTAATGGAAGGTGGAACTGGATGAATGGAAAGCTGTCAGAGCAAAAATGAGAAATGTTGTGAATTGTCCAATAGTGTTGTAAGGTTTGGATGTATAAATGTGCGTGGATGGAATGCAGGAAAGTTAAATGACCTTGTAGCAGAATTTGAGAATGGAGATTTGGATTGTGTTGGTGTAGTAGAGACCCAAATGCGTGATAGAGTCTGTTTAAAATGTAAGGAGAGTAAGTACTACATGATTGGAAAAGGGCGTGTAAGTTGGCAAAAAAGAGGTGGTGGAGTTGGTTTCATTGTAAAAAATGCTCTAAATTGGAAATTAGAAGAAATTCCTGTTGGAAATGAACCTGAGAGTGAAGATCTGTTAGTAATAAAGTGTGAAAGAATGCATGCCAGAGAATGTGTTATTGTGGTTGTATGCTATATGACAACTGATGGTATTTTAGCTCATCAAGAGAATGTAAAAAAGTATGAAATATTAACAAGAATTGTGCAAGAGCATTGCAGATGCCCTCTGATTTTGATGGGTGATATGAATGGCCATGTTGGTATACTTGGTGAGCCTGTGAATGCAAATGGACAAAAATTGATTGATTTCTGTGATGAGAATGAACTTGAGAACCTAAATGTAACAATAGGAAATGGCTTGCATACATGGCAAAGCAGGGAATGTAAAACTGCAATTGACTATATGATAGTGAATAGTAGAGCAAGAGAGTGTGTCAAAGAAATGTTTGTAGATGAAGATGATTTTGATATTGATAGTGACCATAGAATGCTTGTACTAGAATATAATTGGGGTGGAAAGGAGCCGATGCAGAAGGCCAGCAGAGTAAGAGAAAATTGGCGTATTAAAATGGCAAACTGGGAAGAATTTAGAAATGAATTGAGTAGATGTAACTGGAACAGGTGTGGAAATGTAAATGACCTAAATAAGGAGATTGCAAGAACCTTGTATGATGTGGCAGAGCAAAAGATCGGTAGAATGAAATGCAGGAAAAGTACAGGGAATGCTAGGTGGTTTACAAGTGAGATAAAGGAAGAACGAACGAGAAGGAAGACTTGAAATAAAAAACAACGCAGTATGAGGAAAATGTATGAAAGACGCAGAATTACTGAGGATGAATGGCAGAGTGTATGGAATGAGTACAAGGACCAGCAGAAGAAAGTAAAGAGAATGATCAATGAGGCTAGGGTTAAAGAAGAGAGACACCAAGTTGAAAATCTAAGAAAGAAAGGTCCAGATGGAATAAAAGATTGGTATAGGTTTATACAAGGTAATGATAGAGGTAGTGAAGTTCAAGTTGATGAATTAGTAGTCAATGGTTGCAGTGTGCAAGATAGGATGCAAATGGTGAAAGCAGTTGAAGAATACTGGGAGGACATTGGTGGAATGAATGAGCAGGTTACAGATGATGAACCAATAAATTTTCTGATAGATGAACATGAACTGCAAATGGAAGACGAAATCACTTGTGAAGAGATTGTAAGTTTTTTGAAGAAAGTGAAAAATGGAAAGGCATGTGGCCCTGATAAGATACCATATGAGTTCTATAAATGTGGAGGAGAGAGTGTAGTCAGTATGTTGAAATGTTTATTTGATGAGATATGGAAGAGTGAAAGAGTACCGGATGACTGGAACAAGTGTAATGTAGTTCTGTTGCATAAGGGTGGACATAAGAGTATGAAAGAACTTAAAAATTACAGACCAATTGCACTGGGTGACACCGTATGTAAGATCTTTTGTGGTATTTTGAATGAGAGAATGAAAAATTTAGTTGAGGAATTAGGAGTCCTGGGAGAAGAACAGAATGGTTTTAGGCAAGATAGACGGGGGGAGGATAATCTGTTTGTAGTGAGTGAAATAATTGAGCGAATGAAGAAGGATAACAAGAAGGTATATTTAGCATTCCTGGATATTGAAAAGGCGTATGACAGAGTGGATCGGGTTAGGCTGTTTGAAATTTTGAGAAAAGTTGGTTTTAGCAGAAAAATAGTGAACATTGTACAGAGTCTGTATGAGAACACAAGTGCTATCTACAGGTTAGGAAATTTGGAAACAGGGCAAGTGAGGAGTGTTAGAGGAGTGAGACAGGGCTGTACTCTGTCCCCCCTGTTGTTTGGATTGTACACAGAAGAATTAGCAGTTCGACTGAGAGGGAGTGGTTTAGGACTGAAAGTTGGTAATGAGAGACTGAGCTGTTTGTTGTATGCTGATGATGTGGTTGTGGTTAGTGAATGTGGTCATGAACTACAAAGGATGCTTGACATTGTGAATGGATATAGTACAGATTTCAAGATGAACTTTGGTGCCGATAAAAGTAAGGTCATGGTTATAAATAGTGATGAGACTGATAGAGACAGACTGTGGAATATTGGAGAAATCAGAATAGGTAGAACAAAAGAATACAAATATCTAGGTTGTATGATGAGTGAAGATGGATGTACTAGAACTAAAGGTGAGAAAGTGGCTAAAGCAATGCAGTGGAGTGGACGGTTAGGTAGTGTGGCCAGATACAGAGCAAACAAGTACGAATGTGTGAGAGGAATGTGGAAGTATGTTGCTGTACCTAGTGTCATGTATGGTATGAGTGCTCTTGCTTGGAATGGAAGTGATCTTGAAAAGCTGGATGTGATACAAAATAAGGTAGGACGTGTAGCATTGGGTGCTCCGAAATGGACAGCTATAGAAGCCATTAGAGGTGACCTAGGGTGGAGCCTATTTTCAGAAAGAATGATGAAAGCTGTGCTGAATTATAAGGTGAGAATTGAAAGAATGCAGAATAGCAGGTGGGTAAGGCGAATCTTTGAATGGAATCTGAGTGTAAGCTATTGGGAGAAAGTATGTTGGGGGCATGCAAGGAAACTCAGTATGCAAAAGATTATTCATGTTAGAATTGGGAGACCTGTGGATGACTGGAGTTTAATAAATGTAGGAGGTGTAGGGCCTGAGTGGGACTGCAAGAGGTGGAAGAAAGAGTTTGAGAGACAAACAAAAGAGTATGGATTGAATAAGTGGAAGCTTAGCATGATGCGGAAGCCTACACTTAACTGGTATATGAAAAAGAAAGCACCTAAGTTTGAGCTGTTCTATGATGGTAGTTTTGGAAGTCAACTCTTGCTTGCTGTGAGATGTAAGTCATTGAGTGTGAACAGACGTACATGGAGATGGAATGAGAATAATAACAGATTATGTCAGCAGTGTAATAGTGGAGTAGAGGAAACAATTGAGCATTTTGTGCTGGAATGTAGTAAGTATGAGCAAGAGAGAGAGAGTTTAATGAATGTGGTGTCTGAGCAGTATGGAGAGAATGAGTGGAATGCCAGATGTGCTGAAGATGATTGCGGTATGAGCTGTCTTGCTGGATTGGATCAGGAGTGTAATGCGAGTATCACTGAGGCTATGAAAGTGTTTCTTGTGCGTGCCTGGAGTAAGAGACAGTGACTGGAATGAGCCAGTCTGGTAGAATGGGCTGTAATGACCCAATGTGCCGGGGGATGGTGTTTTGACACACTGGCTGTCCCGGTGATGCCTTCCAATGGAGGCTTGTGACAAGGATCGTAGATCCTGAGTAGTTTAGTGGACAAGTCTGGTACCAGGCGCTGAACTCTTTGTGTGAAAATTGTGGAGGGAATTGTAGGCCGTTACAAAGGCCCCGACACTGTCGGCCCTCAAGTTCAAGTTCAAGTTCAGTTCAGCAGCAGATTGATCGCTAATCGTCTAACGCTTCATTGGAATTTTTGAGGCTGAGTTGTTGCGGTAGCTTTGTTGCGAAAGCGGTTTTGTGTTTTTTATTTATTCATGTCATTCTGTCTTCAATTTATGGGGTTTTCAAGAGTAATTGCTCCTAAATTACTTTTTGTGAGCCTTTGTGAAGTAGTCTCGGCGAACCTTTGTTGACACTCTCTGGACGTGTATGATCAGTTTACATTTTATAAAAGTCAAATTGTGATTCTTATCCTGTTATAGTCAATTTGCCATTTCTCTGCATTAGCAACGTTTTCCTAGATTTATTATAATTTTGGTGGAAAAGTACAGAAATTGGGTTTGATTTTCTACTCAATCATAAATCATGTTAATGCAATAATTAGCCGCTCTACGGGGAGTAATCGTTTGTGCATCCAGGCGTTGATTATGTAACATTGGTGAACCACAGGTAATAAGACGTAGGTCAATATTGAGTTTAATGATGTCAATTTTTTAATATTTTCATCGCCATAGATAGATTATATGGTAGATTTTAAGACGTTTTACATGGGCGACATTATGCTCGCAAATGCTCAATTTCCAAGTTATTTAAATTTGAAGTTGCAAGAGCGACGCTCACGAAATGGGTTTCCCGCTCAAAGCAGTGCATGTTCCAAAAATGCCGCAAGTGCGTGGAGCAGGGGAAAAGTTATTGCTTTCGTAATATATGGCGTAATTTATTATTTGCCAACCCTGCGGAGCCTGAACCCACTTCTAGGATGTTTTAGTTAATAACACAATGAAGGTTATCACCGAAAAATATGGTCAATATGCAGTTTAGGTGATCCACCAAAATTGAAAATTTTATTCGTAAGAATCCATTTAAGAACGTTTTACAAGAATGACATTCTGCTTGCAAATGCATTATTTTCAAATTATTAAACTTTGAAGTTGGCTTGTGCACGTCAAAGAAACGTGCGCGACAAGCATAATTTAATTAATAACAGAAGCTAACCCCCTATTACAAACGTAAAGAGGTTGGGTTGTGAGGGGTAGCCACAGTTTTTCTAGTGAAAATTATAAATAAAAGTTTCTAGTGGCGTCCATTAACATCATCTCCAATGGCGGCACTCGGTACCCAAGATGGCGGCCGCCATCTTGGAGTCGATGTAAACGAAAGTCTCTAGAAACCTTTATTTATAATTTTCACGATAAGAACTGTGGCTCCCCCTTACGACCCAACTTCTTCACTTTTGTAATAGGGGGTCACGTTTGAGAAATAGTGCGTTACCTTATGCAAGTATGATGTTTCTCTGCACAACCTGAACACTATCAAAGTTGAATAATTAAAAAAAAACGCATTTGAAAGCAGAATGTCATTCTTGTAAAACGTTTTTAAATGGGTTTCTTTAGTGATTCTTTGTAATAAAATTTTCAATTTTGGTGGATCACCTAAACAGCATATTGACTAAAAATATTAGTAGGACTTGAATTGTGAAGACTTAAATTGATATGCAGTTGACATCACTTTCAATATGGCGGCCTCCGTAGAACATTAGCAAAACCGTAGGAGTGAATACCGTAGATTTAATATGATTATATTTTTATAACGTAATATTTTTGGGTGATAACCTTTATTGTGTTATTAACTAAAATATCCTAGAAATGGGTTTGGGCTCTGCAAGGTCGGCAAATAATTAATTAGAAAGAACCCAAACATACTCCAACAGCTCAAGCATGCAATGCAACTGCTATGGAACACAAAAATTTAAAATTTGAATAACTCAAAAATAATGCATCAGCGAGCAGATGTAAACACTTTTACATCACTCATGTAAAACTCTTTTAAATGTGTTCCTTTAATGATTCTTGGCAATGAAATTATGAAAATTGTTAACAACAGTAAACTCAATATAGACCGTAACCTATACTATCCTTAGTGAAACAACATATTTTAATATTGATTTTTAATTTGGCAAATAAATCTTCTTCCACAACAAAGAATTGTATTTTTTATTTGATTAGTAAAATTACACATGATGAACTTTTGAATCAGCATTTCGGTTCATTTTTTTTCTACTCATAAGGACTGGTAGGCTCATCAACTTAGCTCACAAGTATTTATGAGCCTATACATTGCATTATTCTGGTATTAATTGAGCCAAATCAAACCACTTAATTTTTGTGATTTGAAAGAGGCATTTTCTTCAAATTGATAATGAGACCCTTATAAGTGTTCCAAAATTCCTTTACTCTGACATAATATGGTTATTTTTATAGGAAATCTATGGCTCATAAGGTGAAATGCTAGAAAATATTAATATTATATTATTGAATATAAAAATTATTTATTATTTTAGATATCAATTCTTGAAGTATTTGCTGAAATTGTCAATGAACAATTATTTATGATAGAATTCTTTCTTTAAGACTGTTAAATAATAGATAACATGTGAATCTTATCTCAACTGCTGCAGTTTAGGATATCCACCAGCCTTCTAAATATGAGATATATATGTAGATTGAATATATTACAGATAAAAGTGCAAGATTTAATTTAAGTTTGAGAAAAATTTGTTCATTTACATAGTGTAATTAATTTTAAAATCATTTTCATTATTTATTTAGGAGTGAACACATGCATTTTATAAAATTTATAAGGTACTTGTGAGTTATTTTTGAATTAGGGTAAGATTTATAGCTGTTGTTTATGACTTGGCTCTACAAAAGTTTAAAAGCAAGTTGCTTCTGTTCTGAGTTGAAAATTTGTATACTAAATTAAGGTTTGTTTGTACAATAAATAAAAATTTTCTTCTGACCGTGGAATTTGTATATAAACTTGAGAACAAATTGTTTATTTGATCAGTTAGCTGCTGTTACATAATTTAATTTTTAAAAATGTCATTTGAATGTTCAACAAGTGGAAATAATTTTCTGTATATAAATGTTTCTTACTTTTTCCACAGATATATAGGTGCCGCTGTGTTATATGCAGTTGTGAAAGCTTTTTTGCTTTCCTATCATCATGATTGAAAAAAGGCAGTGGGTCTTTACTGTTACTGCAGATGCAAATGAAAATGGTGTGGTAAGTAGTACAAGTTCTGCTTTTTATTTTATGGGTAGCTAATCTTATATTGCCTCCATTTATATAATTTATTTTCATCAGAAGTAATAGGTTTAGGCTAATTAGGCATGTCTATTGGGGACTGGGGGACTGAAGCCCCCAGGAGAGAATACTGCTAGGTTGCTTCAACTCTAGATAAGCTTTCGGGACTTCCATCTTCTGTGCTGTCATTGCTTATCTCAATTTTCATATCTTATTTGTTTTTTTTTTGCCTTTGTTTCTAACTTGCCATTTATATGTGTAGGTGTATTTTGTGTGAGAGCAAAGTTTGTGCTTATATTTCCTCATTTGCTAGTGCATTACAAAAATGTCCCTTCTACATAATCTTGAGATTGAATTTGTTATGGCTAGGGAATTTCAATCTATTATATATATATATATATATATTCAGTTGCTGGCTATATAATTAATTGATAATTTTTGTTTGTTCTTGTAAAATTTAAGGATTTTTTGATGCTTTATCAAATAGGTTTAACTAATTGTTAAATGACTACAGAATGTGGTAGGCATTGCTGAAAAGAATCATGGGAGCATCAGAAACAAACCTATTTTGCTTATTGTCAAGTTGAATCAACTACAATATAAAATTATTTTAATTAAGCAATTGACAGTGGGATGTCCCTTGTGTTCTAAAAAAAGAATAAGTTCTGCATTCACTCCTGAGTATCTTATATACCAATAGGATGTGTTTTTTGTCAATTATTTTCATTGTCACATCCTAAAAGGTATTCAATTTCAAATTTTGTGTATTTTACTTCTAAGTTATATGCATTTTTTATGGAAACCATGAACATAATCGTATTCCAGATGTGCATTGTTGGCTCCTGCCCTGAGCTGGGATCGTGGAACCCTCACCGCATCATAGCGCTTGAAAAAGTCCCCAATGGCCTGGACGAGAACTGCTCATTTCCATGGAATTCAGACTCAGAGAAGGAAGACCAGGCCTCCGCAGGCTCTGAAGTGCTGTGGAGTGTTTCATTGCAGCTCCCTCTGGAGGAGGTATGGAGCTCTCTTCTATGCCTGTGTAGGAAAGTTTGCTATGTTTTATGCATTGAGGATTGTAGTTTCAGTGCAGTCTCACTGTCACCATAAAAATTCTACTTGACAGTGCAGTACATATTTTATTTTTAATTTTTTGTTGAGGTGTGTTATTGCAGTACTTGCCATTTTTAATTTCAAAGATTAAAATTATGCTAGAATTTAGGAAGCAAAAAATTATGCTTTTTAAATTTAGAAGAATGTTAGCCAGGTTTCTACAGATCACAAGAAAATATGCCTGTGAGAAATACGGAAATTTTGAGCTTTGACTGTTGTATCTACAGAAACTTTTCATTGAAAGATAGGCCAAAAACAAAGTGATAAGAAAATAGTTCAGATGCAAAACTCTTGACCATTATTTTTATCCAATAGGCATTCAAAGGCTTCTGTGGGAAGTTTGGAGTCATGAGGTCAAAGTCAAGTAGGTCTCCCTTTTGTTGAAGTGGAAGAGGCTTCTTGTTTCATAAAGGACAATTTCTATTCTAAAGGACTATTTTTTTCAGAAATTTTTTTTTTTCTTGAAAGATTTTCATGTTTCATAAACTTTTTTTTGAACTTGCCATTGCTGTGAGCATGGGATCTTGTGTGGGGATGCTCCTTGTGCATAGATTCCTCATTTCCTTAACTCCATGTCAAATAGTGCCTTCATTTTCCTCTCTTTAAAATGCCTTCATTTTTTGTGTGTGGCATAGAAAGCTCAAAGGAACTTTATAATCTAATGTAAAGTAGAGTTGAATGTTTGTTTTATTTGTTTATTGATATTGCACATTTTGTGGCATTGGTTGTAATGAATACATAACTAAAATTTGAGCTAATTTTAAATCGTACCTAATTGCGGACAAAATGTCTGGCATGAGGGTCTGTTGTGCGCGGTCATTGTCTTGTGTTAATAGTTCATATTAAATTTTACCGTTCCTCTAGGCTTCTTTGCTGTTAAAATTATTTTATGTTATGTTATCAGAATATTTCAGCTCAAGTTATTAACAATAAAAATCGGATTCAACTCAATGTGAACCTAGTCAAAGAATTTCCTTACTCATTTAGAGTGTTTTCGGCAATGTCCTTTGATATGTCATAAACAGGATAAAGCAGACCTTCTTGCTTGTCACTTCATCAGTGTCTTACTATGTTATGTTTCCTGTAGTGCTAGATATTTCATCAGTTTACAAATTTTTGCATTTGCTTATTTTCTGTGGAGAACAGCTCAAATTTTGTTAGTGTAACTTACGTGCATGTTGCCACAGGTATCCAATGATGCCACCCATCCTCCCAATGTGTGCCTGTTGTCAGGTGTAGCCAGTGCCACCACCCAGTGTGACTTGTGTGGCTGTTGTCATGTGTAGCCAGTGCCACCACCCAGTGTGACTTGTGTGGCTGTTGTCATGTGTAGCCAGTGTCGCCACCCAGTGTGACTTGTGTGGCTGTTGTCATGTGTAGCCAGTGCCACCACCCAGTGTGACTTGTGTGGCTGTTGTCATGTGTAGCCAGTGCCACCACCCAGTGTGACTTGTGTGGCTGTTGTCATGTGTAGCCAGTGCCACCACCCAGTGTGACTTGTGTGCCTGTTGTCATGTGTAGCCAGTGCCACCACCCAGTGGGACTTGTGTGGCTGTTGTCATGTGTAGCCAGTGCCACCACCCAGTGTGACTTGTGTGGCTGTTGTCATGTGTAGCCAGTGCCACCACCCAGTGTGACTTGTGTGGCTGTTGTCATGTGTAGCCAGTGCCACCACCCAGTGTGACTTGTGTGCCTGTTGTCATGTGTAGCCAGTGCCACCACCCAGTGTGACTTGTGTGGCTGTTGTCATGTGTAGCCAGTGCCACCACCCAGTGGGACTTGTGTGGCTGTTGTCATGTGTAGCCAGTGCCGCCACCCAGTGTGGCTTGTGTGGCTGTTGTCATGTGTAGCCAGTGCTGCCACCCAGTGTGACTTGTGTGGCTGTTGTCATGTGTAGCCATTGCCGCCACCCAGTGTGACTTGTGTGGCTGTTGTCATGTGTAGCCAGTGCCGCCACCCAGTGTGACTTGTGTGGCTGTTGTCATGTGTAGCCAGTGCCGCCACCCAGTGTGACTTGTGTGGCTGTTGTCATGTGTAGCCAGTGTCGCCACCCAGTGTGACTTGTGTGGCTGTTATGTGTAGCCAGTGTCACCATCCAGTGTGGCTTGTGTGCCTGTTGTCATGTGTAGACAATGCCGCCACCCAGTGTGGCTTGTGTGGCTGTTGTCATGTGTAGCCAGTGCCGCCACCCAGTGTGACTTGTGTGCCTGTTGTCGCGCATTTCCAATGCCGCCACGCGACTGAAGACGCGCTGCCCCCAGGTGCAGTACCGTTACTGCATTGCCGTGTCAGCAACAGATGCGAGCCTCAGTGAGCCCGTGTTTGCCATCAAATCTTGGGAGACGCACTTCTGCCCCCGCACCGTGCCGGCCAATGTTGAGCAAAACCATGCTGGTGAGTGGGGTCTGAATAAACAGGGCACCATCATTTCTATGAACTGGGGACGTTGTGTGGGGATGCTCCTTGTGCATAGATTCCTCCTTTCTTTAACCCATTTTAAATAGTACTTTCATCATTGTTCTCTTTGAAACACCTTCATAGTGGGTAAGAAGGCTTAAACTAACTAACTTAACTATAGTGGAATTGGTTGTTCATTTTAATTTTATTCATTTATTATCATTGCACATTCGTGGCATTGACTGTGATGAAGAAATAAATAAATAAGCAATATTCTATCATGTTCATTAAAAACAAACCGCGCCCTTCTTAAAAACTTGCGTCTCTCTCTCCCTCCTCCCTCTTGCTTGAGAGCTCTCAAACTAATGTAACTGCAGCAAAAAAGGCGTTTAGATTGCAGCGATCAATGTTAATGAGAGACAGATTCCCACAGGGAGATACAGCTATTGTATCTAAGAGAATTAGTGTTCCCAGGAGAGATATGTGAGGTCCCGAGCCAAAGGTTAGGGAGGCTTTCCTTTTGTTAAAATAGAATTAAGTTTTTGGTTTTGTTACAGAGCATATTTTTTTTTTGGTCCACTGCAGTCGTGTTTTTCTGCACCTACTACTCTCATCTTCAACTTTTATCTTGTTTCATAAACTTCTTTCTCAACTTACTGTTTCTATGCAGCTTGTGCCACTTTCCACATTCCACTTTCCCTTAAACTCCATACTAAATGATGCCTTTGTAACGAAACAAGCCTGCTATATGTTTCGCCACCGGAAGCCGACCCGTCAGGATGCCGACCAGGCAGGAATTAGCTACTCAGGCTAAATAGCTAAGCCCAGATACTAGGTTAAGGTACGGCAAGGACAAGTAACAAAGGGTATATTTAAAAGGGAGGTATGACATTTAAACAGACTCGGGGCATGTCTTGCGGTAGCCACGAGATCGTAACTCCCACCGTCTAAACACCCCGGCAAAACACCCTAAGCTTCAACAAATAAAAGAGGCATAGGATTTGAGCAAGCACGACACATGACACAAGCATCAGGCAAAACAGCTTTATTGGCCTGCTCGTAGACAAGTGCACTCTATGAAGGTCTTAACGCAACTGACCAGCTTCAGTCGAGCAGCTGCCCACTTTAGCTTCCGCCAGGCAGCCGCAGGACGGAGCTCTATGTAACAGCGGTACCGTCAAGGTACAAACCACGTAGTGAAATATTTTCACTACACCTTCCTCCTTGCTTTAGGGACACCTTTGTTGCGGTTAGGTTGGCTTGAACTAACTTATCTAATCTAAGTATTAGTTGACATTGTTGGGTTTTGCTAGTATCAGTTAAGTCTAGAGACTAGGTTACGTGGTAAAAATTTAAATTGTTGCTTCAGTTTTTGAAAGAGAAAGTAAGCTTCTGTACAAATACTAGCTACGAATATTTTAAAACGCCAGTCTCACCTTTGGGTGCTACTATAGCGTGAGGTTTACCGCCATATATCGCCCACCCCTATGACTTCAAAAGATAATTACAACATTAAAAAGGAAGAAAGGTAAAATTAAACATGTTATCAAATACTTCCTAGATCATCTCTGCAAGCCAGAAGTAGATCTCTTGCTAAAGGATGGTAGGGCTCACTCTATAGCACTAGCTAGAGGTAGGTCCCATACTATAGTGTGGTAGACCTCACATTAAAGCTCCACCCACCTTTGTTGCTGTTATTGGGTCACACCAACAAGATGAAGACTGACGCTTGTCGTGCGATGGAATGCCAAACTCCTCCTGTCACAGGTGACATCATCAGCAAGTTTGGCGCGAGTCTGGGCCAGCACAAGGTCGAGACCGGATGGCTGGTGTACGACAGCGCTGTGCAGCTCAAACTTGGAATTTCCAAGAATCACGCTGAGCCTATCGTTTTCTGGCGCAAGAAGTATAAGGATAGGAAGGTGAGATGCTGCAAATTGTTTCGCGCTGTCATTTTGTGTTATGTACTGTCACGTTAGAGAACCACTCTCCAGTGGGGAGAAATCCTCATGGTAGCGTTCCACTCAGTATTCCTTTATGCCTTCGTAGTGTTTAGCAATCCTGCAGCTGTGTTATTGTACAGTCTTGAAGCAACCATGCTCTCAATAATAATAGATTAAGATATTGCTCTTTTTGTTGTACTAAGCCCTCTCCATGTTTTGTCATTGCAGACCTTTTAAAAGACGTCAAATGCTTTCATATTGTATCTTAAGTAAAAGTGAAAAAGGTACAGGTAAATGCTCTCAAGATAGATAAGTCAAGATCAATAAATAGAGACAGATAAATGCTTTCATATTTCACACCCTCTTAACCCTTTCGGTACTGATGGCTACTCCAGTGCCAAGTTGGCTAGTGCTGTCAGTTTAAGGCATCTGACCTAGTTTTAAAGCAATTTAACTAGCGAGGGAATATTGTGGGGTAAGTAACAAAGTTAGGGAATTGCAAGCATTCATGAAACTAGTTCTGAAACATTTCCAGAAGCCTGCACCCGTAAATTACCATAGGTTACCTTTAAGTTCATGCCACAGGGTCCGTGCAACACATTCAATAACCTCTCTATTTAACTTGACCAGTTTTATTCTGAACTTCGTTTATTTATGATAAATTCGGGCAAAAACGTATGAATAATTTCTTCGCAAGTACAAAAACTTTTTTATCAACGTCTGAAAATTTTGATTAACGTCAAAAATAGGGAAAAGACACCTGTCGCCAAGCATAGAGCCTTAAAGATTGAAAAAAAAACTTAAATTGAAAGAAAACAGTAGGCACTTGCTTAAGCTTAAAGCACCCACACTAGGAAAATTTTACTTACAATTCAGGGTAATGACAACTTTTTCCCCTGGAAGTTTTTACCCACACCATTTGAATAATCGTACCGAAAGGGTTAATTTATTAGTCCGTCCAACTCTTTGTCCTGCACTGTCAAGAGCCTCGACTGCCTCGAGTAAAGGCTGTTCATGTCACGCCCCACGCTTGAGAGGCTTGACTGCCTCGAGTAAAGGCTGTTCATGTCACGCCCCATGTTCGAGAGGCTCGACTGCCACGAGTAAAGGCTGTTTATGTCACGCCCCATGTTCGAGAGGCTCGACTGCCACGAGTAAAGGCTGTTCATGTCACGCCCCACGCTTGAGAGGCTTGACTGCCTCGAGTAAAGGCTGTTTATGTCACGCCCCATGTTCGAGAGGCTCGACTGCCTCGAGTAAAGGCTGTTTATGTCACGCCCCATGTTCGAGAGGCTCGACTGCCTCGAGTAAAGGCTGTTCATGTCACGCCCCACGCTTGAGAGGCTTGACTGCCTCGAGTAAAGGCTGTTTATGTCACGTCCCATGTTCGAGAGGCTCGACTGCCTCGAGTAAAGGCTGTTCATGTCACGCCCCACGCTTGAGAGGCTTGACTGCCTCGAGTAAAGGCTGTTCATGTCACGCCCCATGTTCGAGAGGCTCGACTGCCACGAGTAAAGGCTGTTCATGTCACGCCCCACGCTTGAGAGGCTCGACTGCCACGAGTAAAGGCTGTTCATGTCACGCCCCACGCTTGAGAGGCTTGACTGCCACGAGTAAAGGCTGTTTATGTCACGCCCCATGTTCGAGAGGCTCGACTGCCTCGAGTAAAGGCTGTTCATGTCACGCCCCACGCTTGAGAGGCTTGACTGCCTCGAGTAAAGGCTGTTCATGTCACGCCCCATGTTCGAGAGGCTCGACTGCCACGAGTAAAGGCTGTTCATGTCACGCCCCATGTTCGAGAGGCTCGACTGCCACGAGTAAAGGCTGTTCATGTCACGCCCCATGTTCGAGAGGCTCGACTGCCACGAGTAAAGGCTGTTCATGTCACGCCCCATGTTCGAGAGGCTCGACTGCCACGAGTAAAGGCTGTTCATGTCACGCCCCATGTTCGAGAGGCTCGACTGCCACGAGTAAAGGCTGTTTATGTCACGCCCCATGTCCGAGAGGCTCGACTGCCACGAGTAAAGGCTGTTCATGCCACGTCCTTGCAGGTGCGCGTGAAGGTGACGCCGCTGGAGCTGAACACGGAGGGCGGGCTGCTGGAAGACACCACCACCGATCACGGCGACTCCAGAGCTGCCCTCGCCACCGCCGCCTGGCCGCTAGTCGAAGTGGCGGTCAGTTGTTTCTAAGGCGGGATGGGCCTCCCTTTCTAGTCCAAATTCTCAAATTTTCTCTCCTTTGCGCAAACTTGGATGTGAAAACCACAGTAGTCGAAAAGGCTTAACCATTTACCCTCAAAGTTCATTTCAAAACTAAAAAGCTTAACCCTTGCCGTCAATGGGGATTTCAAAACTAAAAGGCTTAACCCCTTTGCCATCAAAAGGGATTTCAAAATTCACATTCATAAACAGCTTTAACACATGTTATTCCTTGTGAAAATGTGCCCAATGAGTTTTTCGAAGTTCAATGTCGAGTAGCAGTCACTTCCTCGTTGTGATGTTGGTGAATACATGATGCGGGTGTCAGTTTAATGATTGTGGTTGTGATAACGGTAATATGAGTACAAAATGCGGATGTTAAAGTGTTAATTTAAGGAATTTGGCCATAAAAAGCTAGTTGGGCAACCTTGTCGTATAGGGCAGCTTTTCCCGCCCCACGACGTCACTTAGATAAGTGCGTGGTCCAGATCAGGAACCTTCGATCAATTCTTGCATTACGGCATCGTTTTTTTTTTGTTGCAGTAGTGACAACGTGAATTTGTTGAGCGAACTACAATCGATAATAAGCTTTATAGTCTATCAAAAGAGTGTGGCTGTCTTCCTCTAAACTCCTACTTTTCTTATTGAGTGTAGTTCAGTTGCGCCATGCAAACGCTCGTTTCGTGGAGACTATTTGACATGAAAATGGTTAAAACCCAGGTCCAACAATAATAATTTTTATCTAATAATGCCCTTGGTGTATTATTTATTTGTTTGGTGTCTGCTTCTCCCGTCTCTCTGTGACGCTCATAAGGATGCTTAATAACTGTATCTGTGAAACGAGTTTCACCAGTGCACAAGTACAAGAATATTTTTAATCGCAGGTACTATTAGGATGGCCCCTCTGGGGGATACAACTGTTGTATCTATGGGAATTAGCGCTCCCAGGAGGACAATGTGAGAGTCCGAGCTAAAGGCTAGGTAGGCTTTCTATTTTTTTCAAATAGAATATGCTCATCATCGGACCATCTTTTTTCGGTTCACTGCTGTCCTGTTTTTTCAGCACCTACTACTTTCTTCTTCAACTTTTATCTAGATTCATGAACTTCTTTCTCAGCTTACTGTTTCTATGCCCTTTCTGCATAGATTCCGCGTTCCCCTTACTCCATATTAAATGGTGGCTTCTTCCTTCCTCTCTCTGGGTTGCATTTGTTGCTGCGGGTAGGGAGGCTAAAACTAACGACGAATCTAATCTAATCTAACCATTAAGATGGATGTATTTGTTTGTCACCCACGTTGGGGAAATTTAGTCGAGGAAAATATTGAATCTCGTCACTTTTGACGGGTCATGTACACTAGTTCAATATAAACATAGACTCGACCTCAGCCCAAAATTATTACTCTTACCGAGACCTGCATCCTTGAAACTCACACTTAATGATGGACAAATCTTTTCATATTTCTAGGACTTAGTATGTAAATAGAATCAATTAAATATTTGGAAAACTAGTCAATTTCAGTTCAGTAATTCGTGCAAAAATATGGTCTCATTGAGCCCCCTCAGGGGGATACAACTATTGTATCTATGGGAATTGGCGCTCCCAGGGGAACCATGTGAGGGCCCGAGCTGAGAGTTAGGTAGGCCTTCTTTTTGTTGAAATAAAATGTTTTTTGTTATGTTAAGGACCACCTTTTTTCGGTTCACTGCTGTCCTGTTTTTCAGCACCTCTGACTTTCTTCTTCCACTTTTACCTTATTTCATGAACTTCTTTCCCATCTTACTGTTTCTATGACCTTTCTGCATAGATTCCTCATTTTCTTATCTCCATACTAAATGGTGCCTTCCTCCTTCCTCTCTTCGATACGCTCTATTTTTGCAGCGGTTAGGGAGGCTTAAACTAACTTATAATCTATAATCTAATCTGGTCTCATTGAGCTCCAATGCAGCTTTTCTTCCAGCATTTCAATTGGTGTGAGCTGCTCTTTGGGAGAACTTTTCTTCTTCGAGTAGATGTACGCACAGCTGGCTTTGAAAAGCAACAAATAGATCAGTAAAGCCATGAGTATTGTTCGAGTTGTATTTAAATGTGCACTCGATAGACAGGTCTTGAAAGAGGACTGCTGCGCGTTCACACGTCAAGAACAGTTCGGTTTGCTGTTCCACGCACAAGACTTCACGACTTTCCAGTGCCGCCTCATAAACCCCAACTCCATCGTGAGTAGTCCGTTGTGTGGTGCATCCAATGTATTCTAAGAGCTCATTTCAGTTACCCCGTTCTAGAGATAACACAGCGCTGGTTACTTGTACTAATTCTGTCATTTGACTTGTGGGTTGCCTGGAAATTAGTCTAGCTGATGCCGCCGGTTACTGCGATTTCAGATCCGGTGAGTGCAATAAGGCATGGTGAGGCAGAGCTAGGTAGTGAGCAGGAGATGGCTGCTCACTGCTTTGAACTCCTTATGGGACTTCTTAAGCTGGTTTCTGTGATCTAAAATAAGGTTGGACAGCTTACCATTAAAATCTGGGCATATATTCCTGTGACATTACCTTTCATATCTTAGAACGTATTCGTGTTACACCTCGTTTTCAGTCACCTTGTAGCGGCACGGGACTTTAGTCCCAAGCAACCCTTCGGTTCATTTCTGCTGCCCTAATTTAATTTAATCACTTGCTTCAACTATTAGGCCGCGGCCAGACAAACAGCAGTGGAGCAGGGCAGAGCAGAGCAGAGCTGGCGCAGAGCTTTATGCTAGTGGTATTCCTATTAGGGTGGCCAGACAAGTAGCACAGAGCAGGGCAGCGCTGTCCGAAGCAGTCGCCAGCGGCGTTCTATCTTGAATGATGAAACACTGTTCGGAAGCTAGTAGTCACGCCAGTCAGTTGCAGCCTAGAGTTTGTTAGCGACGGATGTCGAACTTCTGATCTCCTCGATGCAATTTATTCTTGCGATCTGGGATGCATCCTATTCATGCATCCACAATATTTCGATCGTGACTATGTTAATAAACAATGGTCATTTATAGCAGACGCTATGGAAGTGGTAAGTGGGCTTTTATAGTTATTTATATGTATATAGGTATTTTCCAATGCATAAATTGGAAAACTATACCGATATCAATCATTTTCTTTGTCAATACCTGCACTTTAAAGCGAATCAATGTCGAATATTTTATATCATGTTTTTTGTTTTTGTGTTTGGCGCACGGCTCTAAAATTGACTTCAAATATACCTTTTATAAGTATAAACTAATAGTTTTTTAGTTATAAACAGCAATCTTTTTCTCCCAAGTTATACTGAAGAAACACAGGTTAGGTCTTCTGTGAGAGTCAAATGTAAAGGGGAAAGATCTTCAACTTTTTCTGGACCAGGGCGAAGCGCAGGACACGGCCAATACAGAAATATTAAAGTTTGCATTTATCAATTTTACATTGTTGAAAATAACTTTAAAAGCATACAACTAGAAAATTATTAGTTTCTCCAAATAACGGGTGTGATGTTCGAATTCTGTAGACTAAATTAATTGTATGGGCAAATTGCAATTAAATTTAAATTTAATGCCGCACACCAAACACAAGAGATCCTTCTATACTTTAAAATTTTTTATTAATTAATAATTCAAAATTTGGCTGATAATATCAATAAATGTATACATTTATACGCTTGAGCAAATATGTTCCTTGTTCTGTAATGTATCTACACGTATAGCGCTGCAAAATAATTGAGGTTCAAGTATTTATAAGTTTTCAAGTCATTCGTCAGTAAATTGTTTGCATTATTATTCTATCAGCAATCATAACTAGCATGCCATCGTGCAATTAATTTTTTTGTGGAATTTCCTAGAGCAGTTATGAAACAGTATTAAAGCCATTTAAATCATTGTGTGTAGAAATATTGCAGGGAGATACAAAAGTACTGTATGACAGTGTGCGGAAATACTTATAATGCCAACAACATAATGCAAAGCAGAGTTAAATATATAAACATAATTAGATGAAATATTGCCAGTTCGACAGCTATTCAATGAGCAAAATTTGAGGTAACCACAGTCACAAAGTAGCGCTCTTTGTGGCGCCAAGAGTGCAACTGCTGCGGCGTCAGGACTAGCCACTGCTGTTTGTTTGGCTGCCTATCCTGCTGGTGTTAGCTAGCAGTTACCAGAGGCTTGCAACTGCTCTGCTCTGCCCTGCCCTGCCCTGCCCTGCACCAGTGCTGTTTGCTGGCCGCGGCCTTCTGCTTGCGAATATGTGGAATTTATTTTAGTGTCAAACTGACTTTAATCGAAATGGGGTAACTCGTTTCTTTGTAAGAAAACGGCCAGTATGGGTGATACATGGATGTGCAGTTTCCTTCGTCATATTTATACTTTTCGTATCTATTTTTTTTAAACAAGGGCACGCTTCAACAGGAAACTTGGCATCTTCAGCTATGCTTGCCTTAACTTTGATTGAATTTTCTATTCCCGTATGCCTACTTATTTGTTGACAGTTGAGGCAGGAAGCAGAAGTAAATTTCAAACAGGAATTGCGATACATCTTTCTTGATTGGACGAATTTCTTCCCAAGAAATATTACCTTTCTCAGTGAGAAATGGTGAAACAATTTATTTGGATTATTTTGGTTGTCATACATAGTTCATTGTCTTCATTTGCGGTAATGCTTGCATTCTTCGGGTAAGGCTTATTATGCCGCGTTTACGACGAACCATCAGAGACAAATTTTACCTTTGTGCGCAACGTTAGGGGGGGCAGGAAGGGGCGTTTGGTTAACACGTCGGTGCGATGCGCGCTCGACGTCTATGTAGGATTAACTGGCTGCAAGAACCAACGCTGTGAGGAGTTCAGATGAAAGAAGGAAAAAAAAAACGAAAAATAGTTCATTTACAATAAAGATTAAATAAAAAATACATCGTTGGTTTTTCAAATACCTTGGAGTAAGGATCTTTAGTTGATACCCACACATGGGCATCATAATACTCATGTCACAGGTCGGAACAAATGATTGAGAGCAATGTATTCCTATTGATGCTTAAGCTAGGTTTTATTACATATGTAAGTACAATTTGAAAAGACGACATGAAGTTTGAGCTTGAAGTATGTTAATGTTTTTTACTCCTCCGCAGATAATATAGAAGAAAAAAGTAATAGTCTTAAGTTGCCCAAGAAAAGGGTATCAATGTTCACTCAGTCAAAATTGACGTTTAATACTATTTTTGCTCTGAGCGGCTTCAACAAAATTAGCTACAACTGGGTGTGTGTTGGCGATGTGGGTCGTCAGTGTCCGACTTCACTGGCGACAATACCTGCTCAATTGAAATTTTGCATCACAAGTCGAGAAAAGCTTCAGAAACTCTGTAGCTCTTCTTCATAACCCAACACGTTCTGAATTGCTGGATGAGTTTCCAGTTTTTGGAAAATCATTTGGGCGCACAGATTATATTGTATGTTAGTCTAGGCCTCCCTAACCGCAAAAAAAACCGTACTCCTTGACGGCAAAAAGAGAGGAAGGCACTATTTACTATTGAGATTAGGGACTGTGGAATCTATAGAAGGGGCATAAAAACAGTTAGTTGAGAGAAAAGCTCATTAAACAAAATAAAAATTTAAGAAGAATGTAGAAGGTGCTGAAAAACAGAGCAGTAAAGCAAAAAAAGTGGTCCTTAACATAATAAAAACATTTTATTTCAACAAAAAGAAGGCTTCCTAACTGTCAGCTCGGGCCCTCTAACATTTTCCCCTAGGAGCGCTAGTTCTCAAATATACAATAGTTATCTCCCCTTAGGGATTTGGACGCGCAACTGCTTCAGGTTATACTGGGTACGAACTCATCAGAGAGATGCTACTGTTGTATCGGTGGGAATTAGTGCTTCCTTCAGAAGATGTGAGGTCTCGAGCTGGAAGAGAAATTTTTTTTGTTGCGAACTATCTTTTCTCAGTTGTGAGCCTGCCTATTTTGAGCATCTATTACTTCTTCAACTTTCATCTTGTTTTAAGAACTTTATTCAATTTAGTTGTTACTTTGTGCAGTGTAGGATGACATCTTGTGCTTAGATTCCCCACTCCCCCAAATCTATATTAAATGCTTCCTTACTCCTTGCTTGTTTGGGAAGTCCTATTTTATGGGAAGGGAGGCTTGAATGAACTTGTAATCATTTAATTTGTACTTGACTACGACTTGAAGATTTGGATTGCAAAGAGAGCAGATTTGATGCCTAGAAAAATTGAAATTTTACTCCAAGTATGTAAGTTTATCTTGCTGTGTGCTATCGTTCTTCACCAAGTATGACAAGTAATCTTACTACTGGTTTTGTAGCGTTTATTTTGAGATGAGGGAAAAGATGCTATTATTAAATGCAGTGCTTGGAACGTAACGTGCAGGAAAATGCTTGTACTAATTTCCGTTGCAAATTTGTGCTAACACTTCATGGTTTAATGCTCCAAATGTTCATGTGAAAGTCTTTTAAAATTGGCCTTGGTTTGTTCTACAGTTAGATTGATCCCTTAAGCTAAGCACGTTATGGTGGCCTGTTCTGGTGCCAAACTGAAGGCCTGCTGTATTTGTGACATGTGGCTTGATTTAACATTTGATTGAAGTCATGTTTATTAATCCGTAGTTTTCATTCTTTGATTGTGGTAGATGACCAGTGTTGCGGAGGCCTGTTCTTATTTGCCTACCCCTAACTCGGTGAGTATAATTTCCCACCACGGACCTGCTGCGCCCCTCATCTTGGACAGCATCGAGCCAAAAGATCGTGCCACTTGAACTCATCATCTCCTAATTCCAGCTAGACGTGTCGTCCAATTCATCGATCCTCAACGCTGCACGCCCACAAGTCATTTAATTCTTCAACTCCATTGCTACTGCTGCTCCTTGTGATCATAATGGTGATATTTCTTCAGTGCGCATTTCTTTGGGTTCCAAGAAGCTCACGTGCTTTTTTTCCAGTGGTACCTTTTACCAGTGCATTTGGTGAAGATTACAACTCGGTTGTCATAAGGTGATTTTATCACGACGAGCAAGAGGATGGACTTGCCGTTTGATGCTATTATGTGCTTGGGACGTTTTACCTCCGGTGCTTGTGAAGGTTTTGAGTGAGGTGCTGCAGATCATCATTTACCGTGGCATGCCGTAGACGAAATGTTCCAAACTGGGGTTATGTCGAGCATAGCGTCTATCCTGTGAAAGAGAGATACTCCGCAACTACTGCTGCCTCTCCTAGCCTCTTCTTCTGCCATTGCTTGTATTACTGAACACCCAGGTATGACAACCTCTCTCGATTTGTTTTACTCTTATTGAAGTTGATTTGAACAAAAATGTGATCATATCCTGTTTGACATAGCTTGTAACTAACTAACCAACCCATGCAATATTACTGTACGTTACTGGGCCGCACACAAGCGCTGCTCGGCGTAACCTTCTTCACATTGCGTCCGGTCCTGACTTCCTAGACCTTGGCAGTAGAGTGGTGAGAACTTACTGAGCTCGTCATCATGCAAGTGTTGCCTCAGAGAAATTTATTTTGACTCTTATGGTGCATGCACTCATGTCCCACAAATTGGTGAGTCTACAGGAATCATTCTGGAGATGTGTGTGTGTGTGTGTTCTCTGTGTGTCAAGAAGCAGCGGTGGCCTGGGGAAATTCATGCGGTAATGATAGTTTGCTGAGCATTTACTCGTGTTCGCAAATGACGTCTGTATATTTCTCCGCAGGCGTATCTTTTTGACTTCTACTTGGATGCAAGTCCTGGAGAGATACCTCGGCTCATTGGCTGCT
Organism: Morinoia aosen; assembly: GCA_030386875.1. NCBI lineage: Eukaryota > Metazoa > Arthropoda > Malacostraca > Amphipoda > Talitridae > Morinoia > Morinoia aosen. The sequence goes on along the minus strand of CM059570.1, from coordinate 68,140,062 downwards.
CCCACTTGCTGCCGTCAAATCTCATTGACAATTTTGGTGTGGCTACGATACCGATCACATCGTCCCAGCACTCGCCCATCGGTCAGCTCACGGGTCAGTTGCAAGGTTTTATATACTACTGTAGGGCACTAGTACAGCTGGGTTCTTTTGTAATCGGCTAGCACAGCAAATATCAAATGACCATTGCAATCCTCTCGTGGTTCATCTTCAGGGTGACGAGCTTTGAAACATGGGGATACAACTGTTGTATCTATGAGAATTTGCGCTCCCAAGGAAAAATGTGTGAGGGCCCAACCTGGGAGTAAGGTAAGGTAGGTCTTTTGGTTGAAATAAAATGTTTTTGTTATGTTATGGACCACCTCCTTGTGGTTCACTGCTGTCCTGTTTTTCAGCACCGACTACTTTCTTCTTCAACTTTTATCTTGTTTCATAAACTTATTTCTCAACTTACTGTTTCTATACCCCTACTGCATAGATTTTGCATTCCCTCATCTCCATACTAAATGATCCCTTCCTCCTTCCTCTCTTTGGAATGCTCGTTTTTTTGTGCGGTTAGGAAGGCTTAAACTAACATTTTATCTAATCTTTTCCTTTCAGTTCACTACATGGTGGTGAAGCCAATGCCGCTGGGAGCGTCCGACATGAGTGCTTCCTTCGCCCGCTACTGGAAGGAGACCTGGACCGGGCTGGAGGTCGGCCACAGGGGTGCCGGCAACTCTTACCATTCTGAGCCCAAAAGGTGTTTTATTTCGTCAGCAATTTCAATATTATAATACAGCTTTCAACCCTAGTTGTCAGGTGGCCTATTGTGAGCTACTAGGCTTTAGTTGTATCGGCTTTTTCTGAAGAAAATGCTGGTATCTTGCTTTTTTAGTGCTAGCTTAGTTTTAAAAACACCCAGCTTTTTCTGCAATCCCACAGGTTCTAGATTCTAGCCCCCCCTCAGGGGATACAACTATTGAATCTATGGGAATTGGCACTCCCAGGGGGACTATGTATGGGCCTGAGCTAAAAGTTAGGTAGGCTCTCTTTTTGTTGTAATAAAATAGGTTTTTGTTTTGTTACGGACAATCTTTTTTCGGTTCACTGCTGTCCTGTTTTTCAGCACCTACTACTTTCTTCTTCAACTTTTTTCTTGTTTCATGAACTTCTTTCCTAGCTTACTGTTTCTGTGCACCTTGTGCATAGATTCGGCGTTCCCTCAACTCCATACTAAATGGTGCCTTCCTCTTTCCTCTCATGGAACATCTTTGTCGTGGTTAAGGAAGGCTAAAACTTTCTTATATAATAATAATAATAATCTAGATTCTAGCCTTGTAAATACTTGAAATCAATGGATAATATTCAGGTTTTAGAACTTGGATGGCATTCCAGAATTTCATTGTAAATCGTGGAGCTGTAATGTGACTCAAATCGGTTGTGTTATTTTGGCGTTAGAAGGGAGTTGCACACTTGATTTAACAACTCAAAATTAGCATAAACTATAAAATAATACTGTGGTAATACTATGAAGTGATTGATTTGAAATAAAAAAGTACTTATGTATCACAACGACATCAAATTTGCTCTTGATTCATCTAGCTAACTTTGAGGTGAAAATGTTTCTGGGTAACTCTGATATAACGCGGGAAATTCAACTGCAAGGTGAATTATTTCATTGTGAATTTTTTTGCCGTAATTGATTGATAACATGGATGTTGGGATTCACAATTACCATTTGAATGTGAATTGAGAGGCTCAGAAGCTCGTTTTTGTATAAATGAATATTGGCAGTTGGAGTTGCCAGTTATTTTGGCTTATCTGGAAGTAAGTGCACTTGCTTTTGGAACTCATGGCAGTGGAAAAAAAGGTGTGTTTCATTGAGCTGAAATATGCGTTTTATTGAGCTAAGAGATGTGTTTTGTTCAGCCAAGAGATGTGTTTTGTTTAGCCAAGAGATGTTTTGTTTAGCCAAGAGATGTTTTGTTTAGCCAAGAGATGTTTTGTTTAGCCAAGAGATGTTTTGTTGAGCCAAGAGATGTTTTGTTGAGCCAAGAGATGTTTTGTTGAGCCAAGAGATGTTTTGTTGAGCCAAGAGATGTTTTGTTGAACACTAAAAGATGCGTTTTATTGAGCCAAGAGATGTTTCATTGAGTCAAGAGCTGTGTTTCATTGAGCCAAGAGCTGTGTTTCATTGAGCCAAGAGCTGTGTTTCATTGAGCCAAGAGCTGTGTTTCATTGAGTCAAGAGCTGTGTTACATTGAGTCAAGAGCTGTGTTACATTGAGCCAAGAGAGTGTTTCATTGAGCCAAGAGCTGTGTTACATTGAGTCAAGAGCTGTGTTACATTGAGTCAAGAGTGTTTCATTGAGTCAAGAGAGTGTTTCATTGAGCCATGAGAGTGTTTCATTGAGCCATGAGAGTGTTTCATTGAGCCAAGAGAGTGTTTCATTGAGCCAAGAGAGTGTTTCATTGAGCCAAGAGAGTGTTTCATTGAGCCAAGAGAGTGTTTCATTGAGCCAGGAGAGTGTTTCATTGAGCCAAGAGTGTTTCATTGAGCCAAGAGAGTGTTTCATTGAGCCAAGAGAGTATTTCATTGAGCCAAGAGAGTGTTTCATTGAGCCAAAAGAGTGTTTCATTGAGCCAAAAGAGTGTTTCATTGAGCCAAGAGAGAGTTTCATTGAGCCAAGAGAGAGTTTCATTGAGCCAAGAAAGAGTTTCATTGAGCCATGAGAGAGTTTCATTGAGCCAAGAGAGAGTTTCATTGAGCCAAGAGAGTGTTTCATTGAGCCAAGAGAGTGTTTCATTGAGCCAAGAAAGTGTTTCATTGAGCCAAGAGCGTGTTTCATTGAGCCAAGAGAGTGTTTCATTGAGCCAAGAGAGTGTTTCATTGAGCCAAGAGAGTGTTTCATTGAGCCAAGAGAGTGTTTCATTGAGCCAAGCGAGTGTTTCATTGAGCCAAGCGAGTGTTTCATTGAGCCAAGAGAGTGTTTCATTGAGCCAAGAGAGTGTTTCATTGAGCCAAGAGAGTGTTTCATTGAGCCAAGAGAGTGTTTCATTGAGCCAAGAGAGTGTTTCATTGAGCCAAGAGAGTGTTTCATTGAGCCAAGAGAGTGTTTCATTGAGCCAAGAGAGTGTTTCATTGAGCCAAGAGAGTGTTTCATTGAGCCAAGAGTGTTTCATTGAGCCATGAGAGTTTCATTGAGCCATGAGAGTGTTTCATTGAGCCAAGAGAGTGTTTCATTGAGCCAAGAGAGTGTTTCATTGAGCCAAGAGAGTGTTTCATTGAGCCATGAGAGTGTTTCATTGAGCCATGAGAGTGTTTCATTGAGCCATGAGAGTTTCATTGAGCCATGAGAGTGTTTCATTGAGCAATGAGAGTGTTTTATTGAGCCATGAGAGTGTTTCATTGAGCCAAGAGAGTGTTTCATTGAGCCAAGAGAGTGTTTCATTGAGCCAAGAGAGTGTTTCATTGAGCCAAGAGAGTGTTTCAATGAGCCAAGAGAGTGTTTTATTGAGCCAAGAGAGTGTTTCATTGAGCCAAGAGAGTGTTTCATTGAGCCAAGAGAGAGTTTCATTGAGCCAAGAGAGTGTTTCATTGAGCCAAGAGAGTGTTCCATTGAGCCAAGAGAGTGTTTCATTGAGCCAAGAGAGTTTCATTGAGCCAAGAGTGTTTCATTGAGCCAAGAGAGTGTTTCATTGAGCAATGAGAGTGTTTTATTGAGCCATGAGAGTGTTTCATTGAGCCAAGAGAGTGTTTTATTGAGCCAAGAGAGTGTTTCATTGAGCCAAGAGAGTGTTTCATTGAGCCAAGAGTGTTTCATTGAGCCATGAGAGTTTCATTGAGCCATGAGAGTGTTTCATTGAGCCATGAGAGTGTTTCATTGAGCCAAGAGAGTGTTTCATTGAGCCAAGAGAGTGTTTCATTGAGCCATGAGAGTGTTTCATTGAGCCATGAGAGTTTCATTGAGCCATGAGAGTGTTTCATTGAGCCATGAGAGTTTCATTGAGCCATGAGAGTGTTTCATTGAGCCAAGAGAGTGTTTCATTGAGCCAAGAGAGTGTTTCATTGAGCCAAGAGTGTTTCATTGAGCCAAGAGAGTGTTTCATTGAGCCAAGAGTGTTTCATTGAGCCAAGAGTGTTTCATTGAGCCAAGAGTGTTTCATTGAGCCAAGAGAGTATTTCATTGAGCCAAGAGAGTGTTTCATTGAGCCAAAAGAGTGTTTCATTGAGCCAAGAGAGAGTTTCATTGAGCCAAGAGAGAGTTTCATTGAGCCAAGAGAGAGTTTCATCGAGCCAAGAGAGTGTTTCATTGAGCCAAGAGAGTGTTTCATTGAGCCAAGAGAGTGTTTCATTGAGCCAAGAGAGTGTTTCATTGAGCCAAGAGAGTGTTTCATTGAGCCAAGAGAGTGTTTCATTGAGCCAAGAGAGTGTTTCATTGAGCCAAGAGAGTGTTTCATTGAGCCAAGAGAGTGTTTCATTGAGCCAAGAGAGTGTTACATTGAGCCAAGAGAGTGTTTCATTGAGCCAAGAGAGTGTTTCATTGAGCCAAGAGAGTGTTTCATTGAGCCAAGAGAGTGTTTCATTGAGCCAAGAGTGTTTCATTGAGCCAAGAGTGTTTCATTGAGCCATGAGAGTTTCATTGAGCCATAAGAGTGTTTCATTGAGCCAAGAGAGTGTTTCATTGAGCCAAGAGAGTGTTTCATTGAGCCAAGAGAGTGTTTCATTGAGCCAAGAGAGTGTTTCATTGAGCCATGAGAGTGTTTCATTGAGCCATGAGAGTGTTTCATTGAGCAATGAGAGTGTTTCATTGAGCCAAGAGAGTGTTTCATTGAGCCAAGAGAGTGTTTCATTGAGCCAAGAGAGTGTTTCATTGAGCCAAGAGAGTGTTTTATTGAGCCAAGAGAGTGTTTTATTGAGCCAAGAGAGTGTTTCATTGAGCCAAGAGAGTGTTTCATTGAGCCAAGAGAGAGTTTCATTGAGCCAAGAGAGTGTTTCATTGAGCCAAGAGAGTGTTTCATTGAGCCAAGAGAGTGTTTCATTGAGCCAAGAGAGTGTTTCATTGAGCCAAGAGAGTGTTTCATTGAGCCAAGAGAGTTTCATTGAGCCAAGAGTGTTTCATTGAGCCAAGAGAGTATTTCATTGAGCAATGAGAGTATTTCATTGAGCAATGAGAGTGTTTTATTGAGCCATGAGAGTGTTTCATTGAGCCAAGAGAGTGTTTCATTGAGCCAAGAGTGTTTCATTGAGCCAAGAGAGTGTTTCATTGAGCCAAGAGTGTTTCATTGAGCCAAGAGTGTTTCATTGAGCCAAGAGTGTTTCATTGAGCCAAGAGTGTTTCATTGAGCCAAGAGTGTTTCATTGAGCCAAGAGTGTTTCATTGAGCCAAGAGTGTTTCATTGAGCCAAGAGAGTGTTTCATTGAGCAATGAGAGTGTTTCATTGAGCCATGAGTGTTTTATTGAGCCATGAGAGTGTTTTATTGAGCCAAGAGAGTGTTTCATTGAGCCAAGAGAGTGTTTCATTGAGCCAAGAGAGTGTTTCATTGAGCAATGAGAGTGTTTTATTGAGCCAAGAGAGTGTTTCATTGAGCCAAGAGAGTGTTTCATTGAGCCAAGAGAGTGTTTCATTGAGCCAAGAGAGTGTTTCATTGAGCCAAGAGAGTGTTTCATTGAGCCAAGAGAGTGTTTCATTGAGCAATGAGAGTGTTTTATTGAGCAATGAGTGTTTCATTGAGCCAAGAGAGTGTTTCATTGAGCCAAGAGAGTGTTTCATTGAGCCAAGAGAGTGTTTCATTGAGCAATGAGAGTGTTTTATTGAGCAATGAGAGTGTTTTATTGAGCCATGAGTGTTTTATTGAGCCATGAGTGTTTCATTGAGCCAAGAGAGTGTTTCATTGAGCAATGAGAGTGTTTTATTGAGCAATGAGAGTGTTTCATTGAGCCAAGAGAGTGTTTCATTGAGCCAAGAGAGTGTTTCATTGAGCCAAGAGAGTGTTTCATTGAGCCAAGAGAGTGTTTCATTGAGCCGAAGAGAGTGTTTCATTGAGCCAAGAGAGTGTTTCATTGAGCCAAGAGAGTGTTTCATTGAGCAATGAGAGTGTTTCATTGAGCCAAGAGAGTGTTTCATTGAGCAATGAGAGTGTTTTATTGAGCAATGAGAGTGTTTTATTGAGCAATGAGAGTGTTTCATTGAGCCAAGAGAGTGTTTCATTGAGCCAAGAGAGTGTTTCATTGAGCCAAGAGAGTGTTTCATTGAGCCAAGAGAGTGTTTCATTGAGCCAAGAGAGTGTTTCATTGAGCCAAGAGAGTGTTTCATTGAGCCAAGAGAGTGTTTCATTGAGCCAAGAGAGTGTTTCATTGAGCCAAGAGAGTGTTTCATTGAGCCAAGAGAGTGTTTCATTGAGCCAAGAGAGTGTTTCATTGAGCCAAGAGAGTGTTTCATTGAGCCAAGAGAGTGTTTCATTGAGCCAAGAGAGTGTTTCATTGAGCCATGAGAGTGTTTCATTGAGCAATGAGAGTGTTTCATTGAGCAATGAGAGTGTTTCATTGAGCAATGAGAGTGTTTCATTGAGCAATGAGAGTGTTTCATTGAGCCAAGAGAGTGTTTCATTGAGCCAAGAGAGTGTTTCATTGAGCCAAGAGAGTGTTTCATTGAGCCAAGAGAGTGTTTCATTGAGCCAAGAGAGTGTTTCATTGAGCCAAGAGAGTGTTTCATTGAGCAATGAGTGTTTCATTGAGCCATGAGAGTGTTTCATTGAGCCAAGAGAGTGTTTCATTGAGCCAAGAGAGTGTTTCATTGAGCCAAGAGAGTGTTTCATTGAGCCAAGAGAGTGTTTCATTGAGCCAAGAGAGTGTTTCATTGAGCCAAGAGAGTGTTTCATTGAGCCAAGAGAGTGTTTCATTGAGCCAAGAGAGTGTTTCATTGAGCAATGAGAGTGTTTCATTGAGCCAAGAGAGTGTTTCATTGAGCAATGAGAGTGTTTTATTGAGCAATGAGAGTGTTTCATTGAGCCAAGAGAGTGTTTCATTGAGCCAAGAGAGTGTTTCATTGAGCAATGAGAGTGTTTCATTGAGCCAAGAGAGTGTTTCATTGAGCCAAGAGAGTGTTTCATTGAGCCAAGAGAGTGTTTCATTGAGCCAAGAGAGTGTTTCATTGAGCCAAGAGAGTGTTTCATTGAGCCAAGAGAGTGTTTCATTGAGCCAAGAGAGTGTTTCATTGAGCCAAGAGAGTGTTTCATTGAGCCAAGAGAGTGTTTCATTGAGCCAAGAGAGTGTTTCATTGAGCCAAGAGAGTGTTTCATTGAGCCAAGAGAGTGTTTCATTGAGCCAAGAGAGTGTTTCATTGAGCCAAGTGAGTGTTTTATTGAGCCAAGTGAGTGTTTCATTGAGCCAAGTGAGTGTTTCATTGAGCCAAGTGAGTGTTTCATTGAGCCAAGAGAGTGTTTCATTGAGCCAAGAGAGTGTTTCATTCAGCCAAGAGAGTATTTCATTGAGCCAAGAGAGTATTTCATTGAGCCAAGAGAGTATTTCATTGAGCCAAGAGAGTATTTCATTGAGCCAAGAGAGTGTTTCATTGAGCCAAGAGAGAGTTTCATTGAGCCAAGAGAGAGTTTCATTGAGCCAAGAGAGAGTTTCATTGAGCCAAGAGAGAGTTTCATTGAGCCAAGAGAGAGTTTCATTGAGCCAAGAGTGAGTTTCATTGAGCCAAGAGAGAGTTTCATTGAGCCAAGAGAGTGTTTCATTGAGCCAAGAGAGTGTTTCATTGAGCCAAGAGAGAGTTTCATTGAGCCAAGAGAGAGTTTCATTGAGCCAAGAGAGAGTTTCATTGAGCCAAGAGAGAGTTTCATTGAGCCAAGAGAGTGTTTCATTGAGCCAAGAGAGTGTTTCATTGAGCCAAGAGAGAGTTTCATTGAGCCAAGAGAGTTTCATTGAGCCAAGAGAGAGTTTCATTGAGCCAAGAGAGAGTTTCATTGAGCCAAGAGAGAGTTTCATTGAGCCAAGAGAGAGTTTCATTGAGCCAAGAGAGAGTTTCATTGTGCCAAGAGAGAGTTTCATTGTGCCAAGAGAGAGTTTCATTGAGCCAAGAGAAAATTTCATTGAGCCAAGAGAGTGTTTCATTGAGCCAAGAGAGTGTTTCATTGAGCCAAGAGAGTGTTTCATTGAGCAATTAGAGTGTTTCATTGAGCAATGAGTGTTTTATTGAGCAATGAGTGTTTCATTGAGCCAAGAGAGTGTTTCATTGAGCCAAGAGAGTGTTTCATTGAGCCAAGAGAGTGTTTCATTGAGCCAAGAGAGTGTTTCATTGAGCCAAGAGAGTGTTTCATTGAGCCAAGAGAGTGTTTCATTGAGCCAAGAGAGTGTTTCATTGAGCCAAGAGAGTGTTTCATTGAGCCAAGAGAGTGTTTCATTTAGCCAAGAGAGTGTTTCATTGAGCCAAGAGAGTGTTTCATTGAGCCAAGAGAGTGTTTCATTGAGCCAAGAGAGTGTTTCATTGAGCCAAGGGAGTGTTTCATTGAGCCAAGGGAGTGTTTCATTGAGCCAAGGGAGTGTTTCATTGAGCCAAGGGAGTGTTTCATTGAGCCAAGGGAGTGTTTCATTGAGCCAAGGGAGTGTTTCATTGAGCCAAGGGAGTGTTTCATTGAGCCAAGGGAGTGTTTCATTGAGCCAAGGGAGTGTTTCATTGAGCCAAGAGAGTGTTTCATTGAGCCAAGAGATGTTCCATTGAGCCAAGGGAGTGTTTCATTGAACCAAGAGATGTTCCATTGAGCCAAGGGAGTGTTTCATTGAGCCAAGGGAGTGTTTCATTGAGCCAAGGGAGTGTTTCATTGAGCCAAGAGAGTGTTTCATTGAGCCAAGAGAGTGTTCCATTGAGCCAAGAGAGTGTTCCATTGAGCCAAGAGATGTTCCATTGAGCCAAGAGAGTGTTTCATTGAGCCAAGGGAGTGTTTCATTGAGCCAAGAGAGTGTTTCATTGAGCCAAGAGAGTGTTCCATTGAGCCAAGAGAGTGTTCCATTGAGCCAAGAGAGTGTTCCATTGAGCCAAGGGAGTGTTCCATTGAGCCAAGGGAGTGTTTCATTGAGCCAAGGGAGTGTTCCATTGAGCCAAGGGAGTGTTCCATTGAGCCAAGGGAGTGTTTCATTGAGCCAAGAGAGTGTTTCATTGAGCCAAGAGAGTGTTTCATTGAGCAATGAGTGTTTCATTGAGCCATGAGAGTGTTTCTTTGAGCCAAGAGAGTGTTTCATTGAGCCAAGAGAGTGTTTCATTGAGCCAAGAGAGTGTTTCATTGAGCCAAGAGAGTGTTTCATTGAGCCAAGAGAGTGTTTCATTGAGCCAAGAGAGTGTTTCATTGAGCCAAGAGAGTGTTTCATTGAGCAATGAGAGTGTTTCATTGAGCCAAGAGAGTGTTTCATTGAGCAATGAGAGTGTTTTATTGAGCAATGAGAGTGTTTCATTGAGCCAAGAGAGTGTTTCATTGAGCCAAGAGAGTGTTTCATTGAGCAATGAGAGTGTTTCATTGAGCCAAGAGAGTGTTTCATTGAGCCAAGAGAGTGTTTCATTGAGCCAAGAGAGTGTTTCATTGAGCCAAGAGAGTGTTTCATTGAGCCAAGAGAGTGTTTCATTGAGCCAAGAGAGTGTTTCATTGAGCCAAGAGAGTGTTTCATTGAGCCAAGAGAGTGTTTCATTGAGCCAAGAGAGTGTTTCATTGAGCCAAGAGTGTTTCATTGAGCAATGAGAGTGTTTCATTGAGCAATGAGAGTGTTTCATTGAGCCAAGAGAGTGTTTCATTGAGCCAAGAGAGTGTTTCATTGAGCCAAGTGAGTGTTTTATTGAGCCAAGTGAGTGTTTCATTGAGCCAAGTGAGTGTTTCATTGAGCCAAGTGAGTGTTTCATTGAGCCAAGAGAGTGTTTCATTGAGCCAAGGGAGTGTTTCATTGAGCCAAGGGAGTGTTTCATTGAGCCAAGGGAGTGTTTCATTGAGCCAAGGGAGTGTTTCATTGAGCCAAGGGAGTGTTTCATTGAGCCAAGGGAGTGTTTCATTGAGCCAAGGGAGTGTTTCATTGAGCCAAGGGAGTGTTTCATTGAGCCAAGGGAGTGTTTCATTGAGCCAAGGGAGTGTTTCATTGAGCCAAGAGAGTGTTTCATTGAGCCAAGAGATGTTCCATTGAGCCAAGGGAGTGTTCCATTGAGCCAAGGGATGTTCCATTGAGCCAAGGGAGTGTTTCATTGAGCCAAGGGAGTGTTTCATTGAGCCAAGGGAGTGTTTCATTGAGCCAAGAGAGTGTTTCATTGAGCCAAGAGAGTGTTCCATTGAGCCAAGAGAGTGTTCCATTGAGCCAAGAGATGTTCCATTGAGCCAAGAGAGTGTTTCATTGAGCCAAGGGAGTGTTTCATTGAGCCAAGAGAGTGTTTCATTGAGCCAAGAGAGTGTTCCATTGAGCCAAGAGAGTGTTCCATTGAGCCAAGAGAGTGTTCCATTGAGCCAAGGGAGTGTTCCATTGAGCCAAGGGAGTGTTTCATTGAGCCAAGGGAGTGTTCCATTGAGCCAAGGGAGTGTTCCATTGAGCCAAGGGAGTGTTTCATTGAGCCAAGAGAGTGTTTCATTGAGCAATGAGTGTTTCATTGAGCCAAGGGAGTGTTTCATTGAGCCAAGGGAGTGTTCCATTGAGCCAAGGGAGTGTTCCATTGAGCCAAGGGAGTGTTTCATTGAGCCAAGAGAGTGTTTCATTGAGCAATGAGTGTTTCATTGAGCCATGAGAGTGTTTCATTGAGCCAAGAGAGTGTTTCATTGAGCCAAGAGAGTGTTTCATTGAGCCAAGAGAGTGTTTCATTGAGCCAAGAGAGTGTTTCATTGAGCCAAGAGAGTGTTTCATTGAGCCAAGAGAGTGTTTCATTGAGCCAAGAGAGTGTTTCATTGAGCCAAGAGAGTGTTTCATTGAGCAATGAGAGTGTTTCATTGAGCCAAGAGAGTGTTTCATTGAGCAATGAGAGTGTTTTATTGAGCAATGAGAGTGTTTCATTGAGCCAAGAGAGTGTTTCATTGAGCCAAGAGAGTGTTTCATTGAGCAATGAGAGTGTTTCATTGAGCCAAGAGAGTGTTTCATTGAGCCAAGAGAGTGTTTCATTGAGCCAAGAGAGTGTTTCATTGAGCCAAGAGAGTGTTTCATTGAGCCAAGAGAGTGTTTCATTGAGCCAAGAGAGTGTTTCATTGAGCCAAGAGAGTGTTTCATTGAGCCAAGAGAGTGTTTCATTGAGCCAAGAGTGTTTCATTGAGCAATGAGAGTGTTTCATTGAGCAATGAGAGTGTTTCATTGAGCCAAGAGAGTGTTTCATTGAGCCAAGAGAGTGTTTCATTGAGCCAAGTGAGTGTTTTATTGAGCCAAGTGAGTGTTTCATTGAGCCAAGTGAGTGTTTCATTGAGCCAAGTGAGTGTTTCATTGAGCCAAGAGAGTGTTTCATTGAGCCAAGAGAGTGTTTCATTCAGCCAAGAGAGTATTTCATTGAGCCAAGAGAGTATTTCATTGAGCCAAGAGAGTATTTCATTGAGCCAAGAGAGTATTTCATTGAGCCAAGAGAGTATTTCATTGAGCCAAGAGAGTGTTTCATTGAGCCAAGAGAGAGTTTCATTGAGCCAAGAGAGAGTTTCATTGAGCCAAGAGAGAGTTTCATTGAGCCAAGAGAGAGTTTCATTGAGCCAAGAGAGAGTTTCATTGAGCCAAGAGAGAGTTTCATTGAGCCAAGAGAGAGTTTCATTGAGCCAAGAGAGTGTTTCATTGAGCCAAGAGAGTGTTTCATTGAGCCAAGAGAGAGTTTCATTGAGCCAAGAGAGAGTTTCATTGAGCCAAGAGAGAATTTCATTGAGCCAAGAGAGAGTTTCATTGAGCCAAGAGAGTGTTTCATTGAGCCAAGAGAGTGTTTCATTGAGCCAAGAGAGAGTTTCATTGAGCCAAGAGAGAGTTTCATTGAGCCAAGAGAGAGTTTCATTGAGCCAAGAGAGAGTTTCATTGAGCCAAGAGAGAGTTTCATTGAGCCAAGAGAGAGTTTCATTGAGCCAAGAGAGAGTTTCATTGTGCCAAGAGAGAGTTTCATTGAGCCAAGAGAAAATTTCATTGAGCCAAGAGAGAGTTTCATTGAGCCAAGAGAGTGTTTCATTGAGCCAAGAGAGAGTTTCATTGAGCCAAGAGAGAGTTTCATTGAGCCAAGAGAGAGTTTCATTGAGCCAAGAGAGAGTTTCATTGTGCCAAGAGAGAGTTTCATTGTGCCAAGAGAGAGTTTCATTGAGCCAAGAGAAAATTTCATTGAGCCAAGAGAGTGTTTCATTGAGCCAAGAGAGTGTTTCATTGAGCCAAGAGAGTGTTTCATTGAGCAATTAGAGTGTTTCATTGAGCAATGAGTGTTTTATTGAGCAATGAGTGTTTCATTGAGCCATGAGAGTGTTTCATTGAGCCAAGAGAGTGTTTCATTGAGCCAAGAGAGTGTTTCATTGAGCCAAGAGAGTGTTTCATTGAGCCAAGAGAGTGTTTCATTGAGCCAAGAAAGTGTTTCATTGAGCCAAGAGAGTGTTTCATTGAGCCAAGAGAGTGTTTCATTTAGCCAAGAGAGTGTTTCATTGAGCCAAGAGAGTGTTTCATTGAGCCAAGAGAGTGTTTCATTGAGCCAAGAGAGTGTTTCATTGAGCCAAGGGAGTGTTTCATTGAGCCAAGGGAGTGTTTCATTGAGCCAAGGGAGTGTTTCATTGAGCCAAGGGAGTGTTTCATTGAGCCAAGGGAGTGTTTCATTGAGCCAAGGGAGTGTTTCATTGAGCCAAGGGAGTGTTTCATTGAGCCAAGGGAGTGTTTCATTGAGCCAAGGGAGTGTTTCATTGAGCCAAGAGAGTGTTTCATTGAGCCAAGAGATGTTCCATTGAGCCAAGGGAGTGTTTCATTGAACCAAGAGATGTTCCATTGAGCCAAGGGAGTGTTTCATTGAGCCAAGGGAGTGTTTCATTGAGCCAAGGGAGTGTTTCATTGAGCCAAGAGAGTGTTTCATTGAGCCAAGAGAGTGTTCCATTGAGCCAAGAGAGTGTTCCATTGAGCCAAGAGATGTTCCATTGAGCCAAGAGAGTGTTTCATTGAGCCAAGGGAGTGTTTCATTGAGCCAAGAGAGTGTTTCATTGAGCCAAGAGAGTGTTCCATTGAGCCAAGAGAGTGTTCCATTGAGCCAAGAGAGTGTTCCATTGAGCCAAGGGAGTGTTCCATTGAGCCAAGGGAGTGTTTCATTGAGCCAAGGGAGTGTTCCATTGAGCCAAGGGAGTGTTCCATTGAGCCAAGGGAGTGTTTCATTGAGCCAAGAGAGTGTTTCATTGAGCCAAGAGAGTGTTTCATTGAGCAATGAGTGTTTCATTGAGCCATGAGAGTGTTTCATTGAGCCAAGAGAGTGTTTCATTGAGCCAAGAGAGTGTTTCATTGAGCCAAGAGAGTGTTTCATTGAGCCAAGAGAGTGTTTCATTGAGCCAAGAGAGTGTTTCATTGAGCCAAGAGAGTGTTTCATTGAGCCAAGAGAGTGTTTCATTGAGCAATGAGAGTGTTTCATTGAGCCAAGAGAGTGTTTCATTGAGCAATGAGAGTGTTTTATTGAGCAATGAGAGTGTTTCATTGAGCCAAGAGAGTGTTTCATTGAGCCAAGAGAGTGTTTCATTGAGCAATGAGAGTGTTTCATTGAGCCAAGAGAGTGTTTCATTGAGCCAAGAGAGTGTTTCATTGAGCCAAGAGAGTGTTTCATTGAGCCAAGAGAGTGTTTCATTGAGCCAAGAGAGTGTTTCATTGAGCCAAGAGAGTGTTTCATTGAGCCAAGAGAGTGTTTCATTGAGCCAAGAGAGTGTTTCATTGAGCCAAGAGAGTGTTTCATTGAGCCAAGAGAGTGTTTCATTGAGCCAAGAGTGTTTCATTGAGCAATGAGAGTGTTTCATTGAGCCAAGAGAGTGTTTCATTGAGCCAAGAGAGTGTTTCATTGAGCCAAGAGAGTGTTTCATTGAGCCAAGTGAGTGTTTTATTGAGCCAAGTGAGTATTTTATTGAGCCAAGTGAGTGTTTCATTGAGCCAAGTGAGTGTTTCATTGAGCCAAGTGAGTGTTTCATTGAGCCAAGAGAGTGTTTCATTGAGCCAAGGGAGTGTTTCATTGAGCCAAGGGAGTGTTTCATTGAGCCAAGGGAGTGTTTCATTGAGCCAAGGGAGTGTTTCATTGAGCCAAGGGAGTGTTTCATTGAGCCAAGGGAGTGTTTCATTGAGCCAAGGGAGTGTTTCATTGAGCCAAGGGAGTGTTTCATTGAGCCAAGGGAGTGTTTCATTGAGCCAAGGGAGTGTTTCTTTGAGCCAAGAGAGTGTTTCATTGAGCCAAGAGATGTTCCATTGAGCCAAGGGAGTGTTCCATTGAGCCAAGGGATGTTCCATTGAGCCAAGGGAGTGTTTCATTGAGCCAAGGGAGTGTTTCATTGAGCCAAGGGAGTGTTTCATTGAGCCAAGAGAGTGTTTCATTGAGCCAAGAGAGTGTTCCATTGAGCCAAGAGAGTGTTCCATTGAGCCAAGAGATGTTCCATTGAGCCAAGAGAGTGTTTCATTGAGCCAAGGGAGTGTTTCATTGAGCCAAGAGAGTGTTTCATTGAGCCAAGAGAGTGTTCCATTGAGCCAAGAGAGTGTTCCATTGAGCCAAGAGAGTGTTCCATTGAGCCAAGGGAGTGTTCCATTGAGCCAAGGGAGTGTTTCATTGAGCCAAGGGAGTGTTCCATTGAGCCAAGGGAGTGTTCCATTGAGCCAAGGGAGTGTTTCATTGAGCCAAGAGAGTGTTTCATTGAGCAATGAGTGTTTCATTGAGCCAAGGGAGTGTTTCATTGAGCCAAGGGAGTGTTCCATTGAGCCAAGGGAGTGTTCCATTGAGCCAAGGGAGTGTTTCATTGAGCCAAGAGAGTGTTTCATTGAGCAATGAGTGTTTCATTGAGCCATGAGAGTGTTTCATTGAGCCAAGAGAGTGTTTCATTGAGCCAAGAGAGTGTTTCATTGAGCCAAGAGAGTGTTTCATTGAGCCAAGAGAGTGTTTCATTGAGCCAAGAGAGTGTTTCATTGAGCCAAGAGAGTGTTTCATTGAGCCAAGAGAGTGTTTCATTGAGCCAAGAGAGTGTTTCATTGAGCAATGAGAGTGTTTCATTGAGCCAAGAGAGTGTTTCATTGAGCAATGAGAGTGTTTTATTGAGCAATGAGAGTGTTTCATTGAGCCAAGAGAGTGTTTCATTGAGCCAAGAGAGTGTTTCATTGAGCAATGAGAGTGTTTCATTGAGCCAAGAGAGTGTTTCATTGAGCCAAGAGAGTGTTTCATTGAGCCAAGAGAGTGTTTCATTGAGCCAAGAGAGTGTTTCATTGAGCCAAGAGAGTGTTTCATTGAGCCAAGAGAGTGTTTCATTGAGCCAAGAGAGTGTTTCATTGAGCCAAGAGAGTGTTTCATTGAGCCAAGAGAGTGTTTCATTGAGCCAAGAGTGTTTCATTGAGCAATGAGAGTGTTTCATTGAGCAATGAGAGTGTTTCATTGAGCCAAGAGAGTGTTTCATTGAGCCAAGAGAGTGTTTCATTGAGCCAAGTGAGTGTTTTATTGAGCCAAGTGAGTGTTTCATTGAGCCAAGTGAGTGTTTCATTGAGCCAAGTGAGTGTTTCATTGAGCCAAGAGAGTGTTTCATTGAGCCAAGAGAGTGTTTCATTCAGCCAAGAGAGTATTTCATTGAGCCAAGAGAGTATTTCATTGAGCCAAGAGAGTATTTCATTGAGCCAAGAGAGTATTTCATTGAGCCAAGAGAGTATTTCATTGAGCCAAGAGAGTGTTTCATTGAGCCAAGAGAGAGTTTCATTGAGCCAAGAGAGAGTTTCATTGAGCCAAGAGAGAGTTTCATTGAGCCAAGAGAGAGTTTCATTGAGCCAAGAGAGAGTTTCATTGAGCCAAGAGAGAGTTTCATTGAGCCAAGAGAGAGTTTCATTGAGCCAAGAGAGTGTTTCATTGAGCCAAGAGAGTGTTTCATTGAGCCAAGAGAGAGTTTCATTGAGCCAAGAGAGAGTTTCATTGAGCCAAGAGAGAATTTCATTGAGCCAAGAGAGAGTTTCATTGAGCCAAGAGAGTGTTTCATTGAGCCAAGAGAGTGTTTCATTGAGCCAAGAGAGAGTTTCATTGAGCCAAGAGAGAGTTTCATTGAGCCAAGAGAGAGTTTCATTGAGCCAAGAGAGAGTTTCATTGAGCCAAGAGAGAGTTTCATTGAGCCAAGAGAGAGTTTCATTGAGCCAAGAGAGAGTTTCATTGTGCCAAGAGAGAGTTTCATTGAGCCAAGAGAAAATTTCATTGAGCCAAGAGAGAGTTTCATTGAGCCAAGAGAGTGTTTCATTGAGCCAAGAGAGTGTTTCATTGAGCCAAGAGAGTGTTTCATTGAGCAATTAGAGTGTTTCATTGAGCAATGAGTGTTTTATTGAGCAATGAGTGTTTCATTGAGCCAAGAGAGTGTTTCATTGAGCCAAGAGAGTGTTTCATTGAGCCAAGAGAGTGTTTCATTGAGCCAAGAGAGTGTTTCATTGAGCCAAGAGAGTGTTTCATTGAGCCAAGAGAGTGTTTCATTGAGCCAAGAGAGTGTTTCATTGAGCCAAGAGAGTGTTTCATTTAGCCAAGAGAGTGTTTCATTGAGCCAAGAGAGTGTTTCATTGAGCCAAGAGAGTGTTTCATTGAGCCAAGAGAGTGTTTCATTGAGCCAAGAGAGTGTTTCATTGAGCCAAGAGAGTGTTTCATTGAGCCAAGAGAGTGTTTCATTGAGCCAAGAGAGTGTTTCATTGAGCCAAGAGAGTGTTTCATTGAGCCAAGGGAGTGTTTCATTGAGCCAAGGGAGTGTTTCATTGAGCCAAGGGAGTGTTTCATTGAGCCAAGGGAGTGTTTCATTGAGCCAAGGGAGTGTTTCATTGAGCCAAGGGAGTGTTTCATTGAGCCAAGGGAGTGTTTCATTGAGCCAAGGGAGTGTTTCATTGAGCCAAGGGAGTGTTTCATTGAGCCAAGAGAGTGTTTCATTGAGCCAAGAGATGTTCCATTGAGCCAAGGGAGTGTTTCATTGAACCAAGAGATGTTCCATTGAGCCAAGGGAGTGTTTCATTGAGCCAAGGGAGTGTTTCATTGAGCCAAGAGAGTGTTTCATTGAGCCAAGAGAGTGTTTCATTGAGCCAAGAGAGTGTTCCATTGAGCCAAGAGATGTTCCATTGAGCCAAGAGAGTGTTTCATTGAGCCAAGGGAGTGTTTCATTGAGCCAAGAGAGTGTTTCATTGAGCCAAGAGAGTGTTCCATTGAGCCAAGAGAGTGTTCCATTGAGCCAAGAGAGTGTTCCATTGAGCCAAGGGAGTGTTCCATTGAGCCAAGGGAGTGTTTCATTGAGCCAAGGGAGTGTTCTATTGAGCCAAGGGAGTGTTCCATTGAGCCAAGGGAGTGTTTCATTGAGCCAAGGGAGTGTTTCATTGAGCCAAGGGAGTGTTTCATTGAGCCAAGAGAGTGTTTCATTGAGCCAAGAGAGTGTTCCATTGAGCCAAGGGAGTGTTTCATTGAGCCAAGGGAGTGTTTCATTGAGCCAAGGGAGTGTTTCATTGAGCCAAGAGAGTGTTTCATTGAGCCAAGAGATGTTCCATTGAGCCAAGGGAGTGTTTCATTGAGCCAAGAGATGTTCCATTGAGCCAAGA
The DNA here is from genome assembly GCA_030386875.1 of Morinoia aosen. Taxonomy (NCBI): domain Eukaryota; kingdom Metazoa; phylum Arthropoda; class Malacostraca; order Amphipoda; family Talitridae; genus Morinoia; species Morinoia aosen. The sequence goes on along the minus strand of CM059570.1, from coordinate 68,122,364 downwards.
GAGTGTTTCATTGAGCCAAGGGAGTGTTTCATTGAGCCAAGGGAGTGTTTCATTGAGCCAAGGGCGTGTTTCATTGAGCCAAGAGAGTGTTTCATTGAGCCAAGAGAGTGTTTCATTGAGCCAAGAGAGTGTTTCATTGAGCCAACAGAGTGTTTCATTGAGCCAACAGATGTTCCATTGAGCCAAGAGATGTTCCATTGAGCCAAGGGAGTGTTTCATTGAGCCAAGAGATGTTCCATTGAGCCAAGAGAGTGTTTCATTGAGCCAAGAGATGTTCCATTGAGCCAAGAGATGTTCCATTGAGCCAAGAGAGTGTTCCATTGAGCCAAGAGAGTGTTCCATTGAGCCAAGAGAGTGTTCCATTGAGCCAAGAGAGTGTTCCATTGAGCCAAGAGAGTGTTCCATTGAGCCAAGAGAGTGTTCCATTGAGCCAAGAGAGTGTTCCATTGAGCCAAGAGATGTTCCATTGAGCCAAGAGAGTGTTTCATTGAGCCAAGAGAGTGTTTCATTGAGCCAAGAGAGTGTTTCATTGAGCCAAGAGAGTGTTTCATTGAGCCAAGAGAGTGTTTCATTGAGCCAAGAGAGTGTTTCATTGAGCCAAGAGAGTGTTTCATTGAGCCAAGAGAGTGTTCCATTGAGCCAAGAGAGTGTTCCATTGAGCCAAGAGAGTGTTCCATTGAGCGAAGAGAGTGTTCCATTGAGCCAAGAGATGTTCCATTCAGCCAAGAGATGTTCCATTCAGCCAAGAGATGTTCCATTGCAGCTGCGCTACGATCCGCGAGAACACGATCGCATCGTTCAAGTACGCGGCGGAGATGGGCGCCGACATGGTGGAGACGGACGTGCAGCTGAGCAAGGACCTCGTGCCTGTCATCTACCACGATTTCCACGCCTGCATCGCCCTCAAGAGGAAGAAAGACCAAGAAGCGCCTGATCTGCTCGAAATTCCCATCAAGGATCTCACGCTCGCTCAACTCCAGGCGCTCAAGGTGAACTTGGTTTAGGGAAGACAGGCGCATAAAACTCGACAGTGACTGATGTGTCCGGTGCTGCTGTAGCTTAGCTCAGCCTAGACGTGACATCACTCGAACAATGCATCATCATGGAGTTGATGAGTTCATATTTATGGGTTATCATAGTCGTTATGATTGGTTTACGGCAGTACAGTATGGCAACAAAATTTGAATACAATTATGGGGATTGGATGGGCTTACGGTAATAGAGTATGGCAACGAAATTAGAATACGATACAGCTTCTTCATAGCAAAACCAATGTCCATCTTGTTAAGATTCAACTTAGAGAGGTGGACTTGAGTATTAAGGCGTGCATTTTTCTGGACGGACGCGAGTTATTGAACGTTTGGTATTGAGGTCAGCAGCGACGTGAGTGGAATGATACCACTACAATGATGCTCTCAGTTATGAGTAGTCGTGCAGTGTCGCAGTCGCTCGGCAAAGTAATGTAAACAGAGCTGATCTCGTGCTTTTCTGGAGCAGTCATCGTCGCTTCTTGGGGTTCTCAGCTTTGAGAAGTAGCCCTGAGTTCTCATTCAGTTCTATTGCTTCGAGGTGTTGCTGCGTTGCTGAACGCCTAGGTAAGTCACTTCATGTTTAGCTCAGCGGGGCTTCACGATGCCAGTACAGAACCTCAAAGTAACTCAGTGTCAAATACTTCGAGCAACAAAGTCGAATATGGCAGCAATAGTATGGGCCAGATGCTGCAAACTTTGACCAGCCAAGTTGAAAATGGCAGTAGTATTGCGGCTTGAAGTTATGTGGGAGCGTCAATAGTGAAATTGAGAGGGCAAAAGTCCCGCTGAGCTGATGTGATGAGACAGAGTGGGTGTGATGAGACTGTGGGTGTGTGGTGCTTGCTACTCTGTCACTCTCGTCACCGGTGCCAAGCTGTTCTTCCTTGCCCAAATTCTCAAACGAGGCTTTTTTTAGCGCGCTAACTGCCATGCGAGCCACCGGTGGTCACTGGGAGAAAATTTTCATTATGCTTCTGACCGACCAGTAGTCACAAACTCAATTTTCATGAATGCTTAGTCAAAGCTAAATGAAGGCACGATCCAATCAAGGTTTGGTATTTTCACAATATTTTACTGCAATTGACTAAATTTGAATTGAATATTGAACTTTAAATTAAACCATGGCGGTTAACGTGTTGCAGTTTAATTTTGTTATAAAGAAAACATAGTGTACAGTGACCCTGCCGGGCTTTGATTTGTCCTGTTACCTAATTTCATTGGGAGAAGGCCAAATTTCTAGAATTTTGACAAGAAAAACAGCCTAGCTGGCCACTCTTGACTGACCACGACCTTCTGTGCACTTTACTTTCAACATTCAGATTTGCACTTGATGTATTTTTTTCGTTACAACTTCGGTTTGTTTTCCGTTTTTCTCGTGAAGTCAGAAATTTACTACTTGTTTTTTCTGTTTTCGTCTAGTTGTATTTTTTTGGAGGGAGTTGAGCGGTGATCTGTGAACACTCACACAAGTTAGTGATGGGCGTTTGGAGTTGCTTTCACAACGTGTTCGTTCTGTCACGTGTTCGTACTTCAGCATTAGTGTATGAATATGAATTCATAAAGTTCAAGAATTTTTGAATCTATACAGTGGTGGTAAGGAACCTCGTAGTTCTTATGATATATTTTCCTTGAGAAAGTGTGTGAAATCCTGGATTGAATTTTAAAGTTTTCAATTAAACCTTTAGACTTGAAGGTAAACTCAAGGAAAAATTAAAGTAGCATAACATCTCTTCTGCACTCAGATGATTTTTTTCAAGTGTCAGCAAATCGAACGAGTAATGTTTTCTTCATCAATATCTCTTTAGCGTGATTATTGTGGTCAGTTTTTTTCCGGGAAGTCATTTCTTTTATTAGGTAGCCTGTCATCTTCACTCGCTGCGGCAGAGCTGAGGTTCGTTCTCAACCCTGTCTTGTAGCGGTCTGCTATTCATTGGGCGTCTGACCTTCGTTTTCTTTCGAGGGAAAGTGTGTTGGGATGTGTGTGTGTGTTTCCTGTGATCTGTTACCTCCATCTTGATGTTGATAATTCGTGCAAATTTTTCTTGCAGTCATTCGTTTCTTAGGTAGGACTCGTCAAAGATAATAGCCCTTTATCTTCATGCAGTTCCCGCTGGAATTGCAACTGAAGATCACTTATAGGCTTCTCATATCGTGTAGGTGACGGTTCAGCGTTTATATTTGATGTCGATCTAGAGGTGTATGGTAATTTCAGTGCAAGTGCACTCGCACTAGTTGTGCACGTGACAAGTGACTCTAAATCACATCAGGGTGTGCTGAATGTTGCAGGGTGAAAACGTAGCTTAATCCCAAATTGGTGTTCACGAGAGTTGCAAGAGTCGCATTTCAGACGGATTGTAGTAGAAAGCTGTAATTTAGTATTGTATTATAATCGCCTAATTTACTTCTTAATCAATTTGGAAACTATTTTATGGTAGAAAGGAATAGCTTCCACAGGCTGAGGCATTTTAGGTATGGAGTGTTTCTTCTTTGACAAGGAAACTCGCAAATGTATGGATCTACTGCCAAGTCTCCTAATCTAGAGCGTTTGCCGAAAAGAGCCATCATGTATGATCTATCCTAACCGGAACTCTGAATGAAACGCACGCATTTTTCGTTCCGTTCATCGGGAACATGAAATCAGTAACATTTATTGGACACTGAGCGCTGATCGTCTCAGTTCATAACTGCGCGGTGGTCAGTCTTAATTATTTGCATTGGTAGCGTGACCGTGTAGGTCTTGCCTTCATCTTAGAGGCTAGTCAGGTTGTCATTTTATGAAGGCAATTTTTTACTCTTTTCCCGTGAGGTGGTGATAAATTTGTCATTTTTTAATTGTAATTATTTATCCTAGGCTTGTGGTAGCAATTTGATTTAGGTTGTTCATTGTGACAAAACCTCCAACTTGGGTTAAGGTTCTTCGTTTTGAGAAATTAAGTTAGATTTTTCTGATATTGTAATATTGAAGGCAATTTTACCAGCACCGCACCGTTTTATAGTGTGTTGCTTCTCCCGAACCTATTTTATTTCTTCTAATTTAATTACTCTTTTTGTATAACCAAAAGCCATCACTTGTTACCCATTTTAATAAGTGCAGAAATTCATTTCGTAATCCATGTAATTATTTGATTCTGAAGTTGAGTTTCCGAGTAAAATTTCCATAACTTCGTTGTATCTGCCGCCGTCCTTCCCAAGACTATCTTCAATTCATGAATATTGTTTGGCGGTCCCTTTTTTTGCAGCAGATACGTGCATGCATTGCATTCAAAGGCTAAATTATTGCTTGCCACTGACTTCAGATTTATTGTAGCGCCATGTTGAAAATAAGACGAGACTTAGCGCGTCACGACAGAACAGCGGTCGGCGCTGGCTGGCGTAGCGCTCGTATGGGCAGCTTTGAGTGTAGGCAAGTGGTGCACTAATGTGCAGGCAAAAATAATAGATTTTTTATCCTTTGAATTTCTAATTATCGGAAAGAAAGAATTAAGGGTTACTTTGAAAATCTTTTGAATTGTTGCACGCGAGATTTGCTCAATCTTCGAGAAAAAAAGATTAAATGAAGGATTAAAATTTATTTTGTTTATTGCCCCAACGTATTGGGGACAGTGAATGTTAGTGCTAGGGACGTCTCACCTGTTTGTCTGTGTGAATAAACTTTGAGTATTACTGTGAGTAGTCGAAAATTAAAAGCAGGTTCCAGGTGATTTGAATGCTGCACATTTTGTTCTTAATATGCCTCTTGATTTGAATGTTTTGTTCTCTTTCAATCCTTTACAACGAATTAAATTGTCTTAATTTACACATTTTATTGATTTGCAGTTTTCAGTGTTTGAGTTTTCTTTGGTGCTTCATTTGCTTCATCTTTTTTGTTCAAGTTTGAACAGCGTTTATTTTTAAACCGAAAAGATTTTTGTTTTTTAATTTTCAATTATTACCCTTTATGCTTTGCTTTTGCTTCTTCTATTCCTGTATTGATTTCATATGCTTCACCTTATTTTCTGTTTTTTTTTTTCAATATTTCATGTTTGTGCTTAATCCCCTCAGTTATGGATTTTCAGTCTTGCTTAAATTTCACGTTAATTTCAACGGAGTTCGAGTTCCAGTGTACGTGTTTGAACAGAAGCGCACATTAATGTGTGATATACTAGCGCCTGCGTATTGCATGCGTGCGGGTAGCGCTCTAGTCACGTACACGCACGGAGCTGGTGAGCGTTGCAGCCAGGCCTCCTGTCCTCCATACCCGAGCTGTGCAGCATGTCGTTCTGCTGACGCTATGCGGTCACTGTCTCGACTCGCAAGTGTTCATGACACAACGGAATGAAGTGTAGCTGTTCCTTTCTCCATTGATGTTGCTTGATGAGCGCGTTAAAATGATCTTAAAACAATTTCACGTTTTGGAGAGTTGAAAAAAATTGTTTAATACATTTTTTGCTTTAAAATCTCTACTGACAAAAATATTGGCATCGATTAATGTATTCTTCAAATACCTTGGTAAAGCTTCTGATGCTTTGAAATGAACTTCGTCCTTGAGTGTAAAGCTCCAGCGATAGTGATGGCGTGGTTAATGGTTAGTTACCGCCTCACGTCCTCTTCCATGATGTCCCACGATATCGAGGCTTTTTCTTTAGCCAACCTCGCGACATGGAAGCCTGGCTGCGATGTTCACTACTTGGTGTAGGGTTGTGGGCAGAATTTGTGGTGGTCTCCGCTCTGAGGTGCTCCGTCCTGCTGTCAAACCTCGCCAAATTATGAACGTTTGCTGCTTAAAATCATGTGTAATATTGTCAAAAAATATTGATCAATCCTGTGACTACGAGACACTGTTAATTTATGTCTCCGGAACTACTCTGTGGTTAACCACTGACACAAATTCTTCATGACGTGATTTATCAAGAATTTAAATCTGTTATTGGAGAGTGATACCTGAATTCCCCATGGATCTAAAACTTCAAATGCATTTTTCTGTAGGAAATTTGAATACAATTCTCAAAAACGGGTATCGAGTTTGGATGTGGGAATCGCTTTTGCTTGATGGCAGCGTTCATAATTGAAGTTTCACGGCATCCGACTTACCTTGTGCTCGAAGCTACCTGCGGTCAGAGGACACGTGAAAATTAAGTGCGTGTGTGTATGCTTCTTCACCAGGACATGTCTTACCTCACAGTCGGCTTGCCCGAGGACGTCTTCTCTTACTGCGACTCAGAGGACATGGTGGTAGGTGTCAGCAGGCCACGGTAGTCCAACGCTTTAATGCCTTACTCGCGGTAAGTGTAGAAGCTGCATGTCTCCGGTTCGCGAGTGCCGTGCATGTCAACGCGGCGGATCAGTGAACGGTGAGACTGAATGGGCGTTGCCGCCGTGCATTTCAACGCGGCGGATCAGTGAACGGTGAGTTTTAATGTGCGTTGACTTCCAAGGAAGGTCGTCAGTGCAAGGGTGGGTAAGGGGGTTCTCATGCTAGGTGAGGGTTCTAGCTCTTCACAACTTTGGCTGCGCTGCTGCTACTCAAAATTCTGATATTGTTCATTTGGCCGTGGATTTACTTCGTAAGGCCATAGGCGACTGGTAGCTCATGAGTGGTGAGGAATTACCAAAACGGAGCAAATTAAAGTAAACGGATGAAAACCTAAATCTTTTTCGGTTAGGTGTTAACATGCCATGCAAAATTGTGCTTCGTCTATTGGGGTTATTTTGTGGAAGCTTGAAACTGCTACAGCTGCAGTTTTTAGCTAAGTGGACCTAGCGGGTCTGTGAAAGACATGCCAGCATTGCTGATCTTGATATTTCTTAAAAACTCCTGTCTCAAATTCAAGCGAAAATAATGCGTGCCCCATGAAGATCAAAGAGGGGAATTGTGAGTTTGCCTGCTACTCAAATGGTGACAATTTTTACTGATATTTTAGAACAATTTAAGGCAGGTCAGCGATTTTCAATTGTTTTTGCGCACATAATAAGTTATATTCTTGTCATATGCGGTATAGGGAGAGAGAGAAGTGTAGTGTAATCCTGTACGAATTTTTTCAATGCTTCATGGCTAAAATTCTTAAATTTAGTTCTTTGGTCAACTATGAGAATTTAGGGCAGATAAGAGTGCAGTCTGACAAATTTGGTTCTAGAATGTCAAGGTTTAGAGGTCTTCTCTTTCCATCATTGGCAAACGCATAATTTTCTATAGTTTCCTTCGTTTAGTGTTTTTGTAGAGCCGCCATGACATTTTTGTGCCCACTGCTAAATGTTTTTGGCTTGGAACTGCTCTGCAACTCTTTCAATTTCGTTACCATTGATGCTTTCTTGACGCTTATTGTGGCTGCTTAATTTTCATTGCATATGGTTCCGAGTACGATTTTTGTTCTTTCAGAAGCCTACCAAAAGACGAAATTGCTTTTCGCATATCGGCTTCAATTCTATAAAACTTTCGTGGCAACAAGTAAATGAGCTACCATGAAGATGATAGACGAGTCATGTTGCGATTAATGGCAGAAGCCAATCTTCGGGCACATGTTATCAGCCATCATTGGATGAAACACAACTGCTTTACTATACATGTTTTACTATTTACCAATTAGCCTACAGTTATCTGGGGTTGTAGCTGTGTTCACTTCCTCTAAGACCCAGAAGTTATGAGAGGTGCAAGGTTTGAAGCTCCAGTGACTTGTACGGGCGGGAAAAGATTCTTCAAATGCAAACTATTTGTTGAGGAGATGTAATTAGCAGAAATACTCCATAGGGAAAATGGAATCACGTATCTCATGGGTGAATTTGTACTGCTTCAGAAATGTTTTGTTTCAGAAATGCTTTGTGTTTCTTGGGGAGTTACTAAGTGCTTCTTAGTGTTCAATAGGATTCCTGCACTCAACACGAAGAAGTGTATACACCTCATACACGTGTCTGAGGAGATGAGAATTGATTTGCTTAACTTTAGCCTCACATGGAATGCTCAATGCAGGTTGAAGTTTGGTGGGCTTAGTCCTGTTCTGTCGTTTCAGCGCCAGTGTCGCTCATTATAGCAGCCAGCGCTCGGTGCTGTTCACTTATTGTACAAACGTCGTTCCCATGTTTTTTCAAATTTTTAGATCTCTTCAAGTTATCTAAACTGTCCCTTGTTTCCAGCTGTAACAAGGTTGTGGCTATTGAGACCCTAAAGCTTCAAATCTCTGGATTTTAGTGGAATTTTTTCATGGATCACGGTGATGGTTCGAAAACTGTTGTTAATCTTGAAAATAATGATTCTATTAATTCGCCGTTTGCCCCATTAAAAATCGACCACTTTAGTGCAGCAGACAGAAAAAGTGAGCTAAGAGCATTCCGCTTGCATATTTATCGCAACATCTAGGTGATATTTTTCAGAGTCATAACTGTTGCCTGCGTGTGATTTGGTGTATTATATTGAATCAAGTCCTGAGAGAAAATGGTTTAGTATCACCTAATATGTGAAAATTGTACGTGGGTATTGATTGTGCTTTCTTCGACTTACTAGCCTTCAGTTTAACAGCATCACGGAAAATAGCGTAACGTGCGCTCTGTTTTGTAGGTGTACCACAGGAAGGAGAAGGGTCTCAGCAAGTTCCGGGACGAGGGCTTCGAGGATCACCAACCATTTCCGACACTGGAGCAGTCTCTGAAGACAGTGCCGGACTCGTGTGGCTTTAATGTTGAGATAAAGTGGACGATGCAGCTTGCCTGTGGCACCTACGAGCTTCTGCACCCTTTCGAGCTCAACAGATTCCTTGACCTCATCCTCAAGGTATGGGATCAAGTCGCTCACGCTTTGTCAGCGCTGTCATTGACCAGCTCGTTTGGAGCGTTGTTGCAGATTCATTATGTATGAGACGAAACAGTCCATTGCGTTCAGGTCATAGTGGTGTTGAACTTCTGTTGGCTTTCTTTGATTTTGTTTTCAACCAAGAATTGAATTATTTTACCTTGATAAATCGTCTTAAATTGTAATTTTGCGTGTCTTCAAAATGTGTTTTGTAAGTGAAAATAATATATGGTCTTTTAAATAGCGTGAAAAACCAATTTTAGTGTCATTACCGTCGGGTAGAGCTACCAATACTTGTGATCATTGTTATAATTTTGTAGAAATACAATCAGGTGATAGTTGAAAATTGTACGGATGTTATATTGAATTATCTTGTCTTTTCTTTAGCGCTCCCAAAGAATTAACATCGAAATTTAACTGGGGATGGATGTAGCAGCTTGTTAGTGTGGATTTTGATACCAAGAGACCTTGGTAGGGTTTGAGAATGTTATTTTATTTTGCAGGTAGTTTTACTCGGTAGAGTTTGAGAACGTTACTTTATTTTTCAGGTAGTTTTGGAGCACGGAGGCCGACGGAAGATTGTGTTCTCGAGTTTCCACCCTGACATTTGCTCGATGCTGCGCCTGAAGCAGAACCGCTACCCTGTGCTCTTCTTGACACAAGGGGTCTCCGAGATATGGCCGGCATATGACGACTACAGATGCCAGAACATCAGACAAGCTGTCTTGTATGCCACCTCTGCTGACATACTCGTGAGTCTCTTCTTGTATTCTGCGTCAGGGTGGTAGCACGGGAAGGATGTTGGCATTCATATCCTATTCTGGCCATTCTCTAATCAGCGGTCCTAGGGGGAAAATGTTTGGTCCTGAGCTGAGAATTAGCTAGGCCTTCTTTTTTGTTGAAATAAAATGCTTTTTGTTTTGTTGAGGACTATCTTTTTCGGTTCACAGCTGTTCTGTTTTTCAGCACCTGTGACTTTCTTCTTCAACTTTTATTTATCTTGTTTCATAACCTTCCTCCTTAACTGACTGTTTCTATACACACGGGATCCTGTGTGGGAACTCACCTTTTGCATCATAGATTCCGGGTTTCCTTATTTCCATTCTGAATGGTGCCTTCATCCTACCTCCCTTTGAACATCCTTGTTGTGGTAAGGGAGGGTAAAACCAACCTATAAGTATAGAGAGAATGGCCAGATTAATTATGATCAATCTGACCATGCTCATGATCATCTTATATCTTATTGTCCATCCAATTGAGGCGTGGAGCTTGCTTCAAGATCTGTACTTCTACACCTCAGTGAATCCAGGTTACTAGATTAGTTTTTGTGCTGAAATTTTCAAATTTAGCCAAATTTGATTGTAAAAAGCCCAAATTTGGGAATTTCATTGAGATCTAAAGCTACTTTGGTTACCCTGGAGTGCTTGTTTTAGACCATTTTAATGACTGTCGTATCTGAGCAATACAGGATATCGTGTTGGGGTGTATCGTTATTTCAAAAATGTTGTCACTTTATAAAATCTTAAAATTTTCCTCTTATGCATGCGTAGAGCTGCTGCTTGTTTCACTTCTGTGCCCAATTGCTACCATGAAGTGCTTCACAAATTCCCACCTGTCCGTTTTGCTTGTTTGTGTCCTCGGGATGAAAATGAGTTCATTTCAGGGCATCAATCTACATACGGAAGAGCTGCTGCGCGACCCCTCCCAGATGGACCTGGCACTCAAGAATAACCTGATCGTCTTCTGCTGGGGGGAACACAACAACGACCGCAGCACCATCGCCTACCTCAAGAGCCTCGGCATGCACGGCATCATTTACGACAAGTGGGTGTCCTTAGCCCGACCCACGGTGACGACACATCTCTTAATACATTGACTGCGACACGAGAGCCATCGGTGGGTCGTGTTCAAGTTTCTCGTGCTTCGAAACGACCCATCGATTGGTCGTTGGAAAAAGTTTCAACAATCTTTTAAAATTGATGCTATTTAATGGGTCCAGTTAATGTTTGGTATTGATAAAATTTCCAACAACTTGGTAATTTAAATTTGAGTTCAATACTGAACTTCAGTTTAACCCATCGCAGTCAACGTGTTAAAAGTGACGACTTTTTAGAGTGACGTTTTCCTCCGACCCTCAGCCTTGCTGTTGGGCAGACTGTAAGAAAATGCTGCAGCTTTGTACTTTTCATCTGAACGTCAACATTGGAATGTTCTTAAACTTATCGCTGCTTACTTGAATTTTGAGTTTGGTTTATCTTCGTTGATGAAATTTTTATGTTCTTTATTTCTGAACAATAAATTATCATTGAATAAAAAGAACCAGAGTAAAAACAAACATTAGGTTTATTGCATGCGTTCCGAAATTTTTAGAATTCGATCATCAGTGCTGAAAAAGATGCTGAGGGAATTTTAAAAATTCCGAAACGTATGCAATAAACGTAATATTCGTTTTTACTTCGGTTCTTCTTTTTATTCTATGAGTAAGATTCTCTACGAATCGTCCAATTGGAAGTATAAATTCTCATTGGAATGTTCTTAGACTAATTGTTGCTTACTCAAATATTGGGTTTGGTTCCTCTGATTAAGGAGTTTAGTCCAAGTTGGTAGTACGGCGTACTTATTGCTTTTCTTTGAAGATGAATTTTTTACGTTCTTTAATTCACCATAAGCAATCTTGTGCAAGTGTTTTACCTGTGGTCAACTGAACGTCAATCACAAAAAATTCTACTCAATTTGACCTATATACGCATAGTGTATGGAATGATACTCCTGAGGGGGATACAACTATTGTATCTATGGGAATTAGCGCACATAAGGGGACAATGTGAGGGCCCGAGCTAAAGGTTAGGTGGGCTTCCTTTTTGTTAAAATAACACAGGTTTTTGTTTAGTTACGGACCATCTTTTTTCGGTTCACTGCTGTCCTATTTTTCCAGCATCTACTACTTTCTTCTTCAACTTCGTTCTTGTTTCATGAACTTCTTTCTCATCTTACTGTTTCTATGCCCTTTCTGCGTAGATTCCGCATTCCCTTAACTCCATACTAAATGGTGCCTTCTTCCTTCCTCTTTTTGAATCTCATTTGCTGAGGATAGGGACGCTTAAACTAACTAATAATCTAATCTGTATGGAATGATAAGCCAAATTAAAGTATCCCCATGTATTTTGTGGCAAGTTCTTATGTGTTGAACATGTCAATGATTTTACACAGAATTACCTATCAATCTTGAGTGCGTTCTAAAGAATGATACATAATGAGAAACAATAAAACAACGCATCTCAGGCTCAGATCAATTTTTATCAAAACTTCGGACTTATTCGACTCCCACTAACATTGGGTTGCAAATAAAGCTTCTTTCTCCTAATGTTAACCAACCATATTCTTGATTAAGGTTGCTAGGGTGATTATTCTCCATCACTGCAGTCCATGAATCGATTGACTTCTTAATTCATAACGCGGCGATTTTTATGCATGCATGTGCGCCTAATCGCATACGTGTCACTAAGAAGCATTTGGAGATTCAAAAGGCGATTGTTCCATGTTAGCAAAAATTAGTTTATTTTTACTTCACGTTATTCCAAAGGATGGCTAGAAGCATTAATGAAAATTTGAAAAGATTGATGCTTAAGATGTTTATTTTGTATTAATGCTAAAATCAACAAAATTCTAATGAAATGCTACTACCTACAGTACACTCAATTCATAGCTCTACTTGCCCAACTTTTTTGTTTTGCTTAGTAATGTGAAGTGTATCAAATATAATTATACTGAAGTCTTATCAAATTCGAAAGGCTCGGCACTAAATTTACTGAACAAATAAGGACTTGAGTAACCATCTCTGTGCTTGGAACTATATCTGAGAATGAGCTCAAAGTTGAATTCTGTTTACGTAAATAACCCTTAAAAATTTAACTGTTAATAAATATGTACATAGTTTTGGGATATTGACAGAAGAAACAGGTCCTATTACCAGTTGCAAAATTTTTGTTCATAACGAGTGGGTCGAGTTTCAATGTTTGTATATATTTCTCTATCACCTTCATAACTAACTGCATAGACCCTTGCCACATTTTACGGCATGCGTATTACTTCTATCTCTTTAGTACTCGAGTAAACTATTGCTTCCCTTTAGGCCTTGAATCGGAAGCGCTGATAACCTTGCAAACTACTACTGCTTCCCTTTCATTTTCAGAATTGACGTTTATAACAACAAGGAAGAGAAAAAGAGCATTTTCCTTTGCGAGGAACACACCGGCATTGGCAACCACACATCACTAGCTGCAAGCAAATCTTCCACTGATGAGCCATCCCTTGCGTCCAAGTGCGAAAAATCCGCTTGCTCAGCGCCAGGCCCGAGCTGTCGCAACGGCGCTTCGGAACCCGCTTCCGTCGCGGGGGAAACGTGAAGAGAACTCAGTCTTCCAGCAATGAATTGTCTCATTGCATGGGCTCTTTTTGGAGGGGATGTTGTGGGCTCAACCTCAGTATATAAATTTGTTTTATTCATTAAACTTTTACTGCCGATCGAGACAAGTTAAAGGTAAGGCTAATTTTACTGGTTGGGGAAAATGAGGGAGTTTAGGAAGGCCGTTTCATAAATTTGCATGTTAATTTTCACTGAACAATATTTTTTATGCTGCAGTCCTGAAATCCTGTCTGGTCTTAACTGGCATGCCTTTCTCTATGTAGCAAGGAATCAGACGTGTTTGAAGAAAGCAGCATTCACATTATATTGCAACTCTAATGACGATGCGTAATGTTGATTGTACGAGAGTTGTTGGGTCGTCAACATTCTATGTACCACATCAAACTTTCAAGCAACATCTTAATTAACTTCAACCCACTGTCAAACCATTGTATATATACACTATACCTGAATGTCAAGAAACAGTATCATTTTAACTTATTGAACGAATGAATCTGAAGATTCTCTCTTCAAGTCTCAATATTTAAAGAACTATATCATGTAGCTAACGCTAAGGTATCGAATTATTGATCTTGTAGCATCTGTCTCAAATTATTATTATTGAGTAGTGTCATTTACGAGACTCCGGTTATCCCTGTTAACACTCATAGTTGGTAGGTCTTGCTGCGTATGCTTTTTCTTGGGATGCATGTGCGTATAGGTGAAAACTATTAATGCGAGTGAAAAAATCGTGCGCACTTGAACACAGTCTGGGTACATATATTTTACGTTGTTCAAGTTGATGTAAATACTTCTTTATTTAGATATCAAAGGCTTACATCATGTAATGGGTTTGTTGAATTACCGCCAGGAGGGTTATTTTTGATGCAAGACAGTATTTATGAGCGGATGGATTGAATACGCTTTGGCATATATCTTTACTATGACGTAGTTAATTTATCCTTTAACCCTAATACTCTGGCTTGATTTAGATGCTCAAATTTGTATTTATTTACCTTACAATTTTAAATGGCTAACTTACTTGGCTGATTTATTTGTAGATCGCACTGTCCCAATGACAACTCTTGAAGACTCAACTGCAGTGAATGAAATGATATCGAGTTGGACGGGTGTTCTGTAGCGCTTCAACTCCTATCTCAACTCAGGTATGGCATTTACTGCTGTTGGTTAGAGGAGGTTGAGCGCTTCCTTCTCTTGAATAGACTTTGTCATTAATGGCTACCGTTTAACTAAATAATAGAAGTGAACATAAACAGTCTCTAGCATGCTCCTTCAAATGAAAAAAAGTTATACGTAACATCAAGGAAGTCTCGAAGAGGAGGGTGCTCTAAAGCAGTTCCTTCGTTTTCTGTATGCAAGACAGAGTCGCCAAATTATTTTTTTGTGATCAAAATTTTTGAATCTGGTTAAGAGAGGCTAATCTCAGGACTCTTATCTGAAATATTTTAGGTTGGTCTCAGGCTAGATCAGATTTTTCAATTGATGTGTTGGTGGTACTCGTCGAGCGTACATGAGTGCAGCAGCTATCTTGTCTATGTTGGATGCGTAGCTGGCATGAAATTTCGCTCATCACTTGGGGAGTGCAGTCTGTTACCTAGGGCAAAACGTAACCTCGAGTAATCTAACTTCCAGTGCGAAGTGACTTTTATTGGTTAATGTGCCTGCTTTGCCATATCTTATGTATCCATCGGCTTTTACTCTCATAATAGTATTTCATAGTATATTTCTGGTGTTTTTTTTTTAAATTCAAATGTAGACTAAATGTATCTCTTTGGACTTGAATTAGTACGGTTACTTTGATGTCTTTGCTCTTAACGCGTAGAGAACTTGCAAAACTGAACTAGACAGTTTTGAACTGAATGACCTCGGCGGACGTGTGTTAATTCTCTTTCCTAGACCCATACTCCACTCACTATGTATACCTAAAACTTTATTCGGAATTTTTTTTTTGTGGGCTGATGAATACTTCCATTGTAAAGATGATACACTTCAAAGGGGACAACTGTTCATAGGTTAACCTCGTAGAATTTATGTTGAAACACGCAGTCGGCGCAAATATGCAGGTGTGAAACTCGTCCAGAATCTTCTTAATTGTGAATGTTTTAACTCTAGAATTGTCTTGCCCTACTCTAGTATACTCGTTAAGTTTTAAGAGTGCTACTTCCGTTACCAACAGGCATTAATTCGACCTGGTGAGAATTTTTGTTCATGCCCGTTCATCTTGGCTTTATCATGGTTGACCGTGTTCCCATGTTCAATGCGATCATCTGAGTGTTATCACTGCTAGTTGCTCCTCAGTGAAATTTTACTGCGTTTTTATTCAACCTTTTGAAACCTAGCAGATGTTTCATTTTGCTGTTGAATAGCTATTGCAGAATCTTGCCGACTGTATTTGTGAAGTAACATTTGATGCTGTGTTACTTCATAGGGAGTTGAGGATTGGTTTAAGGTGCCTGCACACCAGAAGACTGAAGTCCTCAACTAATAATAATATACTGTGTTATTTAGAACCACGTTTGGTCTCCTAACCCTTTTTCGGTATGGCTTTACCTTGTACAGACGTGACATGATAAAATGCTAGATCAGTGGTCTCCTTCCTGACGTTGGGCTCGTGGCAGTCAGGGTAAAAAGGTCTAGTGCTTTAGAGATCAGCTGCGACACGAGTGTGTGCGCGTGCAGTGCAAATACGAGTGTGTTCGTCGGCTGGGGTTAGCTTCAGGAATTGGCGCACCATCTTCTGTGGAATGGTATCGGTGAGCTTAATGATTCACTTTACGAGTATACTCCCACTGGGAACTTGTGTGTAGAGCTTGCAAATATTACGCTGCTTGTTTTACGAGAGCTAGCTTTGTGCGACGTACGGGTAAGGATGATTAATGTGACCTTAATTTATTTCTGCTCGTGTTGCTTTCGGAACTATAGTCATAAGCAGGTGTGGTTGGTTTAGACCTTAGTTTTATTATACGGGGGGCATTCAAACTTCCAATAAGAGTATCTTTCCAGGACACTCGAAGTATAATTATGGTTAGATATGTTGTTTTTATCATAGAATGTTATAGGCACACCTATATTTTTATAGAACTGTTTTCAATTCGATCATTTTACTGTGTTCTCTGCCTATTGACAAATTGTTGACTGAACTGGCTGCTTGAGAACTGGAGAGAATCAAAATTAGCACAGGTGTGGGAGTGGTAAAGTATCTTTGAAATTTATTCGCAAATTTTGTATCCTTCATACGTGATGCTTCTTAGGGGTTAAATTGTTAAATTCTTGTAATTGTAGTGTTGGTACCAAGCGCGGTGCAGTCACAAGGCGCCATAGGGCTTTCTTTTTCATCGACTTGATTAACGCGAGCCTTGAGTGTATTATTTAGTTGGCTTAGTCACGTTAGGCATTGTTAACGGGTTTTTATGAGTTTATTATTAAATTTTTCCTTCATTTCGAAAGTCAATTTCCTGGAAAACACGCATGACCATCAGTGGGTGTTGGACATTTAGCGCCCATTTGAGGAGCACATAATATTTTTGTTCCCGTCTAAGCATTTAGGGCTTATGGAAGAGTTCTTGGCTACTCAACTTAACACGTTAGTTGCGATGGGTTAAACTGAAGTTCAATATTCAACTTAAATTTAAAGTCAAAAGTGATAAGAAAATTTGTAAATATCAAACATTCACTGGGCCTGTTAGATACCATTAATTTAGAAAGGTTGTTAGAATTTTTCAAAACGACCCATCGATTGGTCGTTTCGCAGCAGGAAAAACCTAACTACGACCCACCGGTGGGTCATACCGCAATGAATGTGTTAAGCAAGCATATTAGGAATATTTTACAAGTCCGTCACAAGTTTGGTTGTGAGACCTCATTTTTGTTTTTCCGTTTCTCTACTTCTCTACTATCGGAAAAGTTGGCACACCATTTATAGCCAGAGTGCATTAGTTTCCTTAATTCTCTAACTCGCAGCGTGAGGATACTATTAGCGTTTACGTTGGGAAGATGTGAGGTCCCGAGTTGAAAGTTAGGTATGCCTTTCATATGTTGATATAGAGTAGGCTTTTTTACATGTTACGGCCGTCTTTACTCGGTTCACTACAGTTTTTTTCCAGTGTTTATTACTTTATCGCCCCCTCAGGGGGATACAACTATTGTATCTATGGGAATTAGCGCTCCCAGGGGAAAAATATGAGGGCTCGAGCTGAGAGTTAGGTAGGCCTTCTTTTTGTTGAAATAAAAGTTTTTTTTGTTATGTTAAGGACCACTTTTTTTGGTTCACTGCTGTCCTGTTTTTCACCACCTCTCCCTTTCTTCTTCAACTTTTATCTTATTTCATGAACTTCTTTCTCATCTTACTGTTTCTATGCCCCTTCAGCATGCATTCCTCATTTTCTTATCTCCATACTTAATGGTGCCTTCCTCCTTCCTCTCTTCGATACGCTCTATTTTTGTAGCGGTTAGGGAGGCTTAAACTAACTTATAATCTAATCTATTACTTTTTCGCTCATTTTACCTTAAAAACTTTCAATCTTCCTGTCTTAATGCGCAGGGTGATGCATTCTTTTGTGGTTAGGAGATAACTTTGACTAATAATGTAATCGTCTGTTATCTTCCTTGTTTTCCAGAGATGCCTTGTTTTTTTTCAACTAGAAAGCTAAGCTGTCAAATGCCGTTGCTACTTGCGCTTTTCTTGTAGCCACTAGGATAGTTTTTTATCTTAATATCTTGGTTAATATTTTTAATACTTAATGCCACGATTGGACCTTGAATATATTGGTAGTGATACTCTTGAATTACTACGGATCAAAAGACGGCTACCGTAAGTGTTGAAATAGTAATTATGAAATGTCAAAGGAAGGCGTTATGTGCATTTTTATAGCTAAATGCACTAGTTATTGGCATGACGATAAGCAAATTCCGTAAAGTCGGTATTGCCTACAGTTGTACTGCATGATATTTATCGAAATACAGTTTATGCGGAGAGATTTCAATTCAGTATAAAGGATACCGTTGGTGGCCTCTAGTGCATGTTCAGTAAACGACCATTTTCACTTCATTCATGAAATGAATTAATCGGTAATAATATGTACTCGTAATTTAGTTTACGATCAATTTCTCTTTCATGCTTGGGTTGTCAATAGTTCATATCAGAGGCATTTCTAACCCATACTCGAAGACGGGCAGAAAAGCCTTCAATCAAGAAGTGCGGGATTTGAGTTTATGGGCGACTGTTTCCGTGTGAAACTTTCTGCCCTAAACGGGGCAAGTCAGTGCTCCTCGCTCATATTGAGCTATACATACAGGAGGCATCTCTTGTCAGTCGCGGCGACTAGCGAGTAGATAGGCATTTGCGCTGTAGCGCGACTGTAGTCAGTCCTGTTTTCCTATTCTTTCTCTTAGAGATGGCATAGTTTCTAGTGTTGATATATGGACATCGTCACTTTCATTTCACATCGTCACTTTCATTTCGTCACTTTCAAGTTTCTATAGTGGGTAAATTTGACGCAAGTACCAAATCGGCCAACCATTGATTAAGTTATTTTTCTAGTAATTAAATTTTCCAAAAGCTATGTGATATCAATGCCTAATGATTTGCAAAACATCTTCATGAAATTTTCCCTTGATGGGTGTTAGGGATTAGAAGTTGGAAGAAAATATTCCAGCTCATATCCAAGCGCAATGACGGAAATTATAGTCTTGGTCATCAGTAAACCATGGGCGCTCTAGAGCGTCTGCCATTGTGTGACTATCTCCCCTCAGGGGGATACAGGTATTGTATCTATGGGAATTAGCGCTCCCAGGGGGACTATGTGAGGGCCCGAGCTAAAGGTTAGGTAGGCTTCCTTTTGTTGAAATAGAATAGGATTTTGCTTTGTTACGGACCATCTTTTTTCGGCTCACTGCTGTCCTGTTTTTCAGCACCTACTACTTTCTTCTTCAACTTTTTCTTGTTTCATGAACTTCTTTCTTAGCTTCCTGTTTTTGTGCACATTGTGCATAGATTCCGCGTTCCCTCAACTCCATACTAAATGGTGCCTTCCTCCTTCCTCTCTTAGAACATCTTTGTCGTGCAATTAAGGGAGGCTAAAACTTTCTTATATATATATATATGTACATATATATATATATATATATAATAATGTGCGACTATCTTCAGAGCATTGCGCTCTTCAGTGCTACTTCCATCAACCGGAGCAGTGTCAGCTGAGTGTGTTGCTAGACAACGTTGACTCGACTAGATGGCCTAGTATAGTACCGCCGATGTTTTCATCTCCTGTCACACTTAGCTTTTACTCTCTTTCTCTCTTGTGAGGAATCCCTTCGTACACTACAACGCACCTCTTACGCGAACGTTCATAGTTGTCTCCTTCAATTGTAATTTTTATGCTATTTACAGGTGTGTGCTGTGTTAGTGCCTCCTGTGCCACTAAGGGGATAAAACTTCGAGTTATCTAAGCATGTGTGCTTCTGAGTTAATTCAACATTTCAAATGCATTATGACTCAGCTGTGAGATCCGGGTGTCATGTAAACTATTCACCTGTAATGCACTATCATAATTCTATTCAAGTATTACGATTAATTTTATAGAAGTATGAAAATGGCATTCTTGCATTAATGGTAATATTTTCTGAAGTGTACGTAATTACCTTTCAAAGCACCTGGACATTAACGAAATTCATTGTGTGAACGGATTCAAAGATGTAGGATATCTTATTCTTTAGGAGGCGGTGTCCCTGATGCCTCAGTAGAGTCGCTCTTTTGTATTTACGTTTTACGGTGCAATATAATTTTGACGTGAGTCGATGTGCGTCTACACGATTTTTATTATTTTAATTCGTCATTATTTAGACGTATACATGTTTTGAATTTTCTCTTCCATTTTTTCCAACTCTTCGTTGATTCAGTCATAAGTCCCTTCGGGGAAATGAGACTATTGCATCCATAAAAATAAGCGCTCCCAGGGGAATATATGAGGTCATTAAAGGTTATTAGAAATGCCTTCCTTTTTTTGAAAAATTTTTTTGTCACTATCTTTTTTTCACTGCTGTCCCGTTTTTCAATTATTACTACCGTCTTCTCCAACTTTTATCTAGTTTCATGAGTATCTTTCTCAACTAACTGTTTCTACGAATCTGTTGCATAAATTACGCGTTCCGTCAACTCCCTACTAAATGGGGTCTTCCTGTTTCTGAACGCCTTTGTTGCGGTTAGGGAGATTTAAACAAACTTCTACTTTAATCTCCATAAATATATGCAGTAAAGGTTGATGTAAGTTAATTAAGGAAATGAGATACTGTACCCGAATTACAACCGACGGTTTATCAAATTTTTTTTCCAAAAATTATATGGCAGAATGATGCGGCAAATTTTTGTACCAAAACGGACAAATAAAAATTGTTCATCTTTATCGCATTATGTACAAGTACAATTCCGGGATCGTGCCATTATAGACCTAAATTTTTTATGCAGGACTAAACATCTTAATGCTGAAACCAATCCATAGTAAGATCCGAGTGCTGACTATTCAGCTATTTGAACATTATGAATGTCCTAATGCTTATTTCTCTCGTACAGTAATAATTCATCTCTTGGCAGTGTACGATAACATCTACTTGTCTAAGTTATGAAGAGTCTCAATGCTCTAAAAAAATTAAATTCGTTGCCGTTCAGAAATATCTATAGCCGCCACGGCCGCATCATGTTTAGCATTTAATTGGTTTAATATTAACGATGGGCTTCCTCGTACGTATTCACTGACATGTACTAAAATAATTTATCGTTTTTTCTTAAATACTTCCTTACCGTGGAAAACATACAGAATAGAAGTTTTAAACACAGGGTATTTTTGTTCCTATTTCATTTCTTTTATTGATGTCACTTTTAAGTTTCTTTGTAACAGTATTCGCCTTCGAGTGAACTTGGTTGTAAGCGTATTCAAGAAACTAGAAGCTTTTCTTCAATAAATTTTCGGTTTTATTCTATCTCCTGTTTTCTTCTATCCCGTAACTTGTGCTAGTGCGAGGCTTCGAAGCGAGCAACTTCATTTAAGGGCACCGAACGGTTTTTCCTTTGAATTCTTTGAAAAATAAAAATAAATACTTCCGGAGGGAAATGAGCTCTCGGGTATTCACAGCATGTTCATAACATTCGAATAGAGAGTTTTAGCCTAAAATTTTTTAAAATTTACCCATAAAGAAATTTTTAAATAAATTTTTTTTAAATTTTAATTTCTCAGCCAATATTGTACATAGAGACAAATGTTTTCTTTTTGTTCGATTTAGAATCAAAATATCTACAATAGCTAGCTCAGTTGGTTCGTTTTTGCTGTAAAAAAAATTACAATTTGAATTTTAAAAACTTGAAAACAGTTCTTTTATTTCCATGGACAATGAAACAATTTCTAATCAACTTATCTTACCTAAATAAGCTAGCTATTATAGTACTCACTTTGCTCTCCACGCTGCAAAAAGATCTCCTTCATCAGTGAAGAACTCTAGGAGATATTAAGCCGCAAAGCCAAAAAAAAATTTTGAGGAAAAAGTGTTCGTTTTTCAATTTCTCCAACACTTTTTTACTCATTGAGATCTTTCTTGCATCATAAAGATCAAGGTAAGTACTATAAGCCTTCATAGTTGTTTTTTGATAAGTTAATTAGAAAATTTTTATTGACATGTAAAGTAATAACTAAAAAGTTAGTATATTTTACTTGAAAAAATACAAAAAATATTTACATTTTTTTCAAGCAAAACCAAACACATGAACCTAGCTTTGGTAGATATTTTTATTGTGAATTTAACAAAAAAAACCTAATCGTCCTCTATGTACAGTATCAGCTGAGAAATTAGGCTTTTTAGAAATTTCCCTGAGAGGGGGGGGGGGGGGGGGGGGAGAGGGAGGGGGTATGGGCAAATTAAAAAAATTTTATGGCTCTGAACGTCTATTCGAATGTTATAAACATGCTGTGAATACCCGAGAGCTTATTTCCCTCCGGAAGTATTTTTTTATTTTTCAAAGAATTCATAAGAAAAACCGTTTGGTTCCCTTAAATATTGTGGTGAGTCCACCTGCTGCGGTAGCAGTACCGAATCTTTGACTTAATCACAATACATTTAGCATTCTGTCTCGTTGAAAACATGGCAATGATGATTTGGACATCAAGCACAGAACACGAAAAATATATGGAATACATTCGCTAAACTTCATTTTTCTCTACTGATTTTCAACAATCTATTGTTCATTAATTATAATTATTACAGAGTTATTGCTTCATAAAGTAAAATTAACTAGTATCTATCCATCTTAAGTCCTCAGCTAAGGATTTAACCCTTTAACGCCCAAGTGGACTGTACGGTCCTCTTTCAAAAATAGCAATAATATATTGTATTTCTTATTCAATTTGTTCACTGACGTGTCCTTTGAACTTCACTGCCGAGTGGCAGTTCCTTCCCCATCTTGATAACAGTGACTTTCTAATGCTAGTGTCGGTTTAGTGATAGTGGTTGTCGTAACGGTAATGAGTATAAAAATGTGGGCGTTAAAGGATTAAGAGGAGGAGAGGATTAACACTCGACAATTCGATCAACCATTATCGCCAGTTCAAATCAAAGCATTTTCCA
Organism: Morinoia aosen; assembly: GCA_030386875.1. NCBI lineage: Eukaryota > Metazoa > Arthropoda > Malacostraca > Amphipoda > Talitridae > Morinoia > Morinoia aosen. Next base: position 68,099,539 of record CM059570.1, on the reverse strand, counting down.
AAAAGATCATACGAGGCACAGTGATGTTTTGTCTTATGAAAGCTTCAGAAACGATTTGATGATAATGAAACAATCATCGAAGGAAGGACGAGCTCATTGAGATGTGCACGAGAAGTAAATTGCTATCACAGACGCGCAATTTTTGTACAGAGAATAATAAGTCATTTCTATATCACTCAATTTCACCAAGAACAAAATTACTGTAGAGTGAAAGCGTGGAAACCATCGAACAATATGGAAACTTTTATAAGGAAAATAGTGCAACTGTAAACATTAATTTAACACTTAATACAGTCCCACACAACATAGCAACTCTATCAGAAAGAATCACATTTTTTATGAGCAAGCGTTTTCAAAATCATAACCGGGCGTGTGCTTCGGTATGCACCGAGTAAAAATAATGTGCATCCTCTGCAGTGTGCGGACAGCGACTTTCTTGAAGAACAAACTCTAATAACAGCAATGATGTAATAATTTCAGCTCGAAATTCTAGGGTGTCAATTGAGATAACTGAGAAAAAATTAGACTTCAAGTTGCTTAGTGACAAAAATGACATACGTCGTGAATTTGCTCACCTTTCGATGAGTTACAAAACTGCAGTTCGTCGTATCATACTATCTACATAATTCCCTAAAATCCTCATGAAGCCAAATAGGCCATTCCACTCGTTTGTTTACACTGCTACGAAGTATTTTGTTCCACTATACTCATTCAATAAAGTTTTTTTTTCTTTAAACAGCGCCACTTGATCATTGCAAACTTGAAACAATTCCAAATACACAAGCAAACGAGAAGTTAAAGCACACATAATACAGAATAATTGAGAAACCATAACTTACATCGCTTTACATATATCGCGCATTTGCTCCAGCTGCCATATAGTAAGAAAAAATAATTTCCAGGATTTAGCCACGACTTCAGACCAAAGAAAGTAATAATTAAAGCGAGACTGGAGTAAGATCATGATACGATGCAGCAATATCCCTCAACATTCTGGTCTCGGAGAGCACAACCATCAAACAAAGCAGACATGCGAGGCAGCGAGAGCACAGCAGCAGCGTAACGAATTAAAGAGCATGAAGAAACTCGTGCTCGCGACGGGAGTAAATTCACCGTAAATTCAAAGAAATGACTAACAGCACCAACCATGGGAGGATTGGTTGATCATAAATTAGTTTTAGCCTCCCTTCACCAAAATGAAGATGTTCAAAGAGAAACGATAACGGCAACATTTGGTATGGAGTTAAGGGAACGTGGAATCTATGCACAAAGGGTGTTCCTGCAAATATCTCATGCTCATAGAAACAATAAGATAAGAAGGAAGGCAATGAAACAAGGTAAAAGTTGAGGAAGAAAGTCAGAGGTGCTGAAAAACAGGACAGCAGTGAACCGAAAAGAAATGGTCCTTAACGAAACAGACAAAAAATTTCTTTCAATAAAAAGAAGGCCTACTTAACTCTCCGCTCAGGACCACACATTTTCCCCTGGGAAACCCTACGAGGAGTATTACGGTAGAAGAGAAAGGCATTGCATTCGAACGCATACATTACTCCTGCGCCAAGCATTACAGACTTCGCAACGCGTAGCCCGAGGCATAAATGAAGGGATGTGCGATTACAAGTACAACCAACACACTTCCGAGTGGAGCTCAGAAGTCCTGCACATCCCTCGAGTTGCAGAAGTTTGTTTTGAGGAAGGTGAAGGAGGATCTTTTGAGTGCACTCATTTTGGAGTTGCAATGGCAAATGGTCCCGAGTCCTGAACTATAGAACAGCATAACTCAATACTAACGTCGCTTCGAAACACAGCCAACTGGATTGCTCCCTGGTACCACACGGATCGCGCTGAGAGGTATTCGAGCCGACACACTAACCTAATAAAACACCAAATGAACTCTACAGTAACTAGAGCACGAACAAAAAACGTGTTCATTCGATGCGCAACAAATTTATTACAATTCTAACATGTAATGAAATTGTTGGGGAGTATTGCTTCTCCTAACACAGCCCCTTATGGATTAATTTTTAAACTGAAATGCATAAGCGGTAAAATGAGTCAACACAGAACTAAGTGCGAAATACGACCCTTTTCCTGTTTGATTTTGTAAGAAATACACACAGCAACATCAACTATGAACTAAAAAGGACGGTCGTACAATTATAAAGTAAAATGCCACCTTGCATTTCTGGTCGATTAATTTCATTCAGTCAGATCAACGTAGCATTCGCAGGCAGCACTTGAACTAAACAAACCCTAAAGAAAAAACGAAGCAGGAAACACATTTTAAGCAAAGTATTTCAGTCAAGCAAATTCTACAGCATCACGTCTACGTACAAGAGGAAGTAATAGCATTTTAACACAGAAAAATAGTGGACGACGAGTAATCTGCAAGTGCGTGCAGTCACACATGTTATGCTGCGCAGAAAAATCTTCGAAACTTTTCTGTTGCATTACAGTAGAATAAGAAAAGTCGATTTGCTTTCGCGGGAAAAATAACGACACAGGCTGATTCTAACCAAACCCAGACTAGAATTGCCGGAGTTTTTATACAATGGACGGTGATTAGCATGTGCTTTATATTTACTAATTAGATTGCAGCCAAGTTTGAAGATGTTTTGAACATTCACATTTCAGATCTGCTTTGAAAAGTTTGAAATAACTCTAACTGATAGAGCAATACCTCACAAGGCTCTCAATAATGCTGCCAGGCAACCCTCTAGTTGGCCGCTCCCCTCAGGAGAAACTGAGCAGCGAGAGGGAAGTGATCAGAGGGGGACACTGCGGACGGTAGAGGACCGAACTGTCGCGCCTCTGGTCCCGAGAGTAGGTCATACCGAGCCATCAGCTTCAGCCTGCCCTCCACTGCGCGCTGGTGTCTGTTGGAATACACCTGCACACCGCACAAACTTGTCAGAGATACATTACATGGTCACTATACACGAGGATGACAGGATGTAAGGCAGATAACGTCTGAATATTGGACATGAAATAATTTTTTCTGAACAGAACCGCAGTTATTTATTTCATGGCTACAGTAAAATGGTTTTGAAACAATATAATACAAAGACATTAAATGAACAGTAAAAAGTAACAAATCGCTAAACGAATGGACATTTTTCCCGTAGTATTACGCTCGTGGTATATTGGAGTGAGCATCAAACCAAGAATATGAGACAGAAATACTCAAATATGCTCGTATTCCGAATATAAACTTTATTCAAGATCCATATAATATGAAGTTATCAGTTACCGAAAAAGACTATACTACTGACGGGAAATGGCACTTTTAGGAAATTATACTGTATTTAAAGACTCCAAATGAAATTTGGAAGGAATTTTTACGTAGTGTTCGTGAGAAAAAAAATGAACAACACCTATTCCTTGATCACTTAAATGAGAAGGATCCTAACACATTTTTGCTTTATCCCTGCTATCATTCCAACAACTATGCAAAGGGCGATGATTACATTAATATTTTACAAAGGTAATGAGCCTCTAAGATGTACAACAATATCAGGGTAATTCTAATTCTCTAGGCGCTGTACTCAATGTGATGAGAGCAGGAAAAACACTCCGAACATCGTCAAAGAGATGGTAGGAAAAAATGGTTAGCTAATGAAGCTCGGGTGGCGTACTTTGAGTGAATAAATAAAGCGCGAGGAACAGCGAACATTTGAGGATCCACACTGCGTGAATTATTCTGAATGGAGAGCCGACACACTACACACACATTGTGTTTTGTACTGACGTGTGATTTATGAGGGCCCTGTGGGCAAGAACGATAGTTTTTCATGTGAAAAAGTTTAGAACTCGAGACTTTGCGATACAAGCCCGGTGCCTGAAATAGGCCCAAGCTTATCAGGTGTTACTTGTCACCGGTTCCTGACGTTAATTTCGAGACACTTGGGCAGCATACATATAACACAACGAGCGGCTCAGTGATCAACACGTAATTTTCATAGGACTGCACATCAGAAAAAGAGAGAGAGAGCTAACAAAGACATCCCGGAGAAAATTGAACAAAATGTCTAATCCGCACGACTTATCTATGAGTTTAATATTATATAACCACACATTTTGAAGTACAGGTGCGACGAACAGGATAATGAAAAGAATTTTTTCTTATTTTTTTTCACAGCAAAGTGCAATCTTTTTAATTCAGTTTAAAATTAAATCAATTAATAGCAGCGAACGATTCAATGATTCAAGATTGTAGTAGTATTCTACTAGTTTAACAATTGATCTGCTGCTTTATCACCATTGAGCTGCCCATGCCAACACTCAACCCATGTCATATGCACGCCCACTCGAAATCCTATTGTTGAAAGCACAAAATTCTGATTAGTCATTCCAGTTTGTCTCGATGTAGCAACTTCAATGATGAAAACGACCCAGACTACATACCTGCGAGTAAAGTATGTAGTCAACGGTCTGCCAGTCATTGACCTGTGCAGTGACTTCAGGTACGCCACCCAACCTGTCGAGGGAGTGTTTGAACACCGACTTGAGGTGGAAGGGATGCTGCAGATGCCCCGTGAAGTGCTCCTTGAAACACTCGGAGACATTCAGTCCCGTCGGTTGCCGTTCAGAGTGGTAAAGGCCCAGCAAACCTAGCTCTCGCGCACGCTGGTCATGCAAAGCTCTCGCTGAAGTCCCACACTGCCTTTGAGTTTCCCTGAGAGCAAGCACACCGGCATGCTGGCACGATTCTGTCACGCCTAACTCGCGCGGCAGCAGAAACCCAGATAATATTCTTCCACCCGTGTTCAAAGGCGTCAAGGATTTGGAGTCGAGGCCATAATAATAAATTGAACTCTGTTTTAGGAAGTTGATCACAGACTGGTATGGATAAGCGTTCATGTCGCCTGTCAATATCAGAGGAATGTAAGGAGATGCATCTGGACCGTAAGGTCGGCCAGAGTAAGCTATGCGCTCGATTTCGGCCAAGAACAGCTGCAGCTGAGCTAATTTGATGTCATGCCTTTTGGGATTGTACAGTAAATGAGTAGTTGCTATACAAATAGGAGCATTATTATGCTTACACACGAGTGAACAAATCAAGCCAACATTATCACGGTCCAAGAAAGTGTTTGGCTGGCAGAATTCAACGGAAGTGCTCTCAACCATTTCAAATTTACTTGACCGAAAAAATATAGCACAGCCATCATATTTGTCACCAGTTCTCTTTTTGTATGTACCTTGATATCCAAGGTGAGTGAACCAAGGTAAAAAGTACTCGTGATAATGATTGCTTTGAACCTCTTGGAAGGTTAGTATATCAGCATTTATGTGTTTAATTTCATGCTGCAAGAGAGTCCATCTATAATGCCAGTCAAGATGTTCCGAGTCACAATTCGCATACAAATACATGTTGCCAGTGAGGAGCTTCTGAGCGAGCACATTGTAGGACATGAGGGTGAACACGGCATCGCCCCGCCCACTTGTTCTCTGCCATTCATTGCTGAATCCAGTCGATCGCCACTGTCGCAGGTTTTCCAATTTCCTCCGAGTTGATAGAACATCGTCACTGAAATCCATGGAGTGATTAGTGATATCATCCAAACGTACTCTCTCCAAAGGCCAGTACTCAGGGTCAACCTCGTCTAGTCCTTTGATTACATTGGACTGAAATGCTGCCTGAGTCTCCTCACTACTGCGAGGAGAATTTCGAATGTCATTTTCCATTTTCAAGTCTGAGAAATTGGAATCTGTTACATCTCTTAAAGGTAATCCAGCTATACAACTTGTTTCATTCATCGATGATGCTATTTCAGTTTTTTGATGTACAAATAATTCTCTTGAATTACATTCAGTTAAAATAGACTCTGGCTCAGATGCAGAATGCGTGTCTAGTGAAGCAAGGTGTTCTTCATTTGCAATAAAGTGGCTACTTGAAATGCACGGGCGTGAATCATTCGTGGACGTAGGTGACAGACCAGCAGTTAATTTTGAAGGTCTGGCATCAGAGGGCAGTCTGGAGCGCTTGCAACTTGGAGGCAGAGGTATGGTGCTCACAGAAATGTTGTCCATGGGCAACACACAAATAGAATCATCTTCGATTTTCTTTTTCAGCTTTTTAGAGGCATTACCTGATGGATCTTTCTTCACTTCACGAATACACTGAATTTCCTCATCGTCTGAGAGAGTAATCAACTCAGGAGAAGGGGGTTTCTTATTCCATGAATAGTGAGTCCTCATACAACCCACAGATGAATTAGACACCAAGTTCTTAGAAGGCCTATAGCTAGGTCGACTCTGTGTGCTACTTGCAGGTGATGAAAAGGAATACTTGTGCTGTAGTGCGGTATGCCTCGACCTGCCACCAGGTTCAGAGATGTACACTTTCGACGGCATTTTGTCGATGAAATATTCTGGTGTACAGCTGTTTGTATTAGGTCTGCAGTAGTTCAAAGTTGTGGACAACAACTCAGGGGAAATTTTCTTATCTACCTCAAAGTGTAAATACTTCACATTCGAAGAGGAAGTTATTTTTTTGCCCAAAAGTGCAGCATCAGGCTTAGGCAGAGCAGATGCCGGTGGAGGAGACACTGTCTTTGGTGAACCAGGTGGAGTACTCAGAGGGAGTGGGGGAAGAGTTGGAGGAGGGGATGCAGGAAGTGGAGGTGAAGATGGAGGAGGGGATGCAGGAAGTGGAGGTAAAGATGGAGGAGGGGATGCAGGAAGTGGAGGTAAAGATGGAGGAGGGGATGCAGGAGGTGGAGGTTGAGATGGAGTAGGGATATCAGGAAGAGGAGAAAGTGTTGCATGCGAATACATGGGATGCATCAAGTTGTTTCTGGCAGCACCTCTTGAGTGTTTGGAAACTATGGTGGTCTTGCGTTGTGCTATGGCCGCTCGATCCTTACATTTCCTCTCCGTTGACATACGAGAGCAGGGAACAATGGATCCCTTGCATGCATGCTCGAGCAGTTTGGCCTTAAGCTGGTGTTCCAAACAGATAAAACTCACAAAGAAATATTTGGATTTCAGCTTTGCACCTATCATTGGCCTTTAAAATTTACTGTCAAAAACAGAACCTTGCTCACAACTTCAATGTTTCTGAAAAAAAAAACAGGTTAAATAATTTTTATAACTCATTAGTCAACTATTTTGTACTATGAAGGTTAAGTAATGAATTAATACTCTCAACTACTGACATTCATTACCTTATGCTACATTTATACTTGCTTGGATCTTCTAAATGAAGAAAAAGACGGCCTTTAGGGAAACATAAGATACAACTCCTAATAATTGTTAATTCACAGAAAATAATACCCATACACCACAGAATATGCAGCAGAATTCACACTGAGCACATGCTCAATGTAAATGATTCAGAAATCAAACCTGTTATGCAATGTCAAGAGTTTTTATTACTGAACTCGGATATTAATCATCAAATGCTTTCAAACACGTGAGAATACATTCATTAAAGTAGGATTCAGTATGATAATTTGAATACACTCTTCTGACACCTAGTAACATCCAGAAAGATTTGATATGCTCGGAACTAATTGCAGCATTTCCAAATTACACCCAAACCTCGGTTTTACAAACCCTGTTTTAGCGGATGTCGGATTCTACAGACAAATTTTCGAGCTACCAATTTTATTTAAAAGTTGCGCGCACTATGGACAAAGTCCGTTAGTTCCAAAACTGATTGCTAGGTGGCAGGCAGTCACTTTGTTGACAACACTTTCAGCATCTGCATCGCATTGCTCTCAAATTTATATCCATGATAACTCTAATTTCATATTAAAAATGTTGAATTTACTTTATTTTTGTTTATTTACAGTGTATAGGTATTTTTCTGTGTCAGATTGAATGCTGTGCTTGATTAAAAGTAGTCCTTTCTCTTTTGTAATGTTGTTGATATTAGCCACTCGTAGCGTACCATATACGTATCAATCAGATGCTTCAAACAATCGGGACTATCAAACAGGGGTTCCTCCTTTTAGTAGGAAAACTGATTCCTGGGTGTACATACAAATTTTTTAAAACAACCTTTTGTTGAGGCCAGTTAGTTTAGCCTTGAAATTGCACAGGATAGGAATGTTCACTACAGTTGCCACTCGCGGTCTTTCCTGCACGTTGGTTGCAATTTTTCACCACTGCACCAGTTTGGTGCGCACCATATTCACAGAAGTAGATGAGTAGCTCAGTGTAACTCAAAGCAACATGTAGATATAATGAAATGCCTTGGAGAAATACAGTACACATTGTTGCCCAAAAAAAATTTATTGTTGGTACACGTATTAGGACAAATGTGTACCACGCTTCCGTGGTGCATATTTTACCCAGTACGTATGTGCTGCGATGAGCAATGGCTGCACGATGAATTGGTACAACTTTGGTACACGTACCTTTGATACACTCAGCATTTGATGTTATGATTCAAATTTACATTATATCTAGCTTGATTGTATCATAAATTATTAAAAATATATTTATTTTCAACCATGGATGTTGCAACCTTTTATGGAAATAAAAGCACTGTAGCAGTTGATGGTGATTCCTAAAGGAGTGAATACTTCCCTGATGAATCCAGCTGATATTTAAGTGAATTATCTGAAGAAGCTGTTGGTCAATGAAAGTTTTCAAAATGAAATGAACCATGAAGATGCTGGAGTTACAAATAACTGGAAATTTGTATCTGCATCACAATTGTTTCCATTCACTGGCAAAGAAGAAACGTGCATATAGCCAATAATAGAGTCAGAAGATGTGAACGTTTTGCCAATTGATATATACAACTTATTCTTATACAATGATGTGATTTTGAATCTATACTTAGTATTAAAAGTTTTTTCTGCTATTGAGAGGAATTTTTTTTATTACAAATGACTGTGTTTTCAGTGTGATTTTTAAATAATGCACAATCTTTTTTTAATAAACGATCTAATTAAACCTTTTTATATTATTTCAGCCTTTCCCAACACCTAAGTGAAGATAATTACATATTTAACAAGTTAAGTGCGGCGGGTTAAACTGAAGTTCAATCTCCAGCTCAAATTTAGAGTCAATTTTAGTAAGAAATTTTAAAAATAGCAAACACCATGCCTTCATTTCACTTTATTTAGTATTTATAAAAATTGAGTCAGTGACTACTGGTCGGCCAGCTGCATTGTGAAAATCCTCTAAATGACCACCGGTGGGTCACGCCACGCTTAACGTGGTAATAAAATATAGAGGTGCAATGTTGATGTTTAGAAATTAAGGAAAAATGAGCATTGGTACACATATGTACCAAAACAAGTGAACGCCTTAAATTCTACAATAACCTCCACAAAATAATTGAAGAAAATTATATAGGAAGTTAGTTTAAGCCTTCCCAACCACAACAAAGGTGTTCCAAAGAAAAGAAAAATGCAGGTATCATTCAGTATGGAGTTTAGGGAATGTGGAGTTTATGCACAAGGCATGTTCCCAAACAAAATTCTCTGAGCAAAGAAAGTAAATAATGGTAAAGTTAGTGAAACAGCATTGAACCAAAAATAGATGGTCTGCCAAAATAAGAAAAATTTACTCTTTCATAAAATGAAGAAGACCTTCCTAATCTTTACCTTGGGATGAAATAGTTCACAAATCAAGATGCATTTATTACAAAATTGAAAGCCAAACATTGATAGTAATGAAAAAAAGTTCTCTGGTAGTCATTTTTGTATCATTCTACTTCATTTTCTATCAATTCCTTCACTTTTTGTGGCCCCTACTATATAATCTTCAGTCACAGGCCACCTAACGAGCTTAGTATCAAATTTCATCTCCATTAACACCATCACTAGGAAAATACAGGAGATATAATTTAGCATTTTCTGACCATTCATGATAAACTAGACCTTCTTGTTGTAAAATTGTACAGAATAACACAATCCTGCAGTAGATCCTTTGTATGTATTATTTGAAAGCATCTACTGATATAAACTTTAATACATACGACAGTCTCAGAGCTTAGAGACCAATATTGATTGACATCAGGAATAAATGCTTTTTTGAGGAATTAATGAAAATTAATTTTTGCAATGCTATATCAACAGTATGAGGAATAAGAGTAGATGCTAGTAATTAGCTGATATAAGCAGCACCTAATCAATTCATATCTATTCCCAAAATGCTCTGAAGGAATGAGCAACTTACTCATAAAATTCCACATTGAGTGTAAAATACACTCAATACACTAGCAGCCCATATGCTTGCATTTGAAAAAGCTTGATATGTACACAAACACAAACTTGAACATTATCTAAATGATAATTAGTGTAGTACAGGGTGGGGCAGAAAAACCTATCCGATTTCAAAACGTTATAAAATTAAAACCACTCACTCGTCAAAAATTTTTTTTATTAGCATATCGCAAATTTTATGCTATTTTTAAATTTAAGTTTTGAAAAGCACATCACTCAAATGTCGTCCTTGGGAGCGGATACACTGATTTAGGCGCTCGCGGTAGCTTTCCATGACTTTCACCGTCATTTCCACAGGAATTTCTTCAATTGCCCGAGCAATTTCCCTTCGTAAAGCAAGAAGGGTCCTTGGTCGATGCTGGTAAACCTTCGATTTGAGGTAACCCCAAAGGAAGAAGTCACATGGAGTGAGATCCGGTGAGCGCGGCGGCCAGCCAAGATCACCTCTCAGGGAAATGAGGCGACCGGGAAACAGTTCCCTGAGAATGTCCATTGATCGTCGCGATGTGTGGGCGGTTGCACCATCCTGTTGAAACCACACATTTTCCACGCCATTTTCTTCCATTTTGGGTCTAAGAAAATTTTCCAGCATGAAACAATAGCGCTCGCTGTTGACCGTTACGGTTTGCCCATTTTCTTCAAAAAAGTAAGGCCCCCAGGCGCCTAGGCGGGAAAGAGCACACCACACAGTCACTTTTGGGCTATGGAGGGGTTCCTGATGGATTTCTCGAGGATTTTCGTCACTCCAATATCGAAAATTCTGCCTGTTAACGGCACCACAAAGGTGAAAATGGGCTTCGTCCGTGAAGAGCACAACATCGTCGTTCGGGAGTTCTCGGAGATCGCGACACAGGTTCGTACGGGTTTCAAAATCCCTTTCACTTAATTCCTGTGCAACAACCATTTTGTAGGGATGCATTTTGAGGTCCCGGTGCAAAATGCGCCGAATACTGCGGTTGGAAATCGCCAAAGCGAGCGAATGTTTTCGCGCCGAACGACGCGGGGAACGTTCAATCGCGGCTCTCACATTGGCCACGTTTTCAGGTCCTGTTGCTGTCCTGGGACGTCCAGGCGACTTCTTTTTCAATGCTGAACTCGTCTGTCTAAAATTTGACACCCACACTTTAATCGTAGCGTGATGTGGAACAGGATCATGACGCCCGAGTCCGAAATGAATTCGAAAAGCACGTTGTGTAGCAATTATCGAACCGCCGCATTCGATAAACCGCTCAATAACAAAAGCACGATGTTCACCAGACCAAGGCATGTTGACTACTGACAAATGGCATAAAACCTGCTTTCTAACGGTTTTTACCCCACTACTCTACCTGCTCCCTCTTCTGAGAAAAAGGGATTTGAAATCGGATAGTTTTTTCTGCCTCACCCTTTAGTTAATAAAGGCTTTGCTGTCATTGCAAAATTTTTTCAAATAGGTATTTTGAGTTCCCACACAATACACTGCTCAGAGCAACAGCCAGTTGAGAAAGAAATGAGGGAAAAGACAAAAAAGCAAAGAAGCTAAACAAATTGAGAAAAGCTAATTGGACTAAAAAGAAAAAAGTCCTGAAGACATATCTATAGCAGAAGCAACCTCACAATGTCTCTCCTAAGGAGTATCAGTCTTTATTGCGTAAAATGAATGTCTAATTAATATAAGACTATAACTCTCCAAGCCTCCTGAGGGGTCAGAATGATAAACAAGAGTGCCAATGCTATTGTTATCAATTTCAAAGAACCAAGATTTGTAGCCGTAGATTAAATATTTTTAATTAAGGGAGACATGTACCCAAAATCAAGGAAATCACTGTAGCATTTGCTAGATCTATGGAAATTAGCATACATACACATTTTTTGGAAGTAAATAGGGGTCGTTTCTATAACTTGTTCCAATTTTTGACATAATTTTGGAGACAATGGGAAAAGGGAAGGGTGAGGCATGAGTGTACTTTTCAAGAGACGTCTTCTCAAAAAGTACTTGTCATAGAGCAATGATTTAAGTGTCATGGGATGAAAAAATAGTTGCTGCATGATGAGTCGGAGGATTATTTTGATATTCATGATAATTTCTGAGTTACATAGGAAAAATTTATGTAAAGAATTACAAATTGGAAGATATTAATCTTCAAAAAATGGCTATAACGTTCTATCTATGGGATCTAGATTAATGAAAATTGGCATGCATATGTATTTTTGAAAATAAATAGGGGTTATCTCTGAAACTTTTCCAATTTTTGTCATAATTACAGAGATAATGGGGGATAAATATATTTTTTTTCAAAATCTATTTTCTCTGAGGGTTATTAGTGTAAAGAAATGACTCAGGTATCATTGGATATACAAAGAGTTGCTCTATCTCCTGAAATGAGATTTATTTGAATTGATAGTAATTTTTGATTACATATAAAATCTATAGAAAAATTCATTTTTACAACTTTTTTCAAATTTCATAACTTAACTACCACAAAATTTAAAATAATTTTTCAACTTGTCATGCAGCAATTTTGGTTAATTTTTATTTCAATGCGGTCAAAGATTTTAATAATTTTGTTCCCAATAATCGATAAAAAGATACACTTAAAGATGTTTTACAATAATGATATTTTACTCACTAATGTGTAATTTTTGAGATAAAAGATTAATAACATTCAGGTACGAATGACATTATATAGCCAGTTGCGTAATCCCCATATTGTTGGAACACGCGCAGATTCTAGGCGAGAAAACAATCAGCCTCGGTATGGCTAAGTTAAGTTATTTCAGGTATATTAAGGTTTAGGTCAATTTATTTTATTAACTTAACTTTACCTAACCTAACCTAACTTATAGTTACCACAATATTGTATGATAGCATATTTAGATGTCGTTTCTTCACTTTCATGTAAAACCTTATAACCTCAAAGTTGCATAACACAAAAATTACGCTTAAGGACACCGTCTGAGTAAAAAAAGTCTGTTATTTACAGATGGATTTCTCTGAAATTGTCACAGTAGGTGTGAAATGATGCAAAGATCATTTGTTACCTGGACAAAATTTTTGTATCTGCACTGGATTTGTTTTTATTTTCAAAAAATATGATAAAAAAGGGATTTTTTAAAATCTATCTTCTTTTACAATTTTGAAGTTACATAACCTGTACTTCGTATTTAGATTGCTTATATGTCTATATAACCACACGCAATAAGGAATTTTGATAACTTCTTTTTGTGGATTTTGGGAACTTTTTAAAATAATGTGATCTTATTTATTTTTATTTTTTCATGGATTGATACTTTGTGTAATTTTTAAAATAATAGATGTATCCAAAAATGTTATTGCGTGTGGGTACACCTTGCTAAGCTCTATCGAATGGTATGTAAGCCATTCTTGTAGCTTTAAAATTGTGGAAGAAGATACATTTGAGAAACCAATTCTCAAGTTTTCATAAAAATGTGTTTTTCACAAAAAAAAAAATGTTTTTTCTCCTTATCTTTTGAACTACCGGGTTTTTTACAATGAACTCTAGTGCTATTGTAGCTCTTTTCAAGCCCTTTCAATTGATATAATTTACATTGCTGTAGCTTTGCAACTCTGGGAAAAAATATACAACAAAAGACAATACGTGTAATTCTTCAAAACAACCACTTTTTCATTTTTTCATTTTTTTTTTCAATCAAAATACGTTTTTTCAAGTAAACTCCTCTGTTTTGTAGCTCTTTTCAAGCCCTTTGGATGGTGTGCTTGCCATAGCTATAGCTATGATACTGCAGCTGTCATCGAGCTATGAATGAAAGCTGCGGTATCATAGATACGGCAGAACAGCTAAATTCTGAAATTGTCAAAAATTCTAAAAAAATATTTACTCAGCATTAAAATGTTTTGTTTGAATAATGAAAGCACTTAGAGTAGCCCATGAACAAACTATATTGCCATTACCGTAGAGAAACACGCTCAATTGACCCCCAATAAGGAAGGGGGGAGGGTTCAAGGTCATGCCACCCCCATCGCCTTCCCCCTTCTGGTGGGAGTACCATTCGGAGTAGACATAAGCGGAAAGTACCAATGGAAGCGCAAGAAAATCCTCTATAAGATGCATATAAAAACAGAAAATCAACACTTATCCCGATTTCTACCCAGACGGTGACCTCAAGGCAATTCAGAAAACCTATTGGTCTGTAAGTTATTGCAAAATATTTGGTCTATTTAGAAAGATTATAGTCAAGAGAAAAATAAATTTAGCACAATCATACTATACATTGATTATTCTGTTACAACCATCAAATAGCTGAAATATTCTAAATGCTCAGTATTTGGGCAGAAATAAATAATATAATGTTACATGTGAAAATATTGAGTATTTTATTCTCTGGCAACATGCTATTAACACGTTCATTGCGTATTGGGCCACATGTGTACCAACACGTAAATGCCTATTTACGTGCCGGTATATATGTACGACATTTTATCTGTTTCACGATGTTTCAGCAAAATAATTGTTACCATACGAGGTGAAATGTTATCGTGCAATTGTATTCTCAAACTTCATAAAAAAGAATAAAAATTTATTTAAACTGGAAAATCGATTTCCCGATTCTGCTACTTACAACCTAACCAAACCAACAGTCAACAGCCACGGAAACGCAGTGAATGTGTTAAATTAGAAAATGGAGAGGCTATACTTCATGCTAGAAAAAAAATGAGAATGCTTGAGTATGTTTGAACATGTTCAGAATTGTGAACATTTAGTACTCCACTGATTTGCTCTAAATTATTTCCAAAATATAATCCAAAAAGTTCAAATAGAGAACTATTGTTTTCACTGCTTTAAAATTTCAAAAAAATTATTATTTTTAGTCACTTATTAAATTTAATCTAGCCTTTAACAGAAGGATACACAACTTGAATGGACAGCACTGACTGCACAAAACAAAGAAAAAGAAGAGCCCTTAATTTTTATTGGAAAAAAGTGTCAACAATTTATTAACTCTATCAGAATGTCATATTTATTAGAAAAGAAATCCTAGCAGCAAACTGTTACAAGTATATGTATACCTCAAGATGGCAATTTTTTCCCCTTGTGTTGACTAATGCAAATGGTATAGAAGGTTGGATAAATGTGAAGGAATAGACAGCAATTGATTTTCCACCATTCGGTGCCTAAACATAGTTAATTAGATCGAAATAAATAAGTTTTATTACATGCACTTTCCGTCTGAAATGAGTATTTTACGAGTTACAGGGGTACATTAATTTTAGTAAACCTGAAGGAAAGAACAGTAATCAATTATGTAAATTTTGATGCCTAACCATAGTCAATTAGATTGAAATAAACAAGTTTTCTTCCATGCCCTTTCCGTCCGAAATTAGTATTTTATTAGTTATAGCTGTAAATTACTGACCGGAACTCTAGTGTTTGAAACGGCAAGTAATCAGGGTGCGTACAGGCTCTGAGGTTCAAAATTCCACTACTTTTTCATGACTTTTTATGCCAACCAAATCACATTTTCACTACCTCTCTCTGCCCAAAATAATGTCACACAAAGTTAAATTGCAGCACAATAAATGTATTTCAGTCATAAACTTCACAGAACATTCATCATTACTTGCAGGTCTTGTTTTCATAAATGTGTAAATGATAATCACAACACCAAACAGTCATGCTGGACAGTTCAATAGCATCTGCTATGCATTTGCCAGTGCATTAAGCAGGCGTCGGAGGATCGGTAGATGGTTGGGAAGTCACGAAAAAATCCCCGATCTTCGGGTTGGCAAGTCTCGTCGTCTGAGCTTTCACGTTCTTGGCATGCTTTGTTCCTTTTGCATGACTCCTCACCGCCGCTATTCCATTGTTGGCGATGTCGAACTCCGACTCGCACGCGGTGCAAACCGCCATTGTTTTCAGTTTGGGATGCGGTGCTATCCATTGTTGAAAGTCTTTGTCTCGCAACCACAAGTTGTTGAAAGAACAACTGCCTGGCATGACGATAATTCCTCAGCTCAGTCTCGGCACCGTAACTCTAGTCACACACACACGGGATGGTCAAGAACGATGATAAAAACTCAGCTCGAAAATGTTCAACAGTGGCGACAGGTCAACAATGGTCCGAGCGAGCGCGTGTCTTCAGTCACACTGAGCGCGTTTGGTTTCACGTGACGCCTGAGAACCAATCAAAATCGCGGACACTAAAGACGTAGCTGTATCAACCAATCAGAGCCCAAGTAACACTCGAAGGTTACTGACAACGCCTCGCTCAACGCGGACCAAACGGAACGAAAATTTTCAACAGTAAAATTTTCTTTTCACGAAAATCCTAAAATTTCATGACTTTCAATGACCATTTTTAAAATTCCACTACTTTCGAGGCCTTGAATTTTATTTCCGAAATTCAACTACTTTCCATGCTTCTCCATGCCTGTACGCACCCTGAGTAATTCAAGGAGCGCAGCGCGTCGAACGACAACACTGCAATGCAGTCTCGCTTCCAGCGAGCTTGTCATCAAAGACAAAACCTAACCTACCGTTGCACATCGTTAAATACTCATTTGACGAAAAATGTGCATAGAAGAAAAGTTGTTTATTTTGATGTGATTACCATGATTCAAGCAACAAAAATTAGAAAATCTATGAGTAGCTGTTTATTTGAGCGCACTCGTCATCAAAGACGAAACTAACCTACCACTAGGTATAACTCGTAATATAATCATTTCAGACGGAAAGTGCATAGAAGAAAACTCGCTTATTTCAATTAAATTATTTATGTCATGACACCAAAAAGTGGGAAATCAATTACTGTACTTTCCTTCAGATTTACAGTAATTTTCATCTGTGATGACGAATGCGACCGAATAAACAGCTACTAATTGATTTTCAAATTTTTGTTACTTGAATCATGATAATAACATCAAAATAAACTACTTTTCTTCTATACACTTTCTTTGTCAAATGAGTATTTAATGAGGTATAGTGGTAGGTTTGGTTACGTCTTTGATGACGAGCGCGCTGGAAGCAAGACTCCATTGCAGTGTTGCCTACCACGCGATCGATGAATTCCTTTCCGCTTCAAACAATGGAGTTGGGGTAAGTCATTTATCGCTATAACTAATAAAATACTCATGTCTGACGGAAAGTGCATAAAAGAAAACTTGTTTATTTTGATCTAATTAACTATGTTTAGGCATCAACATTTACAAAATCGATTACTGTTCTTTCCTTCAGATTTACCAAATTTTGGCCAAAAACTCTAATTCCTATTTAGATAAAAATGAGAAATTTCATCTTTCTAGCACTGTAGCACAAATATTACACGATTATATCTTGAGAGCAATGCTTGAGTTATACATCTAACATATATAGTATTAGAATGAAAACCATTTAATTATTTTAAAAGAATTAATTTTAAGGACACCGTCTGGGTAGAAATCAGGATATGTGTTGATTTTCTGCTTTTATATGCATCTTATAGAGGATTTTCTTGCGCTTCCATTGATACTTTCCATTTACGTCTACTCCGAATAGTGCGCCCACCAGAGGGGGGGAAAGCAATGGGGGTGGAGTGACCTTGAACCCTCCCCCCCTCTTTATTTGGGGTCAATTGAGCGTGTTTCTCTGCAGGAATGGCATTATAGTTCGTTAATGGGCTACTCAAAGTGCTTCCATTATTCAAACAAAACATTCTAACGCTGAGCAAATATTTTTTTATAATTTTTTACATTTTCAGAATTTAGCTGTTCTGCCGTATCTATGATACCGCAGCTTTCATTCATAGCTTGATGACAGCTGCAGTATCATAGCTACAGCTATGGCAAGCGCACCAATCCAAAGGGCTTGAAAAGAGCTATAAAACACAGGAGTTGACTTGACAGAAAAACGTATTTTGTTTGAAAAAAATGAAAAATTAAATAAATTAGTTGTTTTCAAGAATATCACCTATTCTCTATTGTTGTTTTTTTTCCCAGAGTTACAAAGCTACAGCAATGTAAATTATATCAATCGAAAGAGCTTGAAAAGAGCTACAAACGCTCAAGAGTTCATTGTAGAAAACCCTGTAGTTCAAAAGATATAAAGAAGAATTTTTTTTTGTGAAAAATAAACATTTTTCTGGAAACTTGATAATTGGTTCGGTCAATGTGAAGTTTAATGCAACCACGGAAAATAAGAATTCCGATCTTAGGAATCACTAAAGGAACCCATTTAAGAACGTTTTACATGAATGACATTCTGCTCGCTGATGCGTTATTTTTGAATAATTGAACTTTGAAGTTGGCCTTCCCACGCCAAAGGAAGCGAGCGTAATTCAATTATAATTGGAAGCTAACCCCCTATTACAAACGTAAAGAGGTTGGGTCGTGAGGGGGAGGCACAGTTCTTCTAGTAAAAATTATAAATAAAGCTTCTAACCCACCCATTTGGGTGACGACCGCAATCTTGTTTACATCGGGTCAAAGATGGCGACCACCATGGGCGCCGCCATCTTGGACCCAATGTCAACAAGATTGCGGTCGTCACCCTAATGGGTGGGTTAGAAGCTTTATTTATAATTTTCACTAGAAGAACTGTGCCTCCCCCTCACGACCCAACCTCTTTACGTTTGTAATAGCTTCCGTCATTAATTAAATTCCGTTTCACGCGCTCGCTTCCTTTGGCGCAAAGGCCAACTTCAAAGTTCAATTATTCAAAAATAACGCATCAGCGAGCAGAATGTCATTCATGTAAAACGTTCTTAAATGGGTTCCTTTAGTGATTCCGAAGGTCGGAACTCTTATTTTCCGTGGTTGCATTAAACTTCACATTGACCATTGGTTTTTAAAATGCTACTTCTTCCACAATTTTAGAGCTACAAGAATGGTTTATATACCATTGGATATGGCTTAGCAAGGTGTATCCACACGCAATAGCATTTTTTGACATTTATTATTTTTAAAATTGCACAACATGAAAAAACAAATGAAAAAAAGGTCATTTTTTGTAATTCCCAAAATCCCCCAAAAAAAAGTTATCAAAATTCCCTATTGCATGTAGTTATATAGACATATAAGCAATCTAAAAATGAAGAACTGGTTCTATAACTTCAAAATTGTAGAAGAAGATAGATTTTAAAAAACCCCTACTTTATCATATTTTTACAAAAATAAAAATAAAATCCAGTGCAGATACAAAAATTTTGTCATATAACAAATGATCTTTCCATCATTTCACACCTACTGTGAAAATTTCGGAGAAATCCATCTATAAATAACGGACTTTTTTTTACCCAGACGGTGCCCTTAAAATAATTTTGGTCAATCTCGAGTTTAATGTTGTCAACGAATTTTATAGGTATAGACAGGTAATATAGTCAATTTTAAGACGTTTTACAAGCATGACAATATGCCCGGAAACGCTTAGTTTTCGAGTTATTTAAGTTTGAAGTTATACGAACGACGCTCCTGAATGGCCTTATTTGCGCAAAAACAGTCATAGTTTCTGCAATGAAAACGGAAGCTAACCTCTATTACAAACGTAAAGAGGTTGGGTCGTGAGGGGTAGCCACAGTTCTTTTTGTGAAAATTATAAATAAAGGTTTCTAGTGACGTTTGTTAACATCGACTGGAAGATGGCTGCCGCCATGGGCGTCGCCATCTTGGTGCTGATGTAACTTGAACAAGATTGCGATCGTCACCCTAACGGGAAGCTTTATTTATACTATTCACTAAAAGAGCTGTGGCTACCTCTCACGACATAACCTCTTTACGTTTGTAATAGGGAGTTAGCTTCCGTTATTGATTAAAATATGCTAACCGCGCACGCTTCCATGGCGCGCACAAGCCAGCTTCAAACGCATCACCAGGCAGAATGTCATTCTTGTAAAACGTCTTAAAATCGACTATATTACCTATCTATACCAACGAAATTATGAAATTCGTTGACAACATTAAACTCAATATTGACCATAATTTTAATATTACAGCAGGTTATTGGGTCAATATTTACTTTCATGTTGTCAACGATTTTCATAATTTTGTTGCGAAGAATCAATAAAGGAACACATTCAAGAATGTTTTATAAGAATGACATTCGGCCCGGTGATGCGTTATCTTCGAATTATTCAACTTTGAAGCTGGCTTGTGCGCGCCATGGAACCGTGCGAGGCTAGTGCAATTTAATTAATAACAGTAACTAACTTCCTATTACAAAGGTAATGAGGTTGGGTCATGAAGGGTAGCCACAGTTCTTCTGGTGAAAATTATAAATAAAGGTTTCTAGTGACGTTTGTTTACTCCGACTCCAAGGTGGCTGCCGCCATGGCACCAACCGGTACTGAAGATGGCTGCAGCCATCTTGGAGTCAATTTAAACAAACGTCTCTAGAGACCTTTATTTATAATTTTCACTAGAAGAACTGTGGCTATCCTTCATGACCCAACCTCTTTACGTTTGTAATAGGGGGTTGGCTTCCATTTTCATTGCAAAAACAATAACTTTTTTGCACAAAAAAGGCCATTCAGGAGCGTCGTTCGTATAACTTCAAACTTAAATAACTCAAAAACTAAGCATTTCCGGGCATATTGTCATTCGTGTGAAATGTCTTAAAATCAACTATATTACCTATCTATAGCTACAAAATTATGAAAATCGTTGACAACATTAAAGTAAATTTTGACCGGTTATTGTTAACAAGCACATTTGTAGAAAATATAAATAATTCATACGGTCAATGTTTATTTTACCTTTGGCAGGGAAATTAAAGATGTCGTTGCTGATAATCACTAAATGAGCACATTTAAAAACCTTTTACACGAATGACATTATGCTTGCTGATGCGTTATTTTTGAATCATTTAACTTTGAAGTTGGCGCGGGCGCGCGCGCGCACCGCCTATTACAAACGTAATGAGGTTGGGTCGTGAGGAGTAGCCATAGTTCTTTTAGTGAAAATTATAAATCAATTGAAATTCTTCTATGCATAAACATAGTTAATGAGATGACGAGTTATTTTGTCAATGCGAAAGACTGTTTCGAATGTTCCCAGATACGTCAAACCCACGATATACCGGGGTTGAAGTTACGGATCTGCGGTCATCTCAAGGCTGCCAGTTACGTCGAAGCAGCGGTGCGCGCTTGCACACACTCGATCATTCGACGTAATGGGTTGGTTACAACCTATATTTATTTATTTAGCCACAAGAACTGTGGCTAACCCTTACAACCCAACCTCTTGAGGTTTGTAATAGGCGGGTTAACTACCCTTATTAACTAAATTACGGCGCTGGTGCCAACTTCAAAGTTCAATTATTCAAAAATAACGCATGAGCGAGTATAATCTCATTCTTGTAAAAGGTTTTTAAATGTGCTCATTTAGTGATTATCAGCAACGACATCTTTAATTTCCCTGCTGAAGGTAAAATAAACATTGGCCATTCATACAAATGAATTTTTATGAATTTTCCAGAATTATGAAAATAGCTTAATTATCATTAACTTATGATAATGCTGAGAAAATTAAATAAGCTATGGTAAATCTGAAGGAGATGACAGTTGTCGATTTTCCACTTTTTGGTGCCTGAACCTAATTAATTGAATCCAAATAAACAAGTTTTCTTCTATTTTTTTTTCATCTCAAATGAGCATTTTACGATTTATAGCGGTAAGTTTAGTTTCGTCATTGATGACGAATGCGCTCAAATAAACAGCTACTCATCGATTTTCAAATTTTTGTTGCTTGAAACACGGTAATAACATCGAAATAAACAACTTTTATTCTATACACTTTTTTCGTCAAATGAGTATTTAACGAGGTATAGCGGTAGGTTTGGTTTTGTCTTTCAAGACAGAGCGCTGGAAGCGAGACGCCATTGCAGTATTGCCATACAACTCGATCAAAGAATTTCTTTCCGCTTCAAAGACTGGAGTTGCGGTAAGTCATTTACCGCTATAACTAATAAAATACTCATTTGAGACAAAAAGTGCATAGAGAAAACTTGTTTATTTCGATCTAATTAACTATGCTAAGGCATCGAAATTTACAAAAACGACAACTGTCATCTCCTCCAGATTTACCTAAGCTATTTTTAATTAGAAACTTCACTATGATCTAACGAGGAGCAATTTTCCTCATTTGAACCTTCAAATTCTAAGTAAAAACCATAATATTGCTCTGCTTCACTCATGTTGTCAGGTAATGTAGCATAATTATTTTAACATTCCCTTAATCATTAGTATTTAAACAATTTATTTACCACAGGTGATACAGAGGTAGAATGTTTCTTAAGACTAGTACAATGGTCAAATTTGAGCATAGCTACCTGTGGGCCCAAACAAGTTCAACGACTTCTAGAGCATCCTATTATAACTTGTATGATAACTTATCGGTTCAGAATCTAAGTCACTCCAGTTTTGAAGAGTCCAATTAAATTTATAGTTTTATTTTTGCTAATCACTACCTCTGCTAAATTCAACGCAGGCATGACCCTATAGTACTCGTCTTACTTTACACTTTTACCCTCAGTTGACCATTGAACCTGGCCAAGTTTGTATGGGGAAAACAAAAAAAAAAAAACACACACAAATAATAATAAAATGGACATAATGAACCATAAAAAGCTGAATATAGTATATAATATGTTAAGGCTCTGTTCATATCTGTTCCAGAGCTATCTATACGGCAATGCCAAGGACAACCCTAGAGACCTGAGGCGCATGGACCTATAAACCCCGGAGACCTCACTAAACAGAAGGAGAGAGAGAGAGAGAGTGAACCTGGCCAAGGACCTTGAAAGTGCCACACTGCATTACAAAATTTTCCATTTTTTTAAAGTACAGATAATTAAAACACTGAAGTCAATTATCATTTATCTGAAAAATACACAGATGTCCGAACATCATTTTCTTCTTTGCTTTTTATTGCTACGAAATCGGCGCATATTGTCACACGGTCACACCGCGGCTTTTTGGTATTTGGAGCGAACATACAAGTTATAGTTCCGTAACTTCCGTTCATTTACCGAAAATTTTGAGTTTTTTTTTCGTCATTTTATTACCTAATAATTGGAAATAATAAAATAAACATCTTTCTTTTTGTTCAACTTTCAACAAAGTTATTTTATTTGACAGATGAATTTGACTCAATGCAAAATTTATTCAGTTTAGTGTGAAATGACTTTAAACATTCTAGCTCTGCGGTACCTATGTTTTGCTAACTAAAACACTGTCGCAATATATAAAAACAAATTACTTTCATCTCCTAAACCGCCAATGTTTCCAGCTACGTCGGTGGATCTCTTTTCCCCGTTGGGTATAAGGGAAAGCTCAAGCACA
This sequence comes from Morinoia aosen, assembly GCA_030386875.1. Taxonomy (NCBI): domain Eukaryota; kingdom Metazoa; phylum Arthropoda; class Malacostraca; order Amphipoda; family Talitridae; genus Morinoia; species Morinoia aosen. The sequence goes on along the minus strand of CM059570.1, from coordinate 68,076,086 downwards.
ATACCCCACTCAACCCAGGTGTCGGAAATGGGTACCGGCTTTACGGGGGAACCGTCATGGTGTCCTATATATAGGGTTAGTTATAAGACATTTGAAAAACCAAGGCTAAGATCATATATATCAGGCTTGATTAGAAATAAAGCATCCCAAAGATGCCGATGTTAACCTTTAACCTTTAAAACCTTTGACCGAACTCGAGCGCAACACAAAAGTTCTTTTTCAGGCTTGTGTTTTTAGGACTGATTTTAAGTTGTCGAGATTACAGTCATTGCTCGAACACTGAGGTCCTTTGCGGACTTTATAAGGCACAAAAAGGCCTTCCGCAATAAAGGACAAAGGCTGTGCTCCTTCTAATCAGCCTAAAATTAATAACGCTGATAATTTTACGACTAAGTGGAGCAATGGTGGAAGTTCCTCACGTCTACGGAGACAACTGTGTCGGGTTTTCGTGACCGTTGGGGTAGTTTGAACTTAAATGTTAGTTCTTGACGGCCAAAAACTCGAACAACTCTCGATAGTGTTGTGGGAAATTACAAGAGGGATAACGAAAAACGGATTTGGACTCAGCTTATTTCAGGTGGTTTTTATTTGAAGAGAAACCAGGAGGACTTCGATGAGCTTGACTGGAAATCCCAGTGAGGTCCGGAGTGCCGGTGGTGAGCTTCGGTGAGCGCTGGCGTCGCTCCGGCCGGTGGATGAGAATTTTGAGTGTATCGAGTTCAGAATATTCAATTTACTGTGGGCAATTTTTACACAAGCACAACAATCGGTGCGTAGCTATTTGTGTGGGCAAAGCATGCTTAATTTTTGGAGCAGGTGAGTTTGATCAAGGTGCCGAGCCGGATGGCGATGAGGACTCTTGGTTTGAATAGTACTTAAGATCCAGGCACGCGGAATTCAGCGAATGCAAAGCTAATTCAATGGTGCCCGTACTTTTAGGCAGTTGAGAATTAAGGCCCGTAATTAGAGAATATATCCGGCTAAAGGCCCCAGAGCATAGCCAAATCCAATCCAAGTAGAAAAACCAAAAGCGGCCCAGGGAGAATGTTGTAAGTGGTGTGTGTGATGACGTTGAGGTCGAGAAAAATGCTGTGAGCGGGCTAGTCAACCGCCAAAGTAAGAGTGCTCTATTTGAAACAGAGACGCGCATTGCGCAGTATTGCCACCAGAGGGCTTCTCTCTCGAAAAATGTAAATTGTTATTTTATCGTCTCATGTATTTACACAAAAACTTCAATGATTACGAATTAGAAGTAGAAAATAATTAATAATAAATTAGAGTAAGATTTTTAATGCTACTAATTAATTTATTTAAGTACGAATGGCAAATTTCTAATTTTTACGCTTATGTAGCGGTATGCTACATTACCCCCCAAGGCGCAGACCGAAAGGTCCACCCGCTGCAATCATCTGTAGCGGGAAGGAGGGCGAACTACACGACCCTGCCGAGTTCGGAAATTGGCAAATGATACTGAGCGGGGAAGTTTCACCAAACGGGTCTGCAAGTTTAGATCGGCAAGAGTCCTAGGAACAGGAGTTACTGCAGCGGGCTCGTCTGGTCTCTCCAGACTTGTCGCTGTGTCAGTAAGAGGGCTAGAATTAGAGTCTACGATAGGCTTAGGGATAGGGTTTGAATGAACAGACACGTAGAAAGGGTTACACTCAAGTTGACTAGGCAACAAGGCAGCCAACTGAGGACGCTGAGATGGTAGATTTGATCGAGTCTCAGTGGGAAGGGAAATCTGCGGAGAGGATGATGAGTTATAAGTTACACTATGATCAGAAGTGTATGCGACTTTTAATCGATCAATGCTCACAGGGTCGTGTGAACCGAATCTTTCGAGGATGAAATATTTTTGCTTGCGTTTAAGTACTTTGAATGGGCCATCATAAGGGCGCGTGAGTGTAGGTTTTATAGCATCATTGCGGACATACACATGAGTGCAGTCTTGCAGGGCAGAATCCAGTTTGTCCTGAGTCTGAGGCATTCGTGGAGCCACATACTTGATCTTACGCATGCAATCTTTGAGACAGGTTACATAAGCGGAACGGTCAGCGGATGAAAATTCAGGCAAAGGTTTTGGGTCAACAATGTCGCCGGGGAGACGAAGCGTTTTCCCGTACAACATTTCAGCCGCTGTGCATTGCTGATCCTGTCTGTGTAAATTTCGGATGCTAAGTAGTACTACTGGAAGTCTATCAGTCCAATCGTGACTGCAATTAAGGCAGCGCAATGCAACCTTGAGGTCTCTGTGGACTCTCTCAATAAGTCCATTTGACTGCGGATGATACGCTGTAGTTGATGTATTTGCACACCCTAAAGCGGTGCTAAGCTCACTCCAGAATTTGGAGGTGAATTGTGATCCCCGGTCATGTGTGACACTTAAGGGAACCCCAAATCTAGAGATCCAGTTTGACAAGAAAGCGCGCGCTACAGTCTCAGTTTGGGTATCAGGAAGAGGGACAGCCTCAACCCAACGTGTGAACCTATCGATGATGGTCAACAAATAAGAATGCCCGCGCGATAAAGGCAAAGGACTCACCAAATCTAGGTGTACAGAGTCGAACTTGTGACCTGTGAATGCACAACTCTGCAGCGCTGCACGATTATGTTTCACCACCTTACTACTCTGACACGCATGGCAATTTTGCACAATTTGCTTGACCTCCTTACGCATCGCTGGCCAGACGAAACGATCAGAAATCAAACGCACTCTACGGTTAATACCTGGATGAGAGAGGGAATGGTAGTGGAGGACAGCTACTCTGCGGAGCGTCGCAGGAAGATACAAACGAGAAAGTCGCTCGGCATCACGGTACACGCCGTCAACCAAGGTTAGTTTCGGAGAGGAAGTGTTAGAAGGTTTGAGAAGGTCCTGAAGTTCAGGATCCTCCTTCTGCGCGTTTGCAATGTTGCCGAAAGTGATTTCACCACCGGTTTGGACAGTGTTGATTCTGGAAAGACAATCAGCGACAGTATTGTCCAACCCTTTTATGAAACGGATGTCAGTGGTAAACTGACTTATAAACGACAAGTGTCGAGCTTCCCTAGGGGAATGTCTTTCAGAAGGCATTTTGATCGCTGAGGTCAGAGGTTTGTGATCTGTGTAGATCACAAACTCCCTCGCCTCTAGAGCATAGCGGAAGTGTCTCACAGACAAGTAGATAGCAAGAAGTTCCCTACCGAACGCGCTATAAGCACGCTCAGTGGGCGACAGCTTTTTGGAAAAGAAAGCAAGAGGAGAGATATTAGTACCTACTTGTTGTTGCAACACAGCACCTACGGCGGTACTGGATGCGTCAACAACGAGACTAAAATCAGCATTAGCAATAGGGTAGGATAATTCAGTCGCGGAAGCTAACTTGTGTTTGATTGTCTCAAAAGCTTTGCGCGCTTCTTCTGTCCATTTTACCTCAATAGATTTGCCTTTTCGTTTCGGTTCGAGGAGGTCAGACAAGGGCGCTAAAGTTTGAGCACAGTTGCGTATGAAACGATGGTAGAAGTTAACAGAACCTAGGAACCTTCTTAGTTCCTTCTGGGTCTGTGGAAGAGGAAAGTTTTTGATCACTTCTACTTTGGAAGGCAAAGGTTTTAGACCTAGGCTAGAAATTTCATGACCTAAGTAAATCAGTGATGACTTTCCGAACTCACATTTCTCAGGATTTACGAGGAGTCCATTGTCGGACAGTCTTTGAAAAACGACCCTAAGATGGTCTTTGTGCAACTCTGGGGTTGTGGATGCCACTAGGATGTCGTCTAGATAGACATAGGCGAAAGTGAGATCAGAGAAAATTTCAGCCATGTGCCTTTGGAACGTCTGAGGAGCGTTCCTCAAGCCATATGGCATCTTGAGGAATTCAAAGAGACCAAACGGGGTGATTACCGCGGTCTTAGGAATCGCAGACTCATCCAAGGGGATTTGATGGAAGGCAGACTGCAGGTCTATCTTAGATAAAATTTGTGCTCCCTCTAAATTTGCACTGAAATCATGAAGGTAGGGAATAGGGTATCGATCAGGTAAAGTAACGGCGTTCAACCTGCGGAAATCCCCGCATGGTCTGAATTCACCGTTAGCCTTGGGTACTAGCAAAAGAGGACTAGCCCAAGGACTTTTGGAGGTGCGGATGATGCCATTCTCTTGCATGCGCGCAAACTCTTTCTTGGCTAACGCCAATCGATCAGGCGGCAATCGCCTAGCACGGGAGAAAACTGGCGGACCTTGCGTCTCTATGAAGTGCTTTGTGCATGTTTGCATGTTATTAGAAGCTAAGTTAGGGTTTGTTAATGCTGGGAAATTTTTAAGTTCTTGTTCAAACATGCACTCCTCCTTGAAAGCAATCGAGAAGAAATGCAAGACATTTGCTCTAGTTATGCTACCAGCGGGAATTGAGATCTGTGTCTCCTCGTCCCTAATTCTACGGTTTTTAACCCTTTCGGTACGATAATTTAAATGGTTCGGGTAAAAACTTCCAGGGGAAAAAGTTGTCATTACCCTGAATTGTCAATAAAATTGTCCTAGTGTGGGTGCTTTTAGCTTAAGCAAGTGCCTACTTCTTCATTTTAAGTTTAAAAATATTTGAAACTATGAAGCTCTATGCTTGGCGACAGAAATTTTTTATGTTGATCATTAAGTTTTGTACTTACGAAGAAATGATTTATAATTTCTTGCCCGAATTTATCAAAAATAAATAAAGTTCAGTAGACTTGTTCAAGTTGAATGGAAAGGGTATTGAATGTGTTGCATGGACCATGTAGCATGAACTTACGCGTACCTTTGCTTCAGGGTCCTGTGGTAATTACAGGGCCCTATGGTATTTACGCGCGCAGGCTTCTGAAAAAACTAGTTTAATGAATGTTTTTAATTTTCCTAAGATTGTTATTTACTCGAAAATATTCCCTCACTAGTTAAATTACTTTAAAACTAGGTTAGATCCCTAAACTGGAAGCACTAGCCAACTTGGCACTGGAGTAGCCGTCAGTACCGAAAGGGTTAACATCTACAATAATCCCATACTTCTCTAGGAAATCCGCGCCAATGATAGGCTCTTGGACTTCCGCGATTAAGAAGGTGAAAAGGAAAGATCGCCTCAATCCCAGACTGCACTCTAATACTCTTTCACCGTAACACGGAATTGGCGTGCCGTTCGCGGCGCGTAATGTCGCCAACAATGGGTTGTTTTTGTCTTTTGCCGTGGCTGGGATAATTGACACGCTTGAGCCAGTGTCGATGAGAAATCGATATTTGGTAACGGGATCGAGAATAGTAAGGAGGCGAGTAGTCTGGGAATGAGGCAACGCAGTACTCGCTACTGTGCGTTGCTGTTAGCGTTTCCCGAAGTCATTTCGGTATAACGCGGACAGTATCTAGAGGCACATTTGCGAGCTTGGTCACCAAATTTCTGGTGATACCAGCATAAATTGCTACCGGCATCACGAGAGCGCGACCGAAAGCGACGGTCTTGATTTGACCTATCATAAGATCTACCTCTATCAGAGCGTTGAGGAGGAGGAAATGGATGATAGTTGGAAGGATAGTCATAAGGATAGTCGTAGGCATTTTGGTGGCTTTGGAATCTCCCTGGGCCTTGCTGAATGTGAGCTACACTTTGACCTATTTGAAAATTTTGGAGAGCTTGCTTTATTTCAGCGATGTCCTGCTGCATCTTATCTATTGTGGCTGAGGATTGATTTTGCGCCGTATTTGACGGGCTAAAATTTGTAGCTGCTACATTCAGGGAAGCAACTTGTGGTTCTCGTGACAAATTAATATTTCGCATCACCGTCTCTGCGGACTCCGCTAATTTTTCTAACGTTTGCTCGGGCCCTGCTAACGATAGAAATGGACGCACATTCGGGGGAAGCTTAGTCATGAAAACTTCCTTCAGAAATCCCTCAGCTACGGCAACACCCGTAGCGAGTTTCCGCAGTTCTTTCACTAGCGAAGTGGGAGAGAAAGAGACAGAGACAGATGGAATTGCTGAGGCGTCTACAAGACTTCGGAATTTGTCCGCATCGGACATCTGAAGCCTTGCCAAAATTTTGCCTTTCAAGATTCCGTAAGGATTGAGAGCTGGAGGGTTTTCTAATATTTGGTTTGAGTCATTCAATAGTTTTGTGGGCGCGGCGGAAACAAGAGCATAGAATTTGTCTATGTCATTTATTATTTTATGATACCTAAACACGGCTTCACACTGTTGAAACCAGGTGTGAGCGTCCTCCGGAATAAAGGGCGGGGGCCTAATGGGTTTTGAGGGGGCTCGATCTTCATTATCTGATTCAGTCATGCTAGCGATCACTTTTGGGGATGCACAATTAATGATATCAGTGCCTAAGACTTGGGATTAAGTGGCAATGGTTTGCGTTAATTCTTTACCTACTCAATCATTCAGGTTAAGTTGAAACAGAAGGAAGGAAATATGAAATTGGAAACGAAAAAAAATTTTCTGCGGTATGCGGCAATTTTGCGTAGGCACAAAAATAAAGCAGGTGAGAAAAATTATTTTCCTACCTACTCAATCAATCAATAACGTTGAAGAAAACGGAGGGAAAATGGAGAATGGAAACGCGAATTTTACGGTAGTCAGAATGAACGTAAGCACGGAAATAGAAAAAAATATTTTTCCTACCTACTGTGGCACATGAAACAAACAAACAAGGACAGGATAGCGCTGAAAAAAAATATTTTGTTAGAGCTGCTCAGAGAACAATTAGCACGGTCAAAATCCACAGGAATCTCCCAAACTACTACGACATGGGAAAATTTATCACTACAATGATACGCCAACATTATCCTCTCACAATCTCTCAAACACTTCGAGTTGAGTTTTTATTTTTACGAGTTCCCGGCCGATGCACCAGTGTCGGGTTTTCGTGACCGTTGGGGTAGTTTGAACTTAAATGTTAGTTCTTGACGGCCAAAAACTCGAACAACTCTCGATAGTGTTGTGGGAAATTACAAGAGGGATAACGAAAAACGGATTTGGACTCAGCTTATTTCAGGTGGTTTTTATTTGAAGAGAAACCAGGAGGACTTCGATGAGCTTGACTGGAAATCCCAGTGAGGTCCGGAGTGCCGGTGGTGAGCTTCGGTGAGCGCTGGCGTCGCTCCGGCCGGTGGATGAGAATTTTGAGTGTATCGAGTTCAGAATATTCAATTTACTGTGGGCAATTTTTACACAAGCACAACAATCGGTGCGTAGCTATTTGTGTGGGCAAAGCATGCTTAATTTTTGGAGCAGGTGAGTTTGATCAAGGTGCCGAGCCGGATGGCGATGAGGACTCTTGGTTTGAATAGTACTTAAGATCCAGGCACGCGGAATTCAGCGAATGCAAAGCTAATTCAATGGTGCCCATACTTTTAGGCAGTTGAGAATTAAGGCCCGTAATTAGAGAATATATCCGGCTAAAGGCCCCAGAGCATAGCCAAATCCAATCCAAGTAGAAAAACCAAAAGCGGCCCAGGGAGAATGTTGTAAGTGGTGTGTGTGATGACGTTGAGGTCGAGAAAAATGCTGTGAGCGGGCTAGTCAACCGCCAAAGTAAGAGTGCTCTATTTGAAACAGAGACGCGCATTGCGCAGTATTGCCACCAGAGGGCTTCTCTCTCGAAAAATGTAAATTGTTATTTTATCGTCTCATGTATTTACACAAAAACTTCAATGATTACGAATTAGAAGTAGAAAATAATTAATAATAAATTAGAGTAAGATTTTTAATGCTACTAATTAATTTATTTAAGTACGAATGGCAAATTTCTAATTTTTACGCTTATGTAGCGGTATGCTACAACTGTAAATATAAATACTAAAACGTTCGTCTGATCTTCTTGTTCGAGTCCTAAGCCTTCGCGACGGATTCGAGCAAGCTAAGGAGCGTGACGACAGAAGTCGGCCACCTTAGATTGAAAAACCACATCAGAACTCAACTCCTTATTTGCCACCTCTATGCACCAAGAAAGGCTGAGGGCATGGAAGCAGCTCCCACCAATCATAAATGAATTAAACCCTTCATTGATTCCTTTACCATCTTCGCTCTCACGCAGCCAACAAGTAATCACCTCAAGACTAAGACTCGGAGTCTGTAAACTGACTCATGGGCACTATTTAACTGGTTCCCCGCCTCCTTCCTGTCAAAAATGCAACTGCAAACTTACCTTGAGTCACCTACTGATAGATTGCCCTCTGTATATATTATGGGGTGGATAGCCCTACACTAGAGCACAGCATAGGTTCCACATAGACACAACATAGTTATAGTACTGAACAAAATAGACAATGCAATGACACAGCAAGGTAGGTAAATAGTTCACTCACCTCTTGGATACCTTAACTTTATACTCAATTGGCGGTACTGTGGCTCGTGAGATTAGAGCGGAGATAGACGGGAAATGTATAGAATAGAGTAGAATAGAATTAGTACATTAGTTTAGAACTTAAGAAGTTAGATACCAACCACAGTAGGTAATTATATACACACTCGGTCAACATGTACTTGTTGTTGAACCCGAGGCCAATAGCAGACTGACTTGCGAGTGTTGCTCTCTCGAGCGTTGCCAACTTATGGTCTCTCTAACTAGAACTTACACTACTCGCTATATTACAGTATCAAAATCATCGTCTGACCCTGATTACTGAGTGCAATACAAGATCTGCTTCTGTGACAATGAACACCATCCTTGCTGCTGATTTCCCAACCAAACTGGTGATGGACTTCCTGAGAAAGTCGGAGTTCCTGCATCTCATCTGAGAAATAACTGGAGAGCAGAGTGGGGGCGCCATTTCCCAAGAAGGAGACGTGCCTCATCCCTAACAAAGTAACAAAGTAAGTAGATTGAAAAAAGCCGTGAACGCGAACGCACCTTCTTCTCGTGTGCTCCGCGGGACTCGGCATTCTGCCCTTGCTACCAGGGACTTCTTGGGTCCTTGACAGCCGGCTACAGTGAAGTGTGTTCGCCTGAACATTGTTTTCGAAGATCTTCAGGTGAGACTCCCGCTAATGACGCTCCGCTAGTCCTTAATTATCTTAAATTTCAGCGCTACCGGCCCAAGATGGGTTCCCGGTAAATTTGCGTGCCGTAGGGCCCGTTAATTCGGGGAGTTGAGTCCACTTGTTAAGGTGGCTGCGCACAAAGTTTTCATTTGCACCTTCTTGATCACTCCATTAGAAAAGCTCTGTAAAAAAACGGAGTGCGAAATTTTGAACACTCGCACAAGCACCAAATTAAACTCAATCTTTCTTCCTAAAAACTGGGTAAAAGAAGGGTAGTTTTGAGTGTCATGGTTCTGACCACGACGTATGAGAAAACGATAATTCAAAGGATGATAATCTATTTGCTTAAATCGATTTAATCAGCTCTGAGGCATGTTAAGATTGGTGGATATGGTTCAACTTAGATAGTTATTAACATCCAATCCTAAACGTTTTTTCGATAGTGTTTTTCGAAATTGCAAGAGAGGGATAATAAAGACACTTCATGGGAAAACTCAGCTTGGATATTTTATTGAAGGAAACCGTGATGACCGATGGCGTGCTTGACTTCGAACGATCTTCTCTTAGATGGGAAACTCCGTGCAGGCGAGGTCCGGCGAGCGATGACGTTGGCCAGGTGTAAGTGAGTGTGTTTGTGGAGGTTCACAGTGTGTTTAATTTTAGCGACTGACAGAATATCAATTCCACCCGTGACGCGTGGATGAGTCACTATTTATGGGTTCAGACTTTAGAACAATTCCACGATGTGAAAAGCAAATTGTCGTGGTTGAGCGGGTAGATTAGTTAGCCATTTGTTGTAATATACTAGGCTCTACTAGCTCCGAACCAAGTGATTGCAATGTGATACATGACCAAAGGTCAGACCGTCTCACGTCACAGATAGGCAATTTACGTGGTGTAACACGATGGTTTAGTGAGAGATAATATGCCACGTGAATTTACAACTTGTAAAGCTCAGGCCCAGGGAATGTGTGTTGTGGCGTTTGGTGCCGTCGAGGATCTGCAATAATCGAAGACGCTGAATGAGAAGGTTCTCGAAGAGGCATCAAGGAAAAATTCCACAACTGACAATCCCTAGACTGCAATGGTAAATTTCCCATCACGGAGAAAACCCTGAACTTCTTCCATAGATTTAACTCAAAGCTATTAATTTCTTTACAGGCTCAGGAAGAAAATAGAAAGGTTACTAGCTGGCAATGGCTGTTCCTTTATGCTTGAATTACAGTATAAGCATGACCGTACAAGACTTGTGATTTTTAGAGCAGTAATAATCTGTAATTCAATTTTGTGGAATTATGGAAAATACATGTGATTTAAGCACCATGATTCGTGGAATATCAATGAGATACGAAACAGCTAAAAAATGCAAGAATATGAATGAATAAATTTCGTACTCTATAACATATCTATATCCGTACGAGAATTAAAAGGCAGTCCTAAATTCATCCATATGTCAATCATACTGAAAAACACTTGTGCTGCCTTCGCAGCAATTTAGGAAATTTCTATTTTCAAACAGCGGTAGAAAATTTGTGCCTTCGAATATCGAGGGAACCAGTCCGCACGTTCACTCGTTTTCCGGAAACGCTCTCTTCCGGTACATTAGGTATTTAAACTCTGCGAGCTGAGTAGAGGCCGCCAGTTGTGTTGAAGTAGTGTGTAGACTCCAGAGAAGGAAATGTAAGTAAAGAGTGCTAAATATTAAGTGCATTGGGTCCTTATAGATGTCTGTTTTGTGTCTCCTACTAGACAGTGAATTCTTAGGTCCTAGAAAAGCTAAAAGATTTCAGGGGAGGTTAGAATGTGTGCTGTCACAGTTTTTCGGTTTGTGCTTTTACAATTCTAGATACTGATTCTTCATTCGCGGTGCCAATATGATGTAATGCTGTGTTTACCTATTTGTACCTGGCTCAAATTGTCTAGTGGTATTGCCCTGTGTTGGACAGGGTTGTGAGACTTTCTTGCAAACACTCAGTCATGTTTGATTATATTGTTGAGCCTGATTTGTTCTGTGCTTGTCAGTGCTACTTAATTTATTTGCTGGAATTCACAGCTGGATTCATTGTGCTCAGTTGTTGATTTTATCTAAGCACATTGCATTATATAGATCCTTGTTATCATTCACGATTAATGTTAGTGGATTTAAACTCTGGTATTTGGACTCTAGAATTGTGTAATTCCTCACTCAAGTTGCTATTTTACCAGTCTGTAGAGTGTGGTGGTTTTTGCCTATTTTTATTTGTGTGATTTTTACCAGTCTGTAGAGTGTGGTGGTTTTTGCCTATTTTTATTTGTGTGATTTTTACCAGTCTGTAGAGTGTGGTGGTTTTTGCCTATTTTTATTCGTGTGATTTTTACTGTGCTGCGGATATTTTATATTGCCTAGGTTGATGACGTGTTCATGCCTGTTAGGTAACTATTTACTTGTTCAGAGGTGTCTAAGTGTGCCCCTTGTTCACTTATTAACCACCTTTGTAGATGGGTGTGTTTTAACTATGCCCAGGTGGTACTATAGATTGATAGACTTTTGTGACTAGTCATGTGAGTCAGAAACAACTCAAGTTGTCAGGCACTGTTTACGTAGGAATAGCTGTGTAACTTTAGTTCAGCGTCTACCGGGTTGGACATGCATTTTTATATGGGAATAGCCGTGTAACTTTAATTCAGCATCTACCTGGTTGGACATTAGTGTGTAGAGCCTACTGCCTGACCTTAGTATTTAATGAGGGCCTCATTAGGTTGACTGGTTATATCTGATTGTGCCATTGGGATGCTCGTATGAAAATTGTACTAAGTCTCGCCAATGATTTGAGTGTTGAATGAGCCGCTGAAGTATTACCCGTGTTCTCTGAATCAGATTTTCTTGTGCCAGTGATGCAGTTCTGCCCCAATTTTTGCGTCCTTATTTTCTGGTTTGCCCTCTGAATCACTTTTAGATATGCAATCTCTAAAAACTGTATATTTTTTGTATTACTTTTGTGCTAACTAGACCTTTCTATTTCAGGAAAATTTATGTACAAATAAATGGCTGCTTAAGACAAGTTTTGCATCATCCGTGGACTTTTCTGAACCTTCCCCTCGTCGATAGAAATTGTTGAGGCAGTCACAATAAATTTTCAACAACATCTCTGCAATGTCTCAAATGGCCAAAAGAAGCTCAAAGAAAACCCTTAAACTAGCTGAAGTTGAAGCCGTAAAGACCTATGACGATCTTTATGAAGCCCTGTCCAGGGAGAGTCCAGGAGAGGATGAGACGTCGGCCATCTTATCCTTCATAGCTGAACTTAAGGTCAAGCGCGATCAGTTCATCACTTCAAGCAGAGCCTTTGAAGGTTCCTTGGAACGAGCAGGACATAAGCAGCGGTACCATGAGCAATTTTTGAAGAGACGTGTGATGCTGGAAGGCTGCTTTGGTCGCATCGCGACGCTCAACAAACAGATGGAGAGGCTTGGAGGGGACATGGTTTCCAACCTTGATCCCAAAGACCTGTCTTCTCTGCGTAGTGAGAGAATGAGTAAACTTACCTCCGTAAGAAGAGAAAAAGTTGGACCTTTTTCCACACCACTGTCGGTAGCCTCTGAGGTTTCTACTATCTCAGAAGGAGAGGATGAAGAATATCAAGAGCAGGAAAGCAACCTAGATGATCTGGCAGGGCTGATGGAACACGCTTCCGTGAGCTCTCGCAGGTCGATTCTAGAGCCTAGAGTAGAGGCAAACCATCGACTGAGAGCTCCTAGGCAGGGAAGCACTCTAGATGCAGCTTCTGTTCACCTTATCCGGGCCGAGCTGTTGAAGACCCCTGCCAACCCCTTCAAAGGAGACATCGGATTGTACCATTGCTGGGAATCTGATCTGAAGAATCGACTGCAGGGACTAGCTTTGGGCCCCATCGAAGAGCTACAAGTTTTGGCGGCCAATACCGCGGGTAAACCCAAGGAGTACGTTCAGAGAACTATGAGGTCAGTCATCGGAAACAATGCAGAGGCAGTGTTGCAGGTGGTATGGAACACCCTTCGTGAGCGTTATGGTTCGGACTGGTTGCTAGCAGAACACACGGCAGACCAACTTCGGAACTTCCCAAACATCCCTCCTGGGGATCTTACCGCTCTCCAGGATTTCTTAGATTCTACGAGTACCGCACTTACCAACGCAGCAAGATCGGACGAGCTGGAGGAGTTTTGCACTACCAGAGGCATGAGGCTCTTGGCACTCAAACTCCCGCCAGATCTGCAACGCAGATGGCATAGGAAAGCATCTGACCTACGAGCCAAGAGTGGGCAGCGCCCAACGTTCTCCTTCTTCAACCGGTTCCTAAGAGACGAAGAAAGAGCGATGAGGGATCCATTTTTCAACCCAGCACTGTCAGGCGGAAGACCCAAGCCCGTTCGGGTCCTGCACACAAGCGCTGACCAGAATACCAAGAAAGAGTCTAGTGAAGGTGATCAGTCCATGGTGGCCTACAACAAACCTGAGTCAAGATATGAGGCGCAAGGACCTCACAACAAAAAACCTCCGGAAACGGACCATAGAATCAACAAATGTATTTTCCACAAGGTCGACGCCCATGGAACCTGGGAGTGCCGGTCCTTTGGAAGACTACCCATCGACCAGAAGAAGAAGCTCATCACCGAGGCGAAGGTATGCTTCCGATGCCTCGGTCCCCATTACATCAGGAACTGCGACAAACAAGTGAAGTGTTCTCACTGTCAAGGCTCACACTTGACGGTCATGCACCGGGCAAGCACTAAACCGGTGGCCCCTGGTGAGGTCGCCACCTGCACCAGAACGGGATGCCTCGGTCTCGAGTCCAGGGAATTTTCCAAGACGCTGTTAGTAGATGTCACCTCGACGTCCACCCAGAGAAAAGTGCGTTGTTACGCCATCATTGACGAGCAAAGCTCAAGATGCTTTGCGGACCCCTCTCTGATAGAACAGCTCGATCTTAAGGCCACTCCCTGGAAGTACGCCCTCAGAACACTGAGTGGTCTGTCGTCTGAGGTGGAAGGACACGCCATCACCGGGCTCAAGATAAGGGGTGTGGGTGAGAACCGATGGCATCAGCTACCCACTACATGGACCAACGAAAATATCCCGGACACGACTGACGAAGTAGCCACTCCCGACGTTGTGAAGAAGCTCAGCCACGTTGCGCACCTGGTCAAGCACTTCAATGAGCAGGATCCTTTGGCTCGGCCACTGATACTCATCGGAAGAGATGCCGTGTCGCTCATGGCATCTAGACACTATGGAGTACGAGGTCCTCTTGCCTGCAAGACCGCCCTGGGCTGGGCACTGTTGGGACCATTGAACGGAGGAGCGAGAACCCAGCAGACCACTGCCCTGCGGACGTCATTCGTGAACCACGAGGATCATCACTTCTCGATCAAGATACGTGGGCCCAACCCTGGGAGGCAGACGCTCGACGTCTTTGAGGAGCGAGTTGACGACGAGCTCCAGGGTCTGAGTGTGTTAGACAATAAATTTGTAAGTATTTTGAGAGCTGGTATCGAAGTGAAAGACGATAGGATTTGTGCGCCCCTACCCTTTACTAGAGATCCACCAAATTTGTGTAATAATTACGTGTCTGTATTGGGAAGAACGAACACGACGTTGGGAAAACTGCGTCGAGATCCCTCAAGTGCTACACTAAGTCTCGAGAAAATGCAATCGTACATTGACAATGATCACGTTGAGGAAGTAGTCGCAGGGGAACTTCCTGAGAAAGGCGTGGGATGGTACTTGCCTATCTTCCCGGTAAGGCAAGCCCAAGAAGGGAAAGTTAGGTTGGTGTTCGATGGTTCAGCAAAGCACAAGGGACACTGCCTTAATGATGAGTTGTTGACGGGCCCCGATTTGAACAACAGCCTTCGGGGAATATTGCAGAGATTCCGACTCCACCAGGTAGCCTTTACAATTGATATAAAAAATATGTTCCACAATTTTCGAGTCAAGACTGAAGACAGGGACTATCTGCGTTTCTTTTGGTTCAAAGATAATCGGGTTACTAACGAGATTGTCCCCTACAGAGCTAAGGTCCATGTCTTCGGGTTGCGGAGCTCTCCGGCCGTCGCTGCGTTCGCCCTTCGCCATATCGCCGACCTGGGCGATGCATCCGGACGCCCGAGCCGGGCCACTGACTTTCTCCGTCATGCGACGTACGTTGATGATGGGTCTGCTAGTTTGGACTCCCCAGACGAGGCCAGGGAGCTGCTTGGCGAGGTGCGGTCTCTGTTGCACAAGTATGGGTTGAACATTCACAAAGTTGCCACGTCTGACACTCGGGTAACGGTGGGTCTGCCAGACGAGGAACTAGCCGCACCAAAGACTGTCACTTGGGACGGATCCGTTATCCAACGAACATTGGGGATCCATTGGAACGTCTCCGAAGATCTGTTAATATTCAAGGTCAATATCCCGGACAGACCCTTCACTAGGAGGGGTGTGCTGTCTACTGTGAACTCCTTCTTTGACCCCCTCGGACTAGCTGCGCCTCTTATTTTGGGTGGCAGACTTCTACAAAGAAAGGCGCTGTCTGATAGCACTGCCGAAACTAACCAAAGCTCCACTCTGTGGGACGAACCTCTACCTAAGAAACTGGAAGAGCATTGGGAATCGTGGAAAGACGGACTGAGAAGATCAAAGGAAATACGCCTCAGTCGGTGCGTGAAGCCGCGCGACTTTGGGGAGGTTTCACGGCACTCGCTTCACGTTTTTTGTGACGCCTCTCAGGAGGCCATTGGCTATGCGATTTATTTGCGGCTGACCAGTACCCGAGAGCAGAAACATTCCACCTTGATCAACGCCAGTTCGAGGGTGGCACCTAGGGCAGCTACCACCATACCACGGTTGGAACTGTGCGCCGCAGTCGAAGCAGTACTGGCAGCAAGAGAGACCCTCAACGACCTCAAGGTGAATGTGCAAGAAGTCAGATACTACACGGACAGTCAAATTGTTCTTGGATACCTGAAAAATGAGGACAAACGCTTCACCAGATATGTGACCCGGAGAATAGAGTTGATTAATAAGCATTGCTCTCCGACTCAGTGGTACTTCGTAGACACGAAAGAGAACCCCGCAGACATGGCTACTCGTCCCACGGATGTAGAGCAGCTCGTACACAGCCATTGGTTCACCGGCCCTGCCTGGATATTAGAAGATTGCGTCGTCGACGCTCAGCCCCCCTTTGAGGAAGCGCAACTAACAGAATCGTTGCCGGAGACCAAAGCCTTCACGACCTTGACCGGTTCGCCACCTCCATTTCGTACGGTGATGGACCGACTGAGTAGGTGGACCAGGCTTCTCGGGGTTACCCGCACCGTGCACAACCTGGCACATAAGTGGCTGATGCGAGCGAGATCTAACCTCAACACTTCTTCGGAACCGACACTACGTATACTTCAGAACGACCCGGAAGCTGAAATGTACCTCGTTAAGGCCGTCCAACAAGAATCTTACAGCGAAATACTACCCAAGACGGGGAAACCAGGTCCAATACAGCTACCGGAAGGACATCAACTGGCACCACTGGCCCCCTTTGTGGATGAAGAGGGTCTGATCCGTGTAGGAGGCCGCCTAAAGCACAGTGACTTACCAGTGGATCAAAAACACCCTTTGATCCTACCCAGGAACCATCCCTTCACTCAGATAATTATAAGACGGGCACACCAGCTGGTGGCTCACCAGGGCCGTCTCCTCACCCTTGGTAAGGTGCGATCTCTGGGCTTCTTCATCCCGCAAGGTAGAAAGCAAATAGAACGACTCCTGAAGAGCTGTGTGATTTGTAGGAGGCTGAGAGCTCCCTTTGAGCAACAGATGATGGCCGACCTCCCGGAAGATCGTCTCATCCCCACCCCACCTTTCACCCGGGTGGGTTTAGATGTCTTCGGGCCGTTCACTGTACATGACGGACAGAGCACCCGAATCACAAAGGCCACGAAGAAAATGTATGGCCTACTGGTGACCTGCCTTGTGTCCAGGGCAGTTCACGTTGAACCTCTCTGTGGGATGGATACTCCTTCCTTTATGAACGCATTGCGTAGATTCATCTCTGTACGAGGCACCCCCCAGCTGATAAGAAGCGATCGAGGCACCAACTTTACAGGTGCGGTGTCTCAATCTTGCGATTTGAACAAAGTATCAAAGGACATGGAGACTAGGGGATGCGAGTGGAAATTTAATCTCCCTGGAGCGAGTCATCATGGAGGTGTGTGGGAGAGAAAAATTGGAGCGATCAGAAAGGTACTCGACCTGACCTTGGGGAGGTCAGGAAAGGTGACACTCAACCGTGATGATATGCACACCCTCCTGATAGAAGCCGCGGCCATTGTAAATTCTACGCCCCTGTACGCCCCTTCCGAAGACCCCAATGATGTGTTCCCTATCAGTCCCTCCACTTTGCTAACCATGAGGGACGCCTCTCGCACACAGTCGTCAGACTCGTTCACAGATCGCGACCTCCTCGCTTATGGTCCACGAAGATGGCGGCGAGTGCAGCTGTTGGCGGACCAATTCTGGCAACTATGGAGACAATTCTACCTTCAAGAAATCAGTCGTCGCAGAAAATGGACGACACCAAGGCGTCCCTTGTCCCAGGGGGACATCGTACTGGTACGAGACTCGCAGTCTCCAAGATGTCAGTGGCCCCTGGCTCGGGTAGAGTCGGTGCATCGCTCGGGATCGGACGGACGCAGGCGTGGGGCGACGCTGCGGCGGACGGACAATTCCGGAGGTACCAAAAGTTGTGAGCGATCGATTAAAGATATTGTAGTAATCTTACCTAGCACTGTTGAGAGAGAGGAGTGTGCTGCCTTCGCAGCAATTTAGGAAATTTCTATTTTCAAACAGCGGTAGAAAATTTGTGCCTTCGAATATCGAGGGAACCAGTCCGCACGTTCACTCGTTTTCCGGAAACGCTCTCTTCCGGTACATTAGGTATTTAAACTCTGCGAGCTGAGTAGAGGCCGCCAGTTGTGTTGAAGTAGTGTGTAGACTCCAGAGAAGGAAATGTAAGTAAAGAGTGCTAAATATTAAGTGCATTGGGTCCTTATAGATGTCTGTTTTGTGTCTCCTACTAGACAGTGAATTCTTAGGTCCTAGAAAAGCTAAAAGATTTCAG
This sequence comes from Morinoia aosen, assembly GCA_030386875.1. NCBI lineage: Eukaryota > Metazoa > Arthropoda > Malacostraca > Amphipoda > Talitridae > Morinoia > Morinoia aosen. The sequence goes on along the minus strand of CM059570.1, from coordinate 68,057,983 downwards.
GGGAGGTTAGAATGTGTGCTGTCACAGTTTTTCGGTTTGTGCTTTTACAATTCTAGATACTGATTCTTCATTCGCGGTGCCAATATGATGTAATGCTGTGTTTACCTATTTGTACCTGGCTCAAATTGTCTAGTGGTATTGCCCTGTGTTGGACAGGGTTGTGAGACTTTCTTGCAAACACTCAGTCATGTTTGATTATATTGTTGAGCCTGATTTGTTCTGTGCTTGTCAGTGCTACTTAATTTATTTGCTGGAATTCACAGCTGGATTCATTGTGCTCAGTTGTTGATTTTATCTAAGCACATTGCATTATATAGATCCTTGTTATCATTCACGATTAATGTTAGTGGATTTAAACTCTGGTATTTGGACTCTAGAATTGTGTAATTCCTCACTCAAGTTGCTATTTTACCAGTCTGTAGAGTGTGGTGGTTTTTGCCTATTTTTATTTGTGTGATTTTTACCAGTCTGTAGAGTGTGGTGGTTTTTGCCTATTTTTATTTGTGTGATTTTTACCAGTCTGTAGAGTGTGGTGGTTTTTGCCTATTTTTATTCGTGTGATTTTTACTGTGCTGCGGATATTTTATATTGCCTAGGTTGATGACGTGTTCATGCCTGTTAGGTAACTATTTACTTGTTCAGAGGTGTCTAAGTGTGCCCCCTTGTTCACTTATTAACCACCTTTGTAGATGGGTGTGTTTTAACTATGCCCAGGTGGTACTATAGATTGATAGACTTTTGTGACTAGTCATGTGAGTCAGAAACAACTCAAGTTGTCAGGCACTGTTTACGTAGGAATAGCTGTGTAACTTTAGTTCAGCGTCTACCGGGTTGGACATGCATTTTTATATGGGAATAGCCGTGTAACTTTAATTCAGCATCTACCTGGTTGGACATTAGTGTGTAGAGCCTACTGCCTGACCTTAGTATTTAATGAGGGCCTCATTAGGTTGACTGGTTATATCTGATTGTGCCATTGGGATGCTCGTATGAAAATTGTACTAAGTCTCGCCAATGATTTGAGTGTTGAATGAGCCGCTGAAGTATTACCCGTGTTCTCTGAATCAGATTTTCTTGTGCCAGTGATGCAGTTCTGCCCCAATTTTTGCGTCCTTATTTTCTGGTTTGCCCTCTGAATCACTTTTAGATATGCAATCTCTAAAAACTGTATATTTTTTGTATTACTTTTGTGCTAACTAGACCTTTCTATTTCAGGAAAATTTATGTACAAATAAATGGCTGCTTAAGATAAGTTTTGCATCATCCGTGGACTTTTCTGAACCTTCCCCTCGTCGATAGAAATTGTTGAGGCAGTCACAACACTGCAGGTATATCTTGTAGTAAAAAAGGATAATTTCTACCCCTAAATAAAGTGCAAATCTTGAACATAAAAAATGACATGACACGGCAATTTGCGTTCGGCCACCTTTCCGCGAAAGACGCCGGCAAATCTGCCGTGCGCTCTCACGCAGTATTTGATGAGCAAGTTTCAATATCATAATGACAACTGCAAGTATATCTTCTTGCAATAAGGAGAAAGACGTGGTTAAACATCTATACTATACTCTTGACACAAGAAATGAACATGACACGCAAATTTTACGCTACGTCATGTTGAGATAGCACTTGGAATGAGCCATGCTATTTTACGACTTCTACGACTATTTACATGTTTATATATACATCACGACACTGACCAGATCCTTATACTTAAACACAATGCACACTAAGAAATGAACACGATATATTTTACCAGATTTTCTCTATTTGAACACTTAATTTTTTTCACTTACAAGAACGCTGTAACGCACAAGCTGAAGACGCACGAGAGAGTGACGCTCAAACAAAGCGTCCCCACGCGGTGTTGCCATTTTCAAAGGCTTCAAACTCGAAAATGTCGACCGTTATTTTATATCTCATGCATTTACTCAAAAACTTCAAGGATTACTAATTATAAGTAGAAAATTATTAATAATAATTTAGAGTAAGATTTTTAATGTCAATAACTATGCTATTTAAGTGCGAATGAGAATTTTTATAATTTTACACTTTGTAGCTAATGCTACATTACCCCCCAAGGCGCAGACCGAAAGGTCCACCTGCTGCAATCATTTGTAGCGGGAAGGAGTTCGAATTACGCGACCGTGCCGGGTTTGGCGGTCGGAAAATGTTACCGAGCGGGGAAGCTTCACCAAACGGGTCTGCAAATTCAGATCAGCACGAGTTCTTGGTACAGGAGTTACTGCAGCGGTTTCGTCTGGTCCCTCCAGACTTGTCGCTGTTTCACTAAGAGAGCTAGAATTAGAGTCTACGATAGGATTTGGGATTGGGTTTGAAGATACAGGCACAAGGAAAGGATTACACTCAAGTTGACTAGGCAACAATGCAGCCAACTGAGGAAACTGAGGTGGACGATAAGATCGAGTCTCCGTGGAAAGGAAGTTCTGTGGGGAGAATGAAGAGTTAGAAATCACACTATTATCGGAGGTATACGCTACCTTTAATCGATCTATGCTCACAGGGTCGGGTGAACCAGATCTTTCAAGGACGAAATACTTTGGCGTCCGTTTTAATACTTTGAATGGGCCATCATACGGGCGTGTGACAGTTGGTTTTATGCTATCATTACGGACGTACACATGTGTGCACTGTTGCAAGGCAGGATCAAGTTTGTCTTTTGTCTGAGGCATTCGTGGAGCAACATACTTGATCTGCCGCATGCAATCCTTGAGACAGGTTACATATGCGGAACGGTCAACAGATGAAAATTCAGGCAACGGTTTTGGGTCAACAATGTCGCCCGGGAGACGAAGCGTCTTTCCATACAACATTTCTGCTGCTGTGAACTGCTGGTCCTGCCGATACAAATTCCTAATGCTTAATAGTACTACTGGAAGTCTGTCAGTCCAATCGTGACTGCAATTAAGGCAACGCAACGCACTCTTTAAATCTCTGTGGACTCTCTCAATAAGTCCATTCGACTGCGGATGATACGCGGTAGTACTGGTGTTTGCACAACCTAAAGCGGCGCTAAGCTCACTCCAGAATTTGGAGGTAAATTGTGATCCCCGGTCATGCGTGACACTTAAGGGAAGCCCAAATCTGGAAATCCAATTACTCATGAAAGCGCGAGCTACAGTCTCAGTTTGGGTATCAGGAAGAGGCACGGCCTCAACCCATCTAGAGAACCTATCAATTATGGTTAACAAATAAGAATAACCGCGCGACAAAGGCAACGGACCCCCCAAATCTAAGTGTACGGAGTCGAATTTGTGTCCAGCAAATGCACAACTCTGTAGCGCTGCACGATTATGTTTCACAACTTTGCTACTCTGACATGCATGGCAGTTTTGCACAATTTGTTTGACCTCCTTACGCATCGCTGGCCAGACGAAACGATCGGAAATCAAACGCAATGTACGATTAATACTAATGGAATTTAGGTTAAGTAAGACGGGACACTTGGAGTTTGTATAATCAGTACACACAGCAGGACACAAGTTCACATCACGAAGGGTAGTGGTGGAGTAGGCTCCAGCCAAGCCCGAGAACCATGAGCTCAGTTCCACAAGAACCATGAGCTCAGTTCTCAACGCAGAGTACTGTCTAAACACATTCTAACACAAGAGCACTGCAACATTATCAGTATTATACACATATACATTCAAGGTGCTACAATAAAGGTTTCAACACTCCTTCTCACATTGAATGTGTGTCAGATGAGGCCATTCCTAACTTCGTTCTCAGTCTAGAGAACTTTTCTATGGGCAGGTTTTTGGTAAATATGTCGGCGAGCATTTGGTCGGTAGGGCAATACACTACGTCTATGTCTTTGTTACTCACAAGATCCCGTACATAGTGAAACTTAATATCGATGTGCTTGCTATTTGGGATTGTTAGCAAGACAGATGGCTGACTGGTTGTCTTCGTTTATAACCATTGGTTCCATAGTACCAAAATTTAGATCACTGAGTAAGTGCTTCAACCAGACAGCCTCTTGAGCCGCACCGGCAAGAGCAACGTATTCGGCTTCAGCCGTTGAGAGGGCTACACAAGTTTGTTTGTTAGATCTCCACGTAATTACCGAATTACTGAGGGTGAAACAGTAACCAGAGGCAGACTTGCGGTCATTTTTATCACCAGCCCAGTCAGCATCTGAATAACCAATGCAAGTATCAGAACATTTGCTATACAAGAGACCTAGTTTAGAGGTGCCTCTCAGGTACCTGAATATTCTCTTAACACACATCCAATGCTGTTCAAGAGGTTTGGAGCTGTATTTAGCAACATTATTCACTGCAAATGCAATGTCAGGTCGAGTTCTGGTTGATAAATACAAAAGGCTACCTACAGCACTTTGATAAGTGGCAGGGTCAAATTCGACATCATTTGGGGAACATATCGGATTGACATTTACGTCAGCGGGAGTTGCAACAGGTTTACAATTATCAAAGCCAAATTTTGACAACAAAGCCTCAGTGTACGCAGTTTGATTTAAGACAACATTGTTTTTAGGTTGTACAACACTTACACCTAGGAAGTAACTCAGCACACCAAGATCTTTCATTTGGTATTGGGAAGAAAGACTCATCTTTATTTGATTTATTTCGTCACCAGACTCAGAAGCAATTATTAGATCGTCTACATACACCGCCACAATACACAGTTTCTTCTCTTGAACACGAGTGTATATACAAGCATCACTCTTAGGTTGTACAAAACCCAATTTCTTCAAATAGCTATCTAGTGTAGTATTCCAACACTTAGGAGCTTGTTTTAGTCCGTAGAGCGATTTTTGTAGTTTACACACAAGATTTTCTTTGCCTTTGACAATAAAACCGTCAGGTTGAACCAGGTAAAGTTCTTCCATCAGTTCTCCATTAAGAAAGGCTGTTGCAACGTCCATGTGATGGACTTGCATGTTGCATTTGGTAGCCAAAGCTAGTACTGTCCTTACAGACTCAAATCGAACCACGGGACTGAAGGTCTCGTCGTAGTCAATGCCATATTTTTGTGAGTAGCCCTGAGTCACAAGGCGAGCTTTGTACGAGCAAATGCTCCCGTTGGGTTCGGTTTTTCTTTTAAAGATCCACTTTGATTTGATAGGTCTTTTGTCATTAGGACACTCTACAAGAGACCATACTTTGTTTTGATTTATAGACTCCATCACATTCTCCATAGCTGTTTCCCATAGTTTTGCTTCTGGTCCACTGAGTGCTTCTTGAACACAAGATGGTATATCAAGCTCATTTTTCATTAAATACACCCATTCACCAAACCTATCAGGAGCCCGTCGATACCTGGCTGATTGTCTAGGCTCCACTCCCTCTATCCCAGCATCTGACTGTCTACGCTCCACCCCTCCCTCAGAGTCTTCTGGTTCTGGATCCTGAGGAAGAAGAGTAAAATTACCATCATTTACTTCTGAAGGCTCCTTCTCAATTGGCATCTGCTGAGATTCATTGAACATAACGTCTCTACTCAAAAATATCCTTCTGCTGCTTATGTCATACAGACGATATCCCTTGGATCCACTTCCATATCCTACAAGAACACACGGTTTAGATTTTGGATCAAGTTTTTCCCTCTCATCTTTGGGGACATGAGCGTACGCACTGCAGCCAACGGTTTTGAGGTGCTGTACATTGGGCTTGTGTCCATTAAGGGCCTGATAAGGGGTCATATCATTCAATGCACTAGCAGGGCTCCTATTTTTGACATACACGGCAGTTGATATAGCTTCACCCCAGAATGATTTTGGTAACTTTGAACCAGACAGCATAGCTCTGACAGAGTCAAGAAGAGTTCTATTCATTCTTTCAGCAACTCCATTTTGTTCAGGCGTCTTAGGCACAGTTTTTTCATGGATAATTCCTTCCCTTTTTAGGAATTGTTCAAAGTCATTAGAGATGTATTCCCCACCGTTATCGGAGCGCAGGATTTTAATTTTGTGATCATAGTGATTTTCTACCAAAGATTTGAACTCCTGAAACACTTTAAAAACATCACTCTTATGTTTGATAATGTACACCCAAGTATACCTGGAGTGGTCGTCTATGAAGGTTACAAAGTACCTTCCACTCCCAAGTGATATGGGATTAAGCTTGCCACACACATCACTGTGGATAAGTTCTAAGGGTTGGCGTTCCCTTTTGTGATTTGTTTTGGGGAACAGAAGCCTATGATTTTTACTATCACAACAGTTTTCACAAAAAATGTTATCTCCACTCACAGAACAATCAAAACCTTTAACAAGATTCTTAGTGGCTAATTTCTTAAGATTATTGAATCCTAGATGACAGAATCGCTTATGCCACAGAATTTCATCAGAGGAAACGTTCATACATTTAGCAGCTGAATTAAGGGTGCAATTAAGTTTATACAATTTTCCTACTTTACTGCCTAAGGCAATCAATTTGTTGTCTTTATTTACAATCTTACATGAGCTTTCGTCAAAGCAAACTAAGTTTCCACTTTCTGTAATCTGAGGCCCAGATAGTAAATTGTAGGCTAAACCAGGTACATATAAAACATTCTTAACAACACAGGTATCTACAAGACCTTTAGGCAACAACACCATAACTTCAACATCACCTACACCAACACCTTGCAAGTTTCTACCATCACCAACTTAAATGTTAATTGGACTAGATAGCTCATTCATACAATAAAAATCATTCCTATTATTACACATGTGTGCTGTTGCACCGGAATCAATTACCCAACAGTTATTGATATTTATCACAGACAATGCACTGATATAATTGGTTTTACCTGCTACAAAATTTTTCTGGTCTTCTGTGTGGTTCCCATCTTCTTTCTTCAACTTTTCTTGATAGATCCAGCACTTGGCGCGTAGGTGTCCCCTTTTTCCACATTCGAAACATCTTGAGTTTTTCAATTTGGAGGTCAAAGGGATTTTTCACTGAAGTCTGAAGCACTTTGGTTTTTCAGTTTTGCTTCTTCATTCAGAAGACTCTCTGTTACAATGTCCCATGACGGTAGTTTTTCATGAGCTTCCAGTGCAGTCACGAGTGTGGAGAAGTGGTCGGGAAGTGACGACAGCAAGATTATTACACGACTTTCTTCATCAACAGCGTCATCAATCACACTCAAGGACTCAAATATTTCGACAAATGCTTTGAGATGAGTTTGTAAGTCTTGGTCTTCTTTTAGTTTCATGTTGTAGGCTCCACTAACCGTCTACTACCGCTCCACTAACCGATGTGCTAACCGTCTGCTAACGTTAGAACGCGATAAAATTTTGGATGTGTGCAACCAGTCAGAGAGTAAAAGGGGTAATTTTAATTATAATTTTAATGATAAATTGTGTGTAGACCTTTCAGGTGGCGAAGTTATGTTTGAAAGTGCATACGAAGCAGCTAATACTGGCAGTAAAATACCTCAGAGCGTAAACTGCGAGGATAACGTAAGATTTTCAGTGGAGAAAAATACAACCAGACCTGTTACCGCTTTTGATGGGTACTTACATCTTCTCCAAATGACCAGTTCCCAAACTATTCACGAAATAAATAACACGCTGTCTCTTACAGCTGCATTTCTCAATAAAGCTTTGAGACAAAATTGTCCCCCAAGCCCAGCGTCGATTTCTTCCACTGTATCAAATATTCAAGTGATTACAGAACAGCTTTTTGCTTTAAATTATCGTATCAGCGCTCATGATTTTACGCCAGTGGTAGCTGCGAGTAACCATCCTTATGCGAAATCCCCTTTAGACACTTTTCTCGTTGGAGACAATAGTCTCACAAAAATCAACAGAGATGACATTGATAGTGCATGCAGGATTCAGACCATAACTTCGGAACGTCTAAATGATCTCTATGATGAGATTGAACGCGCACCTCCTTTCAGGAACTATATAATTAGTTTCAAAGGTTTGAGCCTCTCGTCCCAAAATCTCACAAAATTAAAAAATTTGATCAGGACAAAGAATCTTCTTTCTCGTATTTATGTGGTGAGTGCCTGCAGTGGGCAGCAATTGTACATGGCATCGAGCCTGTGCAGAAAAATTGGTCTTAAACTGATTCCGCTGCGAGCAAATGTAAAAACCGGTCCTGTTGATGAAGCTTACAACAATGTCCGCACTTGGCCCGTTACGCGAGAAGACACGCATCATTTTCTTCAACAAATTGCTCTAAAATCACCTTTGAGACTAACCTCACATTTTATCTCCTGTGTCAGAAACTCCCACGATCTGAATGAAGAAATTGAATACTCTAATGATTATTCAAAACAGCAAAATGAGTTGAATGATTGTTCTAAGTTGACCGCCTATCCACGTGAAACCTCCAGCAGCATAAACCGATGTTTGCCTTCATATAACAAACCCTCTCCTCCCCTCTCCTCCCGATGTTTGCCCTCATATAACAAGCCCTCTCCTGCATCCGCCACAAACAACTGCGGAGTGCCTACAAAAAATAGGTTTTCATTGCTATCCAATGCTGATGAAGAGGATGAAAAGCCCCTCTCAGACACGAGTATAAATCAACATCCAATCACATACTTGGAAGCAGTAAAATCAATAGGAAGAGAGAAATCGCTGCAAAATTGCAGTCGACAATCGATGGAAAATCCACTACCCAACGGTATGCACAATCATCACCAGAAAAATATAATTGACACGAGCATTTCTCAGTTCTCTGCAAATCCCCATACGAGAAATCACCACAGAACAGGAATTCAGAGCCAGAAAAACGTAAATTCCCCGCACCTCTCAGAACCTCTTAATGATGAAAAAAGTGCGAAAAAAACGTCTCCAGCCCCATTTGTGAACGCATGAATTCCACAATGGAGGAATTGAAGCGATCATGGAACATAAAACTGATTCCCACCAAAGCCGATGGACACTGCCTCCTCCACGCAGTAGCTCATCTACTTACAAAACAACCAGCATCAAAATGGAATTACAATTCCCTAAAGGCTGCAATCAAAACAGAGAGTAAAGCAAACTACATCACATATGCTAAGTTTTTTGACAAGAACAGTGGCGACATGCAAAACCTCATAGATAATTACATTGACGAAAAACATTTTGACCAAGCTGCTGTAGACCTTATACCACTAATCATTTCAAATGTGACAGGCCAAAAACTTCTCGTCCTGGATGAAAAAGATCATTGTGTTTTGAAAATATCAGTCGTTCCCATTTCAGAGTTATCAAATAATAACCCTCCACTACTGCTCCATCGTAAAAACGATCACTACAGTGCTCTTGTCACACAAGGCAAAAATCAGACCGGGGTTACCTCATCTTGACAGAGTGCCGCTGCCCAGCCAAATAGTAGACTTTCTTACATAGCAGATGCTGGGCCAAACACCCTGGGCAACTTAGACAAAATCGATAAATCCCCTGAACGATCCCATCGAGATAGTAACCTCGCTACCTTTGAAAAGAGTGCTAATATAGGTAAAATCAAAATTAAGCATGTAAATGCTCGAAGCCTGAATGGTAAATTGGATGAAATCAGAGTAATGTTGGTCACTGAAAAAATTTACATTTTGTGTGTCTCAGAAACATGGTTTGATTCACGAACCCAAAGTTCATTTTTTAACATTCCTGATTACGTGTTGTACCGCTACGATGGCGCTAAAACCAGCCGAGGTAGTGGATCTTGTATTTTTGTGAAAGAAATGTACTCAACATCTTCACTACTAGTGAATAAAGTTTGCGAAGGCATTGAAATGGTTTGGTTAGAAGTGCAAATAAATAAACACAAATCAATAATCATTGGCAGCCTTTACCGGCACCCATCGTCTCCCCTAAATCGAACACTAGATTTCATTGAGGAAACCTTCAAAGAAATCCTTCAGGCAAAAAGATCATTCTTTGCTTTCGGAGATTTCAATGTTGACCTAACGGACAAAAACAATCAGCTAAGCAAACTATTGTATAAACTAAGCTTATCACAAATGGTCAAAGAACCGACTCGCATCACTAAAATCTCTGCAACTCTCCTCGATCTAGCAATCACAAATAATCCCACCGCAATACTTAGTACAGTAATATCACCTTCTATTTCCGATCACCACTCTATGGAATGTGAAATTAATATTGCGAAGGAAAGACAAAAATACCGCTTAATGACCTATCGCTCGAAAAGGCACTATTCAGCAGAACTATTTCAAGAAAAACTACTCGATAGGTCTACCGAATTCCAGAAAATGATGCAATCTGACGATGTTGATATACAAGTTTCAATTTTCAACGAGAACTTCACAGCAGCTCTCGACGAATGTGCACCTTACGTCACCAAAAAAACCAAGCCAAAACGAACTGTTTGGATCACTGACGAAGTTAAAGAGATGAGCAGAATAAAGAAAGCTAACTTGCGAGAGTACAAAAACAATAGATCAAACAGTACCTTATACAAGAGATATAAAGAACATGAAAAAATTCTTCGAAAGAAAATCACTGAAGCGAAACAAACTCACTTCCACCAGGCACTGATAACGGCTAAAAATAACCCGAAGCGAACTTGGGAAATCATTAGTGAGGTAACCCCATATAAAAATTTAGATCGCATAAGTAATTTTGAAAATCCCTTGGCAACAGCCACGGATTTCAACACATTCTTTTCAAAAGTAGGGGCTCAAGTTTTCAGTGAGGTGTGTACCAATCCAGATGAAACGACAATTGAAAATTCATGCCCCACTGCACCCTCGAGGACTGATGTCAAGTGGAGACCACGCCCTGTCGATTTACCAGAGTTACGAAACATCTTATACTCACTAAAAAACACAAAGGCAGTTGGACATGATGGTATTAGTCTTCAATATATCAAAGACAGTTTCCCTGTTACAGCACCATGGATTCGTCTGATAATTAATACATCAATAGTAACCAATACGTTTCCAAACCAATGGAAACACTCCATTATTAGACCGTTGCACAAAAGTGGTGACCTAAATACAGCATCAAACTACAGGCCCATCAGTCTTTTGCCTGTCATGTCCAAACTACTGGAGAAAGTGGTGACAAATCAACTGTCATTTCACCTGGACGAGTCAAATTTACTCCACCAAAATCAATATGCCTATAAAAGAAATACTAGCACTCAAGACGCTCTGCTCAATATATCTGAAAAAATATACAGTGACATCGATCAAAAGAATGTAACACTCTTGCTACTACTCGATCTCTCTAAGGCGTTCGATAGCGTCCAACATGAAAGACTTCTACGTAAAATACTGAACTTGGGAATAGACACTCAATGGTTTGAAAGTTACTTGTCAAATCGATCTCATGCAGTCCGCATAGAAAACAAATTGTCCCCATTCATTCAAAACAATTTAGGTGTTCCCCAAGGATCCATTCTTGGTCCGCTACTGTTTTCTATTTTCATTAATGATTTCCCTCCAATGCCTTCTAACACACGGATCTCTATGTATGCAGATGATGTTCAAATTGCAATAAAAAGTTCTGTATCGGAAATACCACAGACGCAAATTAAAGCCGAAACTTTAATGACTAGCCTGAAATCATGGTACGACCGAAATGGTCTCAAATTAAATGCTAATAAAACACAATGCATCATTTTTGGATCCAAATATGCAATTAAAAAAACTTCAGATCTTACTCTTGCAGTTGGAAATGATAAAATTAATGCATCAGAAAAAGTTAAAAATCTAGATATCTGGTTCGATAGGAATTTGTCCTTCAAATCTCACGTTGAGACTACTTGCAACAAAATCTACGGAACTTTAATGTTTTTTCATCGAATAAAAAGTATGCTAGACGAAAAATCCAGATTATTAGCCATTCAATCCCTTGTGTTATCGCGCATTGACTACTGCAGCCTAGTATGGGGAGACTTACCTCAATATCTTCAAAGGCACTTACATAAATGCATGAATTTTGCAGCCAAGGTGGTATGCAACGGTAATTTCAAAAGACGTGATCACGTAACCCCTCTCCTCAATAAACTCGGCTGGATCCCTATCCAAGAAAGGCTCCTCATGCAGAAGGCCCAATACGTATTCTCCTCGTTATATCTTCCTCAGAGCAATGCTGAGATAGTGCGTTTCCATCCACCCACTGTAACCAATCAAAAACCGAACAGAAACAATAATGTCTTAGTCAACTATCGTTCATCTCACTTAGGGCAGAAGGCTCTGTCCATATCAGGCGCCTTACTGTGGAACAAACTTCCCCTGAGTATTAAAGTCCCTCAATGACCGAGAGAATTTAAAGCCAAAATAACTCGTCATCTTGTGTCTCAATAATAATCCTTAGTTACAGAACATACTGAATGAGTACTGACGAATCTCATTTACCTGGTATCTCCATTGCTGAACAATCTCCCTCGCTCATTGTGTTATAATTCAAGACATCAAACAACAGTTTTGAAGTATGCGTAGGTATTATGATTTGACCGCCTATACGTTGTCATTTGCAAACATGCTTACTTGTATATGAATGTACGTATATAGGTGTATGTGCGCATATGGGTGTGTATATATGCACGTACAACTGTGTGCACTAGAGTAGATGAACCAGTCGAAGGTGCATTTTATGTCATTCCTCTCCGTTTCTGTGCAAGCATCAAACTAGACCGTCATGGTACCTATGTGTGTGTGTGTTGATCAATTACAGACATTCTGCACCATATTACAAAGATAATGTATTTTTTCTAATATGAAATTGTAAAGCATCCATGTAAAAAAAAATAAATTCGTTGTGTGATCATCCATTTATACTGCAGTAATATACTTATTCGGCCTCTAGTTATATGCTTATAATAATGTGATACCTATGTTTGTTTATCAATTGACGACAATTTGCGCCATATTTCAAGGATAATGTGATTTTTTTTCTAATATGAAACCATTATAGGACATTAAGGTTTTCTTTCTTATTCACGTCCCACAATCGTTTTCATGTTTCTGACTTAAGTAGACTGTTTTGTGCCACTATTTTTAGTACGAAATTTTATAAAATTCATGCTATAATAAAAGATATTTTCTCCGTTTCCCTCGATTGGAATTCTGGTTTATACTGACTAGTTTACGCTGATATTTGCGCACATGCTTACTTGTGTAAATGTGTACGTGTCCACGCTATGCGTATGACACTCTGTAGAATGCGTATGTATTGCCTCGATGCATAGAAATGCATTTGCGTATGCTTACGAGTTAGGTGTAAATATGTGCGTGGGTATATGTGTGCATGTGTATGTGTAAATATTTACATGTATACGTGCATATATGTGTGTACTAGACTGACAACTAGCATTTTACTAGAGATAATGGTCTTTTTTTCAGTGCACTCTCAACTTGTAACATTACCTAACTCGTCATATCTTTAGTATTGTAAAGCATTCATGTAAAAACTATACATTTGTTGTGCGATCATCCATTTATATTTAAATAAAATGCTTGTTAACTAATGACCGTTATGTTAAAATTGTTGAATCAGAAATACAAAACCTGTAATCTTCTTGGTCCTCTTGCTTATATGTACACACGTGTGTGTCCATGTTAACGAAACCGGTGTTCTTCGTAACCTAGGCACACACATGGCCGTAAAACGCATGTATATATATGTGTGTGTGTGTGTGTGTATGTGTGTGAGTGTGTGTGGAATTTTCACTGTTCCCTTTACCACGTTTTACTGGCGGGAGACGTGGCTGGTAAAGTTTGTTTCAGAGTAACCCAGGCTTTACAGGATTTTGTTTGCGAGCCTGCACGTCTCTAACGTAACTCTAAACTAAATGAGTGCCATGTATCACTCTGTCCCGAGTGGGACGTGCTGTGGGCTGTGCGGGGAGGAGTTGGGGGATCGGCCCTCAAGTGTACAGACTGCGGAGTCTTTGTCCACTTGAGGTGTTCTGGTCTGCCAGTGTACCACCTGGTATGGTTGGAGACCTCCCGCAGCAAATTCAAGTGTGAGACGTGTGTCGTGAAAAAGTGCGGCGAGGAGTTTGCCGTCATGGCTTCTCGAATTGAGAGGCAGCTGAAAGCGGGGAATGCCGGATCTGGGACTCTCGCCCCATCCGTCGTCGTCGAGTGTCCTCCTGCTCCTCTGACACCGGGCCATGGATCTGGATCTGTGTCGGATGATTCGTTGATGGTGCCGGAAGGGGAGGTTTCGGCGGCGGTTTCTGTGCCTGAACCAGCTAAGGCGTTGTCGGCCACTGGGCTCTCTAAAGCTGGACCTAAAGTGTGTAGGCACTTCCTGAGGAGGGAGTGTAAGTATGGCAGAAGGGGGGAAGGTTGTGAGTTCTCCCACCCCAAGGTGTGTTATAAATTCGCGAAGTTTGGGGGAAAACTGAAGGAGGGATGCAGCAAAGGCCGGAAATGTGAGTACTTCCATCCACCCTTGTGTTGGAAAGCGGTGGAAGGTCTGAGTTGCACCAGGAAACAGTGCAAGTTCCTCCATCCGGCGGGAATAAAAGTCAGAGAAGCTGCCAACGCAGTGGGTAGTGAGGTGACTCCGAATGCTGTTGGCGCGCCTCCACCGGCGAGAATCTCTTTTAGAGAGGCTGTGAGCGGCCGCGGAGTTGAGGCTTTTGGAGTTCCTCCGCCTGCAGCGACTGTGCCGAGCCTTGGGTCGGACAGGACTAATCTTCTAAATTTGGAGAATGCGACTCCTTTTTTAGAGTTGCGGAGACAGGTGCAGGCAATCCAGGAGCTTTTGGAGAGAGTACTGAGTGGGCGAGACGAGCATCGTCCTTTGGTAACAGAGGCCCGAACCTGCACCTGCAAGCGAGTCTGGTAAGCAAGGAAACTCATTGCACTATAATGATGTGCAATGTGGAGGGCTTAAGCACCCGTCATAAGAAGTTCAAGGTCGGAATGCTCAGGGACAGAGCTCTTCTCGCGGGTGCTGTGTTGATTGCTTTGGTGGAAACCCATCTGAACGTGGACGTGCTTGACGCTGAGGTCTACATGGAGGGTTTCCAGCTATTTAGATCGGACCGACTCCCAGGCCGAAAGAAGGGCGGAGTTGCGGTGTTCGTAAGGGAGGATATAGCCGCTGAAGCTGTTGTCCTCACTGGCGGTTCTGATGGAGTGGTGGAGCACCTTTCGTTGTGGTTCGACAGTAGGAGGCTGGTCCTGGCGGTGATTTACAGACCTCCTACATGTGAATCGACAAACTTCGATACTGCGCTTGGCCATCTTGTTGGGAGGTTGGAGGAGCTGGGTACTCCCACCCCAACCATGGTGGTGTTGGGAGACTTCAACTTCCCTCGGATGTGCTGGTCCACTGGTAGGATGGAGGGAGGTGCCAATGATACCAGAACACAGGCGGCTGCTCTTTGGAGCTTTATGGAGGAGTTTGCCCTGGAGCAGTATGTCACTGTGCATACGCGGTTGGACAGTGTACTGGACCTATTCCTGACAAATGATGGGGACCTGGTGAGAGGACTAGCTGTCGAAGACACTATCCTGTCGGATCACCGGTTAATCCTGGCCACCGTTGACCTAGGCTCAAAGTCTCGTAGTGAGGAGCGCCAAAGTGAGCGGTGTGCGCTTGACTCTCTGAACTTCATGAGCGATCGTGTGGACTGGACTGGGTTGAGGAGACACCTGTTGGAGATACACTGGGAGGACCGGATAGATGCGGATGTGGCAGAGGAAGTGTATCAGCAGTTCTGTGGGGTGCTGGCTGACGTCTGCCCAAAGTACGTGCCGAGGAGAAGGAAGCCTAAAGGTAGATCTGTTCCTAGTGATCGCCGTACTTTGATGCGCAAGAGGAGACGGCTCCTAAAGCGACTATCAGAACCAGCCACTCCAGAGACAAAGCAGAGAATTGTTGCAATGGTGCGTGACCTCGAGGTATTGCTCCAGCGTTCGCATGAGGAGGAAGCTTTGAGGGAGGAGGATTTGGCCGTTAAGGCAATCCAAAGAAACCCTAAGTACTTCTATGCATTCGCCAAAAGGAGAACCCTGACAAGGTCTACGGTAGGACCGTTTCGCATCGGTGATAGTATTGTCAGTGCTCCAGACGAAAAGTGTGAGGTCTTGAGAAAGCAATATGAGTCCGTGTTTAGCGTACCGAGACTCCAGAGCCTGAGGTCACACTTGGATGAGCTGCTGCGAGGGATCCGTGAACCGGGACTGTTGGAGGACATCTGCTTTACGGAGGACGATTTGGTGGTCTCTATAAAAGAACTGTCCCCGACGTCGGCGCCGGGACCGGATGGAATCCCTGCCGTACTGCTGCGAAATTGCTGCGAGGAACTAAAGATGCCACTCTTTCGGCTGTGGAGGTCGTCGATGAGCGAAGGCAGCGTCCCGCAAGCACTGAAGCATGGTTTAGTGACGCCGATATTCAAGGGCGGAGAAAAGCACGCCCCAATGAATTATCGACCAGTAGTACTGACGTCACATGTTATTAAGGTCTTTGAGAGGGTGGTAGCCAGGAGATTGGTGCGTCTTTTGCAGAGTGCGGACCTCTTCAACGAGCATCAACATGGCTTCAGAAGAGGAAGGTCATGCCTCTCGCAGCTCCTAGAGCATCACCGCTTAATAACCGAAGAGCTGGGCAGTGGACGGGCAGTCGATGTGGTGTACTTGGACTTCGCCAAAGCCTTTGATAAGGTGGACCACGGTGTCCTACTGCGAAAGCTGCGGGCTTGCCACATTGGAGGAACGTTGCTGAGATGGTTGGCCAGTTTCTTGACAGATCGGAGGCAGATGGTGGCCGTGGATGGGTGCCTCTCGTCTGAGTCGGTGGTTGCAAGCGGGGTCCCGCAAGGCTCAGTGCTGGGCCCGCTACTGTTTTTGATCCACATCGCAGACATTGATCTAAACCTGCAACATGCGCGGGCGTCCTCTTTTGCTGATGACACCAGGATAATTAAGGAGGTGGCCAGCTTAGAGGATTGCGTCGACTTACAGGAGGATTTGGAGAGGATCTATGTCTGGGCGGAGGAAAATAACATGAAATTCAATGAGGCTAAATTTGAGCTCATTAGGTACGGCCGGCATCCAGACGAAGCATTCTCCTACACGACAGCGGGTAACCTCACGATTGAGAGAAAGCTTTCTCTTCGAGACTTGGGGGTTGTTGTGGAGGAGGGAGGAGGCTTCGGCGAGCACATCAGTGGTGTGGTGAAGAGATGCAGGCGGCAGATGGGGTGGGTGTGGAGGACCTTTAGGACCAGAGAGCCGACCCCAATGTTGACCCTGTACAGAGCGCTAATTCTCCCCCTGGCAGAGTATTGCTGCCAACTTTGGAGCCCAAGTGGGCGGGGAGATATAGTGCGGCTGGAGAGTATTCAGCGGTCCTTTACTGCCAGGATTGCAGGTGCTCGTCGACTGGATTATTGGAGTCGACTTGAGCATTATCGGATGTACTCCCTCCAACGGCGTAGGGAGAGGTATATAGTAATATATACATGGAAGATGCTGACGGGGCTTGTTCCGAACTTCACGGACGGCAAAATTGGGCTTCGGACGAAACAGCACATTCGGTTCGGTACATTGTGTGTGGTCCCGACCTTGAATAACAGAGCCCCAGCAAGTGTGAGGAGCAGGCATGAGCAGTCGTTTTCAGTCATGGGCCCAAAACTTTTTAACTGTCTTCCCCGCACCCTGAGAGAGCATGTCGGGTCGCTGGAGGCATTTAAGAGGGCACTGGATGAATTTTTGAGGACGGTTCCGGACAAGCCACCGCTGCCTCACTACTATCAGCCTGCTGCAGGCAACAGTTTGCTGCAGCAGCTCGCCCACCGAAGGGCGCAACAACTGTAGCGGCGCGACAGCGCTGTGAGGCGGCGCCTTCGGCGTGACCTGGACCAGAGCGTCCGAACTTCACCAAAGGACCAAAGGTGTGTATGGATATATACACACATGCATACGTATATGTACATATGTGTGTATGTGGGTATATATTTATAGATATTTTTCTTTTTTTATGCTTCCTCAAAATGACACTTGTGAACATTGACCGAAACAAGCGATTTCATATATTATTTCCTGGCGTCAAGAATTGCGAAGTCTTATGTCATGTATATGTAAACTGTCAAAAATGTTTTCACCCCACAATGAAAATGCATCGTCCATGAAATTGTGTTATCTCTTACAATTTTCATTACATGTATTATCAGATGTAGATTAAGCTAGATTAGGAGTTCATTGCCCTCAATCATTTCTTTTGACTAGTGACACGAGTTTTTCAATACTCGTGTGTGTGTATCATCTAAGTGTATTAATTTTAAGATATTTTAAAAACCAATGATGGTACTTTTGTACCATCTCTATTGGAAATAAACCATTTTTTTCTTCTTTTTTTTGATGTGTACATATATGTGTATATATTTACATGTATGTGTGCACATATGTGTGTACTAAACTGACAACTAGCATTTTACTAGAGATAATGGTCATTTTCTGTTCACTCTCAACTTGTAACATTACCTAACTCGTCATCTCTTTATTATTGTAAAGCATTCATGTACAAACTATACATTTGTTGTACGATCATCCATTTATATTTAAATAAAATGCTTATTAACTAACGACCGTTATGTTAAAATTGTTGAATTAGAAATACAAAACTTATAATCTTCTTGGTCCTCATGCTTATGCGTACATATATATATATATATCTGTATGTGTGTGTGTATGTATGTATATATATATGTACGTGTATATATATGTATATGGATTTGTATTTATATTTTTTTTCATGCTTCCTTAAAATGACACTTTTGAACATTTGCCGAAACAAGCGATTCATATATTATTTCCTGGCATCAATAATTGCGAAGTTTTATGTCATGTACATGTAAACTGTCAAAAGTTTTTTCACCCCACAATGAAAATGCATCGTCCATGAATTTGCGTTATCTCTTATAATTATCATTACATGTATTGTCAAATGTAGATTAAGCAAGATTAGGAGTACATTGCCCTCAATCATTTATTTCCGACTAGTGACACGAGTTTTTCAATACTCGTGTGTGTGTATCATCTAAGTGTATTAATTTTAAGATATTTAAAAACCAATGATTGTAATATTGTACAATCTCTATTGGAAATAAAGTTTTTTCTTTCTTTCTTTCTTTCTTTCTGTCACCGTGAACGCACGCTCCATGCCACCGGAGCTAAATTGTTTCAGAATGTGAGGGAAGGAAAACTCCACGAAGTACGAAATTAGAACTGAGTGTCCGTGAATGTGCCGTCTACCTAACTAAATGGTAAAAGTGAACTTTCTGGGTTTCGGTGATTCAATTATGATCATTTTAACAAGTAGATCAGAGCGGCGAGATGTGAAAACTCTGTGTTGCCCTCGCAGTGCCGGTGAGGAGCAGCGCGAACATGCTCACCCCTACCCCCTCCATCCCCCCTCCATCTCCGCTCCATCCCTCTTAACATGGAAGAACAAGTGCCGTTATCTCCAGAAACAAAATAGAAAGTGTGCTCTGTTAAACTCGCATCTTTGGAAAATAATGGTGACCATTTTTTTTTGTGAACTATTTTTTGTTACAATAGAGCATGAATGTTGAAAATTTCTAATGTACTCATTCAATTTTTGATTTAAAAAATTAGCTTACCTTATTATCATGTTCTTTTGATGGACAATTTTGGTTAACTATTGACGTTATATGTGAGAAGGAGAAAAAACTTCTTCTTTGAAGGAACTTTTAAATATAAAAATTAAATAAACTTGATCCAGCAACTTCGGAAATAATTTACCATGTTAAACATAGTAAGCCTGTGTTCACAGACAGAGCATAATTCCACAATGTGAAGTAAATTTGAACAATACGACGTTTCTCGAATAGTTCACCAGAGCAATCTTCTGATGGAAAAGTTGAAGTTCTTTTCTTTTTTTTTCTTTTCTCTTTTCTTCCCCAAGCAGGACAGCAAGCAACGCTGCTCTGCTCTGCCGACCGCCAGCATCCTGCCCCCTGCTCCCGCTCACACTCTGTCCTCCTCTGGCTTACACCCCAAGCACCCCCCCCCCCTTGCTTTCCTACTGGCAGTCTCTCTTTATCTACCTTTAAAAGGCGAGGTCTTCTACTTTAACCCAATGAACAAAATTTAATTTTTTTTCTTCCTCTCTATCAACGTCACAATGTATCAATATAGAACTCGTTCAACTACTCGGAAGGTTGCCCCATCTGAAAAAAACAACATCCTCCAGTACAGCTTCGTACGAAAAGCTCAGTAAAAAGCGCAAAGCACCAGCCATAAAGCGGAAAGGCAGACCTAATAAATCCGCCCCTGTAAATCCATCAGCTCAAGGTCCTCAAACACTCAAAACGAAAAATGCTTCTCGGACGTTCGTGAAGTCTGATATAAGCAAGTGTTTCTTAGCCCCTGAAGCATCACTAATGACTGCAAAATCTGAGTCATCTGACACGGGCGAAAATCTCTCAGGCGCTGCTTGTAATAATTCAGCTCCCAGTAATAATTCATCTTCTCAAGTTCTGAAACCTGCTACGGGCACACCCGGAGCGAGTTCAAGAAATTATGTACAAGCAGCACTCGACTCGCAACCCCACGCTTTGGACTGTGTCCGAGAAGACTCATCGTCCACAAAGCTGAGAATCTTTAGTAAAGAAGATACCGCGTCACTGGCGGAATCTGCCACAGCACTGCGAGCTCCTTCGTCTCGCCGAAACGGTTGCTTCATGGCGACGTCGCCCCTGCCCTGCGTCACTGAGACAGCTCAAAATCGTTCACCGCCGACGGAAACACCAACGTCATCGTTAGAACGCGATAAAATTTTGGAAAGTAAAAGGGGTAATTTTAATTATAATTTTAATGATAAATTGTGTGCAGACCTTTCAGGTGGCGAAGTTATGTTTGAAAATGCATACGAAGCAGCTAATACTGGCAGTAATTTACCTCAGAGCGTAAACTGCGAGGATAACGTAAGATTTTCATTGGAGAACAATACAAACGAACCTGTTACCGCTTTTGAGGGGTACTTACATCCTCTCCAAATGACCAGTTCCCAAACTATTCACGAAATAAATAACACGCTGTCTCTTACAGCTGCATTTCTCAATAAAGCTTTGAGACAAAATCGTCCCCCAAGCCCAGCGTCGATTTTTTCCACTGTATCAAATATTCAAATGATTACAGAACAGCCTTTTGCTTTAAATTATCTTATCAGCGCTCATGATTTTACGCCGGGGGTAGCTGCGAGTAACCATCCTTATGCGAAACCCCCTTTAGACACTTTTCTCGTTGGAGACAATAGTCTCACAAAAATCAACAGAGATGACATTGATAGTGCATGCAGAATTCAGACCATAACTTCGGAACGTCTCAATGATCTCTATGGTGAGATTGAACGCGCACCTCCTTTCAGGAACTATATAATTAGTTTCAAAGGTTTGAGCCTCTCGTCCCAAAATCTCACCAAGTTAAAAAACCTGATCATGACAAAGAATCTTCTTTCTCGTATTTATGTGGTGAGTGCCTGCAGTGGGCAGCAATTGTACATGGCATCGAGCCTGTGCAGAAAAATTGGTCTTAAACTGATTCCGCTGCGAGCAAATGTAAAAACCGTTACTGGTAATGAAGCTTACAACAACGTCCGCACTTGGCCTGTTACGCGAGAAGACACGCATCATTTTCTTCAACAAATTGCTCTAAGATCCCCTTTGAGACTAACTTCACATTTTATCTCCTGTGCCAGAAACTCCCATGACCTGAATGAAGAAATTGAATACTCCAATGATTATGAAAAACAGCAAAATGAGTTGAATGATTGTTCTAAGTTGACTGCCTTTCCACGTGAAACCTCCGGGAACATAAACCGATGTTTGCCTTCATATAAGAAACCCTCTCCCCCCCTCTCCTCCCGATGTTTGCCCTCATGTAACAAGCCCTCTCCTGCATCTGCCACAAACAATTGCGGAGTGCCTACAAAAAATAGGTTTTCATTGCTATCCAATGCTGATTCAGGGGATGAAAAGCCTCTCTTAGACACGAGTATAAATCAACATCCAATCACATACTCGGAAGCAGTGAAATCAACAGGAAGAGAGAAATCGCTGCAAAATTGCAGTCGACAATCGATGGAAAATCCACTACCCAACTGTGTTCACAATCATCGCCAGAAAAATGGAATTGACACGAGCATTTCTCAGTTCTATGCAAATCCCCATACAAGAAATCACCACAGCCCGCCCTTTCAGAGCCAGAAAAACATAAATTCCCCGCACCTCTCAGAACCTCTTAATGACGTAAAAAGTACGAAAAAAAACTTCTCCAGCCCCATTTGTGAACGCATGAATTCCACAATGGATGAATTGAAACGATCATGGAACATAAAACTGATTCCCACCAAAGCCGATGGACACTGCCTCCTCCATGCAGTAGCTCATCTACTTACAAAACAACCGGCATCAAGTTGGAATTACAATTCCCTAAAGGCTGCAATCAAAACAGAGAGTAAAGCAAACAACAGCACATACGCTAATTTTTTTCACAAGAACAGTGGAGACATGCAAAACCTCATAGATAATTACATTGACGACAAACATTTTGATCAAGCTGCTGTAGACCTTATACCACTAATCATTTCAAATGTGACACGCCAAAAACTTCTCGTCCTGGATGAACAAGATCATAGTGTTTTGAAAATATCAGTCAATCCCTTTTCAGAGTTATCAAATAATAACCCTCCACTACTGTTCCATCGTAAAAGCGATCACTACAGTGCTCTTGTCACACAAGGCAAAAATCAGACCGGGATCACCTCATCTTGACAGAGTGCCGCTGCCCAGCCAAATAGTAGACTTTCTTACATAGAAGCTGGGCCAAACACCCTGGGCAACTTAGACAAAATCGATAAATCCCCTGAACGATCCCATCGAAATAGTAACTTTGCTACCTTCAAAAAGAGTGCGAATATAGGTAAAATCAAAATTAAGCATGTAAATGCTCGAAGCCTGAATGGTAAATTGGATGAAATCAGAGTAATGTTGGTCACTGAAGAAATTGACATTTTGTGTGTCTCAGAAACATGGTTTGATTCACGAACCCAAAGTTCATTTTTTAACATTCCTGATTACGTGTTGTACCGCTACGATGGTGCTAAAACCAGCCGAGGTAGTGGATCTTGTATTTTTGTGAAAGAAATGTACTCAACATCGTCACTATTAACGAATAAAGTTTGCGAAGGCATTGAAATGGTTTGGCTAGAAGCGCAAATGAATAAACACAAATCAATCATCATTGGCAGCCTTTACCGGCACCCATCGTCTCCCCTAAATCTAACACTAGATTTCATTGAGGAAACCTTCAAAGAAATCCTTCAGGCAAAAAAATCATTCTTTGCTTTCGGAGATTTTAATGTTGACCTAACGGACAAAAACAATCAGCTAAGCAAACTATTGTATAAACTAAGCTTATCAAAAATGGTCAAAGAACCGACTTGCATCACTAAAGTCTCTGCAACTCTCCTCGATCTAGCAATCACAAATAATCCCACTGCAATACTTAGTACAGTAATATCACCCTCTATTTCCGATCACCACTCTATAGAATGTGAAATTAATATTGCAAAGGAAAGACAAAAATACCACTTAATGACCTATCGCTCGAAAAGGCACTATTCAGCAGAACTATTTCAAGAAAATCTTCTCGATAGGTCCACCGAATTCCAGAAAATGATGCAAACTGACGATGTTGACATTCAAGTGTCAATCTTCAACGAGAACTTCACAGCAGCTCTCGACGAATGTGCACCTTACGTTACCAAAAAAACCAAGCCAAAACGAACTGCTTGGATTACTGACGAAGTGAAAGATATGAGCAGAATAAAGAAAGCTAACTTGCGAGAGTACAAAAAAATAGATCAAACAGTGCCTTATACAAGAGATATACAGAACATGAGAAAATTTTCGAAAGAAAATCACTGAAGCGAAACAAACTCACTTCCACCAGGCACTGATAACGGCTAAAAATAACCCGAAACGAACTTGGGAAATCATTAGTGAGGTAGCCCCATATAAAAATCTAGATCGCAAAAGTAAATTTGAAAATCCCTTGGCAACAGCCACAGATTTCAACACATTCTTTTCAAAAGTAGGGGCTCAAGTTTTCAGTGAGGTGTGTACCAATCCAGATGAAACGACAATTGAAAATTCATGCCCCACTGCACCCTCGCGCGAGGACTGATGTCAAGTGGAGACCACGCCCTGTCGATTTACCGGAGTTACAAAATATCTTGTACTCACTAAAAAACACAAAGGCAATTGGACATGATGGTATCAGTCTTCAATATATCAAAGACAGTTTCCCTGTTACAGCACCATGGATTCGTCTGATAATAAATACATCAATAGCAACCAACATGTTTCCAAACCAATGGAAACACTCCATTATTAGACCGTTGCATAAAAGTGGTGACCTAAATACAGCATCAAACTACAGGCCCATCAGTCTTTTGCCTGTCATGTCAAAACTATTAGAGAAAGTGGTGACGAATCAACTGTCGTTTCACCTGGACGAGTCAAATCTACTCCACCAAAATCAATATGCCTATAGAAGAAATACTAGCACTCAAGACGCTCTGCTCAATATCTCTGAAAAAATATACAGTGACATCGATCAAAAGAATGTAACACTCTTGCTGCTACTCGACCTCTCTAAGGCGTTCGATAGCGTCGAACATGATAGACTTCTACGTAAAATACTGAACTTGGGAATAGACACGCAATGGTTTGAAAGTTACTTGTCAAATCGATCTCATGCAGTCCGCATAGAAAACAAATTGTCCCCATTCATTCAAAACAATTTTGGTGTTCCCCAAGGATCCATTCTTGGTCCGCTACTGTTTTCTATTTTCATTAATGATTTCCCTCCAATGCCTTCTAACACACGGATCTCGATGTATGCAGATGATGTTCAAATTGCAATAACAAGTTCTGTATCGGGAATACCACAGACGCAAATTAAAGCCGAAACTTTACTGACTAGCCTGAAATCATGGTACGACCGAAATGGTCTTAAATTAAATGCTAATAAAACACAATGCATTATTTTTGGATCCAAAAATGCAATTAAAAAAACTTCAGATCTTACTCTTGAAGTTGGAAATTATAAAATAAATGCATCAGAAAAAGTTAATAATCTAGGGATCTGGTTCGATAGAAATATGTCCTTCAAATCTCACGTTGAGACTACTTGCAACAAAATCTACGGAACTTTAATGTTTTTTCATCGTATAAAAAGTATGCTAGACGAAAAATCCAGATTATTAGCAATTCAATCCCTTGTGTTATCGCGCATTGACTACTGCAGCCTAGTATGGGGAGACTTACCTAAATACCTTCAAAGGGACTTACAAAAGTGCATGAATTTTGCAGCGAAGGTGGTATGCAACGGTAATTTCAAAAGAAGTGACCACGTAACCCCTCTCCTCAATAAACTCGGCTGGATTCCTATCCAAGAAAGGCTCCTCATGCAGAAGGCCCAATACGTATTCTCCTCGTTATATCTTCCTCAGAGCAATGCTGAGATAGTGTGTTTCCATCCACCCACTGTAACCAATCAAAAACCGAATAGAAACAATAATGTCTTAGTCAACTATCGTTCATCTCACTTAGGGCAGAAGGCTCTGTCCATATCAGGCGCTTTACTGTGGAACAAACTTCCCCTGAGTATTAAAGTCCCTCAAAGACCGAGAGAATTTAAAGCCAAAATAACTCGTCATCTAGTGTCTCAAGAATAATTCTTAGTTACAGAACACACAAAATAAGTACTGTCGAATCTCATTTGCCTGGTATCTCCATTGCTCAATAACCTCCCTCGCTTATTGTTTTATAATACAAGATATCACAAAACAGTTTTAGAGTATGCGTAGGTAGTGTGATTTGATCGCCTATACGCTACCGTTTGCAAACATGCTTACTTGAATATGGGTGTACGTATATAGGTGTATGTGGGCATATGGGTGTGCATATGTGCACGTACAACTGTGTGCACTAGAGTAGATAAACCAGTCGAAATGTGCATTTTTATGTCATTCCTCTCCATTTCTGTGCAAGCATCAAACTAGACCGTCATGGTACCTACGTGTGTGTGTGTGTGTTTATCAACTGCAGACATTCTGCACCATATTACAAAGATAATGTGATTTTCTTTCTAATATGAAATTGTAAAGCAACCATGTAAAAAAAGCAAGAAATTCGTTGTGTGATCACCCATTTATACTGCAGAATTACGCTTATAGTTATATGCTTATAATAATGTGATACTTATGTCTGTTTATCAATTGCCGACAATTTGCGCCATATTTCAAAGATAATGTTCTTTTTTTTTTCTTCTAATATGAAACCTTCATAGGACATTAATGTTTTCTTTCTTATTCACGTCCCACAATCGTTTTCATGTTTCAGACTTAGGTAGACTGTTTTGTGCCACTATTTGTAGTACGAAATTTTAAAAAATTCATGCGATAATAAAAGATATTTTCTCCGTTTCCCTCGATTGGAATTTCTGGTTTATACTGACTGGCTTACGCTGATATTCGCGCACATGCTTACTTGTAGATATCTGTACGTGTGCACGCTGTGCGTATGACACTAAATAGAATGCGTATGTATTGCCTCGATGCATAGAAATGCCTTTGTGTATCCTTACGAGTTTGGTGTAATTATGTGCGTGCATGTGTATATGTATATATTTGCGTGTATATGTGCACACATGTGTGTACTAGACTGACAACTAGCATTTTACTAGAGATAATGGTCTTTTTTCTGTTCACTCTCAACTTGTAACATTACCTAACTCGTCATCTCTTTATTATTGTAAAGCATTCATGTAAAAACTATACATTTGTTGTGCGATCATCCACTTTTTGTTTAAATAAAATGCTTATCAACTAATGACCGCTATGTTAAAATTGTTGGATTAGAAATACAAAACTTATTATCTTCTTCGTCCTCATGCTTATGTGTACGTGTATACATGTATATGTATGTGTGTATATGTACATGTATATATATGTATGAATATATATATATGTGTGTATATGTATACGGATGTATATTTATATATATATATATTTTTTTTTTCATGCTTCCTCAAAATGACACTTTTGAACATTGGCCGAAACAAGCGATTCATGTATTATTTCCTGGCATCAAGAATTGCGAAGTTTTATGTCATGTACATGTAAACTGTCAAAAGTGTTTCCACCTCACAATGAAAATGCATCGTCCATGAAATTGTGTTGTCTATTATAATTATCATTACATGTATTATCAAATGTAGATTAAGCAAGATTAGGAGTACATTGCCCTCAATCATTTATTTTCGACTAGTGACACGAGTTTTACAATACTCGTGTGTGTGTGTATCATCTAAGTGTATTAATTTTAAGAGATTTTAAAAACCAATGATGGTACTTTTGTACCATCTATATTGGAAATATACTGTTTTTTTCTTTTGTAGAATCTTTTGCGTAGTCTGAACTTGTTAGACCAAGTTTTCTTTTGGAATCTATCTTCAATTTTGTGCCACAGTTGCACAGGGTCAGTAGGATCACCCAGT
Source organism: Morinoia aosen (assembly GCA_030386875.1). NCBI lineage: Eukaryota > Metazoa > Arthropoda > Malacostraca > Amphipoda > Talitridae > Morinoia > Morinoia aosen. Next base: position 68,030,494 of record CM059570.1, on the reverse strand, counting down.
AAATACAGTTGACTCGTTTCTACACCAAGCACAATTGTTGCAAGTGCACTGTCACGTCTTTCTTCAAATTTTCTTCGAGCAGTCTCGTCCGTAGTCTGTGGCATGGTTTCCGTTCCTCGAACCAAGTTCCAGAGCTTTTCCTTCATTAAGAGCATCTTCATTTGCAGCTTCCACGTAGGATAGTTTTTATCATTAAGAGCCGTTAGGCAGTTCTTTGCACTTTCACTTACGGAGCCTGCCATGTTTCTTTCTCTTTCACCGTTTCTGTCTCACACAGCACTAGCAAATCACCAACGTCTGTTCTCGCTGTCCCGGGCTGTTTTTCGCTTCGGGACTTAGGATAACCTCACTTGATATTGCTTCATCGGAAGGTTTTCTGGGCCCATAACCTAATGGAATTTAGGTTAAGTAAGACGAGACACTTGGAGTTTGTATAATCAGTACACACAGCAGGACACAAGTTTACATCACGAAGGGTAGTGGTGGAGTAGGCTCCAGCCAAGCCCGAGAACCATGAGCTCAGTTCCACAAGAACCATGAGCTCAGTTCTCAACGCAGAGTACTGTCTAAACACATTCTAACACAAGAGCACTGCAACATTATCAGTATTATACACATATACATTCAAGGTGCTACAATAAAGGTTTCAACAAATACCAGGATGAGAAAGAGAATGATAGTGAAGAATAGCTACTCTGCGGAGAGTCGCAGGAAGATACAAACGAGAAAGTCGCTCAGCATCACGGTACACGCCGTCAACCAAGGTTAATTTCAAAGAGGTAGTGTTAGAAGGTTTGAGAAGATCCTGGAGTTCAGGATCCTCCTTCTGAGCATTACTAATATTACCGAAAGTGATTTCACCACTGTTTTGGACAGAATTAATTCTAGATAGACAGTCAGCAACAGTATTGTCGAGACCTTTAATGAATCTGATATCCGTGGTGAACTGACTAATGAAAGACAGATGTCGAGCTTCTCTTGGCGAGTGTCGCTCAGAAGGCATTTTGATCGCCGAGGTCAAGGGTTTGTGGTCTGTATAGATCACGAACTCCCTTGCCTCTAGAGCATAGCGAAAGTGTCTCACAGACAGATAGATAGCAAGGAGTTCCCTACCGAACGCGCTGTAAGCACGCTCAGTGGGCGATAGCTTTTTGGAAAAGAAAGCAAGAGGAGAGATATTAGTACCTACTTTTTGTTGCAAAACGGCACCTACGGCAGTACTGGAGGCATCAACCACCAAACTGAAGTCAGCATTGGCAATAGGGTAGGATAATTCAGTCGCGGTAGCTAGCTTGTGCTTAATCTCGTCAAAAGCTTTGCGCGCTGCATCCGTCCACTTGACATCGGTAGATTTACCTTTTCTCTTTGGTTCCAGCAAATCTGACAAGGGAGCTAAAGTTTGCGCGCAATTTCTGATGAATCTATGATAGAAATTAACAGAGCCTAGGAACCTTCTCAGTTCCTTCTGGGTCTGTGGAAGAGGAAAGTTTTTGATCACCTCTACTTTGGAAGGCAAAGGTTTTAGACCTAGGCTAGAGATTTCATGACCTAAGTATATCAGTGATGGCTTTCCGAGCTCACATTTGGCAGGATTTACCAGGAGTCCATTGTCGGACAATCTTTCAAACACGACCCTAAGATGGTCTTTATGTAGCTCCGGGGTTGCGGATGCCACCAAAATGTCGTCAAGATACACATAGGCAAAAGTGAGATCCGAGAAGATTTCAGACATGTGTCGTTGGAAAGTCTGAGGAGCATTCCTCAATTCGTACGGCATTTTGAGGAATTCAAAGAGACCAAACGGAGTGATTACCGCGGTCTTAGGTATCGCACTTTCCTCAAGTGGAATTTGATGGAAGGCGCTTTGTAGATCTATTTTTGAGAAAATTTGTGCTCCCTCTAAATTTGCACTAAAATCATGTAGGTAGGGATAGGGTAGCGGTCAGGTAGAGTAACGGCATTCAACCTGCGGAAATCCCCGCACGGTCTGAATTCACCGTTAGCCTTGGGTACTAGCAAGAGAGGGCTAGCCCAAGGGCTTTTGGAACTGCGGATGATGCCGCTGTCTAACATCCTAGCAAATTCTTTCTTGGCTAAAGCCAATCGATCAGGCGGTAAGCGTCTAGCTCTGGAGTAAACTGGCGGTCCAGTTGTTTCAATGAAGTGTTTTTTGCTCGTCTGCATATTTTTAGAAGCTAAGTTAGAGTTTGTTAATGCAGGGTATTCTGCGAGAACCTGCTCGAACATGCACTCTTTCTTGAAAGCGATAGAGAAGGAATGCAAGACATTAGCTCTAGTTATGTCACAAGTGGGAATTGAGATCTGTGTCTCCTCGTCCCTAATTTTACGGTTTTTAACATCTACAATTATCCCGTACTTTGCTAAGAAATCAGCACCGATAATCGGTTCGTTTACTTCCGCTATTAGGAAATTGAACGGGAAGTTTCGCCTCAATCCCAGACTGCACGTGAGTACTCTCTCCCCATAACAAGCTATTGGCGTGCCATTTGCGGCACGTAGTGTCGCCAACAAATTATTGTTTATATCTTTCGCCGTGGCTGGGATAATTGAAACACTGGAACCTGTGTCTATCAAAAATCGATATTTGGTAGTGGGATCGAATATGGTTAAGAGGCGAGTAGTCTGGGAGTTAGGCAACGCAGTACTCGCTACTATGCGTCGCTGTTGGCGTTTCCCGAAGTCATTTCGGTATAACGAGGACAGAATCGGGACCCGCACTTTCGTGCTTGGTCACCAAACTTGTGATGATGCCAACATAGGTTACTATTAGCATCGCGAGAGCGCGATCTAAAGTGGCGGTTTTTATTTGACCTATCATAAGATCTACCTCTATCGAAACGTTGAGGAGGAGGAGGATAGTCATAGGGATAGTCGTAGGCATGGTAACGTGAGACATTCCTTGGGCCTGGCTGGATATGAGCTACAGTATGACCTAACTGGCAATTCTGGACAGCTTGTTTCAGTTCTGCGATTTCGCGTTGCATTGTATCCATTGCCGCTGAGGATTGATTATTAGCAGTATTTGACGGGCTAAAATTCGCACCTGATGCGTTCAAGGAAGCTACCTGCGGTGCTGGTGACATGTTTAGATTGCGCATCAATGTCTCAGTGGCCTGAGCTAGGGTCTCGAGACTTTCGTTCGGACCGACCATCGACAAGAAAGGCCGCACCGCAGACGGCACTTTGTTCATGTACACTTCTTTCAGGAATCCCTCAGCTACGCCAACACCGGCTGCTAGTTTTCTAAGTTCCTTAACTAACGAAGTAGGAGAGAAAATGACAGAGACAGGTGGAATTGCCGAGGCATCCACAAGAGACCTAAACTTGTCCGCGTCGGACAATTGTAATTTTTCGAGGATTTTACTTTTTAAGATCCCGTAAGGGTTCATAGCAGGCGGATTCACTATCAGTTCATTGGAGTCGCTTAACATTTGCGTGGGCACAGCAGCTATTAATGCATGAAACATATCTGACGAATTGGTGATTTTATTGTATCGAAAGATAGCCTCAACTTGGTTGAACCAAGTTTGGCTTTCTGCTGGTATGAAAGGAGGAAGAGTTATAGGCTTATTGCGCGCGGGATCTGCACCATTCTCTGTGTCGGACATACTGGCAATTTTTCTTTTGAATGCAAAATTAAGCTATAACGGCACGGAATTTACGTAATCAACGCCTAATAACTTTGGTATTAAAGTGTCGAAGGTTTGCGTTTCAAGTTACCTATTCAATCATTCAAACAAAGTTGAAACGGAAAGAAAGAAAAAAAAAATGGAAACAAAAATTTTACGGTCGTCGGCAATTAGCGTAGGCACGAAAGAAGGTGAAAAAAAATTTTTCTACCTACTGTGGCACAAAAGACAAAAGACAGAATAGCACAGAGAAAAAAAAATTTTGAGCTGCTCAGAGAACGTTAGCACAGTACATCCATGGAAAATTCTCAAGGAATACTACGACAATGGGAACTTATCATTACAATGATATGCCAACATTATCCTCTCTCACGTTTTCTCAAACACTTATCGAGTTGAATAGTTTTGTTTTAAGCTTGAAAGCTGGGTCACTTTGGGTTGTCACCAGTGTTATGGTTGGTGGATATGGTTCAACTTAGATAGTTATTAACATCCAATCTTAAACTTTTTTCGATAGTGTTTTTCGAAATTGCAAGAGAGGGATAATAAAGACACTTTATGGGAAAACTCAGCTTGGATATTTTATTGAAGGAAACCGTGATGACCGATGGCGTGCTTGACTTCGAACGATCTTCTCTTAGATGGGAAACTCCGTGCAGGCGAGGTCCGGCGAGCGATGACGTTGGCCAGGTGTAAGTGAGTGTGTTTGTGGAGGTTCACAGTCTGTTTAATTTTGGCGACTGACAGAATATCAATTCCACCCGTGACGTGTGGATGAGTCACTATTTATGGGTTCAGACTTTAGAATAATTCCACGATGTGAAAAGCAAATTGTCGTGGTTGAGCGGGTAGATTAGTTAGCCATTTGTTGTAATATACAAGGCTCTACTAGCTCCGAACCAAGTGATTGCAATGTGATATATGACCAAAGGTCAGACCGTCTCACGTCACAGATAGGCAATTTACGTGGTGTAACTCGATGGTTAAGTGAGAGATAATATGCCACGTGAATTTACAACTTGTAAAGCTCAGGCCCAGGGAATGTGTGTTGTGGCGTTTGGTGCCGTCGAGGATCTGCAATAATCGAAGACACTGAATGAGAAGGTTCTCGAAGAGGCATCAAGGAAAAATTCCACAACTGACAATCCCTACACTGCAATGGTAAATTTCCCATCACGGAGAAAACCCTGAACTTCTTCCATAGATTCAACTCAAAGCTATTAATTTCTTTACAGGCTCAGGAAGAAAATAGAAAGGTTACAAGCTGGCAATGGCCGTTCCTTTATGCTTGAATTACAGTATAAGCATGACCGTACAAGACTTGTGATTTTTAGAGCAGTAATAATCTGTTATTCAATTTTGTGGAATTATGGAAAATACATGTGATTTAAGCACCATGATTCGTGGAATATCAATGAGATACGAAACAGCTAAAAAATGCAAGAATATGAATGAATAAATTTCGTACTCTATAACATATCTATATCCGTACGAGAATTTAAAGGCAGTCCAAAATTCATCCATATGTCAATCATACTGAAAAACACTGCAATTATATCTTGTAGTAAAAAATGATAATATCTACCCCTAAATAAAGTGCAAATCTTGAACATAAAAAATGACATGACTCGGCAATTTGCGTTCGGCCACCTTTCCGCGAAAGACGCCGGCAAATCTGCCGTGCGCTCTCACGCAGTATTTGATGAGCGAGTTTCAATATCATAATGACAACTGCAAGTATATCTTTTTGCAATAAGGAGAAAGACGTGGTTAAACATCTATACTATACTCTTGACACAAGAAATGAACATGACACGCAAATTTTACGCTACGTCATGTTGAGATAGCACTTGGAATGAGCCATGCTATTTTACGACTTCTACGACTATTTACATGTTTATATATACATCACGACACTGACCAGATCCTTATACTTAAACACAATGCACACTAAGAAATGAACACGATATATTTTACCAGATTTTCTCTATTTGAACACTTAATTTTTTTTCACTTACAAGAACGCTGTAACGCACAAGCTAAAGACGCACGAGAGAGTGACGCTCAAACAAAGCGTCCCCGCGCGGTGTTGCCATTTTCAAAGGCTTCAAACTCGAAAATGTCGACCGTTATTTTATATCTCATGCATTTACTCAAAAACTTCAAGGATTACAAATTATAAGTAGAAAATTATTAATAATAATTTAGAGTAAGATTTTTAATGTCAATAATTATGCTATTTAAGTGCGAATGAGAAATTTCATAATTTTACACTTTGTAGCTAATGCTACAGGCATGTCAATATTCTCACTGGTTGTTATTCATATCCTTCTTCACACCGACTTCGAAAGCACGAAGGAACAAGGGTGACGCCCAGGCAAAGGGATTGTCTAACGTCTACATCGGAACAGGTTTTAGCATAATCAGTACTTAAATCATTATTTAACAGCTTCAGATCCAACTTCAATATATATATATATATTTATGCATATATATTTGTAGGTTGTCACAGTCACCCATTGAACTACTTCCGTTTCGTTTTCTATGTTCATGTGTAAACTGCCTGTGGAGAGCGACCGAGCTCCTTCTTCTTCTTACCGCCGTGCCCGACGGACGTACAATACAGTAGTTCCTAGTTTAACGACTATTGTGTTTGATTAAGCCACATCTCATACATGTAACCGTTGCCGTACTCCATAAACCCAAGATGGAATGAGGCCTATCTGGTCTAACAGGTTGTGGTGGTAGGAACACACACCACCACACAAGCTTGAAAGTGCCACCTCACAGCCTCGACGCGCCAGTACTAAACGACCAATAATCAGAGCTCAAGTTTGGCGCTGGGGTGCCGGACCAAGCTTTATAAGCAGCCAGCCTCGAACAGGCAGGCAACGTCGATAGAAACCTCCGTAAGTTTAACACAAACCTAGACGGCGATAAGCGGGCACCCCGTCTTGACCAATCGGAGACCTGGAGGGCTAGAGTTAGGCTCCAGCGAGGCCTATATAAACAGCCGCGCAGCCAGCGCAGTCTCAGTACACTTCTAAAGTCCGCCCAAAGTTGAGGAACTCAATTTAATTATGTGAAGCTTGAAGAGCAAAGCAATTTAAAGGGGTCACCAGCGCGTGTTAACGCACGTTGAGTTTCTATGATTTGCAATCTCAGAAGGAGTTGAAGGCGGTGTTCGGACGCAATATTTCCAGCGTCAAATAATCAAACAGGTAATCTTATAAAAAACCACAATGCGAACCATCACTCGGGGAGAATGAGAGAACAGAATAGCTCGCCTTTGGGTTTATTAAAGTTGAGGTTGAACGCCGAAGTGCGAGGCTTGATTCTTGGTTCGTGAGACGTTCTTGGGGAGAGTCCGAGGCGGTTGAAGAACTTCAGACGATGCGTTCAGCTCAGGCTTGTGGAATCGTGTACTGAAGTGTGAAGTTGAGGATGGTGTAAGGTGTGGGAGGTACCGACGTTACGTGGGAACACAACGGTTGAGTAAGTTCGGTAAGAATGGAGGCTCTCGACCCAATAGTCTCAACTGGAGATTTTAGCGGCTTAGCTGCAGGGATGCAGGCCTTCCAGTTTAGTAAGTTTAGAGAGGAGGAGAAACTTGGAGGAGGTAAGCTCCTTGATTTCTTAATGCAGAGTGGCTGCAATTAAGGGGTTAGGGTTTGGCTCCATACGTGTTTGTGAGTGCATGGAATGTGTGGTCCAGTAGATCCTGTCAAGGGACATCGTGCTGGATTAATTTGTACGATAACGAGTCTATTCATACACATGTGCAAGACTGCTGCAGTCTGCTGCTTACAAGGAGAACAATGGCAGAAGTCTAGTGCTAAGGGCAGTGCGCAGCTCTAGCGCCCGAGTTGCAGCCTGAATCATCTTAACACCCAGAACCGGTGTACAAGACCAACTGGTCATAAGCTCTATCCTGATATCACAAGCAGCAACACGACTGAGTGTATAATCCAAATGAACTAACAGCTAGAAGTAAAATAGCTACAGCACTGAGGCAACTCAATAATGTACCAAAAGTAAATATGAGAAAAGGTGAAGCCTCTATAAGCGAGAATTGCTTCTAGGCGCAGCAAAAGTACATATAAAAAAGTATTAGCATATAAAAAGGCACAACGATATAAACAAACTAAAGATGGAAACAAGGTTATAGTGTTTTAGCAAAGACAAAAGGAAACAATGACAAAGATGGGGCAGTGAGCTTGAAGCTTGTGCCTAACTAACACCGGCACAGAGGAAACATAGTGAATGTTCCTAAGTTAATCACAAAAATGAGATCTCACTACACAGACAAGTAAATATATATAACACTTGATACTTAAAAATGCCCCCTCTGGGGCCCAAGCACTACACACAGGAGAATCTCTTTCGTGAATGACGACTCTGCCTGGAAAGCTGGCTTTATATACGCTGTGTAACGGACGAGCGATTCCGGAACTTCCGGAACGAATGAACTTGCGGTATGGTTCTACGTGAAAAACGCCGTTCTTTCTTGTCGAAGCATTTCTTTGGTCAAATTTTAATAGATTTAGTGATAATTTTGAATGACAATAGTAATCTAAAATTTTAAGAATGATGGCGTTAACTTTATTTAATTTTTAGAAGATGGTTTTAATAATTTATGAAATTTAGACTGAAGTGCGGCTGAGGCGTCCACTACAAACTCTCAGCGTCCCTGATATTCACACTAAGTCTCGACGCTCCGCCAGTCCCTAGCTCACCCGTTGCCTTCACCGCCGCCTTGACTGCCAGCCGCCTTGTTGCTTGCTAGCGCCTCTGGTACTCCGTGGTCGGAGACACTCGGCCAGCAGAAGCCTCACCGGTCTGCTCTCGTCCTCCAACCACGGGGCGTCTCCCCGACAACCGTCGGTCCACCAAGACGTCATCGGTTGCTGTATTACTCGACTGTAATATTCCCTTGTGCCATTATTGTTGGCGATCTTCATAATAATACAGCGTTTATTCCAGTTGTGTTTTCCTTACCTTACCGGGTTCGATTGCACCTCAGGCACTCACTTCGGGCAGAGATATTTCACAAGTCTATCGATATTCACAAGTCTATAGATATTCACAAGTCTGCCCGGAGTGTAAAGCAGCCTGAGGGAGAACACCACACTGGTGACCCCAGAGTGACCCGGCAGGTGGAAGCATGGCTGGGAGAGATGTCCGGTTACCCGCCTTCAGTGGTGACATCAAGGGATGGCTCCTTCACTGCAATGTTTTTCTCGCACAAATCCCGAACCTGGACGACGCTTCGAAGTTCGGGGCGCTCCTAGGAGGACTACCCACGCACATTGTATCCGGAGTACAAGAGAAACTACTGAACCCCCCGGCAAACGGTAAATACGACGCATTAAAGGCGGCGTTGACGCAACGTTTCGTGCGTCACGACAAAGAAACAAACTACAACGCCATCGTTAAAATAACGCTGGGAGACAATACGCCTTCCGAGTTACTCCTGGAAATGACGCGTCTCAACAACGGTAGACAAGCTCCGCTACCCCTGTCAGTCATCCGCTCGATGAACCTTTCAAAATTGCCAGTGGAAGCTCAGCGACTAATTGAAGCTTTAGGAAGAGGAAAAATGGACGAAGAGTACAGGGAGATTGCCGATCAAGTCACAGCAAGGCAATCCGCGTGTCGGTCCTCAACTGCCGAGCCCCTCACCGTAAACGCTGTCAAGCCATCACCGTCTCCGACAGTGTCGAGAGCCGAATTCGACGCAGCTATGAAGGAGATAGCAGAACTCAAAGAAATGTTAGGAAGGGCGTTACGCCCGCAAGAAAATGTCCACCAAGCAAGCAGACAATTGGCGGAATCAAGCCCCGGCTCCCAGAAACGTCCAAAACGTTAACAAAGGAAGCAGGCTCGAACAAGTTTACTGCTACTACCACCGTACCTTTGGCGATCGTGCAAGAAAGTGCACGCAGCCATGCAGCTTTGCGGGAAACGACGGCCGCGGAGGATGGTAGGCGCCCCATCTTTCGCGCAGGCAAGAGCAGGTGAGCTGTTGTACGTTAAAGACGCGAACAACGTCCGATATCTGGTCGATACTGGCTCGGCGGTCAGTCCAATCCCGCCCGACGGAAAAAGTTCGACCAGACCCCCGTCCTACGATCTGCTAGCAGCCAACAATACTCCAATAGCTTCATACGGGACGGCAGGAAGGAACATTCAGCTCGCCCCTCAATTGTTCGTGAGATGGGATTTTGTAGTGGCCGACGTCGGTAAACCTATTATAGGCATTGATTTCCAACACGCGAACAAAATCAACGTCGACGCAGCAAATGCAAGATGGTACATCCAAACCACACAAACTGAAATTCTTTGTGAGCGAGCAAACTTGAGTAGCGCAAAAATTCACAGGATCGATCATCAAGCATCGCCGGAGTTCAACGACATTTTTAAGGAGTTCCCCGAGATACTGGCGTCACACGAACCTCAGGCAGGAAGAAAAGATGTAGAGCATCACATCGAAACGGTCGGCCCCCCGGTGTACGCGAGACCTCGTAGACTCCCTCCAGAAAAACTCGAAGCAGCACGAGACGAGTTCAAATAGATGTTAGATCAAGGCATCATCAGACCATCAAAAAGCGCCTGGGCGTCTCCTATGCATATGGTCCCTAAGTCGTCAGAACCCGGGGCTTAGAGAATTTGCGGGGACTACAGGCGACTAAATGCAGTTACGAAGCCCGATCGTTACCATATTCCACACTGCCAAGACTTCCACTACAAGCTGCACAAGAAGACAATTTTCTCAAAAATTGACCTCATATAGGCCTATCACCAGATACCGGTGAAAGCCGAAGACACTCAGAAAACGGCCATCACCACGCCGTTCGGCTTGTACGAGTACACTGTAATGTCTTTCGGACTCCGGAATGCTGCTCAAACGTTCCAACGTTACATCGATGCGATCACCAGAGACATGGATTTTGTCACTGCATATATAGATGATGTGCTGATAGCATCTACGTCCGCCGAGGAGCATAAGGATCACTTAAGGCAACTGTTCCTTCGTCTGCAAGAAAAGGGACTGCAAGTGCACCCAGTAAAGTGCATCTTTGGAGTGCTCGAACTAGACTTCCTCGGGTATAGAGTGTCAGCTCGAGAGATCTCGCCGCTTCCACAGAAAATAGAAGCCATCTGAAACTTCCAACGACCGTCGACGATAAAAAAACTTCGACAGTTTCTGCGAATCGTCAATTACTATCATCGATTCCTTCCAGCTGCGGCAGAAAAAATGCAATCCCTCACTGAACTAACGAAAGGCTACTCACAGAACTCGAAGAAAATCATCAATTGGACACCTGAACAAGATACAGCTTTTGCGAAATTGAAGAACGAGATTTCACAGCTCACCATGTTAGCACACCCAGCTCCAGAAGGTAAGACAATCCTAGTTACGGACGCCTCTGCCACCGCAGTGGGGGCGGTCTTGCAACAGGAAATCGAAGGGGAGCAACTACCAGTAGCCTTCTTTTCAAAGAAGTTAGACGACACGCAACGCAAATACAGCACCTACGACTGGGAGTAAATGGCTATCTTCTTGGCAGTCTAACACTTCGAACATTTCTTGGAGGGCCGGAGTTTCGAAATCAAAACGGACTACTGACCACTCTGCTTCGCTCTTCACAAATCTACGGAGGGCAGCAATTAACGCGTGGCCAGGCAACTGTCGTATCTCTCGCAGTTCGACTGTGAGATCAACCACATCAGTGGCACCACCAACACTGTAGCGGACGCGCTATCGCGTATGGTGTCAGCAATCCTACCAAAGGAACCTTCAATCGAATATGAGGAAATAATAAAGGAACAGAATGAAGATCCATAATTAGAAGTGCTCCTGAATCCAGCATCGAAGAGTGCTCTGAAGATACCACCTATCAATACACACGGCAGCAAAATACCCCTGTGGTGCGACGTGTCCACCGGCCAGGAGAGGCTGTACATCCCCAAGAGTTGCCGAAAAACAATATTCACGCATTTTCACGGAGCCAGTCATCCTGGAATTCAAGCTACGCGAGATCTCCTGAGACAACGGGTAATCTGGCCCGGCCTCAACAAAGATGTCGGCAAGTGGACACGAGAATGCATTCCGTGCCAAGCGAGCAAGATTACGAAGCGCGTCAAAAGTCCGCTTGGAAAAATGCCAGTTCCAAATGAAAGATTCCAAACCATACACGTGGACATTGTCGGACCGCTGCCCGTATCGCAGAATTTCCGGTATCTTCTTACGTGCATAGATCGTTTCACAAGATGGTGCACGGCTATACCAATGATGGATTGTGCGGCAGAAACGTCGGCCCGTGCTTTTCTAAGGGTTGGGTGTCTTCGTTTGGAGTTCCGACGACGATCATTACGGACCAAGGTGTACAGTTTGAAACGACTCTGTGGAAGAACCACCAAGCAGCTTTGGGCACAAAGCGACACCGGACTACAGCCTACCATCCACAAAGCAATGGCTTGGTGGAAAGGCTACATCGACGACTGGAAGAAGCCCTGAAAGCTACTGTGACCGACGCGAACTGGGTGGACGCTTTGCCCTTCATACTTCTTAACATCAGAGCCACACCACACTCAGACGCCAACATCTCGCCGGCCGAAATGGTGTACGGGCAGACGTTACGCCTCACCGGAGAACTACCTGCAATGAAGAACGAAACTATACCAACGGGAGAATTCCTGCAAAGGCTACAAGAGACAATGACACGATTACAGCCAGTACTCCCAAGGCAGCAGGGGCCTACAGATATCAATGTCCCCAACGCCTTGCTAACGGCGACCAACGTTTTCGTTAAACATGGAGGGGTCAGAAAACCATTGCAGAGACCGTACGATGGACCTTTTCGTGTTCTACAAAGGACCCCGAAGTACTTCACCATAGACAGGGGGGGGGGGGGGGGGCGGGCGATGCCATTAGGAAAGAGAGGAAAAAGAGAGTTTGGCACCGGGTGTGCCAGAAGAAACAGAAAGCGAAAAGGAAGAGGATAGTAGGAGAGTGAAGAGACGCGAAAAAAGCGCATAATTTGGTGATCCCGTTGACGTACTTATTAATATCAGGTTTCCCTGGGGTATGGAATACGGGAACCTTTCAAGGCTTTGTAAGTACAAATTATCAAAGTTCTAAAGTGCCGATGGGGCTATTACCTTAAATAATAGGTAAGGCGTAACTATATTTACACCTTAACCCTAAATTACAGTTAAAGGCTGTGTTATGTTTACAAGGAATCTCATGTACCCATCCCTAACCAACTAATTCGCAAAGTAGTTAGATATATTACACACATTTATACAGATTTAAGAATATTTTTACATAAAAGTATGTATGATGATTGCTATGGGTAGTTAAAAAAATTGATGATATACATATAACATTATTATTTTACACAAATATGCAAATTGTTTTTTTTCATTTTTTAATTTTTTTTTTTAATTTCGATTTTTTTATTTATTTTTTTATTTCGTTTCTGTTTTTTATAATTATTATTCTTTTTTTTAATATATATGCACAAATTGAGGAATATTTTACATAAAGATTTGTATGATGATTCCTATGGATATTTACAAATTCATGATTTCCATATATTACTACCGTACATACATCGTCATACATACAAGTATATATGTATTTTATTCATCGTATATAGATATAATTTTTTTTTCAATTTTTATTTTTTACCATAACATATATACAAATTTGGAAATATTTTACAGAAGGATATGAATGATTGCAATGAGTATTTACAAAATTGTCAATTTACATATAACAAAAATATGATACATACATATATTCATATAATTTTATATATATATATAAATGTACAGGGAGTTCGTGGGATTCGAACTCGGGACTTATAAGTTACCGCGCCAACGCGCTATCGACTCCGCTATCAATCACCCTAAAAAGTGATCGAAGCACAACGAAAGCAATGAATGGCATAGTGATAGCGGGCTCCCGGCCCCAGCTTACAATTCCCTTATGTATCGAGAGTTCAAAGTCTTGTCACCCCCAGAAACAGTTAATGAATCTGGTGAAAGCGGGCTCCCCGTCCCAGCTTAGTTTTTCCAAATGAAATAAATGTACAGGGAGTTCGTGGGATTCGAACTCGGGACTTATAAGTTACCGCGCCAACGCGCTATCGACTGCGCTATCAATCACCCTAAAAGGTGATCGAAGCACAACGAAAGCAATGAATGGCACAGTGAAAGCGGGCTCCCCGTCCCAGCTTACAATTCCAGCTTACAATTTCACCAGATTCATTAACTGTTTCTGGGGGTGACAAGACATTGAACTCTCGATACATAAGGGAATTGTAAGCTGGGACGGGGAGCCCGCTTTCACTGTGCCATTCATTGCTTTCGTTGTGCTTCGATCACCTTTTAGGGTGATTGATAGCGCAGTCGATAGCGCGTTGGCGCGGTAACTTATAAGTCCCGAGTTCGAATCCCACGAACTCCCTGTACATTTATTTCATTTGGAAAAACTAAGCTGGGACGGGGAGCCCGCTTTCACCAGATTCAATAACTGTTTCTGGGGGTGACAAGACTTTGAACTCTCGATATATATATATATGTTTTCACAATATTTACATCAAAGCCTCTATGTTGCCTTGTCACCGGCGTATCCACCACATGTCCCCTCCGGGACGCTCCACCTCAAAATGGACGTAAGAAACTTTTAAGGTTGGCGTCTGATCTTTTACTGAAAGGTGATGAATATGTGGTGAGTGAGGACGGAGTGATGAATGATTATTTGGAGGTTGACTATTTAGTGTTGATTGAAAATTGAGTTTGTGGTTTGGGGTTTTGACTTCCCGCCCGTGGGGGAAAGACCGTTCCGTCCGCTCGTCAAAACCCCAAATAAAACAAACTAAATAAGTAATTGAAAATGGTTACGGTCTTCCCCATTGATTGCTGATGAAAAGTTATTATAAGTAGCTTGGTTCCGGAGGGGGTCCCAGTGCTGAAAGTTTGGAGCTCTTAAAACGGGAATTTTGGCTATTGGCTGTATTATCTGGGAAAGTCAACTGTTGAAATAGGTCTTGGTCAAATAGCTGTAAATTATCCCAAATTCTGTTGGCATGCTTGTGGAGCAGATGGTTTATAGGAGGTAAGTCGACTTGATGATGCAGTGTTAAAGAAGCAATACGGTCCATGCGGGTTGTATTTGTGATGAACCGGAGTGCCTTGTTTTGGACTCTTTGTAGCTTGGAAATGGCAGTTGGAGACAATGTGTGGAGTGGGATAGCTGGATAAATGAGTGCTGATCTGACGAATGATAGGTATAATTTTCGTTTTGTTGTCTGTGAAAGGTGCATAAATCTGTACAGTTTGCTCAAGTTGCTGAATCCTATCGCCTGTCGAATTGTTATTTGAGGTGAAAATCCGTGTGTTGAGAAGTTGAGACCCAGAATTTTTCCTTTATTTGAGTATGGAAAATATTGATCATCTATGCAGATGTCTGAGGTTTTTAGTCTACTGATTGGAATTATCTTGAATTTTTTGACGTTGGTGGAAATTTTCCATTTGGCTTCGAAATTGTTAATTTGATGTATGGCATGCTGTGTTTGTTGGGCTGCAAAGTTCGGAGTGTAACGGCCAGCAGAAATTTGGGTGATGTCGTCGGCAAAGCAAATGTAATCAGTATTGGGTATTGGTTCCGGGATGTCATGAGTATAGAAACTATATAATGTCGGCGATAAACAAGCTCCCTGTGGTACCCCTGTTTGCAGTATGAATGATGGACCTATGAAATTCCCTATTCTTATTGATGCGCCCCTGTCTGTTTAGTAGTCGGCCAGTGTTCGTAAAAATAATGGATGAATTCCAGATTGTGAGAGTTTGAATATCAATCCTAAGTGCCATACCTTGTCAAAAGCTTTGGTCACGTCTCTGAGTACTATGTCTATGGAAAATTTATTGGCTAGATTTATTGCTAGTGTTTCGGTAAACGTTGCCAAGGCGGTGTGGGTTCCCCTGCATCTCCTAAAGCCATGTTGTCTATTGTTATATAAGTTGTTAATGGTCAAATGGTCTGTAAGTCTATTGTTGAGTATCTTGTCTAAAAGTTTGCCATGGATGTCTAATAGAGAAATTGGTCGGTAGTTCTGCACCTGTTTTTGAGACGTGAGAGATTTTGGGAGAAAAATCATAATGGCGTGTTTGAGACTGTCTGGGAAGTAGCCGGCTGAGATGGAGTTATTGAAGGGTATTTAACAAGTATTGTAACATATTAATCGGTTGGTTATTTATTTGAAGAGTAGTTATGCCAGTTGGACCTGGAGCTTTCTGCTTGAAGGATCTTAATGTCTGTTTTAACTCATCTATTGTTATAGGGGGAAAGTGAAGTTGGTCAAGTCTGTTGGTATTTCCGGTATGGAATGGTATTACTTGCTCTGATAAATTGTTCATGTGTTCCTTTACTGCATAGATGTGGTCTAAGTCAAATGCTTCGTCGTCATCTTTCTCTGTAAAAATGTTTTTCCAGTGCTGTCTGAATACTGTTTCCTTTTCTTGCTGAGTGTGTAATGCTTTTTTGTTATGAATTAGGTATGGGATTGTTTGTTTGTTGTTGTAGCCTATCATTCTCTTAATTGACGACCAGAATATCTTGGGATCTTCTTGCAATTCTAATGATTGAACTAAAGTATTCCTAGTTTGTGCGTGTGCATGTTTGTATAGGTTTAGTATTTGCCGTCTGAGATTGATGAGAAGTCTATGGAGTTCTCTGGTTGTTCCGTTGTTGTGAATATAATCTATTGTATGTTGGTATCTGACTTGAGTACGGAGTATTTCGGGTGTAGGTTTTATTCCGGGGATAGTCCTATGGGTTATAATTGGAATGACAATGTTTGTGTCTCTGTGAATATGCTCGGTTAATTTCCCAGGTGATCATCTATTTCCTCTAACGTTGGTTCTTCTTGCATATCGGGGGATACCTAGGCTAGTTGTTCTCTGTATTTCACCCAGTCTGCTCTATGATATTGTTGCCTTGTTTTGATGGGAATCTGGATCGGATTAACTGTTATGATTGCTATAATAGGGATATGGTCAGACGGTGTAACAGGTCCTGGTTGGAGAAAGATGTTGTGAAAGGCTATTGGGTTCGGTAGAGCAATGTCTGGTGCAGTGGTGCTTCTATGGGCGATCATTGTGGGGAAGTATGGGCCTACGTGAATGCATTTTTGTCTGTCAATAAGGTAGTGCAAATGGTTTCCTCTTCTGTTGTTATGTGTATTTCCTAGGGTCCTATGGGAAGCATTAATATCACCTATGAAATAAACTGGGTTTGGTCTGTTTAGTAGTGTGTGGAAATCTGCAAAGTGAAAATAATCGACTCTAGGTGGGGTGTAAGTTGTACCTATTGTAATGGGTCCTTGAAGTGTTTCGACGGTTACTGCCATCATGTCTGAATAGAAATTATCATGTAGTCTGAATGGAATATTCTTTTATTGCTATTGCAGCCCCTGAATGTTGTTGAATTGTCTTGTTTGTGTAAAAAGTATTATAGTTGAATATTTTCATGTTATGCTGTGAGCGTTGATTAAAATTATACCAGGATCTATGTGGTTATAGATGTTGGTTAGGGGTACTTTGTTTGTGTTCCAGCACTGTACGTTGTGTTGTACGATTATCAATCGGCGTAAATTCATTTTGAGGGGGGAATATTTTTAGGTTTTTTGGCTGTTGTGACTATTGATTGATGTCTGGGGAACGTTATGAATTGCTCGTGTGATATTATATTTATTTTTATCCGTGTGAATTGAACTCTTTTTGAAAATATGTAATCTAGAAGTGTCGATGATCTCATCTCCTGTACTGCGAATTTCAATCCTCTGTCGTTGTCTTTTTTCAGTTCCGATATGTACCAGTCGGCGTCTGGTTCCTCCGGTATTGGTAATCTATCTTGGAAATTTCAATACAGTTTAATAGGATGACCATGTTTTTTGTCTATGACTATTGTGGAGTTTTCCATTTCGTCGCTAATCCTCCTCTTCTGTCTAAGGTCGGACTCTGCATAAAATTATATTTCTGTTTGAGTATCCATGGTTTCTTCTACTAAGTGGTGTTCAGGTGGAGTTGCTTGTGTGGGTGGCATTTCATTGTTTCTATAATATAAGTTGAAGATAGCTGTAGAGTCTCGGTCTTGGAAGGTTGTGTCGATATTGAAAGAAAGAAAGAAAGAAAGAAAGAAAGAAAAAACTTTATTTCCAATAGAGATTGTACAATATTACAATCATTGGTTTTTAAATATCTTAAAGTTAATACACTTAGATGATACACACACATGAGTTTTGTAATACCCATGTCACTAGTCGAAAAGAAATGATTGAGGGCAATGTACTCCTAATCTTGCTTAATCTACATTTGATAATAAATATAATGATAATTATAAGAGATAACACAATTTAAAAGCGAAGAAAATGCTGATAAAACTAGTCATATTTACTCAAATTGAGAAAAAACAAAATCGAAAACGTTTCGGAGTCCAGCTCCATCTTCAGTTCTGTAAAATACAAAGAATTCAAGAAAGTGCAAAAAGTACAAACATTACAAAAATACAAGCAATACAAAAAGTAAAAAACAATTGTATCAACAAAAAGATAAATAAACGTCAAACTATGCCTAAAAACTAGCAAAAAAGTAACGAAAAAATACACACTATGAATTTACTATTTGAAGGGGATAGGAACTAAGCATATTATTTAGGGAAGGTTTTTCTTTAAAAATATGAAGGGATTCTAAAATTCGTAGGTCAAACTCATTAGGAGCGCTATCAATGACTTTAAAATCTTCCTCACGAACTACTATATTGCACTGTTCAGCATGGTTGCGTACGGCTGAATGAATACGGCAACCATGCTGAACTGAATACGGCAACCATGCTGAACAGTGCAATATAGTAGTTCGTGAGGAAGATTTAAAAGTCATTGATAGCGCTCCTAATGAGTTTGACCTACGAATTTTAGAATCCCTTCATATTTTTAAAGAAAAACCTTCCCTAAATAATATGCTTAGTTCCTATCCCCTTCAAATAGTAAATTCATAGTGTGTATTTTTTCGTTACTTTTTTGCTAGTTTTTAGGCATAGTTTGACGTTTATTTATCTTTTTGTTGATACAATTGTTTTTTACTTTTTGTATTGCTTGTATTTTTGTAATGTTTGTACTTTTTGCACTTTCTTGAATTCTTTGTATTTTACAGAACTGAAGATGGAGCTGGACTCCGAAACGTTTTCGATTTTGTTTTTTCTCAATTTGAGTAAATATGACTAGTTTTATCAGCATTTTCTTCGCTTTTAAATTTCTATTAGCATTGCGATTCAAGCAAAGTGATAAGTTTTTTATAACACAATTTCATGGACGATGCATTTTCATTGTGGGGTGAAAACACTTTTGACAGTTTACATGTACATGACATAAAACTTCGCAATTATTGATGCCAGGAAATAATATATGAATCGCTTGTTTCGGCTAATGTTCAAAAGTGTCATTTTAAAGAAGCATGAAAAAAATATATAAATACATATCCATATACATATATATATATACGTACATATACATATATATGTATTAAACATACACACAAACACATAGACATATATATATACATATAACATCCGTCCACACAAAACCTACAATCTCCGGGATATACCTCAACGCGAACAGCGAATGCCCCCAAAGGTACAAAGATAGCACCATACAAGCTCTCATCCACAGGACATATAAAATAGCTTCAACATGGGAACTTTTTCATGAAAATGTTTCAAAACTCAAGCAATCATTTATCAATAACGGCTACTCAAACTCCCTTTTCGATACCACATTAAACAAATATTTAAATGAGATAGGTCCGAGGAACATATACAATAGCAAGATACATAAAATCTATTATCAAAACCAATACTCTAATGCATACAAAACAGATGAGAGGATACTCAAGCAAATTCTCAAAACAAACACAAAATTTACTAACCAAGACGACAACCTGCAATTAATAATTTATTACAAAAGCCGCACCATCGCAAGTTTCTGGCTTTTGCAAGTTTGTGCCAAAACGGTCACGCACTTATCCTCGTACACATGTTTAGTACGTACGTTCAGTGCCACGCCTGGTGCGACTTGGGCACCGTGCGCCGCTGAGTCAGCAATTTGTGTGTATAAATGCCCCGTGTTCAGCGCTTCAGAGCGCATTTGGATCTACTGTATCTCTACGTCAAGTACACGTTGAAGTCTACTCGTTCTACTCACTACCCACCCTTAGATACGGCATACTGGTGGATCAGTTAATTACGTACCCACGACGTGTTGTAATATTGAGACTTGTGCTGTGACCGTGGTTCAGTGACTTCTGTGATTGAAGGAAACGGAAGTTGAGTCGAAAGCTTCGTCGGAGATTCTACTTTGATCGTGTTTTTGCGGAACTTCTCGTAGTGTGGAGGACTGCTCATCGCTTCGTGTGAAGAGAATCTTTTGGATCAAGCGTCGATATTATTATGGAGGCATCTCAAGCAACGGGGAGAGAAATTGAAGAAGCACCGCAAGTATATAACAACGTTTTTAAGTTTATAGTGAAACGTGTTCCTGAAAAAGATATGCTGGATTCTTACAAATTGGATTTGAATATACCCGTAGGAGTGCCCTACAAAGCGCGTGTCGACCTGGAGCAGGAAGGAGATCAGTGCGTCATAAAATTGTGCGTAAATTTCCATCGGAAAAAGTAACGTGGTCATTTACCAGTTGAATGCATCAGTGGTTGTGTTCATAAAATTCTACGAACATTTACTGTGATACTACATCTTCGAGAACATTGTGTAACGTGTATGTGATAAATAGATTGCATACCCAAGTGTCTTTACTTAAAGTTTATAAGGAAACTGTTTTAACGTTATTAATACGTATAAATAAACAGTGATCTGTGCAATTACGCACATTCAGGAAACGTGAACATACGTAAACAATACAAGAGACGTGCTGCGTGCTAAAAAACTACTACTCCGCTGTGTGTCGGCGCTGCGTGTACGACCTTGGCATCCGGCACTCTCGACATCTGGCTGGCTGTGCCTGTGCTACGCAGACGACCTTGAGATCGGCGCCGCGTCTGGTACTACTGTTGCTGAGCAGTCTACTCGGGCGTCCTTGACATCAGCTGTAGCTGTTCTGCCTGCTCCCTGTGACTACTGCACTGCCTTGGCGGCGTTGCTGAATTATCAGTTAAGTTCTGTAACTATAAAATTTTTATTGCATTTTTAGGATATAATCTGTGTGACTCAGTCAGTTTTTTTTTTCGTCTAGTCCTTTTCGATAGTTGGTTATTGAGTGACTAATAACATTGGAATCGAGTACCAGTATTCCCTTGTTAGTAATTTGATTAGGTTATTTTGTGAGATCAAAGAGGACACTACGGTAATTGATTTTTAAAAATAGTTTGTGGTTTGCTGCCGAACGTTCATTTGATTTTGTAGTAATTGGATACTCTGTAATAGTGATCGTTTTCGTTTTAAAAATTTTTTTTTGGTGTCGGTGCGAATATTATTGTATAAGGGTATTGTTTGGTATTGTGTTTAGGTGAATTGCTGCGTTGGCATATTGATTTTGGTATTTATATTGACGATAATTTTATTGTAGGTTAGTACCGTGTAGTTAATTCTTACGGTGGGATCATATTAATTTTGAGAGATAGGTTTTTAACGCGCTGCCGCGTCGCTCAATTTATTTTTGGGTGATAGGATTTAGAGATTATTCGGTGTCACTCGTTTTTTTTGCGGCGTAGAAATTTTGCGTCGGTGAATGGGATTATTAAAATTGAGTTTTGCGTCTTTGCTGTTTTCTTGTTATGATAAGTGATGGGAGATTCTGATTCCGATCCTGAATTTATCCGTTCGACGAGTATAATTACTGGTAGCGGAAGAGTTTCTGTTCCAGCATTTAGTGGTACGTTACCTGGTACGTGCGCACATACTCCAACAAGTGTGACTATGTCTGGACCACAGACCACGACAGTAATCACGACCACTGTTAGCACACAGACTGTGTCGTTCAGTACGCCAAGTGTTACTACAATGTCGTCCTCTAGCGGACCGATGACGGGTGGTAGTGTACCATCAACTTTAACATCAACTTTACAAAGGGGCAGTACTATACTGTCCAGTGCAGAGCTTCCCTTATTCAGAGGGAGACCTCGTGTCAGAGACCCGATTTTCTGTGAAACGAAAAGTTTTCGAACGCATGTGGCCAATCTTAAATCGTATATGTGTTTGTTGCCCGACGTCACTTCAGATGACGCCAAAAAAGAGTTACTTGTGCGCAGCGCACACAAAAGCGTTGGCGACTTTAATGGCGTCGTCACAAAATTGGTAGACCCTGCTATTAATTATTCATTTGACCAGGTTATCGATATTCTCGATGACATCTACGTAGCGAAAGGTGAACGATCTGTACATGCTTTAGCTTGCGACCTGAACCAGCTACGGCTGTTACGAAACGAAGGATTGTCTGCTCAATTGGTTATGGCAATGTCAAAAATAAGAAATTTGAGTGATCATATTCTTAATAGTAATGAAGTAGCAATACAAAGACATCCATTTGTAACTGCTAGTACAAATCAAAACGAGTTAAAAAAATTCTCTGGAGATCTAGTTGTTTTCAGCCTTGCTACAGCAGTCCTTGCACCATTATTGGAAGAGAATTTCTGTAAAAAAATATTTTCACGACCATTCATAAGTTCAGAGGAGCTTTTAGCTCGTCTCGTTTCCGCTGTGCGTAATAACCCTGAGGGAAGAGAAATACTTGCGCGCAAAAATAATACGCAGTACCCGTATCAAACCAGAGAAACTTATCTTGCGGTCGTGCCTGAAGAGGGAGAGTGGGATGAAAAAGATTCGTCCCCCGAGGTCTTCTATGCATCACAAAATACCAGCCGACGATTTCAGGGTCGGAGACCATTTTTTAGAAGCAATTGGAGACCTGCTAGATTTCCAAGGGGAAGACAGCATGCTTACTTCGGAGATAGACCTTTAGGTTCTTTGGAGTGCCACGAGGCTCAGGTGGTAAACCCACAACAGACTAATAATGATAAATCTAAGTCGTTTTGTTCACTATGCAATACCGCAGGTCATGTTCAAAGTATGTGCACGAGTAAAAGAGGCCAAAGCAAATCAAATTTCCGAGGCCATGCTTGCTACGCTTGTGGGAAGACGGGTCATTTTGCACGCGAATGTCTTTCGCGTGGTCGGAGTAGAGGACGAGGTGAAGCGTACTACGCTGCATCTTGCGAGGGTGAAAATTTTTTAGAGTAGACAAAGAAAAATCGGAAAATGCAGAGTGTCTTGGAGTAGAGAAGGAGTTGCCAGTGCCCGGGGTTGGAGCTGCTATCCCCGTCAATAAAAATGTGGTGTTGAAACCAGATACTATTATACAGTCGACTGCTGTGGTGGATCCGCTTTTCTTGTGTAAAAATAAATTCGAATTACTAGGTGAACAAGAACTTGATGTAGGTGCAAATTCTGAACTACCTGTAGAAGTTTGTTTGTCAGCGACGATAATGAAAGAAGGTCGTTTAAGGAAAGAAAGCGATGGTTTATTTTCATTACGGCGTTCTAAAAAGCCTACAATTATTCTACGTCATGATACAAAGTTGATGAGCGCTCTCATAGATAGTGGTAGCGACCGATGTTTAGTGAGTTATCGTAATTTCAAGGGTCTTAATGAGCAAATTAAGCCCATTGCTCTGAGTATCAGAGGTGTAAATTCAAAAAGCCAAGTGACAGGAGAGGTTGATCTTTGCATTACCCTGCCTAATAATAAAGAAATTAAAACTAGCGCTTTGCTGCTGAAGAATAGCGAATTTCGATATGACGTAATCCTTGGCAGAGATATTTTGCAGGACGCCGTGCTAAATTTTAAAGAAGGTTTTATCGTTCTTGACGGAGTTAAAGTACCGTTTCATGATGTGCAGGAATTGCACGAGCAAAGTAGGAGGGAGATATTTATGAACACTGTAAGTAATCCAGAATGTCTGATGGCGGACATGCTTGCGAATAGGAGGAAATTAAGGAGATATCTGCTGAAGCAGAGAGAATCAAAAATTGCGAGCCAGGAAAGTGGCGATAAAAATAGTATAGAGATAAATACTGCAGAAGAGAAGGGTACCCAAGGCCCAACGATAGGGCGAGAGAATAATGGGAAAGTAAAAAATAAACAGGATGCGAAGAAAATAAGAGAATCTAAGAAACATGCGAGAGGTTTGAAATATAGTAAAAAACGAGAAATAGTCGTTCATTGTGGAGCAGTGGAAATGCCCAGAAATTGTTTACGTGTTATTAATGGGTATGTCAAAAAGGCTAAGCCCGGAAGGTATATTATGAATAAGACAATTCTCGCGAATGGTATTTATGTCGCCGAATCTGTTGTGGATATCAAGTCAAATGGGTTTGTCCCTGTAATGCTTTTGAACGTCTCGGAAGACGTGGTATATTTGAGCGACAATACGATGTTAAGTACGATTGAAGAAATTAACGACATGGAAATTGAACACGAGATTTACATGTCTACCGTGCACGAAGCTGTGCGAGATGCAAATTTGTGCGATGCCCGAGATAATGCGGATCTACCCAAAGTCGACAGTGTTAATGGTGGAAGTTTCAATGCCATCTCTGGTAAAGACGTTGGTTTAGTATCTGCAGAAACGAGGCATTGTGGTAACGATAATCGTGTTGATGAAGTGGGAATTCATGCAGACAAAGATGTTGTATCAGAAGGAGGTAGTAACGAGAGACGTCCTCTGACGTGTGACGATGTAAATTGTGAAAATGATGATGCTAAACCATTACTGATGAATTTATTAAACAATTTTAGAGACGTAATTACTCTCGAAGGCGAAACTATTGCAGTCACGAATGTCATGCGACATGCTATTGAATTAAAACCTGATGCTCCAGTACTTAACATCCCTCCATATCGAATTCCACATAAGTATCAAAATGAATTATTGGAAGCCAATAAACAGATGTTGAATCAAGGAATTATCGAGCCTTCAAGTTCAGAATATAATTTTCCTTTAATCGTTGTGAAAAAGAAGTCGGGCGAGATTCGACCCGTCATAGATTTTCGTGAACTCAATAAAATAATTATCAAGGAAAGTTACCCAATTCCACGCATTGACGAAGTTCTTTATTCCTTAGGTGGTAATAGCATTTTTTCAAGTCTTGATCTCCGCTCTGCCTTTCATCAGGTCGAGTTGGAAAAAAAATGCCGTAAATTCACCGCGTTCAGTATCGGTTACGAGAAATTTCAGTTCAAGAGGTTGCCATTCGGGTTATCCTCGAGTCCATCAGTGTTCCAAAGAATAATTTCTTCTGTTCTTGCAAATATCATCGGTAAATTATGTTTTGTATTCCTTGATGATATACTGGTATTTTCCAAATCTATGAACCAACATTTGAAAGATTTACAGAGTGTTTTTGAGAAGCTACGTAGTGGAAATCTGTCCCTTAAACTTGAAAAATGTCATTTTCTAAAAAGCTCAATTGAATATCTTGGACACATTGTGTCGGCAGACGGAATCCGTTGCAAAGAATCGGAAAAACTACAAAAATTCCCGATTCCAAAAAATGTGAAAGAACTACAAAGTTTTCTAGGTGTGGCGAACTATTTCCGCAATCACATCCCGATGTTTGGTTCAATTTCATATCCTCTCTATCAATTGTTACGAAAAAACGTTGAATTTATCTGGACGCCTGAATGTCAGAAAGCTTTTGAGAAAATTAAATCTGTCTTAACATCAGATACCGTTTTAAAGCACCCTGATTTTTCCAAGCCTTTTCATGTATTTACAGATGCTTCAAACTATGGCATTGGAGCAGTACTTTTGCAACAAGATAATGATTCAAAAAAATCCATGAAGGCTATAGCATATTACAGTAAAAGTTTAAATTCAACAGAAAAGCGCTATTCAACGACGAAAAAAGAGTTCTTAGCAATTGTAAGCGCGCTGAAAGCATTTAAATATCTCATTCTTGGATATCCGATCTATCTCTACACTGATCACAAGCCCTTACAGCCCTTGTTTTTCAAAAAGCTTCCTGACGATTCTGCTATGTCTAGATGGTGTCTAACAGTTCAACACTTCGAACCCGTAGTAAAATATTTCCCCGGGAAACAGAATCTAATTGCAGATTGCCTAAGTAGATTACCCCAGCATTTAACTAACTCAGATCTCGAAGACTGTGCAGAGTTCAATGAGGTCGACGCGTTCCCAGTGACTACACGCCGTGGTGCACTGACCGCCGACGTAGACGATACAGACGCGACGCCCTCTAATGAAGTGGCGCCAGAGTCGACTGTAAAACCCCGACTGATTGACTACGTACCTCAGTTAAAAGACGTATCATGGACTTTAGACGAATTTCCAAATGAACAACAACTAGACCCATTCTGTTCTGAGGTTAAAGACGCATTACTATCTAGTAGACAATCTACGATCCCTGACTTACAAAAATACTTAATTCTGAACGACATACTGTATAGACGACGACAAATAGACTCTAGGGAAAGTACTATTCTCACTTCGGTTATACCGACATCGCTCATGCACAAGGCGGTGCTGAGTATCCATTCCTTGTACCATACTGATGCCACGCATACGTTGTTTAAATTTAAGTTGCGTTATTTTCATTTATTAGAGAAGAGTATCATACGTAAAATTGTTCAAATGTGTGAGGTATGTAAGATTCTAAAAGCGAGCAGTACTGTACCAATTAAAATTTTAGACGCTCCCATCGCTAAAGAACCGTTCGAGGTGGTATCAATGGACTTCCTTGGTCCTCTACCTGTCACAGATCAGCAAAATAAATATATTCTCATTGTGATTGATTTATTTTCGCGTTACTGTAAGCTTTACGCGACAGCAGATCGATTAGCAGATACAGTTGTCTCTTGTCTGGACAGCTGCTTCTCAACCTTTGGCTATCCTAAAACACTTCTAAGTGACCAAGCTCTTGAATTTAAGTCTGCGGCAGTTAAAAAATTCTCTCAAATTCATTGTATTGCGAAAAAAGAGGTCCTCCCTTGGAGTCCTCACAGTAACGCTATTGTTGAACGTAATAATCGCAAAATTACGAATTTATTAAAACTATACATAAATTCTTTGGCGCATACGGAATGGGATCAATGCCTCAACAGCACAGAGAACGCGATAAACAATAGTTTAAATACCACATTGGGGGATACACCCTCGTTCATTGTTTTCAATCGCGATACGTGTCCGAGCTTTAGCGCTGTAACTTTCGAACCTAATTACAGTCACGACACGAACGTTGATATAATAAGATTTCGAGCTCAGGAAGCTGCCCGCATTGTTGAAAACGTTAGAGCTACTATAATAAATAATACCAGTGAAAGAACCATGTATCACAACCTTCGACGCAAAAATAAAAAATTTGAACTCAATGACCGTGTATTATTGCGCAATCACATGCGAAAAAACAAGCTTGATCTAGCCTGGAACGGTCCAGGTATTATAACAAAAATTAACCGAAATTACGTAGAAATCAAAATAGGCAATAAAACATTCAGGAGTAATAAAAATCATGTACTACCTTTACGTAAAAAGTGTTGAATGAAAACTATGCGACGTACGACTGACGATGTTACTAGGTCCACATAATTCTATTGTGTGATTCTTGTTTCGATGTTAATTTTACGTATATTTTTAACTGGAACTTTCCTTATATAACCGTATGTATTTACCTTATATTTTCGTTTCGTATTTGGTGTACCGTGTTATTACGTGCGTGATTGAGTCTGTACCCATTAACTTTACCACCAAGGCTTACATCTGCCCGAAAGCCTTGCTCAGTTCAATAACAGCTTGCTCGGTTCAATAACATCCTGTGTTTAGAAACGCGGCCCCTCATTGCTGTGGGAGCGAAGGCTGGCTCCCGATTTGTTTTGCAAATAGGTGTGCAGCTGTCGAAGCCGTGTGGGACCTGCTGCGTGAAGATTTAATGTTTGTTTTTTTTCTCATAGCAGCTGTCGCCAGCTGTGACTATTGGTTTCTTTAATTAATTTGACGTACTATTAATCGGTTAAAAATTTTTTGTGTGGCCATGCTAATTGAACTCTGTGTTTGTTTCAATTTCAGACGAAGCAAGCTCACGTTCCTGCCTTCCACGATGGGAAATAGGATGACCCATGTGTCAGTGGAGGCACTCACAAATGCCTTGGAGCAACACCAGGGAAGAGTGTCAAACGATTGGGTCAAGGCAAATGCCCTCGTCGACATTCTTCCCGATCGCATATCTGATTTAGGTATTCTCCTTCTCTTTCCTTTAACCCTGGGATTAGGGGTTTCCTTCTTGTATCTTCGTCGTGAACTTAACTTGCTGGCGGATCGCCTTCGCGCTGAAGATGCATTACTCCGCCGTCAGCAGCTCAGGTCGAGCAACGCTGACCAATCGCTGCGTCACCTGCAAGCAAATAGCGAAGTTTAGGTGTCAGTGAAGCATGTGTTTTTCTTGTTTTTTAAATATGTGGACTTTAATTTTTTTGCGTGTCTTCTAAGCGAAACTATTTTTCTCATGCGTTATAAAACGGAATTCTAGTTTTATGTTTAACATATACCTCAGGAATTAGTTGTAAGGTATTACGTTGATTCCAGTCTTGTAATTGTGGTACATCCTTCTCATTTTTAGCATTGATGTTCAAAAATAATATGATGTTCACATAACTCAGTATGTATTAATTGTTTTCCGAATTCAGTAAATGTAATGCGAATTTTCTGATCAACTAAATTTCATAGACAATGCGTTGAAATAAATTTCATGCGTGATTATTCTTATATTTAACGAATGTATTGTTCTTTCTACAAATTCATGGCAAGTATAAATCTTTATTTCTTAATTATGTTTGAATAAAAGTATTTCAATTGTTGTTTCAAAGATGCGTTTTTCTATCTTTAATGCGTTAGCATTTACACTGTTCATCACAAAACAATGTTTGCGGTAATTGTGTTTTCATGGCAAATGTTGATGTAAATGTAATAGGTACATACATGCGATGTTTAAAAATTATCCCTCTTCATGCGTAATGAATATTAGATTTTTTCAAAAACGTACAACAATAAATAAATTCAAAGTTGAATTTAAAAAAAAAAAAAAAAAAAAATAAGATTGTTGTTGTTTTTATTTTTATAGGATGCCTACGTAGTTTGTAATTGAGATTGTTCGTTAATGTAGTAACGTTTCCTTTTTTCGATGAGTTCTTTACGGGTTTTTCAAACGGTAGAGATAGTTAAATGTTGGTTCCTTGTACCGTAGATTTTTTTGGTACGATATTAGTGTCTTCATTTTTTTGCGGTACGCTGATATTGTTCTGTTGCGATTCTTGCCGTCTTTATTTCGACGCGTTTTACTTTTATTTACGGATGTTTTTCTGTTTCGATAAATATATTATTGTTGTTGTACTATTGCGTTTTTCAATACGGGGTATTGCTTTAAAAAAGTGGCTATCTTTCACTCCTTATTACGAAATATGTTCATAACCTGCGGCTCTCATCTTCTTTTTTTGTTGGTGGGGGTATATTGCGCATTTTCACTTTGCATACCTTTTCAATCTTAGAAATTTACGCCTTTAGATACCTTTGTCATTTCTTGGAGTTATGAACTTTAAATTCTGAGCGATTTATTTCAATTTGAGTAATAAAACAGGTATGGTGGGGGAGGTGTGTGCCAAAACGGTCACGCACTTATCCTCGTACACATGTTTAGTACGTACGTTCAGTGCCACGCCTGGTGCGACTTGGGCACCGTGCGCCGCTGAGTCAGCAATTTGTGTGTATAAATGCCCCGTGTTCAGCGCTTCAGAGCGCATTTGGATCTACTGTATCTCTACGTCAAGTACACGTTGAAGTCTACTCGTTCTACTCACTACCCACCCTTAGATACGGCATAAGTTCGCAAGTTGTCACACTACGAGCGGAGCGAGCGGAGCGGCGCGGCGCGTGTGTTCACATGTGAGCTGAGCAGAGCGACCTACACAAGCATCAGTCGCTATGGAGCGTTCCGTGAATGCGCTTCTGTTGCTCGACGGCAAAACAGAAACACTGGATCCATCCCATCAACATGAGGAGAGATCGCTATGGAGAATACCACTATCTCTTCGAAGCACTGAGGAGAGATGAATCACAATTCTACGAGTATTTACGGATGAAGCCGGCAACTTTTGATGTACTACAATCCCTTATAGAAAGAAAAATTTCCAACGAGATTAGATAAATTTGCTGTTTAGCAATACACAAATTTTTATCGAGGATACATGTAAAGCAAAGTAGTTTAAGTAAAATTAAAGTCTTTCCATATAGGCTGTATCACATATATTACTACAGGTTTTCGTAGGCCAGTACGAACAAAAAAGTCTTGTGGTGACTTAAACGTGAGTGAACGTAAAGTAATTCCCTTCAGAAATTCAGGGTTATGCCAGAGAAACCTAAGTGAAAAATACTGACAAATATTGACTTGTCCTGACCAAATAGTTCTCGAAACACTGATATGCTTTCCGTTAGTATTGGAAAAAATCACCCAAGCTCATAAAATTTTGCAACTTATTGTGTATTTGACACTCATTGAGTCCTCCTCATCATAATACGGCCTCTTTTTTCTCCCATTTTACAGAAAAAATGAAAACTTTATTAAAAAATCGTACATAATTATACTCTAATCAAGATCATACAATAAAATACACAGCATCACAAGAAAGATGAAACTACATCACGAGAAAAGCAAAATAAATTCCTTAAACTGAAGCAATAATAAAATAACTTATCAGAGAAAGCAGAAGAAAATAGAAATAAATGATTAATGAACCCAAATGGGTGAAATTACACTAAAATATTACATGTTACACTATCAGTTATAATTGTTATATGATTAGTTGTACAAATAAATAGTTATATACTAGATTTTTTTAACTCAAACGATAATTCTACCCCTGTAAGATATGACGATCCAAAGGCGGAACCGAGGAAAAGCTCGACGCGAGCGTCCAAAAATCCCAACGAATTTCCCGAGCGTGCCGCTCCGCTCCGCTCGGCGCCGCTCCGCTCCGCTTGTCGTGTGAACAGCCAAGCGTTTCTGTATTCAAACCTGTACAAACATTATTGCCGCTCGTAGTGTGAACGCACCCTTAGT
The DNA here is from genome assembly GCA_030386875.1 of Morinoia aosen. Classification (NCBI taxonomy): domain Eukaryota; kingdom Metazoa; phylum Arthropoda; class Malacostraca; order Amphipoda; family Talitridae; genus Morinoia; species Morinoia aosen. The sequence goes on along the minus strand of CM059570.1, from coordinate 67,999,642 downwards.
CAGTCGTAACAACCAATGCCCTATACAGTCGCATCTAAAACAATGTAATGTCATATACCAGTATAACTGTACCCAAGGGGAGTGCGAGCCCCTGCAATCTGTGTATATCGGCATGACAACAACCACCTTATCAAGATGCTTAACAATGCACCTAGCTTCCGGCGGACCAAAAAAACACACTAAAGACAACCACAATACCATCCTAACACGCGAAAATCCAGTTAACAACACTAAAATAATAAAGAAACAAATAGATTACAACCGACTGCAAATAATGGAATCACTCCTTATTGAAACGCACAAACCAACCTTCAACCACCAATGAACAGGAACACAACGCTCTACTCTTGAAACTCTACTCCTAGGGACGGTACAGTCCCTAGTATCAAACCATTGCATCCACGTCCCAACAACTGTCTGATTCCTGCTTCACAACATAGCCTCACAAATAATCTGTCCAGCTGTACCTTCCACTACGGAACCTAGGTCACCTAGCCCTCCTCACTTCGCAGACCAACTGTACACCTTCTAACTTGCATCAAATGCACATTCTCCACATTCGTGTAACCGTTACCCGTAGCCACCCTGCCCACATCTCCTCTCTAATAGCTGCACAACTTTAACTATTTTTAGCCTGATGATGTCCGAGGACATAGGACGACACGCGTCGCAAAATTTAATCATAAAATATTAGGGGAACTTTTATATTCAATAAATTTTGACCATAGTAAACTCTACCGGAGACGACAAAAATTGAACAAAGTTATTATTAATAATCAATAGGGCATTACTTTCAATGAAACCTATATATATATATATATATATATATATATATATATATATATATAACTATACATGTACAAACTATACATTTGCTGTGCGATCATCCATTTATATTTAAATAAAATGCTTATTAACCAACAACCGTTATTTTAAAATTGTTTAATTGGAAGTACAAAACTTATAATCTTCTTGGTCCTCATGCTTATGTGTACTTATATATATATAAGTACACATCGATGATCGCACAGCAAATGTATAGTTTGTACATGAATGCTTTACAATAATAAAGAGATGACGAGTTAGGTAATGTTACAAGTTGAGAGCGAACAAAAAAAACATTATCTCTATTAAAATGCTAGTTGTCAGTCTAGTACACACGTGCACACATACATGTAAATATATACACATGCACACATACCCACGCACATACTTACACCAAACTCGTAAGCAAACACAAATGCATTTCTATTCAATGAGGCAATTGCAATACATACGAATTCTATAAAGTGTCATACGCATAGCGTGTACACGTACACGTATACACCGTACACATAAACACAAGTAAGCATGTGCGCAAATATCAGCGTAATCTAATCAGTATAAACCAGCATTCCAATCGGTAGAAACGGAAAAAATATCTTTTATGGCATGGATTTTATAAAACTTCCTTACTGAAATTAGTGGCACAAAACGGTTTACTTGAGTCAGAAACATGAAAATGATTGTGGGACGTGAATAAGAAAGAACAACATTAATGTCCTATATCATATCAAGAGAAAAAATCACATTATCTTTGAAATATGGCGCAAATTGTCTGCAATTGATAAACATACAGATGTAAATGGGTATAACATTATTATTAGCATATAACTATAAGCATTAAAAGCATATTACTGCAGTATAAATGGATGATCACACAATGAATTTATTGTTTTATTTTTACATGGACGCTTCACAATTTCATTTTAGAAAAAAATCACATTATCTTTGTAATATGGTGCAGAATGTCTGCAATTGATAAACACGCATACACATATAGGTACCATGACGGTTTAGTTTAATGCTTGCAAAGAAACGGAGAGGGATGACATAAAATGCAACCTTCGACTGGTTTATCTACTCTAGTGCACACAGGTGTACATACACACATATACAAGTAAGCATGTTTGCAAATGGCAGCGTATAGGCAATCAAATCATAATACCCACGCATACTTCAAAACTGTTGTGTGATGTCTTGAATTTCAAGACAATGATCGGGGGAGATTGTTCAGCAATGGAGATACCAGGCAAATGAGATTCATCAGTACTTATTCAGTATGTTCTCTGAGAATTATTTTTGACACACAAGATGAGTTATTTTGGCTTTAAATTCTCTCGGTCTTTGAGGGATTTTAATACTCAGTAGAAGTTTGTTCCACAGTAAGGCGCCTGATATGGACAGAGCTTTCTGCCCTAAGTGAGATGAACGGTAGTTGACTAAGACATTATTGTTTCTGTTCGGTTTTTGATTGGTTACAGTGGGTGGATGGAAACGTACTATCTCGGCATTGCTCTGAGGAAGATATAACGAGGAGAATACGTATTGGGCCTTCTACATGAGGAGCCTTTCTTGGATAGGAATCCAGGGCTGCCAATGAGACTTCTACAAAAACCCAAGATCATGGGTCTAAAAAACCCAAGGTCTAAAATTAAAACAAAGATTACCAAAAAAACAAAAATACATGATATTCAAAGTGTTTTTTTCTTTCTGTGCGAACAAATTGCAATCATAGGTGGTAAAACATAAAAAATGTTTATTACGACGGATAAAATGCCAAAAACTACCAACTAATGCAGATTGCTATTTTAGCAATAAAAACTACAAGCATATTACTGTTAGAAAAAATATCCGTAGTTTCAAGCTCTTGAGCATTAAACAATGTTTCTACGTTATTGGAACACACGAGTTCGATGCGTCGAAGTTAATGGAGTCCATTTAATTTCAACATCTGTAACAAGACTAGTTTGTTGAATAAAAGTTAAGCATTAATTTATGGCTTGTTATTAATATCTTACAATACCTCTGACGGAAAGTTCCTAACAAATTGTAAAAATTAAGCTTTAAATTTAATGAAATAACTACTGTGGATGGCTTGGCGTAAATTTTCAACTGGAAATTAAATTGCCGACCTTTTTCTCAACTGTACAATGCTTGCTGGCTTTATTGCAACAATAACAAAAACTGCTATAATGGGGTCGGAATTTTAGAGTAGAGTTAACATTGGCGCCCATGTAGTATTCTACTTCAAGTTTTAAAGTTTCTTTCAGTCATTTGAACTCGGAAAGTAAGGAGTTTTTGGCAAATTATCATTCGTAAAAATATATTTATTTTAAGTTTTCTTCAATAAGTTGTAATATGTTAGCACAAAAACACTTTGTATTGTACAAAAACAACGTATACTCACGTATAATTATAAGCACATGTACTCGTATCATCAAATGTAGATTAAGTAACATTAAGAGTACATTGCCCTCAATCACTTATTTCGACTAGTGACATGTATCACTAGTATCATCTAAGTGCATTAATTTAAGGATATTTTAAACATTAACGATGGTACTTTTGTACCATCTCTATTGGAAATAAACTGTTTCTTTTTTCCCTATTTTACGTTCGCGAGATTATTATTTATTTTATCAAAAGCTGTACCATCTAGAATTACCTAGGTAAGTTTCGTTCGCTTCATTGACAGATTTTCGGCTATTTTACTATCGGGAAATGCAAGCTCACAGACCTCAATGTTAGCAAAGTGTAGATTATGTGCTACGAAATAGACTGCAACCTTATCTCACTCCTCGCTATTTGTTGGCTTTCAGTTCTCTTTTTTAAGATATTGAGTGATACTCGTGCTTCCTTTAGCGACAGCAAATTTTTTCATGACTAAAAGAAACTTTATAATTCAACGACCTAGACTCATTTTTATTTTTTTGTGTCACTTTGCATGCCTTGCAGTAGGTAACTGAATCTTCGTCGTTGCAGTCATGCTCAAACCCCTTTTTTTGTATTCCGTTTCACTGGCCCATTCTTCCTTGAAGCACCGAGCATTATATTTGCTCTTCTTTGCTGGCATAATTTCTTCAGTCATTTTTTTAATTTGAATGAACAGAGTTCATTAGAAGATAATTCCTTCAAATTTGAGTTTAATCGAAAAATGCAGATTTTCAAATCAAACCATCGACGAAAATCACATAGCAAATGCAATAACGCGACTGGCACACGCCACACACACTCTAATCAGTTATGTTTTGACACAGTGGCGCGCGCTCAGCAGATTGTGATTTGTGACAGGTCACGGTTATGGTACGAGTTCATACGCCAAGTGCTCCTACAGGTTGTGACAGGCATGCAACGCATTTATATCGCATAACGAAACCTTTAAGCGAAATAAAAAGAAGGCATTTGTACGTAATAATTTGATTAGAAATCTCTGTGCACCATGATTGTAGTATGAGGCTCAAAACCCAAGATTATCAACATATTCGAAAACAAAATCCAAGAACCCAAGGTACATCGTAAAAACCCAAGATCTTGGGTTAAAACCCAAGCATTGGCAGCCCTGTAGGAATCCAGCCGAGTTTATTGAGAAGAGGGGTTACGTGATCACTCTTTTTGAAATTACCGTTGCATACCACCTTAGTCGCAAAGTTCATGCACTTTTGTAAGTTCCTTTGAAGGTATTGAGGTAGGTCTCCCCATACTAGGTTGCAGTTTGAAGTTATTTTTTTTTTTTTCTGTTTTGATATGAGTGTTCCTGGGATGAGCATTCAGAACAGAACTGAGAACTCTGTGTGCATTGGAAGGTGGGATGATCTTCAAATTTATAACATTTTTCGCAAATCAAGATGTGGGTGTATTCTTCCTGTTCGCATTTGTGGGATGTGATTTTTATATGAAACATATAGAAACCGTCTCTGAGTATCCTTTGTGCTGTTAAGGTATCTGTTGTTACCATTTTCATTAGGTGGGTGTAATTTTTCATTTTGATTATGTCTGTTACATTTATCCAATTGTTTTGATTTTCGATCTCATTCTTTATTTCGTCTGTTGGTCTCACTCCAATGTCTGAATCAATTTGTCGAACGAATATTGTCCTTTTTGCTCTTAAATCAGGTGGTGTTGCTGGAACAAGGTTTAATTTTTGGAATACTTGGGTGGCCTTAGGAGATGTTAATTTATCTACGGAATTGGTATCGTCAGTCACAGCGTAGAATCCATTTTTCGTGCTTGTTAGCCGGATTAAGGGGGCATTTAGTTCTTTGAAAGTGGCTTCGAAGATTTTTGCTTTATCTGTCTGTTTAGAGGTGTCAATGGTTTTAAGTTGGAAACGGTATGTTGGTGTTTTAGCTGGTCGAGGATTCGGAAAGGAGGCTGTCAGCGGTTTCGGAGGGTATAAAATAGTCGGTGGCGCAGAAGCCGGCCCGGACTTCCCAGAAAAAGAATCAGATCTACTCCGTGAGTTGGAACGGCCCGAAGGCTGGAGAAAAGGGGCACGGGGTGGTCGACTATCCTGTCCTCCACGACCACCCCCAACCCCCCTCCCACGCTCAGGGGGGGGGGGCATAGCAGCTAACACACCGGTTAACAGTAATACAAATCAACAAGATCACCAAAAAAGCACAAAAAAAGAAGAAATACAAATAGAAATAATCACAAGAAATAATAGTCACGAGGCAATCACCCTCTATATGGCTACAATAATAGTAGCTTACCTCTCGCTCCCAAGACAAAAGTAAGGCTATTCAAGAGACTGAACAATTCCCAAGGGGACCAAAACCTTCTATAAGCAGAGAGGACACAGCAACGCACACATCCACTCGGCACGGTAACCGGAGTGACACCATAGACATGCGAGGAAAACCTGCCAATATAACAATTGACAGGGTGAAAACACCGCACCTACCCGACAGCAGCGAAACAGAAACTGAGCACGTGGAATCAACAAGCACGAAAGTACACGATGTCTACGAAGGAGTTCCCTTTCCCCAGACGGTGGTGGCTCCTGAACAAGGAACCATAACAAAGTACGGAAGAAGAATCACACAAGCTTGAAAGCGCCACCTCACAGCCTCGAAGCGCCAGTACTAAACGATCAATAATTTCAGAGCTCAAGTTTGGCGCTTGGCTTGGCTTGGCGATGCTTATAGAGAAGACGGAAAGAGAGTTTGACACAGAGTGTGTCGGGAAGAGAAGGGGTGAAACGGAAAAGGATAGATAGGAAACCGATAGAGATGCGCTTTGCGCATATGATGCTAGTGTTGAGGGTATTTTTTTGTAGGTAGTTTAAGGGTGGTAGAAGTTGATTACCCGTCAGAGCTTTGTATGGGTGGATCTTTAGTTAGTAAGCATTTTTAGTACTGGACGTGGGTGGGTAGGCTTGCCGTATTGGTTAAGTCTCCTCTATCACATAATACGAGTATTCGCAGGAGTCGGTTGTGGTCCGTCGAGTCTGTCCGTCCGTCTGTTCGTCCGACGTTAGTGTCGTGTTAAGAGTATTTTGGTCTCGGTTGGGGTGCGAGTGTTTTCATTTTTGAGCTCTGAAATTGTTTGTGTGGTATTTGTGGAGTGTCTTGCGGGAATGTGAGTTGTAGGTAGAGTTGTGGGTACATGTCGTGAATGTTTTGCCAGATTCTTTTTGCGTGTTTGTGGAGTGTAATGTTGATTGGTTGCAAGTTTGCTCGGCGATGTAGTTGTGCAGAGGTGGAGAAATCTTGCCATTCTGAATTTGTTATGTATCTCGTGGCTCGGTTTTGAACACGCTGGAGTGTTGAGATAGATATTGGTGGAAGTGTGTGTAGGGGAATGGTTGGGTAGATGAGTGTGGATCTTACTAGGGCGATGTCTAGTTGGCGTTTTACTTCTAGGTTCAGATGTTTGAATCGGTAAAGGCGTGAGAGGTTTTGATGTGCTAATGGTGCTCGTTGTCTGGTGTGGGGTGCATATCCGGTTGTGCTGATTGCGAGTCCCAGAACTTTGCCTGAGTTTGTGTAGGGGTGTGGGGTGTTGTTGATGTGCACTGTTGGGTGTTTGCGGCGGCAGATGGAAATTATTTTGAATTTATTTGCATTGGTTTGGATTTTCCATTTTCGTTCATAATCGTTGATTTGGGCGATGGCTCGTGTTGTTAGAAGAGCTGCCATGTTATATGAATGGTTAGCGGATGTAATTTGTGTGATGTCGTCTGCAAAAGCTATGTAGTCAGTATTGGGTATTGGTGGGGGAAGGTCGTGTGTGAAGTAGTTGTACAGTGTTGGGGAGAGGACTGCTCCCTGGGGGACACCTGACTTGATGGAGAAGGGTGGGCCAGTGTAGTTTGCGATTTGTATGGCTGCGGGGCGGTTAGTGATGAAGCTATACAGGATTTTTGTGAATAGGGGGTGAATTTGTAGCTGTGACAGTTTGAATTTGAGTCCTGTGGGCCAGACTTTGTCGAAGGCCTTGCTTATATCTCGTAGAATGATGTCTGTTTTGTTTCTCTGTGTTTGTTTAATGTGGAGAGTCTCGTGTAGCGTGGCAAGTGCGGTGTGTGTACCTTTTCCGTGGCGAAATCCGTGTTGGCGGCTGTTGTAGATGTTTTTGATGGTTAGGTGGTCTGTTAGCCTGTAGGTTAATATCTTGTTAGGAGCTTAGCGTGGGTGTCGGGTAGGGAGATGGGGCGGTAATTTTGCACCTCGTGTTGGGAGGTGGAGTGCTTCGGTAAAAAGATCATTATTGCGTGTTTCAGTTTGTTTGGGAAATAACCCGCTGAGAGGGCATTGTTATATATGTACAGAAGGTACTGGAACATGTTTTACGTTAGGTGTTTAAGGTTGTGTGTGGTTATTTTAGTTGGTCCTTGAGCTTTTTGGGAAAACGTCCGAAGTGCGTTTTGAGTTCTTCGATTGTGATTGCTGGGTAGGGGAAATTGTGAAGGCGGGAAGTGTCTCCTGTCTCGTGTGGTTCGTTTTGGGGAGCGATGTCATTCATTTGTGTTTCTATGGTGTGTATGTGTTCAGCGTCGAAATCGTTGTTGGGGTCATCAATACCTGAGTATATGTTTGACCAGTGTTGTCGGAACAAAGGTTCCTTGGATTGTGGTGAGTAGTAAAAGATGCCGCCTTCTTTAATGTAGGGGATGCTTTGCTTTTTATTGTTGCCTGACATACGTTTGATGGCGGACCAGAATTGTTTGGGACTGTCCATCTTTTTGATGTCAGCGATGGTGTTGTTCCATGTTGCCGAGTAGATACGTTGGTATGCAGTTTTTATCTGTTGTCTGAGGCTGAGGAGTTCTCTGTATAGGTGGGGTGAGTGGCCGTGTCGTTGGAGATGGTCGTAAATGTGTTTGTGTCTCGTTTGAAGGACGAGTATGGCATGAGTGGGTTTGATGCCTGGTGTGGTTCTGTGTGTGATAGTTGGAATAGATTGGTTGGAGGCTTCGTTGATGTGGGATTCCCATGTGATTAGGTGGTTGTCTATGTCCTCTAGTGTAGGGCTTAAGTCTTGCGGTGTTGTTTGTTCAGCGAGAAGGTTGCGGTATAATTTCCAGTTTGCATTGTGGAAGGATGGTCGTGGGCGGATGGGAATTTGAATAGGGTTGGCTGATATTGTAGCTATGATGGGGTTGTGGTCGGAAGGTGTTAGTGGACCTGGTTCGAGTATGATGTTGTGGAATTTTTGCGTGTTTGATAGTACGGTGTCTGGGCTAGTACAAGCGCGGTGAGTGATTATCGTGGGGAAATTATGGCCGACGTGGAGACATTTGTTTTTATCTATTAGTGAGTAGATTTGTCTCCACCTTCCTGTTTGCGTATGTGTATCCGAAAGTGGGGTGTATGGCATTCATGTCGGCTAGGAGGTAAGTGGGGTGTTATCGGTTAAAGAGAGTGTGCATGTCAATGTAATTGATGTAGTCAATGCGTGGAGGTATGTAGGTTGTGGCAAGTGTGATTGGGCCTTGTGGTGTTTCAACTGTGATGGCCAACATATCTGTGTGAAAAGTATCGTGAAGCTTGAATGGGATGTCTTTCCGAATTGCTATTGCTATTCCAGCGTGATTTTCATTTGCTTTGTTTGTGGTATATGTGTTTTAGTTCCAAATTTTGATGGGGGTGTCGTTTCGCATGCAGTGCCAGTTTAGTAGAATTATGTGTGGATTGTATTGGCGGTAGATGTTGCATAGTGCGTTTTTGTTATTTTGTCAGTGTTGGACGTTGTGTTGGATGACGGTTAGTGTTTTGTTCATATTGTGTGTATCCATTATGGAGTCGAGTGCTTGGGTTTCTTGTGAGGGGTGTTAGGTTTTGAGCATGTGTCCAACATGACGAAGCGATCGTGTGGGATTGTGGCTATGGATGCGTTTTCGAGGTTGAATTGGCAGTCAATGATTTCTTTCCAGATTTTGTCCGAGTGTGGATGTGCGACGGCGATTTTGAGGCCAGAAGGTTTTGCGGTTAGTTCCTTCACTATCTGTGCGTTGGTGGGTTTGCTTGGAATATGCTGTGAGTTCGTGTCGCTACGGAAGAGTGTAGCCTGGTTTGTGTCATCATGTGCGGGGGGTTCTTCCGAGGAGGGTTGTCTCTTTTTCTTCCGTTGTTTGGTTTTCTTCTTCGGGCTGGACTGCGTTCTCCAATTTTCTGTCAGGTTGTCGTCGCTGGTTTCGTCCTGGTTTAAGTTCTCTTCTGTTGAGTGGTGGCTTGTGTCCATTTCGTCTTCGTTGGGGTCGGTGCTTGCTTGTTTGACAGATGCCTCCGTTGTGACGGTTTGGGGTTGTTCGTTGGGTTGGATGAACATGTTGAAGATTTTTTGGGAATCGCGATCGGGGAACTTGGTGTTCACGTCGTAATTGTCTTTGAGGGATTTAGATAAGATTGATCCAAAATCTTCTTTTTGTGTGAGGTTGGCGATGTGAGCCTCAATGAGGATAGCGGCCAATTTTATATGCATCTCGCTGGTGAGTGTGAGTGTATGTTCTGTTTTTGCAGTTTGTTGGATGGCCGTTTTTGCGATTTCGATGGACGTGTTTTGCGTTTGGTCTGTTTTATGTTTTTGGAGTTCATCGTTTTTCTTGCGGATAGCTTCTTTCCTGTATGGGCAAGAAGCTGCGAGGGTGCGGTGGTTTCCTTGGCAGTTGAGGCACTTCTTGTGCATTGTTTTGCACTGTTGGTAGGTGTGGTCGTGTGCAGCGCATTCAGAGCAGTTTGGTGTCTTGACAGTGCATTGATGTGTAGAGTGGTCCTCAATTTTGTAGCATTTGAAGCAGATCCGTAGGTGAGTGTATTTTTCAAGTTCCATTTGCGATGGTGTGATCTTTGTGTTGAACATGAGGAGCCCATTCTGGAGAGCGCGCTGTGTCATGGCAGTGTCGGTGAAGGTTACTTCGATCACGTGTGTGTAGTTTTTGATTTTGTTTATTTCCAGGATTTTTGCCCATTGGTGCACTCGTGTTATTTCTTCCTGTATTTCTTGCGGTTGGCGTTCGCCGATGCTGCTGTCCAGTTGTCTTATGAAGATGGTTGTTTTGGCTCGAAGATCGGGGGGGATGATGGGTTTCAGATTTATTATCTGGAAGTGTGAGGTGGCTTTGTCCGAGGTCAGTTTATCAATGGCATTGATGTCATCAGTTATGGCGTAGAATCCGCTTGAGTTGCTGGTGAGTCGTATGAGAGGGGCTTCCAAGTGTTTGAATGTAGTTTCAAAGACTTGTTGTCGGTCTGTATGTTGGCTGGGGTCGATCTTGCGGAGTTGGACTTTGTAGGTAGTGTTGGATTTTTTGGCAGGCTGTGCTGGGATGGTTGTGGTAGTTTGCTTGGTCGTTCGTGGTTGAGTGTTGTTGCCAGGGATGGCGTTGGTGCGTGTGTTGGTGTTATGTTGCATAGTGTTAGGTCTTATATGGGTGGGTGTTGGTAGTATGCCGCGGGAAAACTGGCTATAGCCAGCTCTCCATGAACCTCGACTTCCTTGGTGGGGAAGCATGGTGTTAGTCCTAAGTGTTGGTGTATAGTCTCAGGCGTCGGATTTGTCCGGAAGGCGGCTGGTGCCCTACTTGTACCCGCTCCCCCTACTATAATGGGGTTTGCCCAGATGGTCTATGGCTTTTCGGTACACCAGACTCTACTACCTTCTGGCGACGCTCAACGGTCAGTAAACGTAAGAGCGAATTAAGAAAAGGCTACTCACACTCGCTTGAGAGGCTAGGGTTCGGCAAGCGAGGTAGGGAGTCGGCTGCTGTTGTGAAATCTTGGTAGTGAGAAGGTCGATGCTGAAGATTAGATGCTTCTAAGACGGTTTTCACTGGTGAACTGTTTGGCGCTGGGGTGCCGGACCAAGCTTTATAAGCAGCCTGCCTCGAACAGTCAGGCAACGTCGATAGAAACCTCCGTAAGTTTAACACAAGCCTAGACGGCGATAAGCGGGCACCTCGTCTTGACCAATCGGAGACCTGGACGACCAGAGTTAGGCTCCAGCGATGCCTATATAAACAGCCGAGCAGCCAGCGCAGTCTCAGTACACCCTCAGCGTCCCTGATATTCACACTAAGTCTCGACGCTCCGCCAGTACCTCACCCGTTGCCTTCACCGCCGCCTCGACTGCCAGCCGCCTTGTTGCTTGCTAGACGCACCAGTTCCCTGCTAGCGCCTCTGGTACTCCGTGGTCGGAGACACTCGGCCAGCAGAAGCCTCATCGGTCTGCTCTCGTCCTCCAACCACGCAGCGTCTCCCCGACAACCGTCTGTCCGCCAAGACGTCATCGGTTGCTGTATTACTCGACTGTAATATTCCCTTGTGCCATTATTGTCGGCGATCTTCATAATAATACGGCGTTTATTCTAGTTGTGTTTTCCTTACCTTGCCGGGTTCGTTTGCACCTCAGGCACTCACTTCGGGCAAAGATATTTCACAAGTCTATCGATATTCACTAGTCTGCCCGGAGTGTAAAGCAGCCTGAGGGAGAACACCACAAGGTTATGGGCCCGTAACCTAACTTTTGATGGCAATGATGAAAGATATGAGTTGTGGGAAGTGAAATTTCGGGCCTACCTAGATTTGAAATCGTTGGATACCGTCCTTGAGGGCGAAGAATCAAGGCTGGATGTTGAGAAGAACAAGCAAGTGTTCTCCGAGCTCGTGCAAAGGCTCGATGATAAAAGTCTCTCATTAATAATCAGAGACGCCTATGGTGATGGAAGAAAATCTATGAAAATTCTGCGTGATCATTACTCGGTAACAGTAAACCGAGAATTATTTCTCTGTATTGCGAGTTGGCTGCGCTGAAGATGCAAAATGGCGAGACGATAACCGACTACTTGCTGCGGGCAGAGACAACTGCATCCTACCTGAGAAAAGCCGTCGAAAGTATCAGCGATGGATGATGATTGCCCTGATTATCAGAGGATTGTGCTCGTCGTGTCGTGAGACTAGCGAACTTGCCTCCGTCCAGGCAGACCCTGGTTCGAGTCCCGGCGCTGGTGGCGATTTTCTCTGTTGGGTATAGGGGAAAAATTCCAAGCACAATACCCCACTCTACCCAGGTGTCTGAAATGGGTACCGGTCTTGACCGGGGGAAAGCGTAATGGCGTCCTGGCGTTAGTTATAAGGCATTTGAAAATCCAATGTATAAGGTGATATGTATCAGGCTTGAAATTGGAAATAAAGCATCCGTAGATGCCTTCATTATTATTAAAAAAAAGATTGCCAGCTGCCTACAACGCGTTTTTTACCGTCATCACGCAAAGTGACAGTAAAGAAATGGACTTCATGAAATTCATATCGGCTGTCTAAAGTGAAGAGGAAACAAAGAAGACCCGACAAGGCCACGGTGAAAGTGAAGAAGGGTTATGAAAGTGAAAGACACTGAAATTACTCGTTATTTATGTAGTAAGTCAGGTCACAAGAAATTTGAGTGTAAAAGTTACATTGCAAAGAAAAATAGGTCGTGTTATATTTGTAAAAGTGCATCTCATGATATTAATTTTTCTGAAAAAAGATACCGTGAAAGCAATGCCTACTGATATCAAAGATGTGAAAAGCTCTTTTTGTCCTAGGGTATCAACAGACTTGGAAAATGCTCCTGTTGTAAACAGTGGTAATCTACTAGTGGATTATGGAGCTACTGCTCACATTATCTGTGATAAATCTAAGTTTGTATTTTTAGATAAAAGTTTTGATCCCAGTAAGCATTTTCTCATTGAATTAGCTGATGGTTCTAGAATGAACAATATTGTAGATTGTTAAGGTAATGCGAGAATTACCCTGACTGATGCCAAAAATAGGAATCACTGTGTTATCCTTAAGGATGTTCTTTATATTCCAAGTTTTGAGCAGAATTTTCTCTCTGTTGAGGCTGCTATTGATCAGGGTGCATCATTTAATTTCAGTCAAAATGTTTCAAAGTTGTTTGCTTCTGATGGGACTGAGTTAAATATTAAAAAATGTGATAAGCTGTATTATTTAAATTCTGTAGCTCTGTTGACTCTGTTAATGCTGTTGGTGAACACACTCTGGAGGAGTGGCACAATTTTCTCGGGAATTGTAATTTAAAAGACGTGTTAAGCCTAGAAGGTGTTACTAAAGGAATGAAAATCCCCAACAAGCAAAATTTCCATTGTGAGATCTGTGTCCAGAGTGAAATGTGTCAGTATAGGAACAGAGACCCTGAGGAAAAACCAAAGAAACCTTTAGAGTTAGAGTATAGTGACCTAGCTGGACCTATAAGCCCTACCTCTTTTGAGAATTCCACCTATGTCATGTCTTTTGTAGATGATTTTTCAGGTCCCTGTTTATTTGTTTATTCCCTGTCCCTGTTTATTTGTTTATTTTCTGAAAAGCATAAGTGACTCTGTTGAAGCATTTAAGAAATTATTGCCTGATTCTGCTCCATTTGGCTCTGTGAAGCGTTTAAAAACAGATAACGGCACAGAGTATTCCTCAAACTTGTTCAAAGCTGTTGTTACGGAGAATAAAATAAAACGCGAATTTTCGGCTTCGTACTCTCACCATCAGAATTGGACTGCTGAGAGATCTTGGAGGTCAGTGTTTGAGATGGCTAGGTGTTTGTTGCTACATGCAAATTTGCCGAAAGAATTGTGGAATAATGTTGTCAGAAGAGCTGCTTATATTAGAAATAGGTGTTTCAACAATAGAACAGGCAAAACTCCTATTGAGATGCTCACGAATAAGAAACCCCACCTAAGTTATACGCACATTTTTGGTTCAAAGTGCTTTATCATGGTTCAGAACTCAGGAAAGCTTGACCCTAGGTCAAAACAGGGAATATTTGTTGGCCATGACACATGCAGCCCAGCTTTCTTGATTTATTTCCCTGAAACTCGTCAAATAAAAAGAGTCAGATGTGTCACATTCTGAAATAAAATTTCTAGAAATGGGGTGGGTGAGGATGAGTTCATTGCTCTAGATAACCCTGCTGAGTTGGAGCAAAGTGAGAAGACTGACAAGGCTGAGGCTGAGTTGAAACCTGGGACTGTCCCAGAAGTGATTCAAAAAGAGATTCATTTAGATGAAATGCCCACTAAAAGATTTCCCTTGAGAGAAAAGAAGCCTCCAGCTTATTTAAAAGATTATGTTGACCCAGATGAGTTGGATGTCACTAATCATGTTATTGATTATTGCTACAGAGCGAGCAGTATTCCTAAGTCGTACTCTGAGGCAATTTCGTCCCCAGATTCTGTCGAGTGGCAAAAGACAATGAGTAATGAAATGGCAGTACTAGCCGATAATGAAACGTTTGAACTTGTTGAAATGCCAAAAGATAGATCTGTTATTTGGAGACGATGGGTCTATAGTGTTAAATCAGGCCCAAATGACCAGAAAACCCTCAAAGCTCGTTATGTAGCCAAGGGATATTCCCAAGTTACTGATGTAGACTTCACAGAAACTTTTTCTCCAACAGCACGTCTATCATCAGTAAGAATGCTGATGGATATTGCTGTGCAAAAGTCATACATTGTGCACCAGATGAATGTGTGCACAGCTTATCTTTAAGCAAAAACAGACTGTGATGTTTTTGTTGAACAGCCTGAGGGATTTGTTGAACTTGATAAAAATGAAGAGAAGTTAGTCTGCAAACTCAAAAATCTTTGTATGGCTTGAAGCAAAGTGGCCGTAACTGGAACAATCGTTTGCATCATTTTCTTGTTGAACAACATTTTGTTAAATCATTTAGTGATACTTGTGTATATGGTGAAAGCGATTCTGGAAAAGTGATCATTATTGTATGGGTTGATGATCTAATTTTGGCCTCTTCTATCGCTGTTGTATGGAGAGAAGTCAAGCGTTTATTGTCACATAAATTTAAAATGAAAGATATCGGCCAAATTTCATGTTTTTGGGGAACTGAATTTGTTGTGAAGCAAGATTCAATTGAGATGAAGCAGTTAAAGTATGTTGAGAAAATTTTTATCAAAATTTGGGATGTCTGATTGTAAGCCTAAGTCTATTCCATGTGATCCCAGTGCCAACAAGCTTGATGTAAGTTCTGATTCTAGGAATTTGTGCGATCCGAAACTGTTCCGTGAAATTGTTGGTAGTTCGATCTACTTGATGACTTGTACTAGGCCTGATATTTGTTATGTTGTTACATCACTGTCACAACATTTAACTTGTCCGACAAATGCTCACCTGAATTTGTGTAAGTTTGTGTTGAAGCATCTCTAAGGTACTATTTCATATGGTTTGAAATTTGTAAAATCTGAGAACCCCGAGCAAATTACTGGTTTCTCTGACTCTGACTGGGATGGCTCCTCTGACCCTAAGAGCATGTCAGGATATGTATTTAAATCATCTAGCAAGAATTCACTAATATCTTGGAAGTCCAATAAACAAAATGTTGTTGCTCTTTCAAGCTGCGAAGCAGAGTACATTGCCCTGACTTATGCTGTACAGGAAGGAATTTTCCTCAAACAGCTACTATGTGATATGGATGGATATGATAAACCTGTTGAAATTTTTGTAGTTAATAAAGGTGCTATTGACCTAGCCAAAAAACCCTGCGCTTGAAACATATAGACATAAGATTTCATTTCATTCGAGCAATTATTCAAGACAATAAAGCAGTTTTGAGCTTTGTTCCTTCAGAGGAAAACATGGCTGACATGTTCACAAAGCCTGTTACTAGACAGTCATTGCTTAAGTTCAAAGTGTGCGTTTAATTCTAAGTTACTGTGTCTGACATGGTTTCTAGTTTAGCTTTGTGTACATCAACTGCAAGAAAAGATAGAATTTTCTTTGAGTATGTTAGACCAGAGAGGCCTCTTTCCATCTTGGAATAATGGAGTAAGGCAACGATTTCAAGTATGAGGTGAGGGGTAAAGAAACACAATAGTTAAACTAAGACCTACTGTATTGTACGTTCGTCGGGCACGGCGGAAAGAAGAAGAAAGAAGAACTCGGTCGCTCTCTACATGAGGTTTACACATGAACATAGAAAACGAGGCGGAAGTAATTTAATTGGTGACTGCGACAACCTATATCTATGCATAAATATATATACTGAAGTTGGATCTCAACAGAGTACAATACTCCTAACGCTATTGCGGACTGTGCATAATTGGGGCGTTATATTTTTTGTGTCTCGTGCTCAGTGTAATCTATTGATTTACACTGATGATTTGTATGTTGTTTTTCTGCTGTTCAAGGTTCAATGAAAGATATGAATGTTGAAATGTTAGCTCTAATTGATTACTATGTGAACTGATGCCTAGTGGAATCGAATACTTCAGTTGGAGGAGGTGTGTTGAGATCCAATTTAAGTATATATATTTATGCATATATATAGGTTGTCGCAGTCACCCATTGAACACTTCCGTTCCGTTTTCTATGGTCATGTGTAAGCTGCCTGGGGAGAGCCACCGAGCTCCTTCTTCTTCATGGAGCTAGGATATATGGAGGGAGCATAGCGCACTCCGATCGGGCTCAATTTAGCTGCAAAAGTTGAAAGACTCGGGCACTCTCAATGCCCGAAACGTCACAATTCTGAGCCAACCACAGACGCTTGTCTGAAGTTGGCTCCACCCACCTTCCCTACAACCCCACCTCATTTTCCAAAGCAAGATTAGTACCTCACCACAAGTCAGAGGGTGAGGTGTGCGTGCAAGTCGCTCTAACTTGTTATATTCAAGGGCCTGTAATCTTCATAGTTTTAAACTCTTAATGTATCGTTGCTAGTAATTTTGATATTATTAAGTGTCCTCAAGTTAGGAAATACAATTTATTATCTTTCGGAGTCTTAGAATCCCAAATTAATGATTGACGCTGGAAAACAGCTGGAAGAGCATTCAGCGAGCGTGTGCGCACTCTAACGTAGCCAGTAGGTAACTGACGTCCTGGCTGACGTCACACTTGCGAGACGGCTATTGGTTACCACAAACTTAGGAGAAATCTCAAAAACTGGTTCTCTTCACAGACGGCTATGCTCCCTCCATATATACTCCCTCCACGAGATTAGTACCTCACCACAAGTCAGAGGGTGAGGTGTGCGTGCAAGTCGCTCTAACTTGTTATATTCAAGGGCCTGTAATCTTCATAGTTTTAAACTCTTAATGTATCGTTGCTAGTAATTTTGATATTATTAAGTGTCCTTAAGTTAGGAAATACAATTTATTATCTTTCGGAGTCTTAGAATCCCAAATTAATGATTGACGCTGGAAAACAGCTGGAAGAGCATTCAGCGAGCGTGTGCGCACTTTAACGTAGCCAGTAGGTAACTGACGTCCTGGCTGACGTCACACTTGCGAGACGGCTATTGGTTACCACAAACATAGGAGAAATCTCAAAAACTGGTTCTCTTCACAAACGGCTATGCTCCCTCCATATATACTCCCTCCACGTTCTTCTTCTTGCCGCCGTGCCCGACGGACGTATAATACAGTAGTTCCTAGTTTAACTACTATTGTGCTTGATTACCCCACATCCCATACTTGTTCTCGTTGCTGTACTCCATAAATCCAAGATGGAGCGAGGCCTAACTGGTCTAACACGTCAATGAGATTACCACTACAATTATTGAGAATCGATTTTCTCATTTCGAGTATGATTTAATGCGCTAGAGTTGAACGTAACCGCTTGTTCGAGGAATTAATCCACCTTAGGGCTGTTGAGGAATTATCGTGAAGAGGCAGACACTACCTTGCGCTACCACTCAAAGAGGGATGCGAGGGCGACCCTCTTCTGGGGACGCGCGTCAGAAGCCCCGTGACTGCGACTAAGTGAGGAAGCGCTTCTTCTCGCCAGCCCTTCGGGGCTCGGCTTAACCTTTGTTTTATCTTGACTCTATGATATGTGATCAGTAAAACCATAATAACGCAAACAGTCACAGAGCCCACTACAATTATCATCCCGGAATCCTCGAACAAGATGAGTTTCTAGTAGTAGTAGTAGAAAACCGGGTTTCTAGCGCTTCAGTAGCAAAGACTATAACGCGCCGAAGATCTCAATGTTCACAGCGTCCAATCAAGTGGTTGATTTCCAGAGTTCATGTAGGAGAGATAAAAACTGTTTAAACGGACAATGAGTCAGAGAAGCCAATGTTGAAAAGTTCAGCTCAAAGAGCCACGGATTCATAAAGGCTGTACAATATCGTCAAGCGACCTATATCTCGTCTATAAAATGAGCATCAGAAAGAAAAGCAATTTATGAATCGAAATTAAAGGCGCCACGGGGAGGGTCTCCCAGCATACCCTCTACAAAGGCATCATGGTTATCTCTAGGCAACGCAGGGTAATATTGCAAGTGGAAGTTGGCAAGGCTCGGGCATTCCGCTAGCAGGTGGCGCACCGTAAGCGGCACAAAGCAGTCGCCGCAGAGGGGCTGAGGATTCCGTTCAATGAGGCATTTATGCGTCAAGCGAGTGTGCCCGATTCTCAGGCGATACAGGAAGACTTCGAGTCGTCGGTTACGATGACTCGAGGAAGGCCAGGCTCGGACGGTATGCTTGTATTTTCGCAACTTGTTCTCATCGATGTCGTCCCACTGCTGTTGCCAAACGTCATTAATCGCTGCTTTGATTAGAGGATAGAAATATCGGCAGGGGACTGCAGTATTTTGAGGAGGCATGGCAGAGCCCGCGGCTTCATCCGCTCTGTCATTGCCGCACACATCAACATGCCCACGCACCCAACACAGACATATGCGCTTCTGAGTGCGGGAGAGTCACGCGAGGCTGCAGGCAATTTCAGCGACAATCGGATGCTTCGAGTTATAATTCCTGATGGCTAGAAGGGCTGCCTTAGAGTCTGATATTATTAAATATGGTCCCTGGATCATATGGTCCCTGGATGAGTGTCTAATTATACATACATTTTCCCATAGTGCCCTCAAATAATATCGAGCAAAAAAGAGACCTCATCGCTAGCGGGAGCTGCCACAGCACTGCCAGCTCTTGCGTCTCCTGTCAGCGGTTGCATCACGGTGGCGTTTCCCCAGCCTCACGTCACTCAGAGAGCTCATAACTGTTTGTAGGGGTTGAAATTGTATCCCCAATGGGTTATAATTTTCCTACGCTTATGGCTAAGAAATGGAGAACTTACCGTTAGTTCATTTTGAAAGTATGTGGGATGTTATGATGGGTAAAGGAAAGGAAGGGGTAGCTAGGATCCAGACGATCGTATAAGGAGGAAACTATGGGAGCTCTTCACTCTATAATGGCGAACACGACAATGGACTTCTGCCCACTGCAAACCGCGTGAAGAGGGTGAATGTTGGCAGATATATTTTAGAGATTTATTGCGTGAGGCGCTTGATGGTAATTTAAGTTTTTTTTCTACAAGAATGTGATTTTAGACCCGAATATGACTTTAGTTTTTTAACACCAAATTTGCAGTAATTATTCCAGAATTTTCCAGGCACTAAATTACTACCCTGGCCAGAAGCGGAGCGTTCATTGGATACTGATATAGTGATAATCAGGTGAGGATTTTAAATGATCGGTATGACCCGATCTAGAGCGTTGAAGAGAAAGCGAGGGTTCGGTGGTAATCTCATGTACCCGCGGGGAGGGTTGAGGGGTGGGTTGAGAAGGGGGTTGAGAAGGTTGAGTAGAAGGGCGTTGAGAAGTGTCAGGAGTCGGGATATAGGCTGGTTTCAAAAGATCAATCGACACGTTTGTATTACCCTGGGGAATTTTAATCTTAAAGAACTTCGGAGTGCGTTCCATAACTTCGTAGGGACCTGAATAAGGGCCTCTAAACTTTTTCGGATGCGATCTATGCACAACCAAACCTTTTTACAAGTTTGCAAGTCATCGGGCACGTAGATAGGTGGTGTATCATGGCAAGAGCCTTCCAAAAAATTGTGAATAAAAATTCAGACCGCAAAAGTAATTTTGAAAATCCTTTGGAAAGAGCCACTGAGTTCATCACATTCTTTTCAAAAGTAGGCGCTCAAGTTTTCAATGAGGTAAGTAAAACCAGTCTAAGGCAACTGTCAATTGAAAGTTCGTGCCCTACTGCCCTTTCAAAGGTTGGTGCCTTGTGGAGGCCACGTCCTGTGGACTTACCAAAGTTACGGACTGTTTGCACTCATTGAAAAACACAAAAGCAGTCGGACATGATGGAATCAGCCTTCAATACATCAAAGACAGTTTTCCAGTCACAGCACCATTGATTCGTTTGACTATCAACACATCAATAGCTACAAATAAGTTTCCGAACCAATGGAAACACTCCATAATTAGACCGTTGCATAAAACTGGTGACACAAATGCAGCGTCAAATTACAGGCCCATATACCTATTACCTGTCCTGTCCAAAATATTGGAAAAAGTGGTAACGAATCAACTGTTATCTCACTTGGACGAGTCAAATTTATGTCATCGATATCAATATGCCTATAGGAGGAACACTAGCACTCAAGAAGCCCTGCTCAATATCATTGAAAAAATATACAGCGATATCGATAAAAATATGTAATACTTTTGCTGCTACTCGATTTCTCTAAAGCATTCGACAGCGTCGAACACGATCAACTCTTACGAAAAATACTGAACTTAGGAGTTGATAAGAATTGATTTAAAAGCTACCTATCAAATCCGTCTCATGCAGTCCTCTTTGCATTCAAATTTCACCCGAGCAACTTTTTCTCGCTTTAAATTCACTTATAAGTTCTGAAGACCTTGCACCTGGGGAACCTGCCAGTTTTTCTTTTCAAGTTGACTCCAATTGTCGAGAACCTTATGATACTTTGCTACTTGGTGAAAATATCCTAAGCACAAAAAAGCAAGGAGAAAATCGCTACTCGTAAAGTCTTTTTCATTAAAAATGATTTAATAAAACTGAACATTTCGGACAAACTGTCCATCTTCAGCAAGAAAAATTTCTGTAAAACGAAACCAAAGGAAAAGGAATTAAAGCACTAAAGTAGTATCAATAAAAAATCTAAACTTTGAAAAAACACAAACAACGGTAAAAATATGTAAACGATAAAGGGAAAACTGTGCAACTGAATTACGCGTTGGCAACATGAAGCGGGAAAGTAATTTGGGTGTCATTGACAGCAGGTTTCATTTTGTAAATATACGAAGATTCAAGAAGGCGCAGATCTGTTCTGTAAGAGGTACCGGCCAGGATTTTAAAATCATTTAGGGAGACCGAAACATTGCACTCTTCCGCATGAGGTCTAACAGAAGACAGTGGGGGGGACCCAAGAGGAAGACCAGTTCTGCAACTACGCCCAGCATGCTCGAAAACTTTAGTCTTCAGGGTACGACAGGTAGAACCAACGTACAGCTATTCACAACGTGAACAACTGTATTGGTACACCAGAGACGAGCACAGTGAGGGTGGCAGTTTGTCTTTGAAACGAAAAAGAGAACCAATTGTAAAATTATTCACGCTGATCATTTGAACTTTGAGTTGCGGGAAAAACTTGTTAATAAGGGATTTGACATCCTCGCTTAATTACAATGACTCATCTCCAAAATAGGGCAACTTAACATAGAAAGCTTGTTGTGCACAAGACTGAACATATTGAGAGTTAGCATACATTTTTGACAAAAATCTGTTGATATACCTGTCAACAACAGAAGAAGGGAAGCCGTTCTTGGCAAAATATCGTCGCAAAAAATCAAACTCTTTGTGTAAGTATTGAAAGTTAGAACACACATTAAACGCTCACAGCAACTCTCGACGAATGAGCACCTTACGTCACCAAAAAAACCAAGCCAAAACGGACTGTTTGGATTACTGACGAAGTTAAAGAGATGAGCAGAATATAGAAAGCTAACTTGCGAGAGTACAAAAACAATAGATCAAACAGTACCTTATACAAGAAATATAAAGAACATGAAAAAATTCTTCCAAAGAAAATCACTGAAGCGAAACAAACTCACTTCCACCAGGCACTGATAACGGCTAAAAATAACCCGAAGCGAACTTGGGAAATCATTAGTGAGGTAGCCCCATATAAAAATTTAGATCGCATAAGTAATTTTGAAAATCCCTTGGCAACAGCCACGGACTTCAACACATTCTTTTCAAAAGTAGGGG
Source organism: Morinoia aosen (assembly GCA_030386875.1). NCBI lineage: Eukaryota > Metazoa > Arthropoda > Malacostraca > Amphipoda > Talitridae > Morinoia > Morinoia aosen. The sequence continues at coordinate 67,977,345 of CM059570.1, read as the reverse complement.
CTCAAGTTTTCAGTGAGGTGTGTACCAATCCAGATGAAACGACAATTGAAAATTCATGCCCCACTGCACCCTCGAGGACTGATGTCAAGTGGAGACCACGCCCTGTCGATTTACCAGAGTTACGAAACATCTTATACTCACTGAAAAACACAAAGGCAGTTGGACATGATGGTATCAGTCTTCAATATATCAAAGACAGTTTCCCTGTTACAGCACCATGGATTCGTCTGATAATTAATACATCAATAGTAACCAATACGTTTCCAAACCAATGGAAACACTCCATTATTAGACCGTTGCACAAAAGTGGTGACCTAAATACAGCATCAAACTACAGGCCCATCAGTCTTTTGCCTGTCATGTCCAAACTATTGGAGAAAGTGGTGACAAATCAACTGTCATTTCACCTGGACGAGTCAAATTTACTCCACCAAAATCAATATGCCTATAGAAGAAATACTAGCACTCAAGACGCTCTGCTCAATATATCTGAAAAAATATACAGTGACATCGATCAAAAGAATGTAACACTCTTGCTACTACTCGATCTCTCTAAGGCGTTCGATAGCGTCCAACATGAAAGACTTCTACGTAAAATACTGAACTTGGGAATAGACACGCAATGGTTTGAAAGTTACTTGTCAAATCGATCTCATGCAGTCCGCATAGAAAACAAATTGTCCCCATTCATTCAAAACAATTTTGGTGTTCCCCAAGGATCCATTCTTGGCCCGCTACTGTTTTCTATTTTCATTAATGATTTCCCTCCAATGCCTTCTAACACACGGATCTCAATGTATGCAGATGATGTTCAAATTGCAATAACAAGTTCTGTATCGGAAATACCACAGACGCAAATTAAAGCCGAAACTTTACTGACTAGCCTGAAATCATGGTACGACCGAAATGGTCTCAAATTAAATGCTAATAAAACACAATGCATTATTTTTGGATCCAAAGATGCAATTAAAAAAACTTCAGATCTTACTCTTGCAGTTGGAAATGATAAAATTAATGCATCAGAAAAAGTTAAAAATCTAGGTATCTGGTTCGATAGAAATATGTCCTTCAAATCTCACGTTGAGACTACTTGCAACAAAATCTACGGAAATTTAATGTTTTTTCATCGTATAAAAAGTATGCTAGACGAAAAATCCAGATTATTAGCCATTCAATCCCTTGTGTTATCGCGCATTGACTACTGCAGCCTAGTATGGGGAGACTTACCTCAATACCTTCAAAGGGACTTACAAAAATGCATGAATTTTGCAGCCAAGGTGGTATGCAACGGTAATTTCAAAAGAAGTGATCACGTAACCCCTCTCCTCAATAAACTCGGCTGGATCCCTATCCAAGAAAGTCTCCTCATGCAGAAGGCCCAATACGTATTCTCCTCGTTATAGCTTCCTCAGAGCAATGCTGAGATAGTGCGTTTCCATCCACCCACTGTAACCAATCAAAAACCGAACAGAAACAACAATGTCTTAGTCAACTATCGTTCATCTCACTTAGGGCAGAAGGCTCTGTCCATATCAGGCGCCTTACTGTGGAACAAACTTCCCCTGAGTATTAAAGTCCTTCAAAGACCGAGAGAATTTAAAGCCAAAATAACTCGTCATCTTGTGTCTCAATAATAATCCTTAGTTACAGAACATACTGAATGAGTACTGACGAATCTCATTTACCTGGTATTTCCATTGCTGAAAAATCTCCCTCGCTCATTGTTTTATAATTCAAGACATCAAACAACAGTTTTGAAGTATGCGTAGGTATTATGATTTGACCGCCTATACGTTGTCATTTGCGGACATGCTTACTTGTATATGTGTGTACGTATATAGGTGTATGTGCGCATATGGGTGTGTATATGTGCACGTACAACTGTGTGCACTCGAGTAGATGAACCAGTCGAAGGTGCATTTTATGTCATTCCTCTCCGTTTCTGTGCAAGCATCAAACTTGACCGTCATGGTACCTATGTGTGTGTGTGTTGATCAATTACAGACATTCTGCCCCTTATTACAAAGATAATGTATTTTTTCTAATATGAAATTGTAAAGCATCCATGTAAAAAAAATAAATTCGTTGTGTGATCATCCATTTATACTGCAGTAATATACTTATTCGGCTCATAGTTATATGCTTATAATAATGTGATACCTATGTTTGTTTATCAATTGACGACAATTTGCGCCATATTTCAAAGATAATGTGATTTTTTTTCTAATATGAAACCTTTATAGGACATTAATGTTTTCTTTCTTATTCACGTCCCACAATCGTTTTCATGTTTCTGACTTAAGTAGACTGTTTTGTGCCACTATTTTTAGTGCGAAATTTTATAAAATTCATGCTATAATAAAAGATATTTTCTCTGTTTCCCTCGATTGGAATTCTGGTTTATACTGACTAGTTTACGCTGATATTTGGGCACATGCTTACTTGTGTAAATGTGTACGTGTCCACGCTATGCGTATGACACTCTGTATAATGCGTATGTATTGCCTCGATGCATAGAAATGCATTTGTGTATGCTTACGAGTTAGGTGTAAATATGTGCGAGGGTATATGTGTGCATGTGTATGTGTAAATATTTACATGTATACGTGCACATATGTGTGTACTAGACTGACAACTAGCATTTTACTAGAGATAATGGTCTTTTTTCTGTGCACTCTCAACTTGTAACATTACCTAACTCGTCATATCTTTAGTATTGTAAAGCATTCATGTAAAAACTATACATTTGTTGTGCGATCATCCATTTATATTTAAATAAAATGCTTGTTAACTAATGACCGTTATGTTAAAATTGTTGAATCAGAAATACAAAACCTATATTCTTCTTGGTCCTCATGCTTATATGTACACATATGTGTGTATGTGTGTGTGTGTGTGTGTGTATGTGTGTGTGTGTGAGTGTGTGTATGGATATATACACACATGCATACGTATATGTACATATGTGTGTATATGGATATATATTTATATATATATATATATTTTTCTTTTTTTTCATGCTTCCTTAAAATGACACTTGTGAACATTGACCGAAACAAGCGATTTCATATATTATTTCCTGGCGTCAAGAATTGCGAAGTTTTATGTCATGTACATGTAAACTGTCAAAAGTGTTTTCACCCCACAATGAAAATGCATCGTCCATGAAATTGTGTTATCTCTTACAATTATCATTACATGTATTATCAAATGTACATCAAGTTAGATTAAGAGTTCATTGCCCTCAATCATTTCTTTTGACTAGTGACACGAGTTTTTCAATACTCGTGTGTGTGTATCATCTAAGTGTATTAATTTTAAGATATTTTAAAAACCAATGATGGTACTTTTGTACCATCTCTATTGGAAATAAACCGTTTTCTTTCTTTCTTTCTTTTTTTCTTTCTCTATGGACGAGAGTACGAATGCCGCAAACCTTAAAATTATGTGAACAAACGCTGAAAAAGCTGGTCCCTAGCTCAGAAAAAGTTTTGTTTCGGAAAACAGAGCACTGAAAAGTATTGTCAACTCTTTCTACACAAGCATCAAGAAACGGTAACCTATCATTTTCTCCGTTTTCTCTACAAAATCTAATATTGCTGTGACGAGAATTGAAATACTGGAGGAAGAGGTCAGTATGAGCCTTATCTCTGAACAAAACAAAGGTGTCATCAACATACCGCTTGTAAAATACCGGCCTAAACACAGGAGGACATTCTTTTCATCAGTTTTGTTCATGGTGGCACAGAAATATATTAGCAAACGTTGGGCCTAAAGGTAAACCCACACCCAACCCATTAACTTGCTTAAAATATTTAACATTGAAAATGAAAAAAGAATTACAGACTGCCAATTTTAGTAACTTTTCACCAATGCTGTGAGAGAGCCCCATGAAAGTTTGACAATTTGCGAATAATTTAGACAAGCAAATTTCTATAGTTTCCTGTAAAGGTACATTGGTGAACAAATTTTCCACATCAAAGGACGCCATGAATAGCTCATCAGCATTATTAAACCTACTCAAACTATCTACAAATGCTTTACAGCTGTCAACAGTAAAACAATTGTATGTAAAAGGTTTCAGAAATGGCTTTGTACTTTCTATGTACTTTGCTTTGTCTATTAGCACAACACCCCGGCCCTTATATGGTTTGGTAACTACAACATCCTTATATACATCAAGATTTTTTAAAAGCATAATGTCAGATTTGGTAAAAATTGGTGAAAAAATTTTGAATGGTTGAATGAAAAATTCTTTAAATTATATCAGAGAGCGGTATGGTGAAGATGGCTATCGTAAATTTCGCATGTATCAAAACACCCAGAAAAAGCTTACTAAAGCTATACTTGATTTGAAAATTTTGACGTTGTGTAAGCTGTACAACATATTTACGAAATTTCTACGCTTCAGACTGTACAAAAGAGTCAATCCAGACCTCGGGGCTCGGAGTGTTACCGTTCTTTTCCGTGGAGGGAGTATATATGGAGGGAGCATAGCCGTCTGTTAAGCGAACCAGTTTTTGAGATTTCTCCTGTGTCTGTGGTAACCAATAGCCGTCTCGCGAGTGTGACGTCAGCACGGAAGCCAGTAACCTACCAACTACGCTAGAGTGCGCACGCGCTCGCTGAATGCTCTTCCAGCTGTTTAGTTAATCATTCAGTCGGTAATGATTAATTTGGGATTCTACGACTCCGAAAGATAATAAATTGTGTTTCCTCACTTGAAGACACTTAATAATATCAAAATTACCAGCAAAGATACATTAAGAGTTGAAAACTATAAAGATTACAGGCCCTTGATTATAACAAATTAGAGCGACTTGCACGCGCACCTCACCCTTTGAATTGTGGTGAGGTACTAATCTTGCTTTGGAAAATGAGAGCCATTGAGAGGAAGGGTTGTAGGGAAGGTGGGTGGAGCATCTTAAGCCAAGCGTCTGTGGTTGGCTCAGAAACGGGCATTCACACTGCCCGAGTGTTTCAACTTTTGCAGCCAAATTGAGCCCGATCGGAGTGAGCTATGCTCCCTCCATATATCCTAGCTCCATGTTCTTTTCAGTCCAAACTACTGCTCCGTGAGATTCGGTCGATGAAGTAGACGGTCTCCGAACTCTCTTCGAAGCTCAAAGAGTGCATGATGTCCATTTCTTCCCTTTCACCGTTGGACCGTGTTTTGGTGAATCGTTGCATCTCTACAATTAATTCGAACTTTGAAAAAACTGTTGTAGCTACACACAGTAGAAAGTTTCAGTCATTGGGTCTTGTTAATCATTTGGAACCGGTCGACCCTAAAGATGTAATTTTCAACTATAGCTATGTACATCTGTCTGACAGACTCTGTCGTCTGCTAGCTTTTGTGTTAGATTTCTGTTTACCTGTTCACAGATTGAACTTTTTAAGCTATGACTTCAGTTTTGAAAAGCTTTTATTCAATTGAAAACCATTCAATGCAATGACTTTGTGCAATTCTCTAGTCAATTCCATAATGTTGTCCATAGGTTCTATTACAATTTAATACCATTCAAAGTTTTTTTCAGCAATTTTTACCAAATCTGACGTTATACTTTTAAAAAATCTTGCCGCAAATAAGGATGTTGTAGTTACCAAACCGGATAAGGGCCGGGGTGTTGTGCTAATAGACAAAGCAAAGTACATAGAAAGCATGAGCAATATCCTGTCCGGCGATAGCAAGTTTCAGGAAATTGTAAAGCTGAATGGGCTCTACAATTACAATTTTCTTCTACAATTTCCTTCGCCACCTAAAGAAATCGGTTATAATTACTGATGAATTGTACAAAACTCTATTTGTCTCAGGATCTGGTCCAGGCATTTTATACGGATTGCCAAAAATTCATAAACCTAATTTTAAAATTCATTATCCATTCCGTCTTATCTCCGCAGCTTACAAAACTTCCAGCTTCAACCTTGCTCAATTTTTAGTCCCTATTTTATTACCATTCACTTGTAACATGTACACTGTGCCTAATTCAAAGTCTTTTGTGGACGAAGTGACCTCCTTTAATAATGCTAACGGACTTTTGATGGTTTCTTTTGATACCGAGAACTTTTTACTAATATCCCACTGCATGAAACAATTGACATTTGCCCAAACTATTGGTTTGCTAGGGTTGATTTAGTCATTGGCCTCACCATGCCTCGGTTCAAAACCCACCTTCAGCTTTCTGTCCTTAATTCATTTTTTATGTTTAGTGACAAATTTTATCAACAACTTGATGGACTAGGTATGGGTCTGCCACTGGGGCCCACTTTAGCTAATATTTTTATGTGCTATCACGAATAACGATGGCTTGACTCCTGTCCTCTAAATTTCCACTCGGTATTTTACAGACGATACTTTCCTACGGTTCAAAATTCCCATGCATTGTAATTTATTTCTGGCGTATCTGAACTCTCAACACCCCAATGTTAAGTTTACTCTGGAAATGGAGACGCTTTATTCTCTCTCATTTTTGGATAGTAAAATTACCCGCAAAAATTGCCGTTTTCAAAGTTCTGTTTTTCGCAAGGAAACGTTCACTGGCCTAGGCATTAGTTTCTTTAGTTTCTGCCTATTTATATTTAAAATTAACAGTGTTAAAACATTACTCTCTAGGGCCTACAGTTTCTGCTCTTTATTTCATGTCTTTCATCGCGAACTCAAGTTTTTGAAATTGTTTTTGAGTCAAAATGTTTTTCCTTCAGGACTGGTAACTTCATGTATCAAGAATTTTTAAAATCATAAATTTTATTCCCGCGTACCATTACCGACTGTTCCTGAGAAACAATTTATTTTTCATTTCCGTTCTTTGGCAAGCAGTCTGAGAAGCTCTTAAAGAATCTTTACTTGCTGCAGTCTAAATACTTTTTACATGTGGACTTTAAAATAGTATCAGTTAATGTGCACAAAACCGGGTCCCATCTTAGTTATAAGGACAAACTACCTAAAGGCATGCTCTCCTCCGTCATTTATAAATACTGTTGCACACGGTGTGCGTCGGAATACGGGGAAACAATTACTCTCTTCCCCTTCCCAATCTGCTGTACGCTCTCATGCGGAGAGTTGTGACCTCCCAGTTCGGTTAGACTATTTTAAAGAAATTTTTTCTACATCCGGTGCAATAAACCTTCGCATTCTAGAACCCCTGTTCATTTTAAAAGATAAACCTACCTTAAACAATATGTAACAACTGGGAGTACGCAATCAGCCTTCCATTTGCAATTAGTGTAGTTTCAGTCTCTTTTCTTTTTCATAAATTTCACTGATGAATGTATTTTTCCTTCGTTATAACTCGTTGTTTTTGTATTTTTTTCAGAATGTTGGGAATGACCAACAAATTGGTCGAAACGAATTTTTTTTATTATTGGAATGGTTTTAAAGAAATATGATTCCTATTAAAACGATTTTCTTTTCTCATTTATTCATCGTTATATCAATGTGTATGCATGTAGGTATATGCATACCTACACAAATAAATATGTTTTATTCCTATTTTTTTTGCGGGAAAGCAATCCAGTAACTAAATTTATTGCACTTGCAAAATGATTCAAAAAAAGATCTATCACTATCTCAAAGGGCGTTTCTGTGAATAGAAAAATAAAAAATACAATTGGACAAATGAAAAAAAAAAACATTTGAGCATATGAATCGTGGAAAAATGATCCTTTTGTCCGTATATTGAACAAGCTATGAATTCTCATTTTGCGTGTATGTTCCTTTACTTTTTCCCACAAAAGTTTTGTAAATATTTGCTTCTGATAAGTGATGTCCGGCCTACACTGTATCTCCGGTTTATACCATGTACCCATGTCCGTATGTTATTGCAGAGAAAACAAAGAGGATATGAAACCAGAGATGTTTTGTTGTTGTTGTTGTTCCTCGACTGTAACTTTAGTTTTCTTAAAATTTCTGTTAGGAAAATAAAAACAATTTCATTTATACGTTTGTTGAATTCTTTTTTACTTCTACTCATTTTTTCTTCAAGTAATTTCTTACGATTACAGTGAGCTCGACTGTCATTTTCGATGTAACAAAAGCATGATTTTTTTGTTTATTGTTCTTTCTTATATCCCTTTTCAATACGTATATAAATGAATATGTGTGTCTGAGTATGTGCGTGTATGAGTGCATGTGTACGCACGCATACATGTATATCTATGCGTGTGAGAATACACATGTACATATATATGTTCGTATATACACACATATACATATATATGTTCGTATATACACACATATACATATATATGTTTCTATCTCTATTCTTTGCATACACACAAAACCTCAAGATCCAGTACATTTTACTTAATGCAGTGCGACCAGCTAACACTGAACTAAATTTCAGAAATAAATATACCGGCTGTCCCACAAAAATGGCCCCCTACTTTTTAATTGATAATATCTCCGCTTTAAATTTACATATTTGAATTGTCTTGTTTCACAATGTTGTAAATTTTGTTTCTTTTTCGAATAATTTAAGTTTTTGAAAATCGGTTGAATAACCACTTTACATTGATAGATTTACTGAAAGGGGTAGAAAAACTAATTGCGTACAGGAAAAGTTTTTAAAACAATATTGATATTCTTCCTTGTCCTGTACTTTCCAAAAAGAAAACGAAGAAACAAAAATTTAAAAGAGTAACGAATCCTTACCTTAAATAACGCTTAAATAAATAAAGTAATTTAGTATCCTTCGACAGACCCTCCATTTCTCTCTAGGAAAGTGCGAGTATTACTTCCAGCCACCATTGAACGAAGAGTTTTGCGGATTATTTCACCGTTTTCTTTCAGTTCTTGAAACACTTCTTTAATTCGTTGACGAAGAATTATTAATGATGGAGGTGATACACACTTGGTTGTATGTAGGATACATCATTGTGGAATTATTTTTCACAGTAGGTATTGCGAAATGAAGAAGAACACCAGTGTTGTTTTTAAAACTTTTCCTTCGAACAATTAGTTTTTTTCTTCTTTCAGCAAATCGATGGGTGTAAAGTGGTTATTAAACGATTTTTAATAACTTAAATTCGAAAAGGAAACAAATTTACTACATTGTGGAAAAAAGACAATTCAAACATGTTAATTTAAAGCGGAGATATAATCAATTAAAAAGCCGGGGACATTTTTGTGGGACACCCGTTAAAATTGCATTTGCTTAATGATTCACAAATAGATCTACCACTACCTCAGAGGGCGTCTCTGTGAATAGAAAAAATGAAAAACATAAACCGACAAATGAAATAATGCGCAATTTGAGCATTTGATACTTGAAATAATTATTTTTCTGTCCGTATGTTGAACAAGCAATGCATTTCATTATGTTTGTTTACGAGTTTTTAGACGTGCATGTTGTGTTGTGCGATGTTTTTTTTGTAAATTACTTTGCGACTAACTTTTTCTCACTACTTGATAATCATTTACGACTGTGTTTCAATCAGCGTCGGTAAAGCGTTTTTGTCTTTTCTTACTTTGTTTCAACTAAGACTTTAGAAATTTAGAAGAGTTCTCTGGTAGTATTTAAATTATTTATAAGTTATCAGTCATTTCTTGGAGCATAATATATCCAAGAGATGATATCTTTTCATGGAATTAGTCCTTGCCATGGTTAATCTATTAGCGCGCCACGTTTGGTTTATCTTTTAGTATGCCTCGTATAGCTTGTTTATTAGTCCATCTCGAATGGTTTATCTGTTAGTACGCCTCGTATAGCTTGTCTATTAGTACGCTTCGCATGGTACGTTTGTCTAAGGACACCCTATGTTACAAAATTTCTAAAAGCCAATATGTTGTCATGCATCTCATGAGTCAACTTTATTTGAAAATAAACGCTTTTTCCTACTTTTTCTTTTTATCTTAAAGGGATGATTTTAGTATCCTGTATTGCTAATTTTAACGTACTCTCAGTCACGTTCATTCATGATAAAGTTTAAATCCTAATATTGTGGGAAAATTTTCCCCACTACGGTTTGGGTGTCTCCGAGGTGGCTTTTCTCTTTCAACCTTTCCGCGTAGGTGCGGGGTGCCGTTCGCTGGTCGTTGCTCTGATGTTTCGGTAGGGTCGCAGGTGAGGTCGTAGACTTGATTTTGATTCCTCTAAGAGCTGATGTTAGCTCAACTCTCTAATGACGTTATGTCGATTTAAGCAGTGATTAACTTGGTGTTTAAGCTGCCATTTTTATCCGTCCGTTTATGCCTTTACAAAGGCGTGTTGCATCGTCGGCCTACGCTTCGGTGATGGGGTTCGCGGCGAGTTCCGTGGCACCCAGTTCAGGCTAAGACCCTCTACCCTCTTCCTGACTGCTTTTTCTCTGTCTATTATTTTGTGTGCTTGAGCTATTATTTCTTTACTTTTATTTTGTAGACTATCGTGTCAATTTTCCTATGGTGCTTCAAGCAAGTAAAATTAACTAAAATTAATATTGAAACTTCAATGAATAAACTCTTAACTCGTCCTTGCGACGTTAATTACTATTACTATTAACATTGCTATTGAAGTCGTTCGTCTTTTTGATGGGCTAAATTAGCCTGGATCAGAGCGATCTTCTAACTTTAACTTCTTTCTCAAGTATCTAATATCTCTTTACTATTCTTACTGTCGTTCCGCTTGAAGCACTTAATCTCTTACTGATTTCTTCTAAATTTCCTTAATTAAACCATCTGTCTGAACGTTTCGTCACTGAGTGCATTAAAAACTCAGGTTAGTTGTTATACTTCTATTGTGTTGTCATTTTCATTGTCATTGGTGATGTTGCTTTTCAAGTGAACTATTGTCCTTAATAATTTCGTGGTTTATTCGGGGTTTAAGGTTGTACGTTTTTTTTATAGTATACTACGGAGGAGGCGTCTGCTGGTGCTGACTTTGTCGCAGCCGGGTTTCAGCTGTTCCTGTCAACTTCTAGCCTCTCCGTTGCTTTAAGGTATATATCTAGTCGGACTTATATGATTAGGTTGCATTTGCGTAATACTTGAACTTGACTGATTGGTTGCGTTGTGTCGCCTTGACTTTTGCTAATATTTCTGTTTCCTAGCAGTTGAGGGCGGAGCGTGTGCCAGAGGTGTCGACGCGGGGTTCTATCTACCATTCCAGCCCTTTTCTGCCTGCCACTGCTTGAGCCTTGAGGTGTCACCTCTGTTCGGAACTAAGGTCTACGTGTTCTTAGAATTCAGCCCTTCGCGTGGAGCCGACGTTCCTCGCCTCCTATTGCTGCCTGCGCCCGTTGTCTCGAGCTCGCAACAACAGCACCCTGGACTCTGGTCCTTGACGGCACCTGCTAACTTTTTTAACGCCCACTGCATAAGCGGACTTTTAACTCGCCCTAACTTTCAATCAACTTAATAAAGTGTTTTTAAAAGGCAATTATCTGGTTAGCGAATGCTAGCCGTAAAATTAAAATTGTAATTGAAATTAAATATAACGAGTTGCGTTTGCGTTCATTGTGTTCGTGACGTTCATAGTTAAACCGCTGTGTAAAAGAGTAGATTAATAAAACCTTGACTAATTTAAACCTTACTTCTATTTTTCTATTCCTTCGCTGAAAAGGATTGTATGGGAATTATTTCCCATAATATTGCTATCTTTTATAGTGGAAGATATGGAATTGAAGATCATGGCATAATTGAGATGAATTCAATAGGCAGATAATGGTTTGAATGCCTGCACTCATTATATATATATATATATATATATATATATATATATATATGTATAAGATGTCTGCACATATATCGCTTATATTTATTATAACGCTAACGTTATGATATTTACCAAGTCAAACAACGTGGCTCACACGCTTTAACCTAACTATTGACTATAAAAAGAATATCATCCAATCATTAAGTTGGTTCTCAAGTGACGTGAGTGAAGGCTTCACAAGACTTGTTACCAGATTCGACTCTCCGCTGACGGCATTTCATCCATCGCCGCTGATAGACGCCAGCGAGAAATTTATACAAGTCATAAATACTACATACTCCGAATGTGCGACCAAGCTCATTAAAACTGGTGACAAAAGTGCGAGTGACAGCGGGAGCCATCTGATAGTCATCATCTAAAAAATAGTCATCACCTCCGCTTCCGCTTCAGCGACCGCGCTGAAGAAGGCGAAACGCATTTCCAGCACATTTGTTCATAAAACGGCGCACCGAGTTCAAACGTGAAAGTATATCGAAAGAAGATCTAAATACAGGCATGAAGACGATAACAAAAATAGTGATCGAGTGTCTCAGTGTAGAACATCAAATGGAGACGTCTAGCTGTGGACCTTTCTCTCCAGCATTCGTTACGTCCGTGGTAAAGGGATAGGATCCTCGCTATTACTTATGACATGAAAAAAATGAGAAAACACATTATCTTCAGCTTCGAGCAAAATTTATTAATGGGTTTTCCCTGGTCAAATAGAAAAGAGAACTTCACTGATAAAGAAGGAAAGCTGCTTGAACTCTACGGAGGAAGAATTTTTAAGAAAGAAGTGATCAACCTTGGCTCCTGTAGAACGTTCGTTCTCAACTGTTAGACAACTTTAGAAACCATAGTAAACATATTGTTATGCATTCAGAGACAAAATATCTATCGCGCCTCACTTTCCGTGTAAGATAGGAGAATAATAAGCTACAAATAATTGAAAAACGTATCTGTGCTGCAGGTTTAGCTGCAAAGCGGGGACAGGAATAATATTTTAGGAAGGAATATTACTAAGATGGATTTCTTTCTTTGACGTTCATATCTCACCGGTAAAAGTTGGTACCATCTGCTAGGTATTGAAGCCTGCGGCACAGATGCGCCCCGTAATATAGTGTAAAATGTAAGTTACTAGTTAGTCATCTTTTTGGCAACACTACGGATCGGAGACCCACAGCCAGACAGATTTGAGCTTTTGACGAGTTAACAGTGCATGAAGGTCAAGGGTGCCCCTAGGCAATGTTGCCAATTTAGCGGATTTTCCGCTAGATCTCTAGAGTATTGAGTTTTCATCTAGGTCCTAAAAATCACGATCTAGCTCCTGGCGGAAAATCTAGAGTATTTGAAATACGATTTAGCTATAATTTAGCTACTTTTCATATTTTGGGCGTGATAATTAGTATTTATAGAAAAAATGTCAAAATAATGAATTCATAACTTCTAAGGATCAAGTTCAATACATGTTACGTTGTGTTCCGCGTCACGTTGCATCATTCCCAGCGGCAAGCAGGCGGCAGCCAGTGCTGCGAGTCATTGGCTGGTAGTGGTGAGTAGCGTGTGGTAGAAAGTGGGGCGTAATCACTACTCATGCCTATGCTTCTATGAAAGTTTCTCAAGTCTTATCCTGAATAAACTGTTTTACCACTCTGACTAAGCATTGAAACATTGAGACTATTATAAATCTCAAATAAAAGCAAAACATGTGGCATAGAACATCATGTTCATAAAGAACATGATGTGAGCTAAAAATACAAACAATCATCGCATGTTGTCGGGAGTGTTCACCAGCCAAAAATCGCAGCTTTTGATAAAGACGCTACAGAGTGCAGCAGAGGATAAATTATGTTTGCATATCACAGAACGTTATTCCTTTGCAACTGCTGACCATCTTTCGTCAGTATGTTGCCGTTCATTTACAGATGGAAAAACGGCACAGGCAGGGTTTCAAACTTCATTTCATGAAATGCAGGGATATTGTTGTGAATGTTCTTGCGCCCATTTTATAATTGAACTGTGAGCTGATATCTCACAAAAGTACAGCATACTAATTGCTGAAAGTACTTATACATCAGATGTTAAGTTACTTGGAGTTGTCTTGAGATATTTTCACAAATCTTTAAGAAAAAAAAGAGAGAAAAAAAACATTTTATTTCCAATAGAGAACAAACATGAAATGTCGATACATTGGTTTTTAAAACACCTTTACATTAACATCCTTAACTGATAATAACACATTGGTATCGTAATACCCATGTAAAATGTTGAAACAAAAAATGATTGTCAGAAAAGCACAACAAAAATGAGTTCCCTTCCTTGCCTAATCTGATTTGAGAGTGAATTTAAATATAAGTAACAAAGAGAACACAATCCTCGCGACGCTCATTTGAAAAACACTTTCATTAGTGCACACACGTATTGAAATGAATGCGAAAAACGCATTCTAATACCTTAGCATAGAGACTCTTAATTGCTATTCATACATGGTTATCGTAATACCCATGTTAAGTGTTGAAACAAATGATTTAGAGCCTTAATTGCTATTCATACATGGTTATCGTAATACCCATGATAATTGTCGAAACAGGATTTGGAGAAAAGCACGAAAAATATGCGTTCCTCTTCGTTGCGGTAGTCAGATTTTAGTAATGCATTTAATTTCAAGTGACTAAGAAAATATAATTCATGTGACGCATTGCTGAAAACCCTCTCGTTAGTGCGTACTCGTATTGAAAACATGATCATAAGAACATAGGAGCTAGTGATACGAGCGTGAGGGATTGATGTTAGAAGTAAAATGAGCAGGTTTGATTTATTTGCGTCTAGAACTATGAGGTCGACAATCGGGATTTGGGACAATTTTTCACACTGACGCATCATACAGTATGCCAAGTGATAAGCGCGGAAAGAATATAATATTCACCATAACGGAACAGAAAATGGTTAGAATATTTCTTACGCTAATAGTACTGGCGCAAAGAGTTCATCGGAGTCAAAGACATGTAAAGTATTGTTGTACATTGCTCGCCGTAACATTTTTAACATATATATAGGTGGAACCGTATAAAAAGTTAACTATGCAAAATAGTGTTGTCATAATGTAATCATGAGAGTAAGAAGGTAAGAAGAGTTTACCACACAAAGCTATCAAAAGCAATTTGAGACTAGAATAAGAAGATTAAAAAATGATGTTATTTTTAAAGTCATGACATTTGTCGAATCCGTGGTCTTTTTTAAAATATTTTAATAAATACGAAAAATGAGAAAGAAGATGCTAAAATACCCTCACATTAACATCCTTTCTTTCTGTGCGGTAATTAATTTGGTTTTCAAAATGCAAAATGAATGTGAGTAAGAAAACAAAACAAAATCCTTGTGACACATAGTTGAAAACACTCATGTTGGAGTGCGCGTGTATTTGATCATAGTCCATAATATTTGCTGCATAGCTGGAACAATATGAAAAGTTAACCACCGAAAATGATTTCGTCTTAATGCACACACGAGCGTAGGAAAGTAAAAATTGCCGATGAACTACGTCGCATGTTCAAATGTTTTAAAATGAGCGAAAAGTGCTTTCAAATAGCTTAAAATTTAGACCATGACTTGATATCTACACTTGGGGATCGTAATACTTATACCGGTTAATTTTTGAAGCAAATGGTTGGGAGAAAAGCACGTAGAAAATGCATTCCCTTCGTTGCGTTGGTCTGATTTTATCATTGGATTTTATTACAAGTGGTCAAGAAAACATGCCAATCATAGCATTTTCAACCTTGCTGGGACAAAACGAGAAAGTCAAAACAACCTAAAATACTGTGACCAAAGTATACTCAAAGAGTGTGAGGGACGACATTTTGTCACACAAGATTAATATGAGCATTTAAGGAGGGGAATATGTTCTACATATGTAGACACACACATACATATATATATCCGTACACATATATACACACATATACACACATACGAGCGTCACATGTGCGTACATACATGTACTTAATATTTCCATACAAGCAATCATATTGCATGTGCATATTATAAATATGTCTTGATTGTTGTATAATGTAACGAAAGTTAAGAAAATTAGCAATGAAAATTCCTGACTTCTTTTCCAGTACGTACTGCAGTTCACACTTATTGTATAGACGCAAGATAGAGAGCCATTTTAGTTTTGAATTCTCTTAGTGTTTGAGGGGTTTTGATGCTCTGGGGGAGTTTGTTCCACAGTAAGGCGCCTGATACTGACAGAGCTTTATGCTCAATGTTAGGTGAACGGTATTTGATTAAGACATCACGTCTCCTATTCGGCTTTTGGTCGGTGACGATAAGGGAATGGAATTTCACTATTTAGAAAAGTGGTTTCGATGCATCATGGTCCGATGCACATGATAATCAGTTCAATGGGTAGTGTATCGAGCGTGCTCAGAAGCCCCGCCCAGAAATGTAGATGTTATGGTTAAAAAACCTATAATTAATCTCTCAACAAGCTAAAAGGCAAGCGGCTTTTTTTGCCATAATTACATAGCAGAAGAAATAGAAGACATTGAAGTAGAATGTAACAATCTGAGCTTGTTAGAATGGAAGAACACTAAATCCACTACAGAATTTTGGATGGAAGTTTCTGAATATAAAGATGCCCCAGGCAACAATCCATTCAATCACGAATCTTCCTTGACAATGAATTGCATTATCACACTCAAACGACGATGTGGAAAGAATTATTAGTCAAGTTAATTTAGTTTATGCTTGTAAGTTACTCTTAAATATGTTTAAAGCGTTATTTTTGCTCCATATGTTTTATAATTTACGGTTTAAACTAACTCTCAACAAATATCTAGCGGATTCTAGCGGATTTGTGTTAAAAATCTAGCTCCTTGAAGCACTATAGAATTGGCAACACTGCCCCTAGGCTAAGGTAAGGCCAATTACTCACTAACTCTAAGACTACTATTTCGCAGTCTGTCTATCCTGACTGCCCAGTTAAAAATGCATGCCGTTTTTAGAGCGACAGGTAGCAGAACATAGTGAAACATGGCTGCAGAAGGCCAGAATATTTCTTTGTCGGCCGCTCTCGACTACAATTTCCCTTTCGACGGCCATCCGCTAGTCTAATTGGGACGTTATAAGCGCGGAAGAACCGTGCTCTTCCACAATAGGCCGATGTCAAGCTACGCTGTCGGCTTGCGGTCGACTTCGATGCATGGGGCAGTTCCAAAGTTACAAAGCTGCCGAGGGAAGCTTAATTGGTAGTCAGAGGTGCCAACTAGGAAATTGGTAAATAAACCTTGAAATTTTAATTTATGGAACGTTTTTATGTTGTTAGAAATTTAAATGTCAATATAATAATTTATGCCAGTTTATTATGAATTCTCGCAGTTCGTCTGAGGGATTTTTTTCTTTGCATTCGACTTAGAGGGCAACACTACACTGACATGTTGGGTTGGTGAACCTGTCACGCTGTCTCACGCGCGTTTTCGCGCCAGTTTTGTCCTTGGTGTTGTGTGTGACAGGTGTCTTAGTCGTGTCTCTATTATTTAAAACGTTTCAAGAAAAGTGTTCAGTGTTTATATCAGAGCGAGTGTATAGTAAGTGAGGGTGTATTTTATTTGTAATAAATTTGTGCTATGAGGTATAGGATGTTCGCTCTCACGTGAGTTCCTAATTCCATTGAGGACGTTAGAAGCCGGATAGTACGTCTGGCCTGGTACCGGATAGTACGTCTGGCCTGGTACCGGATGGTACGTCTGGCCGGATAATTTGAAACCAACAATTATAGAGGAAAAAGCCCAACTGTGAGTTCCACCCCCTCGGTGAATTGATATATATGACAATTCATCGTTGTGGTGGGACTGGTAGAGAAGGCAATGCAACTTCAGCATCACCAACGGAAAAACAAAACATGGAAACCATACGTGACTTTCCCCTCGGACAGTCTTCAGCAACTCTTGAATTGAAGGACCTTCTGGCAGGTGATGAACGATGTGTACATCTACATATTTGTGTACGTGTGTGCGTACGTGTGGGTGTGAACTTGTGTGTGTGTGTACGTGTGGGTGTGTACGTGTCCGTCTGTGTGTGTGTACGTGTGTGTGTGTACGTGTGTGTGTGTGTACGTGTGTGTGTATGTGTGTGTGCACGTATGTGTACGGAAGGCCGGTGTAATTGAGTTCGGGCAAGGTCGAAATAATGCGGCAGGATGTTCGGAACGATGCGGCGCGTGGCCGTTTATGTGCGTGGAAAGTCGATACGTAGCCGATAGAAGTAGAAATTTAGGAAAAGCTGCAAAGGAAATTCAATGGTTTTGAAGTCGTTTTTTACAGCCATATTAAGTGGTCATGGCGACCAAAAAACTACTGCTTTTCCGAATAATATACGGCTAGAAGTCTTGCCTACCGCAGCATAGAAACTACTTGAAAACGTCTAAAATTTTTAACTGGGTGTGCTTCTATAGTCTATTTACTATTTCCTCTATATTGAGCTAAAACCCTATTTAGAGTTGCTTCAAGCAAGAAGGATATTTTAGAGGTGAGCGAACTATTAATCTATGTGTGTTGTTGCTACGTTGTGCTACGCTATGTGCCATGCCTATTGATGTCTATTGTTTAAATTGAAATGCTAATTGGATATGCCTTTTTTATTAGGTACCACTAATATTTCTGCAAGGCGGCCAAGCAAGAATATTGCACTCCCATAACACACTTTTGTAAATTTATTTTGTAAACTCTAGAAATGTAAATCATTATATAATTCCTAATGTTTTAAATTCTTCCAACAAAAGCTTCTTTATAGCCCAAATTAAAGTCTCACTATTACATCAGACTGATTTTGGCAGCTTTCCATTATAGTGGGGTTGTAATGTAAGGACAAAACATCACAAAGCCTTGAAGAAGGGAGCAGGGAATGAGAACACAGGAGTAACTCAAGCCTTGGCGTTTATGATGTACCTAAAGAAGAAGAAATGAGTCGTCGTCGTTGAACGCTATCTAGGGAAACGCTCCGGAGGCCGAAGGTTAGCGCTAAAATAAATATAAGTAACATAATCAGTTTGCATGAAAAGAGTGCAGACGTTCAAACCATCATCTGCCTGTTGAATTCATTCCAATTATGCCATTATCTTCAAGGTCATATCTTCCACAATCATAAAGTTAAGGTCGCAATATTAGTCTTCTAACTTGTTCATAGTTGAACGCGACTGCGAGTACTGAAAAAATCATCACTACAGGATACTAATATTAGCCCTAAAGGATACCGTGAAGAGAAGATAACTGTTTCATGACCATATTAAGGCGCTCTGTGAAGACGTTCATGGCCGGACTTCTGCTATGAAATAAATCGAGGGCCCATAAACAGAGATAATAACCTCAACCTGGCTTTTGTTTTGAAAGTATTCAATTTATTAAATTTAACATTATTGGCATAGCTGTAAAAATATCCTTAACACTAGGGGAAGAGAGTTAAGACGTGATGGTGGCTGCGCGTCCACCCCTCCCAGACAGGAAAGAAAATGAATAGGGCTACAAGCAAGTGTGGAAGAGTGTTAGCTTTAATTTGAGACTAAATGTATCTTTTTAGATCCGATAAGTGAATAATTAGACCGATATTAAAATGATACATTTTTAGAAGGAGGGAGCCCCGCTTCCACCCTTTCCACAAAGAAAGGAAATTTGTGGATGCTTAAAAAGGCTAGAACCAAAAATTAGCAATGATTTGAGACTAAATTTAGCTTTTTAGATACAGTAGGTGAGAAATTAGAGCGGACTCAAAAAGATACATTTATAGAAATAGGTACCGTATAGGGGGAGGTTGATGGGAGCTCCGCTTCCTCCCCTCCCAGACAGAAAAGAAATTTGTGAGCGCGCGCTTTAAAAGGCTAGAGATAAGTGTTACGAGACTAAATTGATCTTTTTAGATGCAACCAGTATAAAATTAGAGCGGGCTCAAAATTACCCTTCCTCTACCCTGTTTCTAGGAAGAAAGATTGAATTCGATTTGGTGTTCGCGAGAATTGTCGAAATTTCGTACGCTGGTCTAGAAAAAGTGCATGCTTACTTAGTTCTCCAGACTGCGACATCTTCAACGAATGCCGTTAAGAACGCAGCTTCCTGGATTCAGTAGTGCAGCCAGGGATCTCGGGGGCCATATAGCCCCCCTACCCCGAAATGTTGAGCTGGGGGCCCAGTTCCAATCGCCGTTTTAAGTAAAAGAATTGAAAGATTGCTGATAATTAATGTCTGCCCCCACCCCGAAATTTTTAGCTGGCTGCGCCACTGCCTGCAATGTATTTTTATTAGTTATAATTCCGAATAAAATTCCTGTTTTTGACTCATTCGCTGCTCGCTAATGCATCATTGCGAGCCATTTCATTAATAAATAAATATTAGCGCACTCATTGTTCAGATGCTCATAACTTGTATGTGATTCTCTGGAAATCTCTTTCCATTCTCAAATTGGGAATACATTTTAGAAATTTCATCTGTAATGGACAAAAGTTCGAGGAATAATCATACAAAAAGGAAATATAACTTGTACTTTTAAAAACTATTTTACTTAGAAGTTCTACTAACAATTTAGATTACAAAAACGAATGAAAAATTCATACCCTAGTTTCATATAATTTTGTGACTCAGAATTTAAAGTAACTTATATGATACCACGTTCGAATTCTAACTCTATGAAGCGCGCTGGCATATCGTTGACGAAGTGAGTTTTGCAAACTCGAATCTCTATCAGCATTTGGAAATTAAATTAAAACGATTCAAGAAGCAATAATAATAGCATGTAATCTTCAAAGAAATGTTTATATCACGAAGTGGTGTTTAAAATTAAGCCTAGTGACCCCTGGAGTACGTGGTGCTATGGTCGCGACAGCGCAGGCTCCAGTCTGTGGAAGTAAAAAATTATACTACTCCAGTTGTCACAAAAGAGTAGAAACCAACTGTCACTAAATGAGTAGGTTTTTGTACTTAAGATTCGTTTTGAGACAGTGCAACGGTCCGAAATTTTCGCTACTGTGACAAAAGCTCAGCGAAAAAAGGTCAGCATAGTAAAATAAAATTATTTTAAGAACTTAATTTTTATTGCGAAGAGGACGAATGTTCTTCTCCTATTAATGCCAAGTTGATTTTACAGTACAGTTTTTGCTTGCGTTTTTGTGTAAGAAGTTCGATTTACGGAAATTCATGATTGAATGGGTGTGAATTTTATTTGTAGAAATATGTGCAATCAAGCTAAAATTCTATTGAGAGGGCCAAGGATTTTCATTGAGTGTCTGTTGAATGGCATCCTTGACTTGTTCGGAGAGCACAGCTTGAATCTCGTCCAAGAACAAGTTGGTGAGGCTTTCTGTCAGCGTCTCCACCATCCAGCCGAGCACACCGAGACCTTCTATGTCCACCTCCACGGGTCTGTAGAGATACAAAAATTAGCATTTCAAGAAAGAAAAACAAAAAAGAAAGATAGTTCATTTCCAGTAATGGTGATACATTAACCATCATCGTTTTTTCATGTAGATTTTCATTTGAAACCATATTTCACCTATTAATGCCCGCTCGGAAACTTTTAAAGAAAGTTATTCTTTCTTATAAAGATGATACAAAAACATCATTCCTTAAAATGAAACTTAAGACTAGATTTCCGTTTGAAAGAAAATTTCCTGTGCCATAGGAGAGTTATTCAAAATAACCAGTGTTTTTGAAGAACGGGATATGATGGAAAAACAATAATACCATCAGCAGGGGCTTCAAACGTGTTCTAAGTCAGGTTCATGAGGGGTGTCTACTCAAATCTAACGCCACTCATGGATGGCGTTGACTCAGGTACAATATAACTCCACTCAGAAAAGGTGTTAACATGCACATTACGACACACAACTCTACTCCATACTGTAGCGCTCAAAAGAGTTGTTTATTGAGACACCGCAGAATAGATCGCCGTTTAAATGTAAGTCAACAATGAACTCTTAACTTGTTAACTATCGATTATGCAATTCTCCTAGTTTAGAGTAGACGAAGACCATGAATAGATCCAGTAATATAATTTGCAACAGTCTGCTTATAAAGGGATGTTATGATATAATATCAATGATACACGAGTCGTAGATCATGAACTCACCCGAGATCGGAGATCACAAACTGATCTAGATCAAAGACGCCACTGAATGTGTCACCGCGAGCTGTGATGTAGACATCAACCACCTCGAGACCGAGACTTGCATCAAATGAGTCCGTCGTGCCGTCACTGGAGATAACTTCTCCGTGGTATTGTGCCTGGGGACAAATTTTTACGTGCATCTTCGGTAAGAATTGGAAGATATTTGAAAATGGAACGCTATTGTGCTGGTATAGCGTGAGGTCTACTACACTATAACATGACATCTACCTCTAGCTAGCGCTATAGCGTGAGCGTGAGGAGTGCTGCTGTAGCGTGAGGTCTACCACACTATACCATGATATCTACCTCTTACTAGCACTATAGCGTGAGCGTGAGGAGTGCTGCTGTAGCGTGAGGTCTACCACAATATAACATGACATCTACCTCCAGCTAGCGCTATAACGTAAGGGGTGCTGCTGTAGCTTGAGGTCTACCACAATATAACATGACATTTACCTCTAGCTAGCGCTATAGCGTGAGGGGTGCTGCTGTAGCGTGAGGTCTACCACACTATAACATGACATCTACCTCTGGTTAGTACTATAGCTTGAGGTTAGGTTAGGTTATTAATGGTTAATAATTATTTCCGTACATTTAATTTAGAGATGAACACTTAATTTCTTCATCTCAAACTGAACCTGGTTAGGCGACATATGGCGGTAGACCTCACAGTACAGTAGCACCGGGAAAAGTACTTTGGAACGTAAAATCATTTTGAGTCATTCTTAATTTTGATGTAATTTTAGCATTTCGAGCTCAAGCTCATAGTTAGTAAATAATCTACCCAAATTTGTAAATAATGTTCGTTGAGACAAAGTACTTTGATAATACTTTAAGAATTTACTCACATCAACAATGCAGAATTACAAAAATGGCTGCAATCCATGCGAAATTCGCTGTTCTTTTAATTAACTGCTTTATGTTCTGCATGTCTCTGAAACAGAATTTATCGTGCTGGAATAGCAATACACGAGTTGAAACAGAAGGTCGTCACCATAATTTTTACGTTACTAAAAATAGATATGAATAAATTACACTAGTTTTTCAAGGGGCTAGATCACATAAATTGACAAATTTTTATACCATGAGACCATCGGAACGGAAGCTTTATTGGTATTATAACTGTTGATTTTTATCAAATGCGTAATTTTATGTGGCGGAAACTAGGCTGCAAAGCTTTATAATATTATGTTGATACTCTTCACGAGCAGTTTATGCTGCAATTGTATCAAATATATCCCAGAGCATTCAGATTCTTGGAATTCAGGTCAACAGGTTTCGAAAATGGTTAATTGTAGTTTAAAATTAAATCCATTTATTTCAAAGCCAATAAATTATGGTGATCCAAATTTTACTTGAACTAGACGGTTGATAATCGAACATTGGGGCGCTACTTTTAGCAGTTCTTTGGTAAATACTTGCTCCACAATCTGCCTAAATAAAACACCACCCCTCTCACAGATGTTTGGTTCATCACATGTCGCTGTTTCTCGATGAGGTTGAAATGGGACACACGTGGACCAATACGCGGGAAACGTGTTAGGCCAGGTCCACAACATGCAGGACATCTCATGCACAGCCGTGTTTACGTACAAGACAAGGCCTACCTACACTGCCCCCACTGCCTAGTTGCTGTATAACACACCTCTTATCTACATGAGCCCCACGGCTATGTTCGCACAAGGACAAAGACTACCTGCAGGTGCCCAAGGTCCTTTGAATGCACAACATGCATAAGGCTTGTCTACAAGAACTCCCACGGCCAAGTTTGCGTGAAAGACAAAGCTTACCTGCAGAGTCTGCAAGGCCATTTTAATGGGATAATTCCTGGTACTTAATGAGTCAATGCATAACTTGAGCTTATCTGCAAGAACTCTGACGGCCGAGTTTGCGTAAAAGATAAAGCCTACCTGCAGGGTTCCCATGGCCATTTTAATGGGGGCTTTCTGGAACTTATTGGGTTAATTCCTGTGACTTAATGGGTTAATGCATAACATGAGGCTTATCTGTAAATAACCCTACGGCCGAGTTTGCGGAAAAGCCACACCGTACCTGCAGTGGCCCCATGGCGATGTTGGCGTAGAGGAAGTGCCAGTCAGCGACGGTGTCGACAGTAGCGGTGCCGGAGCGTCTCAGAGTACTCAGGCCGGTCAGGGTGCCGTTCCTGAGCTCTGCCGAGTCCTGGGGTAAGTTGAGCATGTGGTTTTGAATTACATGGTGCCCCAGTTATATGATGAGTAATATATGTTATGAGCTGTATATTATGAGCTATATGATGCTATGAGTTATGTGATTCTACTCACAGCTATTGCATCATATGACGCTACAGTTATCGTCATATGATGCTATGTTATGAGCTGTATATTATGAGCTATATGATGCTATGAGTTATATGATTCCACTCACAGCTATTGCATCATATGATGTTACCGTTATATGATGCAACCCATAGTTAATGCATCAAATGATGCATTAATGAAAACGCTTGGTACGTCTGACTCTAAGGACCTCAAAAGTAAACGAAAGGACTCACGCCTGAGCCGAGGTCCAGAGTGGAGTCAGGCAGGCTCAACGGGTCCATCCCGGAGTCCGTCAGTTTCTTGTTGGTGAGGCGCATGACCAAGTCCATGTAACTGTTGGCGTTACCAAGCTCACCTTCCAGGGGTCTGGAGCAGCGAAAGAAAGAAAAACAGTTCCAATCAATAAAGTTGATACATGAAATGTATAACATTGGTTTTTAAAATATCTTAACATTGAAATCCTTAGTTTATATTCATACATGGGTATCGTAATACCCATGTAAAATATTGACATCAGAGTACCTTTCTGCTTCTTCTAGAATTTTTGTCTAATTAATAGCGCCCAAGATATGAACTTAATCAATCGAAATAAGACAAGGATTAGTTCGAATCCCGGCAATGCCACCCGGTGATTCTCTCCTTTGGGAAAAGGGAGAACTCAGCCACAATTCCCCACTGTACACAGGTGTCGGAAATGGGTACCGCGGCTTGACCTGGGGGTAACCGTCACTATGTCCTGATGTTAATTAGAAGGAATTTGAAAAACCCATGTACAAGATGATATTCATCAGGCTTGATTAGAACAAAACATTCTTTTTTATTATGACCTCGTATTGTGATAGTACACACTTCTAGATAATACATCGGGAAATTTCATCTTAAAAGATTAATCAAAGTTTACGCAGGCATTTGCGCGAGTCTGGAGATTGACCTGCTAAGTAAAATAACACGCTGCGATGAAAAGTGGGGATGAGAGTCACAACTTGTCGAAGCCTGCAAGGAAATATCAGTCAATTTCACGGGTAACTTTCATAATAGAGAGAATAGATTATTTTGCTCTTTCCTTTGAATTTACTTTGCCTGCATTGACTGCCGTAACAGAACTCTCAGACACAGATTCTTTTTTAAAAGAATTACAATTGAAGTTGAAGTTACGATCTTAAGAGCTTTCATTGACATAGTTGAAAAGCGTACCATTCAATCCTAAATTTATATTCAGTCATAGAATTTTGTTAAATAATGCCGCGTTTTGATTCAGACGAGTTACGTTCAGTAAGGCATGGAATTATTTAATGTTCGTATTTTCCCTTCTCGCTTAACAACTTTCCTTTTTCTAGAAAAGTGTTCTACAGTTTTCTATCTCACGCTGGAATGATTTCGCTGATGGAGACATTTTCAAACGCGTTGTTGATGACGTTCTCGACTGCCTGGGAGAAGATTGGCCGCACAGCTTCCCACACAGCGTCGAAAATGCTTTGACCTGCAGAGAATAAAAGCATCTCACTAGCACTTAAATTCTCCTCCACTTAGTGAAAGTTAGATTACAGTATCACCCCCGCTCATTCTCGTTTAGATAGGCTAGTTAAGTGATAGTACAGTCAAGACCAATGATACGCCAGTTAAGATAATGATAGGGCAGTTACGACCAGTGATAGGTTAGTCAGACAGTTAATAAATATTACTTACTTAGGTACTCCACCTACGCATGCAGGGTACCTCACAATTTACTCAAGGCACATGTCCGAGCTTAGCAGTCCTATTTTGCGGACCTAACTCAGCGTTGAAGACCGTTCAGGCATGGTGAGAAAAGTACCTTATTTTGGGTTCAAATTCTCAATTTGCTTTTTTGCAATCAAAATTTCGTCAAATTTAAAAATATTGCGGACAAACCGACAAACCCCTCTTCTGATGATTCACCGAGTGGAAGCTAAGATGTCGTTATGTCGCAAATTTGAGACCAATTAAGTTAATAGCGATTGATAAGGTTGTCAGTAGACTCAAAATAATAAGAAAATAGCAAGCAATTTTTTAAAATTACATCAGTTTATGTTTGACAGCCTTCTCGAAAATGCAAGATTGACTGTCGCATCCTGTACTTGGTAAACATAATGCGAGTTAGCGGTAGCTTCTGTCAGGTTTTAAAGTGACGGGAAGCGCTTGTGGTTCGAGGTCGTGGTGTACACAGAGCAAGACCACCGGAAAGTGCTCCGGCCACTTATCGGTTTGTGCTTTGGTGCCTTGACTCAGTTTTATTTTAACAAAATACGTAAATACTCAATTAAATTTGCCCCATGTAGAGTTTCATCGGAAGAGTGATGTCGTTTACGAATGTAAAACACTAACTAAAACTTTCCATGCCCACAGGTACAAAAAACATATATGCACACAACATAAAATATATATTTGCTTTTAAAAAACATAAGACCGTCACAACTGGTGAGTGACAGAGCGAAAGACAAGAAATAAAAGCTTATCGAAATAGTGTCGACATGGTCACGTTTGACAAAAATATCTCACAGAACTACCCGGCTAGAAATTACTGAGCCTTCTACAGAGCCCGCGCTTCGCAATTCAGCCTCGGAACGTGAGCGTAAGGGCAGTTCGCCGCAGCATCTTAGATGGCGGACAAAGCTGCCATGTGGGTGCCAAAAACTGCCGAGCTTTACGCGGGATATTGGCGCTGAAGGCAGCTAATAAGGTAATGACACGGTAGAAGAAACAAGGTAGGGTCACAGCAGTCTTTTTTTCGTCGACTGTGTGGCAATGCTGACGTCATGGCAACGAACCAATAGCAGCGCTCATATTGCATCTGGCAATATTGCTAGTCTCAAATCTGGCACCACTATTGGCCTAACGACATATCGCAATGGTGACGTCACAAAGTTTGTTTAAAATAAAACCGTTCTATTGGCTAGCCGAACAAGAAGAGGCATATTTTCCCCCATAGAAATAATTCTACCTTGTTTCTTCTACCGCAGGAAATGAGGGCAATTTTGCGTAGGCGCTGGGCAGCGCCGTCGCTGCCAGCCACAGGAATGAGGAGCTGTTCGACATCGGCCTGTTTGATCATGGTGGGGATTTTCGACAGGGCTTAAGTGCTAAAATCGGCATGGAGCTGCACAGCATGATGTGGGACAAAGCTGCGCAAGGATAATGCGCAGTGCATTCACTTCAAAATCAGTGCGATGTCAACAGCTTGAACCGTTTGTCCATTCTTTTCATCACCTTTACTGTTCTGCGCACTCGAGGGGATCCTGTTCTAATTCTTGCTCACTCCTGTGTGTAGTGTGAGACAAAATTTCGAGTTTAAACATAAAAAGCCTTTCTTTCTTATGGTACAAATAAAGGTTTCAACAAAGTTTTTGCTCACCTATTTCACTTAGGAAGTTGTTCATGAAGTCTGCCATGTCACCGCAGCCGAGGATGCACTCCAGCATCAACTGAAGCAGAGAACAATAAAGTTACAGTACAATCTATAAGCCGTCAGAGATAGATTGAGATGCTTTGCGATAAAATAATTATGCATTTTTAAACGTAAAAATATTTATAAATATTAATTTTTCATCTGGAAAAGTTTAGCTTTCATATCACGAACCGAGCATACTAATGAAATGATTCAACAATTAAAATCATTCAGTGCGGCTAAAATTCAGAGTCAAGAACATGATAGATTCATATACTTCGAAAACAAGTCGATGGTGCTGAATTTTAAATGTACATCGACTTGCTGCTTTCTCGTATGAGTTCCTCATAATACAACGCTGAATACTCGAACATTGGAATTTGGAAGCGCCTCATTACCATGGTCAAACTCATGGTCAAATGAATAGTATCATAACTGCCCGTATCCCAAGCTCGTAAAACTAACAGCTAGAACTAAATTTACTTTAAAATCAAGCTGAAATTAGCATCTCCTAAGTAAACGTAGAATTTACATTTGATGGTGTTTCAGTTTCGATTGAGATTAGCTAGAATGGCTACACTTTCTTCCCCGTCAGATGTTCTTGCGCGTCCGTGGTCACGAAATTTCTCTCCACCATCACTTACATCTGATGAATTCGTCGGGAATTGCAAAGCTCAAAATATAAAAATAACACCTCGTTCAAATGCCTAATCGCAAAAAACAATCAATCTCATGCTTGGTAGACAAAAATTTTAAAATATTCTCAATCTTATTGAATATGCTAGATGCTGTTATTTCACTTTCAGTAAATTTCATTTTAATTAAAAACTCATTTCGTTCACAATATCTCCTGCATTGTGGAGCACGACCCTCATGCTTATCATTAAACGAGAAAAATGAGCTGAAATTGGAATTTTAGATAGTATCTGCCACCTAACAATAAAACATCCTTGAGAAAACGACTTGTGTTACCCACGTCGTTAGTTTAGCCGAAAGTGTAGAACATTTTATTTTATTTGCGTTGGAAAATTACTAATAATTGGGACAGTATTCCGATAACTTAAAGTATTCCGATAACTTAAAAAAAGTTTAGGAATCGGTTTGAATTTATGATTTTATGAAGGCCATCTTATGGAGAAAAATTTTCAAATTAAACTGGAAAACAATATCCACGTGAGCTTGATGCAAGCCATATCCATATTGACGTAATGTGAAATTTAATTTTTTGAGCGATTGATAAAATCTCTCGTTGGTCATTGTTCGTACTTCTCAGCGCATATTTTCTTCAAATCCATCGTAAGCTTTGAAACTTTTAACTGAATAGCTTTTTTTATCTCGTCTCTCATATCCTCCACGGATAACCTCCGGCAGTCACCACCAACACTCACCTGCTACACTCCTAGCATTCATCACTCAAATCACAACCATACTACACCACTGCCCTCACCATCACTATACTCACCACCTTTATTACCTTCACTACCCTTACTACCCTCACTACCCTCACTACCCTCACTCCCCTCACCTCGAGCTCTTCAAAGAACACGTCCAGTTCGAGATCACTGATGGAGAGCCGGTCTTGCAGGATGTTGTAGTTCACCGTGGCAGAGCCCTTGAAGCCCGACTGGTAGGTGTCCAGTCTGCGAGAAAAAAAAGGAAAGTAAAACAGTTTACTTCCAATAAAGTTGATGCAAGAAATGCAAAGACAAAGTAAGCCACGTCAAATGAGTTCACTTGTGCTTTAGTACGTGCTAGTTTATTTTTTTAATCGGTATTTGGTGCATGTTGGTTTATTTTTTAATTAGTATTTAGTACATGTTGGCTCATTTTTTAGTATTTAGTCCTTTTTTGTTAATTTTTAGTTGGTATAAAGTACGTGTTAGTTTACTTTTTAGTTAGTATTTAGTACTTGTATGTTCGTTTTTTCACTTAGCATCTAGTGCGTGTTAGTCCTTTTTTAGTTAGTATTTAGTACGTGTTAGTTCATTTGACATAGATTTGAACATAAATGCATATCTATATTTGGTGTTTATACAGATCTCTCGCTACATATTAGTATAACTAGAACATATAGTATTAAATTAGATAAGTATCAGATCGCTTTATCAATAGTTTTGTTGGAGTCTACATCACCATCATGACTTCTGCACGCCTCATGAGTAACGTGGTTCTGTAAAATATCAGATCAATCAAAGAGTCTGCGAGAACTGACTCATAAATTGCCGTTACTTTCAACTCCATCCAAAAAGATATGCAACATGGACCCTCACGTGTAATTTCCATTCCCAAAAATTGGGAAGAGAGAGACGGCGAGACCGTCGACATCGTACAGGCCGTCAGCGTGGAAGTTGTCAAGGCGGAACTCGATGTAAAACTTGGGCTTGAGGCCCACCGAGACGTTCACTTGGCAGATGATGAACTGAGCCAAGTTTCTCACGGTCGTATCGTTCACTGAACCGTCCAGTCTGGGCACGAGGTAGGCCATTAGCTGTGCGACACAGACTTTATACAAATATACTTCTGCGTGAACAGTTATATCACAGAGTATGTACTACTCTCCACACATATAGTGGTATATGTAAAGCCTTTCACACATATTTTGGCATGTGTAAAGCGCTTCAGAAATCAAACAATTAATTCTATACGAATCTAAACATTGCAAACGGGTTTGAAAATATTTCAGAATTAAGGAAAAACTGCAAGTAACGTTTTCAATTATTTGTTTGAATTGACTGGAATTCTAAAAAAGGGCGAATGTCGTCTCACATGAGTGTTTCGCTAAAATATATTTAAGAATTTAAGGGAAACAGCAATTAACGTTTTCAATTACTTGTTTAAGGGGTCATCGGAGCGGTTTTGGTCAAATGATCAATTTTTTTCTTTACTGAATAAGAGTCCTTAGGTAGTGTCCTAAAATTTTATGGGGGTATGGGCATTAGAATCCTCCCTCCCCAACAGGGGTCTAAGGTGATGGGGGTAAAAAATCATGAATATTTGACCCCCATATCAAAAGAAAGCGAAAAGGGAAATGGAAAATTCGGAATCATTCATTTCTTATAAATGTTACAAGGATTCTAAAACTGTCTTAGTTTTTGTTCTAGCATATAAAGTCATTGACATATATTCTTTTGAAATGTCCATAAAAATTGTATAAAAAATATTTCACATTTTCTCAGAAAGTAAGGCCAAAGTTCAAAGAGTTACACGAGTAAAATGTGCTTCTTTTTAAAATTACCCATACTACGTAAATTTCAAAACAATCGGATACAAATAAAAAATCTAACTTTCGTGCACAAAAATAATAAGAAATAAATTTCATTTATGTATATAATTTATCCGTATAATATGTAATTCACTGTGAAAATATGAAATTATGGATTCATATTATTTGCACATAATAATAAAACATGAATACAGGCATTCAAGTAAAAATGTACATTGTATGAAATTTCAGCACGAAATTTATGTTGTTTCACTATTTCGTAGATATGTAATTTTCCACCTGGTAAGGAAAAGAAGTATATGAACTTTCATGCCAGAAAAAACAGTTTTGGAATCCTTGTAATATTTTCAACAAACTGATAGATCGAATTTTACAATTTTGATATTCAAAATTTTTTTATCGCTTTTCAAACCCGAAAATTTGTATATTTTCGTTTGTGATCGAAAATAGCATTTGAAAAGAAAACGAAAACGAAAATGGAGAATCCGGTTCTATTACTTTGTTAGAACCGTTTCAAGGATTCTGAAACTGTCTTAGTTTTTGTTTTAGCGCATGAATTCTTAGACTTTTATTCTTTTGAAATGTCAGAGAAAATTACGTGAATTATATAAAAAACTAATATATACCACTTTCTCAAAAAACTAAGGCCAAAATCGAAATAGTTACATGAGCAAAATCTGTTTCATTTTTCAAAATTACTTGTACAGGGCAAATTTCAAAACAATCGGTTCAAAAACAAAAAACCGCTCAGATGGCGCCCTTAAACTGCCCATCATTCAAATGTTGTCTCACATGAGCGCTTCGTTGTTGACATGGAAGGAGAGAGACGGCAGGGGCCCCAGGGGGTCCAGCGGCGGTACTCCCAGGTTGGGGAGGCCGGTAAGGAAGTAAGGCCTGGCGGCTTCCAGAGCATTCACCACCACCTCGGCGATAGCCCCGTTCGCTGGCGGATCTATGCAGCCAGCTGTTACAGAAAATGATATCGTTGCTATGAATGAAAATTTATTTATTTTTTAAATTGTATCAAATCTGCGAGTGAGGTGCTTTGTTGAAGTGCGTACGATACATAGGAAGGAAGTTAAGCAGATTAATGTATATCCTTATCTCTGCAGCCAGCTGGTCCAGAAAATCATATCTTTTTAATGAATAAAATTTATTTATTTGTTTTAATTTTATCAAGCCTGCGTCTGAGGTGCTTTGTTGAAGTGCGTACGATACATAGGAAAGAACTGAAACAGGTTAATAAACATCCTTTCATTTTCCTTCACTTTGGAATTCGGATCTTAGAATAGAAGTTATCAGCAAATCGCTTCACTTAACAGTACATTTAATTATTCAAAATACTTTTTGAAAAGTTTTAATTCATTCTAACTCTCTCGACCCTAATTTCCCTAGGAAAGTAGTATCAGATCGTCTTCCTGTGAGCCATGTATACCTTGCAAATATATTTTTATTGCATTTTTAATGCAGAGTACGAAAATTAAACGACGAAAGTAAGCGCGGCATGTTCAGATAACTCGAAAATAAAACACTCATCATGAATAAGTTATACATAACGGTCATTATTTTGAACTCGAGAAAAATTTGCAACCTTTGAAATGAATAAATTTAAGGATTACAAAATACTGTATCTAACTTTTATTCTGATGATAAAGATGGTGAATATGTAATGGGAAAGAGCTGGAGTGAACTGTATTACGAATGCTTGGAACAAACACTTATTCTGAAAATAGTAATAGTATCGTATTCCAAGGGATTTGAATCATCAGTGTGCGCCTATTTTCAGATAACGATCAGCTAGCAAGAAAGTGGGCACAGAAATTCTGCTTATCAAATGAAAACGGTTTGGTAGAACAGAATTTCTGCACAAGTAACACAAACGCAAAATATGAAAAAATCGCCCAAGTTATCAGATTGCCGAGTTTACATGAGATGAGCTCCCCATGTGAACAAATTCCGACGTGTTATCAGCCCATCACAAGCAGCGACATCAACGATCTTCCCTTCCTCTCTGAGATACAGACTCAGCACAAAAAATGATGCTTTTTTCCAATCAATCAAGCCTGATATGTATCATCTTGTTCATTGGTTTTTCAAATGCCTTATAACTAACACCAGAATGCAATGACGGTTACCCAGGGTCAAGCCGGTACCCATTTCCGAAACCTGGGCAGAATGGGGAATTGTGTCTGAGTTCTCCCTTTTCCCAGCAGGGAGAATATCACTGGGCGGCACTGCCAAGATTCGAACTGCCGACCCTTCCCGTGAAGGGCGCGCTCTTAACTACTCGGCCACGATGACCACAAAAATTGTGACCAAAGTGGTCACGGTGACCAAAGCGAGAAATAAGTACAAGCACAACCCTCACTTACGTAGGGCTTCGTCTGCGGGTGTAACTGTTAAAGCTGAAGCCAGCGTCAGCAACCAGATCGCACTTCGCAGCATGTTCTGTTGGTTCTGTAATGCTTTTCCTCTGCGAAAATGAATTCATACTGGAGCAGTGTTAAAATTGTATGAACTGGCATTGGCAAAGCTCACTTCTTTATGGCTTAATCAATGAAATCTACTTCTTGTGGAGAGTTGAAATTAAGAACACGAATAAAGTAAGAGGGCATTACTGCTTTCAAAATTATTGAAAAGGATCTCAATGAGAAGAGCATATTCTATGAACAACAACTTTTTTGTCCCCGTGATGCAGAGATCTGGTTGTCTTATCTTATACGTCATGAGAGAAAGGATACCATCACTTTCAGAACGAGAAGATCATAAATTTAAACTTTTTTGCAGCTAAAATTATAGTTATTTACCATATGATGAAATATTACAGAGATACCGCCTATTTACCGATGACTTAGTTTATATAATAATACAAATTAAACTTTTAACAGCGTGTAAAGAAGAGAGCCCCATTATGCATGTCTCTTATGAACACTGTTGTTGACAAGCGTGGGAATACGAACAAATGACAGCAACATTCACGACTCATTTATCACTTCACGTGCTGATCATGTTGCAGCTGGTCGTAAAATAAGAATAAGCTTTTACTATGGGACAGAAACAGCAGAAATTAACTTTTTCGATACATGTTGCACAATTTGATGGGAATTATTTCATGCAGCAACAGTGTCTACAAAATATGAGGATGGTTACGAGCGTGAGATGTGAAGTGAGCAGACGCTTTCGATGCTTCACAATTTCATGGAAATTATTTCCTGCTGCAACAGTGTTCACAAAACATGAGGATGGAAAGCGTTACGAGTTTAGATGCGAAGTGAGCAGAAGTCACTACCTAACACG
Organism: Morinoia aosen; assembly: GCA_030386875.1. Lineage (NCBI taxonomy): Eukaryota > Metazoa > Arthropoda > Malacostraca > Amphipoda > Talitridae > Morinoia > Morinoia aosen. The sequence continues at coordinate 67,943,298 of CM059570.1, read as the reverse complement.
GTCCTCCCACCACTGAGTGCCGCCACACACACACACTCTCTCACTCAGTAATCGCCAGCGATAAAACTTCCAGAGTCTTAAGCAGGTGTTGCTACATTGATAATGAGGTATTTTTCATCATTATTAGGCAGAAATAATTCACAGAATGCAAAGATAATTTTAGCAACCAAAATTTTTCATCGTTAAACTTGACAGCGCTTTAATAATTAGTGGCAATTCTCACGGTAATTTGGTGGATATGTCGATTGAAATGTTTTGCAGATTTGATGGTTAGTGGAAACGAGCATGTGGTACGATCCTTTATCAGTTAAAGGCTTCTGATAAAGCCCTCGAATTGGGAGGAAGAATCTCATCACCTTTTGATTTGCGACGAAACGCAGCTGCAAACAATCGAATATTTCCCTGAAAACATCTCGGAGTTTGTGCTTAGTTACTTCAGTTCTTCTAAAGAGTTTCGTATTTCAAAACGAGTGTTTGCACTTTTCACCTGACAGGAATATTTAAATTTTCAATTTGTAGTGGAACTTGAGCGATCTTTGCTTTCTTCTTTTTGTCGCACGGAAAATAAAATCTGTCAACAAACATAAAATATATCAGATGAAAAAACATAAACAACTGAGTGCATCGGACAGCCAGAGAATATGTATACAATCTACTAGAATATAATTACTCATTTCGACTCCGAGTGTCTGAAGGTTGAAGTTATGTGGATACAATGCAGTGAGTGAAAGTTGAGAAATAAGATATTCTGATCAAATCGGCAGAGCATTTCGAGCACGCAAGCGTCTGATGTTCACAAATTTTGATATCAGGTCACCTATTCAGCCTCTAAGGAAATAATTTATGAATTAAAAGTACATTCAAAAAGTGAGTTGGATCGAAGTACACGATATCTACAAAGTCTACTTTCGTTTTATGAGAATTTACGCGACCTTGATTGCTTGGAAATAATGTGTGATTTGGTTAATGTATTCAATTATTGTTTTGTAACCATACTGAGTTTGTGCATTCAACATAACCATTCATAGTAAAGGAGTTCCAAAATGAAACTTTGGAAAATGCGCTTTTTAGAATATCGCATTGTGTTTCGCTGTCATCGTGGCCGAGTGGTTAAAAACATGCCCTTCACGAGAAAGGTCGGCTGTTCGAATCCCGGCAATTCCACCCAGTGATTTCTCCCCGTTGGGAAAAGGAAGAACTCAGCCACAATGCCCCACTCTACCCAGGCGTTGGAAATGGGTACTGGCTTGACCAGAGGTAACCGTCATTGCGTCCTGATGTTAGTTATAATGTATTTGAAAAACCAATGCACAAGATGAAATGTATCAGGCTTGATTGATTGGATTAAAGCATCCTTCACTCCGACGATGGCAGAACGAGCAAAGCCACGGGTACAAATGAGCTGGGTCGTCAGGGTCGGCCATGCGTGCGTGCGTTTAGCGAGGAATTCTCGCCTCTGTCCAGTGTTGAAATTAATGGATAAATGGATAATGGGAGCCATTGATGGTGGGAGATGAATATTTCATTGCTTTAATTAAAAAAATTCCGAACTCAAATGACACTGGAAGATGATGTTTTAATTGTTTTAAACAAACACGGGACTGTAATGACCCAATATATAGAGATCCATATGGTATTAAAAATGTCAGAAAATCATCACTCGGTTTGTACCAACGCCTGCGTTGTTTTGACAGCAGGGCTTCCTGCAACGATTGGGCCCTCAGACAAGTATATTTAATGAGGCATAAGCTTTATTATTTCGGGCTTATTTAACGAATATTGCTGCAGGTTTGTTCATTCATGTTCTTTCAGAATTTCTAAATATATTATAAACTGAGTTCAAAATGGACTTTGATTTTACCATCTTATTTTAATTCAATAATTACAAATTTCCAACAAATATGCAGCTCAATATTTTCATTTGCTCATTTCTCTCAAGCTGAATATGAATACAGAACCATCATTAAAATATCAAAATAAGAGATATTTTTCTCGCTCACGCCTGGCAGTGAGCTGTTCTTGTCTTGGTACGCAACTACAGTATCGAACATGACACTACCTGCAAGGAACGCACAAACGTGCAAATAACAAATTATTCAACAAATTGGGAAAACAAGTACGATGATCCTATTAATTCATAACTTTATTTGGAGTAAATATTGCTAGATTGCTCTAAGACTTTGCGTGTGTAGGATGTGGATCAAGCAACAAAATGAGCTTAGTTCATTGTGTGGGCAATGCGATCGACTGTTTGAGCTTCGCAGAAAGATTTTCTGAAAACACACCTCATATATCAGTGCTAAATTATCCCATCACATTCATCAGCCCTAAATTTCGCATTCGAAATATCAGCACTTAACTATCACATCCCATTCATCAGCACTTAATTATCACGTCTCATTCATCAGCACAAAATTTTTACATCTCAAATATTAGTATAAAGTTATATCTCATAGGGCAACAATAAGTCGTTAAATTTGGCAGGAATTAGTAATAATGTAAAAGAAACAATTGGAGAGAGACGTTTCAAGTATCCTGTATCGAACGTACACTGTATGTCATACATTATAGCAGTGCGGAATAGATGCATGGCATGTGACTGGCCCCCCAAAAATTAAAACACTTTTTGCGTTTCAGAATGAGACATTGGGGAAGTAAACAAGCTTGTCCTTCAATGCCCAGGTAAATGGCTCGTAATACAACAGCTTGCTGATTTCGAGTATGTACTGCTAAGATGGCGTATTAAACATTCATCGAAAACTGAAAAATGGACACATATACTTGAAACAGATTTGAAGAAATACAAATATCTATACTTGAATGTGAAAAGTGATGCAAAAGACATGATGATTTTATTTGTAAAAAATTAAGGAAATATTCATGACACGGTCTTATGATCAATTCAAAATCATAAAGCTAAATAGGGGAAAAAATGTTTAAAATTGTTGTCTTCAATTGCATCATTATTACAACTACTATATTACCATAATATTATTTTAAAATAACTGAAATACTTATTCGTGTTAAAAATTCAAATTGCTATCTCGATAGTGGGGTCCCGAACGTATGGAGAATGTTGCCGTGACCGCCAGCAAAATTATCAAGAGAAATTCCTAGAGAACATTTATTCTGCTGATACTGAAAAAATAGTGGAAGAGATAGCAACAAATATCCAACTTATCTCCATAGCTACATGGGTAAACGTATTTCCTGTGAATTGTACCAAAGGGATGTCCTCCAGCAACAAGAACGGCATCACTATCGTTCTTATCTCGATCGTACGAGTAGAGTTCGTAGTTACTTGAGCTTATCACCCAGTGCGAGGGCCCGGAAGTCTTGTGTGGAATGTGAAACGAATGACGTAGCCGAGTTGGCTTCGTACATCTGCTTCTCATCTGTACAGCCCCATGTTTTTCCCAATCATACTTCAGTTCAAAGTTGCGCTGTATCTTTCCGGTATACGAAAAATGTTTCCAATTACTTCAAATATCTACGGTACGATATTGTGCTATCATGCTTATTGAGCTTCATTTTCAAGGGTTAGAAGCTAAAGAAATACGTGGATATTTAATTTTTTCTCGGCTTCATATATTCGTCATATAAAAATCAGTGGCTACGTTAATCGCGTACATGAGTGCTTTCAAAACTTCTGTGACCTTTATCAGAAGCTCAGTTTAAAACGGAAGAATTCTAACAACATGAAGGGAATGCTGAAATTTTAGGAAAAACTTTAGAGACTTGATTATTCCGAACTATTGAGTGAATGAAGAGCCCTGTCAAATAACGGGAAATATCACAACAGACTTTACAATTGACAACCTATAACTTTCTCCTAAATTCAATTTGCCAATTGTGGCTCATCTCCCGAGTGTCGGGAATAGAAACAAACACAAGTCTCTATTTAACGTAGGATGCACTGAACTTATTCGTGCTACAGGTAGCTATACACAAATTTAACCATTGTACTAGACTTAAGAAACAATCTTCTTTTGTATCGCTTGTGCTAACTAAATTGTTTAAAAATCGTTTAAAGGCTGGTCTGCGTGTCAGAGTGGAGACAGGGGGGCGTCCCTGCGACATCATAACTACTTGTAGGTTGCCCAATTATTATTGATGTTGAGGTCATTTGGTGCATCACTACACCTTGTCCATAGCATATACTGTTTGTGAGGAGTTAATAATCCAACTAACATTAGACTAATAATAGATCTAAACTTGTGGGAAATTTCACACAACTTCATTTTCATTTACAGGGAGATAAAGTCTTCTATTTATTTTAATTAGTTTATTTAAGAGCCGTACAAGGTAGCGTACATCTTCAGGCTTGCGTAGAAATCTACACATCAGTAGAGACTTTAAGTTTTAAATAGTGTGTGACGGTCGCTTGAAAGGTGGAGTTGCGCAGTTGCAACGATGCTTCGCCACGCAAAGGCATTGGAATAGAAACTGGACGGTGTCCTAGCATGCCAGGGTATGCTGTACAGCACACAGTTGACAGCGTGGAGCCGAGGCATGAGGCCAAATGCCGACCTGAGGCAAAAAAAAGACGAATGTAAATTTATGCAGACAACGACGGTGGCAACGAGGGTTCTATTTGAGAAAATATTACGTGACTTCAAGATTTTAATTTAAAAGGCAAAACTGCACGCACATGCGAGGCCTAGCTAAAGTTGTGAGTTTGAGGAAGACTAGACGTAGGAACGATGAATAATAAAAATGCCAGTGGTGTGCCCTCCCAGTGTCATTGGCACGGAACGTACCGATCACACTGAAGGTAAACGAAGAACAAAACGAAATTAAAGAACAGCTCAACCAAAATTACGTCACATTAACAAAGTAAACAGAAGCAAATTAGGCAGCCTAGGCCAGTTACTACTAACCCAAGTTTATTGCTACACTTGGTGGGTATTATTACACTTTTAAAAGAATAATTAGAAATTTAGAGGAAACAGTCACAGGTAGGTGTTCAGGTGAGGACAGATAGGATGGTTTAAGGAATTTGTTTTAATGAAGGTCATAAAACCAGGAGAAATAAATTTAAGAGCAGCTCTAAGACGAGTAACACTCCATCCAAGTACTAGGATCTGAACTTTAGCATGAGAATGAGAATGAGCACCTCACTTCAATGAGAAGTGAGCAAAGCTCAATCTGGTTTAAAGTTACGGCAATATGCCGCTGTCAATTCAATTTAAAACCTTAAAATCCTAAACACCTTTAAGATTCAATAAGCTCAAAATTAAGCAAAAACAGAAACATAGACACAAGCACACAAAAATAAATTTAGTAGAAACACAGAAGCAGCAAAGAAGTTAGAATACTCATGTATGGTGGCGATAAATTAATCAGTTGACACTGGCAGGACACGACTCAAAAGCAGAAAAAGACCAGCTCTCACCTTAATTCTTAACTAAAAATTAAAAAAAACACCATCGACAGCCCTTCCCAATGACCCAGAACGCTAACAAAACAACGGAAGGTAGCAACGCAACACACCCAACTCCACGCCACGGTCCCGATAGATACGTGCACAGCATGTGGGAGATTTTTCCCACAAACTAATTAGTTTACAATAGGTTTAAGCTAATAGACTAATAAATGAGTTATAAATTAATAGATCTCGTGATGGCCTTAGTAGTCAGAATAACAACAGATGTCAAGGTACTTGTGGGTTATCTGTCACCACTTGTTTAGGGGAAAAAGTGCTTTTAGGGTAAAAAGTGAAAAATGTCATTGTTTTATTAATATTGAATTGATATTTGGGGCAGTATGAATGGATTTTTCACGTGAGACGGTATAGTTGTTGATTTGTATGGCACTTTTGGGTTATATCTGTCACCACTTTTAATTTATGGTTTCCTTTTGATGTTAAGGTGAAGTCAAGTTAGGTTAGCTGATCAAATTATCATTAATTTTCATTATTATTAATATATGTTTTGTTTCAGGCCAAAATGAATCTCTGGGACCTCGAAGAACTGAAGAGGAAGGTCCTAGAGGTGGATTATATACATATGAAAAGTAGATAAATTGCATTAGAAATACATATACATCAACAAGGATACTTCTCACATGAAAAATCAATTCATACTATCCAAAATATCAATTCAGTCTAAAATAACTCCAGCATTGATGCTTCTAAACTTGAGAATAAAAAGCAAGGCGAAAATCGCTACACATAAAGTCATTTTTATTAAAAATAATCTGCCATCCTCACTGTGCTCGTCTCTGGTGTACCAATACAGTTGTTAACGTTGTGAATCGCGGTACGTTGGTTTACCTGCCGTGCCGTGATGACTAGAGTTTCCGAGCACGCTGGGTGAATTTGCAGAACTGGTCTTCCTCTTGGGTCCCTCCCACGGTGCTCTGTTAGATCTCACGAAGATTAGTGTCGTTTAGGTCCGGTCTCCCTAAACGACTTTACAATCTTGGCCGGTACCTCTAACGGAACAGACCTGCGCTTTCTCGAATCCTTGCATATTTACAAAATGAAACCTACTCTGAATGACACCCAAAGTGCTTTTCCGCTTCAAGTCGCCAACACATAGTTCAGTTGTTCAGTTTTTCTTTTACCTTTTATTTTTTTACCGTTTTTTTTACCGTTGTTCGTGTTTTTCAAAGTTTTAACTTTTAAAAATACTTCATCAGTGAATTAATTTTTCCTTTTTTGGTTTCGTTTTATAGAGATTTTGCTGAAGATGAACTGTTAGTTCGAAACAGTCAGTTTTATTTGATTATTTTTTATGAAGATAACTTTACGCGTAGCGATTTTCACCTTGCTTTTTATATTAATTCAATATTCATAAAACAATGACATTTTTCACTTTGTTCCTTAAAAGCACTTTTTCCCTTAAACAAGTGGTGACAGATAACCGATATGTACAATTCATACTTAATTCTACCGAAAACTATTTACTATATATAATATAAAACTTATATATATTTTTATGAAACTATTCAAGCTTCAGCTCATCATCAGTCAAATCTGCAAGTACAAAATATACACATGTATTGAATAAAAAACACGACAAAATCATAAAATTGCTCATCCTTCATGCATTCAAACAAATGTCTAGACATGACATAAAACTGATTAAATCTAAATATCAAAAAATTCACTCACTAGAATCGTAAATATGAGTTAAAACGGAAAATAAGAACACAGGAGTACAACTAGAATGCGGAACGGTCATAAGGTTAGCTTGGTAGCTCAAATAAAATCTAACCAAAAAGAAAGACAGAGGGGGGAAAAAATGAGCAAGAGAGAAAGAGAGAGAGAGAGAGAGAGAAAGAGAAGACAGAATATAAAGGGGGAAAAATATATATATATATATGTACATTGAATATTGCTCACTAAGAACCTAAAATTTTTAAGGGATATGCACTCTGCATATCATTCAGTGCTGGTTTCAATGTGTTTATATAGAGAGATTCTAGCATGCGCAGTTCACAAGAATTCGAAGCGTAGTCTAAAATGTTAAATCGCTCTTTACTGATAATTTGTTCGCATTGACCCATACAGTGCTGTCTTATGTTGGAATGTGAAGGTGCCCCTAACGGACGTCCAGTGCGATGACTCCTTCCGGCATGCTCAGCGACTCTCATAAATAGTGCTCGGTGGGTTGATCCCACATACCGCGATGCGTAATGCGCACAACTAAATTCATAAATGAGAGATGATCGCAAGCTATTAAGAAAAAAAAACAGCTAAAAAAGTTGAGACTTAAACCGGTAAAACTTTGTTTTCTATAAACCGAGGTAATAAATTTTTTACCTCGGTTCATAGAATACAAAGTATCACTGGCTTAGGTCTCAGATTTTTTAGTTTCTGTTCCAAATCTTTTAAAACAAATAGTCTATTCACTTTAATCAACAGAGCCTATAGGATTTGTTCTACTTATGATAACCTTCACCGTGAGTATGAGTTCCTCAAATCTTACTTTTCTTCCAACGGTTTCCCTGATGTTGCCTTTTACAAATCTATTAATACTTTTCTTTCAAATGTATAGCCTTCGAAAGTCTGAACAAATTTTATCAATTATATATTGCGTTCTACCATATTTTGGCAATCAGTGCGAAAAGTTGAAAAATGAACTATCTAATGTCCTCGGTAAATTAATTCCCACGACTCGCTTTGGCATAATTTTATTGAACAAGTTCACAATTTGATATTTTTTTCGGATATTTAAATCTCTATCTAATGTCCTCGGTAAATTAATTCCCACGACTCGCTTTCGCATAATTTTATTGAACAAATTCACAATTGGATATTTTTTTCGATTCAGAGATGACCTTCCCAAGGGCTTGCGATCATCTCTCATTTATGAGTTTAGTTGTGCGCATTGCGCATCGCGGTATGTGGGATCAACCCACCAAGCACTATTTATGAGAGTCGCTGAGCATGCCGGAAGGAGTCATCGCACTGGACGTCCGTTAGGGGCACCTTCACATTCCAACATAAGACAGCACTGTATGGGTCAATGCGAACAAATTATCAGTAAAGAGCGATTTAAAATTTTAGACTACGCTTCGAATTCTTGTGAACTGCGCATGCTAGAATCTCTCTATATACACAGATTGAAACCGGCACTGAATGATATGCAGAGTGCTTATCCCTTAAAAATTATAGGTTCTTAGTGAGCAATATTCAATATACATTTACAGGGTGTTGGTGGAACTCTTGGTTCAAACTTTGGGTGCTAGTAGAAAATACAAATTTAAACACTTTTTTTATCAGTGAAAAAATATCGAAAGACGGTTAGTTTCTTAATTATTGGGCTTAGAAGTTTTTAATGCTACACTACAAGAAAACAACAGCGATTTCGCAACAGACAGGAATTAGGGCAATATGGGGAATTAGAATGAACACGTGTTGGCAGAATCGAACATGTTTTATTTACAGTTTAAAGCATTAATTCACAGATGCAGGAAATTTCTAGAAATTCCTAGTCAACGTTAGCGAATCCTGGTGAGAAGCGTATGTGTATCTTTTGTCAGTTAGCCCCGTGGCACTGAAGTGGTAAGATGTATCGCCTTACAAATGCACAAATGGCAGACATGCATTTCACTTATGGTGCTGCTAATGGTAATGCAAGACGTGCCTCGAGAATCTATCACGAACGTTACCCTAATCGAGAAGTCCCTAATCATCGATTATTCACTGCATTGCACCGAAGATTGACGGAAACCGGCAGTTTTAGTGTAAACAGAGTAGACGTTGGTCGCCCAATAAATTATCATCGAGAGCAAGAAGTGTTGGAACATTTCCGTAGAAACCCGCGTACGAGCACCCGTGCCGCAGCAGCATCTTTGGGTATTCGTGACCATAGTACAGTGTGGCATGTATTGAACCGGAATAATTATCATCCGTATCACTTCCAGAGAGTCCAGGGTCTCCTTCCCGTTGATTATGGTCCTCGTGAGCGATTCTCGCAGTGGTTTTTAGATCGGGGGGTAGAAGATGCCAATTTTGCAGAGTGTGTGTTGTTTACGGATGAAGCAACCTTCAGCCGAGATGGAATTTTTGATTATCATAACTTTCACTCATGGCAGCAGAACAACCCTCATGTCATCCATGAACGTCATCACCAACATCGCTACACTGTCAATGTTTGGACAGGTATCGTGCACAATCAACTCATTGGTCCATACATTCTGCCAGAGCGTCTTACTGGAGATGTGTACAAAATCTTTCTTGAAGAAGTCCTTCCCGGTTTATTGGAAAATGTGCCATTAGGTATACGTAGACGACTTTGGTTTCAACACGATGGAGCTCCGGCACATTATGCTCTAAATGTGCGACGGTTTCTTGACCAACAATTTCCAAATCGATGGATTGGTCGCGGTGGTGCTGTGTCCTGGCCACCGAGATCACCTGATTTGACTCCGAAGACCTTGCCGCTCGAATTGCACTCGCTGCTGGAGATATCGCTGACAACCCAGGAATGTTTGGTAACGTACGCAACTCGCTCCGACGAAGCTGTCGTGCGTGTATCGATGTTAATGGTCGAAATTTGAACACCTACTTTGATGCGTTACTCTCTATTATTTATTAAAGTACCTCATGTTATTTAACGTTTTTCATTACCCTCGTGTGTAATTATTGAACATTAGTGCATGTGGTTAACTAGGATCGACGTGAGTTCTTGAAGCGTAGCATTAAAAACTGCTAAGCCCAATAATTTAAAAACTAAGCGTTTTTCGATATTTTTTCACTGATAAAAGTGTTTAAATTTGTATTTTTTTACTATTAGCCGAAGTTTGTACCAAGAGTTCCACCAAAACCCTGTGAATATATATTTTTTTTCCCCTTTAGATTCTGTCTTCTCCTTCTCTTTTTCTCTCTTACTCATTTCCCCCCCCCCCCCCCTTCTGGTCTCTCTTTTTGGTTAGATTTTATTTGAGCTACTAAGCTAACCTTATGACCGTTCTGCATTTCAATTGTACTCTTGTATTCTTATTTTCTGTTTTAACTCACATTTACGATTCTAGTGAGTAAAGTTTTTGATATTTAGATTTAATCAGTTTTTATGTCATGTCTTTTTATCTAGACACTTGTTTGAATGCATGAAGGATGAGCAATTTTATGATTTTGTCGTGTTTTTTATTCAATACATGCATGTTTTGTACTTGCAAATTTGACTGATGACGAGCTGAGACTTGAAATGTTTCATTAAAATGATTCTAAAGTTCTTCTGTGCTATAACCTTCATAGTTAAACTGCTTAGCAGAAAAGATATTCCTTATATATGTTTATAAAATTAATCTCTGGGACCTTTCTCTTCAGTTCTTGGATGGTCACAGGGATTCCTTTTGGCCTGAAACAAAACAAAAATTAAAAATAATAAAAATTGGAAATCATTTAATGATGCTAATCTAACTTAACCTAACCTTAACAATGAAAGGAAGCCATAATTAATAGTGGTGACGGAAACCCACAAGTACCGATATCAAGAGTCAACCGGAGGTTACCCAGTTTGACCTGTCAAGTTTTGCAGCGTTCTCTTCGAGTCATCAATGCTCCCACAGAGAACTGCTGATTGATTCTCTTCGAGTTCTTATTCACTGTTTAAGTTTCTCTAAACAAAAACATATCGATTGATTTGAGTCATTAAATCCCCAATAACAATAATAATTTCTCAAAATAGCTTGAACTACTGAATCTGAGGAAAAGGATTGATGATACCGTGATGATCCCGAAATATGTGAATATCATTTCGCGGGTGACAATGAAAGATAACTTTATTACTACAGCAACATCAGTAGCAACAACTACTCCCACATTTGAAGTATCATTACATTCCGTGGAATATAACTTTATTACTACAACAAAAACAACTCCATTTGCAATGACTATGACTTTCAATTAAGAAGTATTACTGCATTCCGTGGAATAAGAAAAAAATTACTTGACATTTGCCACAGGAAAGGCTGGCAGTCTTGTGGCGCTGCAGACAGGATACAGCACCAGCCCTGCTATCGCCTGTGTAGCGCTGCTCTCAGTCTACACAGTGACTTGAAGTGTGGCGCGCGCATCTTTGAACAATTTTAAACAATTTATTCACCTCAAGCGATACAGAAGTAGATGGTTTCTTAACACGTTAAGTGAGACGTGGTTTACCGGTGGTCACTGAGAGGAATTTCCATAACGCTGCTGACCGACCAGCACTCAGTAACTCAATTTCGATAAATGCTTTAAACTGAATGAAAGTGCGATCTATTCAGTGTTCGTTATTTTCAAAATTAATCTCTAAAATTAACTATAATTTGAGTTAAAGATTGAACGTCACTTTAACCCGCCGCACTTAACGTGCTGAGTCTAGTTCAACGGCCAAATTTACGTATATCCTCCAGTGGACCCCAATAAGTTCTGTGACTTCTAGGGCATTCTACCACCAACACTATTCTAAGGCGTCCAATTATGTTTAGCTCTCAGCGAATTTGTCTTCAAAGTTTAAAAACGTGCTTTTGAGTGTCGGGTGTACTGAACTCACGTGTCATTTGAATGTTATGACTTCTTACCCCTTGACTTACAAAATTCTTAAATAGAGAGCGGAATGGTATCAGTAGAGCGTCTTTGTATATGGGTTAGGAACTTAACTAGAACGTACGTTTTGCGATTGTGTGAAGCCTTGGACGAAATGTTGCGCGCAACTTATGGTGAACGAAATGATGAACTGCAGAAAGCAAAAATATAAAATAGTTCAGGGATAAAATTAGGTGAGCGGTAAAAAGTAAATTTGATATATGATGACTTTCTGGTTTTATGAATGTTGAGTCGGCAAGGTCTGGTCGGAAGCTTTTGAAATTGCTGGGGTGAAAATTGAGGTAGAAAAACGTCCAAAAATGTGGAAAATTGGAAACAAATCCATAGTATAAACGATGGTCGGCGTTCAAAGATTGTTTCTATCTACTGACGCATGAGGCATTTAGAAAAATACTGCAACAAACAGAAACCAAAAGCAAGGGAATGCTATGGCCGAATTAAATTGCACACCGACTTGTCGGACCTCTGAACTCATTGAAAAAAAGCTGCGACTTAATCTCTCCACGCAAAAGCACTTTCTGATTCACTGTTGTCTAAAATGAAATACATAATGCCCACAAGATGAAGGGAGCGCAATACGAGCCTGAAGCACACTGAAATTTAGCTTAACACCTTGACCGCAACGTACGCCACCGGAGGCCAAGGAGGAGATTTTCATTATGCTGCTAACATACCAGTGGTCAAAAGCTCAATTTTCATAATTACTTAACAAAAGCTATATAAACGTACAATCCGGATAATGTTTGAAACTTTCAAAATTGCTTACTTCAGTTGACTTTAAATTCGAGTTGGGTTATGGACTTCAGTTCAACCAATTGCGGTCAAAGTATTAATTGAAGAGAAACTGAGTAGTGCTAGCGGGAATAAAGGCAGAAAATTTCTTATTTCTTGGGAGTTTGCAGCTGAAGTGACTGGCAAGCTTCAGCATCCAGCGTTCAGGGGACCAAACATTAGAAACAAACATGGCGCTGTATTATAGTTCTAGACGCACGGTTCATGTCGCTGCAAGCAGCAGGTGGCTGGTGCGGGATTCTATGTTTAAAATTCTTCATTTTGTTATTTGTACCTGACTTTTTTCTTTTAATCGTTTTACGTTTCATTCTATGCGCAAGCATAAATATATCCCCGATTGCATATTTACGAGTATATACAATGTACTTTTCTTGAGTTCAGGCTGAGACGAAATTTATAATCTTTTACATTTTTATATTGACGTTTTCCCTCAGGACGCATGAAAAAAATAAAATTTTTGTTGTCTAACACCGGCACATCCATGTAGCATTTAATTAATTATGAAGTAGTTTCGATTTAACTGTGCCAATATTCTCTTTCCTTTGATAATTTCCTCCCAGTGTGGTGTGTGTCCAAATTTGTGCTCTTTTCTGCCACGGCATCTTTGTGGTAGCCTAGTTTCATTATGTTTAGCATTGTTTGTAATTTTAATAATAAAACTTTTACTAACGTAAGTGGTAAAAATCTCAACCATTTATCTAGTATCGATTAAAACTAGTCCTCACGAGCATCTAACAACCGAAGAAAATTCATACCTCCATACTATTCAAAAATATGATTTTACTTCAGTTTCCCAATCATATAAGTGCCCCTAGTGCTTGTTATACACAACTGCATCCGCTCGCTCTGCTGTCAAAGGGTTCGCACTACTGCTCGATGCAACCACCATTCTCGGATGACTGTTTGCACTGATTCAGAAAAAAGAATGATGTTCGATTATATAGCGATTTAAGCCTTTCAGATATTACCACGGATGCAAGAAAGGATAATATTGCATATAATAAATAAAATTTCAGTATTGTGATAATTTTTGTTTCCTTTTCAGATTGCATATTAGTAAATGTTTACTAGTCCACAGCTTACAATGCCAAGTTCTATTACATTTTACTAGGTTCAGGAGTAGTTTGAGACATTTTTTATGGAGTTGTAGTTTGATACAATCGTTAGTACGAAAGTATTAAATTTCATTTTTCTGGGATCCATAATACTTTTTTATGAACAGATGTTCCATTGATGTTGAAAATATGGAATCCAATCAAAAAATGAATGATTTAAAAGCATATTCAATAATTTCGTTTATCAAAATAGAATTACCGAATGAATATAATCATTCCTGAACCTGGATTAGAACCATATACTCAGAAAAAACTGAGCGCTATAAAAGCATATACAAGCCTGCCTCTACTTAGCATGCCTAGACTGGACACAGTATTCGAAGCCTTGGCACTTTGTCTGCTGGTTCTCCTCGGAATAACCTTGCTTGGATCCCGTGGAAATTCACAGGAAATGTTGCGTTTATCAGGCGACATACCTGACAAGACTATCGGGAAAAAATTCTCTGGACCGAAGGGCTTGCCTCACATAGCCTATGATCGACGCAAGGAGTCATCGGTTGCATCTCAAGCTCTATTCCTAAACGAAGACAGCCCTTTAATTAAACATTCCGTCAGCTCAAGTAAAGAAAATCCTCTGAAAAACAACGGAGAATCGAAGTATACTCTTGTAAAATCTCACGCGAATTCAATTGGGTATTTAAAAAATTTCTTCGCCTATGCACAAGGTGAGTTACGAGTGACGACATCAACTGCAAGCGTCCCTACTTCCTCCAGTGCGCTCAAGGAATATTCAGACGATCACACTTTCCAACCGAACGTAATTTCGGTCGATAGTCAATCTTCTGAGCAGTTGAAGAAGCCATCGAACGTACTAGTTGTCAAGCGTAAAATAAACCATAGGAGAGCTGTTGTTGAGCAGGAGACAATTCAAGGGCTTCGTCCTAACGGCTCATTTAGAGCGTCAATTCAGTCACCAATTCCAGAAAATGACGTAAACATTTTTGTGAAGGCGAAACGAAATTCAACATCAAGAAAGAATCGAGAAAGTCAACCGAAATATCAAATGCAGACAAGAAGACGAAAACTGAAACAAAGTCAAGTAACGAAACAAATTGCAGTGAACTCGGAAGACATACAAAAAGAACTACGAAAACGTGCTACAACAAATTTGAGCAACGAAAAAAGGCGCATTTTTCTTCGAAAGCGAAGTGCATCGGGGGCGCTGGGATTATCAAATTTAAGGACAGCTGATTTGCACATTGAAAAAATAATTAACGGTCTTTACGTGAATTACTGCACGTGCATGGGGGGATACGCTCGTACAGTCAGTGGCTGCGACCCTGTCAATGCGTCAGTGAAGATCTATGACGGGTCGCGGCATTCGCCAATGACGATCGAGGCATCGCACCTCAAGGGCGCGCGCCATGAAGTGGAGTGTGCGGTTGGTAAGGCTGCGGTGTCACTACCTCTGCACTCTTTTGCTCTACTGCCTGGGGGCTTACTCATCGTCTTGCCCCTAGCCCTGCACTTCCCGCACGACCACTACTGCATGGAACACGTGCGGACCGAACCAAGGGGAACTAATGCCAGTCTTCCATCAAATAACCTCTTGGTGAGCAGCGATGTTGTGAACCACCAAAAAAGCTATGGAGATGTAGAGTGGCGCGCTAAAGTGTGCTTCAAGCACCCTGCCAGAGTGTGCAATTGGTCTCGCAAGAGAGTACCGGTTGTTGGAAATTATGACTCTAAATTTAATGTGGACACTAAAGTCAAAGGGTCAGGCTTGAAAACGGATGGGGATGTACCCTGTAGGCTCGATAAAGACATCATCAACTGGAGCTACTCTGAACTGCCCGTCAGTTTACTAACCTGTCCCCCGGGAACATACATGGAAGATGAAGTTCTCGGCTCAGAAAATTATCTATCCTACACCAGAGGAGGAGTGGTATTCTCGTGGAATATTAAGGATAATTTGTATATCAATTTTAACCATGACCAATTTTGCATTAGCGAGCGGACAAGTTATCCCGGAGAATACGTCGCATCATTTTGTCACCAAGAAACTAATGCCAAGAAATACAGCTCACTTTCTCAGCAAACAATGTTGCGTAGAAAATGTTGCCCGATGTTTCAAATTTTTAACTCAGCTTTGGACGTTTGCGAAGGTTCATTGACTAACCAATCGTGGATACAGAAAATTTACAGTTCGGAGAACAAAACTCCAGTCGAACCATCAGTCAGCGGCGAGAAGCAACGATCTGCTGATGAAGAGACGAAAAGGGCAGTGAGCATCGAGCCTCATGTGGTACAGGGGTTCCCTGACTGCTCGTGGCAGCACACTCAGTACAACTCAAGTGATGTACGTCTAGAGCAGCGCGGTGGCGTGATGGTGAACGGCACAGCTGTCGACTGGTCTCACTTCTGTTTCGAGACTTTCTCAGACGTACGTAATTGAAGAATGCCTTAATTAATCCAATCAATGAAGCCTGATACATATCACTCGTACATTGGTTTTTCAAATGCCTTATAACTAACACCAGGACGCAATGACGGTTACCCTGTCAAGCCGGTACTCGTTTCCGACACCCGGGTAGAGTGGGGAATTGTGGCTGAGTTCTTCCTTTTCTGAACGGGGCGAATCACCTGGTGGCACTACGGGATTCGAACCCCCGACATCTTCTCATGAAGGGCCCATTTTCAGCCACTCTGCCACGGTGACCACTAGCTGCTTACCCGCTGGGCTATTTTCTGTACTCGATAGTTAACAAATCTAGTGAGCCCATTTGCCTTACGTTAAGTTGGAGGTCACGTTTGGTATTTGAAAAATGATGGGTGAATTTTTTAATTAATCTATAGTTTACTCCTATAGTATATGGGGATCTAGGGTTGAGTGTTCCCATGCAGTTGAGAAGCTCCTTTGTTTAGGAGTATCACTTTCAAAAGTATCAGTTTTTGAGAATCCTTTCTTTTAAGGCAATGGTTCTTAACCTAGGTTCGATCGAACCCCTATATGCGGCATATTACAGTTCGGGTACTACTACAGTGTATAGTTATATCCATGTATTTTAAATTGGAAGAAAAAATGCATTTTATTTTTCCAACTGCGAAGGGTTCGATGAATTCATGTATGGAACTTGTGGAGTTCAGTACATTCATTAAGGACCACTGCTTTAGAGCTTCTTATATGTTTCATGTTTCCTTTAACATCTCTGCTCTGTTGATACAGGAAAACTCTTCGCCTATCGAGATCCAAAGCATCGCCTACTGCCTCCAGTTCGAAGCTGACGCCGATGACTTAGCATGGGACGAAATACTGACGATATCATTGATGGGCGTGTCGTGCGTGTGCATGTCGCTCACCTTGATGACTTATGTGTGCGTGCCGGGCGTCAGTGACAGAATATCAGGAGGTTGCGTCGTGTCGGAGGTAGCGTCTCTGTTGGTGTCTTTTGTGCTCGTCATCGTGGCATACCTCCCGCACGGTCTGCATGGGTCCGTCTCCTGCATCGTTATAGGTACGTCAGAGATGTGTTCATACATACCCTGCATCGTTATAGGTACGTCAGAGATGTGTTCATACACACCCTGCATCGTTATAGGTACATCAGAGATGTGTTCATGCATACCGTGCATCGCTATAGGTACGTCAGAGATGTGTTCATACATACCGTGCATCGCTATAGGTACGTCAGAGATGTGTTCATACATACCGTGCATCGCTATAGGTACGTCAGAGATGTGTTCATACATACCGTGCATCGCTATAGGTACGTCAGAGATGTGTTCATACATACCGTGCATCGCTATAGGTACGTCAGAGATGTGTTCATACATACCCTGCGTCGTTACAGGTACGTCAGAGATGTGTCCATACATACCCTGCATCGTTATAGGTACGTTAGAGAAGAGTAATCAAGAATTAATACATCCGTTCAAACCTGATGGCCTTGCTAAACACTTCTTAGCTACGCCAATTACAATTATTCTCAAAATTACAATTATTTGATTAATTATGTTACAATCATTCATACAATTTACAATTTTTTTATTATAATACAATCATTTTTATTAAGACAGTGCGAGGTTATGCTGAGAGTTAGTGAATGAAGTTCAAAGTAACTTTGAAAAAAAAGTGAACATAACGTCCACTGAAGTGAACATAATGTCCCCTGCAGTGAACATACCGTCCACTGAAGCGAACATAATGTCCACTGCAGTGAACATAACGTCCACTGAAGTGAACATAAAGTCCACTAACGTGAACATAACGTCCACCGAAGTGAACATAATGTCCCCTGCAGTGAACATACCGTCCACTGAAGTGAACATAACGTCCACTGAAGTGAACATAACGTCCACTGAAGTGAACATAACGTCCACTGAAGTGAACATAACGTCCACTGAAGCGAACATAACGTCCACTGAAGTGAACATAACGTCCACTGAAGTGAACATAACGTCCACTGAAGTGAACATAACGTCCACTAACGTGAACATTACGTCCACCGAAGTGAACATAATGTCCCCTGCAGTGAACATACCGTCCACTGAAGTGAACATAACGTCCACTGAAGTGAACATAACGTCCACTGAAGTGAACATAACGTCCACTGAAGTGAACATAACGTCCACTGAAGCGAACATAACGTCCACTGAAGTAAACATAACGTCCACTGAGGTGAACATAACGTCCACTGAAGTGAAAATAACGTCCACTGACGGGAACTACGTGTGCTACAGGTACAGTTGGTCACGCCGTGACGCTGGCGTCATTCTTCTGGCTCAACATCATCTGTTACGACGTCCACAGCACCATCAGGTACACGAGAAAATCACAACTTATCAGAAAGTCAATTTTTGCGAAATTCATAATAAGGTGCGCTTCGCATTTATTCTACAGAAAAAATGAGTTTGCGTACCGAGAGTGCTCATCGCAGCCTGTTCTGGTATGCGTTAATATTTTCCAATCAGGATATTTCGGTTTGGAATTGAACTTCCAGGTACACCGAGGCGGTTAAAATTTGGAGCTATGTGGGGGAAAGGTATTAGGAAAAGATACTAGTATTAGGAAAATTAATGGCAGGGGGATTCGTGAGTAGGTCAAGAATCATGCAGTTACTGTCGTATGATCGGCTAAATGAACTTGGTGATATAGAGTTACAGTTCGGTGTCCACTGAAGAGCACTTCGCACAACAGTCGTTTGTCTTCAATTGACTCTGAATCTGCTGGCACGATTACCACTCCTCCACAACACACAATTCTGTTAGGATTTAGTGCGCTAATTTTTTTAGGAAATATCGGTAACGAGATGGAATGAACAGCGAAGGTAATTCCGGTAATTCCGAAGGTAATTCCGTAATAATTCCGTTAGGATTTGATGCGCTAATTTTTTTTAGGAAATATCGGTAACGAGATGGAATGAACAACGAAGGTAATTCCGGTAATTCCGTAATAATTCCGTTAGGATTTGATGCGCTAATATTTTTTAGGAAATATCGGTAACGAGATGGAATGAACAACGATGGTAAAAAAGGAGCGGAATTTCTTCAGTTTTTAAAGTTCTTTTATATTATAGAGTGAATGTGACAATTTTCTTACACCATGAATAGCGAGTTATTTCAAATTATAGGAAAATGGCTTTCATTTTCTTCACGATTCATTTGATCATTTGTTTTCTTATATCAGTATATACACAGACGGGGGAGATGTAATCGAGAATATAAATAGATTAACGATATAAATTTACGACTTATTTAGAATTAGTTGTGTGAGTCATTAAATCATACGAGTATAGGTCATACATATACATCAACCGCGTAGCATTGGAAAAAAGAAGTAAAAACTACGAATGAATCTATACATAACAGTGTATTTGAAGAACTTTGCTACATTACCAGTAATAAATCAAACCACGTTGCCGTCCAGCTGTGGCGTCCGCACTCTCTCTTTCTTTTGAGGCGAGTGAGAGAGCCACATCGCCAGCTGAGCATTCTGCAAGTTTTCCAACATTTCAACTTTACGAAATCATTCCAGTTCATCACGTGTTGAAGTAGCACGAAATTCACTCAACATTTTTCGACTCAACGTCGCTTTTCATAGGTTACAGAGCTATTTAGTGAATTGTTTTTAACAGTGTACAGCGTATCAAGAATATGTTGAGAGAATTTCTTACTACTTTGACACGTGAGGAACTGAAAACATTTTGCCTATTCTGAACAACTCCTTGATGCAATGTTGAACCCCTTGATGCTATGTTGAACTCTTTTGTGCCATGTTGAACCCCTTCATGCCATGTTGAACCCCTTGATGCCATGTTGTACTCTTTTGTGCCATGTTGAACTCTTTTATACCGTGTTGAACCCCTTGATGCCATGTTGAACCCCTTGATACCATGTTGAACTCTTTTGTGCCCTGTTGAACTCTTTTATACCATGTTGAACCCCTTGACGCCATGTTGAACTCTTTTGTGCCATGTTGAACCCCTTCATGCCATGTTGAACCCCTTCATGCAATGTTGAACGCTTTTGTGCCATGTTGAACTCTTTTATACCATGTTGAACCCCTTGATGCTATGTTGAACCCCTTGATGCCATGTTGAACCCCTTGATACCATGTTGGCTACAGAGGCACAGCCATGGAGAACCGGCGGTTCGACACCCGGCGCTACCTGAAATATTCCTGCTGGGGGTGGGGAGCCCCGAGCCTCATTGCCGCCGTCGGGGCTGCGATAGACGGGTCTCCCCCCCAGCTGGGGCTGCACCGGCCCCACACAGCCCAAGCTTGCTTCCCCAGTAGGGATGGTGGGTACTCACACTCATCCCAGTGCACACACACACAATATACAGCTTTTGAAATACAATATACCCATCACAGATGGGTACACACTCATCCCAGTGTACACACACAATATACAGCTTTTGAAATACAATATACCCATCATAGATGGGTACACACTCATCCCAGTGCACACACACACACACAATATACAGCTCATATCACACAATACTCGTATACCCACCACAGGTAAGTACACACTCGTCCCAATACAGCTCTCATCTCTTACGGTGGTGAGTGTGTGTGTCATGCTCAGTTCCCATCGCCTGCTGTGGTGAGTGAGCGGGCTTACCACAAACAATTCTGGTAGCTTTTAGAAAATTTAGTTGAAAATTGTTACACTAAAACACAGTAAAATTGTTTTCAGTACATGGTAGGAAAGGATCGGCTACGTGCGTCAGCAGTTGGGGCAGCTAGAGTGGACGCAGGGCCTATACATCGACATCGCTGTTACAAATGCCTGCGGTTGTCAACATCTCCGCTATAAATGCTGAGGTTGCCAACATCTTTGTTATAAATTATATAAATAATATTGACATGTTATAAATGCCTGAAATTTTCAATATCGACATCTCTGGAACATATTATAACATATATCTGCTATAAATGCTTGAGGTTGTCAACATCAAAATCTCTGAAACAAATTGTAACATCCCTGTTATAAATTATACAAATAAGTAGTAGTGTTAGTAGAGAGCTTGCTAGCGCTTCAGAGGGAATCTCTATGTCGCACCGAAGGTAGTTTATAGAAATAAACGCCCACAGACGTGGTGTCTCACTGGCTGTACGTGTACGGGCCGATAGCCGTCCTGTTGGCCATCAACGCGGGCCTGTTTGGTCACCTCAGCTACACGATCGTGCGCACCACTCGCCGGGCGGTCGCCATGGCAGCGGCCAATTGCGACGTCGACTGCGCGGCTGCCATCAGGAGGAAGTACCGGAGCAGGTTCGAAGATGGTCCGAAAGATCCATTTATTTTGGATCTTTCCAAATACGAAGATGAATCTAAAGACTCCATTTATTTTGGATCTTTCCTGATGAGTGGAAAGGGAAGTTTAAGGGAATGGAATAAATGGAAAGGGAAATCAATGATCAGCGTAGGAGAGGAAATGTGGAGCAGGCTCGAAGATGGTTCGAAAATCCATTTATTTTGGATCTTTCCCAATTAATGAAAATGAAAATAAATGGGCAGCCACGGATAGGAAATGTGTTGGAAATTGAGAAGTATAGTTGAGGTACCTCTGGGGTGATATGTTGTTCATCGTCTGTGTTGTTTGAATGAGAAATAATAACTTCGATTTTATCTTATTTAGTGAGTACAATTTGATGAACTTTAGTCTTATAAAATGACTGGCTCACGAATAACCTCGGCCATTTTAAAATTAGAAGAAAAAACAAATACGAGTTCATTCAATTTTTGAAATTCTCTTCTGAAACTACAACAATTAATTTCTTAGTCTGTTTAAAATTTTATTCATTTTAGCCATTTGTTTAGCTACATTGATGTATCGATATTGCAAATTTATTTACATTCCAAGTTCAATTTTGCAATTGTGCTTTGATGTCAACTTAACTTAACATTACTGTGTATTGCTGCAATATTTGAATGTGTTTGCGTGTGGACGTGACCAGAGTCTCCCATTAAATTCGAGTGTCCCTAAAACATTTAAGAGCAACACTAGCGTCATACTGGAAAGACTGAAAGAAGAATAGTACTCTATAAACAAATGACATGAGTCATATCTGTGCAACAACAGGAGTTTACCGTGATAACTCCACGCTTAACAACGCACACATGATTACTTTTCCAACTAGTCAATTATACGAAATCGTTTCATTTCATCACGTATTACAAGAATATTGCTGATCATTGTAGATTAATTGAATTAATGGCGATCAATGAAATTCTATAACACTGTCTGTCCATAAAAAGAAGTTTTCGACCTTACTTACATCATCACACAAAATTTACAGGAAATATTTTTACAATCATTTTGAAATATAATACTTAGGCACACGCAATAAAAATATAGCTAATCACAATGAAAGATGAATACGTAAGACTTTTTAGTACATCGGGAACACGAAGAATAAATCAAAGAAACCAAGTAGGCGACATACACTATTAGAGAAGTATGAACAACGCAAACTAGAACGTCTCACAAGGATGGCCAAATTAAGAATAACATTACAAAACAGCTGGAAAAGTGACTGCTCTGTTTTGATAAATAACCAAACGATTGTGAACTATGACAAGCGAGCAACTTGAAGCAAAACAGTATCCGCCAAAAACTTGGAATGAATAGAAAAATGACTGGTCTGTTTCGATAAATAACCAAACGATTATGAACTATGACAAGCGAGCAACTTGAAGCAAAACAGTATCTGCAAAAATTTGGGATGAATTTGCCACCAGAGTGCAGGCGTACTGTAAGCTTTTCCTGGTGATGGGGCTGTCGTGGATCGCCGAGGTGCTCTCCTTCCAGTTCCATTCCCACGGGGTCTGGTGAGTCATTAAGTTCTTAAGTTTTTATTGGGTTATTAAGATTTCATTCCTGAGTGTTTGATTTATTATCAAGTTACTTTGTTACTAGCAAGTTGTTATTAGTTTTCTTTTGGTTGTTAAGTTTGTATTATTAAGTGATGGAGTTATTATCGATTTACTGAGTTTTTAGTAAGTTGTTATTGAGGTTTTGAGTTTTCATTGGGTTATGAAGTTATCATTAAGTTATCAAGTTACTATTTTGCGCTGGAGTTATTATTGGGTTAAAAAATAATTCCAGCATTTTTGCACGACATGTTTTCCTTTTATTGTACTGTTCATTCTCTTTTCAAATTGTACCTTAGAAAAGGCTTCTCTTATTGTTTCTTTGAAATGCTTTTTTCGAGAAAACTGTGAGCATAAACTACTTCTCAGCCGCACTGGGAAAATAGCATGTTTGGTACATGTTATAACAGAGAGAGATTCTACTTCTTCCAGAATTCACTTACGTTCATTTAAGCTTCATTTCTTTAAAACTCTTCCAGTTATCGATAGACATGTAGAATTCTCCAGGTGTGTCATGCATTTTTAACTCCCAACTTATGGACCGTAGATAAAAGACGTAGTAAATTTGAAATCTAAAATTTTTTCAGTAAATGTTCGGTTATCGTTAACTTTGAGGTATATATCAAGAATAAAATCCCGAGGCGTTATTAGTCACTGGCTTAATGCAATAAATAATGAATAGTCAGGTTATGCAAAATGCGTTACTTTAACGAAAATTAATTACTTTTCATCGACTTTATTGATTTTTTTCAGGATTGTGACAGATTCCTTCAATGCGTTGAGAGGAGTCTTCATTTTCTTCATTTTCGTTTACAAGCCAGAAATTTGGAGCAAAGTAAGAAAACATTGCAGACAAATGAGATATAATCAGTAGAAAGTTTGCGGAGCGTTATATACTGTTGTAAGTAATTTGTATTTCGCAAAGATAGGAGTAAAGAATGAGTAGAGGCTCAGTACGGAGAGTGTGTTATGTCTATGTGAAAATGCGTTACGGGTATCTAGTCGTGGGTTATGGTAGCGTTTGAAACCGAATTAGTTGAAGAACTGAACATTTCAGCAAGGTTAGTGAAAAAGAGTGAACAAGGATTAGCAGTGAAGGAGTATTCTGTATATTTTTTGATGAGACTGGTAAATATTGAAGGATTTGGAAGATTTATTTTCAACATTTGGAAGTTTGGACAGTGCTGAGAGAGCTGCAAATTTAGAGCTTGTGTTGAACAATACTAATGATAGAGACATTGTCGGTTGTGATGCGTAGGGCAGAGTGGATGCTTTTTG
This sequence comes from Morinoia aosen, assembly GCA_030386875.1. NCBI lineage: Eukaryota > Metazoa > Arthropoda > Malacostraca > Amphipoda > Talitridae > Morinoia > Morinoia aosen. Next base: position 67,918,750 of record CM059570.1, on the reverse strand, counting down.
GCTGAGAATTGAAAGATCTGACGATAATAACAGTGATGAGGTAGGAGTGGTGATGGGGTAGAAGTAGTGATGGTGTAGGTGGTGATGGTGTAGAAGTGGTAATGGTGTAGAAGTGGTAATGGTGTAGAAGTGGTAATGGTGTAGAAGTGGTAATGGTGTAGAAGTGGTAATGGTGGAGAAGTGTTAATGGCGTAGAAGCGATGGAGTAGAAGTGGGGGTCATGAGCTACAGCATAAAACGTCACATGAACTACAAAGCAGCCTGAGCCATTATTTGACAGACGTCATACAACTGTCGGAAAAGTTAATTAGTTTGCTGTCTTCTGATTATTGGATTTGTTGACTGAAATAGTTCTTTTTGATAGGAATAACACAAGACGAGTAAAACCAGGGACAAATGTCAATGGAACGGTTCAAAAGAAATTCCTCTTGTGCAAAGTGAATTGAATTATACAGCTGATTATACGGTTAATTTTGAGTAATTCGACTAGTGTAGATTTGGAAGCTGAATTGAGCGTGTGATTTGGAAGGAGAAATACGACTTTATAATAAGTAGAAATTTTGCTTCGAAAAGTTCTTGAATGTACAGTGGATGGTAAAGATGTAATTTGGGGCTTCATCCAATCTAACTTTTTCCCCGGGGCATGCATGTTTTTCACCGCCCCAGCGATTTGATTACTTGGGCGGCGAAAAACATGCATGCAGACGGCGAAAAAGTTAGGCTGGGATGGAGCCTGAAATCGTCAAGAAAATCTATCTGAAATTTGATTTCGGAAGCAAAGTTCATAATATCAATGAAATATTCTAAAATTTCTGAATGACTAACTTTCAAAACTGCAATTTGGTTGCTAGCACTGTATATCAAGTGATGAAAGCTTTCGGCGTGTCCGTAATCCTGGCTGTGTAATGCGTCATCGCCATTTTTACCAGGTAAATGTTTCAGATGATGATCTTGAATTAATTGGAGTAAATAACCATACTCATATGATGAAGAGACAGCCCTGCCAAAGGTCCCCTCAGTAGCATTGCCGATTTTGATTAGGACTATCGAAGAGTGTGCAAGAAGATAATAGGAAAACTACAAAAGAACCAATATACAACAAAAATTTTTCCAGTAACAAGGTTCAGCAGGAATTGGGATGAGGATACAAGAAAGTTACATTATCTTGTACGTATTAGGCTCTGCACTATTTCAGAAGAGGGAGACGCCAAAGCAAAGAAGTAGGAGGCTTGGGAGAACTTGCCGATCGCAAGGGCTTTGCAAACAGCAGTCAAAACTGAGAACATGTCGTGTTATTTACCGCAAAAAAACATCAGCTCAATCGTCTATTTTGAATCCATTTGGAGTACAAATAAGTCTAGTGAATAAGATCGGCTCGCCGACAACATCTATGGCACAATGAACTGCTCTGAATCGGCCCTAAACTGCTTTAGTGCGCTAAACTACGGAAAACCACTGCATCAATTTTTAACTTTCAGAATTGCAACTTGGCTGCTTGTATATAAAATGATGAAAGCTTTCAATATGTCTGCAACCCTGATTGTGTTATAGGTCATAGAATTTTAAGACGGTACCTCGTCAGTCAATACATAAGACGGCCCCTCGTCAACTGATACATAAGACGGCACCTCGTCAACCGAAACATAAGACGGCACCTCGTCTACCAATACATAAGACGGCACCTCGTCAGTCAATACATAAGACGGCACCTTGTCAACCGATACATAAGACGGCACCTCGTCAACCAATACATAAGACGGCACCTCGTCAACCGAAACATAAGACGGCACCTCGTCTACCAATACATAAGACGGCACCTCGTCAGTCAATACATAAGACGGCACCTTGTCAACCGATACATAAGACGGCACCTCGTCAACCAATACATAAGACGGCACCTCGTCAACCGAAACATAAGACGGCACCTCGTCAACCAATACATAAGACGGCACCTCGTCAACCAATACATAAGACGGCACCTCGTCAACCAAAACATATGACGGCACCTCGTCTACCAATACATAAGACGGCACCTCGTCAGTCAATACATAAGACGGCACCTCGTCAGTCAATACATAAGACGGCACCTTGTCAACCAATACACAAGACGGCACCTCGTCAACCAATACATAAGACGGCACCTCGTCAGTCAATACATAAGACGGCACCTCGTCAGTCAATACATAAGACGGCACCTCGTCAGTCAATACATAAGACGGCACCTCGTCAGTCAATACATAAGACGGCACCTCGTCAGTCAATACATAAGACGGCACCCCGTCAGTCAATACATAAGACGGCACCTCGTCAGTCAATACATAAGACGGCACCTCGTCAGTCAATACATAAGACGGCACCTCGTCAGTCAATACATAAGACGGCACCTCGTCAGTCAATACATAAGACGGCACCTCGTCAGTCAATACATAAGACGGCACCCCGTCAGTCAATACATAAGACGGCACCTCGTCAGTCAATACATAAGACGGCACCTCGTCAGTCAATACATAAGACGGCACCTCGTCAGTCAATACATAAGACGGCACCTCGTCAACCAAAACATAAGACGGCACCTCGTCTACCAATACATAAGACGGCACCTCGTCAGTCAATACATAAGACGGCACCTCGTCAGTCAATACATAAGACGGCACCTTGTCAACCAATACATAAGACGGCACCTCGTCAGTCAATACATAAGACGGCACCTCGTCAGTCAATACATAAGACGGCACCTCGTCAGTCAATACATAAGACGGCACCTCGTCAGTCAATACATAAGACGGCACCTCGTCAGTCAATACATAAGACGGCACCTCGTCAACCAATACATAAGACGGCACCTCGTCAGTCAATACATAAGACGGCACCTCGTCAGTCAATACATAAGACGGCACCTCGTCAGTCAATACATAAGACGGCACCTCGTCAACCAATACATAAGACGGCACCTCGTCAGTCAGTACATAAGACGGTACCTCGTCAGTCAATACATAAGACGGCACCTCGTCAGTCAATACATAAGACGGTACCTCGTCAGTCAATACATAAGACGGCACCTCGTCAGTCAATACATAAGACGGCACCTCGTCAGTCAATACATAAGACGGCACCTCGTCAACCAATACATAAGACGGCACCTCGTCAGTCAATACATAAGACGGCACCTCGTCAACCAATACATAAGACGGCACCTCGTCAGTCAATACATAAGACGGCACCTCGTCAGTCAATACATAAGACGGCACCTCGTCAACCAATACATAAGACGGCACCTCGTCAGTCAATACATAAGACGGTACCTCGTCAGTCAATACATAAGACGGCACCTCGTCAGTCAATACATAAGACGGTACCTCGTCAGTCAATACATAAGACGGCACCTCGTCAGTCAATACATAAGACGGCACCTCGTCAGTCAATACATAAGACGGCACCTCGTCAACCAATACATAAGACGGCACCTCGTCAGTCAATACATAAGACGGCACCTCGTCAACCAATACATAAGACGGCACCTCGTCAGTCAATACATAAGACGGCACCTCGTCAACCAATACATAAGACGGCACCTCGTCAGTCAATACATAAGACGGTACCTCGTCAGTCAATACATAAGACGGCACCTCGTCAGTCAATACATAAGACGGTACCTCGTCAGTCAATACATAAGACGGCACCTCGTCAGTCAATACATAAGACGGCACCTCGTCAGTCAATACATAAGACGGCACCTCGTCAACCAATACATAAGACGGCACCTCGTCAGTCAATACATAAGACCGCACCTCGTCAACCAATACATAAGACGGCACCTCGTCAGTCAATACATAAGACGGCACCTCGTCAACCAATACATAAGACGGCACCTCGTCAGTCAATACATAAGACGGCACCTCGTCAGTCTATACATAAGACGGCACCTCGTCAACCAATACATAAGACGGCACCTCGTCAGTCAATACATAAGACGGTACCTCGTCAACCAATACATAAGACGGCACCTCGTCAGTCAATACATAAGACGGCACCTCGTCAGTCAATACATAAGACGGCACCTCGTCAGTCAATACATAAGACGGCACCTCGTCAGTCAATACATAAGACGGCACCTCGTCAGTCAATACATAAGACGGCACCTCGTCAGTCAATACATAAGATGGCACCTCGTCAACCAATACATAAGACGGCACCTCGTCAGTCAATACATAAGACGGCACCTCGTCAGTCAATACATGAGACGGCACCTCGTCAACCAATACATAAGACGGCACCTCGTCAGTCAATACATAAGACGGTACCTCGTCAACCAATACATAAGACGGCACCTCGTCAGTCAATACATAAGACGGCACCTCGTCAGTCAATACATAAGACGGCACCTCGTCAGTCAATACATAAGACGGCACCTCGTCAGTCAATACATAAGACGGCACCTCGTCAGTCAATACATAAGACGGCACCTCGTCAGTCAATACATAAGACGGCACCTCGTCAACCAATACATAAGACGGCACCTCGTCAGTCAATACATAAGACGGCACCTCGTCAACCAATACATAAGACGGTACCTCGTCAACCAATACATAAGACGGCACCTCGTCAGTCAATACATAAGACGGCACCTCGTCAGTCAATACATAAGACGGCACCTCGTCAGTCAATACATAAGACGGCACCTCGTCAACCAATACATAAGACGGCACCTCGTCAGTCAATACATAAGACGGCACCTCGTCAGTCAATACATAAGACGGCACCTCGTCAGTCAATACATAAGACGGCACCTCGTCAACCAATACATAAGACGGTACCTCGTCAGTCAATACATAAGACGGTACCTCGTCAACCAATACATAAGATGGCACCTCGTCAGTCAATACATAAGACGGCACCTCGTCAACCAATACATAAGACGGCACCTCGTCAGTCAATACATAAGACGGCACCTCGTCAACCAATACATAAGACGGCACCTCGTCAGTCAATACATAAGACGGCACCTCGTCAGTCAATACATAAGACGGCACCTCGTCAACCAATACATAAGACGGCACCTCGTCAGTCAATACATAAGACGGTACCTCGTCAACCAATACATAAGACGGCACCTCGTCAGTCAATACATAAGACGGCACCTCGTCAACCAATACATAAGACGGCACCTCGTCAGTCAATACATAAGACGGCACCTCGTCAACCAATACATAAGACGGCACCTCGTCAGTCAATACATAAGACGGCACCTCGTCAGTCAATACATAAGACGGCACCTCGTCAGCCAATACATAAGACGGTACCTCGTCAATTGGCACTTCTACCGAAATTGGTTAAACTGAAGTTTAATATTCAACTCAAATTTAAAATCAATTGTAGAGAGCAATTTTGGAAATAGCAAACAATAATTAGATCATGCCTTCAATTAGCGTTAATCAGACATTTATGAAAATTGAGTTTGTAACTACTGGTCGGTCAACAGCATCATGAAAATCACCTCCGTGGCCACCGGTGGCGCACATTGAGGCCAAAGTATTAATACACAAGACTTCACCTCGTCAATTTTAAACTGTGTAGGTCGTGATAAGAGGCCTGTTATTATCATGTAATGTTTGCAGGTGCAGCAAACTGCATCGAACCGCTGGCAGGCGATGCGCCACAGCTGCGCATGCGCACTGCGCCGCAAGAAGTCGACGGTCACCACGCCTGCCGTGGGTGCCACCTCGCACAGCTCCTCCCTGTCTGTCCTATCCAGCCCTGTCACTCCCAGGGGCGCGAGGGCTGCCCGAGCTGAAATGCGTTCAAACTTGTAAAATTGAAATTATTATTTAACCCTTGTGTTACAGCCCGAGCTGAAATGCGTTCAAACTTGTAAAATTTAAATTATTATTTAACCCTTGTGCTACAGCCCGAGCTAAAATGCGTTAAAACTTGTAAAATTGAAATTATTATTTAACCCTTGTGTTGCAGCTCGAGCTGAAATGCGTTCAAACTTGTAAAATTTAAATTATTATTTAACCCTTGTGCTACAGCCCGAGCTAAAATGCGTTCAAACTTACGATGGTCCCATGAAAGTGGAATTATTATTTTTCCCATGTGCTACCGAAGATTTTTTATAACTGCTTGTTGACATCAGCGGCCTCCCTTGAAATGGTCCTCTCAGATTTAACAGTCCCCTTAGGAAAACAAGTGTTTGTGTTGCGTGAAGTGTTCCCTGCGCCGCAAGAAATCGACAAAGTGATGAACACGAAGAGCACATTCAGGAACACGATACAGGCATGACACGTTGACTGCGAGGGGTCAATTGAAGTTCAATTTTCAACTCAAATTTAAAGTTAAAAATTGTTGGAATTTTCAGAAATACCATGCATTAATTGCGTAAATTAAATACGATTAATTTTAAAAGATAGTTAAAAACTTTCAAATGACCCATCGATGGGTCGTTTCGCAGCTGGAAAAACGTAAGCACGACCCACCGATGGGTCGTATCGCAAGCAACGTGTTAATGAAAGTTGTAAAAAATGAACTAATCTTTATAAGAATTGAGAAGCTGGTGCACCGCCATTAATTACAGGGCGCTTACAAGTTTCATTCTCACTTCTCAAATTCGAATATGAGTTAAAATATTTTTCAAAAAATATTCTTGTACAAATAAAGATACATAAACGTTATTTTTTATTCTTTCTGCCTCCTGTCATGACGAATTGAAGTAATAAACAATTATTTTGCTATTTAACAGTAAGAAGCGTTTAGAGTGCAGCTATATTTATGAGTTGCGTATATCGCACAAGCAAACAAGGCCAAGTCAGAGATTGTCAAGATGTCGAAGCGACCAAAATTTGAAGCTCATCACACTTAGCGTCGTTTTCATGAGGTTGAAACTGCCAAAAATCGTCATCAAACTTCTCGCACTCTACGATCATCAAAACTTTCAAGGTAAGAATGTGGCGTAACTAATTGACGTCACTGAGGAACATGACGGAAAAATGAACGTAGGGGACAAAACATGAGATGCATTAAAAAATAGCCATTGAAGATGACATCAATCAAAATGAGTAGGCATCGGCTAATCACTGATCTCGGAGGGGAGTAAAAAAATTGGCGTAGCAAGTTTTTTTGAACGAATTCAATGTGCCTGCGCTCACCGATGGCATCGCATTTTTCTGTTTAAGTAATTTCTGAAGCTGGATTGACAGAGGGCAGAAAAGTCTCTTCGGTCACCGTGGTAGCGCCGATGAAAATAACCTGATTAAGATAGCTTCATGCACATTAGAGCAGTGATTTTCCACAATAAGAACGGTTCCAGTACTTATCTCTCGCAAAGAGGAGTGGATTTACAGATTTGAAACAAAAAGGCTAAATGACAAAACACGCAACACTGTGCACCCAATCTTCCTGTCACAGAGCTGAGCGAGTTACCCTCCAGCGCACACTACGAGACAAATAATGAGTCACTCTCATTTTCGTAGTTTGTGACCCATGCACTGCATTACGCAACAAGAGTTATTATTGCGGATAATTAGCGGTTTTCATCCAGACTGACTTTCACATCCGGAGCGCAGAGGCGCAGTCAACTTTTTCTCGGCAGCGCACGGAAGGAGCGGCTGGCTGACGGACACAAGCTCGTTGTGTCACGGTTGCCCGATGGCGCGAGCAGCGCGTGGGGTGACGATGTTTTTTATAAACGAATGCTATTGAAGTTGCTTCATTTTGTATACTTTTGCTCCTCTGACGAAATGGAAGGAGAGGGGAGATCTAAACATGTCGACTATCGTTTTTTCGTCTTTTCTTATTTCGCTTAAACTAATAAGTAAAGAATTCTGAAGGATTCTCCAGTAGTTTTTAAATTATTTATAAGTTGTCAGTCATTTATTTGTGAGTTAAATATCAAAGAGATGACATTTCAACTGTTTATCTCAATAACTTAATTAGCCCCGACACGGCTATAGTACGCCCTCAATTCTCCTACGATCAATTAGGGACCTTAATATTAATAAATTATCAAAATCAGATGTGAAATACATCTCATGTATTAACTTTTTTTGGAAATGAATGGCTTTTCTTTCTATCTTTATTTTGTGCGGTTGCTACGATTAGTTTAGTTAGGTTGTGAGCAGGAAAATTGAAAATGCGACGGTAGCGCTCAAATCCATCCTTATCCTTTCTAAGAAAGTGTGTAAAAAATAATTGCACGATGATATTTTACCTCGTGTGCTGAAATCAATTTTGGAAAAGGAAGGGAAATAATTGTAACGCTATTCACTTATGCTGGCATGCAAATGAGCACACCAAGTGGTACACATTACTCGTGTGTCCCAATACGTAGTCAACGCGTTAACGAGAAGAAATGCGTTCAAACTCATGATATTATCACGAAATTGTAATTATTATTTAACTTTTCGTGCGTCTAGCGACATTTTATGACTGCTTTCTTGACATAAGCGGCCTCTTTGAAATAGTCCTCTCAGATTCAACAGTCTCCTAACGAAATTAAGTGTTTATGACTCATGACGCGTAAATGAACTAACGTAGAACATCAAAGTTTGTATTAACCGCGAAAATAACGAGTATTAAATTTCATCATCGCCTCACCTATTTTCCAGCGCTTCTTAGGAATTTTCTTTATTCGTTTGTCTTGGTTGTCCCAAGTCTTTAAGTTTGTAAATTTGCTTTACTTTAAAAGGAAATATGAACTTAATTTTCCAAAGGTCATTTAAATGGTGATACAGTCCCCTATAAACAAGTACTGGTGAAATAGAGAGAGTGAGTGACAATAGTCTGCATTCATTGCAGGGGTTTCAATTGGATAAACTAAGAAAGAGATGGATATCACTAACATTATGTCAAACACTTCTCTAGCCATACACACATTTCCCCCTCTATGTTTTGCGTCACGACTCATCTTGAATTACGTGAAGCAACACAACACATTTTTCACAATCACCAAAACACAAGCTTCCCATCTCAACAGTCTACACATTCTGGCTTCTATTTACAGCACATCGAGTTAAAAATAGCAACAAGCGAGAGATTTGTGCGGCCCACTTGCGCCGCTTGTTAATTTTAATGCTACCTTCCGTCGTTTGTCGCCTGTCTCGAATGTCGTCAATTTCTGAGGGCTGTGCTGCTGAATTTTACGTTCACGCGCGCATAAAAGGAAGCGAGAGCGCTGGTGTGCGCCAGTGGTGACCTGAGGGTCATGTGAAGTAGCGGAGGGGTGTCGGTCGCTCCTGTTGGAACACAAGTAACGTGATGTCAGCGAAATGCAGCCGTTATATAACCGGGAGAAAATTAGAGTTTATGAATCATCCAAGCGCTTAGAGTAGGATTCGTACCTACAGAAAGAATAGCACGAAACTTTATATTTACCTGTAGACATTCTGTTTACCTTTTGAACGCAATTGGTTTCACTGAAGAAGTTCAGTGTTTAACTCAAATAAAAAGTCAATTGCAGAGAGCAACTTTGAAAACAGCAAACATTAAATGGATCGTGCCTTAATTTAGGATTCATTAATTATTTGTAAATTAAAACTTTCTTTACTGGTGAAATCAAAGGTAAAGGTTCCAGGCTTTCTCATTTTAATGATTCGATTTCATGATTTCCTTGACCCGACGAGTGGAACTTGACCTCGCAAAATCAAAATAGATCTCACGGACTCACGGTGGAACTATGTCATGTATGATCTTCGCTAACAATGATTTTCAGAGGAAAAGAAACACAAACTAAACAAAAGCATTCAGGGGGCCGATATAAAATGTGAAGTCACGGTGCAGATTGCGCCTGAACAATTTCTCAGAGTTAAGGAACGGTGCAGTGAAATATAAATTTTGAGATTTGAGATTTCTGGGAAAATTTTTACGAATTACCAGAGTTGAAATTAGCAGCCAATTGATACCGATGATGAAACCCTCCAAATCTGTAAAATCGAAAGGAAACAAAACAAAATTTGTAGTTGTGAGGGAGTAAATGTAATAATTTCTTATGGGTTGTTACGAGACCGGCAGATCCAAACCACATCTACAACCTGCTCTCACGTGTCACGTGAGCTACCGGAAACAACAACAACAACAACAACAACAACAACAACCACAACAAAAACCACAAAAATAACAAAAAAAAAACAAGAACACCAATAACAACCTCAGCAAAGAAGAAGAAGAACATCAACATGGGTCATGACCAGATGCTAATTGTGCCCAACCTTCATGTGTCACGGCAACATGAGGAGAACTGTTACCCTTCTACTTCTATGGTGTAATCTAACATAGCGACACGTGTTCTTTAAATGATTAAAGATTCACAAAACTTGCTGTGCTGGAGCCTAGTAACTCTATTACACCTATTATAACCGGTCAGTGGTAGTGAGAATCTAATTTAAATGAAAGATGTTCATAAATTACGAGTTAAAATAATTGATTGACGAGGAAAAAATCTTCGAATAGCGAAGGTTTAATTTTAATGGAAAATTTTCATTAATAACGAGTTAATATTGTTGATTGATGAGGATGAAATCTTCGAATGGTAGTTTACTATTTCCTGCAGCACATTGTTGCACTCGTTGCTGCTTTTCCAGCTGCCGTGATCTTCGCCCTCAGCACTTACAAAACATTCCGTGATTTCCTCGACTGACATCACCAGCACTTAATGCAGAACATCAAGCACGTAACTGTCCACACAACGCGCGCGTTTTGCTCGTACACGATTATTACTAAAATTTCCAATTCTTGTTCATCATTATTAAATATAGGTTTTTCCTTGAGTTCCAAATCTTTTATTGAAAGCATTTGGCTACGCAAGTCCACACGAAACACCGACACACGTTAGCAAGCTCAGTCTGTGCTGTGCAATAAATCGAATATTCTCACAAAAAGTATGTATATCCTTGCAGTGTTCAATTACGGTAAACTTCTGACCTATTTCCAAATTTTCACAGCGAGCCGAATGTAACTAGCTCTTTTTTGCTTTAATTAGTGAATAACAGGTATTCAGCTGCCATGCTGAGGAACGGAGTTGTGTCCAACATAGTAATGGTGGTGAGTATTCGTAAGATTTCTCAATCGTATACGGTTTTCCATTTTTCACAGTTTACTGTATTGAGGGAACTGACCCTATCAGTCTGTAATTGAGAATTAATGAAAGAGTAGCCCGAAAAATTGTTTACAAAAGTTTTGCTCTTTAAGTTCAGTTTTGTTAACAATGCCCTGCTCTCTGTCCACACGAGCATTTCGTTCATTGATCGCTAAACAGAGAGCACACTTGACTTGCAACACAAAATTAATCTATTCAGAATATCATGAGAATGAAATATACAAAAATAAATCACCAAAATGTATGCTCAGTGTATTCAAGATAGAATGTGCCGCTTGTGCTTCTTAACATTTTTCTACGGCTGGTAAACTGAAGATTAATTTCAACTCAAATTTGAAGTTAATTGTAGTAAGCAATGTTGAAAATGCCAAAAATTAACTTGATCGTGTTTTCATTTAGTTTTGATCGAGTATTTTTTTTAAATTGAGTGTGTGTGGCTACTGGTTGTTCAGGAGCGTGATTATTGAGTGTGTGTGGCTACTGGTTGTTCAGGAGCGTGATTATTGAGTGTGTGACTACTGGTTGTTCAGGAGCGTAATTATTGAGTGTGTGGCTACTGGTTGTTCAGGAGCGTGATTATTGAGTGTGTGACTACTGGTTGTTCAGGAGCGTGATTATTGAGTGTGTGACTACTGGTTGTTCAGGAGCGTGATTATTGAGTGTGTGGCTACTGGTTGTTCAGGAGCGTGATTATTGAGTGTGTGACTACTGGTTGTTCAGGAGCGTGATTATTGAGTGTGTGGCTACTGGTTGTTCAGGAGCGTGATTATTGAGTGTGTGACTACTGGTTGTTCAGGAGCGTGATTATTGAGTGTGTGGCTACTGGTTGTTCAGGAGCGTGATTATTGAGAGTGTGACTACTGGTTGTTCAGGAGCGTGATTATTGAGTGTGTGACTACTGGTTGTTCAGGAGCGTGATTATTGAGTGTGTGACTACTGGTTGTTCAGGAGCGTGATTATTGAGTGTGTGACTACTGGTTGTTCAGGAGCGTGATTATTGAGTGTGTGACCACTGGTTGTTCAGGAGCGTGATTATTGAGTGTGTGTGGCTACTGGTTGTTCAGGAGCGTGATTATTGAGTGTGTGGCTACTGGTTGTTCAGGAGCGTGATTATTGAGTGTGTGACTACTGGTTGTTCAGGAGCGTGATTATTGAGTGTGTGACTACTGGTTGTTCAGGAGCGTGATTATTGAGTGTGTGACTACTGGTTGTTCAGGAGCGTGATTATTGAGTGTGTGACGACTGGTTCTTCAGGAGCGTGATTATTGAGTGTGTGACTACTAGTTGTTCAGGAGCGTGATTATTGAGTGTGTGACGACTGGTTGTTCAGGAGCGTGATTATTGAGTGTGTGACTACTGGTTGTTCAGGAGCGTGATTATTGAGTGTGTGACTACTGGTTGTTCAGGAGCGTGATTATTGAGTGTGTGACTACTGGTTGTTCAGGAGCGTGATTACTGAGTGTGTGACTACTGGTTGTTCAGGAGCGTGATTAAATTGAGTGTGTGACTACTGGTTGTTCAGGAGCGTGATTATTGAGTGTGTGACTACTGGTTGTTCAGGAGCGTGATTATTGGGTGTGTGACTACTGGTTGTTCAAGAGCGTGATTATTGAGTGTGTGACTACTGGTTGTTCAGGAGCGTGATTATTGAGTGTGTGACTACTGGTTGTTCAGGAGCGTGATTATTGAGCGTTTGACTACTGGTTGTTCAGGAGCGTGATTATTGAGTGTGTGACTACTGGTTGTTCAGGAGCGTGATTAAATTGAGTGTGTGACTACTGGTTGTTCAGGAGCGTGATTATTGAGTGTGTGACTACTGGTTGTTCAGGAGCGTGATTATTGAGTGTGTGACTACTGGTTGTTCAGGAGCGTGATTATTGAGTTGGTGACTACTGGTTGTTCAGGAGCGTGATTATTGAGTGTGTGACTACTGGTTGTTCAGGAGCGTGATTATTGAGTGTGTGACTACTGGTTGTTCAGGAGCGTGATTATTGAGTGTGTGACTACTGGTTGTTCAGGAGCGTGAATATTGAGTGTGTGACTACTGGTTGTTCAGGAGCGTGATTATTGAGTGTGTGACTACTGGTTGTTCAGGAGCGTGATTATTGAGTGTGTGACTACTGGTTGTTCAGGAGCGTGATTATTGAGTGTGTGACTACTGGTTGTTCAGGAGCGTGATTAAATTAAGTGTGTGACTACTGGTTGTTCAGGAGCGTGATTATTGAGTGTGTGACTACTGGTTGTTCAGGAGCGTGATTATTGGGTGTGTGACTACTGGTTGTTCAGGAGCGTGATTATTGAGTGTGTGACTACTGGTTGTTCAGGAGCGTGATTATTGAGTGTGTGACTACTGGTTGTTCAGGAGCGTGATTATTGAGCGTTTGACTACTGGTTGTTCAGGAGCGTGATTATTGAGTGTGTGACTACTGGTTGTTCAGGAGCGTGATTAAATTGAGTGTGTGACTACTGGTTGTTCAGGAGCGTGATTATTGAGTGTGTGACTACTGGTTGTTCAGGAGCGTGATTATTGAGTGTGTGACTACTGGTTGTTCAGGAGCGTGATTATTGAGTGTGTGACTACTGGTTGTTCAGGAGCGTGATTATTGAGTGTGTGACTACTGGTTGTTCAGGAGCGTGATTATTGAGTGTGTGACTACTGGTTGTTCAGGAGCGTGATTAAATTGAGTGTGTGACTACTGGTTGTTCAGGAGCGTGATTATTGAGTGTGTGACTACTGGTTGTTCAGGAGCGTGATCATTGAGTGTGTGACTACTGGTTGTTCAGGAGCGTGATTATTGAGTGTGTGACTACTGATTGTTCAGGAGCGTGATAATTGAGTGTGTGACTACTGGTTGTTCAGGAGCGTGATTAAATTGAGTGTGTGTGACTACTGGTTGTTCAGGAGCGTGATTATTGAGTGTGTGACTACTGGTTGTTCAGGAGCGTGATTATTGAGTGTGTGACTACTGGTTGTTCAGGAGCGTGATTATTGAGTGTGTGACTACTGGTTGTTCAGGAGCGTGATTATTGAGTGTGTGACTACTGGTTGTTCAGGAGCGTGATTATTGAGTGTGTGACTACTGGTTATTCAGGAGCGTGATTATTGAGTGTGTGACTACTGGTTGTTCAGGAGCGTGATTATTGAGTGTGTGACTACTGGTTGTTCAGGAGCGTGATTATTGAGTGTGTGACTACTGGTTGTTCAGGAGCGTGATTATCGATTGTGTGACTACTGGTTGTTCAGGAGCGTGATTATTGAGTGTGTGACTACTGGTTGTTCAGGAGCGTGATTATTGAGTGTGTGACTACTGGTTGTTCAGGAGCGTGATTATTGAGTGTGTGACTACTGGTTGTTCAGGAGCGTGATTAAATTGAGTGTGTGACTACTGGTTGTTCAGGAGCGTGATTATTGAGTGTGTGACTACTGGTTGTTCAGGAGCGTGATTATTGAGTGTGTGACTACTGGTTGTTCAGGAGCGTGATTATTGAGTGTGTGACTACTGATTGTTCAGGAGCGTGATTATTGAGTGTGTGACTACTGGTTGTTCAGGAGCGTGATTATTGAGTGTGTGACTACTGGTTGTTCAGGAGCGTGATTATTGAGTGTGTGACTACTGGTTGTTCAGGAGCGTGATTATTGAGTATGTGACTACTGGTTGTTCAGGAGCGTGATTATTGAGTGTGTGACTACTGGTTGTTCAGGAGCGTGGTTAAATTGAGTGTGTGACTACTGCTTGTTCAGGAGCGTGATTATTGAGTGTGTGACTACTGGTTGTTCAGGAGCCTGATTATTGAGTGTGTGACTACTGGTTGTTCAGGAGCGTGATTGTTGAGTGTGTGACAACTGGTTGTTCAGGAGCGTGATTAAATTGAGCGTGTGACTACTGGCTGTTCAGGAGCGTGATTATTGAGTGTGTGACTACTGGTTGTTCAGGAGCGTGATGAAATTGAGTGTGTGACTACTGGTTGTTCAGGAGCGTGATTATTGAGTGTGTGACTACTGGTTGTTCAGGAGCGTGATTATTGAGTGTGTGACTACTGGTTGTTCAGGAGCGTGATTAAATTGAGTGTGTGACTACTGGTTGTTCAGGAGCGTGATTATTGAGTGTGTGACTACTGGTTGTTCAGGAGCGTGATTAAATTGAGTTTGTGACAACTGATTGTTCAGGAGCGTGATTATTGAGTGTGTGACTACTGGTTGTTCAGGAGCGTGAATAAATTGAGTGTGTGACTACTGATTGTTCAGGAGCGTGATTATTGAGTGTGTGACAACTGGTTGTTCAGGAGCGTGATTATTGAGTGTGTGACTACTGGTTGTTCAGGAGCGTGATTATTGAGTGTGTGACTACTGGTTGTTCAGGAGCGTGATTATTGAGTGTGTGACTACTGGTTGTTCAGGAGCGTGATTATTGAGTGTGTGACTACTGGTTGTTCAGGAGCGTGATTATTGAGTGTGTGACTACTGGTTGTTCAGGAGCGTGATTATTGAGTGTGTGACTGCTGGTTGTTCAGGAGCGTGATTATTGAGTGTGTGACTACTGGTTGTTCAGGAGCGTGATTATTGAGTGTGTGACTACTGGTTGTTCAGGAGCGTGATTATTGAGTGTGTGACTACTGGTTGTTCAGGAGCGTGATTATTGAGTGTGTGACTACTGGTTGTTCAGGAGCGTGATTATTGAGTGTGTGACTACTGGTTGTTCAGGAGCGTGATTATTGAGTGTGTGACTACTGGTTGTTCAGGAGCGTGATTAAATTGAGTGTGTGACTACTGGTTGTTCAGGAGCGTGATTATTGAGTGTGTGACTACTGGTTGTTCAGGAGCGTGATTATTGAGTGTGTGACTTCTGGTTGTTTTGGAGCGTGATTAAATTGAGTGTGTGACTACTGGTTGTTCAGGAGCGTGATTATTGAGTGTGTGACTACTGGTTGTTCAGGAGCGTGATTAAATTGAGTGTGTGACTACTGGTTGTTCAGGAGCGTGATTATTGAGTGTGTGACTACTGGTTGTTCAGGAGCGTGATTATTGAGTGTGTGACTACTGGTTGTTCAGGAGCGTGATTATTGAGTGTGTGACTACTGGTTGTTCAGGAGCGTGATTATTGAGTGTGTGACTACTGGCTGTTCAGGAGCGTGATTATTGAGTGTGTGACTACTGGTTGTTCAGGAGCGTGATTATTGAGTGTGTGACTACTGGTTGTTCAGGAGCGTGATTATTGAGTGTGTGACTACTGGTTGTTCAGGAGCGTGATTATTGAGTGTGTGACTACTGGTTGTTCAGGAGCGTGATTATTGAGTGTGTGACTACTGGTTGTTCAGGAGCGTGATTATTGAGTGTGTGACTACTGGTTGTTCAGGAGCGTGATTATTGAGTGTGTGACTACTGGTTGTTCAGGAGCGTGATTAAATTGAGTGTGTGTGACTACTGGTTGTTCAGGAGCGTGATTATTGAGTGTGTGACTACTGGTTGTTCAGGAGCGTGATTATTGAGTGTGTGACTACTGGTTGTTCGGGAGCGTGATTATTGAGTGTGTGACTACTGGTTGTTCAGGAGCGTGATTATTGAGTGTGTGACTACTGGTTGTTCAGGAGCGTGATTATTGAGTGTGTGACTACTGGTTGTTCAGGAGCGTGATTATTGAGTGTGTGACTACTGGTTGTTCAGGAGCGTGATAATTGAGTGTGTGACTACTGGTTGTTCAGGAGCGTGATTATTGAGTGTGTGACCACTGGTTGTTCAGGAGCGTGATTATTGAGTGTGTGACTACTGGTTTTTCAGGAGCGTGATTATTGAGTGTGTGACTACTGGTTGTTCAGGAGCGTGATTATTGAGTGTGTGACTACTGGTTGTTCAGAAGCGTGATTAAATTGAGTGTGTGACTACTGGTTGTTCAGGAGCGTGATTAAATTGAGTGTGTGACTACTGGTTGTTCAAGAGCGTGATTATTGAGCGTGTGACTACTGGTTGTTCAGGAGCGTGATTAAATTGAGTGTGTGACTACTGGTTGTTCAGGAGCGTGATTATTGAGTGTGTGACTACTGGTTGTTCAGGAGCGTGATTATTGAGTGTGTGACTACTGGTTGTTCAGGAGCGTGATTAAATTGAGTGTGTGACTACTGGTTGTTCAGGAGCGTGATTATTGAGTGTGTGACTACTGGTTGTTCAGGAGCGTGATTATTGAGTGTGTGACTACTGGTTGTTCAGGAGCGTGATTATTGAGTGTGTGACTACTGGTTGTTCAGGAGCGTGATTATTGAGTGTGTGACTACTGGTTGTTCAGGAGCGTGATTAAATTGAGTGTGTGACTACTGGTTGTTCAGGAGCGTGATTATTGAGTGTGTGGCTACTGGTTGTTCAGAAGCGTGATTATTGAGTGTGTGACTACTGGTTGTTCAGGAGCGTGATTATTGAGTGTGTGGTTACTGTTTGTTCAGGAGCGTGATTATTGAGTGTGTGACTACTGGTTGTTCAGGAGCGTGATTATTGAGTGTGTGACTACTGGTTGTTCAGGAGCGTGATTATCGAGTGTGTGACTACTGGTTGTTCAGGAGCGTGATTAAATTGAGTGTGTGACTACTGGTTGTTCAGGAGCGTGATTATTGAGTGTGTGACTACTGGTTGTTCAGGAGCGTGATTATTGAGTGTGTGACTACTGGTTGTTCAGGAGCGTGATTATTGAGTGTGTGACTACTGGTTGTTCAGGAGCGTGATTATTGAGTGTGTGACTACTGGTTGTTCAGGAGCGTGATTATTGAGTGTGTGACTACTGGTTGTTCAGGAGCGTGATTATTGAGTGTGTGACTACTGGTTGTTCAGGAGCGTGATTAAATTGAGTGTGTGACTACTGGTTGTTCAGGAGCGTGATTATTGAGTGTGTGGCTACTGGTTGTTCAGGAGCGTGATTATTGAGTGTGTGGCTTCGGTTGTTCAGGAGCGTGATTATTGAGTGTGTGGCTACTGGTTGTTCAGGAGCGTGATTATTGAGTGTGTGACTACTGGTTGTTCAGGAGCGTGATTATTGAGTGTGTGACTACTGGTTGTTCAGGAGCGTGATTATTGAGTGTGTGACTACTGGTTGTTCAGGAGCGTGATTAAAATTCCCTCCGTGTACCATCGGTGGCCCACGACGCAATCAAAGTGATAATTATTAATGATTTATATAATGTGAACAAAATACGGTGTTAACACTTCCTTCAATTTATCGCTGACGTGGTAGTTTTACCCTTATGAGCTCTGCAGTCTGCATGCCTGCGGATTGGAAATTATTTCATTACTAAAGAAATAGAGCCATTTTTCATTTACTTTTTTTGTAAACGTTTCTGTTCTTCAGCATCAATAAAGAAGATTTTGGGCGTCTCATGCCTGTTTTGGCATTGTGGTCGTTTTGACGGTTTTGTTTATGGAGTTGAACCAAAATCAGTGTTGCGACGGCGAAAAAAGTTCATGGGTAAATGAATTTACGTTACTTATAGGGAGAGTAATGATATATGACAGGCACTAAAGGTATTTATGTAAATTATGAAAGATTTGTGAGAAAGATTTATTCATCACAGGCGTGTACATGGCTGAAAGTAAGGCACAGGAATATACTTAATATTCAACGGTGAATAATATTAGCATTGAAAATCATATAAACAACGAATTTTTTTTGTAACAAATCAAGAGAATCTTTCAATCGTTCGCAAAATGTGTCTAAGAATGATTCTAGTATACTACACATTAGAGATCCCTGTGTGCAAGTTCATGTAAGGTATTTTACAATGATTATATTACATCAATATGAAGGGAAATAATGTATTTTTGTACCTCTGAGGTAACATGGGGAAAAATTAAGCAATCCTCCGAAGAAAATAGTGGAATCAGAAATGAGTATGACCTTAAGCACGGGTGAGGTAAATGGAAGAAAATACACATGGTTTAAAGGCAACTTGCAGGTTTGTTACCCGTTAGTTGCAGTCTGGCATGCGAACTTCTATTTAATTTATTGATAGGAAAACGCTCAAATCAATGCAAGCTTTAATTATTCTATATCAATGCACGTCACCATGAGGATGAAAGAATCCTCACGTTATCGTATAAAATCCAACTGTCAGTTGAATGAGTATCCTATAGGATGGCCCTAACTAGCATCGAAATATAGCACAAACATCGTCATGCTTTCTTGTTCAGTGAGAATTATTCCCTCAACACGATAACGTTGTAGTGCTTGCTTCGGTTAAACAAATTACGTTTCAAGTAGCCGAACTGCAAAACGCACTTAACCGCTCGTATATATTCCTGCTCTTTCTAAGAACTCTTAAAAATATAATTAGGCGATAATGCTCTAGCTCATTCGCTGATGTTCGTTTTGAAAAAATGGTAGTGAAATATTTGAAATGGTGCTCATTTATACCGGGGCGTAAATAAGCAATTTCCCTAGTGGTATGCATGTGTCCCAATACGCCGTAGTGTGTTAAATTTCACTGCATCTGAAGCAAGCTCGTTGTGTGCAGGTTGTGGGGCATCTGGTGGCGCGTCGCTCTGTTCATTGTTTCAGGGTGAGTATTCAAAGTTTTATAATTGATAAATTATTAATCAGAATTATAATTGGCCCGAAGCCCTTGGGAGAAATTAAAAGGAAAAAAAATACATTTCATACACCTCAAAACTGAAAATGCGCGTTTCGAATATCCCATCACCGCTTACCGCACGTCGTCTGGGGTAGACACAAGTCTAGAATGATGCTTGATGTGTGCTAAAGTCAACTGCCTATTCACTAAAACGCGCGGAAAATATTTAATACAAAATTTTCCAGTATTAAAAATTTTATTATTCAAACATTTAGCTATTAAAAGTTATTAGCCTTTTACAATATAAACTCTAAAATTATTATTAAAACTCATCCTTTAACGTTCATAACCTTTTAATCTATTTTAGTGCTCTAATTTCCTTATGTCTTTGGGAGACTTCATGTCAATTTAATGATGACAAACCTGATGAAATGTTTTTTTTACTGAGCAGTTCGGCCTTTCATTAGGAGGCCGCCCTCCTTTCCTCCTAGGTCACCACCACGATGACTCCAGTCACCATCCTGACTCCAGTCATCCCTATCACACTCACCCTTCCCACACTCACCCCCACCAACCCTCATTTTACCCACACTTCCACCCCGACATGCCATTTTACGCCACTCACCAGCCGTATCCAAGCTACGGCTCTTCGTCTGTCTCGCCCTGCTACTCTCACCACTTCCAGATCCTCGCTAATTTCTACGGCGACTACTTCAAAAAAGGAGTCATTTGCTCGTCTGGGGGCAGCGAGACTTTTGACGTTCGAGACGAAGTGAAGCAAGGACACAACTTTGCTCTACGGAGCGACATCGTCAAGTCCTACACTGACGCAGAGACACCGGCGCCTTTTGACACGAGAGACAGCGGGGACATGTGTGAGAAGGTTCCGAAAGTGTGCGAACTTTTCAATCAGAAGAAACAAAGGTTAGTCAAGGAGTTCATTCCCGTATTTTTACTCATCAACGGTTTGTCTCAAGTTGTTATATTCTGTCGTTAAATTCTCTCTCTCTAGTGAATTTATTATTCCCATAACCTGTGCAGGGGAAATGAATGAATATGTCCATATATAGCATCTGATTTAAAAAATTACAATTATTGTTTCATAAAGCCTCTGCATTTGTATGGTAAAATATTTTGTGCCATTGTTTATATAATTTGATGTGCATTACAGGCATCTTAAGAAGAAAGTATTGTTTCTAAGGCGATGTTCTCTCAAACAATTAAAAAAGCTCGTTTCCACAATGAGTTGCACATTCTTGAGTTAGTTAGACTGTCTTGGTCAAATACTCTTCAACCTTTATACTAATTTGCAGGCTCAGTTACAAAATACGAAAGCTGTCAGACAACCAGATGATGTGTTGCTGCCGCTTAGGCAGTCTCTCAGTCATATTTGATTTTTTTCATGTTACTGTTTACAACATTCACTGCACACAGCATTCACAATAAATGAACAATATTGAATGCTCTATTCTCGTTTTATTTCAGTACTTTTAACACAAGTTTTACCATAAATTGAATAAGCACATCCTTAATTTTTAAAATAACAACACAAATTTGCTAATTCTTCAAAAATAATCCTTTTTTCATATTGGTTCCAGAAGTCCAAGACTGCTCCCATCGACGGGCAAGGGCGTGTGGGCGAACATGCGCGACAACATCAACAACATATTCTCTCACATGACCAGACGATCTTTCCCAGCTTCTTCCTCGTCTCATTTCCCTAATCCGAGCATCTCAGAGCCTAAATTTCCGCTGTTCTCCGTGCTGTCATCTGCACCGTTCCAGTCCCCAGGAGGGGGTACAGACCACCTGCAGCAGCTGGCACAGCTGCAGCAGGAGTGGGGCTCACAGCTGGTCAACGGCTCCCACGACTCCGAGGGCTGTCACGGTGACGGGTGAGAAAAACAGTTTGTGATTTATTTTAATCAGTCATGCCTGATACATATCATCTTGTCCATTGGTTTTTCAAGTGCCTCATAACTAACACCTGGACGTAGTGACGGTTTCGCCCGTCAAGCCGGTACCCATTTCTGACACCTGGGGAGAGTGAGGAATTGTGTGCGAGTTCTCCCTTCTATCAACGAAGAGAATCACTGGTCAGCACTGCCGGGATTCGAACTTATGGCACCTTCACGGAAGGGCGCGTTCTCAATCACTCGGCCACGGTGACCACGAATGAAGGAATGAGAGACTGTTCTCGAACCATATAATGAACCTCAAGCTAGCGAAAATACAGAATAATAAATGTGGGGTATACGCTCAGGTAAACTGTCTCTGTTTTTTGGGGGTACAAGTTGATATAATACCAGTTGATAAGCAAATTAGGTGACATAGAAACACTGGAAGCATTTATAGTAGGCATGGAAAAATCCTGCAGTGAGAGCATAAGATAACACGCGCTTTTACTTCTTAGAGAAGAAAGTAGCTTCCAGAATTTCATTACTCCTAGCGCTAAAAATGAACTGCTTCATACGAACTAAATTTTAAGAATTGAATACTTGTAGCACTTTTGAAACACTAACTTTTAAAAAATACCATATAGACCTTGCCGATTTGAGGCTGTGGGAGAACTGTTCGATTGCCGTGGATCTCAAGATTCAGTAACGTTCCCATGCCCCCTAGATCGCCGGATTTGTATGTTGGTGAGTTGTTCTAGTAAGGCTATCTTAAGAGTAAAGTGTACACGACTCGCCCAAGAACTCTGGATGAGTTGAAACACAGAATTCAGGATGAAATTCATCGTATCCTAGCGGAGATGTTGCAGTGTAAATGGGGAATTTCGACAGCAAATTTCGAGAAAGCATACGCACAGGAGATCACCATCTACAGAACGTAATTTAATAGAATGAAAATTTTATCAAAATCTTAAATGATATGTTTTAGGATTTCAATTACCATGAACGAAATATTTTTCTTCCATCATTCTTGGTTTTGTTGGATTGTTAAAAATATCCCGTTATTTGGTGTCGCCTGTAACATGGGAACAGCGTGCGCAAGAAATAAGTTGAGCTTGAGCAATAAAATTTCACAGCCCATGTAAACATACGCAGGTAAAATTAGGCTTTCACAGGCAAGTGTAGGCTATTGCTGTTCTCTCTATGATGAGCTAGTGGGTATGCTGGTACATGGTTACAGTTTAAGTAACTTGTCTTTTGTTTGTTCTACAGAGATTAACTATTGAGTTACGGACAAAGTGTTGTACATTGCACCAACTGCAAATGAAAAGACTTTGCAATTTGTTGCAATTAACTCGTACACTCTGTATTTATTCCACGGTAGAAGAACCAGTTGAAGTTTTCTCTACCACGATTTAGTCCCAGTTTTTATAAAAAAAGGAGAAAATTTTGGAATTACTTATCCTCCATTACAGCGCATCTTGAGTGTTGTGCAATAATTATTTCCGTATCGACAGCTGCACATTTGGTGCCGCACACTCGACTCGCTTGTCTGGGTACCACACCGGGGACGGATTGCCTCATCCAACGAAGGGTAAGCAAATTCTGAACAGTCGTCGGTTAATATCTTCAAATCTTAACTGAAGGCAGTTGAATTATGGTGAAATTAAGGTAAGAGCTTCGAAATGTTCTCAAATTAGGCTTTCGATGGCTTTAATGAATGCAGCAGAATTTGAAGCAGCAATCAATTATGAGGTAGTACAGTAGTGTACACGGCCCGTCAAAAATGACGGGATTCAATATTTTCCTTGAATTAGTTTTACAGATGTGAATGACAAACAAATATATCCATCCTAATAGTACCCGCAATTAAAATATTCCTGTACTTGTGCACTGGTGAAACTCGTATCACAGATACGGCCATTAAGCCTCCTAATGAGCGTCACAGATGGACGGAAGCCGCCAATAAATAGACACACCAAGGGTATTATTAGGTAAGATTGTAACAAAGTCGACTGGTCTTGGTGAAGATCTTTAATTCGATGCTCTATTGAAGTCACCATTTATAATAGAGTCCAAGAAAACTGCAACTTTGAGGTCGACATCCTGCAAAACAGTTCGTTACAAAGAGCAGCAGTGAATTGCTACAGACGCGCGTGTGAGAATGTCCTCACAATGATTTTGCAGTCGATTAAAATATACTGCATCTTTAGAAGAGGGCAAAATTTAGGGATTGATGAAAATATAAAGAGTGTGATACAGTAGCATATTTATCTGCTTTGATTTTTCCTGAACACAAGTGGCATCTCGAGTGAGGAAAGAAAACAATTATAACAAGAAATTTGTATCTGATCGTGGCAGTGTATTTAAGTGAATTTCCGGTGGCTGGCATGTATAACACGTTCACTACGTGTTGGTACATATGTGTACCAACGGGTGCATTGCTGATATACGTGTTGGTACATATGTGCACCACTGCTCATTTTTTCTTAAGTTCTAAAAATCAACGTACGTTGCACCTTCGTATTTTATTAAACTAATCTAATTATCTTTACGTATGCATTTGAAAAAGGCTGAAATAATGTAAAAATAGTTATAATTAGATCCCTTATTGAAAAAAAGGTTTTTGTACATAACAAAAATCACAATGAAAATTCATCCATTTGTATTAAAAGAAATTACTCTCTGTTCCAGAAGAAATTTTAATACGAAGTAAGAATAAAAATCACAATAAAAACAACCATTTTTACCCAAAAGACTATTCTGTCAAAGGAAAATTTTATACTATAAGTATAAATCGAAAATCACATCACCGGATAAGAATAAGTTCTATTCATCAATCGGCAATTTTTTCCAATTTTCCGACTATTATTGGCTCTACGCACATTTATTTTTTTGCCAGTGAATGTAAATAATTGCAGAGATGCAGATTCAGACTTCCTATGATTTGTAACTCATGTGTCTTCATGGTTCATTTCATTTTGAAAACTTTCATTGCCCGACAAGTTCTCTGCTTCTCCTAGCAATAATTTGTCTGATCATGTGCTGTAATCATAAGGGAAGTATTCACTGCAATAAGAATCATTTTCAACTACTACACTACTTTTATTTCCATAAAAGATTGCTGCGTCCATTGCTGAAAAATAAAAATAAATGTATTTATAATTAATTTATGATACAATCAAGCCTGGTATAATGTAAATTTGAATCGTAATATCAATGCTAAAATAAAATACTGAATGTACATCTGGAATATAAGCGCGTACGTATCAAAGATACGTGTACCTAAGTTGTAGCAACACGTGACGAAGTCATACTCGTATTTCACAGCAGCAACATGCACGTATTGGGTTACATATGCACCACGGAGGCGTGGTACACATTTTCGCCCAATACGTGTGTCAACAATAAATTTTTATGTGGGTGACGATTTGTACCATATTTGTCCCACGCTACACCGAGCTAGTCACCTACTTCTGTGACTGTGGCGCGAGCCAAATTGATGCAGTGGTAGACAATTGCAACCATCGGCAAGGAAAGACTGCTAAAATAAATACCGGAGTGAACGTGTTAAAGTAGGCTATTACAGTCTCTTTGCTTACTACAATACCTAAAGCATGGTGTTCACCATCTTTTGTTACAGGGTGTTTTTCAAATACAGGACCCGAAAAAAATCTTTAATCAATTTTAATACAATGAACGAATTTTTTAAAAACAAAACGGCAGTAGAATCCTGAGATGTATACCTTTTATTTGGTACCTACGTATTCACGATACAACAGTCAAAAAAAGAATCAGCGGCTACGGTAAAATTCATCCTGCTTTGAACCTGCCCTAGCACTAGGACAAAGCTAGGACAATGCTCCTTCCATTAGAGAAGTGTGCAGTGCTTATGAAAGCTATACTTGTTCCTTTGTCCAGTTCGTCATCTTGGTGGCAGGTTCAAAGCAGGGTGAATTTTACCGTAGCCGCTGATTCTTATTTTGACTGTTGTATCATGAATACGTAGGTACCAAATAAAAATATAAATCTCTGGATTCTACTGCCGTTTTGTTTTTAAAAATCCGTTCATTGTATCAAAAGTTATTAAAGGTTTTTTTGGGTCCCGTATTAAAAAAATAATACCCATGTGTGTAAATCGGCTAAGAATATTTTTATTCAGCCATTTTAAAAACCCCTGATGATTTTTATATCAATTTTGTTGGGAATAAGCTGTTCATTTTATGTTAAGACATTTTGAAAACCAATGATAGGTTTGCATCCAATTTATTTGAAATAAACCGTTTTTTTATTTTTTATTATCTACTCGGGTGGCACAGGAGTGTCAGTGTGTGAAGAGAGCGAGGGTGTGGCGTACCCGCTGGTGGGCGTGTCCGCCAGCACAGGCAGGCCGGTGCGGCTGCTGCAGCACCACCCCGTCCTCACGCAGCCTGTCTTCTTCACCAGATGCGTGTGAGTGACACTGCATGTTGGGTGTGATAAAGAATGCCTTATTCCATTCAATCAAGCCTGATACATATCTTGCACGCACATTGGTTTTTCAAATGCCTGATAACTAACACCAAGACGCAATGAGGATGCTTTATTCCACTCAATAAAGCCTGTTTTTTTCAAATGCCTTATAACTATTCGTAAAAACAGAATGCAATGTTGCTTACCCCGGTCAAGCCGATACTTATTTGCAACACCTGGGTAGAGTGGGGAATTGTGGCCGAGTTTTCTCTTTTCCCAGCGGAGAGAAACACCGGGCGGCACTGCCAAAATTCGGACTGCTGACACCTTCCCGTGAAGTGTGCGCTCTTAACCCCTCGGCCACGGTGACCACAAAACAATTTAAACAATTTATTTTCCACAAGCAATGCAGCGGAAGATTATTCCTTATATCTAGTACAATGGACACATTTGAGTGTAGCTACTTGCGGGCCCGAATCAGTTCAGCGAATTCTAGGGTTTCCTATCATCAACGCTGTTTTTGTGTTTACAATTATGTTTAAGTTAATTCACTTAACCTAGTTACACACAGCACTGATCAATGAGTTGGTCCATTCAAAATTTGATGTTTGATGTGATAACTCTCTTTAAATTCAAAATTTGAAGTGTTCAACGCGTGAGCTTTACGAGCGCAATGTAATAAAGAAACAAGGGAATTTTTCCTGAAAAGGTCTGTATTGTCTCTTTCTGTCCACATTATCGTGGCGAAACAGGATTTAGTGTTTTTAGAGTTCGCATATGCAAGCGTATGAGGGAAAGGATTTTGTGTTAGAGTGGAGGGTTGAGACGTTCGGCTAGGCGCAGCGTTTACTAACCGTAGACGTTTTCAAAAAATATCTAATTCTCCAATTGTGGCGAGTTAATGCAACGTTAATTGTTTCCTTTATAGCGTAATTTGGAAGGGTAGAATATTTTTCAATTTTTAGCCCTTTTTAACAAATTGTTTACTTGAGGTTGAGCATTTTGTAGGCTGAAAGTTTGTTTCATTTTTACTATTGCTTGAAATGCATTTATGAAGTTACCTCCATGGACGATTTTTGTCAATTTTGAATGAATAGGCGTTATGACATTGCCGCTATGAAGCGAACTGTGTAGCAGTCAAAATGAAATTTGTTCAAGTGATTTCGTATGGAGAAATGAGAAAGAAAACTGCGCCTCTCAGCGTGAAGAGGACAATATTTCATTGAATTTTATGGGGGTGGGCGTCTCGCATATCTGTAGAATTGTCCCATTATTATTAATTGTACAAAGCGACCAGCTTCTATCAAAACATGATGAATAAATGTTCCAATTAAATCTTATATCAGAAAAATAACGTTATTTTTATATTACAAACAACAGGTGCTGAGTTTATAGAATATTCTATTTCCATAATATCCTCAAACGTCTTGATATTTGATATTTTCAAATATTTTGATATTCTCAAAGAATTAAGGCTTTTTTTTCTAGTAATTTAAACTACATGGTATAACAAAATCTAGAATAATTTCTAAAGTGATTTTCGAGTATTATTTTTGTTGTTCAAATCGAACAGTTATATATTTTACCCGTCATTCCCATAAAATATGTGCATTTAACTTTTCTGAAAAATTTGAATTCATACTCTAGACAGCACTGTCTCACAGAAGGGAGCCAATAGAATTATTCACCTACTCATTTTTGGAAGGAAACTGTTTTTCTTTTTAAAAAACTGAATTTTAACCTGTTCAGAACTCGAAAGCTGCCTCTGAAAATTGTTGAAAACTTACGCTTATTTTTCGCCGAGCTGAATACACCTCTATGTCAGGACAGCAACTGATCTACAAAACATACTTGACAACGTTCACTGTGACCCCAGTTGCGCTACACGTGTTGGTATGCGTGCAACAGTCTGCTGATAGTCACACGCTCTGTGATGGGAGCTGTCTCTCACACAACGGGGAGTATCTATGGGAGACCGGGAACAGATGTATTTTCCATCGAAGCTGTGCTACCTCAGATACAAGCTCGTGGCAGCAGACGTTAACTTAACGCGTTGAATGCGATTGGTTAAACTAAATTCAATATTCAACTCATAAGCTGCTAGCAATTTTTTAAATACCAAACATTAACTGGACTCTTTAAATACTACGAATTTTTAAAGAGTTTTACAATTCTTCAGACGACGCATCGATGGGTCGTATCGCAATCAACATGTTAAGATGAGGATTGACTAAAAGTATGTGCAAGAATATATTAGATTGTGAAGCATCGTTGATTTCATGGGACGAGTCCGTTCAATTTCCCATTGATATTTGTGTATGTTTTTTTTTTTTTGAAGGAGACTTAGCTTCCCAGATACGAGTGTGTTGTTCGCAGCAGTCTCCATTCGCGGTCATCTTAGGCAAACAAATTTCTGTATAAATAGAGAGAAAATGTGAGGCCCCGAGCTGAGATTTTGGCAAGGTATTTTTTTTATTGAAATAGCATAGGTTTTTGTTTTGTTAAAAACCATGTTATTTTGGTTTTAGCATTTTAAAAAGTTTACTGAACGTTTCTAATCATTACAGAAATTATCTTACAGTAAAATTTAGGCACTTATATCTTCATCTAATTTAAGTAATATCCTGCTCTAATCGTGAGGTGAATTTCCATTTATTCTAAATCGTGGAGTTTAATTTGGTTTTGAGGAGCATTTCGTTCCCTCCAAATTTTCCATTAACTTCTCAGACACCAAAAATTTTCCAATTTGTGGACCACCTAACGTTCCACTCCTTTTCTTACTAGCGCGCGCATACCGTAAATATTTAGCGTAGAATTACCGTACATTAACGCATTTATTTTTGTTGAAGCTCGCACTTTATTTCAGAACTCCGCGCACTCAGCTGCTGTCGGGGAGATGCCAACAGAAGTTTCTGCCTGTTGCGTTCTTGGTGGACGAACCGAACTCAGGAACCGGTCGGTATCCAAGATACAACCACCGATCTTCGAGTGGCGAGTTGAACGAAACCGACACCGTCGTAGGCGAAAAAAATTTCCAGGGCGAGGATAATTATGATGACCCTGAGCTTTCTAAACCTTCTCAAAAAATAACAGCGAGTGCAGACCAAGGAAACGTGAATTTGAATGTCACAAGAGAAGCTTTATTCTCTTTCCCGCATAATCGTAAGCTTGCCCCCTTGTCAGCAATAGGTTACGAAAATTCTGATCTTAGCCTTCAAACTGGAAGCGACCTTGATAGGAAAACTAATACGATGGACATAAAACGTGTGCGCGACTTTGATGAAAGCACAGGCAAGTACGAGAAAGCACAGAAGTCTCAGAACAATGAAGGAAAAGATTTATCAACTGAACGAATGCTTGAAATTATTGAGTCCGTTCCAGGGCAACCAAACAGAAAACTAGAAGCACTCCTAAAATCTAGAAGAAGCCAGGCGGACGAGGAGAGTTTCAAGCATGCACGGAACAGAAGATCTAGTTTATCGAATCCCAGACACATTGAAACAAAATCTCCCGAAGTTGAGGCATCTAAACGCTTTTCGTTTTCATTTTTTGACAATATTTTCTCCGGTAGTGAACAGGTGCCTAGCTATACGCCAACATCCCTGAGCGCTCACGGAGCTCCATTTTTGGACCTGCGGAGGTACGACCAGGACTACATTCTGGTGGAGGCAGGCTGTAAAGTTATCATCGACTTGCCTGCTGTGAGGAGGGAAGCTGGAGGAGCTGTGTCAAGTCCTACTAATAAACAGGACAATTTAACTTGATTTCAGCGCATCATGTCATGCAATAGGCATCATTGTTAAACCAAATACAATTTATCATATTATCAGAGACTTAAAGCGTGTCCAAGAAACGTGAAACTTAAAGAAACATGTTCAAATATAATATCATACAATGAACTAGCATTAGCATGCATGAATCACAAACTAAATTGTGCATGTATTTGTACTCAAAAATATGGATAAGGAAAATAAGGACAATAAAGTCGGGAGTTGTTTCTTACAAAAATGAAAGTATTGCAGTCTTCTTACGCAGCAAAGACTTTGTAACTGTTTAAAAGAAATTTTGTGAATAACAATACAAGCATCTGAGAGTGGCGGCATAATTTTTTGTCAGATTTTTACAGTAATGTAAAAGAAGTGATCCTTTAGCCATACATATCGTCTCACACATCATCCACGTTTCCCCATTTGTAGAACCACTGCTGTTCCGAAATTAGAAAGATTCCCAGTGTCCTTGAATTACATCTGACATCCACGATTCTTTAATAATCGAAAATATACGAACGCAAATGCCCGTACCCAGCTATTGCCCGCACGGCGCGCAGGAGGCCGGCGTGACGTTGCACAGACGTGTCCGGGGACAAAATTACAGAGCCGCACACACTCGGAGGCCCCCTCACGGGGAGGCAACTATTGTTTATATGGGAATTGGCGCTCTTAGGGGGAAAAAGGGGGAAAATGTGAGAGTTAGCGCACCCGAGGTGAGGCGGTCTGCTGCTCATCACTGGTCTGCTGCCCACCTGTAGTCTGCTGCCCACCTTTGGTCTGCTGCCCACCTCTGGTCTGCAGCCCACCTCTGGTCTGCTGCCCACATCTGGTCTGCTGCCCCCCGACCGCTCTCAAAGAATATATTTTAGCTTACTACGGAAACACTCAATGCGACAAGCCCGGATCAACCATTGGAGACAATTATACGTTAAGGAGTCAATGGACTATCATCGTGTGATAAATGCTTGCGACCTAAGTTAAATATTCCAGTAGGCTTGCTTCGCAGTTGACCCGCCTTTAAAGATAAACGGTTAAATTAATCCTTCAGTCGCCGGCGGCATGCATATAGAGGGAAGCAGTGAAGGACTCGTATCCGTGCTTTCATGTTGGTTTTATAAACATCCTTCAACAGCATTATTATTATCTTTGGAATATAAGAACACGAAGAGTATGGCCTTGCTACATAATTATATTTATCGTGACTCAAAATTGATAATAACAGTTTTGGTGGCCAATTTCGTGAATGTAAGCGAAAATGTAATACAGACGATTAATAGAACAAAATACGCTGCATTCCTGAGCATGGTACATATCATGGTTTCCAATATTCTTGGTGACTTAGGAATAAACAAGAGGTTTCCAATTGATTTTTAGTGGCTAATTTTTAAAAGAGAAAAGAATTTCTATCGTTTGATATTTCTTAAAAATTGCTGTGCGTTTGTCCGCTCTATTCATATTTTTACAGTCAGACGTGAAAACTTTCTCCTGTTCAGATTACCATGCACATGCAGCGATAACCTCATAGATAAGTAAACTTTAATTGGCATTATTTTTGATGCTGTCGCTGGGTATGAGATTAATATTGAAAATTTAACCTCAATAATGTAAGTGGTGGTTAGCTAAATTTCCTTTGCCATTGAGTTGGAATGAACTGGAGCTGGGAAGCTGTTAGAGTCAGATTTTTATTTTATTTTTATTTTTATCATTAGTTGCTACCAGAGTATTATTTGTTGACCACCGTTATGCAGTTTTCCTAAAAAATGATAATTCTGCTCTCAGTTTTAATTCTCCGTAACGTCTCCCAGCGCCGCTGAGACCTGCAGATGTCCAGGCAGTTGTCGTGAGTTCCCAGTCTAACTTTTTCGCCCCCTGCATGCATGTTTTTCACCGCCTAAGTGATTTAATCGTTTCAATCGCTTAGGCAGCAAAAAACATGCATGCACGCGGCGAAAAAGTTAGACTGGGTTGTGTCGCAGCTGGTGCAGCCAGACGACGAGGCTGGACCTCAGTCAATTAGGTGTTTGCTTCTATTAAGTGGAAAAATATTGGTACAGAAATTAATAATTTAAAATCGATCTTCGACATTAATTTAGTATGTTGGTTACAGCACTGGCTGCATAACACAGAAATAGAATGCGATAGTCTAATTTGAAGATCTATCCTGTTGAAGAACTACAATCTGAGGCAACAAGCACGCTGGAAAACTGTATTTAATGGTTAAAAAAAGCAATTTTAGCACTGAATTTTTACGTTAACGGTCTATCGCTACCTGTTCTAATTAAGTTACATACAGGTGTCTACTACATGCAGCAATGGAAAAATGCAACGAGTTTTGAATTTCAGACAGTATTGAAATCCGTTGACCGTTGCTTGCTTCTGGGGAATGAAAAGAGTAAAGTAGGTTCAGAACGTTACAAGTTAGAATGATAACATTAATAGTATAATGCAGAATGATTCATTATAGGTAGAGTGTTGCAACAAGGTTTTGGCTAGTGTAATCATCATTAGGAAGAAGGCTTGGTAAAACAGTCTTGAATTGAGAGAAACTCCTTGTTCTAAATGTTGAGTCTCGATTTTCAAATATCTTTATTAGAGGAATACAGCATAATCTTAGATTCCAATAGGAAAATGTTCTCAAGCGAGCAATCATGGAAGGAATGCAGATTTTTCACAGCGCTCTGCACACACGTCACGGAAGTATACCCGTATAGGTTTATCTCTTTTGAAAATTAAACTGGCCAAAATTGCAAATATTACCTGTAACGTTGATACGCCTTGTCGCGTCAAAGGCTACGGAAATTTTTGAGAAAACCAAGCTCCCACAGGAAAAAATTAGACACGATTGAACGAAGCGTACGTCTCCCCTAATTATAAACTAAATCGTAACAACTTCATGCAACAAGTGTTGCTGATTCTGCCTTCTTGGCAACACCACTGACATGGTGTAAAATATTCCCCAGATTTTCCGTCTTCATGGATGGCATGGGTATGAATCTGGAACATTATTGGAGAGTCGAAAAGTCCCGAGATATGTTCGTTGTGGGCCATGATCGCTTTGGGCTCAAAATTGGAGTTTTGAGCGCGAAAGTTGTAATTCTCAAATCGTATATTGAACTGATTTGTTGAATTTTTCATTGACTTATTCATTTTGAACTAATTTTCTTACTGCTCAAATCCGTACCACGTTTCTCTCATGCATTGCTCACAATCTGAGATACACAAAGTACAATATAGCATTCCATCGTCCTCACACATTGTCACTGGGCGAGAAGCGTAAAAGCGTGAGGCATAGCACCACTGGAATGCTTAGAAATATTGTTTACGATCGACATTCTAGAAGATCATAACTCACAAAACTTACTGGAAACTGAGGATTTTATTACCTTCATGCACTGCACGCAATCTGCGTACAGTTTTCTACACCTCCTGGTCATCTGATGTTCTGACCTACTCTCACTACAGACTTAGTGCAGGGAGCCATCGATATCCAACATTTTCTATGTGACCAACAATTTCATGGGTAGTTCATAAAAACTTAGGCTTTCTCAGTGAGTAATGTTTCAATGGATTTGACGATAAACAACAGGGTGTGAAATAAGAATATTTGAACACAAAAAGTATGAAATGATATAATAGACATATATGAAACTTATATATATAAAACTTTTCAAACCGCTAATATTGTTCATGAAATTTGCAATTATGAACACTTTCCCATACATTTGGAGTCCCAAGAAAAAGAAGAAATTGAGGGAAAATGACGAATTAAAGGATAAAATAAAATGGTGATAAGTAGTTTTAGGAGCACTTTGAATTTTGCCCCCTGTGCCTTCTCAAGCGCCGCTTAAATAGCAAAAAGCAAAAAGACACTGAGTCAAAAAGTACACTTTTAATCAATACGCATAACACGCCGGTAGAAAGTTTTACGACGAACTTATGGGTAAACTTTCAAGCCCTTTCCGGTAACCGCGATGAAATATTCATTCGAAATTTTCACGGGAAAATGCAGCGGGCTAACAGATATTGCGGCTAAATTACATTTAAATTTGCAGGAACACTTACAACAAGAATTTCCAAAATTTTTGCACAAACTTTCTGCACACGTATTTGCTTTATCCCATACAATGAGCAAATAATCACTGACAATACACTAAACTGAGCTCTAACTTCTAGGATCAGAAGCCCTACTAGGGAGTTCGACGTCAAAAAGAGCGGCTTACATTTCGTATGCGCGTTCAGGGCTGGTCTCATAAATTTATAACTTGTTCAATGAATTGAACTATTTATTATTTTTGTTCTGTCGCTATTTTGTAGCCTCAAATTCTAATCCGTCCGATAAGTTTTTGATGGCATTGGATGATAAATTTTTCACTATCGTGCTGTATTCGGTGATTAATTGCAGTACTATGACTTGCCAATTCAAGAGCATTATTCCGTGCAGCTTTGACGCCAATGAACACATCTTTTGTAATGTTGTTCTTATTTTAATCCTTCGTTAACCTTACGAGCAGTATCGTTAGTATATGATTTCTCAAATAATACTGAACTAAGTTCTGCGCCACTCCCATTTTCCATCTCGATGTGAGATGACTGTTGAGCTTTCGAAGGGCAATAAAAAAATATTGGTCAATTTTACATATTTTCCAGCCTCTCCTCCACAAGGGGATGAGATTGTAGCATTCTGCAGAATTGCAGCTTAAAAAGCAATTTCGGACAACAAGTACTTTTAACTGCTTTTCAATAACAGACAAAAATATTTACGTCAGACATGTTGTTTTCCCTGGACTCATGCTTTAATTTATAACTCCTCAACGGCCGCACCCTCATCCTGATCGACGCTCGAAAAGAATTCAACTGAAAACGAATTCAACCAATTTCAAAATTAAACTGCAATTTTGGCACAATTTCAAGAACTCAACTCCCATTTTTGCACGGCTTCTGAAATTCATCAGCGATTTTGGCACAATTTTACCTTGTATTTCAAGAAGGATGTTAACTGAGCAATTGTACTTGGATAACTTCGCTGTATTATCAACACCTTTAGGCAGCATCGTTGACAACACATTACACAATATTTCAGATCAGTATTAACGCTCAACATCGGAGCACGGAGTAAATGAGAGTGAGCCTAAGTTTGAGTTTGGACTAAACTTGGCAATTTATGGAAAGCTGAGGACCTGGCGAAATGACCAAAAATGTTCAAAATAATTTCAAAGCATCTCGAGTTAAAACGTCCTCCGAGGTGCAAATTCCCTCCTGAATGAACTGTAGCAATTTCTACCTTTCCTCGACCATAGAGACACGGGCTGGGATATTTATGTAATGAACATTTGGGGCAGGTCTTCAATTTTCAGAAGTACGAGCATAAATTTTGGTTACGAGTCAGTTTACAAATTATATTCCGGTTGCAATTAACTTCAAGATTATATTTATTTTGTAGCACGAAGAATTTTGAGTCTACTTGTGCCGCGCTGAATCATTTATCAACCTGGAAATATTGTTGTGATTTTGCAGAACACTACAATTAAAATTATTCACTTTGCTTTGTCTTGCACTCCCGTGAAATTAAAGCGCGAAAGCTCAGTCAGAATTTGTTACGAACAAGAGAATCTCCAACATTCTGTTGTATTATTTATAGATAACTCGCATGATTTATTTTCTGAGATAAATCAGAATGTTTCCACAACTGTGCTTTGTCTATTTAGCTTCGCTATTTTTAGCGCAATGGCGTAGGAAGATCTGATCGTAATTATAAATTAAGTAATAAATGATGGGAAACATCCCTCTCGTGAGCAGCAGCATCCCTCTCGTGAGCAGCAGCATCCCTCTCGTGAGCAGCAGCATCCCTCTCGTGAGCAGCAGCATCCCTCTCGTGAGCAGCAGCATCCCTCTCGTGAGCAGCAGCATCCCTCTCGTGAGCAGCAGCATCCCTCTCGTGAGCAGCAGCATCCCTTTCGTGAGCAGCAGCATCCCTCTCGTGAGCAGCAGCATCCCTCTCGTGAGCAGCAGCATCCCTCTCATGAGCAGCAGTATCCCTCTCGTGAGCAGCAGCATCCCTCTCGTGAGCAGCAGCATCCCTCTCGTGAGCAGCAGCATCCCTCTCGTGAGCAGCAGCATCCCTCTCGTGAGCAGCAGCATCCCTCTCGTGAGCAGCAGCATCCCTCTCGTGAGCAGCAGCACCCCTCTCGTGAGCAGCAGCATCCCTCTCGTGCGCAGCAGCATCCCTCTCGTGAGCAGCAGCATCCCTCTCGTGCGCAGCAGCATCCCTCTCGTGAGCAGCAGCATCCCTCTCGTGCGCAGCAGCATCCCTCTCGTGCGCAGCAGCATCCCTCTCGTGAGCAGCAGCATCCCTCTCGTGCGCAGCAGCATCCCTCTCGTGAGCAGCAGCATCCCTCTCGTGCGTAGCAGCATCCCTCTCGTGAGCAGCAGCATCCCTCTCGTGCGCAGCAGCATCCCTCTCGTGCGCAGCAGCATCCCTCTCGTGAGCAGCAGCATCCCTCTCGTGCGCAGCAGCATCCCTCTCGTGCGCAGCAGCATCCCTCTCGTGCGCAGCAGCATCCCTCTCGTGAGCAGCAGCATCCCTCTCGTGAGCAGCAGCATCCCTCTCGTGCGCAGCAGCATCCCTCTCGTGAGCAGCAGCATCCCTCTCGTGAGCAGCAGCATCCCTCTCGTGAGCAGCAGCATCCCTCTCGTGAGCAGCAGCATCCCTCTCGTGAGCAGCAGCATCCCTCTCGTGACACCGTAATAACTTGAAGTCCTTTTGTCCCTCGTTGCCTACACTCTCGAGGTAAAGCAGAATCTCACGTAATGTAAAACTGGCATAGAAACTTTCAGCTCTTGCACTCATGTTAATATGAAATGAACACTTAGGTTGGAGATCTAGTAAAGTCAGATTTCGGGTTCCATAGCTATCACAATGTGGGGTACGGAAATGTTTAGTTAGTAATTTTTACTATACATGGGAGGGAAGCAGAGTTTCTTTCGATGTTGCAATTGTGCGTGTTTTCAAATTCGAGAGAGTTTAATTTCCAGGATAATAAATAAACTGGAAAAACTTGAATTTTCATGTAGATAAACGTTTCCTTTGCTGGTGTTCAAACTTCGAAGTCAGTCACGCTTCAGCTGCGGTGGAGTGTGGGTGTGGCAAGCGGGGCCAGTTGCTCATTACAGAGACAGCGGCCGAGCGAAATGTCTTCCAACACAACATAGCCGCTGTTGGGGCATGATGTGCAATAGGGCTGTGGTGATAAACACCCAAAACAGAATTAGACGAGGAAAAATGGAATTTGCTTTTAGTATCAGTTTTTGGTTCAGATTTCGCGTTCAGAACGTGACTGGAAAAGTTTGCCCAAGAAGAAATTTGGGTATATACCAATTATATTACTAGTTTTGTATTGGACTAAAATATTTGCCTTATTACATTGTTTTTGGCTATGGTAATATTTACATTTTTTGGAGATAAACTGGGCGCAAGAAAATCACAGTTAGCGCATTCGTGTTTCACGCATGTGGCCCCAAATTTTTTAGCAGCTATCGAGCTCTAGTTACGTACGTCACCGTGAGCTTGCGTGAACATCTGAGGTGCTTCTTTTTTAGAGGGGATCGGTTCTTTAACCTAAATAAATACATGAAATTAATCGAAATTCTGAATCATAAATTCAACAAGCCACATAGTTGTGAGTCTATTCGATAAAATGATGAGAAATTCACATGTTTTGATCATAGCCTCTGTGACGATTGTGAGCGTTAACATCGTTTTTTTTGCAATAACGCATATGTGTTCAATATAAGACCAATAAGCGAGTGAAATGAAGTGTTTCACTTGTTCAGATTTACTCTAACATCCGAAACCTCCAAAAGTTTACACAGAAGATCCAATGATGTTCATAATTTGAGAATTTCATAATTTGAGAATAAATATTATTATAATCATGAATAAAGTTCATTGTAAAAAAAATAATGCACTGAATTAAAATTACAATGTAACTAAAATGTGTTATTATAATGTGTAATCTATAATTAGAATGTATAATATAAAATTACAATGTATAATGAATAAATACACTGAATAATATATATTCATAATATGTCACAAGTATGCATCATTCAATTGTCAGTTTGAGGAGCAATGTCTATAGTGAGTGACTTGAACGTCAAGACGGTGATCACGGTACCCAGTACCGACAGCAGTACCAGCACCTGTACCCTACCCACGGTAGGCGCAGGGAACATGGTACTGACATGAAACTTCTCTTCATAGTTCGGTGTTCATGGTCAACCTTGCAGTGAAACTGGCGTATAACATCATTCGTACGAGCCTTATGTTCATGCAGCTAAACACGATGTGAGCCACCGGTGGTGCATGGAAGGGATTTTCGCAATGCTACTGATCGACCAGTAGTGATAAACCCATTTTTCATAAATACTGAATCAGAACTAAATGAATGCGCGATCCAGTTAATGCTTGCTATTTTCAACATTACTTATTACAATTCCCTTTAAATTTGAGTAGAATGTTAAACATCAGTTTTACCTGTCGCAGTCAAAGTGTTACAGGGATGGGTGTGTTATTTTGGATTTGCGTGTTTTCAATGGGACTTTTAAATTGTAGCATTTGTGATCATCTGTGCGATTTTGATCATCTGTGCGAAAGCATGTATTCAGAACACTGATCCTCTATTTATATTATTATGTAACAGAATACTTTTTTCTAACTCTCTAAACGTTGATGTCTTCATGTGTATTTGTTTTTTGTTGAATTCGGATCGTCATTTTTCGAGAGATCTTAATTCGATCCGAGACTTGAAACGTGAGAGCTAATTATTTTCAAGTGTTTTTGTTTCCACGTCTTTTAAATTAATTTTTACTAGATAAAAATGTTCCCGCTCCAAATCAATGTCACTTACACATGAAACGTTCTGTTTGGCAGCTCCTTCAGTTAAAAAAACTTTATTTCGTTCGCTGCATATTGTGCGAGCGTACAAGTAATGTTATCGATGAGAAATTTCCTCGCTCTGCTGCTGTATATGAGATTGAATAAAAAATCTGATTAATTTAAGGGCTTTCTGAAGATTAGGCGCTTAAACTGACATGAGAGTTGTTTACGAGCATTTGAAAAACACTCATCTCAAGATTAGGAGAGATAGTTCTTGATTAAAATCTCTCGAATTCAGGCCGCCTTGAAGTCGTTGAAATTCAGGTTTTTGGAAATCAGGCCATCTTGGAGCTCTCCAAACAAAGAATGCAAAATTTAACTGAAGAATTCCGAACTAATCTCTATTAATCTCATAGCTTTCGTTGTACCTTGTGTTTGTGACTTTGATCTGGCTGCCTTCAAGTTTGGATGCCATTTTAGAGTCTCTAGTTTGAAAGCTACGCGGGACGAAAAAAGACTAGAATGTCAATATTTAACTCGCAGAATGCATGGACTTGATTTCAATCCAAACTTCGACTCTGGAACGAATCTGAGGCCACGTTCTTTTAATGGGAAAACTATTCGGTCAATGTGAAGTTTAATGCAATCACAGAAAATAATAATTGCGATCCCAAGAATCACTGAAGGAACCCATTTAAGAACGTTTTACACGAATGACATTCTGCTCGCTGATGCGTTATTTTCGAATAATTGAACTTTGAAGTTGGCCTTTGCGCCAAAGGAAGCGAGCACGTGAAACGGAATTTAATTAATTACGGAAGCTATTACAAACGCAAAGAGGTTGGGTCGTGAGGGGGAGGCACAGTTCTTCTAGTGAAAATTATAAATAAAGCTTCTAACCCACCCATTAGGGTGACGACCGCAATCTTGTTGACATCGGCTCTAAGATGGCGGCGCCCATGGTGGTCGCCATCTTAGAGCCGATGTGAACAAAATTGCGGTCGTCACGTTAATGGGTGGGTTAGAAGCTTTATTTATAATTTTCGCTAGAAGAACTGTGCCTCCCCCTCACGACCCAACCTCTTTACGTTTGTAAAAGGGGGTTAGCTTCTGTTTTTAATTAAATTACGCTCACTTCCTTTGGCGCGAGAAGGCCAACTTCAAAGTTCAATAATTCGAAAATAAATCATCAGCGAGCAGAATTTCGTTCATGTAAAACGTTCTTTAAATGGGTTCCTTTAGTGATTGTTTGGAATATAATTATTAATTTCCGTGATTGCATTAAACTTCACATTGACCAACTATACCCCGAAACAGTCTTGAATTTTTCTTGAATATGATTGATATCAGGTAAATCGATAGCAAATGATTGAATCCACGCAGGTAGACGATACACTGGGCCATTTAGACTGTTGTCACTTCGCCAGGAGAGGTGTTTCCATTGGTCACGTCTCGGTTGAGATCCCACACAACAGCTGCGAAAAGTTCGTGCTGATGGCAGTCAGAACCACCTAAAGCAGAGGTTTTCATCCAGCAGTAAATTTACCTCTAGGGGGTAGAAAATGATATAGTCGGAGGCGAATAATTAAGTACCTGATAGTATTTAAAAAAATAATTATATATAATTCAATTTTGTAAAATGAGAGAGAGAATGCAAAGAAAATGTGTTTTGTATGGGAGTAGGGAGTAAATGAAGAAATACATTAAGCCGAGGGGTTAGTGATAAAAGAAAAGGTTGAGAATAGCTTATCTAAAAGGCTCCAGTTTGCGGCTGTGCTCAGTTCCGTGTCTGACGAACAGTTTCTAGTATCCTTAACACTTCGACCGCATCGTGAGCCACTGGTGGCCACGTAGGGGATTTTCATAATGCTGCTGTCCAACCAGCAGTCTGTTTTATATTAAAATATGCATCGTTATAGTATGACACTGGTTTGTAAGTGAGAGTTCCGGAGGCCTAGGTTTACGAGTCCCGGAAGATCATTGTTGTGAGCCTCGCATGGCAAGCTCACAGGATGTCCTTATCGTGCTTGGTTTGGGATATCGCGGTCACCGGCGGAAGTGTCATAAACGCAACCGATGGATGCCGCCGTGTTGTGCACTTACCGGAAGGGCTTTGTTTAACTTCCGGGGCGCTCTAGTCTTAAGGCATGTGTGTTCCTTTTGGAGTCAGTACATTACTAGTAGTCCTGCTGTGCGATTCATTTGCTCCTGCCTGGTATACGGCTAGGCGAATTGAAGTTAAAGCTTCCTGCTATACGAACCTAATGTCGTACTGAAAACTGCGATACTACACAGTCACAAACTCAGTTTTCATAAATTCTCAATTAATGCTAAATAAAGGCCTGGTCGAGTTAATGTTTGCGATTTCCGAAACTGCTTACTACAATTGACTTTAAATTTGAGTTGAATATTGAACTTCAGTTTAACCAATTACAGTCAAAGTGTAAACACTCTAAACGTGACCAATATGTCTTGGTAATTTACGCTGTTGCAGCGGCTTAGCTCGCAGCCAAAGTTCTTTCTTACACCTACCTGCACTAAATATGTTCTTCTGCCCCGAATCAACATATTTGAATCTTTAGAAAAAATGAACGATTTTGGCAGGTAAAACAAAAAGACGTTACAGAGTCACGTCTACAGCAAATTTTCAAAGCCGTCTGCATCTGATTCATAAGTTATGATTTAGAAATGAGAAGCAACTAAGTAAACGCTCAGTATTCAGCGAATGTCGATTGGGGTATGAACGTTTGCGATTGAATCCGAATAAAAATTTAACGGAAATAAAAATGAATGTATGATCGCTTGAGTTTCAGTTCGAAGAGGCATTTTAACCTGAAATTTCTACGACGGTTGTCAAGAAGAAATCCAAACTAATTGGAGTTTTCAATACAATACTGAAAAGAATGTGCTCAGGGAGATTTGAAAGATATTATAAGCTTTTTTTGTTGATTAATTAAAAGTTGTTGGTATTGAATTGAATTCAATTGAAGGTACTGAATTAAAAATTGTTGATTTATACTTTGGGAATGTTACGATTTCAGAGTTTCTTGACCGTCCTAGCGCCTTAGAGCATTAGAGCATTCTTGTCTCCACTTAGGACACGTTGAGTAGCTCAGAAGGTCCAAAAAGTTCTGACCCGAGTTAAACTCCGTACGCTCGTGTAGCAGATCCCCGTTACGATGAAGATCAATAAAAGTTCTTCTAAATAAATATATAAATGTTGACTAGTAGGAATGAGATAATAACGCAATGATCCCTTTTAACAGATCAGGAATTTCTGTGTAGTTCATACTCAGCAAAGGGAAAGAGCAAAATGCAGGCTTTCATAACCTCTTCATCCATCGGTAAATTCTCCACGGAAGCTCGTATACCTTCTAGGTGCGCAAAGTTGAAGAGAACAGTGAAAAGAATAAAAAACTACCATTATTTAGTAAATAAAGTGCCATTAACACGATGCTTGCGATAAGACCCATCGGTGGGTCATGCTCAAATTTTGCTTGCTGCGAAACGACCCACCGACTGGACGTGTGAAAAATTTCAACGATAGTTTAACTTAAATGGTATTTAATGGACCCAGTTAAAGTTTGGTATTTATAAAATTGCTAACAACTTTTGAATTTAAATGTGAGTTGAACATAGAACTTCAGTTTAATCCATCGCAGTTAACGTTTAATTGAAGTGAGCTTCACTCCTTGTGAGGCCTTAAACCGAACGAGGAACTTCTCTTCATTATAATGCATCTCGAGAGAAGTTCCTCGTTTGTGATGGTTATAACATTGTTATAAGTATACAATATTTAAATTATATCATTTGTAATTAATTAATATTTATATTGTATAATTATATTACATAGTTGTCCTATTGTAAAAAAGTGTGGTACTTGTTCGATGATTATTATCGAACAAGCACCTTGATGCGAGCGTTAAGTTTGCCGCCGTTCTCTACGAAGACTTATTTTCTGAAGCAAGCACGAGCACTTTTTATTCAGTTTGTCTTCAAATGTAGTGATCGAGTGGAAAACATCCTAGAATTTAAATTCTGAAAACATTTGCTTCCTGTGAACACTTATTTTCTGGAGAAAATACGAATAATTTTCAGTTAATTTTTTCTACGAAATGATGATTTAGAAAAAATTCACACTAGAGTATAAATTTCGAAGGCATTCGTTTTCTATCACCAACTATTTTCTGGAAAAACATGAATAATTTTCATAC
This sequence comes from Morinoia aosen, assembly GCA_030386875.1. Classification (NCBI taxonomy): domain Eukaryota; kingdom Metazoa; phylum Arthropoda; class Malacostraca; order Amphipoda; family Talitridae; genus Morinoia; species Morinoia aosen. The sequence continues at coordinate 67,875,911 of CM059570.1, read as the reverse complement.
TTCCATTCCTGCGATATAGCAACTGGAAGAAAGTTCATGCCCAAGTGCATATTTCGATGTTCTACAGCGGTTATCCATCATTAAACAGCGCAGCATTCCATCGAACACCGGCACCTCTCATTAAATTAGTCACCTCGTCGCCTGCTCGTCATCGCAGCCTGGAGTACAAACTCGTGTTGTGTGAAGTTCTCTACCGTGTCTGTACCTGGCTACTGATGGTGTTTTGTTTACGTCCTCGTGTCCGTACCTGGCTACTGATGGTGCTTTGTTTACGTCCTCGTGTCCGTACCTGGCTACTGATGGTGCTTTGTTTACGTCCTCGTGTCCGTACCTGGCTACTGATGGTGCTTTGTTTACGTCCTCCTGTCCGTACCTGGCTACTGATGGTGCTTTGATGTTCGCAAAAAGGCTTCAGAGACGGTGTACGAATCTGAAATAGAATAGAGGAGCCGTTAAATTGTATACACATTTTAAATAAGTGGAGGAAGGTATTTGTAGTGAGCTTGCGCACGTGTGGTACGCGTAATTACATAAAATCGTATTTGGCGTGGGTTTCAAAAAGTTAAAATGGTGTTTTCTTCGTTATTAAATTTACGTGATTGCGGAGGTTATTAAGGTGATAATCATAGCAAAAAAAAATATTATAAGGAACTTGTACACCAAATTATTTCAACCCTTTTTTTCTGAGTTCCACATCGTGTACGAGGTAGCGACCACGGGTGAAACGAGAATAGGAAATTGGTACATTTCATTTTAATGCATTTGAATGGTGAGCTAAATTAAGAAAAATAGTGGAAATCACTCATTAACCAAATCTGCTTTCACTTAAATCATTTTATGTATAATATGTGATATGCTAGGCGTAACTTTTGGGGCTCGAATAATTGAAACGATATGTAGGTGTGCTCCTTAAAAATAATATACTTCAATTACTTCCACAAGCAATTTTTAAGGCGAGTATTTACTTTAGCAGACTTACAAAACTCCACAAATACCAACGACATGTTGACCGACCATAATTACGTATGGACGCTACATATGTTTAGAAGACAGAACTGTGCAAGTGGCCCCTAGGTCACTAATTTGAAAGCACTCTAAAAACCAAACGCAAATCAGGCATGACGTAAAATCACACCAGGCCTACGAAAATAGTAGCGAAAGGACACGAAGCAGCAGGAGTCTAAAGAAAATCCCATCTTCGAGAAGTAGCAATGTCGCTACTTATAAGCCATCGCGAATCTGCCTAGCATATATTATGTATGTTTGGAATTTGAAAACGAAGAATGCGTTAAACATTGAAATCATATTCAATGAAAATTTGACAAAACATGAATTTAAAATAAACACATAGTGTCATCAATTTCGAACTAATATGTATAGGATATTTCGTATAGTGTCGAAGCGGATCCGTTGCATAATTGTAGGACTATTCACGTATTTTAGCTGATGAAATCAAGCGAAACATTTTCCTACAGCTCTGCCGAGCTCACTGAAAGCAAGACTCCAGATGTGCTCGAGGGGCATCTTACAGTGGACACCCACCAAGTTCAGCTTGCGGCGCTTTCTGGTAGTATGTGATCTTTTTCGGAAATAATAATAAATCGGACGGTAAAAACAAGTAACTTGGAAGTGATCTGAAAGATTTTGTGGGATAAAATTCCTTAACCTTTCATCGTGTCACTAAGTCCTATTTTCACGAGCGCCGCCCGCTTGTTTTCATAAACAGGATTAGGTTGTGGCAGACATCGGTTCTCTATTCTAGTGTGACGTCAATGATGATAAAATCTAAAGCGAAAATAGCCACGCGTGAAGTCATTTCTATTGACTACTCGGACTAACTCCATCTTCAGCAAAAATATCTGTAAAACGAAAACAAAATGAGGAAGAATTAATTCACAAATGAAGTATTTATTAAAAGTTTAAACTTTGAAAAAACAAGAACAATGGTAAATAGTAAAAAGCAAAGGAAAAACTGAGTAACTAAACTAATTATTGGCAACATGAAGTGGGAAAGCCCTATGGGCGTCATTCAGAGTAGGTTTCATTTAGTAAATATGCAAAGATTCCAGAATGCGCAGATCTGTCCTGTAAGAGGTACCGGCCAAGATTTTAAAATAGTTTAGGGAGACCGGAACATCAGTGTACGACAGGTAGAACCAACGTACCGCGATTCACAACGTGAACAACTGTATTGGTACCCCAGAGACGAGCACAGAGAGGGTGTCAGCTTGTCTTCAAAACGGAATAGAGAACCATTTGTAAAATTATTCTCTAGAATAATTTGAATTTTGAGCTACGGGAAAACTTGTTAATAAGGGATTTAACATCCTTGCTTAGTTTCAATGACTGATTTCCAAAATACATCCACTTCACTAAGAAAGCTTGTTGAGCATAAGATTGAAAAGATTGGGAGTTATCATAAATTTTTAACAAAAATGTATTAATATGTTTGTGTTGATAGACAAAGCAAAATACATAGAAAGTATGAACCATATCCTGTCCGGTGATAGCAAATTTCAGGAAATTGTAGAGCCCATTCATAAATTCTCCATACGTGTTCAATATAAGATCAATAATTTTTTGTTACGTTCGAAGAATAAGGGATCCATATCACCTGACGACTAAAATAAGCTACGTGCCACCGGATCCGGTCCTGGTACTCTTTACGGCCTACATAAAATCCACAAGTCTGATTTTGAAACGAAGTTTCTGTTTCGCCCAATTTTTGCCTTCTTTAATTTTTTCATTGTTTCTTTTTCAACAAAAAATATTATAAGCAAGTTTATGGGTTGGGTGTGGGTTTACCTTTAGGCCCAACGTTTGCTCATGTATTTTTGTGCCACCATGAACAAAACTGGTTAAAAGAATGTCCTCCTGTGTTTAGGCCTGTATTTTACGAGTGGTATGTTGATGACACCTTTTTTTTTGTTCAGAGATAAGGCTCATACTGACCTCTTCCTCCAACCTTTAAATTCTCGTCATAGCAATATTAGATTTACTAGGGAAGACAAAGACAACGATAGATTACCGTTTTATGATGATTGTGTAGAGAGAGTTGGCAATACTTTTCAATGCTCTGTTTTCTGAAAGAAAACTTTTTCTGGGCTCGGGACTCGCTTGTTTTAGCTTATGTTCGTACAATTTTAAGGTTTGCGGCATTCGTACTCATGTCCTTAAAGCGTTTAATGTGAGTTCTAACATTCATTACTTACACAAGGAGTTCGATTTTTTACGACTATATTTTGCCAAAAACGAATTTCCTTCTTCTGTTGTTGACAGACATATTAATAAATTTTTGTCAAAAGTTTATGATAACTCGCAATCTGTTCAATCTTGTGCTCAACAAGCTTTTTTTGGGAAGTTGCCGTATTTTGGAAATCAGTCACTGAAAATATGCGAGGATGTTAAATCCCGTAATAACCAATTTTTCCCGCAGTCCTAAATTTCAAATGGTTCTAGTGAATAATTTTAAAATTGGCTCTCTATTCCGATTCAAAGACAAACCGACACCCGCACTGCGTTCGTCTCTGGTGTACCAATACAGTTGTTCACGTTTTGAATCGCGGTACGTTGGTTCTACTTGTCGTACACTGATGACTAGAGTTTCCGAGCACGGTGGGCGAAGTTGCAGAACTGGTCTTACTCTTGGGTCCCCCCCACCTGTCCTCTGTTAGATCTCATGCAGAAGAGTGCAATGTTCCGGTCTCCCTAAACGATTTTAAAATCTTGGGTGGTACCTCTTACAGAACATCTGCGCATACTCGAATCGTTGAATGTTTACAAAATGAAACCTACTCTGAATGACACCCAAAGTGCTTTCCGCGCTTCATGTTGCCAATACATAGTTCAGTTACTCATTTATTTCTTTACCGTTTATTTTTTTACCGATGTTTGTATTTTTTCAAAGTTTAAACGTTATATAAATACTCCATTAGTAAATTAATTCTTCCCCCTTTGGTTTTGTTTTACTGAGACTTTGGCTGAAGATGGACAGTTAGTTCGAAACATTAAGTTTTATTTCATCATTTTTAATAAAAATGACTCTACGTGTAGCTTTTTTGCCTTGCTTTTTATTCTCAAGCTTAGAAGCATCAATGCTGGAGTTATATCAGGTCAATGATGATGACGCACCGTCACCCTGAAATGCAAACCTTCGAAAATATCAAACTTCGATGTGGGTATCAAAGTAACTAACAACAAAAAATTGGCCGATCAGCCAATTTCAGAAGAGTTTCGCCTGGCACGTTGCATGATGTGAGTGAGGCGCGAAACCTGAACGTGTGCGTGAGGCATTCCAACCTCAGCTTGAACTTGGCTGCTTGCTACAAATTCTTGATGTTTTATTTCTATGAATTATATGGTAAAATAACGTAGAACTCGTAATGACATCGCCTTAAGTTTTTCAACATGACTCGTCTTTAGTGTTCTTGACCTCTACCAAATTTTGATACGTCAAAATAAGCGACAAAAAGAATAAAAAATACCTACGCTGCAGAGCTTGACTAGATTTCCGAAAAAAGTTTTAAAATAATTAGCACATCTCCCTACCACATTTCAGAAGATATTACGTTCCCATCTACGCAATTGTGTCAACGTTTCATGTTTATACAATAGCTTAGTTTAATTTATACAATTTTTCATAAAAAACTTTCAGGTAATGAGGAAACCATATGAAGAACAGAACGGTTTTCTGATGCAGAAAGCAATCGTACTTGAGATGAGAGCTCGAATGCCTCCGACGCATTTGTCTGCGAATAAATTCCTTCAATTCAATTTCAGATAAACTTGCCAACTCTTCCCATCTAAAATATCGTAAAGCGTTGGAAAACGCAAGAGAACATCAGGAGTACGTTGTATATAGCGAGTATGCAGACCACGAAGACAGTTAGTTCGAAACATTAAGTTTTATTTCATAATTTTCAATTCAAATGACTTTACGTGTAGCGATTTTCGACCGTTTGGCCGATTGAATATATAACACCTCGAGCAAATCCATGCAATGCTGTCCGGTGAGAACATAGTGCATGGCACTCATGATTCGTGAGGCCTGAACCCGCCAGTGCCTACTGCGAAGAGACGTCTTAGCATTGCTATGGCGTGAGGTTTACCACAATATAGCATGAGATCTACCTCTAGCTAGTACTATAGCGTGAGGTCTACCACACTATAGCATGAGATCTACCTCTTGCTAGTACTATAGCGTGAGATCTACCACACTATAGCATGAGATCTACCTCTAGCTAGTACTATAGCGTGAGGTCTACCACACTATAGCCTGAGATCTACCGCTAGCTATTACTGTAGGGTGAGGTTAGGTTAGATTACTAATGAATATACCTTATGTATGTACATTTAATTCAGCGATAAACAATTTGTACATCTCAAACTGCACCTGGGTAGGCGATATATGGCGGTAGACCTTACGCTAAAGTAGCACCGACGTCTCAGTGAGACACAACACTGTTGGGAGAGGCCGCCAGGACGTCATTGATGTGTGAACAGCATCGACGCACTCGCACAGTTTTCTTTTTGGATATCTTTAATGTCTGCGCGACATTTTCCTGGAGCTCTGTTATTCTGCCAGTTGAAATATTCCTCAAGCCAGAAAAGTTTGCGTAAAGGAAGTACAATGTCATTCATCAGAGAGACGGTCTCTTTTTGAACTTGTCCAGACCGTTCGTCGTTACTAAGTTGTTTTCCAGTGTTTGTTTTTGAATTGCCCAGGCTTGCATACGTATTCTAAATGACGACAAGCTCAAGGTTTTTTATTAATATTACTCACATTTTTTTGCTTATATTAATTTTATGACGAACATTCGCTTTTATCTCTTTGGGTTTCGTCTCATTTGGAGACTGAAAATTTAACGGTGAGAGAAGTTTGAGGGTGACCAATTCGAGGACAACCCTCTGGATGCAACTCCGTTGATTCGTCACAAGGTAATGCAAAGAGAAAGTTTAATGCCTTATGCAACATAATGTTCATTAATTTTGTCTCCACATGGTTGGTTCGAGAAATAGTTAAACATATTTCGATTATTTCGACAAAATGTTCTAAAAATCATACATTCCCTAAGAGAATATAAAATATTGGATACTTTTCGACATTTATGAACACTTGCCTGAGAAAGCAAGAGATTTTAATGTATTAATTTTTGTATGAAAGGTGTTTTCTTATGTTAATGTAAAGTCATCAAGTTTAATACTTGAATAAAAGGTCGCTGTCACAAGAGATGTTCATCTCGAATTTTATGAGTATGATGGTTGAGATATTTCCAGCTGGATAACTTCAGTTTCTGCACTAGCTTACATCCGACTTCTACTTCATTAAGCAAACAACGATTTGGTAGTGCTGACCGAATGCGTTTTCCAGGCATGCGTTTCTGTGTGGTTCGTGGGAGCTGAGAGGTTAATGAATTAACACGCAAGTACGATATCGGACTTTACTGTTGAATGAGGCAAAACAGAAGAGGGAAGAGAGAGCACACGCGGAGCACTTGACTCACAACCTACCCAGGAACAATCTTAACAGAACACAGCGACTTTAGCAACGCGTTACGGTATTGAAAACCTGCTATCTGACCCGCGCTTGACCACTACAATGTTGAAACTCGACCCCTGGAGACTTAAACCTCGGTAACCGAACTGAAATCAAAAGCCTTCAACAGCAGAACCGGAACTCAAAGCCCTTGATGATGGAATGAAGCCAAGCACATTGAATCAGAGTCTTACTCTCTCACCGTGAGGTGACACCTGTCTGTCGTTAACCAAGTCCTCACTGACTCGCGACCTGAACCTAAAATGCCTTCCCGCTAGCTCGCTTCGTCCGATCTCTTTGGCCTCTCGGTCGTAAGTGACCCTTAATGCTCTCCACGTAAGAGACTCCGAGCCTGAACGAAGTTACGGCTAAGAAGGGGGCTGGGCGGATAAGGGTTGGGACATTCTTGAGCTATCGCTCTGGCTTCATCCGGTGAGCCATGGTTAATCAAAAAGGTCGAAAGGGAGCAATTTAAACAATGTAAACAATTTTAAACAATTTATTTACCACAGGTGATACAGAGGTAGAATGTTTCTTGAGTCTAGTAAAATGGTCAAATTTGAGTATAGCTACCTGTGGGCCCGAATAAGTTCAGCGACTTCTAGGGCATTCTACCATCAACGTTATTCTAAGGTGTACAATAATGTTTAATCTAAGCCCAGTTTCGCATTCAATTAGTTTCGCAATTCACTTGACCTAGTTTCGCATTAGACTGATAAATGAGATAGTTAACTCGATATTAGATGCTTCATTTTACAATATAATTCTTATGGACTAGATTTAACAGTACATTCGATAAATGATGTAAGAGCAGACTGAAGATCGGCGATATTAACCATAGCAAATTACATTATTAGGACCAGTCATGTAAGAGACAAGATTTGACTTGGTGATCTTACACGACTAATATTCTGATAGGAAGTGAGACTCAAGATTTCTTTTGAATACCTTGTAAGAATTACTTTCACGGATCTCCGCAGGGATTGAGTTCCAAGTTTTAGTTCCAACAAAGAGAATACTGTGTTGCGATCGGGCTTTTGAATAATAAGGAAGCATGAATTTATTTTTATTTCGGGTTGAATTGTCGTGATGACAAGATTTTACAGCTAATATTTTTTTTAGGCTATTGTCGCCCTCATTTGTTGTTGTTTTGTAATTGAAATTACAAATGGAGATTTTGTAGAGATCCGAAAGTTTAAGTATTTGTAAATTTTTGGATGAATCATTTGTGTGAGCATTATATTCTAGATTTTTTACCGCTCTGGCGGCTCTTTTTTGCAAAGTAAAAGGTATTTGGTTTTATTTTTATTAGTTCCGTGCCATGCTTCTATACCGTATTGCAGGTATGATGAAATGAGCGTTCAGTTGAGCATTTGTAAAGCTGTTTCCGGCAGGAAATTTTTACCTTTATTTAGGATTCCGATGGATTTTGATAATTCAGAACTAATATGAGCGATGTGCTCTTTGAAGGTCATATGTTTTTCTATGATGATGCCCAGTAATTTACATACTGTAGTGTCGTTATTTTCAGCACGATATGAGGGTTATTTAGCAGAAGCTGTAACTTCAGTTAACATAACCGAATACTAGGTCATAGGATAAAGATACGCACAGCAACGTTCCTAATCTTGTACTGACTCATCGATACACAGACTCTCTTTAAAAGCTACAGAGCCCGGCAGCTGAACAAAGCTCTTCCGGTGCTTGCCAATGCGATGCGCCACAAGGCACGGCTTCCACCGGAAGCCCCATCAATATATGCGACCCGAACGCGATGAGGTATTCGGGCAAAGCACACAACGATCTTCCGAGACTCTTGAACCTCAGCCTCCGGAACTCTTAATAACACAACCAGCGTCACACCACAACGATGCCCACTTCACTATATAACACATACATGAGTTGGTTTCTTCGATTTCGCCTTCGCCAATTTTGATGCGTGGGAGAGATATATTTTTCTTATATGAGAATGTAAAGTATTTTATTCTATCGATATTATGGCTCATTTTATTAGCTTTTAAGTCCCGATGAATCCTTGTGGAGTTCATTATTCATACTCTCCGCAATCAGAGCGGGATTTTGGTTCGGAAGGACTGCAGAAAGCGTGCTGTTATTGGTAAAAAGAATGAATTTGGAAAATGATTTATTTATAATAATATCATTGATAAAAATCAGACATAAGAGAGGCCTAAGGACATATCCTTATGGAACTCCATGGCTAATTGTCTGGGTTCGATTTTGTATCGTCAATGACAACGTATTGCTTCCGATTTGTTATGTACGATGTGAACCAATCATGGGCAACCCCAAGAATGCCATAACAGTGAAGTTTCGAGAGTAATATATTATGGTCCACTCAATCGAAAGCTTTTCGAAAGTCAAGAACTACAAAGAAGACAGGCTTTCCTTCATCTGTATTAGAATAAAGGAATTGTGAATGATTTAATATCAAAGCCGTATTGTTTATCATAGAGAAATGATTTTTGTTCCAAATAAAAGTACACTTTTTATACACAATTTTCTCGAATACCATGCTAATAATTGTTAGCACTAAGATAGGTCGATAATTGTTTACACAGTTTTTTCACCATTTTTAAAGATAGGCGTTACTCCAGCAACTTTGAGACAGTTCGGGAAAGTACATAGGAAGAGAGACAGGTTAATAATATTGGATATCTGTGGGGCTAAAATATCAGCAATATCTTCAAGTACTTAAGTCGAAAACGTTTGTTACCCACTCGATTTATTTTTCCGGTTGTTTATGCCCGCAATTACATCGCAAGAGTTGGTAGGCGCAAAGAAAAAAGAGTTTTGTTCTCGAATATGATCCATGTATTTCAGGTGATCAGTTGGTTCACTTGGAATACCATCTGCTATGATTTTCTCTACGTTTACGAACAAATTTTCAAAGAGATTAGCAATTTCTTTCGTCTCATGGTATTTTACATTATCTAGAACAATATATTCAATTTTCTTTTTATCGGCGTTATTCGATATATAGCAAGAGTTAAGGAGGCGCCAAGTCTTTTTAACGTTAGCTTTAAATTGAGTAAACTTGGGCGTGAAGTAGCTCTTTTTTGATTTCCTCATCTGGTTTGTCACATAGTCTCTGAATCTGTTATATGTTTCTCTAGTTATTCGTTCTTCGCAAGGGAGGGCTGGGTGCGCTTGACGTTTCTTCAAATTTATCACAATGTCTCCAGTAATCCAGAGTGTTTGTTCATATTTCGGTGTAACTGTACGAGTTTCAATTGGTCAACACTGATTGTATGCGGTCATTATAGTTTCAGTCAATTTTTCTACTGCTTCATCAATGCTCGTTGCATTATTGTTTTGTTGAGAGATTTGCAATGTTGGCATTAATTTTCTAGAACGGTGGGCATTTCTTCTAGGTTTGATTCGTTTACTATGCGATACGAGAAAGTTTCAGCCCGTAGCATGGTGCAAGACATATAGACATTTTTCTTCATAAGAAAAACTGGGAAAAGATCTGATAAGTCTGAAGTAATTATTCCTGCAAGAAAATCAGTTGGATCTGTCTTAAAGATGTTGTCAAGCAGCGTAGCAGACTCTGAGGATTTTTCGTGTAGGCTTTGTGATGATCGGAAGGAAAGATTTAGTCTGAAAGGAATTTAGAAAATTAGAGATTGGTTCAAAGCTTTCACGTTTCATTAGATCATAATTGAATTTACCGCATTTTATTATGTTATTGTATAATGACCAGTTGAACTGAGAAATAATACGATTGAGCTCATTCAGGATGGATATAGGACAGGCTGTAGGAGGCCTATTCACCGTTCCAAGAAAAATTCGATTACCATCTCTAGTCAGTTCTACTAATATTGACTCTATATGATCCCGATGCATTGTTGCACTTGCTATGTTTCTCGAGTCCAGGTGCTTAGATATGTCCGTACTGATACCTCCGCCTCGCTGGTTTTTCGTAGCGAATGGTAACTATGGTAATTTTCAAATCTAATCATGTCTTTAGTCGAGTCATCTAGCCAGCTTTCGGTGAAGCTAATCACGTCTAGGTTATGTTTCAGTTCAGTAATAGTACATTATATCTCTCCCGATTTTGGATGTAGTGACCTAAAGTTCCAACACAGGAGCGAGAAATCATTGCGAGTTATTCGAATAGTTTCGTTGAATTCTAATATATTAGTATACATGCAGTTTTCAGAGTCGTTTAGGTTTAGATGTATCCTGTTCAAAAGATTGAGATCTGGCTCGATTTCATCGAATACATCAGCGTGATCAGTCATTTAAAATTAGTAAGCAGTAAATAAGCAGTAAGAAACTTATAACTTAAAAACGAAGTACAGAGCCAAGATTAAATAGTCATTCCTGTTTAAAAACTAGCTAAGGAAGTAAGAGAGAAAAGAGTTGAAACAATCTAGCGCGATTTCGTGAGTACACACATACTCAGTCCATATGGGAATAATATTGGAGTTCAATATCACATCATTGGTGCGTACAAATTGCTGAAGGCGTCTTCACAAAGTTCACATACTACAGGTATTAAGTTTTTAAAATTTTTGGGGACAACGACATATCTAATCAGCTAATGTGGTTTACACGTAATAATAACCTTACTGGTAAAAATTACATACAAATAGGGCGGGAAAGCGAACAACGTGGAAATCTAAATTCCATTATAACATTGGTAGGTACAAATTGATGATGGCGTTGTTGCAATGTTCACATACAGCTGTCGTAAATGTTCACATACATCTGCCATACAATTGTCAAAATCGAGGTGAAACTGATATATCTAATATTTTAAAAGTTGGAATTGATAAAAGACATGAAGCTATACAGCTTGAAGTTATAGTGTAAAGTTATAAAATTTTAGGCGTCAGTGGCCCCACCCCGCCCTGTGGGTAAATTCCATGGTATTGTTGTTTATGTGGTCAGACGTTTGAAATTCACAAGAGATTCCCTCGAGACGCTACTGTACAGATCGTACTTCTTAAAGTGACAGAGGACGGCAACAACTCCTTATTGATCTCTTTTTTTAAATAGTTTTCTTTTCTTTTTGATTCTGGCACCATTAAAATTGAATGTACTTCTGTGAGTTAATACCAGTATCCCAATATCTTAGCAGTACAGATCGTGATGGGGACACACACACACACACACACACACACGGCGGGGTGGGGACACACATTTTGCGCAGATTTTTGTCCCCGAAATTCCATACTAAATGGTTCCTTCTCTAAGGAACACCAGTGTTGGGGTTAGGAAATGTAAACTAACTTATAAGCTATACACTTACATCACATGTTTACGCTTTAACAATATTTTCTGAGAGAAGACTGTTAATTTTTTTCTTTTATTGACGTATCCGAGCGTGCATTCCAAACAGGTGTCAAATAATCCTCTTATGCATCACTTTGCGAGTGAAGTATATTCCAAAAATTACACGCTTGCAATAGTTCATCTGAACAACCTCACCAACGTTAATTAGCGAGAAAATCAGAAGAGAATAGTAAAAATATTTTTTCTCGCTGAATCATCAGCTAATGTTAATTTGACCAGTGAATTTGGCCAATTTCGAAATCATTTCGTCGAAATTTTAATTAGTTCATCGTATAAAATCTTTAAAAGTTTTGTTGTTAAGTAACATCCTTTGAATTAATGATACGCACTGATTCCTCAATGAAGTGTTTCCCTTTTAGACAGTCTCGATGTTAATGCTCTCGAATATTGTTTTTGTTTTGGAGTGTGCATGATAGGGCGTTAGAGTATCTGATACGCAAGTGAATAATTACTGTTTCGCCAAAGAAAAGTATAGGAAATGGAAAGAATATACTGAATTAATTGCAGCTAATATCAAAACCTTCTTAGAGATGAATCATTTTCACAATAAATATTGCACTTTAGTTCATATCATTATTGGATAAAGAAATTTTGATATTTTTCCGAAGAAATTGAATAAATGACGTATTTCCTAGGCATGTTTCATCTTATCATTGAATTGACCAGCCTGTTTCAGCATATTTTTTTAATTCCGGGATATTTTATTTCATGTTAAAGCCTGAAATAATTTCAAATGAATATGGAACACAATCCTGATACCGTTTTTCAAGTGCTAAACAGAATTGAGTCCTGACGATGAAATGTGCAAAATCAAATAACTCTTTATTCATCTAGCTCTAAACTGTTCATAACTCTTCCGCGTCACTAACGTACAGTTTTTGTTTGTCACAAACTCGAATCTTTATCTTTAATTCATAAGTAAAAAAAGGCTCTGATCGCCTTTTAAAGGCACATTTGCTACGAGTTTTTCGAAAGTTCGGTAACAAAAATCTTCTCAGGCATCGCGGAGATTAATGAAAGGAGAAAAAATAGATGTGTCGCCTTTGCTTCCAAACTGGCACGCTGAAATTTGTCACATCGCTAATAAAGAGCAAATGCTTACGATTGAACGCCAGTAGGCCTTGAAAAAAAAATGTGTGAGAGTGAGTTATAGTAAGAAAGAAATTATAATTGATTTGGTTAGTGTTCGTTTTCTATGCAAGATTCCACTTCGTCGTAAAGTAAATTTACCACTTATATTCCTTTCTTAATTATTAAAACCCGAACACTGAGAGCAAATTATAATTTTATTGTGAATCATTATCACCAAACTGTTTACATTCACTGACTACTGTAGTTCATTCAACAGCGTTCGCTTTTTGTGGATCTGACACGGTTTATTGTGTGGCTCTGAGACACACTTGTGTGTTTCTCTGACACTTCAACAACAACAATGACACGATTGTGTGTTACTCTGACAATAAAACAACAACAATGACAGACTTGTGCAATTCTCTAGATACAAATTGCCCGTCCGTGCACGCGCTTCAAGTATCGAAAATTTGTCTCCCAGCGCAATGAGCGGTGCAGTTTTGGCTCCTCTTATTCATCATCATTTATAGGAGCATTATGTGTTTAAATTGTGTTTGTGGTGCCAAGGCTTCGATTAGGTGACGTAACTGAAACTTTATGAACGACATGTCACGAGACACTCGAGTGCTACAAAAAACCTAGAATATCATATTCAATTCGAATGAAAATACAAAACCTAGAACAATTAAGTAGAACTTAAAAGTAGCTTTTCACAATTTTTAAGTTCAAGTTATTGGTGTTGTTTAACGGAAACAAAGCACTGTTCCTTAATAGTTCTAAGTACTAGTTTCTGAGTCAATTGTTCATTTCTTTTGTGGAACTGAATTCTGCGTGAGGAACATATCTCATATATTTAGTCCCCATGTTTCCATGGTGTTTAGTTATTTGTCGAGTTTTTTATCCTAGTAAGTGAAATGTATGTTCAATATAGCAATAAAAAGTCATATTATGATCACAATAAGTAGAATTGAAGAATGATTCTGAGTACCATTAGAGAGCTACAGAAAATACAAGTACACTTGAATTATTGTCAGCTTAACTTACGTTGCGCACTTAGTTCTGTACTGAACTGGAAGTCAAACCCATTTGAAATGTAAGTCAATTCCATCATGAAACTTCATCTAACCCTAAAATTGTTCAAATTTTATTCGAAAGCGCAAATTTTATCCGAGACGCACCTACAGTGGAAATAGCTCACGTCTCTTCCAAATCAAGTGTTCACGAAAAGAATTTCTGTAGGCAGCAAAAAGTTTGATTAGGGCATACCTAACGTTGAGCGCAAGACATGGAGCGAGAATGATACATAAACCAGCTTGTGTTTCGAAACGCTCTATGCTCGTATTTTAAAAATATATATCAAAGTCACAAGTAAAACTTGCTTGATTTGAGGGCAAATGCAAACTATAGCAGTGATACTTCAAAATCATCAACTCACCTTTTTATTTTGATAGGCGAATTAACATTGTGGAGGTACCAATTGTATAACTAGACTAGTGCTACAAATTTGGCTATAACAGTGTTTCAACTAACCACTGCCACAATTTATGCAAAGCGCCGTTTCCTTGAAAATAAAATTGATCACCTGTTTTTCAGATGTCTTGAGAACGAGCATGCAAAACTACCGAACCGCTAATCATAACCGCACGTAGGAAGCACCCGCTGCGTGTATTTGCATTCTGGTTCCCATTCCTGAGTTGCAACATGGGAAAAGTTGGAGGTGAGGGCTCGTTTAACTGAAGTTAACGCGAGGAACTTCGCCTTTTGATCAACGACTTTTTCATATTTTCTTCGCATTAAGCTATGCGGGCGCTCCCAAAACTTCCAAAATTTATTAACTCCCCGCAAGTCGAATTAGGTGTAAGTAACCTCTTTTATTAAATAGGTAATTGTAGATGTATTATTTTTTCTTTATACGTCATAAATTTTTTCGCTGACTGTGAGTCTTGGCAATATACAGGGTGTTGGTGGAACTCTTGGTACAAACTTCGGCTACCAGTAGAAAATACAAATTTAAACATTTTTCATCAGTGAAAAAATATCGAAAAATACTTGGTTTTTTTAATTATTGGGCTTAGAAGTTTTTAATGCTACGCTACAAGAACACCAAAGCGATTGCGCAACAGACAGGAATAAGGGCAATATGGGGAATTATAATGAACAAGTGTTGGCAGAATCGAACATGTTTTATTTACAGTTTAAAGCATTAATTCACAGATTCAGGAAATTTCTAGAAATTCCTAGTCAACGTTAGCAACCCCTGGCCGTGACACTGAAGTGGTAAGATGTATCGCCTTACAAATGCACAAATGGCAGACATGCATTTCACTTATGGTGCTGCTAATGGTAATGCAAGACGTGCCGCGAAAATCTATCACGAACGTTACCCTAATCGAGAAGTCCCTGATCATCGGTTATTCACTGCATTGCACCGAAGATTGAAGGAAACCGGCAGTTTTAGTGTAAACAGAGTAGACGTTGGTCGCCCAATAAATTATCACCGAGAGCAAGAAGTGTTGGAACATTTCCGTAGAAACCCGCGTACGAGCACCCGTGCCGCAACAGCATCTTTGCGTATTCGTGTCCATAGTACAGTGTGGCATGTATTGAACCGGAATAATTATCATCCGTATCACTTCCAGAGAGTCCAGGGTATCCTTCCCGTTGGTTATGGTCCTCGTGAGCGATTCGCGCAGTGGTTTTTAGATCGGGGGGTAGAAGATGCCAATTTTGCAGAGTGTGTGTTGTTTACGGATGAAGCAACCTTCAGCCGAGATGGAATTTTTGATTATATTAACTTTCACTCATGGCAGCAGAACAACCCTCATGTCATCCATGAACGTCATCACCAACATCCCTACACTGTCAATGTTTGGGCAGGTATCGTGCACAATCAACTCATTGGTCCATACATTCTGCCAGAGCGTCGTACTGGAGATGTGTACAAAGTCTTTCTTGAAGAAGTCCTTCCTGGTTTATTGGTAAATGTGCCATTAGGTATTCGTAGACGACTTTGGTTTCAACACGATGGAGCTCCGGCACATTATGCTCTAAATGTGCGACGGTTTCTTGACCCACAATTTCCAAATCGATGAATTGGTTGTGGTGGTGCTGTGTCCTGGCCCCCGAGATCACCTGATTTGACTCCGTTAGAGTTTTTCTTATGGGGGGCACTTGAAATCTCTGATTTATGCGACACCTGTGGAGTCGGAAGAAGACCTTGTCGCTCGAATTGCAGTCGCTGCTGAAGATATCGCTGACAACCCAGGAATGTTTGGCAACGTACGCTACTCGCTTCGACGAAGTTGTCGTGCGTGTATCGATGTTAATGGTCGAAATTTTGAACACCTACTTTGATGCGTTACTTTCTATTATTTAATAAAGTATCTCATGTTATTTAACGTTTTTTATTATCCTCGTGTGTTATTATTGAACATTAGTGCGTGTGGTTAACTAGGATCGCCGTGAGTTCTTGAAGCGCAGCATTAAAAACTGCTAAGCCCAATAATTAAATAATTAAGCGTTTTTCGATATTTTATCACTGAAGAAAAGGTGTTTAAATTTGTATTTTCTACTAGTAACCGAAGTTTGTACTAAGAGTTCCACCAACACCCTTTACAGAGAACTAAGAAACTATAACAAATGTAAGCTCACTGCATGTGTACCATGATCATCGTAGTAAACTCTACGGCAATATAAAGCAATGGTTAACTATCTCTTGTTCATTTACAAAAGGTAAAAAGCCCAGTACTCTTCTTGGTGAGCATTTATAAATGTGAAAATTATAGTGTTGAATTTTGAATGATTATTTTCCAATATTTATCCATGGACAGAATTTCATTCAACTTTTAAATATTTATTTTTAAGCCTAAATTGTCTGTAAGGGTGTACCTTTAAAATTTTACACAGAGAAGTTTGCTCAGGCACAATTTTTGCCGAAATTCTAAGAACTGATGCATTTTCTGAAATCTGCGCATGAATATTTGTTCAGGGACAGAATTAAATTTTTTTTCTAGACATTCATTTTAAAGCTTAAATTTTCCACAAGCGATCATAGACCTCACACCATCAATACACCTGAATCACTTGACCAGTACTTACTACAACGTGTCGGCAAGTCCTCAGAAGAAATTATTCGTAATTAGAGACTTATGTACTGAATTTAATAGCATTTTGATCTCTGTCCACATGATTTCTTTTGTTTTCTGATAGAATCGCCTTTGGCTCTTCAAAGCAACCACGCAGAATTTGCAGCTTTGTTTTACTGCTCACTAAATTGTTTTTTTATCTACTTTTTCTCATTATTCATAGAAGGCTCATGCCGGATTTTCTACTCTGATTTAAATATTATGTTACCACCTGTCTCAAAATCTGAAAATAATCTAGATACTCAAGATCTTTATATTAATTAAATAACTTCGCTGTCACTTCGATTCTAATCCACTTCGTTCTTTGCTATATCGGATGTGTTATATGCAGATACCACTGGTATGACAGCCTTGTAACTACACTATTCGCAATTTATGATCTCTAATGCTCCCACTCATGGACTGAGTTAGCCATCTCCTTATGAAATCATTCTAGATTTTAAATAATTTTAGACTAATAATCTCTGTGTGTTTTAGTTTCTCTCTATTTCTTAAATTTTACTATAAGTAGGAATGTCTTTTCTTTTAACTTGACCTTGTAGTCTGTATCATCTTCTTAATTTTTTACGTCACATTTTACTTACTGTTTCTTAAACTTTATGACTGACCATGTTGATATTTTCGATGATATTGATCCAGATCTCAATCATTTGAATAGACTGCATCCAAACCTAAATGAAACTGGGAATTGTAAATACCTAAATATTAAAGAATTCAATGAATCGATGAGAAAAACCTGTAACGATCTCTCAGTATTATGTTGGAACTGTAGGTCCATTTATCCGAAAATAGATGAAATATCTTGTACTATCACTGAGCTAAACAGCAATTTTGATGTTCTCAGTTTCACCGAAAGTTGGCTAGATGACTCAACTAAAGACCTAATTCAAATTCAGAACTATAATAGCCATCATTCACTCCGTAGCAACAAACGTGGTGGTGGCATCAGTACGTACATATCTAAACACATATCATCGAAAAACATTATAAGTGCGACTATGAATCGTGAACATATTGAGACTCTATTTATAGAACTAACGAAAAATGGTAAACGGATTGTACTTGGGACTGTATATAGGCCCCCAACAGCTTGCAACATTTCTTTCCTGAACGAGCTTCAAAGCATAATATCTCAGTTTAACAAATCTCTATACAATGACATTATAATTTGCGGGGATTTCAACTACGATCTTCTTCAATATGAAAGCTGTGAACAAATCTCAAACTTCATAAATGTTTTTCAGTCTAACTCCTTCCTTCCAATCATCACGAAACCTACGCGTATTACATCCGAATCTGCCACGTTGCTCGATAATATTTTTATGTTAGATCCGACTGATTTTCTTACAGGAATAATAATTTCTGACTTATCTGACCATTTTCCGGTGTTTCTCATCAAGAAGAATGTCTATAGTCCCTGCAACAGCCCACATTCTGAGACTTTTTCATATCGTTGTATAAACGAATATAACTTGGGGACAATGCGAACTGTTCTAGAAGAATTAATGCCATCATTGGACATCTATGAACTAGACAATAATGCGATTAACATTGACCAAGCAATACTAAAACTAACTGAAACTATAACGACCGCATATAACCAATGTTGTCCAATAATCACCCGCACAATTACGCCGAAAAATAGACAAAAACCTTGGATTACTGAAGATATCGTGATCAATATAAAGAAACGTCAAGCATACTTAGCCTTACTATACGAAGGACGAATCTCTAGATTAACGTATAACAGATTCAGGAATCATGTGACAAATCAAATACAAACATCGAAACAAAACTACTTTACGCGCAAATTCACTGACTACAAAACTGATATTAAAAAAACTTGGCGCCTGCTTAATTCATGCTATAGACCGAATAATAACGCTAAAAAAACGATTGAATCCATCGTTCACGAAAATGTAAAATATCATGATAAACAAGATATTGCAACAGTGTTCAACAACTTTTTTATAAATATAGGAAAAAATATAGCCGATAGTGTCGTTAGTGAACCTACAGACCACTTGCAATACATGGACCATGTCCGTGAACACAACTCTTTCTTTTTCCCGCCAACTAACCCCTCCGATGTAATTACATGCATAAACAACTTGAAAAATAAATCAAATGGATTAAATACATTTTCAGCTAAAGTTCTTAAGGCTATTGCTGATATAATAGCACCGTGCATATCTGATATTATCAACCATTCGCTTTCTCAAGGTATCTTCCCCAACTCTCTCAAAACTGCCAGAGTCACCCCTATTTTTAAAAATGGTGATAAAAACTGCGTTAATAATTATAGACCTATCTCTGTTTTACCAATTATGAGCAAAATATTTGAAAAAATTGTGTATAAAAAAGTGTATTCGTATTTTGAACAAAAATCTTTTCTCTATGACGGACAATTCGGTTTTCGTTCTAAGAAATCAACGACACAAGCTGTATTAAATCATTTACAGTACCTTTACTCTAATATAAATGAAGGAAAGCTTGTTTTCTCCGTTTTTCTTGACTTTCGAATAGCATTCGACTGTGTGGACCATAAGATATTACTCTCGAAACTACACTGTTATGGCATTCGAGGAATTGCCCATGATTGGTTCAAATCATACCTAACAAATCGGAAGCAATACGTTGTCGTTGACGACGCAAAATCGGACCCACAGACAATTAGCCATGGAGTTCCACAAGGGTCTGTCCTAGGGCCTCTCCTATTTCTGATATTTATAAATGATATTATCAAATCAACAACATTTTTCAAATTCATACTTTTTGCCGATGACAGCACGCTTTCTACGGTCCTTCCGAGCCAAAATCCCGCTATGATTGCGGAGAGCATAAATAATGAACTCCATAAGGTTTCATTATGGCTTAAAGCTAATAAAATAAGCCTCAACATCGAAAAAACAAAGTATATTACATTCTCATACAAGAAAAGCATATCTCTCCCACACATAAAAATTGGCGAAGGTGAAATCGAAGAAACCAACTCATGCAAGTTTCTGGGCATCATAATAGATAAACATCTGACCTTTAAAGAGCACATCGCTAATATTAGTTCTAAATTATCGAAATCCATCGGAATCCTGAATAAAGTTAAAAATTACCTGCCTGATGAAACAGCTTTACGAATGCTCTACCGAACGGTCATTTCACCATACTTGCAGTACGGAATAGAAGCATGGCACGGAACTGATAAAAATAAAACCAATATAATTTTTACTCTGCAAAAAAGAGCAATCAGAGCGGTAAAGAATCTAGAATATAATGCTCACACAAATGATTCATTCAAAAATTTACAAATACTTAAACTTCCAGATCTCTATAAAATCTCCATTTGTAATTTCACTTACAAAACATTAAGAAATGATGGCGACAATAGCCTGAAACTATTATTAAGTGCGCAAACTGGTCATCACGACCATTTAACCCGAAATAGAAGTAAATTCATGCTTCCTTATTATTCAAAGGCCCGGTCGCAACACAGTATCCTCTTCGTTGGAACTAAAACTTGGAACTCAATACCTGCGGAGATCCGTGATAGTAATTCTTACAAGTTATTCAAAAGAAATCTCGAGACTCACTTCCTATTGGAATATTAATCATGTAAGATCACCAAGTCAAATCTTGTCTCCAACATGACTGTTTCCAATAATAAAATTTGCCATGGGTAATATGTAATTCGCCTTCAGTCTGCTGTTAAATCTTTTATCGAATGTACTGTTAAATATAGTCCACATAACCTATAGTGTAAAATGAAATATCTGATATCGATTGAATTATCTCACTGATCAGTCTAATGTGAAACTAGGTTAAGTGATTTAGGTTAAACATTATTGTACACCTTAGAATAATGTTGATGGTAGGATGCCCCAGAAGTCGCTGAACTTATTCGGGCCCACAGGTAGCTATATTCAAACTTGTCCATTCTACTAGACTTAAGAAACATTCTACCTCTGTATCTCCTGTGGTAAATATATTGTATAAATAAATTGTTTAAAATTGTTTAAATTGTAAGTGCTCTTTATATGTTCACCATATGCATCGAAGTAAACTCTACGGTAAGGTGAAGCCATGTTTAACTAACTCTTGAATTCAGCTATAAAGAGGAAAAATTCTAGTACTCTGTACTGTGAGCCTCTTTGAATGTAAATTTTCTTGTGTTGAACTGTTGAATGAATTTTACCTTGTATACGTTCGAAGACAAAATTTCTTTCAAATTGTAGATACTTATTTTAAAGCATAATTTTTCTATTTGAATATACCTTATGTTATAATACAAAAAAATCACCTAGAAAAATTATAAAAACTTAATTTTCATTCCAGTGCAAACGAAAAAAATTTGATTATTAAAAGCGTAAAAATGCTTGATGTGTATCAGAAAATGGCCAAATTCCAGTTTTTGTTACAAAATTTTCTTTGAAAACATAGCGTGTCTGGTCGGGACCAATTTCCACGAAATTCTATGAATCGATGCGTTTTATTAAGTATGCCTTTGGATGGACAGAATTGCATTCAAATGCTAGATATATATATTTTTTTCAAATAAGGTTTCCAAATACGTATATTTTTAGGTTTTTAGACAAAAAAAACACTTGAAAAAATAGTCAAAATTCTTCGTCATTCCAGTTCAAACGAACGAATTTCGATTACCAAACGCATTAAACGCACTCGATGTGCTATAGAAAATGATAAAATATAATTTTTGCTATAAAATTGTAACTGAAAAATATTGCAAGTTTTCTCGCGCACAATTTTCAACGAAATTCTCAGAACTGAATGAAGAAATTATTATGATTTCTTAAATTTGCGTAACATTTATCTTTCAAAATTAAATCTTGTCCCTAAAATTACTAAGAAGTAATTTTTACATGCAAGATCTTTTTTAAATAAATTGTTAATCAATTTTAATATTTCAGTTTCCTCTTCATCAATTTATGAAGATCATTCATGAATTCATGTTTGAAGGGCCTCCATTTGTTTATGAGTGAGGCGATTTTAACTGCGGTGAGCGCATAATGCTTAGGCCGAGTTGCCCGACCCGTGCATACTGGGGAACGTGCTGTGTGTGAACCGTCGTGCTGTCTGCGTCAAAATGAAACGAATTCCTTTCCCCAAGCTGTAATTGTTATCATGTAATCAGCAAAGTTGACTGTTTTTCAGTTGCCTAAAGAATGTTGCGTGATTTATCATTTCAAAGCCTGTTCGTATATATACGTTAAATTGAAAGTAGACGAATTTCATGCCACACCATTTGCCCAATATATTTGACTTCCAATTACCCAATACATTCGACTACCATTGCATCAACCATTAGTAGGAAATGTAGTTATTTTTTACATTCTGCTTCTTTAACAGCATAGCTCTTAGTCTTGCTTCATTCGTGGGATAAGTTTTAAAACTCATTTTTCGCATCTGTGACCTCGGCGTGGACGACTTGAACTGTATTTTGTGTATTTTTTGCTCGAAGTCGGCCATCATCGACCTTGTGTGTGGATTGACCTTGTATTTTTGATGCATTTTGGGCGAGCAATTTATGAGCGCGTCAGATCAGTGCGGCGCAGTTCTGTTTTTCAAAAGCGTTTTCATCTCTCGGGGGACGTTGGCGGTGAAGGCGATCTGCCGTAATTAGAGTGACGCTGGATCTCGCTTATCACGCAGCTCCAGCTGGGAATCTAAGCAGCGGCTTGATGACTTTGTCTTCTTTGATCTCCTTGAACTTCAGTCGCAAACCAAAACAACCACGACGATCAAGGACAGATGACTGTTGTGTCCTGTATTGAGATAATTCAAATACTGATTCTCCAAACACTAAAAAAAGATCGATAAGAAGTGTTTGCCGACCTCTGTCATTTCAGAAAGGGCCATCTGTACAGTAGCGTCTCGAGGGAATCTCGAGTGAATTCAAAACGTCTCGAGTGAAATTGCCAATATTGTATGGACTCGAACTAAAACTTTGCGAATCAAATTATACTCTGAGAAAATCAATGAGTGCAATGAATGATGCTTGATCGGAAATAAATCGCAAACGAGTAATGTAGAGTATGAAGGGCGGCGCTGGTGTTGAGCGTGGTGTAGAGTATGAAGGGCGGTGCTGGTGTTGAGCGTGGTGTAGAGTATGAAGGGCGGCGCTAGTGTTGAGCGTGGTGTAGAGTATGAAGGGCGGTGCTGGTGTTGAGCGTGGTGTAGAGTATGAAGGGCGGTGCTGGTGTTGAGCGTGGTGTAGAGTATGAAGGGCGGTGCTGGTGTTGAGCGTGGTGTAGAGTATGAAGGGCGGTGCTGGTGTTGAGCGTGGTGTAGAGTATGATAGGTGGTGCTGGTGTTGAGCGTGGTGTAGAGTATGAAGGGCGGTGCTAGTGTTGAGCGTGGTGTAGAGTATGAAGGGCGGCGCTGGTGTTGAGCGTGGTGTAGAGTATGAAGGGCGGTGCTAGTGTTGAGCGTGGTGTAGAGTATGAAGGGCGGCGCTGGTGTTGAGCGTGGTGTAGAGTATGAAGGGCGGCGCTGGTGTTGAGCGTGGTGTAGAGTATGAAGGGCGGCGCTGGTGTTGAGCGTGGTGTAGAGTATGAAGGGCGGTGCTAGTGTTGAGCGTGGTGTAGAGTATGAAGGGCGGTGCTAGTGTTGAGCGTGGTGTAGAGTATGAAGGGCGGTGCTGGTGTTGAGCGTGGTGTAGAGTATGAAGGGCGGCGCTAGTGTTGAGCGTGGTGTAGAGTATGAAGGGCGGTGCTGGTGTTGAGCGTGGTGTAGAGTATGAAGGGCGGTGCTGGTGTTGAGCGTGGTGTAGAGTATGAAGGGCGGTGCTGGTGTTGAGCGTGGTGTAGAGTATGAAGGGCGGTGCTGGTGTTGAGCGTGGTGTAGAGTATGATAGGTGGTGCTGGTGTTGAGCGTGGTGTAGAGTATGAAGGGCGGTGCTAGTGTTGAGCGTGGTGTAGAGTATGAAGGGCGGCGCTGGTGTTGAGCGTGGTGTAGAGTATGAAGGGCGGTGCTAGTGTTGAGCGTGGTGTAGAGTATGAAGGGCGGCGCTGGTGTTGAGCGTGGTGTAGAGTATGAAGGGCGGCGCTGGTGTTGAGCGTGGTGTAGAGTATGAAGGGCGGCGCTGGTGTTGAGCGTGGTGTAGAGTATGAAGGGCGGTGCTAGTGTTGAGCGTGGTGTAGAGTATGAAGGGCGGCGCTGGTGTTGAGCGTGGTGTAGAGTATGAAGGGCGGCGCTGGTGTTGAGCGTGGTGTAGAGTATGAAGGGCGGCGCTGGTGTTGAGCGTGGTGTAGAGTATTAAGGGCGGTGCCGGTGTTGAGCGTGGTGTAGAGTATGAAGGGTGGTGCTGGTGTTGAGCGTGGTGTAGAGTATGAAGGGCGGTGCTGGTGTTGAGCGTGGTGTAGAGTATGAAGGGCGGTGCTGGTGTTGAGCGTGGTGTAGAGTATGAAGGGCGGTGCTGGTGTTGAGCGTGGTGTAGAGTATGAAGGGCGGTGCTGGTGTTGAGCGTGGTGTAGAGTATGAAGGGCGGCGCTGGTGTTGAGTGTGGTGTAGAGTATGAAGGGCAGTGCTGGTGTTGAGCGTGGTGTAGAGTATGAAGGGCGGTGTATGTGTGAGGTGTGGTGTAGAGTATGAAGGGCGCTGCAGGTGTGAAGGGTGGTGTAGAGTATGAAAGGCGGTGCTGGTGTTGAGCGTGGTGTAGAGTATGAAGGGCGGTGCTGGTGTTGAGCGTGGTGTAGAGTATGAAGGGCGGTGCTGGTGTTGAGCGTGGTGTAGAGTATGAAGGGCGGTGCTGGTGTTAGGTGTGGTGTAGAGTATGAAGGGCGCTGCAGGTGTGAAGGGTGGTGTAGAGTATGAAAGGCGGTGCTGGTGTTGAGCGTGGTGTAGAGTATGAAGGGCGGTGCTGGTGTTGAGCGTGGTGTAGAGTATGAAGGGCGGTGCTGGTGTTGAGCGTGGTGTAGAGTATGAAGGGCGGTGTAGGTGTTAGGTGTGGTGTAGAGTATGAAGGGCGCTTCAGGTGTGAAGGGTGGTGTAGAGTATGGAAGGCGGTGCTGGTGTTGAGCGTGGTGTAGAGTATGAAGGGCGGTGCTGGTGTTGAGCGTTGTGTAGAGTATGAAGGGCGGTGCTGGTGTTGAGCGTGGTGTAGAGTATGAAGGGCGGTGCTGGTGTTGAGCGTGGTGTAGAGTATGAAGGGCGGTGCTGGTGTTGAGCGTGGTGTAGAGTATGAAGGGCGGTGCTGGTGTTGAGCGTGGTGTAGAGTATGAAGGGCGGTGCTGGTGTTGAGCGTGGTGTAGAGTATGAAGGGCGGTGCTGGTGTTGAGCGTGGTGTAGAGTATGAAGGGCGGTGCTGGTGTTGAACGTGGTGTAGAGTATGAAGGGCGGTGCTGGTGTTGAGCGTGGTGTAGAGTATGAAGGGCGGTGCTGGTGTTGAGCGTGGTGTAGAGTATGAAGGGCGGTGCTGGTGTTGAGCGTGGTGTAGAGTATGAAGAGCGGTGCTGGTGTGAAGGGTTGTGTAGAGTATGAAGGGCGGTTTAGGTGTGAGGTGTGGTGTAGAGTATGAAGGGCGGTGTAAGTGCGAGGTGTGGTGTAGAGTATGAAGGGCGGTGCTGGTGTTGAGTGTGCTAGCCTAAACTTAAGTTCAAACTTTTAAGTTCAAAGGGCGGTGCAGGAGTGATGTGTGGTGTAGAGTATGAAGGGCGATGCATGTGTGAAGGGTTGTGTAGAGTATGAAGGGCGGTGTAGGTGTGAGGTGTGGTGTAGAGTATGAAGGGCGCTGCAGGTGTGAAGGGTGGTGTAGAGTATGAAGGGCGGTGCAAGAGTGATGTGTGGTGTAGAGTATGAAGGGCGGTGCAGGTGTGAAGGGTGGTGTAGAGTATGAAGGGTGGTGCTGGTGTGAAGGGTGGTGTAGAGTATGAAGGGCGGTGCTGGTGTTAAATGTTGTGTAGAGTATGAAGGGCGTTGTAGGTGTGAGATGTGGTGTAGAGTATGAAGGGCGGTGCTGGGGTTAAGTGTGGTGTAGAGTATGAAGGGCGGTGTAGGTGTGAAGTGTGGTGAAGAGTATGAAGGGCGGTGCTGGTGCTAAGTGTGGTGTAGAGTATGAAGGGCGGTGTAGGTGTGAGATGTGGTTTAGTGTATGAAGGGCGGTGTAGGTGTGAGGTGTGGTGTAGAGTATGAAGGGCGGTGCTGGTGTTAAGTGTGGTGTAGAGTATGAAGGGCGGTGTAGGTGTGATGTGTGGTGTAGAGTATGAAGGGCGGTGCAGGTGTGAAGGGTGGTGTAGAGTATGAAGGGTGGTGCTGGTGTGAAGGGTGGTGTAGAGTATGAAGGGCGGTGCTGGTGTTAAATGTTGTGTAGAGTATGAAGGGCGTTGTAGGTGTGAGATGTGGTGTAGAGTATGAAGGGCGGTGCTGGGGTTAAGTGTGGTGTAGAGTATGAAGGGCGGTGTAGGTGTGAAGTGTGGTGAAGAGTATGAACTGCGGTGCAGGTGTGAAGGGTGGTGTAGAGTATGAAGGGCGGTGCAGGTGTGGAGGGTGGTGTAGAGTATGAACGGCGGTGCAGGTGTGAAGGGTGGTGTAGAGTATGAAGGGCGGTGCAGGTGTGAAGGGTGGTGTAGAGTATGAAAGGCGGTGTAGGTGTGAGGTGTGGTGTAGAGTATGAAGGGCGGCGCTGGTGTGAAGGGTGATGCAAAATGTGAAGAAGGGGGTGAGCGCTTAGGAGGAAATTCCGCTATCATGGCGCGTATAATTCTAAAATATCGACGTGCCTTATGCAAACGATCCGAGTCTGTGCTCGAAGAGACTCAATCGGCACATGACCGGCTGCTATAGCGTTTGGATCTGCATTCACCTTAGCGTACTCTTTAGAAATAAGTACCAAATAACATACAATGAAGTGGAAAAAAGTTATACAATAATCAAGTATGGACGCCATCTGTCGCAGTCGAGAATACCGAGAACAGAACGCTGCGCCAGCTGCGCTGTGCGGACAAGAAAATGAGTTTGTCATCAAGACAGCTGTCTGTGAAGCCTTTTCATTCCTTTTTCTGGTGGTAAAATATAATTGGTAAAGTAGGGCCGATATTAAACGTCATTTTAGCGACTCGATGATATATAATTATTGCAAAGTTTTCGAGCTACACATTGCTCTCTGAAATTTCCTGTTCTGAAGGCTTTAAGGCTTCAATATCTTTGGTTTATCTCTATAAAGATTCATTTTACGGTAGAGGAAACACTTATTTTTTCACAATCAGAGTTAAATTGGAAACTGACTATTCTGGAATACAAAATAAAAGTTTTAGGCTCCGAATAATAAATGTCTGACTCTACATTCTAAAATAACTTGGCTTTTCTTCACTAAATATTCTACTTGCGCAGAGGCCCGAAATGGTAGTTTTCTCGCCATGATCCCACATGGCTGAGGTCCTCGAGATGTGTGGAAAAGCACTATGCCCCAAAATTGATTATTTTTTGTTTAAAATTTGTTACTCTCAAACCTAAATGAATTTCTGTGGACCTCTTTTTTTACACGTTACTCAATTTCTTAGGAGAAAGAATTGGTGAGAGAGAACAGAATGAAAGTCCAGTCGTCTGCTGCTCTCGTAGGATATTTAATTTCTTCAAAAATTTTCTACCTCGTTCCTCAGGCTTTCTTGTTGACCGTGTCAATCACTCTCGTAATTTTCTCCTCAAGTAATTGATCAAATATGATTCTCGACGAAAAAAATATTATAATGACCTAAAGTTTGCCTGGAATTTATTAAGCTGCATTAAAATTGTGATCAGTCACTTACTGCCGTAAAAGAGATGAAAAACTGTCAGAAATTGGCTGTTACTTCTTTCTCGCTCGTATTCGAAAATTTAGCGACGGTCGCTCCGCGCTTCGAAATTCGTTGTAACATTGGAACGATGTTGGGAATTCGTTACTCTGTGAAAATATCTGCTCGAAAAAGAATGGAAAAATGTTCAACAAATAAACATTGGATTTGGTTACGCGTTTCTCACAGGATCCGTGCTAAATTTGGAAGTGTTTCATGGTACGAAATGGATGAAAAGTGTTGACTGATCGTTTCAGTGCAACTTTTTTGAAATAAAACACAAATTACCTTTGCTCAATTTTTCACAATGCACTCAATTATCGTCGTTTTTAAATTCCACGCCAACTATTTAATATTTAAATGCGCTCGGTCACGTTTCTCTGAAGAGCATTATGCGAGACGACTAAAGCAACGGCTTCGGCTGATAGCCGAGATTCTTGTTTCCAAATCGAGGTTTTCTGAGCAATTTAGTCGCCGAGTAGATGTCTTCGTACATCGCAGAATATTCACCATCCTTAACCCCGAATTTTCAGGCGTCGTGCGTACACGTTTACAAAATCCTTCACAGAAGTAAATTCATTTTAGCTCATCTGGAGGCAAGAACGTCATTAGAGAAAGAGGAAGTGCATTCTGGCTCTCAATGCCTATGTTTGTCATCGACTTGTACTTGAATCCATGGCTCGTGTACATCTATACATTCATTCACTGTACACTCACCCAGTCTAAATTTTTCGCCAGAGCATGCGGGCGGCAAATAATTGGACTGAGTCAAAGTCCAAAACACACTCACTCCAAGTACAATTAATGCTAAGTTTAAACTCTATTTTCATTCTCAAAGCTAAAAAATGTAATTAGGTTTGCTTGGTTATTTTATCTTTTACTGTTCCCAAAAATTACATGGCCTTTCTCATGCGAGCAGAACTTTCTTCATAAACCCAATTTATAATTTGATCAAACAGAAAAATTGCGATATCATCTTTTCCCATTTATCGCAGGACCATACATTAGCATGTAATGCTGTATTTTCAAAATTTTAACTTTGCGTAATGAAGTTTTCTTCGTTAGAACTAAATTCAAATAAGTGAGACGATAAAAGATGCTGTACTGTTACTATATACTTTCGGTGCAAGATGGCGAGCTGCGTACCCATTGAGAACAAATTCATCTTTCATTCCCCACGCTGAGAGCGAACGTATACACCAAATAACATTGGATTGCTTTTCACTTCACTAAGTCATGTGACGTAAGGTTTGCTTGCCACCTATCGACACTTTGACTGCGACGTGAGACACCAGTGGTCGCAAAGACAGATTTTAAAATGCTGCTGACCAACCAGTAGTCATAAACTCAATATATAAAAATACTTAATCAAAACTAAATGAATACAAGATCCAGTTAATGTTTGGTATTTTCGACTTTACTAATAATAAAATTGACTTTAATTTATGAGTTGAGTATTTAACTTCCGTTTTACCTGCCACAGTCAAAGTGTTAAGAAATTCGACATAAGCACCAACGATTTGTGATCAAATTTAATTTAAAGAGCTTAGTTTTCGAGCATTAGAGAAAATATTTATTTCTATATACCGTATTTCTATGTATCATAGAAATAAGTCGCATGAATATTTAATGAGTTTTTCGCGCATTCTCACATCTTAATTAAGTATCAAAAATTAATCCAAGTAACTTCTGCGCAGCTTGTCACGAGTTTTATTTTACAAGTGACGAAATCCCCTGAATTTCCTGCAGCTACTAACAGATTTGTCTGGTTCTCGATTTTTCCAATTATGGGGTTTTATTAAATTAATTTTTTTAAATTTATCAGGAACACCTTGTTTATTATGCGACTGTCTTCACACACAGCGGGTTTGCTTAGAGCAAATGATATGAATATTTGTTGAAGAACGTCGAATTGAAAAATGGTACCTCGAAGAATTCCACTCGCAAAGCTATCAAAACCACCAGGTGCTCATTTTTTGCGAGACTGAATGAGTAAGCTTTCAAAATATATTTGTTAATTTAAAATTTATCAAGCACTTGCTGGACATCATTGTTCAATTTCGGAGCCATTTTCTACTCTTGTTCTCAGGTTATTTTTCCAAACATATTTACCAGGGCACACGAGTAAATACTTTCCTAGAAATTATCTCTTTGGATTTGAGAATTTTGTTACCTCATGAAAAACTAAAGGTTCCCTCAAAATTCCTAGGAATGATCCTCTTTGGATTTGAGAAGTTTATGGCCCCATGAAGAAATAACAGTTTCTTTAAAATTCGTAGGAATGGTCCTCTTTGGATTTGAGAAGTTTATGGCCCCATGAAGAAATAACAGTTTCCTTAAAATTCGTAGGAATGGTCCTCTTTGGATTTGAGAAGTTTATGGCCCCATGAAGAAATAACAGTTTCCTTAAAATTCGTAGGAATGGTCCTCTTTGGATTTGAGAAGTTTATGGCCCCATGAAGAAATAACAGTTTCCTTAAAATTCGTAGGAATGGTCCTCTTTGGATTTGAGAAGTTTATGGCCCCATGAAGAAATAACAGTTTCTTTAAAATTCGTAGGAATGGTCCTCTTTGGATTTGAGAAGTTTATGGCCCCATGAAGAAATAACAGTTTCCTTAAAATTCGTAGGAATGGTCCTCTTTGGATTTGAGAAGTTTATGGCCCCATGAAGAAATAACAGTTTCTTTGAAATTCGTAGGAATGATCCTCTTTGGATTTGAGAAGTTTATGGCCCCATGAAGAAATAACAGTTTCTTTAAAATTCGTAGGAATGGTCCTCTTTGGATTTGAGAAGTTTATGGCCCCATGAAGAAATAACAGTTTCTTTAAAATTCGTAGGAATGGTCCTCTTTGGATTTGAGAAGTTTATGGCCCCATGAAGAAATAACAGTTTCTTTAAAATTTGTAGGAATGGTCCTCTTTGGATTTGTGAAGTTTATGGCCCCATGAAGAAATAACAGTTTCCTTAAAATTCGTAGGAATGGTCCTCTTTGGATTTGAGAAGTTTATGGCCCCATGAAGAAATAACAGTTTCTTTAAAATTCGTAGGAATGGTCCTCTTTGGATTTGAGAAGTTTATGGCCCCATGAAGAAATAACAGTTTCCTTAAAATTCGTAGGAATGGTCCTCTTTGGATTTGAGAAGTTTATGGCCCCATGAAGAAATAACAGTTTCCTTAAAATTCGTAGGAATGGCCCTCTTTGGATTTGAGAAGTTTATGGCCCCATGAAGAAATAACAGTTTCTTTGAAATTCGTAGGAATGATCCTCTTTAGATTTGAAAAGTTTATGGCCCCATGAAGAAATAACAGTTTCTTTAAAATTCGTAGGAATGGTCCTCTTTGGATTTGAGAAGTTTATGGCCCCATGAAGAAATAACAGTTTCTTTAAAATTCGTAGGAATGGTCCTCTTTGGATTTGAGAAGTTTATGGCCCCATGAAGAAATAACAGTTTCTTTAAAATTTGTAGGAATGGTCCTCTTTGGATTTGTGAAGTTTATGGCCCCATGAAGAAATAACAGTTTCCTTAAAATTCGTAGGAATGGTCCTCTTTGGATTTGAGAAGTTTATGGCCCCATGAAGAAATAACAGTTTCTTTAAAATTCGTAGGAATGGTCCTCTTTGGATTTGAGAAGTTTATGGCCCCATGAAGAAATAACAGTTTCCTTAAAATTCGTAGGAATGGTCCTCTTTGGATTTGAGAAGTTTATGGCCCCATGAAGAAATAACAGTTTCCTTAAAATTCGTAGGAATGGCCCTCTTTGGATTTGAGAAGTTTATGGCCCCATGAAGAAATAACAGTTTCTTTGAAATTCGTAGGAATGATCCTCTTTAGATTTGAAAAGTTTATGGCCCCATGAAGAAATAACAGTTTCTTTAAAATTCGTAGGAATGGTCCTCTTTGGATTTGAGAAGTTTATGGCCCCATGAAGAAATAACAGTTTCTTTAAAATTCGTAGGAATGGTCCTCTTTGGATTTGAGAAGTTTATGGCCCCATGAAGAAATAACAGTTTCTTTAAAATTCGTAGGAATGGTCCTCTTTGGATTTGAGAAGTTTATGGCCCCATGAAGAAATAACAGTTTCTTTAAAATTTGTAGGAATGGTCCTCTTTGGATTTGTGAAGTTTATGGCCCCATGAAGAAATAACAGTTTCCTTAAAATTCGTAGGAATGGTCCTCTTTGGATTTGAGAAGTTTATGGCCCCATGAAGAAATAACAGTTTCTTTAAAGTTCGTAGGAATGGTCCTCTTTGGATTTGTGAAGTTTATGGCCCCATGAAGAAATAACAGTTTCCTTAAAATTCGTAGGAATGGTCCTCTTTGGATTTGAGAAGTTTATGGCCCCATGAAGAAATAATAGTTTCTTTAAAATTCGTAGGAATGGTCCTCTTTGGATTTGTGAAGTTTATGGCCCCATGGAGAAATAACAGTTTCCTTAAAATTCGTAGGAATGGTCCTCTTTGGATTTGAGAAGTTTATGGCCCCATGAAAAAATAACAGTTTCCTTAAAGTTCGTAGGAATGGTCCTCTTTGGATTTGAGAAGTTTATGGCCCCATGAAGAAATAACAGTTTCTTTAAAATTCGTAGGAATGGTCCTCTTTGGATTTGAGAAGTTTATGGCCCCATGAAGAAATAATAGTTTCCTTAAAATTCCTAGGAATGATCCCCTTTCAATTTGAGAAGTTCATTGTCTCACGAAGTAATAATACTTTCCTCAAATTTCCTAGGAATTACCCCCATTGAATTTGAGAAGTTTATTGCCCCATGATGAAATAAGAGTCCCTTCCAAATTTAGGAGTAACTTAGAATCGAGCGTTAGTGTGAGTGGCAGCAACGATACAGCGGTGTCTACACAGTTAGGAAGCAGCGGCGCCTAAGGCAGCATCAGAGCAGTCGAAATCTGCTGGCTTTGTTTCGAGCCTCGCAATTTCTAACTAAGCTGAGTTTCTTGGAATCCTCACGTGATAAGAGAACATGATTATGCGCGCGCATGCACACAGCAGTGCTATAGATAGCTGATGTTTATTGGAATGCTGTTTCGATGCGCATTTCCTGAAGCCACCCACAATTCCTAAAAATATGAAACATTTAAGCTAGAAAAAAACGAGGTGTACTGCTCGCAAATTATTGAAAAAAGGATAAATTAATCGTAGTAATTAAAATAGATAATTATAGAAAGTGTATGGAGTTGATTCACTGTACATTTCTCGAGTTTATATTCAGAACGCTTTTGAAATAGACTCTTTTCTCAAATTTGTAATTTGCATGCTAGCCTAAGTTCAAACTTTGTGCAACTTGTATGAAGAGTTTGAATCTCTAAAGTATTCTATCTTCATTAGTTCGAGAGCTTTTAACTGACTCTTGAAGCTATTCTTTTCAAAGAAAATCATCCGATCTAGATGAAGTCTGTAAGCCTTGATTCTCTTACATTCTTTGCGTCAAAGTTGCTGGTCATTTTAAGGGTAGAATCTTTAACTTGAGATGTTTGGACGCACAAAAAGTCAATCTGGAAATTTCAACTGTAATTTTTTGTAAAACTTGGAAGTATTACAAGAATTTGTAACACTTGAAAGAAATGCAGTACACATGCAAGTGTTACAAGACTTTGTAACACTTGCAAGGAATGGTTCACATTTACAAGTATGGTAACACTTTATAACACCTGCAAGAATTACAACACTTTGCAACACTTACAAAAACTGCAGTACATTTGCAAGAATTACACCACTTTGTAACACTTTCACTTGGTAATACTTGCAAAGAAGACAGCAAGTGTGCACATCTGACGGAAGCACGGCTCCTTAGCACTAGACCGTGCTGGCTTAGTCAGAACGCCACACAGCGGATCTCCAGGCTTATACAAAATGCGGGGAGAGATCATCTAAAATCTTGCGGCATTTACCCAATTTTGAAACAAGTCCTTTAATCTAAGTACAGTTTTCTTTAAAAATGTTGCGCCAGATAAAGAGTCCTATACACCGTAGTTTTTAACTGCACTGCTTGGTAAATCGTATTTTCTGAAAGACAGTGTTACCTAGTACGGAATCCTACATTTTCAGCCGTGCCTAGCAAATTTTGGAGCATCAAATGTATGGTAAAAAAGTTTAAGGCTGTCATTTGGTCAAAATGTCCTCAATTTGGGATAATACTGTTAATAAAAGTTATCTAGTGTCTTTTCATAGTAACCATCAATGTAAATGTAGAGCTATCAAAGAGTGATCTTTTTCTGTTCTGAATTACTATTTTTATTCTAGTTTATTCTGGTTTATTCTGATTTGTGTCTAGTGTTTTCCATTGATGCTGCCTACGATCAACGCATCCTGTTTACTCATGGGCACCTCATTCATTGTAGTAATGATTTTGTGAGATCCCTGGTCAAAGATCTTCATCCTCGATAGAATTTCATTACGGTCAGGTTTTGTTTCTTACAATTCATCATTATAGCATCCGCTTTTTGCTTAGGTCGTCTCTGTTGAATTTCAACTCTCATTTGCTCCTCGCAAGTTTGAATATTCACTAATGTTGGGTCTTTGTTTTATTTTTTAATTTTCATCCTGTTTGGATCTACATTCTGATTTATTATTCATATATGCTAACCTTTTGACCTAAGTTGGTTATCATTAATATTCGCGCTGTTCGATTGTGGCCTTCATTCTAGTCTGACGAACTTTACTTGCATTCACTCGCATATACCGGCATTTTACTTCTCGATATTTAGCTTCGCTTGCCCTCACTCTTATTGCACCGTCGTTTTGTCTGCCTTTGTGCCGCCGGGGGTAAATTCCTGCCATGAGTTGGAATTTTTTTATGACTTGGCTTTGAATGTTGCTTTTTTTAATGAGATCTTGTCTATTCCTTCCTCTTTGACCATCCGGGCGTGAAACTTTCATTAACAATTTTCAAAATCTTGACGTATTGGAATTTACCTGTCGTTATCTTTTAGCGCTTAAAAAGTAAAAAAAATTAAAATTTTGATACAAAGAAATTTACGTTGTGGTTACTTTCTACCGGTTAAAGATATTTTTTCTGGAGCCTGAAAATCCAGGTGTCAAATGTGTAGGCGGAATCTCAACATAGGCAGCAATATTTGTGACAAAAATTCTATTCTTGAGGAAGGTTCTCGAGGTGAGCGATACAATGCGCAATCCTTGACCTTTACCGGTCTTAAACAAAAGAATAATAGTGGCCCCGATATTGGGGCGATGGTGGTAGCTATCGGACCGATGTGCGCTAGAGCAAGGTGCTCCAGGCAGATGTGGGAGAAGCATCGAACTGTTCGGGCTCTTCTGGCAAGCTTAGTTCAGTTGCCGTGTTGACATTGTCAACGATCGCCAGACGATGAGCCAGCTTGACATTCAGCATTTTTTGGTAAATTTTGACTCAATTCAGGAAGCTCACGCATAGCTAAGCGCCGAGAATCGGAGAAGCGCGGAGAATTGCGACCATCCATGTTTTGTCCGTTCACGAATGCAATAAATATCAATTGTACTTCATGAAATACGTAGATAACATTGATTCGATGTATTTTAATTTTGATTCAAAATCAATTAAATATTGTCGTTGCAAGGGAATTTTTTATTCTTTGGTTTAGCACAGCCACAGCAGCACAGGTTCCTGTTTCTCAACAGGCTGCGATTGTTGACTACGGCCAGGAAAAGCTTTTGTGCATAGAAAATGTACATTTTATTTTATTTCATTGAATTGCTGTGAAATATAAATGGTATCACAAGTATTATCAGACGTCCATTGTGACCAGAGTTACTTCAAATTTTAGTCACAGAGATCGAATGGTTTTTCGAGCGCTGGACAATATAAATATTCTATACGACAAAAATAAATTTTGTGTAAGCGCTTCTTGTAAATATAGACACCAATAACTGATTGCAAGTATTTTGTGCGAAAATTTTACATAGTTTCACTATTTTATGGCGTGAAGCACAATGTTTTATCATTCATATTTGAACTTATCACATATACTTATTGAATGGAAACTAAAACACTCATGTTCTACAAAATACTCTTGTTCTACAGAACACTCCTGTTCTAGTTTATTTAAATTTATGATTTGACTTTACTTAATTTAAGAGGAGTTTTAGTACTTCATTGCATGCAGTTTTCTGACGGGCTTTTGTGTCAAAAATTACTCAGCAGTTTGAGGACCATCGAGACTTCTGTGCCCCAGCGGTGCTGACATTTATCTTCCCATAACTGACAGCGTGACGCTAGAAATTACTTATTTAAAGCAATTTCTAGCGTAACTGGAGTTCAGGAAGCAATAATGGCTCGCCCGTAAAGGTCAGAGTTACTCTCAGAAAACTTAGACTCCCACGCTGAAATTTTCCTGTTTTTATTGTTTCGTGGGCCTGGCGCGAAATGACCTGCGGGTCTCAAACGTGGCGAGCACTATACGTGTGTGGGCGCTGTGGTGGAATGGAACTCCAGTTGGATCCTTTCTTAGCTTTTGAATGTCTTTACTCATGTGTGTGTGATTACCTTTACATTTTAATTAAGTTTTTTATAGTTTAAGTACAATCACCCTCGGTCAGTTCGATTACTCTTGAGTGACTACGTTTATCTACCCTGGAATCTTAAGCAGGCATTTCAACATTGACGTGATAAATATATGCATAGTTAAAACCGTATTAATGTAAAGAATATTGTTCGGAATCCTCTGCAATAAGTTCCGTATTTCAGGTCCTACAAAGAGCCCGGGAACATCATCACTGACGTTACAGCAAGCTTTCTAATTATCCTTGTCACGTAAAATAATCCCATTCGTGTTAAGTTCACAGCGCACTCTGATGATACTCACTTGCGTTACAGCAAAGTGACCGATCGTCAATAATTCATCGATGTTATCTCGCATCACACCAACGCCTTCCTCTGAACTGTTCGTCCCCTATCTGCCTTTGTGAACCGTACACGGAATATTTCATGTAGCAATTGCTTGAAAGGCTTTTTGCCCCACGCTTGTTATAGAGAAATGCCGCACACTAACCAAGACCTCTAAATCGATCATAAATATTAAATTACTCAGTTTGTTTAATCGCGACCATAAAAAACTAATTTCTACGCTTTTTGTCAACTGGTTCGTGTCAGTTTTACGGCTGCAGGAATATAGTGGTTAATGTTTCTTTTGAATGCTCGCCTCACTGCAGACCATACGCACACAGATCCGTCCCCTTTCGAGCATAACTGTTAGTTATGACGCTCGTGTGCAATATGACCAGGGCACGTGGCAGCCAAGCATGTTATCTGAAGAATGCTATCTGACATTCGTAGCCAAGTGTGGTGCCAACTTGACTTTCGGGTAGCCAGCTGTCCTCATCGACTTGTTTTCGTTTGACCCACCTTTATGATGACGCTATAGCTAGAAAATCATTTTCCAATTACATGGCTTGACCCTGAGGCATAATTCTTTCTTGTCAGGCATTAACGTACGGAAAACATGATGTTTTGCGTCATAGAGATACGATCGTCTTTGGATTCATGCTGTTGTGGTGGTAAATATGAAGAACTCACGGGATTATAATAGTTATAGCAGATTGCTGTTTTGATCAAAGTTGATGGAACAATCATTATATTAATGAAAAAGTTCCTCTCGGTACAGGCTTACAGCCTTATATTAGATCAAATGAAAGAAATTTTTAAAGTGAAGCACTAACTATTCAGAATATCTATTCAAGCAACGGGCACTTCATGGATCTAGAGCGACAGAGGCTGCAAGGGAAGAATGTCGAGAAGAGAAGCGAGGAGCATGTGGACATGCCGAAGGACAGAAAAGTCATGGAAAATTGGGGTGATCTATTTCTGCTTTATTCTTGTGCAGGAAACCTGAAACCCGGCCGCAACCGCATTCCCATTGCGCAACGCAGAGGGAATGACAAACTAGCTCTTGAAATAAAGATTGCAATACTTTTTCTCACAAACGTAAGCTCTTGCTTTATAGTCAGAGTGTTGTTACTGTTCCCTGCTGATCTGCATTGCCTTCCTGTTTCCTGGAACGGGTTATGTTCGTGTCCCCCGGTCTGGGTTTAATTTCTGTTTACTGAACCGAGTCCTATTTCTATTTCTTGAACTTTTAAATTCCTTTTTCCTGCTCAAGGTCAAATTCCTGTTTCCTGAACTGAGTCATATTCCTGAATTCCTGTTACCTGAACTGAGTCATATACCTGAATTCCTGCTACCTGAACTGAGTCATATTTCTGAATTCCCGTTGCCGGAACTGGGTTCTATTCATGCTTCCTGAACCGGGTTGTATTCCTTTTTCCTGGACAGGGTCCTGGTAATGTTTGCTAGTCGGGTTACTATTCGCGTTTATTGTCCCGTCTTCTATAAGTTTTCCTCGCTCATGTTAATTCCTCAACACACAAAACTGATCAAAAGACTGCAGGGCGTGCATGGGAGGCTCGGCTGCCTTGACTCGGTCATGGATGAGACTACTTGCTTGAACTTAGCCACCATTAATAAGTAATGAGTGCATCATGAATAAACACCCGTGCTCGTGTGGCATCCGTGATTAAATGCCAAGCGTCCGGCTGTTTCAGAGAACAGAGATCATTCTCTGTTGAATGACCTTACTTAAAAAGATTGTTGAGACCGTCAGGATAGCTTCGGTGATCCTTATTCCATCAATGCGTGTGCTGTTGCGAGTCTATCGAAATATTGCTTGTTTTTTTTAGCGGAAAAGGGCGAAGAAAATTTCGACCTAGAATTCTTTGATCCATCAACGGAAGTCATGGCGTGTGCCAGTAAAATTATTTTTGAATTGAAAAACAATTCATGCTTTAGAATAATGTCACAGAGAGAAGCAAATGCTATATTTACAGAACAGTTTTATGGGCCATGTAGAATGAAGCGCTTATAAATTACATTTGTTTCGATACCCATTTCAAATTAACAACTTTATAACTCCAGATTATTCTCATTCTTCACGGTATGCACCACTTGAGGGCTTAGGTGCAGTTGAATAGGTAATTAGGGAAGCTGACTGTTTCAGAAACGTGTGAAATTCGATCTCTGCAGGGCAATTCAACGTCGAATTCAATTCAATTTGACCTCTGCAGAGCAATTTCTTCTGCAGGGAAATTCAGTACGTTTCTGTGGATTTGTATTAACTACTGTTAAAATGATTTTCCGGAAAATTATATTAGAAAGACGAAAGTTACAATGTAGCCTGAAGCAGAATTTCTGAGATAAAATCAAATCAATGATTTTCTTAAATAGCTTGAGATTAAGATCACATCATGTGTGAGAAGTGCAAACCTTGCTCAGTAGTGCGCTACCACCACTGGTCGCCCAGCGCTCGAAGTCGTAGGCGTGAAAGCAACTCGTCTTGCGAGAGTTACTCCGCCTGAGTATTTGTTTCGTATGCCAGGCTTTCACTTCATCAAACAAAGCTTCATCGCCAGCCTATTGTAGCCGTGTGGCTCTCCAATCAACTGACCAGAAGACTAGATGTTGTCTGACCAGATAGCGCCGCTGCATAGCAGTAATTTTGTTTATGTGACACATCAAAGCGATTGATTGGTTTACTTTCCTAATGAAATGAGTTATGGAAGATCGATATTTTTTCATCCTAATGCTGTGGTCTTATAATTTTTATCATAAGTTCCTGTGAATGATAGTTTTTGTCTTTCGGCCTTATAATGCAAAATTTTGTTTGTAATGGGCTTGCACTGCAAAACCTAATAAAATTCAGACCAACATTACGATGGAAGTTGTAAGTAATTGAATGAGCAGGAATTGATGCTCGAACAAATAATTTTGGGAGAAATTATTTCGACTCAAATTCGAGTTTTTTCTAACATTTACCTGAAGAGACGCACTGATTTTTTCTCGTCATAATTCAGAACAGAAGAGTCCACAAGGTAACTGCGTCAAAACCTGGCGCTCGTACACATTCACTCATCAAGAGCACTCGATATAATTTATAATTGTTATTGTTATTTTAAGTTAAAACACTCGGAAAAAACTTGAAACAACAGTTTCAAATGCTTCAACCCACATCTCCTGAATCTGGAAGTGATTTAATGTCCCATACCTTGCCTCGAGCCAGTCGTGTAGTGCTCCACCGACAAATCTAACAGGACCAAATCGTCGCAGATTTTCTTCACTCCTGTAAGACACAAGCTGGCGTAGCAAAGTACCAATGTTTTCAAAAATAAAATGAGTTCTCTTTGTTCATTTTTGAAATTTACATATTCTATGTCCGAACTCTAGTAGGAAGCTCATTTGTCATACATGCCTCACCTGTGCCGCGAGGGATATCTACCGTTGATGATATCTACCGGAGCTGATATTTACCGGTGATGGAAAATAAGAAACAGGAAATCCTGTCACTTCTTTGTTTTCTTCACGTTGAATGAAAACTTTCTCTGGTCAATCGCATCTTATAACAACAGCAGAGAAGTTAGAATTTTTTCCATGAAATCAAATAGTTTGCAATACTCCAAAGCGAAAATTTTCTTAATGTTGGTTGAGTTCACGCTTTTCTTGAAATTTGAGAGTGTGGTGACCAGTTGGTATGCGGCCACATCTAGTTGGGTTTTCTCTATGGGAAGTAAAGCACTTCTACGCATACGTACCTACATTCTTTTGAAAAAAACATACAAAACTATTTTTAAATGCATCGTGCACGGATTCTGGAAATTTAATACAATACTCGACTTGTGCAGCGATTGCTTTGTAGATCACTTCCAATTTTACTGCCTTGCACTTATTTCACTACGCATGCTGTGAAATTGTTTACTTGCTGCATTTTATATCATTTGCCACACAAATTTGAAAAAACAGGAAAGAAGAGAAACTTTCTTTATCACGCAACCACTAAAACGTGAGAATATTCTTGTAAAATATGCACTCCTCATCATCCCTCGCTTTGTGTATGATGAACAATTTGTTGTTATCACCGACGTCACGTCTATTTTGATATATATTATAATGTGGAATGTCTACAGATAAATCACTGCTCAATACATGACTGTCGTGGGGGCACTGACCTTTCATTACAGCTTGTTTCCTTACACGAGGGGCATTTTAGCCTATCTAGTATTATCGCCCATCTCTGTGGACTAAAAGACGCAGACAAAAATTCGCCGGAGGAGAGGATACATAAGGCTTTTTTGGCAGGAGAGAGATAGGGATCTAAAAACTTCATTCTCAATATCTTGTTTGCTGTTGTCGTACAATTTCCGTGTATCTGACAGATATCCTTAGAGAAGGGGCTCCCAACCTTTTTTTCGCCCCACACCCTTTAAGAAATTTCATTCGAACCTCGCACCCCTGAAAAAAATGCCAACATATGACTAATATCTAATTCATGAATATCCAAATCCAACATCCAAATCCTTGCACCCCGAAATGAATTTCATTCAAACCTCGCACCCCATGAAATAAAAATGGCAACATATAGCCAATACGCTATTATTTACCTTGGCTTTTCTAGCACCCCTGGAATATCGTCTCGCACCCCAGGCTGGGAACCCCTGCCTTAGAGATAGCTGACCGAAGGAAACTACTAATACAAGAGATCAGCTTGGAAGCCGGAGGAGCAGCTCGAGAATTTGTTCATCTGAAGTGCCGTGCCTGCAACATTTGTGGGCGCTGTGTGAGCTGATGATAAATTATGTCTAATTTGTCTCGTGTTCAGCCGCAGCGTCTTCTTTATGTTGTGCTTGATGTAGTGTGCAATATAAGCAGGCATTGTTTTCAGTTTCAGACCGAATTCACAACTCTAATTCTCTAGAAGTGAATTACATTTGCATCATTATTCTTTTAAGATAGAAGTTACGAAATAAAAATCTAAAATAAATGAACACATTTCTTTTAACGGAAGATTCGCCTTGAAAATTTCTATGTCGCGCAATTTCACAGATGATTCATCAATGCAGATCTCATGCTTTTATATATTTTGTTCTTACATTTCTCCACGATGTGAACGATAACCTACAAATTAGATTTTTCCCATTTCTGTC
This sequence comes from Morinoia aosen, assembly GCA_030386875.1. Taxonomy (NCBI): domain Eukaryota; kingdom Metazoa; phylum Arthropoda; class Malacostraca; order Amphipoda; family Talitridae; genus Morinoia; species Morinoia aosen. The sequence continues at coordinate 67,834,079 of CM059570.1, read as the reverse complement.
CAGTTTCCTCAATATAGAGAGTATTTAAAGAACGCAAAGTTTTCAACAATGTAGTGCTGTTCTGTACACCACATATAAAGAGTGATATTTAACACGATGATTGTAGAGAGTTTGTTTCCGAAATTTGAGTTAGCGAGTGTGGTACATAAGCTCACTCAATAAATACGTAATGTTGTATACGGACTAACTCACACTGACGAGTGTCATGGTTTTATATACAGGTATCCTAAGTGAACAAGCTCTGTTTTGTTCAAAGCATAAAAAGTCATACATACTGAATTTAATGAGACAGAACCTAAGATTTTATACTTCATTCATGATGCAGTCAGCCGGCTTGTGAGCAATAACGCTGATGTAAATAAAATCTACTTTTCTCATACGTTCGTATCAACGAGATGGGAATGTAAACATGGAAGTGTGACTCAGTCCCAAACATTTTGCGATATGGTGCATGAACTCACACATATTTTTTTAATCACGCTGTCCTGTGTTATGCCTGTAATACAGCCCTACGCACCTGGTTGGTTGAAGAATAAAAAAAACCGTGCAGGAACAGTTGTTCCTGCGTAGCAACGAACTGGCATTGATAATAGCACACCAGAACGCTAGTGCTTCGGAATGAAGACGGGAAGAAGGATAACAATCATTTGGGTAATCGTGGCACTAGCCCTCAGTGAGGGATACGAGGCACTTTTGATCGTTGAACATCGTCGTCATTTTGGTCGTTTTTGATCGTTGAGGCGTTTTTGATCGTTTTTGATCGTTGAGGCATTTTTGATCGTTATTGATCGTTGAGGCATTTTTGATCGTTTTTGATCGTTGAGGCATTTTTGGTTGTTTATGATCGTTGAGGCATTTTTGGTCGTTTTTGATCGTTGAGGCATTTTTGATCGTTATTGATCGTTGAGGCATTTCTGGTCGATTTTGATCGTTGAGACATTTTGGTCGTTTTTGATCGTTGAGGCATTTTGGTCGTTTTTGATCGTTGAGGCATTTTTGGTCGTTTTTGATCGCTGAGGCATTTTTGATCGTTATTGATCGTTGAGGCATTTCTGGTCGATTTTGATCGTTGAGACATTTTGATCGTTTTAGATCGTTGAGGCATTTTTCATCGTTTTTGATCGTTCAGGCATTTTTGATCGTTTTCGATCGTTGAGGCATTTTTAATCGTTTTTTTGATCATTGAGGCATTTTTGATCTTTTGTGATCGTTGAGGCATTTTTGATCGTTTGCGATCGTTGAGGCATTTTTGATCGTTTGCGATCGTTGAGGCATTTATGATCGTTATCGATCGTTGAGGCATTTTTGGTCGTTTTTGTTTGCTGAGGCTGTTTTGATCGCTGCATGTGAGAGTAGAACTACGACCTACCCATACCTGGAGCTGGCCATCCAGTACAGCGCAGCGCTCTTTTGTTTCTCGTGCGCTCTGTTCTCTTACATTTTAAATATTAAGTATTTACAATTAAAATTAAAATGAAATGTTAATGAATGTTTTAAATATATAGTAAAATTATTTAAATATTCCTAAGGGAACATAAATAGAAAAGTACGTTTCAAGTACTTCAATTGCAGCAGTGTAATCGTGCAATACAATGCGGTGAGTGCTCGTAATCCTTTAGGTTTAGTCAGAGTTTCATTGAACTCGTGCTGTGTCAGCTGACGTCGAGCAAGTTCGAAGTTCATGAGAACGTCAACGCGTTTCATATGTTTTTATTTCATTGAAGTATCATTCAAACAGTACGCCGTCGAGGTACGGTTTATTCATAAGGGCACTGACTAATAAGGAATATTATACTGTACTTACTTGTTTTTACTGTCCAAATTCGCTCTCTCAGTCAAAAAAAAAATTATCATTAAAAAAAAATTCACGTGTTTTTTAATTTAATGTCGAAATATAGTTCCTGCGAGCATACCTTTGCTCTCACATTTGACAGTATGAGTATGCTAGAAAATCTAGGTATGAGTGTGCTGGCAAATGACAGTATGAGTGTTCTGGCAAATGACAGTATGAGTGTGCTGGCAAATGACAGTATGAGTGTGCTGGCAAATGACAATGTGAGTGTGCTGGCAAATGACAGTATGAGTGTTCTGGCAAATGACAGTTTGAGTGTGCTGGCAAATGACAATGTGAGTGTGCTGGCAAATGACAGTATGAGTGTGCTGGTAAATGACAGTATGAGTGTGCTGGCAAATGACAGTATGAATGTGCTGGCAAATGACAGTATGAGTGTGCTGGCAAATGACAGTATGAATGTGCTGGTAAATGACAGTATGAGTGTTCTGGCAAATGACAGTATGAGTGTGCTGGAAAATGACAGTATGAGTGTTCTGGCAAATGACAGTATGAGTGTTCTGGCAAATGACAGTATGAGTGTGCTGGCAAATGACAATGTGAGTGTGCTGGCAAATGACAGTATGAGTGTGCTGGTAAATGACAGTATGAGTGTGCTGGCAAATGACAGTATGAATGTGCTGGCAAATGACAGTATGAGTGTGCTGGCAAATGACAGTATGAGTGTGCTGGCAAATGGCAGTATGAGTGTGCTGGCAAATGACAGTGTGAGTGTGATGGCAAATGACAGTGTGAGTGTGCTGGCAAATGACAGTATAAGTGTGCTGGCAAATGACAGTATGAGTGTGCTGGCAAATGACAGTTTGAGTGTGCTGGCAAATGACAGTGTGAGTGTTCTGGCAAATGATAGTGTGAGTGTGCTGGCAAATGATAGTGTGAGTGTGCTGGCAAATGACAGTATAAGTGTGCTGGCAAATGACAGTATAAGTGTGCTGGCAAATGACAGTGTGAGTGTGCTGGCGAATGACAGTATAAATGTGCTGGCAAATGACAGTATGAGTGTGCTGGCAAATGACAGTATGAATATGCTGGCAAATGACAGTATAAGTGTGCTGGCAAATGACATTATAAGTGTGCTGGCAAATGACAGTGTGAGTGTGCTGGCAAATGACAGTATAAGTGTTCTGGAAAATGACAGTATGAGTGTGCTGGCAAATGACAGTGTGAGTGTGCTGGCAATTGACAGTATAAGTGTGCTGGCAAATGACAGTATAAGTGTGCTGGCAAAAGACAGTATAAGTGTGCTGGCAAATGACAGTATAAGTGTGCTGGCAAATGACAGTATAAGTGTGCTGGCAAATGACAGTGTGAGTGTGCTGGCAAATGACAGTGTGAGTGTGCTGGCAAATGACAGTATGAGTGTGCTGGCAAATGACAGTGTGAGTGTGCTGGAAAATGACAGTATTAGTGTGCTGGCAAATGACAGTATAAGTGTGCTGGCAAATGACAGTGTGAGTGTGCTGGCAAATGACAGTATGAGTGTTCTGGAAAATGACAGTATAAGTGTGCTGGCAAATGACAGTGTGAGTGTGCTGGCAAACGACAGTATAAGTGTTCTGGAAAATAACAGTATAAGTGTGCTGGCAAATGACAGTGTGAGTGTGCTGGCATGACAGTGTGAGTGTGCCACTTGCTCGCCATAGCGCAAGTGGCTAGGGGTTCTGCCGCCGTGCGGGAGACCCGGGATCGATTCTCGGCGCTGGCGGTGGCGATTTTCTCTGTTGGGTATAGGAGAAAAATTCCAAGTACAATACCCCACTCCACTCAGGTGTCTTTAATGGGTACAGGTCTTGACCGGGGTAAAGCGTCTTGGCGTCCTGGCGTTAGTCATAAGGCATTTGAAAATCCAATGTACAACGTGATATGTATCAGGCTTGCTTGGAAATAAAGCATCCGTAGATGCCTTCATTATTATGCTGGCCAGCACTCTCACGAAATAAGTGAGTGTGCTAGAAAATGACAGTATGAGTGTGCTGGCAACTGATAGTATGAATGCGCTTGCAAATGCCGGGATATTTGACGGTATGGGGTTGTCGCAAAATACATAAATAAATACGCGAATACTTATGCAGTGTTGGTGCAGTCTTACTTTCTCAAAAAAATGTAGAGAGCCAAGACGTCTAGTATGTGAGCGTTCCTTGGTGTGAGCGGGAGAGATGAGGTTCAGATTCGCCCGCTCATGCCAGCGGTAAAAAGGAGAATGTGCGGTATGTGGAAAATGCGCTCGTTACCAGAATATACGTTCGATATCCTCACCATAAAATCACAAGATCGCCACCAAAATGCGATAATCTTAATTTTTTTTGTAAGCTTGACTTACTCAAATCGAGCTACAGAAATGCATGACCTGATATTGCTCTACGAATGAAATTTTCCATCATAAGCTCTGCTTCCAAGTAACTCATTTCAGAACATGCGGGGCTGAAATTATGTTTCAGTAGAACTTTTTATGAACTGTTGCAAGCAATTCAGGGCTGAGCCATAGTCATATTAAAGAACACAGACCTCGAGTCAGAAATCAAAGATTCAAGGACGTTGAATTCTGAATCAGCATTTCTAAAGATCTGCTTTGTAGGTCTGAGGGTCGCCACGGTCCCTCGCTGCCTGGAAGTTTCCATACGTCGAATAAAATGGTCACTAGACTTTTTTGTCTCTTGATAATTTACATTAACCACTATTACCATTGTAGCCCACATAATTACATTGGCAAGGACATCTCAGATTGCAGAGAAGGGAAGGTACACTTCTCCTCAAACATACAAATGAGAAAGAAATTTTTATAGGCATGACAAAAACACAGCATTAACATAGCATTCAGAGCATTAATACACCGCCATGAGCCTGAAAAACTTAAAATTATAACGGGTACTTGCCAAGTTTGGATAACTGACAGACTTACATCTCCATGACTTATTTTTCTTAGGGTTTTTCTGCGTTCTTGATGCAAGACCGGTTCGCTAAATATGCTTAGGACATAATACGATTGAGGACTTACGACTCTGTATGCACACACACAATAATATCCTATTACAGGATTGCTATGTCGAGAACAAGCAAGTAAAAGCTCGCATATCTCAATTATTACACTTCTGAAATCCTAACATCGACCGGCCAATTTCCATCCACAACTACAATTATTAGCGATCAAAATGTGAAATTAAAGGACCGCAGACTTTAAACACATTAATTGCAGTATGTGTTAACATGAAAGACAGACACATTTAAAAAAGCAGGTGCACAATGATTGCGTCCTACACACAATACATATACACTTTCTAATGCCACGTTTGGACGCTCACTCTGTACATATTTTTATTCCGACATCAGTTCTCGAAATAGACCGCCGGAAGAAAAATTTTTCCGGACTGAACTGAACTTGAAAATAACCTCGTCAGTGTTCATTTACTCAGGAACATATCACTGATTTAAAACAAATGAAGATATCGAAGTCTCTGAAACTTGTCCACGAAATTAATAAACTTTGAGAAGAACTTCTATTCTAAAATCAGAAAATGACGAGAAGAGGCATGACAAGTTTTATTGATGGGTGTACTTAGCCTGATAAGCCGGAAACTTTAAAAGTAAGCTCCATAAAAGAATCGAGCTTTGCTGAGTCAACAGAGCAGAGATACAGAAATAAAATATTGCCGAAGGATATTCTTCGAAATGAAAAATTTTCCATGCAGCATTACTGAATTTTAGCGACAATACGCGGCTTGTCAACGGGTGACTTATACTCTTTGTAGGCTGGCGGTCTCATAGCCATTAAAAATTCTTTAAAATTTTCATGATGAAAATTCATAAAATAAAAACTTCAAACTACGAGTAAAAGAACGAGCTAAGTTCATAAATTTTAAAGTATTTCAAATCCGGCGTGGTAATCTATCGTATCAGCTGAAACTTGTTGCTCTTCCTCAAGATGTGATACAAAGTTTGGTGCTTGCTTGGCCTTCCCGCCCCTACCCCCCTGTAAGCTGGATACCTCGGCATTATATAAGGAGAAATGTGTCTCGTTTTTAAACTTAAATTCACTTATTTTGATTAGGATTCAATCAAAATTTTCTTAACGTAAAACTTGCTTAATTGGAGATACGAAGGGAACGCATTTTCAGTGAGTAGCTCATTTTGGAACACTTTTTCGAAAGAATATTAACTCCAATTCCAAAATAATTGTCTCCTTTTTTGATAATTGGCATAACTTTACCGCATACATAACTTTAACGCAATCGTACACCTTATGCTCTCGAAAATGCCTCGCACAATTGACCGTGGCTGAACACTGGTTGGGTTAGGAAAATTCCTACCTGGCTATATGTGTGTCTGCGCCTTGTTTATTCTCATAAAGCAAGCCGGTTTTACAGGAAATTGGATTCTCTCCGAGGTGAAAAGAAGGTTTGGCTGCTGAATGAAGAAGTGATTGAATCGAGCGGAAATATAGAGCCTAAAAGTATTTTTGCTAGTCATTCGGGCAGTCTATAAAGGACGCGAAGGGCAAATTTACTTTTTCTTGTTTTTGTAGCTTGAATTTTTGTCTAAAAATGTTTAGCTAATTTACAGTGTATTAGCATTACTACGACTCACTTCATTGACTTATCAAGCGTCACGGTCGTATTAACTGTGTAACTAACTAACGGAGAGACAAGCAAAATTATAACATAGATATTATTATTGACTGAACTAGTAAAACTGCCTAACAAATAACAGTTCGTTCCCAGTCCACACTGCTGTAAGTCCTTGAACTCTAACCCATTGTAATCCATTTTCGAGAACTGTAACCAAAAATTTAGAGTATAAAGAAGTTTTAAGTGTTTTTAACGAAAGGGGAAATGTTTTATTGTATTAATATGGTGTCTAACAAGTTCAGTCCGCCCAGTCTTAGTATAAACAGTTTTATTCGAAATAAAGTAGAAATCGTTTTTTAGTCGAAATTTATTCCACTTATACGTAAAAATCATGTAAAACCATGATTCGTTTCATTATTTAAATACGCTAAGCCGTGGAAATTCCACGGGTGTCGCTTGTTGAATCTATTGTTGTCCAAGAAAAACCACTCATCGCAGGAAAAAAGATATGGCAAATTTTTCCAAACCTTCTTGGTAACAATCTTTACTATAATAAGCACCGCTTACGTCCGTCTGTCTGTCTGTCTGTGTGTCACACCCACCGGCAGAAAGTGGGTGATGAGCGTATCTGTGATACAAGCTTCATCAACTCTACAATTTTCGGTATATTAACCCAGCTGAATCAGAGTCGGAATGAATATCACGTATATTGGTAGGTTAGATTAGGTTGTATAGACCAGGGCTTCTCAACCTTTCTATTGTCGCGTACCCCCTTAGCTTTAATTAATGGTGTATCTTCATGTACCTCCAGCACAGTTAAAGGCTTAAGAAACTGTAAAATACAGTTTCACAGTTAAAGGCTTAATGATTAATAATTTTGTATCTTATACGGTTGTATGTAAATATATATTATACATTTTAGCAAATGAACTATTTTAAAACATATGAAGTATGTTAAAACAAATGAAGTATGTTAAAACATATGAAATATGTTAAACATTTTAACATTTGGAGTACGTTTTATGTACCCATAGAAGTACACGTACCCCCGGTTGAGAAACCCTGGTATAAACTATCAGCAGTTGAGACTCAGGTACGTATAGGAAAGCCATAGAATAGCATGAGAAATCACGGGAAAACCATGTTAAAACTCAGTTGGTCCGATATCTAATCCTATTTTTTTTATTGGTCTTGCGCACTCGTCTATATTATAAAAGAGCCGCGTCCGTCCGTCCGTCCGTCCGTCCGTCTGCGTGTCACACCCACCCTGTGACCCACCAGTCGAAAGTGCGAGATGAGCGTATCTGTGATACAAGATTCATCTACTCCAAAATTTTCGGTGCCTTAACCTAGCAGATTGGAAGTCGGAACGAATATCACGTGTATTGGTAGCTTAGATTAGGTTGTATAGAATATCAGCGGTTGAGACGTGAGAAAGTATTGGGAAGCCACAGAATAGCATGGGAAATCATGGGAAAGCCATGTTGAAGCTCAGTTAGTCCTATATCTAATCCTGTCATTTTTTTGACGGGCCTCGAGCACTCGTAATAATAAGAGCCGCATCCGTACGTCCGTGTGACCCCCTCCTCTAATCGATAGCTTTGATAGCAACAAGGATAAAATAAAGCTTAAGAAACACAAGAAATTATTCTATTGCATTATTTTTCCGTGGCGATTCAATTCCCTTTCGCTTCCATTATGGCATCCAAAATACGCAATCGGCTTAATTTTACAAATAAAAATTTTCTCTGGGGCTTTCTCTGTTGAAATTCATCATGTTGCTTCGATATTTTTAATTGATAATGCGAAAATAAATGTTTGAAATTCGTTTGACCAGTAACCTGGCTACCACTTAGCATAAGGCCCAAGATTTTGGAACTTGAGTTATTGTTTTCGAAATTGTGATTTTCTTGAAAAGCTTCAAAGAGATAATAGACAACATTTCAGAATAAAATTTCGGCAAAAGAGGCCAACATGGATAGAAATGTGTCCAATCGCAAGAGAGAAGTAGCAAGACTTCGACAGCAAGAAAAACGCCAAAGACGATCGGACGAACAACACGAAATGGCAAGACTAGGCATTGCTGCTCGCCAACGAGAAGCTAGAACTTGGTTGACCCTTGAACGGCGTGTGATAATTCTACGGAATTGTTTGACGGGAATTTTTGTCGGGCCGCGTGCACTAGTCTATACTATAATAAAAGCCGCGGCCGTCCGTCCGTCCGTCCGTCTCTCTGTCCGTCCGAAGCCAGCCTTCAGTGTGTGATGAGCGTATCTGTGATACAAGCTCCAGTCCTATATATTTTGACGGGCCGTGTTCACGCGGCCTCATCAACTTTCGAGAGATTGTATTTTTTATATTTTTTACGGCCTTTCTCTCATTTCGCCCTCTTTTTTATTTCAAATAAAGGGGGGTGGACTACACCTTTTTAGCTTCAAATTAAAATATGTGAACTTCAATTTAAAATTTGTAAAGTTCAATTTAAAATATGTAAAATTCAATTTAAAATTTCTACAGTTCAATTTAAAATATGTAAAGTTCCAATTAAAATATGTAAAGTTCAAATTAAAATTTGTGAAGTTCAATTTAAAAATTATAAAATTCAAATTTAAAATAGATAAATTTCAAATTAAAATTAGTAAAATTCAAATCAAAACACTTCCAATAATTAGAAATTGTTAAGCTCTCTAACCTCTAAAGTTGAGTTTGCAACTTTAGGGTTTGTGCGGGGTTTGAGCGTAATTCACGTTGCCGGATAATAATTTGAACAAATTTTGCTTTAATGTTATGATAAAATAACTTCAATTGGCACTTAATAATATTAGTCAAAAATGTTTTTCTTATTTGGCAGCGTGAATGACACTTCATGTCTCATCACTAAATTGACCCAAAGTTTGGCCATACTATGTATAAAATGAATAAAAATTTTACAGCGTATAATCAGGCCAAATTTTCGTAGAATATATTTTATGTATATATCAAATGCTAACTCTAAAATTCTGGGCAGCAATAACAAAGCCATTGCCTATAATATTTTGCATATTTTAAATATAATTTAGTAATTTTCATCATTTGCTGCATACCTATGTAGTGTGCAGAATATGGCACACACCGGTGAAATTTGAAATTTTTTCTAAATAAGGTATCATAGAAAAAAATTCCTATCGGCGTCGAGACTATGAGTCGGTTGACGGAGCGAGCTATGTATATATCTTCCATAAACCAAGAAGAATCCCAATTCATGAGGAAGTGGGTTAAATTGCAATTTACAAATTTCAATTGGAAGCTAAGTTAAAAGGTGTAGTTAAAAAATGTAAATTTTAGAAATTTTTGAAGTATTTTTATTTGAATTTTACAAATTTTAATTTGAAATTTATCTATTTTAATTTTGAATTTTATAATATTTAAATTGAACTTTACAAATTTTATTTTGAACTTTACATATTTTAATTGGAACTTTACATATTTTAAATTGAACTGTAGAAATTTTAAATTGAATTTTACATATTTTAAATTGAACTTTACAAATTTTAAATTGAACTTCACATATTTTAATTTGAAGCTAAAAAGGTGTAGTCTATACTATAATAAGAGCCGCGTCAGTCCGTCCCTCTGTCTGTCCGAAGCCAGCCGTAAGTGTGCGATGAGCGTATCAGTGATACAAGCTCCAGCCCTATATATTTTGACAAGCCGTGTTCACGCGGCCTCATCAACTCTCGAGAGAGTGTATTTTTTTATTATTAACGGCCTTTCTCTCATTTCGCCCATTTTTTATTTCAAATAAAGAGAACTGGACTAGTAATAAATAATAATAAACAGTAGTTGCTTGCTTGGTTGGTCCGTCTCTCCTCGACGCTCATATAAGGATGCATAATGACCGTATCTGTGATATGAGTTTCACCAGAGCACAGGTGCAAAAATATTTTAATCGCGAGAACTATTAGGATGGATATATTTGTTTGTTATCCACATCTTGAAGCTTTTTTTAAGGAAAATATCGAATCCTTTCATTTTTGATGGGCCCTGTATACTAGTCTTTAAATAATTTGTCGTACAAACTGTCAGTATGTATTTATTTCGATTTAATATTTTAATCCAGAGTGACATAAAGCTTTACCAGTCTTTTCTTTCTCAGTTTTACAGAGTAAATGGTACATTTGTTTGAGGTGTGATGGCTTTTTTTAGAAACTTTACAGGTTGCATGCGCTGAAAAAACGATGAAACAATTTTTCTGCAGTGTACCTACTACATTTATTATTTTTAATGTACTTGTATTTGCTTTTTGTTTTCTTCACTAACTAATTTTGTTGACTTATTATTTTCCTGTGCGATTTCATTTGAGGGAGTTTTTCTTCATACGTACTCGATCTCCGTATTGTGTAGGAGTTTTAGATACGACTCTCTCTCTTCTCCATAATGTCGACCCCAAAATCAAAGAATTTTCCGACGTAGTTATCCTCTTTGAAAATTATTCCATTATTATATTTTTACTAATCTATGATACATGACTCGTCAAAAATGACAGGATTCGATATTTTCCCTGAATAAATCTGCCAGATGCGCATGAAAAACAAATTGATCCATCCTATTTGTACTCGCTATTAAAATATTCGTATGGCAAATGCAGTCATCCATGAAGAGCGTGGTAGAGAGACGGACCAAACAAGCAAGCAACAACTATGTATAAGTATAGATGCTCAGCCTAGGGTAATGACATAGGAAAAATTAAGCAAAAAAATATACAAATTTAAATATTTTTCAAAAAGACACCTGATGTTGTATTGTGCACATAAGGATAGATTGTGATTCTTCTTTGAAAGTCATACATGTTTTTTTACACTGATCGGTCCAGAACTCACTAAATTTATCCCGTACTGATGCCCCTGACCTTGACATGATCTGTGGCGAGGAATGCGGTCCTGTGAGTGGTCGGTGGGTGGCGGTCGCCCCGCCAATAAACACGCGTCGCTGTCACGCTCTGCTTCTGTCACGGCTGCTTGAAATAGCCTCGCCTGCTTCGTAACACGTGTGTGTGTGTAAGTGGTCTGTGTGTGTGTGTGTGTGTGGTGTGTGAGTCTGTGTGTGGGTGTGTGGTGTATGAGTCTGTGTATGCGTGTGTGCATTGATTTGTCGATTTGTCGTCAGTATTGCTTGAAATTAATGTAAAGTCAAAGATAATGAGTGCAAAAAATTAGCGACCCAAACATGCGAGGTGAGGGAGGGTGAAAGATTAATTTCCTTAGGAGAAGTGAAGCGTATTTTCTCATCGGCTCGACGATCCGCACAAGCCCTGATTTTGTTATTTTCTCAAGATGAAAAACACTAATTGAATAGCAACTAATTAGCACACAAGTGCAACATTGGATGACGTTGACACAATATTACCTTGTCAATAAATGCCAATCACTGTGATACAGATTAATCAGCTCAAAAATACAAAGCTGCTCGGACCACGTTCTGCTAATAGAAGCTACGTTTGTTTATGTAAAAATATAATTTTATATCCTGCAACAATGTTCAGTAAGACCAATCCCCCCCAAAAACGTATGCATATGCCGTGTCCGTTATTGTAGGACTTGATTACAAGGATCAGTTCAGGCCAGCAAAGTAATTATAGCGAATGAATCAAAATATAAATTAACTTTTGCCCAGTCGCTGTGAAAGCTGCTTCATTCCGGCGGTCTCCCAGAAATGGAGGCAATGTTGCAAAATTTTTGCTGGTTAGAACATAGGGCATACGATTGTCTCGTGCCTTTGAGAGACAGAGGTTTTCTCAAAGCAAAGTAGCCAGCCAGTGCTGGTAACAACTGGCGACAACGAGGTGTTTTCTTCGGTGAATCTTCGTTTTATGTGCTCCGTTTTAGGTCAAAATGTGCTCGCCTTCATGTTCAGGGTGAGGCGGCATTTGCAGTTTTTGGTTCCTGATCGTTTCCAGGAACTTTGTGTACTTCGCTTTATGTTAAAATGCATTCAGCTTCATGTTATGTGTAAGACAGCAGCTACAGTAATTTTTAGTTCATAATCTTTTCGAGAAACATCATGAACTTCGTTTATAAAAAAAGTTATTTATCTTCACGTTCAGTGTGAGGCGGCGATGGAAGTTTTTAGTTCTTCATTTTTCCCAGGAACTTTATGTACGTCGTTTTAAATTAAAATTTATATATCTTCATGTTGTGTGAGGAAGCCACAGCAGATTTGAGTTCATTATCTTTTTCAGGACCTCAGGCTGTTAGTGTACATTTCTGTGTTCACTCTAGCAGGCGAGTTTACCAAAGTCTGATTAAAGATTGAGGGATTTTGGAATTACTAGTGAAAAAAAGGCTTGAGAGAAAGCAAATTTTTGCTAGAAAAAGTCAAAAGAGTACTACATTCAAGAATGATGAATGTTAAGTGTCGATACCGTCGTGCGGTCGACGTGAGGGTTTGTGGAAAAGGGGGCTGTCTTCGGTGCAGCTACCTTTTTCCGGGGGGCTAGCTTTTCTTCGCAGCTGCCCCTTCCTGAGGTTCGTGTGGGTACCGCCTACGCCGTAACAAGTCCGCTAGGGCAACAGAAGTAAATTCTGTTAGTGCCGAACTACGGCGGTTTCGTTGTGTATGTGGGGGGTTTGTGTGGGTACCACCTACGCCGTAATAAGTCCGCTAGGGCAACAGAAGTAAATTCTGTTAGTGCCGAACTACGGTGGTGCCGTTAGAGTGAGGTTTGTGTGGGTACCACCTATGCCGTAATAACAGAAGTAAATTCTGTTAGTGCTGAATTACGGTGGTACCTTTAGGAAGACGAGCAACTGTCTGCGCCGTATGAGACCGCTAGGGCAACAGAAGTAAATTCTGTTAGTGCCGAATTGCGACAGCGTCTTCCTTACGTTAAACTATGCGATATAGTTCATCCTTCCGAGGTGGCTCCTTAAGCCCCTTATTAGGCGAGTGTCGTATAAGACTAAAGCCTGTCTCAACAAGGAGAAAGGAAACTATTTTTCACCTCAGGGTGTGACTTGTTTAATGCTGAATCTCTTTGAAGTCCCTATTACATACACTGATATATTTTAACAAAGACAGTGATTTATTTTCTATTGCAAAAATAGTGCGTACAGACATGAGCTATTGCATAACAGGGTACATCACTCAAAATTGCATTTAAAATATTAGTCGTATTTAGCTAGGTAATACAAGAAACATTGGAATATCGACATGTGAGACAAATGATATTTAAGGGCTAACTAAAGTAAATGCACAGACGCAACATCAGCGCAGAGAAACAGACAAGTCGGCGTTCAGGGAGCTGGACACATAAAGAAAATACTTAAGATTATGGGTAACTAACACAAAAGGTTCGACAACCCCTGTGCGGCCTGACACGCCCGGGGGAGGGTGTCTGTGCTGCGATCGCCGAGACAGGAAATCTGCAAGGTGGTTGTCGACTCCCGGAAGGTGTTCTGCTCGGAACCTGAAAAGGCTGAAATACAAAGCCCAGCGTTTCAATCGGGGGTTCAACTTGTCTGCCTGTTGCAAATATAGGAGCGGTCGATGGTCGGTTTGTAACACAAATTCTCGTCCATACAGGTAGACCTCAAACTTCTGTAGAGCCCAGTAGATGCTTAATGCTTCCTTTTCGATGGTAGAGTAGAATAGTTTATTTCTGCTCCTCTCAGTCGACGTGAAGCATATGCTACCGGTGCGTAGTGACGGAAGTCTCGTTTGCTTGGCTGGAGGAGAGCTGCTCCAAGTCCAGTTTGGGAGGCATCTGTTCTCAAAATGAAAGGATATCTGGGGTCTGATAACTGTAAGACCGGTCTCTTGACTAACGCTGTCTTCAAACTTTCAAACAGGTCTTCTGTTGTATCGGTCCAGGGTATTTGTTCCGGAGAATTCTTCTTTAGGAAATCATGGAGCTTAGAAGTCAGTTGAGAGTAGTTAGGAATGTACTGTTGGTAGTACCCAACTGTACCGAGAAAACTTCGGAGCTCCCGTTTGGTTTTTGGGAGTGGAGCCGATTTCAAGGCTTCGACTCGGTTCTCCAGAGGCTGGATCTGATTATCGCTCAGTTGATGACCCAAATACTGGAGGCTGTCAAATCCGAATTCGCATTTGGATGGCTTCGCTTTAAGGCCATGTCGAGAAAGAGCTTCAAACAGTTTAGCTAATCCTGCGCAATGTTCTTCCCAGGTAGTCGAGGCGATTAAGATGTCGTCCATGTAGACCTCAGTATCATGCAGTCCTGCAGCGACTTGACGTATAAGGCGGGAAAAAGTGGCTGGAGCATTTGCTAGGCCGAAAGGCATGACGTTGAATTCATAGAGGCCAGACCTAGTTTTGAAGGCGGTGTATTGGCGGGACTCAGGGTGTAGAGGTACCTGCCAATATCCACTGGTCAGATCCATTTTGCTGAAGATTGTTTTGCCAGCTAAATTGGTGAAAATAGCAGTGGTGTCTGCTATCGGCTCGGCATCGAATACTGTCTGGCTGTTGAGGTGCCTGCAGTCCAGACAAAATCGGTGGGTTCCGTCTTTCTTCCGGACGGCAAGGAGCGGTGAATAGTAAGGTGATGTGGATGGCGTCACGATTCCCATCTTCATCCACTTCTCTAAACTTGACTGCAGTTCAGGCTCCAGCGCTAAGGGAAGTGGATACGAATGGTGAAGTCGAAAACTGGAAGGATCTTTTAATTTCATTTCATGAACTGCCGTGCTGGTTCTTCCGGGAGTATCTGTGAAAAGATCGCGATATTCTCCAAGTAGTTCCTGGAGTTCTGAGCGTTGTGTTGTAGTCAACGTAGAGGAGATGAGACAGTCTTCAATGGTTTCTCCGACGGGTGACGGTATCTCTGGTTCTTTCCGGTCGAGTTCTTCTTCTTCGCAGGTAGGTTCTAGGGCGAGGCCAACCGCTGCAAATGCTTCCTCTACTCTCTCGTCGTCCTCCTCGCGATCTTTCTCGCTTGGTGAGGCGGAACTTTGCCGCTCCCGGTCGTGGTACTGGCGAAGGAGGTTGATGCGATAAACTTTGTTGTTTCCATCCAGTCCAATGTATAGGTATAGGTTCCCTGGCGTGATTTTACTGTATAGGGACCTTTCAAAGTCATAAGTAGCTTCTTTCGAGAAAAGGGCAGAAATACGAGGACTTTATCTCCTTGTTTTAGAGGTCGCATCTTGGTACGTCTGTTGAAGAACTTGGCGCTTTTCTCTTGGCTCCTGTTTAGATTCTCGCGAGCGATTTTGCATGTTTCTTTCAATCGGTGCTTCATTTCCATTAGATACTGAGCAGTGCTCGTGTCGTCTTGCAAGCTTCCATCTGTCCAGCATTCCTTGAGCACGGTTAAAGGTCCACGGACGCGATGGCCGTAGATGAGTTCGAAAGGAGAATACCCGGTTGAGGCCTGAAGAGCGTCTCGTTATGCAAGAAGGAGGGAAGGCAGAGACAGGTCCCAGTCTCGCGGTTGTTCTACGGCTAATTTCCGCAACATGACTTTGAGCGTACCATTGAAGCGTTCGACTATGCCGTTCGATTGGGCATGGTATAATGGCGTCAATCGGTGCTGGATACCGACGAGTTTCAGGAAAGCTTCGAAGGTTGTGGCTGTAAACTGAGTGCCGTTGTCGCTCGTTAGCGTATGAGGGAAACCAACTCTGCTGCAGATTTCGAGTAGCTCCAGGGCGACCGTTTCGGCATCTATATGTCTGAGCGGGGCTGCGTCTGCGTACCGAGTTGCTTGGTCCACCACGGTGAGAATGTATCGGTGGCCACGTGCCGAAACTGGTTGCAATGGGCCTACAAAATCAACACTGAGCGCGGAGAATGGAGTGGTGATCGGTGGGGTTGAGATTGGTGAGTTCCTTGGTCGAGATGGAGCGTGCGTCTGGCAGGTGAGAAAAGAGTGACAGTATTGGACCACATCCTTTGCCAGGGACGACCAGTAGAAATCTCGTTCTAGTCGAGCCTGAGTCTTCTTTTGGGAGTAATGGCCAGCAAGTGGATTGTCGTGAGCCATTTCCAAGATTTGTGGGCGCACGCTTGCAGGTGCTACAAGTTGATGAGTTCCTGACCGTCTCGTAACGTTGTCCGGTGCAGAATGCCGTCGTGTAGTTCATAGGTAATGACTCTGCCATCCTTGTGCGTTTCTTCTTTACCAGTGTCAACTTTCTTGAATAAAAACTGCAATGTTTTGCACTCCCGTTGTAATTTCTTGAAATCTTCTTTGTTGTGCTGCAACATATCGACAGTGCTTGGTGCGGCAGGGGGATTTTCGCTCGATTTTGCTGCTGCCCTTGTGACAAAATGAGAGACTTCTGCAGCAACTGGTTGCTCTTCATGGTCGATCATCTGTTCTTCGAAGGAGGTGGTTCCGGGAACTCGGCCGAGGATGACTTCATGGGAGAGTTCTTCCATGGCTACGGCTGTCACCTCTCCATGGTAGTAGGGGCAAACGAGAGTGACCCGGGCAAGAGGCGCTTCGAAGGAATGATTGTTGGCCAGCCGAACGGTAATTTCTTTCTTCAAAATGGCGTCAGCTGGGACGAGAGCCTTCTTGACGAAGACCGCTGTTGCTCCTCCATCGAGTAGTACTTGGACGGGTTGTTGGTTCACAGTGCCGGAGCATGTTTTCAGTTGTCCCAATTCGATCAGTTTGTTTGAGGCAATGTGATTGCATGCGACTGGGGGAATATCGTCGTATTCATCTGCTTCTTCATGCGTTGTTAGATTGTTTACTCGAACTGAAGTACTGGAGATAGGTGGGCTTGCATGGGCTGCTGCTCCACTACTGTGGCTATCACCTTGCCTCCTCTGTAACTGGCGGCAATCATCACTGGAATGTGATCGGTTGGGGCCATGGAAAGTGCAGTAATATCCAGTGTAAGGTCCTCGTTGTTCCTCGCGCTGCGGAGTGTTGATCGATCTTGAGCTGGTGGGAACATCACGAGGGTTAGAAGTTCTTGGTGGCGTTCCTCGAGAGTTGTTGCTGGAGTTGGTTGATCTTGCTGGGGTGCTAGGGGCTCGGACAGGAAATGTCGAGCGTCGCTCTGGTGCTGATGATGCTTTGAGTGCTGGAGGGCCCGCATCCGTCGTCGATGTCAGTGTGCGACCCTTACAAAGCTGATGGAGCGATGTATGAGGTCTTGCTTGCAAGAAGCTATCACCCTGCTCTCCTAGGCTTGCGACTGTGTTACCACCCCTGTCACGCAATTGAGTAGCGAGGAAGGGCGGCAAGCTTGAATAAGCTCGGTCAACAATAAGGAAGTCACGAAGAGTCTCGTAGTTGGCTTCGATGTTGCATCCTTTTAACCAAGCGTCAAAGGATTGTTCGAGTCGCCGTAGGTAACGTGACATATTGTCGCCTTCTTCTGGCTTCAATTCGTAGTAGTTGGCACGTAGTTTTGCCGGAGTAACTTTATGAGCATCTAGTAGGAGCAATTTAATTGCAGGAAGCTTGAAGCGAGCTGCTGCGGGCAGGGTATCGATGAGTCGACGTTCCTTCGGTGTGATCAAATTATGGAGCATGACAACAGCATCGACTTCAGTAAATCCCATCGCTGTGGTGTGAGTGCAGAAGCGTTGCAAAAATTCGTCCATCCTTTCTTTCGTGGGATCGAATGGAGCCGGTGGAGGTATCTTTACTCTAGCATTTTGAGGAGCGATTTGAGCATCGAGTTGTCTGAGTCTGAGCTCGTGGTCTCGTTGTGCTGCTTCTCGTTCAGCTTCCCGTTCCGCTGCTCGTTCTGCGGCTTCTCGTACTGCTGCTCGTTCTGCGGCTTCTCGCTCCGCAGCTTCTCGTTCCGCTGCTCGTTCTGCGGCTTCTCGTTCCGCTTCTTCCAGATGCCTCAGGCGGCTGGTATATTCTTCCCTGTACTCCGCATCGGTGGGAGTGAGGCCAAGGGCTTCGACGTATTCTCGAGCTTGAGCGACGAGGTTCATCTTGTTTTAATGGTGCGGTGTCCGCGTAGTTGTGTAGAACCCAGAAATCTCAGGCAACGTTGGTAGTCGCGCAAAGCTTCTGGGTCCCTGTTCGGGCGCCAGAATATGTCGATACCGTCGTGCGGTCGACGTGAGGGTTCGTGGAAAAGGGGGCTGTCTTCGGTGCAGCTACCTTTTTCCGGGGGGCTAGCTTTTCTTCGCAGCTGCCCCTTCCTGAGGTTCGTGTGGGTACCGTCTACGCCGTAACAAGTCCGCTAGGGCATCAGAAGTAAATTCTGTTAGTGCCGAACTACGGCGGTACCGTTGTGTGTGTGGGGGGAGGTTTGTGTGGGAACCACCTACGCCGTATTAAGTCCGCTAGGGCAACAGAAGTAAATTCTGTTATGCCGAACTACGGTGGTGCCGTTAGAGTAAGGTTTGTGTGGGTACCACCTACGCCGTAATAAGTCCGCTAGGGCAACAGAAGTAAATTCTGTTAGTGCCGAACTGCGACAGCGTCTTCGTTACGACAAACTATGCGATATAGTTCATCCTTCCGAGATGGCTCCTTAAACCCCTTATTAGGCGAGTGTCGTATAAAACTAAAGCCTGTGTCCTCTGTCAACGAGTAGAAAGGAAACTTTTTTTCACCTTAGGATATTACTTGTTTAATGCTGAATCTCTTTGAAGTCCCTATCACATACACTGATATATTTTAACTAAGACAGTGATTTATTTTCTATTGCAAAAATAGTGCGTACAGACATGAGCTATTGCATAACAAGGTACAACACTCAAAATTGCATTTAAAATATTAGTCGTATTTAGCTAGGTAATACAAAAAACATTGGAATATCGACATGTGAGACAAATGATATTTAAGGGCTAACTAAAGTAAATGCACAGACGCAACATCAGCGCAGAGAAACAGACAAGTCGGCGTTCAAGGAGCTGGACACATAAAGAAAATACTTAAGATTATGGGTAACTAACACAAAAGGTTCGGCAACCCCTGTGCGGCCTGACATTAAGGGTTTTTAAATTCAAGACATTCGAATATTAGTTTATCCGTTTATTCACTCAATAATTTTATTTCGATGTACGTGGATACCATTTCAAGTCTTTTACTTCCTAAATTCTTTGCACAAGCAGTAGTAGTGCTGCGAACTATCCGTCGCACACACATTAAGTTTGTTTAATAACTCAAGTACAGCACGTAAAACTGACTTAACAACGAATTCTGCTGTAAGATAACATGTACCTAAGTCTTCACATTCATTTGCTAGAAGTTCTGCACGTAATTTAGTATCTTGAGAAACCTTCATTTATTGTGTGAAGAATTCGACTCATGCGGTCGTAAAGGGTTAATGAATGAACCTGAAAGATAGTTCAGAACGTTCCAGCGAAGTGTGCGGTAACTTGGGCCTATTGACCTCCACACTGGCCAAATCTGTGTCGGCTCAGCTGTTTGAAACATCTATTTTTCGTTTTGATGTGTTTTTATCTTCATTATATGTTCAGCGTTGCATGAAAACCAGTTGCTCACTTCGGAAAGACAATCCATAAATCTTCACCACGAAAATTGGATTCGCCGTGAAAGTTTCTACTCTGCACACTGTAGACTGACAGCTCTGCCTGCATCTTTGCTGGCATCTCTGCCTGTAGCTCTGCATGCAGTTTTGCCTGCAACTCTGCCTGCCGTGCTGCCAGCAGAGCTAGACACCGCGAGGGCCTGCATCGTTGAACTTGCCCCGTAAACTGCCCGTTAATAAGATGCGCGCTCCTCCAATGAAAAACTTGGCCTTTATACGTCCCATGGAGCCGAGGTTAGCACCTCTGCTATTTGCCGGCACTGCTTCCGCTTTGACCTTCTGCACACACGAGCGGCTGTAGAAACTGCTGAACGCAAACACCTGTTTATCCCTTCTCGAGGTTTCCGTTTATGTGCAGTACTTGTGTTTTATTCCTTGAGAGGACAGCTTACCTTTTATCTGCAGTGTGTTGGTTTTATTCCTTGAGAGGACAGCTTACCTTTTATCCGCAGTGTGTTGGTTTTATTCCTTGAGAAGACAGCTTACCTTTTATCTGCAGTGTGTTGGTTTTATTCCTTGAGAGGACAGCTTACCTTTTATCTGCAGTGTGTTGGTTTTATTCCTTGAGAAGACAGCTTACCTTTTATCTGCAGTGTGTTGGTTTTATTCCTTGAGAAGACAGCTGACCTTTTTATCTGCAGTGTGTTTGTTTTATTCCTTGAGAGGACAGCTTACCTTTTATCTGCAGTGTGTTGGTTTTATTCCTTGAGAATACAGCTTACCTTTTATCTGCAGTGTGTTGGTTTTATTCCTTGAGAAGACAGCTGACCTTTTTATCTGCAGTGTGTTTGTTTTATTCCTTGAGAGGACAGCTTACCTTTTATCTGCAGTGTGTTGGTTTTATTCCTTGAGAATACAGCTTACCTTTTATCTGCAGTGTGTTGGTTTTATTCCTTGAGAGGACGGCTTACCTTTTATCTGCAGTGTGTTGGTTTTATTCCTTGAGAGGACAGCTTACCTTTTATCTGCAGTGTGTTGGTTTTATTCCTTGAGAAGACAGCTTACCTTTTATCTGCAGTGTGTTGGTTTTATTCCTTGAGAAGACAGCTTACCTTTTATCTGCAGTGTGTTGGTTTTATTCCTTGAGAAGACAGCTCACCTTTTATCTGCAGTGTGTTGGTTTTATTCTTTGAGAGGACAGCTTACCTTTTATCTGCAGTGAGTTAAAATGCTGTCCATCATCACGCGCATTAACATTCGCTGCAATAATTTTGCAGTAGTTTTTTATGAATTTAAATATTTCATTACTGTAGTTTCATTTGTTCAATGTTTTTACAACACTTATATTACATAAGCATTGAGTAAAAGCCGTTTTTTTTGCCGAGGTTTCTTTTTATCTGCAGTGTGTTAGAATGCTACTCATAATCATGCGTGTAAACATCTGCTGCAATAATTTTGCAATAACTTTTTTGTGAATTTTGAGATTTCATTACTGTAGCATTGTTTATTTAATATTATGTTTGATGTTTACATTCATCTCAAAATTTGAAGCCAGTTTTGTGATCATTTGACCTCTGCAACACATGAACACGAAGCTTTGGTGCCTTCGAAAAAATATTTTACGCGCTCCATGAGTGCAAATTTATGTAAATGAGTTTAAATCATTGGTATTATTATTCTTATTGACGTACAAGTTAGTAAATACATCCCTTAGGGAATGAGTCAGTCCATTTTCAAGGCTCAAAATATCAGTAATATTGAAGGACAAAAATCACAAGTACATTAAACACAGTCGATCCCCGCGTTACAATAACGTCACCTCAAGCAAACCCCGACATAATCCTCCTAAATAAAACTAGTCCTTCACGGATAAGATATTTCATTCACTAATGAATGACTGGGAATGGTTGGAACTAATTTTAATTCGCATGAGTTTAGAGGGGTGAGTTGTAACTCGAGTATCGATTTGGTGACCCATGCGTTAAAACTCGTCATATCATAACAAAAAATCTGCGACACGAACTACTTCGTTTACCTCTCCTGAGAACAATTTTTCTCTCATCCATTTTTACTAATCAAGTGAAGAGATCTATATTTCCGCTACATGGATTATTATTTTCCATACTCGTAACTATGTTGTCACGCAACTTCCTGCAGCCGGAAAGTTGGCAGTTATATTCACTTTCGTATGAGTCTTCTCAAAGCCCAAGTTACCACACTCTGACGGCTTCCTCACTGTAATCCTTAAGCAAAAGTTTGCGTACTGCTTAAAATGCCCAGCAGAGCTATGAATTTGTAATATGTTGCAAGAATTTCATTTTTACCGTAATCAAAGTAATTTCAAGACTGATTAACAAAGTTTAAACCTTGAACTCGTTAATAATGATGGTAAAATTATCTTGCACTCGGAAATTCCGAGCATATGTTTCCTTCAAAAATAGCGGTTAACCTTTTTTAACCGCAGAGTTTTGCCTAGAAACCGAACAAGTCGGTAGCAGTGGAATTATATTCTTCCTGCAGTAAGTATTCTTGTTGAAGGAAGATGATGCAGGCACAAGAAAGAACGGAAACGCATTTAACAACTTATTCTGAAACTTGCGGTTGCATATATATACGCTGACCCAACAGTTCGCTCGATGCTACTCGCAGCTGATTTGCTCAATTCAGCTGAGCAAGCCAAAGCTGCTGAAGTGCTTACGCTGCAAATTGCGCTCCAACTTCGGAGCCCGAGGCCACTTCGGTCCATTTTCCCAGTAATCCATAAAATTTCTCCCTTCGTAATGAGGGCAGGCAACCGCATGTTATCTTTTCCTTAGTCTTGCCTCTCTAATGGGTTCTGTAGTTGAGAGCTACAGCAAAAGTGCTGCGAAAAGTTCGAAGCAGCAGCTTCAGTTTATTTATTTTATATAAATGGCATCCCAGTTGTGCTGAGATTTTTATTCATCCTTATTTGCGATAGCTTAGGTCGCCCGTAAGAGTTTGCTTTGGCGTTGTCAATGAAAATTAATAGACAGCGTTGGTAACGTATGTTAGTGCGCTATTTGGTTGAGCTCTAATACATTAATAGTGGCAAGAAATTAACGGCGGAGCTGTAAGATATTGAAGGTAATGCTGTAAGATATTCATAGTACATCTATATGATATTAATTGTCCTGTGATATTAGTGGTTGAGCTGTAAGGAATTAACTGTGGTAAGATATTAATGGTAGAGTTGTAAGATATTAACCGGTTTGGCTTAGAGCTGTGTTGAGGCTTGTGAACATCACTTCATACTCGACACACTGATACACTCCAGTTGATACACTCCTGGTCTACCAACAAGCTTCACTACCACCCCACCCAGCCTCCCTCTGTTTTCTTACCCCACGCAGCCGAGTTATAGCTCGTTAGAGCGGACCTTAAGGGTTGAGTTTGCCTCTCGAAGCTCACTAACTTACCACCCTGTGGCCGCAAAACGACCACCGTAGGAAAATATATCTCCTGCTGTACTGTCGTGAGAGTGTTCATGCTGTTTATGAAGCAATCTAGAGTTCCAACAGAATGTAGTCTTTGCATACTTAAATCGAGTATCAAAACTGCAATATGCTGTTTTCTTTTTGTCTTGGAACTCGTGATCTCTTTTTTTCAATCTGTATGAATCACTAGGTGAACGATTGAGAGAGATGTGAATGGCATAAGGGCAAAATAAGAATTTTTCTTCACGTTCGACTGCCCCATAACTTTGTGACTTCGGTGAAATAGTTCAAGTTGGGTAACATAAATTTTATCTTTATGTGTTGTGTACGCAGCCGTGAAACGCACGCAGCTTGAGTACATACGAGGAGCGACAAACAGGATTCTTTTCAATGTATTTCATTTTTTCATTCTATTGGGTAAAATGGCTGAGCTACTTTAAAAAATTCTCAGTCAATTTCAGCTCAGCGTTGCGGTCAGAACGCGCAACTTCATAAGTTTGCCTCAGTGGGATATTTTGGGATAAATCGATTATCACAGAGAACTAGAGCTTGGCTTTAATTATGAAGAAAACTTTGCTGAAGTTAGGCAACGGCTGAGGAAGATCCGTAAATGACTGTAATGAATATATACGCTCACACTTGACCTGCAGCGATCTCATAGGAAATGCAAAGAAGCTAATTCTTCGCGCAACGAGCCATCAGATTATATAGTTGAGTCAAAAGCCTTCTAGCTTGGAATTTCCCAACGTGTAATTCCTCAAGTGCGAGTGAAAAATACTCAACTGAGGTATTGTAGAACAATTAAGTCATTAAGAAACAAAACCAATGTAAAGTGATTTTGCTTTGGGGATTTAATTTGGAGTTGGAGCTTAAGTAGCTTTATTTGACAAAATTTGGTATTTATCTCGACATTAAATTTCACCTCTTTTTCACGATCATTATTCCCATTAGGAAAACTCAAATCAATATGTCCAGAATATGTGACATGTGAGATGCATTTTACAGAAAAATCTAGAACTAGCACCGCAAAATTTCAGCCTGTGGAGCTACTACAGGAAAACGTGTCTGCAATTCACACGTTTTTACTTGGCATTTTTTTAAGATCTTAAATAACCAAGAAAAACTTCTAGTGATGATGTTCATGTTGTTTCACATCATAGTTAACACGTTACGTGCGGCGGGTTAAACTGAAGTTCAATATTCATCTCAAAATAGAGCTAATTTTAGAGGTCAATTTTAAACATAACGAACATTAAACAGATCACGCCTTCATTTAATTTTCATCATGCATTTATCGAAATTGAGTTAGTGACTGCAGGTCGGTCAGCAGTAACATGAAAATCCCCTCAGTGACCAACGGTGGGTCACGCCGCGCTTAAAGTGTTAAATAAAAATCGTTACTTCTATGAAAATTTTAATTGAAAAAATACGATTGTGCGTGACGGCTGCCACTGACGTACATATAACGGGACGATTACTGAAGTAAATCTGCTCCGCTAGAACAGGACGATGTACGGGCGCGTGTCAGGGGGGAGTTAGCTAGAGAGTTATGCCCGCCGCACCGCAGTCTGCATCAAGGCTTCACTCACGAATGCTGCGGCGGAAGTACGGAAGTTTAACTCCATGATTCTTTATTAAAGCGCTTAAATTCCATGAAGAGGAAACAAGGTAGGGGCATTTCTATGGGGGGAAATTACACCTCCTCTTGTTGGGCTAACCAATGGAAACGCTTCATTGCAAACAAACTTTATGACGTTGCCGTTGCGACATGTCGTTTGGCCATTAGTGGTGCCAGATTTTGGGCTAACAGTGTTGTCAGATGCAATCTGAGCGATTCTAATGATTTGTTACCATGACGTCTGCATTGCCACGCGGTCAACGAAAAAAAGACTGGTTTAACCCTACCATATCAACTCTAACGTGTTATATACTGTCCACTTCTAGCCCTGAGTATTATAAAATTAAGCATCAAATCTTGAGTGAACCAATTCATTGAGTGCAATTAGGTTAAGGTAATTAGGTTAAACATAATTGTGCTCCTTAGAATAGCGCTGATGATAGGATGCCCTAAAAGTCACTGAACTTATTAGGTCCCACAAGCAGCTATGCTAAAACGTGTCGATTATACTAGACTTAAGAAACAATCTACTGCTGTATCGCTTGTGGTAAATAAATTGTTTAAATTGTTTGAACATGATATAAAAGGGTGAGTGTACGTGAGCTTTTGCATGAAAATAACTGCTTAATGCTTCTGATACGCTACCTGTTGTACAGCGAACATATTGACCACAATGAACACACGGTGCGCCCAAATTCAACTTCCCATATTGTACAGATTTTGTGAAATATTGCCACTCATTATCTCAAATTAAATTTGCTTTGTCAGGATGCTAGTTCACTAAATTTGTGTTCAGTTACACGGAATTCAAGAGCAACATATTATGACGATATCTGGATTAGTTTTAATTTAACTTTTATGTTACTTCTTACGGAAACGCTGCAAGGGAAAACAATATATTTTCAATACCATTCAAGTGCTATAAAATATTTACAAGGGGCAACCACGAGCGAAAAAATCTTACGCATTTACATTCCACAATATATTAATAAGACGATCATCAGGAAAAAAGAAAACTTTCATCATAGTCAGCGCGCAAGCAACACCCATCACAATACATAATACTGAAGCACAATTACTACCGATACCGAATTCTTCTTGACTGTTTTTTATTGTCTTTTTTGAAGACAATTTTTTCCCTCGGCACTTTTCGACGCGTTAATATTAGAACAGAATTTTTAACTGCGTGGACCCTCTCCAACTGAGCTGCGTGCTGCACTTTTTCACCGTCTTTGATTATCTAAAAGCTTTTTAATGATGTCTTTTCAATCAGCATCAGTCAGATTATTTTTGCTGAGTTTGGTTATTTTTGCTCTCAAAGATCTCATTCCCATTTTGTGAAGCAAGTTTTTGCGGCGGCTGCGTCAGGTCGATGTGTTGTGAAGTCCTCATATGAGACCCTCTTTCTTATTCTTTTAGAATAAATCTTTCCATTTTTACATCAGAAGTTTCCTATATTTTTTGTTTTATTCGCGCTGCATTTCTTTTGAGCTACGCTGCTCATTTCCAGTATTGAGCTGGAGTTTTTTAAAGCTTCTTGTTTAATTCTTTGATTCCCCATCTCACCACAGCGTATCGCGCTTTAATCGTTTGCATTTCTTAAAACTTTAAACTTTAGTTGTTTTATTCCGTATCACACCGTTCGTCGTTTGCATATCATAAAATTTATATTTTAATCGTTTTCACTTCGTAAAAACTTCTTATTTTAGTTGTTATAATTTCGCAAAATTTTACATTTTTATCGTTTACATTTCGTAAATCTTTATTCATTTTATTTTCACTCGCATCATTCCTCTCCCACTTTCTCCGTTTTGTACCGTATGCAATATTTTATCCTAACTTTGCTCTCATTTTCCTTCTCTTCTGCAGCCACGACTTTATGAGCCTCTGATTGGCAATTAGAGCTTTCAAATCGAACTTGAAACTTCTACTCCCACTCGTTTGCTCATCATTATTGAAGGCCCTTTGTGACGTGCCCTGTTACTTCAGCAGGCCGATCAAGCATTTCATTGTACGCCCCAATATGTGTTGCGATTCATGTGTTAATCTAGAAGGTTGTCTGCGCTTCGATCCCATGAAGTTGTAGGTTGAGGTGTACTGGAGATGTTACTCTCTCTTTCTCAGTAAAAACCAAGTAACATTATCATGTCTTCTCTGAATTTACTGGTGTTCTGATTATTCTCATATTGAAGTTTATATCGCTGGTCATGGTGAGAAGCGTCCCTAAAAACACCTAACTACACAGGCATCCGGTCGGTAAACATCCTCACAAATTCTAGTTCGTTGAGTGCGATCAGTGAGACATCAATTTTGAGTGGCCGCCAAAGGCATTCTGTGCAAGGGATCTTCATTTGTTCACAAGTCTTTCCTGTGGAGCTTTTTATTCAATCCTAGAGTTGAATATTAGTTGTTAAAAGTCTTCTTAAACTATTTTTCTAGACAGTTTCTCTTTTGAACTCAGGCTTGGCGCAGTGGTGGAACATGATTTTGCAAGCATCTTTTACGCATATTGCAGACATTCTTTTCTACTATATTTTAGTTGAAGTTATCAAAGAGTGCGTCCGTAGAAAAAAGCTGAATTATACTTGCAGTCAGTCACATTCTTGATAGCCCTCTTTAATCGAACCCCAGCGTATTTTCTACGTATATGAATTGCACATCTAACCAAGCCCATCTCTAATTTTGAATGGCAAGGTGCCGTATCAACTGCAGAAGATGAGCCCTGTTCCGGCTCTCTTATATACTCGCTCTCACCTCAGCTGGTCAAGTTCATAGATCACTGTCAGGGCAGTGCCAGCAGCATCGTGATTGCTTCGGCCGATTCCCGTCGCCGATATTGTGCTGAAGCCATTCTCAAGTCCGGGCTCATGATTTGCTCTCCTAAGCATAGGGTCAGGCCCAGACAGGACAGTTTGCTATACACATGAACTTATTCTCATTTAGCATACCCCATTCTTAGAAAATTAGTACATTATATGGTTTCTTATTCGTATTAGTAATTTCTATAAATGGGAGCTGAACTTGAATGGGTGATTTACTGTCTAAACCTATGTATTTAAACGGAACAACATGATTGTGAATAAAAAATGAATAGATGTGGGGTGTACTGAAGAGAGTGTAAATTATATAGCTATATTTACACATCTTCGACGCGGTAGTTGTCATTTTACGCTTCAATTTAAGAGTTGCTCGAAGTGAACCCATTCACCCTGTTATTGGCCTTGATAAAAGTTTATTGAAGAGAAGTACATGCGGTCTACAGAAACTTAAGAAGAAATGAAACAACGAAGCATTGCGGCTTTTCAAAGTAAAAGAAAAAGACAGAAAAAGAAAAACAGTTTATTTCCAATAGAGATGGTACAAAACATCATTGATTTTTAAAATATCTTCAAGTAAGTAAAATACACTTATATGATACATGCGCCAGAGTATTGTAATACCCATGTCGCTAGTCGAAAAAAAATGATTGAGGGCAATGTATCCATAGTGTTGCTTAATCTAGATTTGATGATACACGTACCTACAATTATAAAATAAAACATGATTCCCGTGACAATGTACAGTTGAGAATACTCTTCTTGACGCAAACTTGCAGTGAAATACGAGCTCAGGGACTTGCGGTATAAGTAATTTGTTAGAAGTAAAACGGGTGGATTAAAATAATCCTGCATCTAAAGCAGCGAGGTAAACATTCAGAACTATGTTTTTATTCCTACGTATAGATTAGTATTCCAATCAAGTGACTCAGAGAAAATGTCTTATATCACGCCACGAAATTATGATGTTTCCATGCTTATAATATTGGCACAAAACAGTCTATCTGAGTCAGAAACATGAAAATGATTATTCTACAACGAATACCAAGACATGCACAACATAATTGGAGTGATACGTGAAAGTGACAACCAAGATAGGGTTGTCACAACATTCTCAAGAGCGTATAATGATTTGCATCACACACGACTAACGAGACCATTTTAGGTCGTGAATACCTAATAGAAGAACACATTAATGTTCTATTAAGTTACCAAATTATAAAAAACTACGTTATTTTTGACACATTTGAACTTGTGGAAGCAGCAGCTTCCCGTACCATATTCATTAACTGTTTCTGGGGGTTACTAGACTGTGAACTCTCGATACAATAGGGTTCAAATGTATTTAATTGAAAAAAATAACAAAAGAATCGAACGGTATCGCCCAATGAAATATTTAAAAATTTATAAAAAATACATCATGAGTGAAATTAGCTCTAAGGTACTCGCAACATGTTTATGACATTCGAATAGACATTATTAGCCATAAAAATTTTTGGAATTTACTCATTCCCCTTTCCCCACCCCCTCAAAGAAAATTCCTATAAATTGCTATTTTTCAGAAAATATCGTACGTAGAGACGCTCGTTTTTTTGTTAGATTTAAAATGAACATATCTACAAAGTTGATATTCCGTTTTGTGATATCGCTTCAGAATTTTTTATGTAGTTTTGAATTTTTAAAACAATTTTTTCCCTATATGGCAATAAAAAGTTAATAAAAAATTTCTCATCTACTTATCAAAAATTACATCTCAATTTTAACGTACTCACTTTGATCTTTACGACGCAAAAAAGATTTTCTCCTTACATTCAAAACTGTAGGAGAAATAAGGCAGCAAAATCGAAAAAGTCTTCGAGAGAAAATGACGTTCAAAGTTACCGAGCACCTGAGCGCACATGACACCCTGTTTCACACCATTGTTTTTCGTCAAAACCTACAAATTAATACACCACTAATAAGTCTAAAACCTTCTAGATGAGTCTTCCACAGTTGTAATGAGTCACTACCACTTATAAGTCACTAATACCTGCTGCAAACTGCAGAGGGACCCGAACAGTTTTTCCCTATGAAATATTCAAGAATTAAAAAGAAATACTTCGGGAGTAAAATAAGCTCTGAGGTTTTCACAGTATGTTTATAACATTACAATAAACATTTATAGCCCATAAAGTTTTTGAAATTTACCAATACTCCCTCACCCTCCCCCTTCCCCCCTGTTACGGAACGAGTGTTCGGCCTCACGGCTGACGCCTCTCGTTACGATTGAGGAATTTGAATCTTGATAGTCAGAGTGGAAAGGAAATTAAAGATGAGAAACACAAGAAGAGAATGGACAGAAAGGTGAAAATTAGAAACAGCAGTATTAAGATAGTGTGCACTACGAGGTCACCCTAGCTTGATCAACATGGAAATAATACCCAAATTTGAAAGATTAAAACACATTTTTATTTAATGCTGAACACGTGAGTTAAAATATGAGGATTGTCGACAAACACATTCTGACACAAAATAACACACAAAAATGAGAGGTATGTGCTTCTGATCGTAATGAGCGCGAGAGCAACGATTGCATGATTTTAACGTTACACAAAATTTTATGGCAACTATCAAAAGAAGGTTTACGCACAATGAATCGGAATTAACAAGACACAATAAAAAGATGGGCTAACGTAAGCACGAAATTATGCATAACAGCAGAACCTTGACTTACAACACGGCATTAAAAATATAGAACGCTTCGCACCATGCACAACATGAACTCAGCACATCAGCTAAAAAAACACATGACACAAAATCACATTTAGATTTCGTGCCAATTTGAAGCACTGTTCCATGTGCTGCTTTGTATCTAAACTTGTACTTAAGATCACTGCTTTTCAGAGTTCTCAAATACCACAAAGCACTCGCACTCCTTGGTAATGTGTCCTTGCTGTTGATTCACCGCCGACTCCATTTTGCTGTTGATAGTACTCAGCAGTGTACTCAGCGTACCGTTGCGATGTGGCGATGCCTCTTCATCTTCCCGGCGTTGATGACAGACGTCTGGCTATTTTCCGACGTTTAATAACTCGTTGGTAATTGTGCTTCGTTGGTGTCTGTGATATCGACCTCGTTCTTCTGCGATTATACTGTTGTGGTTGACTTGATGCTGAATCGCGCAGGTCACTGTATGTTGCCTCGCTCGATGCTCGTAGTATCCTTAACTTTTCGTAGATATTATCAGCGTACACTTGCACCGAGGGGTTTTGTAAATCTTGTCGTTCTTGAAGGAGTTAAACATCAGCGGCGCTCTTTCCATGTAATGTTAATCTTGAATTGTTATTATGCCGGGGTGTGACGGCGTTTTGTACCCCGGCCCCGCTCTAGAAAATTATGCGTCTCTCCTATTACGTAACTGGGAGAAAAGTCCTCTCGATTCTTCTTCTGAACTCCTTTTATGTGTTACGGCCTGGTTCGTTCCAGAAGGTTCACGAATGTTCGTGGTTAGAAGACAGCATCTTAATCCTGATTGGTGGAACTCTCGCTTGTCCTGACGTCTCGAAATTTCATTGGCTAGGTGCTCGCTTCCCTCTGACACACCTTCGACGCGCGGCTCGCTCATTGGCTCAGGTAATGCGGCTTTTGCTTAAGCCATTCCTCTCCCCTTCGAGGCTGCCCTTCGCATCCCGAGGCTCGACTGTTGCTTGGTTCTCAAGCCTATGCGGCACCGGTTTAACGGTCTGACATTCCAATGTCTGTCGCAGCTTTCCGTGCCCGGTCCACCCAACGAAATATCATATATCATTACACCCTAACACAAGGCAAATTTCTAAACATGTCATTTTCTCAGCCAATATTTTACATTGAGACGATTGTTTATTCTTCGATCCACAATGAACATATCTTCAAATTTCCGAGTCAGTTTTTTGAAATCGCTTCAGAAAATTTTTTTAACATATTTTGAAATTTCTAATCAATTTTTTTTTTTGCAATAAAAAAATTTATAATCAGGTAATCAAAAAACTGCCTCGAAAATTTATAGTACTCACTTTAATCTTTACGATGCAAAAAAGATCTACTTCACAGGTGAAAAATTGTAGCGGGAATTGCCCTCAAAGTCGAAAAAGCGTCTTCGGCCACAGCAGACTGCTGCATTTGATATTCTAGGCATTTAACGGGACGCACAAGCACAGAACCACTCACTAAGAAGGCCAAGAAATCCCTAAACTTCTCTAATGAATGGAAAATTGTGTAAAAACAAAGAAAAAATATTTGGAGCAACCAATCACAGCTGAGCCGACCCGCAGCTGGTCTCTCTGAGCGCCTCTGCGGGGAGGGGGCAATTTGGGGGTGATATGGGGGCTTAGGTTGCCAACACGGGACAAAATGACGTTTCTACGTGATAGAGGTAAGGGTTTAGGAGCATTTTCAGCCAATAATCTCATTTGCGGTGTTTAGCCCCATTAAATTTCGATTCCAATAAATAGGTGCCACGAAGGTGCTGTTTAATGCTTGTACAAAAATGAAGATAAAAAGCATAAAAATGTATCCTTTAGGTGGTTGATTGAAATTGAATAGTGTTCGTTAATTTATGAAGACCATAAAGGTAAGAACTTTTTGGGGGGGAAATACTTATGACAGTTTACACGTACATTGACACATCAGCTTTAGATTTCATGACATCAGGGAATAATATTATAATTGTTTGTTGTGGCAGGTATTCATTAATACCATTTTGAGGGAGCATGAATAAAAAATACAATTATGGAAAAAATACACTTAGCTGACTACCTAAATGAGCCCACTTTAACCCACACACCAAGTTTATCAAACAAATGCAAGTCGATTGATAAGAGATTTTTCAAGAACTTTTTTGGGTAAATGTATGAATGTATATTCATAAAAGAATGTGTGCATACATACACAACACACACACACACACACATGCACACAGATACTAAGGATACAAGCATGAAAGTTATGAAAATTGAAAGTTTTATTTTCCTAATTAACATTTTTAACATAACGGGCATTAGTTGATGAGCATCTTATTCGAATATATATGGTGACCACAAAACAAATTTAGTTTTTTTTATCGTTTTACAATAAGTTAGGATTGCACGAGTTAGGATTGTGTTAGGATCGAGTTAGGATTGTGTTACAAGTTGCTAGTGAAAAAAGGGCGGCATTTGTAGTTCATATGCGAGTTGCTAGTCCAGTGCACACACACATATACGTGTACATACATATGCATACATATGCCCACATATACCTATATACCTACACATAACGCGTATACATACACACATATACAAGAAAAAGAAAAATAGAAAACAATTTATTTCCAGTAAAGATGGTACACATTGTTTTTTAAAATATCTCAAAGTAAATACACTTATATGATACACACACATGAGTATTGTAATACCCATGTCACTAGTCGAATGCAAATGATTGAGGGTAATGTATTCCTAACGTTGCTTCATTTTGATTTGATGATATATGTAACTACAATTTTAAGGGACAACACAATTTCAGTGACGATACATTTTCGTTGTGGGGTGAAAACACTTTTGACAGTTTACATGTACATGACATAAAGCTTTAAAGTTCTTCACATTAGGAAATAATATTAGAATTGCTTGTTTTGGCAGGTGTTCAAAGATATCATTTTGAACAAGCATGAAAAAAATTCAAACATGAGAATTACGAAAATTACAAGTTTTGCTTTTCTAATTCGATAATTTTTGCAAAATTTTTATGATAACGGTCATTAGTTGATAAACAACTTACTTAAATATAAATGGGTCATCACACAACAAATCCATATTTTTTATGTGATTGCTTTACAATAATAAAGAGATGATGAATTAGGTAATATTAAAAGTTGAGAGTGAACAGAAAAAAGACCGGTATCTCTTGTTCAAATGCTAGTTGTTAGTTTAGTACACACATATGTGCACATATACATGTACATACAAACTCAAATACATACCTTTGCATCTAGACAATCATAATACTCATGCGTTCTACAAAAATGCTGTGCGAGGTACAAAAATATAGGATAATGAGCAAAGGAGGTTCGTAACTACTTCTGCAGTATGTGTTGCAGCTTACAATTTCTAATTAAATATTGTAGGGATTTCTAATTAAACGTCTCAAAAGTCTAATTATGACTCAAAAGAGTCATATACTGGGAGTGGTTGGAGAATGGCAAAATAAAAATGCGTTGCGTTTTATCAATCATCAGAGAGAGATCCGTGAAGGCTAAAAGGTCGGTTTTAATTTTGTATGTAAAGAATGTTTAAGGGTAGATAAAGTGAATAAGTTCATAGGATGACGACAAATATTTTGATGAACTGGTAAAGTCGGTTTAAAATTGGCTGAATTGGTTTTAAAGATGCAAAGAGATTTTGAAATTGTGGAACTTAATGCATTTTTGAACATTAAATAGCTAAAACAGCTCAGAAGCAATATTACAATTAGCTAGTAGTACAACAGAGTTTTTTCAGCTGCATTAGACTTGTCTTTGAAACCAAATTGATTAAATTCTCGATATAAATCGTAATAGAATTAAAAAACAATAATTACGAAGGAAGCCAAACTCAGAGAAAGAAATCTTGTAATTGAAACTAAACCCATTACCGCGTCGGTGTCATCTTTAGAGTTAATTTATAATACAACTGTAATTAATTACAGCAGTAAATTTATATAACAACTGTAATTGATCACAACTGCTAATTCAGGTTACTACTAGATTAGAACCGTACAACTCCCAATGCTCTCTAATCAGAGAACCTCGTGCCTAATCAATGAGTGTCAACAACATCCTCACAATAATCACAACTGCACAAGGTCACGAAGAGAATTTGCTCGTTTGCGGCGCAACACCTCGCTGGTCAGTACAACTTGACGCGCCTTGAAGGCAGATGTTGTGAAGTCTCCACGACCGACGCCTGTTCTGTTCAGACTGGCAACTAAGATAATATCTAAATGAGGAGAATGAAAATTGCTATGTCTCAGAAAATATGGATAAATACAGCAACATGTTATATCCATTCACACCCTCAATACTCAGAACTAAGTGTAACATAATAAAATCGGTGTACACTATAAATACGATAAAATACATCATGAGAATGAATTAGCGGAAGCTAATTAGAGCATCTCTGAGATGGCTCTAAATGTTCAGCGTTGTGAGTGCGGCGGCCGATATTCGCTGCAAAATGACGGATTTCAACTAAAATAGAACTTCAACCTCCCAGCCTCCGATGATTTATGCCCGCAAGATCCGCGGCTTATCTTGGCTCCGTGCGTTTACGGATACGAGCGGCCATAATAACGCCTACGGGATAAATTTTAACCTTTAGGCCGTGGTTTTCCAACGATAATGTTAATAACTAGGGTCAAAAAAATGTTAAAATGTCGGAATTGGATATCATCTTCAGAAAAATCTTCCAGATGTGGATAACAAACAAAAATATCCATCCTAATAGTACCCGCGAATTAAAATACTCTTGTACTTGTGCACTGGTGAAACTGGTATCACTGATACGGTCATTAGGCATCCTTATGAGCGTGAAAAAAAAACGGACCAACCGAATAATGCGTTCAGTGAGATTCACATTGTAATAACATAGGAGAAATTACGCCCAAAAATATGCAAATTTATTTACATATAAATTTAAGGAACACCTGGCTTTTATAATATGGCAATGATGCTCACCGTGCTGCTCACTCGGCGTAGTCACGACGTCCACTGCAATGAAGTGCTGGCAAAAATATCTCTCAAAGAAATCTGTGATGCTGACGCATTTTTAAGTCAGGCGACGAATCTCCGGTACGTCGGTTTGAAAACTTAGGTGTGCACGAGAGCTGTGGTGTGTTGTTTTTGTATTTTTCTTTCTGATACGTCATAAGACAGTGTTGTACATGTATATCTTAAGTTTTTGTGTATTTTCTTGAATTGTCCTGATATTTACATCAATACATCTGATATTTATTCAAAATACTTTAATTTTACATCATCTCTGCTCTGATTTTAATCTCATATGCTGCTGTATTCATCCTACAAACCCTGATATTCATCCTAGGTACAAAGCTATTCATCCTACATACCCTGATATTCTTCTTAAATGCAGTAATATTTATTTTAAGGGCCCGTGATGTTTTCAATTGTGCTCCTCAGCCTTTATATTTAGAATTATTTTCTCAACCCTCTCAGCGACATTTCCAAAATTCGTAGCAGCGCTCAACGCTTTCGACGTCACTGTGTCTGAGCTCTGCCACTGAAGGAGACGAGCATTAGCTCTGCAGGCTTCGCGGCTGGGTAATGCTACACAAATTTGAGCTCACTCCGTGCCAGGAACAAACTTACCGACGTGGACGTGAGTCATATGTTACGCTGGCCTACGCATCACTCGCCGTCATTTCTGCATTTTTATTTTCTTCTTATTACTGACCCAACAGATACTGTATATCGTGATCGATTTGACTTTGAGACAAGCATTTCCTCGTAAAAAGCTTGAAGTATTGTAAAAACCATTTTTTTCATTTGGGATATTATGCACAGCATATTATGAGTGGTATATCATGCACAGTACATTGTGTTTCTCTGCTTTACATTTTTAAGAACTTTGGTTGCCATACAAAATACATTTCTAATGTACTTATTTAGAATTTAAAAAGTTGAAACAAGCTGAATTTTCTCTCTTATTTAAGACTACTTTAACTTAACAATTAGTGGTATCGATGTCATTATCAAGCCAAAAACGGTCATAACCTGAGCATTTTCTAGGCATTTCACTCATGATTAGTATCATTATTTCACATCAATTCCTTGATTCGGATACATTGAACACCTTGCCTAAACGAATAAAATTTAAAACGAATCATTTTTATAATTTTCTCAACGCATCAGAGCCATATGAAGTTATTTTTCCCTCCGAGTCCCAGTTCCCGAAATTATTTCCCTATTTTCAAATTTTTGAGTAATTTTTGGTCTGAGTTTTCTCGTATTTGCAGCCGCTCCACTGAAACCATTCTCCGGTATTCTCGGTCGTCATTTTTGCATGTCATCCCACGTATGAAATTTGCCTCAGACAATTTTGTGTCGTCTACTTTCTTTTAGCGATCAGCATACCCATTATTGGATGGGATAGTCCTTACGGGGTGCACAACAAGTAATACTTCAACTGATATTGTAACCAATCTTCTAAAAACCAGAAGGCCTACTTGAATGTTACTATAGGAAGTGAGATATAATGAAATGGAACCTTTTGGGCTCCTAGTTAACTCTAAAGTTTTAGCCTCAGTATTTGACGTTTTCCAACCTGCTGTTTTACATTCTGCATTTTGCGCACAAATCATGGCTGGCATTTAGTGAGCTCAACCGATTTAAATAGCGTCAATAATTGCAATTTTTCGCTCACGAGATGCATGTTTGGTACCAAGGCCGTCACTCATCGAAGAATACCTTGACTTTTCTTCAAGTAAATTAGCATTATATTTTTGATAATTGTACGAATAAAAACCTAAACATAAAAATATTTCTCCCGATCTCATATTCCCAAAACTCCCGATTTCCTATTCCCGTTTACATTAAATTTCGACGTCATAAATTGTTCAAATTTTTGGAAGTATCCGCTCTGTGATATCGGCCCTGGTCGTCTACTGGCACCTGAAGTGTCTAAAGGATATTTGAATGGAATTTCCAGGGCTTGCAAAGCTCATTTCAGGTTTAACACTCACTGAATATGACCAGATGACCGGCGAGAACGACAAAAACACATACTTTATCACAAAATGTTACCTGTTGAAAAGAATTGTTCGGTGTATTGGATTTGAAGTAAAAATATAATTTAATATTTGGCGAATTTATCTTCTAGCATGCGCAGATTGCTATCCTATATAACGAGACTGCAGTAATTGCTCATTAGTGGAGCACGATAGGCCAAAATTGTCGCTAATATCTGATGAAATATATGTAGCTCTGCAACTCATATGGCATACGGCGTTGAAAATACTTTTCTTTCCTGAGATTCCTGAGATGTAGTTTGGAGCACAGCTCCAGGCCACGATGAGTCGCCGCCTCATTTGATATCTTTCAACATATCATTTGATAAATTCAAATACTCTGAGTACAAGCAAAGCTTCTTTATGGTTAAAGCTTAGTTTTATCCAATATGAATAATTGGAAAAACGATTCCCGCGATTTCTACACGTTTGAGTGCCTATAAGAGTTCAGGTAGTGAATTTAAACGAA
Organism: Morinoia aosen; assembly: GCA_030386875.1. Lineage (NCBI taxonomy): Eukaryota > Metazoa > Arthropoda > Malacostraca > Amphipoda > Talitridae > Morinoia > Morinoia aosen. The sequence goes on along the minus strand of CM059570.1, from coordinate 67,796,115 downwards.
GCCTTTTTTCCTTTTTGGGATCTGCGCGCATGGCGAGGGAAAGTTACGGTTCGTGCTAAAGCGATGGCAAGTCTACAGAGTTGTCAATTGCCGCACAAAGTGTCAATTGCCACACAAAATGCTCTCGACCGCAAATACCAAGCTTCAGCCTGTGGATGTTGATTTCTGAATCTTCGCCGGAAAAACTTTGGACCTAAATTTCGCTGCGGCTTCGGTTTGTTCAAGAGCTCGCAAATGACTTACTGCTTGCTCCTCATGGGTTGTCCATGAAAAAAAGTTATTCCCAAGTATTTGACTGATATAAGAAGAACCTAGGAGATCACAGTCGATGAGTAAAATTTTCATTAAGCCATCTAAGGCCTTCTGTTCCTCGAACTTTCAATTTAATCTGAAGTTTTTGTTGAAATCTCAGGACTTGCTTTCCCCTCTGGACCAAAGTAAACATCCCCAATTCCACAAATTTTCTAACTTACTAAATTAAACTTATGCGTCGTATTGCTGAAACGATAATTTTTCAAATTAATTAGATGAATTCACGGCCATTTCAAGATCCATTTGCTTTTCAGAGTGGAACGTGATTCCAAATTTTTTATTTTAAATCCGAAGTATTGGAGTCTTGAGATAGCACATTATTTTATCACCATATCTTCAATTGGACTTTAACTTTTTAGCAATATTCCTATTGAATCTTAGTGCCTTTCAACCAAACTTTCACGCTACAATCTATCCCAAACATCTTCATGCGAGAACTCGTGACGGCTTTTGAGTTCTATGAAAATTTTAGGATTGTGTTCAATTATCTCAAAGTTTCACTTCATGCAAAATTCGATTGTAGCTGCAAAAAAAAAAGACGTGCAGTGCACGACTCGAGAATTACAGTCTACTGCACTCGGTATTTAAACAATGTGCGCCTTAACTCATAACTGAGCATCGGATGGAATTTCTCCCTACACCGATTTGATAAAAGTAGGAAACAAGAACGGGCGTATCTAACATTTTACAATTTTCTATATGCCTCAGACTTCATTCAAATATTTTGTTTTTTTCTCCTCGAGAAATCTCTTTCGAGTGAAGCGTGGGAGACTGCCTCGTTATTTTGAGGAGAACTTGTTAGACTTATAAAGGAAAAGAAAGCCTTACAGCTAGGAACCAATTTTTATTTAACTTCGACCACCTCCTGATGTGCCGGTATAAGTTAAAAATCCCACCAAGATCCGCGGGACCCGCAATTGGGAGCCCAACACAACTGAAACAGAATATACCGATTTTAGAGCGTATCGTTATCAAGTGGTTTTTATATGGTTATACCAGAATTTAATTAGATATTAGATATTTCCAATAACATTTCACCTCTCTACTCGCAACACACCTACGGAGCGGGCTGGCTTGGCCTTGAATCACAACGGTGGTTTAATTAAACAGCTCAGCTCAGGCGACGACAAGTTAATCGTGCAGGTGCGGCGGAGAAACGAAGGCGGAGACAATAGGGCAGGGTTAAAAACAAGCAGTCTCGGGCAGAAGACTTCAAGTTATTCTAAAAGAAGAAGAAGAACTATGTTAGTTTACTGAACTCAGCCTCAGCTGCCCTTTTTATAGGAATAAATTTCATATCGTTCAAAGTATTTCAATTGCTCAATTAAGAGCTACACGGCTGTACCAACCTTGAAACTTTAATGGGCACAGTTCAAGAGGCACATATGTAAACGGCCGTAAGAGGAAAAATAGACAGATTAAGTTAGAGAAGACCTAGTACTTTATAAGATTTAAGGTAATATTAAGGTAATAAGAAGATAACTTCTCATTAAGAGGTGAGTAGAAATATTAGGTTAGGCGCTATGGGCCCATTTTAGGGTTTAAAGTTTAAAGTTTTAAGGACTCCTAAATAGGAGATTAAGTAAATTCCCAAAGTAGGGCTCAAAGAGTACTAGGCCTCTCGGTAAGTTTCAAAGGAGCTCAAACATGCAACGAAAAGTAAATTAAACTTAAGGAAAACCAAAAGAGTGATCACTCAAAATAAAAAGGAATTACGAAGAATCGGCCATGATGAGTAAATGGTCTGCCCAGAAGCTCTCTGCTACTCCTCCGCACCACATACACGTAAATCTCCTAAGCTACACAATCTTTTTCTTCACGGGAGCATTTAAGAGATACGTAATTTCTAACAAACTAGCGGAAAAAATCCAGCTCTCGAGCCCGTAAGTGAATATATCGCGGTCAAAATTGCTCTGAGGTATGGCGAACTTGCTGTAACCTGACCAGCTCACTTTCAAAACCTGCTACCGGGGAAGCTCCGCTAATTTATCTTTCCCTTCTTCATTTTTTTCCGTAACTGAAAAATATTTGCGGTGTTGCTGAACTCGGAATGAGGTATTATTACAAGCATTCTGTATTGCGGAGAAAGCTATCAGCCAATTATTAGAAAATAGACATAAGTAAAGTTGGCTTAGACATTTTACAGTGACGGAATGTTGCTGGTTGTGATGGATTCGCATTTTAACTTTTGACTCACGTAATGCCAAATAAGTTATATGTTGCTAGGAAAATAAAACAATGTAATGAATAACAATCTTGAAAAAGTACCATTCAAAGAACTCGAGCGCATTGTGCTCGACTCCAACGCTAAAAGCGATGCTCGAGAACTTGCTTCGAGGTGCAGGCGAGAACAGTTTTAATTAATCGTTACCTATTGCTCACGTCACGTTCGTGACGCTGTCGTGCGTGACACTGACGTGTTGGTCCTGTGAAGCGTGGCACCTATTGAAAAAACAGAGTGGGGAAAAGGACGACACACTGCTGGTTATTATTTTAGTAATGCAATTGCACAATAATGGTAATAAATAAATGAACAGCAATGGTAATACTCCTGTACAGGCATGTCGGAGACTTCTTGGGTAAGTAAAGAAGTCGGAAGTTGGTGCATCCGATGGCCGCCGACATCAATTTTGCCATAACCGTGACCTGTTGAGATAAGTAAGACGTAAAAAATTTGACGGTGGTAGGATTGAGAGCTGCCGAGAATAGATTAAAGATTCTGAGTTAACAGATAAGGCAATGCACTCCACCTGGAATATATTAAAGACATTTGAGTATACGTTTTAAGTCACGGCTTTAAATTTGAAGTACGGCTCGAGAACGGGAAACTACGGCCAAAAGTAGGCCAGTGAGGAACGTTCGGGACAAATGCACCTACTTATCTCCAAACCTACCCTCACAAGAGATCCCTTGAAGTCCACGTGACGACGGTGAAGAAGAGAAAGTCGACGACAGGCCGCCCGGCCGCTGAAGCGCTGGACTGCAGTAGGAGGCACCTGCTTCCCATCAGAGTTGACTCCACAGTACAGGAGACGAAAAGCAGCCGGGTGCGGAGCAGTTGCACTGCTGAGCGAGACCGTAGTGACGGCCGTCATCATGCATCAACCGTCAGCCACTTTTCCTCTCCATGACGTCCAGCGTAGAGAATCGCAGTGCAGGTCACGGGCGTTATTAGCCAAAAGCGCATATCCTAAAGACTGCTTCGTTTAATAAATAAAGAATTAAGGATGAATAAGAAAGTGCTCCAGAGAAGGGCGTATGCAAGTTGTTAGTGCGGTGGATGTTGGAGCGTGTCTGAGATTGCTCAGGCACGACATAGTGAGCATGGTTACGAGACGTTCGTAAAAGGTCGTAGTTGGTATGGCAATAGGGGCACACTGTACCGAACGTCCTCTAATACTCTAATTGTATTTAACAAAATTCTTAGATGTAAGACTCCTAAATACTAATTCCCCGAGTAAGAAAATGGATTTTTTCAACAGCACCGCACACGTGACTTGTGAGGCACTGCAACCAGGACATTCTCGCTACAACCACACTTCAACCACGACAATCTCGTTACAACCACAATTAAAACACGACAATCTCGTTAAAACCACACTTCAACCACGACAATCTCGTTACAACCACACTTCAACCAGGACATTCTCGCTACAACCACACTTCAACCACGACAATCTCGTTACAACCACAATTCAACCACGACAATCTCGTTACAACCACACTTCAAACACGACAATCTCGTTAAAAATCACACTTCAACCACGATAATCTCGTTACAACCACAATTCAAACACGACAATCTCGTTAAAACCACACTTCAACCACGACAATCTCGTTACAACCACACTTCAACCACGACAATCTCGTTACAACCACACTTCAACCACGACAATCTCGTTACAACCACACTTCAACCACGACAATCTCGTTACAACCACACTTCAACCACGACAATTTCGTTACAACCACACTTCAACCACGACAATCTCGTTACAACCATTATTGCATCGTCCATCTTATTGCTCCATGATGTTGAAAAGATAATCGTGTGAAATAATTCAAGAACTAGAAGCCAGTAGTAGTAACAGAGATGAGGGTTACTGAAAATTCAGCGCAAGATCTCCTAAATTTACGGCAGAATTCTTATACACGTGCTACATGAACATACGAATTTGTTTTTCTAAAATATCCTTTGATCTTTGCCCCCAATGGTCCACATCGTAGCTATCATATTAGTATTGGAATACATTCTGAAATACAATTTAAATTATCAAAGTAGCTTGTGATCGAAGGTCCGCAGTTGGGAAATTCTAGTTAACGAAACCAGGTCTCCGTACAGGGACTGCCGGGATCGATTTCTTGCATGGTTTATGCCGCAGTAAATGAGGCGAGAGGGAAAGATTTCGATTTTGCTGGTAAGTGCGAGGAAGACTGTATTGTAAGCATCTAGCACAGCGGTAGAATTTCTTTAAATATCTAACAGCTGCATGGTTTCTTGAAAAAACAAAAACAAATGATAGATTTTTTCTTCGCCAGCAAATGTATTGTTATTCACTCAGAGCGCATCAAACTTTTCCTTTGACTTAACATTTCATCCTATAGCGGCTTCTCTAAATTCCATATTTAGTCATTCGAGATGGTGATTCTAGTTTGTAGTCTCGTATTTCCTTACAAAATTTTAACACGGACTTTTTTATATTTAAGTGGGCACAACGACTACCTCATTGTGGTTTGCACGACTTCACTTAACAACCTAATGAAATAATTTCCAAGCTGCTTCACTCCTCTGGAATTGAGGAAAATTTCGGTTGAAATTGAGTTTAAGGACACCATCTGGGTAGAAATCGGGATAAGTGTTTATTTTCTGTTTTATATGCATCTTATAAAGGATTTTCTTGCGCTTCCATTGGTACTTTCCGCTTACGTCTACTCCAAATGGTACGCCCACCAGAGGGGGGAAAGCGATGGGGGTGGCGTGACCTTGACCCCTTCCCCCCCTCATTATTGGGGGTCAATTGAGCGTGTTTCTTTGCGGCAATGGCAATAGAGTTCGTTCATGGGCTACTCAAAGTGTTTTCATTATTCAAACGAAACATTCTAACGCTGAGTAAAAATTTTTGATAATTTTATGACAATAGAGGATAATTTTGATAATTTTTGACAATTTAGCTGTTCTGCCGCTCGCGGTGGCACAGCGGTTGAGGGATCGGACTTGTATGTTGGAGCCGCGGGTTCGTATCCCGGCGCTGGTGCCGCGATTTTCCCCGTTGGGTATAAGGGAAAGCTCAAGCACAATACCCCACTCGACCCAGGTGTCGGAAATGGGTACCGGCTTTACGGGGGAACCGTCATGGTTTCCTATATATAGTGTTAGTTATAAGACATTTGAAAAACCAATGCTTAAGATCATTTGTATCAGGCTTGATTGGAAGTAAAGCATCCCAAAGATGCCGATGTTTGTTTGTTTGTTTGCCGTAGCTATGATACTGCAATTTTCATTCATAGCTCGATGACAGCTGCAGTATCATAGCTACGGCTATAGCGAGCACACCAATCCAAATGGCTTGAAAAGAGCTACAAAACAGAGGAGTTGATTTGAAAAAAACGTATTTTGGTCAAATTTTTTTTGTCAAAAAAGTGGTTGTTTTGAAGAATTACACGTATTGTCTTTTGATGTAGATTTTTTTCCAGAGTTCTAGAGCTACAGCAATGTAAATTATATCACTCGAAAGGGCTTGAAAAACAATACAAAAGCTCAAGTGTTCATTGAAGAAAACCCGGTAGTTCAAAAGATAAGAAGAAAAACATTTTTTTTGTGAAAAAAACGTTTTTATGGAAACTTGATAATTGGTTTCTCAAATGTATCTTCTTCCACAATTTCAGAGCTACAAGAATGGTTTATATACCATTCGATAGGGCTTAGCAAGGTGTACCCACACGCAATAACATTTTTGGATACATCTATTATTTTGAAAATTACACGCAGTATCAATCCATGAAAAAAATGACAAAAAATGGTCACATTTTTTTTAAAAAGTTCCCAAAATCCCATAAAGAAGTTATCAAAATTCCTCATTGCGTGTGGTTATATAGACATATAAGCAGTCTAAAAACGAAAGTACTGGTTCTGTAACTTCAAAATTGTAGATGAAGATAGATTTAAAAAAACTATTATATCGTATTTATCAGAAATAAAAAAAATCCAGTGCTGATACAAAAATTTTGTCCAAGTAACAAATGATCTTTGCATCATTTCGCACCTACTGTGACAATTTCAGAGAAATCCATCCAGAAATAACGGCCTTTTTTTACCCAGACGGTGTCCTTAATGCGCTCACGGAATTTATAAATTTAGTTTCCAACAATCGGTAGAAGAACACATATAACACATGTTTCACATGAATGACATTTTGCTCGCTAATGCGTAATTTTCGAGATATAATAATAATTACGTTCAGGTAAGAATATCACTTTATAGTCAGTTGCTTAGTTGGAACACGCCCACTTTTTTGACGGGACACGCCCACTTTTTTGCGGAAGAAAACATCATCAGTTTGGATAAGATAAGGTGAGCTATTTTAAGTTGATTTAGGATATTTTAGGTTAGTTTATTTAACTAACAAAACATTACCTAGCCTAACCTCACCCATCGTCACGTCAATACCGTATTACAGCATAATTACGTGTCCGTTCTTTCACTTTTATATACGACGTTCCAATAACTTCAAAGTTGAATAACTCTAAAAAACCGCATCAGCGAGCAGAATGTCATTTATGTGAAACATTTTAAATGCGTTCCTTTAGTGATCCTTTGGAACAGAATTTTTAATTTCTGTGAGCGCATCAAACTCAAAATCGAGCAAAATTTCAATTGATGCGTCGAACTCTAGAATGTTTCAAAATGATTTGCCTATTTTAAATTCCTCACAGTTCAGTACATTTAAAAAAGTTTTGCTCTTAATATCAGTCAAATTATTGTGCATCCGCGTTAAAAGTTCTTAAAATATTGTTTGGTAGAAGTGTTTAAAATATTGTTTTATGATATTGTTGCATTAAATAATGTTGGGATTGTTCAAATGATACGCACGTTCAAACTGCATGTTTTTTGTGTTATTAAACTTTTATCTGCAGATTGTATTTCAATTCGAGCAGGAAATAGATCAATCAATACGATCTCGTAGAATCCTTGACTTTTTGTAGATATTATTGGCGTGCACTTGCACCGAGGGGTTTTGAAAATATTGTCGTTCTTGAAGGAGTTAAACATCAGCGGCGCTCTTTCCATGTAATGTTAATCTTGAATTGTTATTATGCCGGGGAGTGCCGGCGTTTTGCCGGTACCCCGGCCCTGCACTAGAAAATTATGCGTCTCTCTTATTACGTAACTGAGAGAAAAATCCTATCGATTCTTCTTCTGAACTCCTTATATGTGTTTCGGCCTGGTTCGTTCCAGAAGGTTCACAAATGTTCGTGGTTAGAAGAAAGCATCTTAATCCTGATTGGTGTGATTCTCGCTTGTCCTGACGTCTCGAAATTCCATTGGCTAGATGCTCGCTTCCCTCTGCCACACCTTCGACGCGCGGCATGCTCATTGGCTCAGGTGATGCGGCTTTTGCTTAAGCCATTCCTCTCCCCTTCGAGGCTGCACTTCGCACTTCGAGGCTCGACTGTTGGTTGCTTGGTTCTCAAGCCTATGCGGCACCGGCTTAACGGTCTGACATTCCAATGTCTGTCGCAGCTTTCCGTGCCCGGTCCACCCAACGAAATATATATCATTACACTCTACCACAAGGCAAATTTCTAAACAATTCAATTTCTCAGCCAATATTTTACATAGAGACGATTGGTTTTCTCGTTGATCCACAATGAACATATCTAAAAATGTCCTAGGCAGTTTTCTGAAATCGCTTCAGAAAAAATTTTTAAACAAATTTTGAAATTTTTAAATCAAATTTTATTTTTTTTGCAATAAGAAAATTTCTAATCAAGTAATCAAGAAACTGCCACGAAAATCTATAGTACTCACTTTAATCTTTACGATGCAAAAAAGATCTCTTTCATAGGTGAAAAATTGTAGCGGAAATTGCCCCTCAAAGTCGAAACAGCGTCTTCGGCCAGAGCGGACTGCTGCATTTGATATTCTAGGCATTTAACGGGAAGCACAAGCACAGAACCACTCGCTAAGAAGGCCAAGAAATCCCTAAAATTCTCTAATGAATGGAAAATTGTGTAAAAACAAAGAAAAAATATTTGGAGCAACCAATAACAGCTGAGCCGACCCGCAGCTGGTCTCTCTTAGCGCCTCTGCGGAGGAGGGGGCAATTTGGGGGTGATATGGGGGTTTGGGTTGCCAACACGGGACAAAATGACGTTTCTACGTGATAGAGGTAAGGGTTTAGGAGCATTTTTAGGCAATAATCTCATTTGCGGTGTTTAGCCCCATTAAATTTCGATTCCAATAAATAGGTGCCATGAAGGTGCAGTTTAATGCTTGTACAAAAATGAAGATAAAAAGCATAAAATGTATCCTTTAGCTGGTTGATTGAAATTGAATAGTGTTCGTTAATTTATGAAAACCATAGAGGTAAGAACTTTTTGGGGTGGAAATACTTGTGACAGTTTGCACGTACATTGACACATCAGCTTTAGATTTCATGACATCAGTGAATAATATTATAATTGTTTGTTGTGGCAGGTACTCATTAATACCATTTTGAGGGAGCATGAATAAAAAATACAATTATGGAAAAAATACACTTAGCTGATTACCTAAATGAGCCCACTTTAACCCACACACCAAGTTTATCAAACAAATGCTAGTCGATTGATAAGAGATTTTTCAAGAACTTTTTTGGGTTAGAACTTTTAAACCTTGCGTCACGTTATGTTCCTGATGCCATTCATTTTGCTGGATGTGGCTAAGGTGAATTCCGCGAAAGTCCTGCTGCAAAAAGTATTAAACTGAAATTGTTCGTTCAATCCCATCCACAATACTTATCAAACTGGGCTTCAATTAATATTCATATTTTTCCTGTTTGTTAAAATCTAACACGAAAACTCAGGACAAAACGATCGAGAAAAAGGTTTTCAAGCAACCGTTGAGCTTTAAACCAAAAAGGAGTGAACGATGTAAAAAATTGTCAAATTTTTTAAGCAAACTTGCTTAAAATTATTTATTCGTGCAGTGATTCGTAAATAAATATAGTGTATTGCCGAACAGGAAATTACTTAAAATCGAACCCAATATATACTACTCATGTTCATTTTTACAATTTTTGCATCAGTGACTGGTGTGTTTGCGTGTATCCCTCTAGAATGCTTAATACCATCCCATCTTTTTGTTGGAAAGTTCGGTAACAAATACAGAACTGTTGAGGTTTATTTTGAAAGTTGAGAAAATTTCCTATGATTTCTGGGCAGATGCGCATCGAACTCTTCAGAAGAATATTCGCGATCTCGACAGCTTAAATTCCATCAAATCCCGCATGTTGAGGCTTTCACTACGGGACGCCGGACTCGATTTGGCTGCTGCATGGAACAGTGTTCGAAAGACATTGAGTAGGGCTGAATCTTTTGTGAATTACGTGTATTCGTATAAATGTATTAGCGTTGAGTGAGGTTATTTTTTTTAAGTCTTAATGTTCCGAGCGGGAATTAGTCTGTATTTGACAATAGAAAATAATTGCATTCTTTAACGGCGAACAAAGATCAATTTGGTATCTGGCAAACAAAAAGTTAGAAATGTTACAAAATGAACAGTTGTTTAAAATAAAATTCGAAGAGAGGTTAAAGACTTTACCGCGCACCAAAACAGCCTAGTTCAAGTTACCAGTACGAATAGCATTTTTTGACTTGTCACCCCAGGTAAACCAATCGTCGCGCATCTATGTACATCTACGCGGACCCAGGCAGTCTTCTCTAGCGCACCTCATAGCCACCGACGGCTGCCTCTCAGGCTCAGAATCGTCAACGAAACTGGAGTAGCTTCGACTCCTACTTCATTCAATGCCACGGCTAGTCATCAATCGAAATTCTCATTCCGATAACGTCATGGTACCCGAACTGCTGTTTTCAGGCACTTGGAACTGAGCAAGGCGGATATCACCTTATGGTTTTCACGACTCAAGAAATTTAACGATTTTGATTAGCTGTTGCGCAGTTCATAAAGTCAAAATGAACCATCACACCAAACTTTTACTTCATACCCAATTGAAAATCATGGACGGATCACCGGTGGGTTAAGGACGTGACGGTCGATTATGTGCGATATATAAGCTGGTCGGCCTACTCTGCATTAACACTCCTTCAATGTGCTCTTAACTACCAGCGGTTACAGCCTTGCAAACGTATGCTGCCAGTAGTGTACTGCAGGTGTCGCGATCTGTTCGACTTAGTTCACGACTGTAAGTCATCGAGTGATGTACTGGAAGTTAACGTTTTTGCAATCGCGATTGCTGGTGGGAGTTTTCTGTGTTAATGTGTTCTTTACAATTATTGCATTAGATAAACGGTGATTTAGTATGATATCATCATGCTAAAAACATGTTTTTTGATTGTTTATCGGGATGCTGAGGCCATCGACAGTTGCGCTCATCTCTAGATTTTAGCGTTGGTCGACGAGCTCAAGCTGAGTTCAAATTTTTAAACACGTATTTTCATGTATTTTTTTCCAATGCAATGAATTTTGTTCCCATTTCGGATAATTTAAGTTTTTGAAAATCGTTTAGCAACCACTTTACAGTGATCGATTTACTGAAACAGGTGGAAAAACTAATCGTTGAAAGGAAAAGTTTTCAAGACAACGCCGGTGTTCTTCATTTCTCAATACATTACGTACTTCCTTATTTCATCATTTGAAGGCACCTAAAATGTAGCTCACTAACGATCAATGAATTTTCATCGTATTAGAATATGAAGCAACGGCAAACGGTGTAAAGTTAGAAGAGCGTTTAATTTTCTTTCTAATTTTCTAACTGTGCGATACACAGTTTTCTTATCGGACGAGTGCCTTTCTGAAGAACTTTTCATTAATTGCTCTTCGAACTTGTTCATCCTTTTTCGTTGCTTCATATTCCAATACGATAAAAATTCTTTGATCGTTAGTGAACTGCATTTTAGTTGACTTCAAATAATGAAACAAGGGAGTAAATAACCTCTCAGAGGGTTTAAATATTTATTGTTATGTAGGATATATCATTGTGAAATTATTTTCAACGGTAGGTATTTAGAAATGTGTAGTATCTTGGTATTTCAGCACGATATGAGGTTTATAGAACAGAACTTGTAGCTCGGTTCGCCTAGCCGTAAACCAGGCAGCTGGATAGCAAAACGCACAGCAGGACTTCTAATATTGTACTGACTCTGTAGTTCACACAGCTTGCTCTTAAGTCTAGTTCGTGACAATGAACGGCGTCATTTCCGGTGCCGGCAATAGGGGCGCTTCTGACCTATCCGGTGCTCGTAAACGCCAGGCGCCCATTGGCTCTTCCGGCGGATGCCCTATCTATACATGTGACCGTGCCGAGCGAGACTCATAAATCTCCACCGCCGGAACTCCCATTAACACCACCAGTGCGTCACTATACAACAAAATGATAAACACCAGTGTTGTTTTTAAAATATTTCGTTTGAACAATTAGTTTTTCTACCTCTTTTAGTAAATCCATCACTGTACAGTGGTTATTAAATGATTTTCAAGAAATTAGACTATTCGAAACGGAAACAAAATTTACTACATTGTGAAAAAAAGACATTTCAAATATGTTAAGTCAAAGCGGAGATATAATCAATTAAAAACTCGCGGACATTTTTTGTGGGACACGCGATTTAATGTAGACACTCCTCAGAGGGATACAACTATTGTATCTTTGGGAACTAGCGCTTCCAGGGAGGAAAATGTGAGCACTTGAGCTAAGAGTTAGGTAGGCCTTCTTTTTGTTGAAATAAAATGTATTCTGTTATGTTGAGGACCACCTATTTTCGGTTCACTGATGTCCTGTTTTTTAGCACTTACTACTTTCTTCTTCAACTTTGATCTTGTTTGTTGAACTTTTTTTTCAACTTACTGTTTTTAAACCCTTTCCGCACAGATTCCGCGTTTCCTTTAAAACGTTGACTACGTTTGTGCGATTGCTACGGTTGGTTCGGTTAAGTTGTGAGTAGCAGAATTTAGCAACCGACTGTACTACTCAAAAGCACTCTTGGCTTTTATAGAAAGTGTGTAAAATTTAAGTGTACGATCATTTTAACTGGTATGCTGAAATCAATTCTGAAAAAGGAAGTGAAATTATGGAAATGCTATTCATTTATGCCGGTGTGCAAGTGAGCAATTTACTTAGTGGTACACATATGTCCCAAGGCGTAGTCCACGTGTTGCCTCCACACTAAATGGTGCCTCCCTTTTCCTCTCTTTGGATCGCATTTGTTGCGGATAGGGAGGCTTAAACGAACCAATGATCTAATCTACAATGTAAACGAGCGTTGAAAGGGAACTTTGTGATATGGAAATTTCATTCCCATCCTTATGTTTATGTAGTTGATATTTGTTTGTTAGATGCAGCATTTTGAACGTATTGCGATTTAATGTATAATGCCTATATTATTTTGGTGTGCCATTGGTGGGAAGGCTGTGATTTAATAGAAGTAAGATATTCATGTAAATTTTTATTAAGAGATGGTTTAATTTTTGTGATAAAAGTTGAAGAAAGAGCGGGATTCTATGTCCTTTCTAATGTATTGTCTTATGTACCTGAGCTCCCAGTTGCACGTGCATCGATCTCATTGGATGTACAATATTGTACTGAGCTTAATGGGTCAATGCATTTACAATGCATTGAGTGTGAATGTATTGTAAGATCCAAAGCTTTCAGTGCAATATTGTACACCCCGTGAGGCGAAGCACGTGCAACTGGGAGCGATTTTTTAACCTATAATCCATGGACGGCCAGCCTCGATTCGAATCTGGTTCTGAGGCGGTAAACGACCGTTAGATAAGGCGGAACAACGGCGATTCGCGTGCAGTTTTGTGCCCGAAAAAGTGGACATTTGACCCCTAAACCGCGCGTAATACAACTAAAATACGCCTAGGAACCGACGCGTACTCACCGGCGAAACGTCCTTGATTTTCAATTGGGTATCGTCCTTATCCTGTCGTGTACTACTTTCTCCGACTAACTCAAACCTAGTCATGAATAACGAGAAGGAAACACATTGGCTTGTATAAAGATTATATACACGTAGATGTAACATGTGTAAAGAGAAAACCCTATGTGATGCGATTTGTTCATGAAATAATTGTTGATGGCATAGAATATTTTTATGAATCTTATGACGATTGTTCACGATGTTTCTTCAAATTGTAACATTTATTCAGGAATAAAATATTTCTGAATATTCTGATTGTTTACTCGGTTCTCTGTCTTTCTATGCAGAGCTGAGGCTGAGGTACTTCAATTTATGCAAAGCCTGCTACGTCAAGCATGCGGTCGCGGCTCCACTCCAGCGGTCACTCCTCGAATGGCACTCGCTAATTTAAATGCTTGCGTGTATTGCCGTCGCGTCTGGCATGTTTCCCTTCACTTTAGTGTGCGGCTCACAGCTGCCATTTGTCTCTACGTGCGTTCTAGTTGCGAAAGAGAACACGTTCCAAGGCAACAGTCAGTTGTCTTGGACTCACCCCTGTAATCTTTGGCCTCTGGAAGTGTGCTGCTGAAGATTGCTGAATTTCGCACTGCTGCCGTAATTGTTCTTCTAAAATTAATCTGACTGCATGGGTGAATTTGTTAGGCACTTATTTAGGTGTCATCAATAACAAAGTCATTTTCAAACTTTGACATATCCAAGTACTATTTTATCACGATAAAGCATGGAAAAACGAGATAACGCAACTGATTTTATCAAGCAGTGAATATTTGCGATGCATTGCCGGTAAGAAGAAGTGCTCGATTTTTCCCGAACCTAAATTTCATTTACGACAGTGAAACTTGGGCCTGAATGCTTGCATCGGTGCAAGTACTTACAGTAAATCTCTCGTGAGTCGTAGGCTTGTGTGCCAATGGCTGCCATAATTTAGCTTGCTTCCTTTGCCCCACACCATCTCTTTCTCTCTCCCTCTGTGAACATTGTTTTTTTCGTGCAGCAGTTCACAACAAACGACGCTAACAATAGCAGAAAAGCTACTATGAATCAAGTCCAAATTTGCCGTTAGATCGCAGTGGGAAAAAATAGTGTACATTTCACGCTGAAAATACTGACATTATTTTACCGTAAATTTTATAATGGAGATCATGAGGAATTTAACAAATTCTGTATCACTGAGAGATAAGCTTTTTCTACTGCTGTACTCATTTTTATTTGTTTGTGAAATATATTCGCTAAATTATCATTTTCTCACGACATATATCGCAAATTTTCTGCATTTTGTGCATCTCAGGGGGATACAATTATTGTATCAATGGGAATTAGCGCTCCCAGGAGGACAATGTGAGGGCCCGAGCTGAGAGTTAGGTAGGCTTCCTTTTTTGTTCAAATAAAATGTTTTCGTTATGTTAAGGAACACCTTTTTTTCAGTTCACTGCTGTCTTGTTTTTCAGCACCTAATACTTTCTTCTTCAACTTTGGTCTTGTTTCAAAATCTTCTTTCACAACTTACTGTTTCTATGCTTTTTCTGCATAGATTCCGAGTTTCCTTAACTCCATACTAAATGGTGCCTTTCTCCTTCTTCTCTTTGGATCGCATTTGTTGCTGCGGGTAGGGAGGCTAAAACTAACAACTAATCTAATCTAATCTAATCTGCATTTTGTTTGCTGTTTGTACAAAAAAACATTAAAAGTGTACAAGCACAGCACAACCGGTTTGTTTTTTGTAAATGCACAGGAACAATTCGAAAGAACATGTTTTATGTCGCTGCAGTTTTGCTCGTATCGAACAGAACTCTGAGGCTCTTAGTTCAAGTTCATTTCCAACTAGGGAGCCGTTGATCTCGGCCAGCTTACTTTTAATTTGGACAGCACAGGGCTCGACTGGTATTAGATTTCATAGATTCTTCAGTCGAAATGTCAGAGTCGTAGCGTACTTTTGTAAAGTGATCATTTGCGGCTACATAGGACCAATAATATTGTGACTCTTGTGCTCCTACAGCGGTCATTCATGCTGCTTCATTAGTACTTATTATAATTGTGCGCATTTTTGTGCAGTTGTTAAACATTTCCCACCGTTTGTAACTTATAAGTAGTTGTTAAGGGTATCATCCGGATTTTTCAACTCTTTCCGTCCGATTCGTTTGAAAATTGGCCAGTAGGCCTATACGTATTTTTTGAAAGTGAACTTCTTTTACTCATGTAACTTTTTCCATTTAGGCCTCAGTTTTTTTACGAAAAATTAGTTTTTGGTACATTTTTATGGATATTTCAAAAGCCTAAAAGTCATTGAGTTTTGATGCTAGAACAAAACCAAAGACAGTTTTAGAATCCTTGAAGCATTTCTAACAAATGTAGAGTTAGAAATTTGAACATTTGAAAATTTTTTTGTGATAAGCGATATTTTATCAATACATACAAAATATATTATTTCTGTATTCTGAGCTGTATAATTTTTTCCTCTTTTTAAAAATTGGAAATTTCTAACTGTACTTTTGTTAAATCCCAAGCATTCTAAACCTGTTTTTGGTTTTGTTCTAACATCAAAACTCGATGAGGAGATACGTTTTGAATGTTGAAAGTTAAAGGTTTTGGGTATAAGACACGACAAAATTTTTTGTTGAAGTGGAATATAATGGACAATTTATGTAATTGAATGCTGTTTTCATTTTTATTTCGATAATCTTCATGCATAACTTCATATTCACACTGTGAATTGTAATTTCTAAAAAATTAAAAAAAATTAAAAGTTTTATTTATTAAAAAAATTATGAAATTTTATATTTGTAGTCTGATTCTTATGAAATTTTACTAATGAAAAGAAACACAATTTCTTTCATTCATTTTTTCGATTCAGGCCTTAGTTTCTTGAAAAAATTGAACATATTGGTTTTTTAGTTCATTTTTATTTGATATATCAAGTGAATAGAACTCATTTAGTTTTTATGCTAGAACAAAACCTAAAACAGTTTTTAGAATTCTTGAAGCATTGTAAACAAAGTTACGGTTTCAAATTTTTCATTTCCCGTTTTGTTTTGTTTTTATATGGGGTCGAAAATTCAGGATTTTTAGTCCTCTTACTGGGGGGTAAGTAGCGCCATAAAATTTTAGGACCGAATAGTCCACCACCTAAGGGTTCTTTTCCAACAACAAAACTAAAAAAGCTCACCGGACCGACAGGGGCCTGGTAGGGGCCTGGGATGATCCCCTTAAAGGAATTTGCTACCCGTTATAGATGTGATAATCTCAGGTCAAAGTCTAGGGTTGAAATGAAGTCAACTTGACCAAATAACTCTAGACTTCGGTGCCCTCCCACATGTACGAGCGGAAGAGTCCTAGCATTTCACACATAGTTTTCCAGGATTATACGATTTACCAGATTTTCCTGCTTTTGCCTGAAATCCTTACGGGAAAAATAGAAACATTATTTTACCCCTTTGCCAAGAAAAATGAAATATTTTGTCCTCCTGAAAAAGCGTTGTTTTAAACTTGGTAATTTACATATTTACCCGGATTGTTTCTCATTTTTTTAGTTCGATGTTGTCTATCAGAGATCGTAACTTCTTTTCTGATCGAGGTTAAAATATCTGTCAACCATTCGCGTGACTGATGCAGATGATTATGATGGGAGTATTTCGTTCTGAAGTGTGTGAATTTGGTTAGGTTAGGCTAGGCTAGGTTAGGTTAGCGTGTGCAAATATGCTCTCATGGCAACCGTATTGCAGGTTTGGGAAAAATTAGAACGAATAGTTTATGTAACGATGAGGTGCAGCAGCTGCATCAAAAGCAATGATTAAAAAAGGAATAAATTTGTAGATGGAGAAAACATAAGTAAATGAACGGATTGTTAAAAAGTAAATAAATTTGTGGGGATAAATGACCAGAGCCGCGGGAAAATTTAAGATGCCAGTATTCTTTTCCGATATTGACATTTTTCGTCAAAAATATTAGTATTGACTTATTTTATAACTTAGTAGTCCAATAACGCTCTCTACAAAAGCCTTGGAGTAATCATCATTTCTTTGAAAATTGATTTTAATTCTAGGAAAAGCTCAGAGTAGTTTAAATTTGGGTTCAAATACCGTAGATTTCACAATGTTCTTCACGACTGGTTTTACAATTATTCGTGGGTTTTTCGCGCTTTATTTCAGAAAGCCTAAAGAGGCCCTTATGGAATAATTAAATAAATTAATTAATTGGGCGACTGTGAAAAATTGATTTTCAGTTCACAGAAGAAGTTCATCGAGATGTGCAGCAAGTGTCTCAGTTGTGACGCGCCGTATCGGATTTTAAGTTGTCGGCTGCAGCTGCAAGGTCAACATTCCTGAACACTGAATAAAAATTATTTTTCTCCGCACTACACGGTTCATAAACATATATCCATTGGATATATAGATGTTTTTCTCACGTAATTTAGCTCATCTGCTTCTGAATATTTTATATTTTCTACTTCTTTGACACGGTCTATTTTACATGCAGTCTGCGATACTTTAAATTTTTAATTTTGTTTCATAATCTCATAACTCCAGCTTCTTTAAACAATTGACCTTCTTAAGCTGCTAATTTTTTCGTGTAGTCGTGTTCTTATTCCATGAAGTGTCCTAATTTGAGTTAAGTTACGTCGTTGGTATGATGGCTGAATTTACCAGATTCGTTCACGTAAGGGTTCTAATTTAAATTTCTGAGAAATTAGAACTTGGTTGATGCAAGACACTGGATTTCAAGACTTTTTTCTTCGGGTGTGAGGCGCGTTAGGCACATTGAGAGACTTGCGTCCTATTAAGGCATTCAACTCCCTCAGTCCACTTCAAGCCATGAATAATTTCCATGAATACGAGCGTATCTGAGCTGGCACTCAGTTTTGTGGGTCCGACACTCAGTTGGATGAGGTGAGGACAGAGCGGCGAGCTCAAGGTCTCTTGCAGCTTTTGATGTTTTGCGCACGCTTTTTAGGTTCACTGCTCATGTCATTTTGAGAGAAGTTTTCGTGGCAATAGATTTCTTATCTGGTCCAATTGCAACAAAAAATATGTGTACTTAGCATACGATATCGTGTTCCTCAGAAGAGGAAACACAGCAAACATTAACTCTGCATCAGAACGCTCTTTCGAGTATCTTAATACCGTTGAAATAAAACAATCATAAGCTGGCCCAAATTAAAGTTCTTATTAATCAACTCATTTACTTTCCACAGTTTCGACGGCTAGAAAAATAAGCATAATGCTCTACAGCTTTGCTAAAGTCTAGATATTTTTTCACGTCTTTCCTAACTACACACTCAGACTACATCTCACATTTGTAAGATCTGCGCTCAAATACCAAGTCACACGCCTCAATGTGTACACTGCTCTTACGGAAATGTGGCAATTAAAAATCCATAGTCCATGAATTAAATATTCATCCACAGCAGAATTTGGTCGATATTTACTTTAATGCGCTCACAGAATTTAGAAATTTGGTTCCCAAGAATCACTAAAGAAGTACGTTTAATAACGTTTCATATGAATGATATTTTGCTCGCTGATGCGTAATTTTCGAGAGATAGCATGAATTACGTTCAGGTAAAAATAAAAGTATAGAGTCGGCTGCGTCGTACCTGCATTGTTGGAGCACGCGCAGTATTTTGGCGCTAAGCTATCAATGTCGGTATTGGTGAGTTGAGTTATTTTAGGTTTATTTGGGTTAGTTTTGGTTAGTTTATGCAACTAAACTAACGTTACCTAACCTTATCTAACCTATCATCACGTCAATATCGTATTACAGCATATTTACGTGTCCGTTTTTTCTCTGTTATATACGACATTCCTATAACTTCAAAGTTTAATAACTCGAAAATTACGCATCAGTGAGCAAAATGTCATTTGTGTAAAATGTTCTTAAATGTGTTTCTTTAGTGATCCCTTGGAACAGAATTCCTAATTTCCGTGAGTGAATTAAAGTAAATATCGACCCAGATCTTAATTAGCACATTGACATGCGAACACCCTACTGAAATTTACCAAAAATGGAGGGAATACAAACAAAGTGTAACATTTTTACTCCTGTGGTGGTACAAGGTGTAGAAAATCGATCAGATATTTTACCTAAGCTATTGAAAAATTCACAAATGCTCACAAACTCTTTGCAGTTACCCTCAGTGCATCACAATTCCTTCCGTGACTTCTATCGCATTGCCAACGCAACAGTAAATGTATTGCCAAGATGAAGCGGAAAATCACGTTTTGATTTTTCTTCCACTTCATTTGCGTTTTTGAGTTTTTTCCACGTTCGATGCGAAAATTTGTTCGGTAAATCTGAAGGATATGTCAGTTATCGATTTTGTAAATTTCGATGCCTTAGCATAGTTAATTAGATCGAAATAAACAAGTTTTCTTCTATGCACTTTCCGTCTCAAATGAGTATTTTATTAGTTATAGCGGTAAATGACTTACCGCAACTCCAGTGTTTGAAGCGGCTAGTAATTCAAGGAGCACGTCGGACAGCAACACTGCAATGCGCACTCGCTTCCAGCGCGATCGTCATCAAATATGAAACCAAACCTACCGCTATACCTCGTTAAATACTCATTTGATGAAAAAAGTGTATAGAAGAAAAGTTGTTTATTTCGATGTTATTACCTTGATTCAAGCAACAAAAATTCTAAAATCGATGAGTAGCTGTTTATTCGAGCGCATTCGTCATTAAAGACGAAACTAAACTTACCGCTATAAATCGTAAAATACTCATTTGAGACGGAAAGTGCATAGATGAAAACTTGTTTATTTTGATTCAAATAATTAGGTTCAGGCACCATAAAGTGGAAAATTGACAACTGTCATCTCCTTCAGATTTACCATTTGTTCCCTTTCACGCAATCTCTTGTTGTAGTGTTTGTACCTCCTATCCAGAAATTTAGCCAGTGGACCAGTACATTGTCGGCAAAGACTATACGGCTTCCGATGGGTCGGTATTTCGAAGTCATTACGAGTCGTTGTGCGTCATGCTGCCGAGGCATGTTAAAAGTCATTGCCGCTTAATTGCATCTTAGGAGGCCATTTTTTAACGCTCCCGTAAACAGGTTCCAGAGGGTTAATTCAGGAGCCTTTCTCTCGCTGCTGGATCTATTCTGGCGAGAATACCTCATTCTCATTCATGGTCCTCATCAGGTTCCTTTTCTTCCGCAAAATGAAAACTCGGAACGCTCAGCTCCCGGAACGCAGATCTAACTACGGTCGTCTGCTGCGTCAACTTTGTTATTTTGAACAAAAAGCCAATAACTGCTCGCAGCAACGTGGTATGCCGCCATGTGAGTTTATAAGGAGATTTCTGACCGCCATGAGGCGAGCCGACAAATTAACTAAAAATAAAAAATGCTTGAGTGAGGCGGTATAGGAATAACACACCTAAATTTAGGAAAAAATAATTTAAAGGCATAATAAGGAGGCAAAATAAACAAATGTATATGACAGAATAACTGAAGTAATTTTTCCAACCTATGAAATTCCTACCTATATATATCGAGGCGATTTCGAAGACTTAGTGATGCCATGCTACAAGTGGATTCCGACCTCACAATACGCTCTCAGAACCGGCTCTCGAGTGTCGATTAATTAATTGAGCGTGATGGTTCATGGTTCTGAATAACTAAATATTATATCAATGCTTTACTTGTTCAACCCAAAGCCAGTCCAATTTGTATTGATACCACGTCTAACTCTTTTAACTTTTCCGTCATCGTTGTGAGCTTCTTCTGCTTAGCAGTACATGATTCCAGAGGAAAATAAAAAGATCTGAGACTGCCAGCATCAGGAAGAAGATGGCTGATACATTTTATATGAGTAATGTAAAGGCAAGGACTTGAGCTCAAGCAACACGAGCTGAGGGATTGGCCTAGGACAAAAGAAGTAATATCTGACATCCTGACTGCGAGTTAAGCTTGGCTGCAGCTGAACTGATACTGAGCTCCTCGGGTCATTAAAACATTTTAAATAATTTAGAAAAAAATTTAAAACAATTTAAGACAATTTATTTGCCATGCCACAAGCGATGCGAAAGTAGATTGTTTCTTAAATCGTACAATGGTCAAATTTGAGTACAGCTAACTGTGGGCCCGAATAGGTTCAGTGACTTCTATCGGCGACTTCATGAGATTTGACCGCAGTTGAGCGCATGTCTCGCTTTTATCGCAATTAAATGGTCGTGAGCCATTAGAATGGTCAATGCTGGCAGCATCTCCATGGAAATTTTCTTACATTCATACCGCTCATTTACTTTATTCCATTTTTTTTTTGTGGCATCACATAGCGATTTTTGTGCCGTTCTATGCAAATTTAACATGTTAAGTGCGGCGGGCTTATTTGAAACTCAATGTCTAACTTAAATTAGAGTTATTTTAACGAAATCCATTTCAAAAATGACGAGCATTTAATGGATCGTGCCTTCAAATAGTTTTCATTAAGTATTTATAAAAACTGACTCAGTGACTGCTGGTCGGTCAGCAGCGTAATGAAAATCCTGTTCTTATCTTTTTATTGTTTCGCGCAAATCAGATGTAGATGAATTTTTGCCATAAATAAATTCTAAGCATCCTGTAATAAAATTTACTCATGAACGAAAAAAAACGACGAGCTAGCATTCCTGGATGAGCATTCCTAGCATGTTCTGTAAACGACATTTGCAATTTAAGAATGCGATTAATACTGCGTACAGAATTGCTCTATCCAGGTACTTAGAAGATAAATCAGATAAACAATATTACAAATAAACTCATTTATTTTTGAGCTGGATTTTTGAAGAAATATTTAAGTATAAAGAGCACCCCTTTTCATATAATTGAAAATTGTTTTAAGATGTATGTACGTGGAATCCTGTAGTAAGACCAAATTTCCCGGCAGTAACAGGAATGATTAAAAATGACCATTTTGTGAGTTAATTTATTTTTCTTTTTTTCAGGCTGTATTAGAACTTTGTAGAGATAAAGTAGTGCTGCTTAGCTTTTGGATGATCCCCTGACTTGGAAATATTCAGCACCAAATATTAGTTACTCATAGATCCTTTTCGTCAACTATTTGAGAAAGTATTTTTTTTCTCATCAGAATTAAAAGTTTTTGTTGATTGTAAACATTTAAATCTTTTGCAACAAAAAGTCGTAAAAGAAAAAGTGAAGTGTGAGTGCTCTGGTATAACTTACACGTGTATTATGATTTGGCTCGGTCTACATATAAAATTTTCATGATGGATGGCAGAGAAAAGTGAGAATAAAGTGCCTAATTAATGATGCACGGAATTTAAAAATTTAGAACAACAGCACGAATTTTTCGGTCTAATTGCTAATTAAGCTAATACCGAAAATTTTAAAACGCCACTGCTTGTTTAATTAACTGATTAGTATTCTACAACTGAACCCTTTATGGAAACAGACAAAGTGAAAGAAATTTTCTCGATGGTTTTCTGAGGGACCACTTAGAATAGCCTCAGCATGTTATTTACACGTGCAACCATCATTTGTGTTTCAACGTAGCGGAAAATTTAAACTTGCACTCAGCAGGGATACGCGAAGCATTGGAATGGCGTTAAAATGCGCAGTCACTAAAGCGCACCTTTTGATGTTACTGCTGGTCGCCAGTGCGGTGTTCGTGAAAGCGAACTTCGTGAACTTCTCATCCAAAGACAAGCACATTCAGGTCCAGAACTTCTACCACCAACGCCCCAGCGATTCGTCGTCCCTAAAACAAAACTCCTCACACCCAAAATTCCACTACAAAGAGTCTACTCGCATGAAGTCGAGCGCAAATGCTAATTCCAAGATTTTTCGCGGCAAGTCTAACTCTGCTTCTAAATTTGTGGCCGGCCGAGAGAAGTCGAGGGCTTCCAAAATGAGCGATCGCAAGTACATGCCTCTGCGATCAAGTACAGACTTAAAGGTCACTTCCGATTTCGTCAAATTACCTCGAGCTCCAACGCCCGAAA
Source organism: Morinoia aosen (assembly GCA_030386875.1). Taxonomy (NCBI): domain Eukaryota; kingdom Metazoa; phylum Arthropoda; class Malacostraca; order Amphipoda; family Talitridae; genus Morinoia; species Morinoia aosen. The sequence continues at coordinate 67,772,715 of CM059570.1, read as the reverse complement.
ATTTCTCCCATAGCAATTCGGAAAATCGATCCCGTGGAGGCGATGGAGTGAACGCGGGTTTTTCACAGGCAGATATTCCTGAGAAATTACTCGTGTTGCGATTTGCCTTTGGAGAGTTCGAAACAGTACAAGCCTGCAATGACACCAATGATAAAAGGAAAAAATCAAAGACAATGAAAACAAATTTTAGCAAACATTCCTCATGCAGCGAAATGCATTCAGAAAAAGAACCCCAAGAATCCAGCATGTTTTCTGACCTTTTCACGACGGACTTCACCCTTACAAATTCAATGGTTCTTATTCCAAACTGGTGGAACACGAAGGAATCTAAAGAATTCAGCACCGAAGACGATCGGCCTCTGGGGAGAAGCTCAGTTGTTCATGCGGAGAATAATCCGTCTAGAAAACTCGGGAGGAAAAAAAAAGTTTTCCGACGCTCGCAGCACGATCCTTTAGCACATAAAACTGATCTCGGGAAGAGAACCTTAGTTGCTTTCTTGGTAGACGAAATGCTTCTGGAAGGCGAAGACCCTCATGCAGAAATAATTGAAAAGTATGGAAGATGGTATTATGATTGGTTCAGATGGAACGAAGAACAAAAGCATGAATCTTTCGATACTACGGAAAGTTCTGTGAGTAAACACCTCAACAGTGAGTTAGATAGGCTCAGAGAAATCCTCAGCACTATTGAAAGAAATGGAATAGGAAGTGCAGATAACATTCAAAATCATGACCAGGAATGCGACAAATACTTCAATGAAACGAAAGAAACGTCTTACTTAGAAGACCTTCAAAGTAATTGGCGGGAGCGTGGACTGCCATTACGAGACGAGCTGCAATCGACTTTAAACCCGAAAACGCAATCAGAGCCGAGCTTGGCATGGGCAGATTCGGATCGAGTTGTGAAGAGCCGCAATTTCTTTAACGAGCGGTCCATACCGGAAAGCATTTGGCCGGGACCGCTTCATGAAGCTGGCAGGAGCTTGACACACAAGGCTTTACTGGCGCACGCTCGGCTCAGGGGGGAACCGCCTGTGAAACCCATCGTCGCGCTCGCTGAATATTCGCTGGCATCCGCTAAATGCATCGAATTAAATCACTGGAATTTGAGGGAAGATAAAAGGGAAGAAGAGGGGGAGTCTGATTCTGACTTGAGTTCAAAAAGGGATCCAACAGATATGCATTCAAAGTCAAATTTGAACGCTAATACAATTGAAAAAACTGAGCAAAAAGTACACGAGCATTTTATGTACAATGTTCAAGATCAAAATGACCATGAAAAACATGAACTCATGAAGCAGAGGAACGTTAAACACTTTACTGGAATTAGGAGAACTCTCATAGAACAAGATGACATAGCAAATCGTAGTACGAGTGCAAACGGGAGTGTACCTCATGAACCGGAATTCCGGCACGTCAGAAAAGTTCAGGAGAATGATGATAAGACAGACGACCAGGAGCAGCAGCTTGAGTGCTACTTAGCCCTAGATGTAACTGATCTCATCCAATCTTGGGTCACACGAATTAGTCCCTGGCGAAGGAAAAACTCTACAATGTCTCTCATATTTTACATAGCACCTTCTCACGAGCTGGACGATGCGACTACTGCCTTCAGTTCAGTAAAGCAAGCAAAACTGTATGACGCAAATGAACGCCATTCCGCTCATCGCCGGGAGGAATCGAACGTGTCCAGAAATTTTACGAAATCAATGCCTACGAATGGCTTGAGTGGTGAACCATTTAGGCAGTCTGACATCAACAGAAATGACGTGAATTTATTCCAAGGAAGTGACTTGAATAGCCAATCGCAGCAGACGAGTGAAAGTAAGAGCGAAGTTTCGCTTGACTGGCCCAGCACCTGCGCTCTCAAGAGGGGATTATTGCCTTTGCTTGTCTTCCAGTACCGCATGGAAGGTAAGTTGAAGTGATGTTCGTGTCTGTGATAGCATGATTATGTTACCATTGTGTTACTGCCTCACAAAAAAAAATAGCGTTCATGTCTCTGATACTTGAGGTGTATGATTATGTTAGCGTTGTATGAATATCTCACAAATAAGAATATCGTTTTTTATGTACCTATACATCATTTGAATCTAATTCCCTTTTGTTCTTTGAGCACACAAAAGTGATAGGTTTAATTAAATGTAAAATGATCCTCAGGCTAAGTAGTGTACACTTATCCCATCCTAGATATATTCCTTCTTTTGGTGAAGGAACAGGAACAATACAGTACAGATGAGTGGGCAAATGCAGACGGTATCGAGGCACGTGTTCCAATAGAACATAGCTGCACAGCCTCGATAGATGAGAACACACTATCAAAGGTGGCTTGGTTATATATATATATATACGAATATATATACCTTATTCTGGAACACGTGTCATTAGGTTTCGTGTCGTTAGATCGTTCAGTGACACTCTCATTTAAATAGCTTCATGGCCAACGGAATGCTTTGACATTCCCCTCAATTCGTTTAGGATTTGCGGTTCAAACATTTACAAATTTAAATTTATGTAATGTTCGGGTATATGAATTCAAGCAGCACCGTGTTCCAGTGTCATCGAGTACGTGCTGAAATAAGATCTCTGCACGTAATTGTGTGAGTTCATAAAGTTTGCTTTGCCTTAGAAAGTTTCCTTACTAAGTAGGTTGAGTAAAACAGAGAGCTAGTTCGGCATGTAAAGTTGAACTGTGGCGGAAAATGAGCTTGTGTAGGCTTGCCTAAAATATGCTTAGTGTTGGAAGTAATTTAAAAGAAAATTTGCGTTTGAGCGGACTATGTAAAATTAAGGAAAAAAATATTTATCGTGAATGTAGCAGTCAAATGAAACTGCGTGTGTGAATGAATGCATGAGTTATGTAAATCGGCTGCTAAAAATGGTTATAAGAAAGATCTAAGATTCGTGAAGATTGATATGTGAAGGGAATTGAGATACATAACTTGGAAATTGTGAGATATGTTTGTGAGGAAATACGCTGGATGAAAAATGACTTTGGAGGCACGTGAGGTAAAAAAAGCAATTCTTGGAAAAAACTAACGATAACATTACTCGAACTTGAATTTGAGCTGCGGGAGAAAGTGAGTTGTAAACAGTTGATCTATAATGAACAAAAGAGAAATGTAAATACGAAAATAAATGAATTCGCGCGTAATTTCACAGTGTGATAGAGTGAGGGCTTAAAATCTCGAATCTAAGCGTGCGTCAGCGACACTAACTTGTACGAGGCACAACAATAACTGAACATAACAGTGTATGATAGACTAGGTTTACATGAACTCTTGAGTAGCAACAAATGGCGCGAGAGTCTCGTTCGTGCTTTTACTCCATAAAATCTGACTCCGCTTTTCAGATTGAAAATGTGACTCATTGCAGAAAACTAATCATGTAGGATTATTCTCAGGATTTGAATTCATAATATTTTGTCTCTCTGTTGCATGATATCGGCTAACTAGCAACCTGAAACTTAGCGCTCCTGGTAGTGAGCATCTGCGTTTAAGAATTCTGCTTCACTCGGTATTATTGCTGCATTAAATGGAAATTATCGTGTCGTCATATAACTAGGAAGCCAAATGTAATAATGAAGTCTTCATTGGCATAACATGCAATAGACGAAGGGAAGCAGACACGTGGAGAATATGTACACGTGGTAATTAACTTACTGTAGGGTAGTGGTGTTGTCTGCGCCTGCCATCCCTTCAATTAGCCCTATACTGAGCCACAGCACCGTCACAACACGAGCCTTGCAGTACCTCAATGGCTTGTTACGGCTTTTTGATTCATTATTTCCAGCAAAATGACAGATAAATTTAAGAGTATTATGACAGGCATGATTGCATACACTCCAACAAAAAATAACTGAATAAACTTGGAATGTTAGCGATTGAAACTTTTTGTATTTTTTGTATATAAGTATTTCGAAGACTTTTAAAGAAATATCCTACGCATGTAGTTTGCTTGGGCAATATTCTCGTAATCTTATGAACAAATCGCTATTGAGCTACTCCAGACACTATTCCATAAGTGAGCCTAGAAAATATTATTCCCGAGTGACGAATGGAAAATTTACCATGGGCGAAACTGGATGAATCTCATTGGAGATCTTTGGCAAAACCGCTATCCATTGAATTTAGTATCGATCCTGCAAATTCAACTTCATAGATCTTTCATGTGTTATAGCCTCACAGATCCTGTGTGTGTTATAGCCTCACAGGTCCTGCGTGTGTTATAGCCTCACAGATCCTGTGTGTGTTGCAGCCTCACAGGTCCTGTGTGTGTTGCAGCCTCACAGGTCCAGTGTGTGTTGCAGCCTCACAGGTCCTGTGTGTGTTATAGCCTCACAGATCCTGTGTGTGTTATAGCCTCACAGATCCTGTGTGTGTTGCAGCCTCACAGATCCTGTGTGTTATAGCCTCACAGATCCTGTGTGTGTTGCAGCCTCACAGATCCTGTGTGTGTTGCAGCCTCACAGATCCTGTGTGTGTTATAGCCTCACAGGTCCAGTGTGTGTTGCAGCCTCACAGGTCCTGTGTGTGTTATAGCCTCACAGATCCTGTGTGTGTTATAGCCTCACAGATCCTGTGTGTGTTGCAGCCTCACAGATCCTGTGTGTGTTATAACCTCACAGATCCTGTGTGTGTGTTATAGCCTCACAGGTCCAGTGTGTGTTGCAGCCTCACAGGTCCTGTGTGTGTTATAGCCTCACAGATCCTGTGTGTGTTATAGCCTCACAGATCCTGTGTGTGTTGCAGCCTCACAGATCCTGTGTGTGTTATAACCTCACAGATCCTGTGTGTGTTTTATAGCCTCACAGATCCTGTGTGTGTCATAGCCTCACAGATCCTGTGTGTGTTATAGCCTCACAGATCCTGTGTGTGTTGCAGCCTCACAGATCCTGTGTGTGTTGCAGCCTCACAGATCCTGTGTGTGTCGCAGCCTCACAGATCCTGTGTGTGTTATAGCCTCACAGATCCTGTGTGTGTTGCAGCCTCACAGATCCTGTGTGTGTTATAGCCTCACAGATCCTGTGTGTGTTATAGCCTCACAGATCCTGTGTGTGTTGCAGCCTCACAAAAATTTTGTAAGCCAGTAGCTATTGCAGTTCAACACGCGGTCTAATCTCGCGAAGACGGCGTGTAATTCCAGTCTCTGAAACTTTATGCCGTGAACAATTTGCGATTGAAAGCTTCTGAAGAACTTGCAGTGCAAGAACTACTTCTACAATTATATTTTAAGCTCGTACCTGCTGTGAGAGGTCATACGTTCTAGTAAGGGATGTCATTGTAGAAATCTCGAAAATAGAACTTAGGTTGAGGAATTGAGTACAGTACAATGCAAAAAAATTACTTATCAGACCAAACGACTGTTGCAGGACAATTCAGAACAAATTGTACTTTTGAATAAATTGAAACTGAATGTGTGATAAAAACTCAAATGACAGATGTTCTCCTGTAGGGTTGATGGAATATGTTATCTATTCAATTAAAATTTAGTTCCAAGTTGAGGAGCGTAGAAGCAGTGAGATTTATGGAAACTAAATATAAGAAAAGAATTTGGAGTGTGAAGTGTGCACTAAAGGCCCTTTTACATTGACGGTTTCTTCGCGCTCCACACCGTCGCTCCATCCCGCCAGTCAAACAAGCTCCGCCTACAGCAGAGCAAACTGACCCTTATTGCCACGCTCTCAGTAAGGAGCGGCAACATTCAGCATTGTAAATATTGGCGGTGTGCACTGCCAGTCAACAGCGTTCAGTTGTACTTGAGACTATAGAGAACATGTGTAATCATGGCTTACATACTTTGGAGCGAGGAAGAAATTGAAACTCCTGTCAGAAAATATAAAGAATTTCCATGTTTGTGAAACGTTAAGCTCCCAGAGTATAAAAACAGAGTGTCCAGAGTAGATGCTTATAAAATTATATCATCTCACTTCCCAAATTAATATATTGCAATGGTTAAAATGAAAATTTAAACACTGAGTGGCAAAGATAGGAAACATCTCTCACTATTAAAAAATCGAAGAAATATAGCCATCATTCACTCCGAAGTAACAAACGTGGTGGTGGCATCTGTACGTACATATCTAAACACATATCTTCGAAAGTCATTTTAAGTGCAACTATGAATCGTGAACATATTGAGACTTTATTTATAGAACTAATGAAAAATGATAAACGGATTATACTTGGGACAGTATATAGGCCCCCAACAGCTTGTAACGTCTCTTTCCTGAACGAGCTTCAAAGCATAATATCTCAGTTCAACAAGTCTCTATATAATGAAATAATAATCTGCGGGGATTCCAACTACGATCTTCTACAATATGATAGCTGTAAGCAAATCTCAAACTTCATAAATGTTTTTCAGTCTAGCTCCTTACTTCCAATCATCACGAAACCTACACGTGTTGCTTCTGAATCGGCGACGTTACTCGATAATATTTTTATGTTAGATCCGACTGATTTTCTTACCGGAATAATAATTTCTGACTTATCTGACCATTTCCCGGTGTTTCTCATCAAGTAAAATGTCTATAGTCCTTGTACCAGCCCACAGGCTGATACTTATTCATTTCGTTGTGTAAACGAATACAACTTGGGAACAATGCGAACTGTTCTAGAAGAATTAATGCCATCATTAGACATCTATGAACGGGACAATAATGCGATTAACATTGATGAAGCAATACTAAATTTACCTGATATTATAACGACCGCATATAACCAGTGTTGTCCAATAATCACCCGCACAATAACGCCGAAAAATAGACAAAAGGCCTGGATTACTGAAGATATCGTGATCAATATAAAGAAAAGTCAAGCGTACCTAGCCTTACTATACGAAGGGCGAATATCTAAAGTAACGTATAACAGATTCAGGAATCATGTGACAAATCAAATACGAACCTCAAAACAAAACTACTTCACACGCAAATTTACTGAATACAAAACTAATATTAAAAAAACTTGGCGCCTGCTTAATTCATGCTATAAACCGAATAATAATACTACGAAAACAATTGAGTCCGTCGTTCACGAAAATGTAAAATACCACGAGAAAAAAGATATTGCAACTGTGTTTAACAACTTTTTTGTAAACATAGGAAAAAATATAGCCGATACCCACAGTGAACCCACAGACCACTTCAGTGAACCCACAGACCACTTGCAATACATGGACCATGTCCGTGAACCTAACTCTTTCTTTTTCACGCCAACTAATCCCTCCGATGTAATTACGTGCATAAAAAACTTGAAAAATAAATCAAGTGGATTGAAAAAATTTTCAGCTAAAGTTCTTAGGGCTATAGCTGATATAATAGCACCGTGCATATCTTATATTATCAACCAATCCCTTTCTCAAGGTATCTTCCCCAACTTTTTCAGAATTGCGAGAGTGACCCCTATTTTTAAAAATGGTGATAAAAACTGCATTAATAATTATAGACCTATCTCTGTACCACCAATTATTAGCAAAATATTCGAGAAAATTGTGTATAAAAAGTGTATTCGTATTTTGAACAAAAATCTTTCCTCTACGACAAACAATACGGTTTTCGTTCTAAGAAATCTACGACACAAGCTGTATTAAATCATTTGCAAAACCTTTATTCTAATATAGATGAAGGAAAGCTTGTTTTCTCCGTATTTCTTGACTTTCGAAAAGCGTTCGATTGTGTGGACCATAACGTATTACTCTCGAAACTACACTGTTATGGCATTCGAGGGGCTGCCCATGATTGGTTCAGATCATACTTAGCAAATCGGAAACAATACGTTGTCATTGACGACGCAAAATCAGACCCACAGGCAATTAGCCATGGAGTTCCACAAGGATCTGTCCTTGGGCCTCTCCTATTTATAATTTTTATCAATGATATCATAAAATCTACATCATTCTTCAAATTCATACTTTTTGCCGATGACAGTACCCTTTCTGCGGTCCTTCCAAACCAAAATCCCGCTAGGATGGCGGAGCGTATAAATAATGAACTTCGTAAGGTTTCTTGTGGCTTAAAGCTAATAAAATAAGCCTTAATATCGATAAAACAAAATATATTACTATATATATATTTTTTATATTACTATATATATTATACTATTTATATTCGAGGGGCTGCCCATGATTGGTTCAGATCATACTTAGCAAATCGGAAACAATACGTTGTCATTGACGACGCAAAATCAGACCCACAGACAATTAGCCATGGAGTTCCACAAGGATCTGTCCTGTGGCCTCGCCTATTTCTAATTTTTATCAATGATATCATTAAATCTACATCATTCTTCAAATTCAAACTTTTTGCCGATGACAGTACCCTTTCTGTGGTCCTTCCAAACCAAAATCCCGCTAGGATGGCGGAGCGTATAAATAATGAACTTCGTAAGGTTTTATTGTGGCTTAAAGCTAATAAAATAAGCCTTAATATCGATAAAACAAAATATATTACATTCTCATACAAGAAAAATATATCTCTCCCACGCATTAAAATTGGCGAAGGTGAAATCGAAGAAACCAACTCAAGTAAATTCCTGGGCATCATAATAGACAAACATTTAACCTTCAAAGAGCACATCGCTCATGTTAGTTCTAAATTATCAAAATCTATCGGAATCCTAAATAAAGTTAAAAATTTACAGCCTGAAACAGCCTTACAAATGCTCTACCGAACGCTCATTTCACCATACTTGCAATACGGAATAGAAGCATGGCACGGAACTGATAAAAATAAAACCAACAAAATTTTTACCCTGCAAAAAAGAGCCATAAGAGCGGTAAAGAATCTAGAATATAATGCTCACACAAATGATTCATTCAAAAATTTACGAATACTTAAGCTTTCGGATCTCTACAAAATCTCCATTTGCAATTTCATTTACAAAACATTAACAAATGATGGCGACAATAGCCTAAAACAACTATTAACTGTGCAAACTGGCCATCACGACCCTTTAACCCGAAATAGAAGTAAATTCATGCTTCCTTATTACTCAAAGGCTCGGTCACAACACAGTATCCTCTTCGTTGGAACTAAAACTTGAAACTCAATACCTGCGGAGATCCGTGAAAGTAATTCTTATAAGGTATTCAAAAGAAATCTTGAGTCTCACTTCCTATCAGATTACTAGTCGTGTAAGATCACAAAGTCAAACCTTGTCCCCTACATAACTGGTCCTAATGATATAATTTGCCATGGTTAATTTCGCCGATCTTCAGTCTGTTCTTGAATCGTTTGTCGAATATACTGTTAAATATAGTCTATATGAACTATATTGTAAAATGAAGCATCTAATTTCGAATTAATTATCTCATTGATCAGTCTAATGCGTCTCTAGTTTAAGTGAATTAGGTTAAACATTATTGTACTCCTTAGACTAACGTTGATGGTAAGATGCCCTAGAAGTCACTGAACTTATTCGGGCCCACAGGTAGCTATACTCAAATTTGACCATTGTACTAGACTTAAGAAACATTCTATCTCTGTATCACCAGTGGTAAAAATAAAAATATACACAGCGTATGTAAACGTAAAATTAATTACAGTGTAAATAAAATTGCACAATGTACATTGCTCTCAGAAAAAGTACTGCAAATAGACGAAAACATTCGGCAGGTGCCATTAGAAGATTATTCAAATTAAAGGAAAAAGTAAAAAAAGTACACCTACAAAATAGTAATTGGTATTTATTTTTTCTTTCCATTTTCAGTGTTTTTTGAAGGTAATTGGGTAGCATTACATTTTTTTATTTTATTAGCATTGTACTTCTTCAAATTATTCTGCAAATTGTTCTGAAAATTATTCTGTCAGTATTGCAAAAGCAATCCTGGCGATTGGTGTCTTTGGGGAAGGAGCGTCGTATTGGGTGGCAATGTAAAAGCAAGTCGTGTGCCCTGATGTTCAATCCTCTCGTGGGAGGAGCTGCAGCAGGTTCACCGTCGCTCCCCGCCGTCGCTCCACACCGCTGGTGTAAAATGAGCTTATGAACAGCAATACACACTTTGTTTTCCCCTCCTACATCGCGCGGAGTACATCTTGCGTTGTTTCCGTGCTCTATCAAAAGACAATAAAACGCTCGCCCCGTCATAAATTCTACCCAACACTTGACTTCGAAATTCTCTTACATTTTGAGTTTTAAGTGAGAGTTGTACCTCTCTCCTCCTCCAAGCTCTTTATCGTCTCGTGTCGCCAAAAACTATTTTAAATCACCGCAAAGAACGAACAAAATCGAGTTCATCTTCTTATGGTGCTTTCTACTTTATCTTCAGTACCTAACTTATCAAGTAATCTCGGTGGCGATAGTGAAGCTACGAGAAGTGATAATCAAGCTCAAAAAGTATTTATAAAGCTAAAAGAAGTGATTTTCAAGTCCCAAAAATCATATTCAAGCTAAAAAAAATGGTAACAAAGCTACTGGAAACTACAATCAAGCTCCAAGAAGCATTAATCAAGCTACGAAAGTTGTTTTCAAGTCACAGTAGATGATAAAGAAGCTACAAAGCTCCCTACATCCTCGTGAGGAAATGTTGAAACCTGGAGCATTTTCTTTGACGTCTAAAGCAATTTTTATGAAGCCTGAAGCAATTTTCCTGGTATCTGAAGCAATTATTATGAAGTCATTGGCAATTCTTCTGAAATCTGAAGCAATTTTTCTGAAGTCTGAAGCAATTCTGACGTCTGTAGCAATTTATCTGAAGCGTGAAGCATTTTTTCTGAAGTTCGAAGGGGTCTGAAGCAAAAATGCGCCCCACTAGAATGGAGTCCCATTGAGGTCCTGCGGAGCCTCGTGCTCTGACGCGCCATTTAGTGAAGGGCAGCAATTGAATAAGGCTTTTTCCATTCACTGCAGCTGAGCGGTGCAGCTTTGTCTCGAATGTTCTTACTCTCTTCGGTCTCGATGTCTCCAAAAGTTGAACTCTTCTATCGCAGCTGTGAAATTTAACTTTAGTGTAAATATTGCATTTCAGGGAAATTCTTCTTTAGTTTCCCGTTGTATTATTTCTAATGTATCGTCCAAAAACGTAAAAGGTGTATAGGTCTTAGAGAGCTTCTGGTGAAAAATTTTTTTAATGATCTTACAGAATGAAATAATTTCTTTTTAATGGTGGTTTTTAGGCCTGCCATTTGATCCTCAACTCATCGAGGGAAATGGAAATGTATGTCGAATGAATGTTCCTGTATTCAATGACGCTTACGCAAAATTGGCTTTTGTGTGAGTTCATTTTCGTCTGCTCTATAATGAATTTAAGAAGTTGTCTTACTACTAGAATTGCCATGTTTATTTATAACAACAAATGTGTAAAGCTTGAAGTCTTGTTTAGCCTTTAAGACAAATATAACCTTTATTTCACACACAATTGCATTTTCACTTTTGCTTCATTCCGATGGACCAATGTGTAAAACAAATACACACAACATAAAATGTTGGTAGAATTGATTGACATCCATGCTACCCAACAATATTAATTGTTCTTCCGTTATCGCTTCCCGCATGTTAATATTAATATTTGGTTATTTTATTTTACTTATACGAAGAGTTAAGAATCTGAAAACTTGCTTTGTTTTCATGTTCAGACTTTACTTCTTCACTCAGCCAAAATTTCTGACTAGTCATAAGCTAAAATTGCTCAGATCACCTCACTAAAGATTGACTTCTACTTCAACCGCACACATGCACACACACACAAACACACACACACACACACATACACCCACGGACCCTCCAACTATTGAAACGAGCCCGTCATGGATTGTAAAGTTCAGCAACACCTCGTCGGACTTGGAAGCATCAGAAGCGGGAAGTTACTTAGGAATGAGTTGATATGTCTTGACGCTCGGCAAGTTCGGTTGTTAAGCCTCTGCATTGGGGCTCAAAGCGGGCACTCTCAGTGATGGGAAATTTACTAAACTTAGTAAAATAATTTTTTAGGGGGTTTCTCTATTGAAATAAATATTCATATTTTAATAGTGCTTTGTATTGTCTAAAAAGCTTCCTAAGCGTCAAAAACTAGAGTACATGTATTAATGCTTAGAAATGTTTTTTTTAATTTTAGTATTTTTAATCTAACAATAAAACAAATTCCAATAATTTTTTCAATGAACTTCGCGAACCTCGGTAATTTATGACCTGAGGCTGAATTGTGGATTACTTTCTTCAACCGTAATTTCAAGATCCTTATTTAAATTCCAAGCACACTGATATCTACGCATGTAAATCAAAATACAGATGTCAGTTCCTTTATTTTCTTCAAGGAAAAGAAGTTCATTCAAGGAAGCCTACAACAACGCTCACACCCGAACTAAATAAGCAGAGCTTCAGGCAAAACAACAGCAGGGCGTTAGTCATTTTAAAATCTAGCTTCCCGCACGAAGCGTTCCAATCGCTTAAATGTAGCAACCAAAATATTACTTTTGGCAACAAACAATGGAACTTCTCACTTAGACGTATTACAGACGTATATATGACGTATTAGGTTCAGCAAAATAATCAATGGAACTCAAGCAAACCATAGTTTTTAAACAATTTTCAATAGTTAAATTAGTCGATGACTATATTTTTAATAACTCATTAATTCGACGCACTGTGCCCGGCGAACGATAAAAATACCCGCGCAGATGAATGAAAGATTACATCACACTTTGCGTGCACTCGCAGAGGCAATCTGACTCGTAACACAGGTTGCGTGGTAATGCCTAACTAGAACTTCCCTTTGAAAATAGTGGCAATGTTTGAGTTTTGGTGGAACAAAAAAATACGAGCTGGGCACCAAGAGTCGTCAGCAGCTCCCAGGAAGCGCGGTGGTCCGCAGTGAGGTCTCAATTCCATACTGTCGCAAATGATGGCCCGTAGAGGGGCAGAGCGCTGAACGTACTACGGTTGACGTCACGACCAAGGATATAGGTAAGAATAACTAGGTAGCGCCGTAGCTCGAGGTTTACCAAAACAAATGATGCTAGTAAGTAACGCATATTTCAGTTCTCGAGAAGAGATGTCAGAAAAGATAAAGATTGGGATTGATTAACATGAGTTAATTGTTTTAACGTTAAGGGTTAGTAATTCCTGAGTCTTCGAAGAAGCATGATTTTCACCACCACAAGTTTAAAAATCGTCGACCAATCTCGTTTTATGTTCAAGAAAACGGAAAGGCACAGCTAAGAAGCAGAAATAAGGTGAATACGAAGCAGAAATAAGGTGAAGGAGAAGCAGAAATAAGGGAAATGAGAAGCAGAAATAAGGTGAATAAGAAGCAGGAAGTTGAGAACCCCATGCAGGCCGGCCGTGCCGGCAGCGCAAATCACCACCGTCCCACGCAGGGACTCCGCAGCGACCGACGCAGCTCGATCAAAGTTGCGCTGGATAACGAGCGCTGCAGGACTGGGCTTCCGTGATCCTGAGCCAGGCTACCACGACGACCAAAAGCTATTGACGACTCGTTAGAAAACTGCGGAATGGCACCGAAGTATTATGACCTAACTCAAATAAAGGTCGAACTGACCCGTATATGCGCGGAAATTTCTACAGAATTTCATAACCTCTTTTAAGCCCTTTTCACCTCGATGCGTATGATCACCTCGACGCTAACCAACATCCTGATTTGATCTTCATCTCATCTTCCTTCTTCGAAAAATCCATCTCTCAGGTCCTGAAAAATGCTGCACTTGTTTCAAACCAGTCTTTTTTCGTCGACCGTGTGGAAATGGTGACATCGTGGCAACGAACCAATAGTAGCGCTTATATTGCATCTGGCAACACTGCTAGCCCCAAACCTGGCACCGTTATTGGCCTAACGACATGTCGCAATGGTGACGTCATAAATTTTATTTGAAATGGAGCCATTCTATTGACTAGCCGAACAAGAGGAAGTGTATTTTCCCCCATAGAAATGACTCTACCTTGTTTCCTCCACCGTGGTTTAAATCTGCCCTTAGGAGACGCGACCGCCGATATTAGGGCCGACGTATGTACGATACGAGACCTTAAATCTTGGAGTAAATTTGTGTTTGAACACAAGAGTTGGTGCGCGAGGTGAGCTCATTTCCGGGAGAGTTATTCAACACTTTGACCGCAATTGGTTAAACTGAAGGTCATTGTTCAACTCAAATTGAAAGGCATTTGCAGTGAGCAATTTTGAAAATACCGAATATTAAGTGAATGGTGACTTCACTTAGTTTTGATTAAGTATGTATGAAAATTTTGTTTGTGACTACTGGTAGACCAGCAGAATTATGAAAATCCCCTCCGTGGCCACCGGTAGCGCACGTTGCGGTCAGTGTTAAGGGGATCATCTCAAGATTTTGACTATTTTCATCCGATTCGTTTGAAATTTGGCCAGTATATGTATATGTTTAGAGTAAACTTTTTTACTCGAGTAACTTTTTCGATTTAGGCCTTATTTTTTTACGAAAATTAGTTTTTTGGTACATTTTTATGGATATTTCAAATTAACACTCGTCAGAGAGTTTTGATGCTAGAACGAAACTAAACACAGTTTTAGAATCCTTGAAGCATTTCTAGCAAACGTATTGAAGAAAATTGGAACATTTGAAAAAAAATTTTTTCTGAAAGTTGATCATCATCAATAACGCATTATTTTTGGTAATGAGATATATAATTTTTTTTTAATTTGGAAGTTTTCTTTAATGCGTTTGTTAGAAATATTCCAAGGATTCTAAAACTGTCTTTGGTTTTGTTCTAGCATCAAAACTCACTGACGAGTGTTCATTTGAATGTTGAAAGTTAGAGGTTTTGGGTATAAGGCAAAAACAAAATTTTTTGTTGAACTGTAATATAATGGGCAATTTATTTAATTGAATGCTGTTTTAATTTTTATTTCGATTATCTCTATGCATAACTTTATATTCACACTATGAATTGTAATTTACAAAAAAAGAAATAAAAAATGTACATATTTTTTATAAAAATTATGAAATTTCACATTTGTAGCCTGATTCCTATGAAATTTGACTCTAAAATGTAACTTTTGAAAAGAAACACAATTTCTTCTATTCATTTTTTCGATTCAGGCCTTAGTTTTTGAAAAAAAATTTACATATTGTTTTTTAGTTCATTTATATTGATATTCAAATGAATACATCTCATTGAGTTCTTATGCTAGAGCAAAATTAAACACCTTAGAATCCTAGAAGCATTGTAGACAAATTTACGGTTTCAGATTTTCTATTTTCCGTTTTGTTTTGTTTTTATATGCGGTCGAAAATTCAAGAGTTTTAGTCCCCTTTATAATTGTCCCCCTGGGGGGGGGGGGGGGGAGGGATCTAGTGTCCGTAGCCCCATAAAATTTTAGGACCGACTAGTCCACCACCTAAGGGTCCCTTTCCAACAACAAAACAAAAAAGGTCACCGGACCGACAGAGGCCTGAGATGATTCCCTTAATCTCACCCTCTCAAGTTCAAACGCGCGTGACATAAGTACGCACACACTCTGACGCACTGTTTACCATGGAAGTTGAATTCAATATTTGTATAATATGTGGATTTGTATCCGAGTTTGTTATTTTATACAGTCTGATTCTGAAGCACTTTTGCAATGAGAGTTTGTTGATTGATTCGAAAAACTATCTTAAAATCCATTGGGTTAAACTTCAAGATAATGTAAAATCCCATGAGAAGAAAGAGACTGCTAATCTTTTTAACAATTTCTTCGTAAACGTAGGGTCTACTTTAGCTGATGGTATTTCAAGTGAACCTACAGATCACCTGGAATACATGGATCATATTCGTGAACACAACTCTTTTTTCTTTACGCCTACCAACTCTTCCGATGTAATTACGTGCATAAGCAGCCTGAAAAATAAATCGATTGGGTTACAAACGTTTTCTACTAAAGTACTTAAAGTTGTTGCTGTTGTAGCCCTGTTTATTTCCAATATCATTAATTAGTCTCTCTTCCTGGGCATTTTTCTGAGCTCCCTCAAAGTTGCTAGCAACAGAGGTTATACTAAATCATTTACAATAATTTTTCTTTAATATAGATGACGGAAAGCCTATCTTCTGTGTATTTTTTGACTTTCGAAAAGCATTCGATTCTCTGGACAATCACATATTACTCACGAAACTGCACTGTTAGGGCGTTCCAGAGTTTGCTCATGATTGGTTCAGATCATACCTAGCAAATCGGAAGCAATACGTTGTATATGGCGATGAAAAATCGGAAACACAGACAATTAGCCATGGAGTTCCGCAAGGATCTGCTCTTGGGCCTCTCCTATTTCTAATTTTTATCAATGATTTTAATGAATCTACATCATTTTTAAAATTCATACTTTTTGCCGATGACAGCACGCTTTCAGCGGTCTTTCCGAACCCAAATCCCGCTCTGATTGCGGAGAGAATAAATAATGAACTCCATAAGGATTCATTGGGGCTTAAAGCTAATAAAAAAAGCTTTAATACCGATAAACCAAAATATATTACATTCTCATGCAAGAAAAATGTATCTCTCCCACGCATTAAAGTTGGCGAAGGTAAAATCGAAGGAACCAACTCATGTAAATTCCTGGGCATCATAATAGACAAACATCTGACCTTCAAAGAGCATTTCGCTCATGTTAGTAAATACTAAGTTATCAAAATCCATCGGAATCCTAAATAAAGGTAAAAAATTTCCTGACTGAAACAGCTTTACAAATGCTCTACCGAGCACTCATTTCACCATACTTGCAATACGGAATAGAAGCATGGCACGGAGCTGATAAAAATAAAATCAAAATACTTTTTTCTCCGCAAAAAAGTGCCATCAGAGTGGAGGAGAATCTAGAATATAATGCTGACCTGAATGATTCATTAAAAAATTTACAAATACTTAAACTTACGGATCTCTACAAAAACACCATATGTAATTTCATCTACAAAACATTGACCAATGATGTCAACAATAACCTAAAACAAGTATTAACTGCACAAACTGGTCATCACGACCATTTAACCTGAAATAGAAGTAAATTCATGCTTCCCTATTATTCAAAGGCCCGATCGTTACCCAGTATCCTCTGCGATGAAACTAAAACTTGAACCTCAATCCCTGAGGAGGTCCGTGAAAGTAATTCTTACAAGGTATTCAAAACAAGTATTGAGTCTCATTTCCTATCAGAATACTAGTCGAGTAAGATTACCAAGTCAAATCGTGTCTCATACATTACTGGTCCTGATAATGTGATTTGCCATGAGTAATATCGCAGATCTTCAGTCTGCTCCTAAATCGTCATAGAATATACTGTTAACATTTAGTCCAAATAAACTATTTTGTAAACTGAAGCATCCAATATAAAGCTGACTATCTCATAGATCAGTCTAATGCCTGACATAACACTAACCGGGTTGAGAACGTCAATTAACCGGGTTAATTGACGTTGGCTAATGGCAGTCCATCTGTGTATTTATTTAATAGAGAAAGCGATTCACTATGAGTTGTTAATAAAAATCCCTTTATAATGAAAGTGAATACTGAAGTTTCATCAATTATTCGGGGTTATATACCTGTGGAAAACATAAAAGGTGAAACTTTGATAGGGCTGTTCGAGAATATAGAGCTCATTTGGTTTTAAATAAAAATTTATTCTTTTTGAGCTTCGATTGTATACTTGAGCCGTCATAAACAATTTATCATAAACTTCTCAAGTTATAAATCTTAACAAAAATATCAGGAGTTAGTTGTGACGCATGCTTCCTCCATGACATCGCGAGCAATATTAGCACTCTGAAAAAGAGAGAACTTAATACGAAACTGCTCATTGGCTCATGATACTGGGTTGTTGTTGCTACAACCTTATTGTTAACCTTATGGTAAGGAAACCATTATTGTCAAATTTATTGTCTGGACAACTTTTTTATCAACCTTATTGTCTGAACAATTTTATTGTCAACATTATTGCCAGAAGAACTGAACTATCAATACAGGCTAATTCAGGGTCCTGTAAATAGACCTCATTATCCTTGGCCTCACGCAGATCAGTTACGTTTCTAAAGATAAAATTACCCAGATATTTGATAAATTATACCGAAGGTTGAACATTGATACAATGACCCGTGCATTAATGTTAGCGGACGCTGCTCGAAGTGCGTACGTGTATTCATGCAGTTCATAACTTGACGCGGTCGTATTTGTGTTTCTACTATGAAGACCGTAAAAGTCATCATGGTTGAAGAATTTTTTCTCAACCTCAGAACGCGTAAACAAAGGAAGCAAAGAGACCAAAAATACGGAATTTATCCGTGAGTAGCTGACCTCTCCGCAGCTAACGGTAGTTATTTGGTCGGCCTAACGTTGGGAATGAAGCTGCGTCATCGTGCTGCAAACCATTGAGGTGTTAGGAATGTGGCAATGTGCTTACACCAGTTGTACGCTACAAGAAGAAGCTTGAAGAACACGTTTTTCCCTAACCCCTGATTGAAAATAAAACGATTATGTACAATTTTCTCACTTCTGTTTTCAAATTTTTTTATTTCAAAGTTAATCTTTTTGATATAAGATTCATCTTTCCTATCATCATTCAGGAAATTAATACTTCGCTTATGACCATTATATGAGTACACCAATACTATTCATTTTCGATTGCTCATAATTTCATGTAAAAAAGTCCCTTGTTCTTGTTTATGTCTCAGCATTCATAATTCTCATAGCAGATAAGTCCACAACACTTTTGTTTTCTTCTGAATTACTCCAACGCATCACTGATGATTCATGTTGCACATTAGTGCTCGACATCACTGTTGTTACTCTCGTAGATTAGTCTACCGCAATTATTGCAGACTGCTCCACTTTCCCACTAATGATTCCAGTTGTAAACTATTCTACCGTAAATGATTGATTCTCGTCGAAGAATGATCGGCAGTGCTGAATTTGGTTGCAGATGTAGATTAGTCAGCCCCTCCATTAATGATCACTGCTGTGGCTTAGTTCTGAGCTGAGGCAGGCCTGTTTCTCTCTGATTTGCTCATTAGGATTATACTCCGCCTCATTTTTACTTGGTCTCCATTACGAGGACAATACCCTCGGTAGCAGCCCTTGTAGTTCTGTCTCGACTTTTCGTGCATTTTCAGAGATGTACTTGAATTAAGTAGCTGCTTCACATGCGAGTGCACCCAACGGCTGCGCACAAATATAAGCTCTAAATTGATTCGATACGATGCTGTAGTTCAGTCATTTTAAAATTAAACGAAGTCCATATAGACGGTGGCGCAAATTGAGCACATGGATTTGATCGTTCTTTTTTAGCCATCCTCAGCAATAACTCATGCAATAAACTAAATTCCTGGCTGCCAGAGTTTAGTAATGTAAATCTTGAGTTCAGGTAAGCAACAGAATAACAAACAGCGGTAGTTAGTTTAAGGAGGCCTAACTAATACAGCCCGGGTTGCACAAAAAGTACGATCAAATCCATGCGTTCTTTTTGCGCCTCCATTTACTTGCCTAGGTAAATTTTAACTGATTCAGCCAATATGTGGTGGGGGAAAACTTTTTTGTTCAGTTTGGACTAATTAATTTATCTGGACAACCTACTCCTTTACACAGGAAATGCGTACCCGCTGAGAAGGCTGCATGCAAGTCAGCTTGTCAGCGTCTTGCAAACATACGATCTTCGAAATACCATGAATTCAATGTTTATTAAACGTAAAAATGTTAATATGAAGCTTCAAATCCAGAAATACTACTTACGGCACAGTAAGTAGTATTTAGTAAGCACAACGAAGAACAACTCATGTTCTCATTTTATTGTGGTTTATTTAGTTTGCAGACAATATGCGATCAGGAATGAAAATACTCAAAGGAAAATTTCACGTGAGCATCGGTGTGCTTTGTTAAGAACAAAATAAATGGTGTAAGTACACCATTTCGTACACCCATAAGAAGCTTCAACTTGAATTACATCACACTTTTGTGTCATTAGAGTTGTTTTTTATTTTATACTTCACTTTCAAGCATATAGGTATGGTCGTTTCCTTCGACTCCATTCACATATAAGCTGCTAAAAGGAAATTTGAAAGAACTTAATAGAAAATAACAGTAGGAACAAGCACATTCACGGGCTGCTCACCCGAGTCCCAACCACGTACCGGTACCTAAGTAGACCTGGAGTAAAAATAGCGGTCACATTCACAAGCATCAGTGCATTCGTTCTAACACAAGAGAGATTCCGCTCCTGCATAACTAGCGTACACGACCATTCAAAAATGAAGGAAATCGATATTTTCTTTAGACAAATTCTCCAGATGTGGATGTCAAACAAATATATCCATCCTAATGGTACTCGCGACTAAAGAATATTCTTGTACTTTTGCGCTGGTGAAACTCGTATCACAGATACGGTCATCAAGCATCCATATGAGCGTCACAGAGAGACGGACCAACTAACCAAGACATGCAATAAACCAATATTACAATGGGAATATTACAATATTACTCACAAGAAGGATATAAATTTAATTATTTTTTAATAAACTAGTGTACACGGCCAATTAAAAATGACGGGATTCAATATTTTCCTTGAATAAATTTTCCAGGTGAAAATGACAAATAAATATATTCAACCTCATTCAACCTCTCTGCCTCATATCTTCTCTCCTTTGACTTCTTCTCTGATCCCGCCTCTATTGCCTTTCAACAGCTTCTTGTTCTTGAGATAATTTTTCTCTCGCTCTTCTTCTTCGACCTCGATTCATTGTTATTTTTTCGTTCGAGTAGAATTTCCAGGCTTAATTTATTTCAAAGGTAACTTGTTTTTCTTGTGACAGTGAAAAGCACTTAGAATACAGTATTTTTGAGCCGCAGTAGAAGTAGTTATAGCCATTGGTGCCATATCCTAGATACAGAAATTCAACAATAACTGCGAGCTCGTGCTTTTTCAATATTGTAATATGCAAAGCCCGCCGAATTCGGTATCCACGGTATGAACTCGAGTATATAAGGCTCAGGATCTCTCGAATTTTTTTGAAGGTGACTCATTAGTACACTTCTACAGCGAAAATGAGCGTATCAATTTACCGGTGAACTGAAACCAAGATCGCCATGGCTAATTCCTTCCTATCTATTTATCTATTTATAAGAACGTGACACAAAACATATCATCACTATTATAAAAGTAGCTGCGTACGTCCGTCTGTGTGACCCCCTCTTCTAATCGATAGCTTTGATAGCAACAATAATAAAGCTTAAGAAATGCAAGAAAATGTTCTGTTGCATTATTTTTCTGTGGCGATTCAATTCCCTTTCACTTGCATGATGGTATCCAGAATACGCAATCTGCTTATTTTTACAAATAAAAATTTTATTTGAAGTTTTCTCTGTTAAAATTCATCATGTTGCTTTGATATTTTTAACTGATAATGCGAATAGAAATGTTTTGAATTCATTCAATCAGTAACCTGGCTACCACTTAGTATAAAGCCCAAGATTTTGGAACTTGAGTTATCGTTTTCGAAATTGTGATTTTCTTGAAAAGCTTCAAAGAGATAATAGACGACATTTCAGAATAAAATTCCGGCAATAGAGGCCATCATGGATAGAAATGTGTCCAACCGCAAGAGAGAAGTAGCAAGACTACGACGGCAAGAAAAACGCCGAAGACGATCGGATGAACAACGCGAAATGACAAGACGAAGTAATGCTGCTCGCCAACGAGAAGCTAGAGCTAAATTGACCCTTGAACGGCGTTTGAAAATTCTACGGAATGATGCAGATCAACACCGAGTAGCTAGAGAGAGCTTAACACATGAAAGAAGTGAGGAAATTCTTTGGCATAACGCTGGAAAACATCGAGTGGCACGAGAGAATTTAACTCAAGAAAGAAGGGATGAAATTCTTCAGAATAATGCCAAACAGCATCGACTTGCACTAGTAAATTTAACACAAGAAAGAAGGGATGAAATTCTTCAAATTAATGCCGATCAGCACGTGTGTACTAGTATTTCTAAAAGTCTCTGGGTGAGATATATGTATATTTAGATAGATTCCGTTAAGAGAATCGATTCTTTGTTGAAATATTCGAGGTAGAAATAATTTCTAAAATTTTGCACACATATTCTTCCCATTGGTTATTGCCTCAGGCATTACACTTAGCAATGTTGTCATTTGATTGCAATTTGCCAAAAAATTTCCTGAATTCTTACTCCTTTAAATTTCGAGCCGCTCCTGTAAATATTTTGCGACAATATTTCACCTGCATCCTCTTCAAGATTGAAAGCAAACAACCTTCTCATTTGTTACACTCGTTCTTATCTCTTTAACTGAATTTCTGCAGAGGAATTTCGTACAAGGTTTCGAGTACTCCATGGAGTCATATAGGGACCTAATTTCAGCTTTGCGTTTTAAAATTACGCGGCAGTGTTCATCATATGCTCAAATCTGGGATGTGAGTACTGAATATAAGATTCGACTGAATTTATCTAGAATATTCAAATTCAATTCAATAATCATTAACTTTACATAGCTATGAAATTTAAGGGACGAAAACTATACGAATTAGTTCTTTGTACGCACTGCGGTAAATAGTTCTTAATGCGAAAAAATACCGCCGAGTACATCTTTGTTTTGTTATCAGAAGCAATTCTCTTATAAGAAGCAAGAGTCGTTCAGCTATTCAATAGGGTTGTCTCGATATGCTTCATTACCGATATTTTCTTGGCTCACTTCCACCCATTTCACCTGCGCGGATCAAAATATTTGAGTAATTCAATTCTGCATCAGTTGTAATGTTATTTTGAATTATTATTCCATGAAAATATATCTTACTTTAATGGTTTTTGCCCACTTTAGTTATCTCACTTACTATACAGTTTGCCCACTGTAGCTTGCCCACTTATTTAGTTATTATTTGCCCCAATGTTTTGCATCACGCTGCTTGGCGTTATTAATTCACAGGCTTCTGTACTGGAGAGCGATGTGTGCTGATGAAATTTTCTTTAGTTAAGACGAAAACGGACAATATTCATTTCCTCGAGTCTTGACGCATAGCGAGAAAGCAAAGTTTAATCAGACCCCTATGCCACATCAAATTTTGTGAGATGGAAACATACCCAGAAAATTTTTTGTACTGCATTCGCTAATTTATTGTATCAACGCTGAGAATGGTTGCGGTTTTTCACGTGTTCTTGCATTATATCCACGTAAAACAAATTTTTGCAACAAAGCACCAGTTTCATTGAGATTTCCTTCATTCTTTTGAACGATCGCTTTCATTTCATCAATCGCTTTCGTTTGATCGCTGTTACAATCCAACTACACGGGCATGGAAGCCGCTGTTTGCTTTTCATCTCGTGACCGCAAGTCACTTTGCAACTACAGTTGTATTATTTACTATCTAATTTCAGTCCTCCCACTGCCTGGCGGCTGCGAGTCCCCTTCTAATTGCATTTCATCGCTCTTACACTCGTGTTTGTGACGTCATCTCAGTCTGCACGCTGCCAGTAATTTACAATTGCTCATTAATGCAGGAAACTATGCAAACGCGGCCATCTTGAGGTCGTCATCGAGGCTCGCGGACTTCGGGAGCGTGGGGACTGAAGGTTTCCCTCTGCAGCAGTGGCTCTTAGCCTTGCTGGAGGTACTGAACCCCACAAGTTCCATACGTGCATTCATCGAAGTCTTCGTAGTAGGAAAATAAAATGTGTTTTTATCTTCAAATTCAAAACATTTGTGTATAACTCTATACTGTATTAGTGCGTAAACTGTACCATGCCGAACCCAGGTTAAGAACCACTGTTATCCACAAAAATGAATATTTCACGAGAGCAAGACAGCAGTTATTAATTGAAATATCGTTTAACCCTTTGAGTACTACAGGGACATGTCAGTCCCGGCTCGAAATTGCCCTCGTTATCAAATACTAACAAAAATTTCGACGCTAGGGAGCTGTCGGGACTCTCGTGGAACATCAAGCTACCAAAATATCGTTCGTCTGGCAGGCATGAGCCCACTCCTTGTTGACAGTTACGCTTAGAAAGCACGTGCTGCAGCTTGAGGATCATGGTAAATTTAGGTGACGCGTTTTAGCTGTTTTTTTTCAATATCACGGTAAATACAGTGATAAAATGTTTATTTTTTGTTGCATAAACATTTATTCTACAGAATGATTAGAAAATATCACAGATACATTAGCAGTATCTTCAAACAATTTAAACAATTTAAACAATTTATTTACCACAGGTGATACAGAGATAAAATGTTTCTTAAGTCTAGTACAATGGTCAAATTAGAGTATAGCTACCTGTGGGCCCGAATAAGTTCAGTGACTTCTAGGGCATCCTACCATCAAGGTTAGTCTTAGGAGTACAATAATGTTTAACCTAATTCACTTAAACTAAAGACGCATTAGACTGACCAATGAGATAAGTAACTCGAAATTAGATACTTCATTTCACAATATAGTTCATATGGACTAGATTTAACATTATATTCGACAAACGATTCAAGAACAGACTGAAGATCGGCGAAATTAATCAAGGCAAATTACATTATTAGGACCAGTTATGTAGGGGACAAGGTTTGACTCTGTGATCTTACACGACTAGTAATCTGATAGGAAGTGAGACTCAAGACTTTTTTTGAATACCTTATAAGAATTACTTTCACGGATCTCCGCAGGTATTGAGTTCCAAGTTTCAGTTCCAACGAAGAGGATACTGTGTTGTGACCGAGCCTTTGAGTAATAAGGAAGCATGAATTTACTTCTATTTCGGGTTAAATGGTCGTGATGACCAGTTTGCGTAGTTAATAGTTGTTTTAGGCTATTGTCGCCATCATTTGTTAATGTTTTGTAAATGAAATTGCAAATGGAGATTTTGTAGAGATCCGAGAGCTTAAGTATTCGTAAATTTTTGAATGAGTCATTTGTGTGAGCATTATATTCTAGATTCTTTACCGCTCTTATGGCTCATTTTTGCAGGGTAAAAATTTTGTTGGTTTTATTTTTATCAGTTCCGTGCCATGCTTCTATTCCGTATTGCAAGTATGGTGAAATGAGCGTTCGGTAGAGCATTTGTAAGGCTGTTTCAGGCAGGAAATTCTTAACTTTATTTAGGATTCCGACAGAATTTGATAATTTAGAATTAATATGAGCGATATGCTCTTTAAAGGTTAGATGTTTGTCTATTATGATGCCGAGGAATTTACTTGAGTTGGTTTCTTCGATTTCACCTTCGCCAATTTGAATGCGTGGGAGAGATATATTTTTCTTGTATGAGAATGTAATATATTTTGTTTTATCGATATTAAGGCTTATTTTATTAGCTTTAAGCCACAATGAAACCTTATGAAGTTCATTATTTATACGCTCCGCCATCCTAGCGGGATTTTGGTCTGGAAGGACCGCAGAAAGGGTACTGTCATCGGCAAAAAGTATGAATTTGAAGAATGATGTAGATTTAATGATATCATTGATAAAAATTAGAAATAGGAGAGGCCCAAGGACAGATCCTTGTGGAACCCCATGGCTAATTGTCTGTGGGTCTGATTTTGCGTCGTCAATGACAACGTATTGTTTCCGATTTGCTAAGTATGATCTAAACCAATCATGGGCAGCCCCTCGAATGCCATAACAATGTAGTTTCGAGAGTAATACGTTATGGTCCACACAATCGAATGCTTTTCGAAAGTCAAGAAATACGGAGAAAACAAGCTTTCCTTCATCTATATTAGAATAAAAGTATTGCAAATGATTTAATACAGCTTGTGTCGTAGATTTCTTAGAACGAAAACCGTATTGTTTGTCGTAGAGGAAAGATTTTTGTTCAAAATACGAATACACTTTTTTATACACAATTTTCTCGAATATTTTGCTAATAATTGGTAGTACAGAGATAGGTCTATAATTGTTAATGCAGTTTTTATCACCATTTTTAAAAATAGGGGTGACTCTCGCAATTTTGAAAGAGTTGGGGAAGATACCTTGAGAAAGGGATTGGTTGATAATATAAGATATGCACGGTGCTATTATATCAGCTATAGCCTTAAGAACTTTAGCCGAAAAATTTTTCAATCCACTTGATTTATTTTTCAAGTTGTTTATGCACGTAATTACATCGGAGGGATTAGTTGGCGTGAAAAAGAAAGAGTTAGGTTCACGGTCATGGTCCATGTATTGCAAGTGGTCTCTGGGTTCACTGAAGACACTATCGGCTATATTTTTTCCAATGTTTACAAAAAAGTTGTTAAACACAGTTGCAATATCTTTTTTTCTCGTGGTATTTTACATTTTCGTGAAGGACTAACTCAATTGTTTTCGTAGTATTATTATTCGGTTTATAGCATGAATTAAGCAGGCGCCAAGTTTTTTTAATATCAGTTTTGTATTCAGTAAATTTGCGCGTGAAGTAGTCTCGTTTTGAGGTTCGTATTTGATTTGTCACATGATTCCTGAATCTGTTATACGTTACTTTAGATATTCGCCCTTCGCATAGTAAGGCTAGGTACGCTTGACGTTTCTTTATATTGATCACGATATTTTCAGTAATCCAGAACTTTTGTCTATTTTTCGGCGTAATTGTGCGGGTGATTATTGGACAGCACTGGTTATATGCGGTCGTTATAATTTCAGTTAAA
Source organism: Morinoia aosen (assembly GCA_030386875.1). Lineage (NCBI taxonomy): Eukaryota > Metazoa > Arthropoda > Malacostraca > Amphipoda > Talitridae > Morinoia > Morinoia aosen. The sequence goes on along the minus strand of CM059570.1, from coordinate 67,746,162 downwards.
TTTAGTATTGCTTCATCAATGTTAATCGCATTATTGTCCCGTTCATAGACGTCTAATGATGGCATTAATTCTTCTAGAACAGTTCGCATTGTTCCCAAGTTGTATTCGTTTACACAAGGAAATGAATAAGTATCAGCCTGTGGGCTGGTACAAGGATTATAGACATTTTTCTTGATGAGAAACACCGGGAAATGGTCAGATAAGTCAGAAATTATTATTCCGGTAAGAAAATCAGTCGGCTCTAACATAAAAATATATTATCGAGTAACGTAGCCGATTCAGAAGCAACACGTGTAGGTTTCGTGATGGTTGGAAGGAAGGAGCTAGACTGAAAAACATTAATGAAGTTTGAGATTTGCTTACAGCTATCATATTGTAGAAGATCGTAGGTGAAATCCCCGCAGATTATTATGTCATTATATAGAGACTTGTTGAACTGAGATTTTATGCTTTGAAGCTCGTTCAGGAAAGACACGTTACAAGCTGTTGGGGGTCTATATACTGTCCCAAGCATAATCCGTTTACCATTTTTCGTTAGTTCTATAAATAAGGTCTCAATATGTTCACGATTCATAGTTGCACTTAAAATGACTTTCGAAGATATATGTTTAGATATGTACGTACTGATGCCACCACCACGTTTGTTGCTACGGAGTGAATGATGGCTATAATAGTTTTGAATTTGTATCAGGTCTTTAGATGAGTCGTCTAGCCAACTTTCGGTGAAACTGAGAACATCAAAATTGCTGTTCAGCTCAGTGATAGTACAAGATATTTCATCTATTTTCGGATGAATGGATCTACAGTTCCAACATAATAGAGAAAAATCGTTACAGGTCTTCCTCATCGATTCATTGAATTTTTTAATATTTAGGTATTTACAGTTTCCAGTTTCATTTAGGTTTGGGTGCAGTCTATTCAAATGATTGAGATCTGGATCAATATTGTCGAATATGTCAACATGGTCAGTCATTAGCATTAAGAGACAGTAAGTAAAATGTAACGTAAAAATAAAAATGATAAAAACTACAGGATCAAGGTAAAAATAAGGACATTCCTACTTAGAATTAAACTAAAAAAAAAGAGAAACTAAAATCACACAGATTATTAGTCTAAATTGTTTAAAACCTAGTATGATTTCATAAGGAGAGCGCAAATTCAGCCCATGAGCAGGAACATTAGGGATCATAAATGGCAAATAATGTAGTTACAAGGCTGTCGTACCAGTGGTTTCCGCATATAACACTTATAAGATGTAGCAAGGACGAAATGGATTTAAAAACGAAGTGACAGTGAAGTTATTTATGGAATTTAAAAAATCTTGACTATCTAAATTGTTTCCAGATTCAGAAACACATACACGAGTTAAGTCTGAGCAGCAAGTTCGGTATGAGCATTCGATAAAAAGGAGAAAGAAAGAAATTGAAAAACAATTTAGTAAGCAGCAAAACAAGGCTGTAAGGTCGACGTGGATACCTTGAAGAGGTAAAGGTAATTCAATCAAAAATCAAGAAGAAAACATGTGGACAGATATCAAAATAATATTAAACTCAATACGTCAGTCTAAAAAAATACTAATCACGAATAATTTCCTCTGAGGACTTGCCGACATGTTGCAGCAAGTACTTGTCTAGTTCTTCAGGTGTATTGATGGTTAAAGGTCTCTGAGTTACTTGGCCAGGTATCTTTGGAGAGAAGACGTTGATATTGCCATCCAAACTTCTTGCGGGTCCTATTTGTTCCGGAAATTTTCGTTTGGCCAATCTCAGAGTGTACATCATACTTGCTCGCGAAGGTACTAAGTATTCATTCACGTAGAGTTGTTCCGGTTTTGTAACACGGCAGGCTGTCAGAACTTCTTGCTTCTTTTCGTATTTTCGTAGCTCAAAAGAAATGTTTCTTCTATCGACGCTTCCGGGTGGAGGTTTTTTTCCCAATCTACTCGCTGTGGTGATGTCAGAGTTACTCAGGTTGATTTTGAGTTGGTCCTTCAGGATCTGGCACACAGTTTCTATGCAATTTTCTTCAGGACGTGATTTCGGCAGTTCCCCTGATATAACCAAAGTGCGTTTTTTGTTCTCCAATTCTTCACGTTCTTCTTTCCGTTCGAGTCGCTCTAGACGAGAGACTTTGGTATTTATTTTCTTATCTTGTTCTTCAATCCTTGCATTTTGATTTGATTCTTTCTTCGTTAGTGTTTCAATCATCGTTTTCAAGTCACTAATTTCGCTTTGAAATTTCTTCATTACTGATTTGAAGAGATCAATTAGGATGGAAACTACTTGCTTAGTCTGTTTTGGCAGGCCTTGTACGTCTGGATAGTCAAGCTCTAGCATACCTTCGCTGTTGTTGTCCTTGGTTGGGCTTGTCGCCATCTTGTGAGAAGGGAGACACTCTCAAAAAGAAGCAAGGGTTGAGTGCTTGTTCTGATGGAATATCACACTTTTTGTTCGATTTTTTTTAATTTGGTTAGATAAAATTTATTCTTGGATTCTCATGGTCTGAGTGGGCACTCTTTTTTGGTTAGAAATGCATGATCATTAACCAGTTGGGCACTTTGTTTCGGAGCAAAGACACAGACGTCCTCACTGCCTCACTGCACTCACTGCACTCACCATATAACTATTTCAAATATAACAGATTTACTGCATGGGACTGCAGTGACCCGTCAGTCCTTATTGATGAGGGGTTTCGACAAGCGCATCATGAGCATTACTCTATATTACTCAATAATATAGTATACTTCATGCTCTTACAGTTATATTTGTACACAAATATTATAATGATGAAACAGACATTGAAACAAGTGCTAAGAAATTCCGATAATATGTCCATAATATTTCCAGTAAAGTCCTAGCGGGACTCTAAAGTGCCATTTCATAAAAAAATTTACATATAACATTTTCACTTTATTTTTTTTTTCATGCATTACTTGAATGAAAAAGTTACATTACACAAAGTTTGAACAGATTTAGACAACTATTTCTATATGCCGGACTCAATTAGCGAAAGTTAAGCTTAATTTAGATCTGTTTAGATCTGTTTAGATCACCACAGTTGTAAACTTGAGCTTCATCTGCCAGCGAACGTCAGAGCTGTGTGTTTTGTGTCGGGGTGTTTCACTCGAATTACTCAAATTGAATAATGACTGATACGAGAAAATGTAAGAATGAATGTAAAAATCTGAAAATGTTAGATCATCCTGTTTTGGGCCACAGAAATTGATTGATGAAGTTACGAGACTCGCTTCACCTTTTGTTAGCTGAAAATATAATGCATTTTTCAATGTTCTGCTTCATTATTGCACAAAATTTTCACCTCGAAAGGTGAATGAGCAGCACACAGGAATTGCCAGTGCAGCACCATAAGTAAGCTAAATGAATGAAGAGCAATTGCCCCAAGTGAACAACATGAAGTCGTGAACACAAGTAACTTACGTAACAGTAATAATCGTAATTAAAAATTTATTAAACCAGTCTTCACTTTCCACATAAGATTCTTTTTACTATTGAATAATTTTGTTTCTTTCGTAAGCTTTTGTCAGCTATTTAAGCATTCAGATGCCTCCGATGATGAAAAATTCAATTTATCAGCTACATTTTAGCCCGCTCGGTAATTTCGGGGAGTTTTGCGTTCATTTCAAGACAGTTACTTTAGACCGGCGTTGTGACACGTCCTGCGGTGTCGAGTGGTGACAGTTGAGAGCACACTTTGTTCTCACGCTCTGTCCGTAAACGGCGTGTTCTGCCAACATATATTTGCCCTTGTTTTCATTATTGAATTTCGCTGCACTCTACGAGCCGAGCTGAATGCTGGGAGAGAACAACCACAAGTTCCTCACCACTACAATGGTGGTGGCTGTTGTCAGGATCAAATATTAGTTCTGGTGTTTTCCATATAAATATCTTGTCGGGCGGTAGAGGACCAAATATGTCCACGAAAATTTGGCTGCCGAACATGTTCCAATTCTTCAATACAAGTTTCAGTTCACTACATCTTACATAGCATCGGGGTGTAATACTTGAATTATGGACTTTTAAATTTTTTCATAAGCAGTAAGATTTATTTCAGATATGCTGTAACTGCACCATATTTTGGAAACGGTTCAATACTGTGTCTGCCATACATTTCAATAACGTGTCTGCCAAACCATAGTGCAGTGGAGTGTTGTGTCTTCTTGACAAATCATTTGCATTGCTTGACATTAACTCAAAATTCATTTTAATCTACATTTTGCTTTCATTATTTCCCATTGTCGTCTAAATATTAAACTGAAATAACTAAAAGTTTCTGACACCGTGGAAATGTCAAGTAATAAGAGGTGATCACATGTATAATGTTAAAGTTATACTACTTTCTAAAATTTGTTATTGCACCTTTCTATTTCAATAAATTCTATTCAGTCATTCTCTATGCAGAGTGGTAGGAAAGTGCTCCTGACTCACAAGGAATTGCTGTTATTTTGCATTCCGTACAACATTCAGAAAATCACAATCTCTACGGCTATGACAGAAAGGTATCATCAAAGGGTTTTCATCGGCCCTGGTGCTTCATTTGACCCAGAAAACATTCTCTGTGACGGCAAAAAAACCTTTCTGAACTAACATAAAAAACATGAAATTGTTTTTCATATGCACAGGCTACTAAAATCTACTATCCTACTAAGGCAGAAAACTCACACTCCTACTCCCGAACAAAAAAATTCAGAAATTATGAAATGAATGACTTCATCGGTAGAGAAACATTAAAAGTCAGGCGTCGTTTCAGCGTAAATTGCACCTCGCAGGAATCATTATCAGTGCAATAGAATTTCACAGAAGCTCATCTACGAGGACTGAAAAACTATAATTAAAGCCAGGAAATTCTGCATCTGAAGATGATGCAGTGAATTGTGGCACTCGCCAGTTGTTCTCATTCTTCAGCTTTCCTGAAAATAATTTTTGATTTGTGTTTTATTCAAAATGAAGATTAAAAATCAATAGGGATGTCAAATTTTGAATAAATTAAATTATGACTGCTTATATTGGTAGGACCATGTCATTCATTAGTTAGGTATCCAATGAAGTATTACAATATGCCTTTGTAATATTCAGAATTAAATTCATTTGCTCTGAACCTACGCTTTAGCACGATCTTGATAGAGGTAGGTAAATCTTCGTTTTATTTTCCGTAGAGTTATGTCAGTGTGCGGGCCATCTCTTTGGCGTGTTGAAATTTATCCCACAATTAATCACAGCGCACAAGTTTGTTTTTAAAGAGAAAAGTACATGTTGAATCTGATCTGGGTCTTCGCAATGAATTAAATACTTGGCATTTTTAGAGATTGGGATATTTTTTACACATAGGTATTTTACGCAATTTTTTCAATGTTTGTACGTTCACAGGAATGATGTTGAGTGTAACCTATTTGAAGTTGAAACTTGCTGGGCTATTATATAAAAAAATTTAATTTAATTCAATTTTGATATCTTTCTGGGTCATGGAACAGTGCATAAGTTCATCATTCAGAAAATAATTCAGATCATCTCTTTCACTCACTGAAGTTCACGACCGTAAAACTTTCAGAAGTTCGTTAAGCTTCGTGCCGATGACAATAATCGCAGCTCATTTCATGAGAGTGAGCCGCTAGCTTGTTGGATGCAAAGCAGACACTCGATTGTTTTTATGAATATGTGTTAATTTAATAATTTGTTGGTAGTTTAAATCGCAGTCATACAACACTACATTGTCTGCAAATTCAATAGTTTAACAGGTGAAGGTATGAACGAAGTTGTTGATAAAAAAGTTGAAAATGAAGAAAATACTTGAATCTGAATGCTGTGTGCCACTCTGGTCAACAGTAATGCATCATACCTCATACAGTTATGTTCAACGTGTTGAATTCTTTTGAAAAATTCGTTTGATCTGCTCCAGCTATGAACAGATCCCAAGCTTCATCTCGAAAACGATAATGCTTTAATTTGTCAATTAAAATGTTATGGTCTGCGTTATTCTAAGTCCATCGTTAACAGATTTTTTTTAGGTGGAATAGATGCAAAAAATCTGCAACTAATTTAAACACCAGAAGTAATACTTCTAACAAAAATACTCGAATTTTTCCTGGAAAAAAATTGAGAGTCTGAGATTACTGAAAAACTTGCTAAGAATTAAGTTATTTTGCTATACTTTTTTCAAAAGCGTATTAAAGTTTGGTCGAGTATGTATAGGTAAAAATTTGCTTAATCAGGCCAATCATCAATCTTAAAAAAATGAACAACTCTGATATTTTATGAATACTAGAGGACATTCGTCGCATTGCTTTTTATAAAGTTGTGAAAAATATTCGTCAATATCGCACACATCGCTTCCATCATTTCAATTGACAGACCAGGTTGAATTAACTCGAATATTTCTGTATTTCTTACAAAAATGGCAAAACAACTTATTTCATTTCACAACTGTGAGTGCGTTTTTAAAAATAGAACCACAACGTACGATTTGGCAGCTTACGTTATCGACGCTGCAGCTTGCACGCGTTAGCCGTTGGAGTTCTTCTGTAGAAAATATTAAAAAAAATTATTCATCATCAAACACTTTGGTTAATATACATGTATGATATGTATGAATAAATATGCAATTTGCAATAAGTAAAATTAATGTCTCATATTATTGTAATGATTCATATAAAATTATTGCGTATCATAGGTAGTATTTTAGTGTTTACCTATGTATTTATGATTCGGGTTTGTACAAATTTATAGGGGGTCGTATCATTTAAAATTTACACGAATCGTTCTGACCGTCCTGGTGGGTGCTTGCAAAATATTATAGCAATACATTGTGCTCTCAGTACATGTTATTCGTATAAGCTGTATTTATATTCATGAAAACCGTACTCGTGAACCAAAATTTTGACACTTACACTGATTCATAAATTCCTAATAGAACAAAATTTCATGCAAAAGCATAAATTACAAAATAGAATGGTTATTAGTTAATGTTCATTTATATGCGACAAACATACGTCAATCTTATGTTCATTTTACTTCATGTGAAGGAGCAAAAAAATGCGGAGTTGAGTTTGCTGAAGGCAAGTGAGGAGAAATTGAGTGCGAGACCAGCTGCGGGTGCTAGAAAGTAATCAAAACCAGATGCATTTCTGTGCACCCTTCAAAATTGACGGTTTAGCTTTTTCGTAAAGAAAATCTCAATGATTGGGTTTTTAAGGTTTTGAAGAAACTAATGGCAAATTTAGTGATCCTGGTACACGTTTCTGAATGTGCTAGTATTTAAATTAAACGAGATGTATTTTCGTGGACCCTTCAAAATTGCCAATTTGGCTTTTTTGTTTAAAAGTTCTCAACGCCCGATCTTTTGCAATTGTGAAAAACGAATGGTCAATTTTGTTATCCTGGCACACATCCCTGAGTGTGCTGGTATTCAAATTAATGCATTACGAGTATACAACACAAAATATGAGAGAACTACTCGTTATCTGACAAATAACTCGGCCATTGAACCGTTCTTCTGTTTATCTTCGAATGGATTTCGAAAATGGATTCTTCCAAAATCACAGATGTGGTTGTGACATTGAAAAATGTAGCTAAAAGAGAATAGTTAAAATGTAGTTGAAAGAGAAAAGAACTTAAAAGCGAAGTGAATGATGAGACGCAAGATTGAGTGGATGCAGAGCAGTGAAAAAATTGTTATGTTAAACTTCGAACTGGTACAAAGTGACATCATGAAAATGGAAGAAGCTTTCTAACTGAGAGGTCAGCCGTTAACTGCTCCTTCAATGTGGTGCGTAGATAGAGGAGAAGAATGAAAAAGACAAATTGAATGCCTAAATATTACGATGTTCTTGGTTGAAGACGTAGTACAATTATTGACTCCAAGCGAATGACGTTTGGGAACATATAGTGACGAGACGAAAAAAAATTCAAAATTGATGATGATGCAAAGTTTTGAGCCAGCTTTAACGCAGAGTAGATGTCCAGGCAAAGTTTGTGAGCGTAACCAAGCAAAGTTTTGACGGAAGTAATAAGGTGAAGGCGGTAGGCCGATAAAGCTGGATAGGGTGCTAATGATGTATCGTGAGCGCGGTGGAAGAAGTGGCAAATGCGAGGGCATAATATAAAAAATAAATCTGACTCCTTGAACCAAATTAATGAGAGAGAATTTGTAATACTGGTGGAATGCATTATCTTTAAAATAATACGTTCGACCTGTGATTTATATCCAAAATATAAGTGAGCTTTTTAATTACGTTCATGGCTAAAAGGTAGTGAGAAATTTAAGAAATTATTCTCACAAGTGTACTCCAATTATAATGATGCTTGGTGCTACCTTCCTGAAGAATGTCTCCTTACCAAGTATTTGGAAACATCCTAACCAAGTATTTGGAAGCATCCTTACGAAGATGGATACATCCTCATGAAATGTTGAAAAGATCAGTAAAAACGTTCCAAGTTTCAGTGCAATCATATGCTAGACGCCTACAATAACAATCTGCACGAAAAAATGCTATTTCTTTTCTACGAGCATAAGTAGGAAGTTATAATTTCTCTCACGGATAAATTCGAGCTGCTCTATCTCTCGGAAGCTAACAACGATGAATGAAGAAAACACAACATCCTCCCAGGAAACAATGAATCATTAGCCTCGAAAAACTGAGCATTACTAGTCGAACTTTGCTCGTTTGGTTTTTTGTGGCACAAGATGCGGTGGCTAGGCTGTGCTTCATCAGTGTCGAGCAGGTCGCTGCGTCAGTTCGTCAGCTTCCTCAATTTTGATTTCTGTAGCATTTTTTTATGCCCGTTGGTTTATAACTTTCTTATATTATAACGCGAAATGTACATTATTTTAAAACATAGCATTAACGCACACTCCAAGGCTTTTTACTTAGACGCAACGCTCATCTCTAATCTTGAGAGCAAAGCCACTCTCATTATTTGAATTTGTCGAAGCTTACGTCATAGAATGGTGGTAATTTATTCGTATGACAGTCTGATTTGGACGCCAAGTGCTGCAGCTAAATTACTTTTGGGGGCAATGACCGGTCGAAAATGTGCGAGCCTCTCTCAATTCAAGTGTTCGCACGTCGGTAGTTCATCGGCTGCTCTGCGTTAGGATATGTGATATTGCTGACACAAACTCAATCAACATAACAAATGGACAAAAAAATGACATAAAAATTTGCAAGCAAAATGCAATTATTCATTCCTACTCAGACCCAGACACTAACTGGGTACACAAAATACTTGTGTTCCTCGCCTGCTCACTGTGGCTCATTCTCAAGTTGTCTAGAGCACGGGTTAATTTGTGCACTAAAAATTAAGAAAAGAGTACAATACGTAATATTTTTTAGAACAAAAACATTGTGACAAATCCCGATATTTATTATTGTAGCATGATAATACTATTTGATTTTGATATATTTATATCATATATTGCATTATTATATTAATATCCCTGAATAGCATGATACTCATCCAGCATGATATTCACCTAGCATGATATTCACCCTACATGGTTTTCACCCAGCATGATATTCACCCAACATGGTATTCACCCAGCATGATATTCACCCAACATGGTATTCACCCAGCATGATATTCACCCAACATGGTATTCACCCAGCATGTTATTCACCCAGCATGATATTCACCCAGCATGATATTCACCTAGCATGATATTCACCTAGCATGATATTCACCTAGCATGATATTCACCTAGCATGATATTCACCTAGCATGATATTCACCCAGCATGATATTCACCCAGCATGTTATTCACCTAGCATGATATTCACCCAGCATGATATTCACCTAGCATGATATTCACCCAGCATGATATTCACCCAACATGATATTCACCCAGCATGATATTCACCCAACATGGTATTCACCCAGCATGATATTCACCCAGCATGATATTCACCCAGCATGTTATTCACCCAGCATGATATTCACCCAGCATGATATTCACCTAGCATGATATTCACCTAGCATGATATTCACCTAGCATTATAATCACCTAGCATGATATTCACCTAGCATGATATTCACCTAGCATGATATACACCTAGCATGATATTCACCTAGCATGATATTCACCTAGCATGATATTCACCTAGCATGATATTCACCTAGCATGGTATTCACCTAGCATGGTATTCACCTAGCATGATATTCACCTAGCATGGTATTCACCGAGCATGATATTCACCCAGCATGGTATTCACCTAGCATGGTATTCACCTAGCATGATATTCACCTAGCATGGTATTCACCAAGCATGATATTCACCTAGCATGATATCCACATGGCATTATATTCAGGTCATTCACCCAGCATGATATTAACCAGCTACTGTACATGAGGACAGAGCTACATGAGTCTTCCTAGCCTTAAAAACATCGTCCTAGGCCGTAAAAAGAAAGTATTCAAAAGAAGACTCATGATTAAGATTCAACAAATTTTAAATTCCATGCCAAAACAAAGAATGCGGCCTGATAAGAGTATAACTGGATTTAAATTTTGTATTATTTTAACCGGAAGGAAATCAAGTCGAAACTTAGGGGTGTAACGTTTTTGAACCGACGTACAAGTGTGATAAAATTCTAATTTTGAATAATACGCCCATGAATAAGGCTGAAAGTAGTCATCTTCAGCACATACATGTATGTATCCATGTTCTTCCCTCATTTAAATGATTCATTAATTTTTCATGTCTCCAAATGGGGAATAATTTGCTGTGTCAACTGCTTAAATGTAAGTTTCTGATTTTGAGTCGTAAAACAATTTTTATGAAAAATTTTGCAACAATAGTCTGACACACTTTAGCTGCTGGGTTTGAGGATTATTAATCACTTACAGTCTTGACCCATAGAGTACCACATGTTTCCTTCTCGTTTCAGAATTAGATTTTCTATATCAGATACAAAATAAATATTTCCTCCAAGAAATAAGCAAGTTGGTCTTCCGAACATTTCTCCGATTAATTTCACAATACCTGCTTAGGTACCACAGGGTCAGGCTGAAAAGGTTTCAAAAGTCTACTGAAACTGAAACGAAAATTTAACTACCACTGCAAGAAAACCGACACAAGGAGCGGATATAATGTACGTAGGAAAGTAAAAACAAATAAAAAACATATACCAGGTGCATTAAAGCTATCGTTATTAATCAATACATCAAAGGAATAAATTTTCTGGGGTACAAGTATTACAGGAAAGCGAATGAATAAGTTGATCATGATACACACAGCAGAAATTGAATTCAGAAAGAATATGTATATATCAATTGACTTTTGATTCTGCGGCAGAATAAATTACACAATTGTAAAAGATATTTGCGGTAAACGATGTACTCTTGTTTTTTCTTGAAAAAGAATAATAGATTTCAATCACCTCACTAATGAACAGACGAAACGACGTTCTTCTCTGTAGCGGATTTATTAGATCACACAACAATTAACACGTTGGGTCATGTGTGTCTCAATAGGTAAATTGTTCATTCAAGTACCGGTATAAATGAAGGGTAATTTTGTTGTTTCGCGACCTTCTTTTAAAAATAATTGTTATAAAACGAGGAGTAATATTGTTCAACTGTATTTTTCATATTGATTGCGAAAAATAAAATTTTATTCGAGCAGTAAAGTCGATTTCCCTATTCTGCTACTTATAAGCTAATTAAACAAACCGTTAATAACCGCGGAATTACGGTGAACGTGTTGATGGAAGCCACAAGGAGTCAGTAGCTATCCCGATGTACATCATGCCGCGCGTGGCCTTGCGGCGTGTGCCAGCGGGCTCAGAGATCAGATCCTCTAATGTGCAGCAGCAACGTCGCTGCGCACGAAGATGCAACTGACAGAAATTTTCAGCGCGGATGTGCGAAGGCTTAGAAAGAGCGTCATAACACGAATGATCAAAAAAAGAACTTAGCATAAAAATAGGGGATTTTTTACTTCTAAAATAGAAAGTTTTAAAGGCCTCAAGCAGTTTAGAATGTTTAAAATGACTGACATTGACATTGCACGTAATGGTGAAGCAAAAGGACGGTGAAACAATGAGTCGTTCTCAGGAAGCAAAACTTTATTTAACACTTAATTTCGTTGGATTAAATATTCCTAAAAACACAGAACATGATTAACTATAAGTGCAAAAATTTATGTCTGACAAAAAAACGAAACCATTTCTCATGGTTTCCCTTCTACATGAATTCCAATAAATGCTATTTGTTTTGATTTATTTGAAAACACAGCTCTAAAGCTCAGTTACTCTAAATGGTAGAACAAGACTTGTTACACTATCCACCAGTTCCATTTACAATGTAGCCAGCTCAAGACGTCTTCACCTGATTGTTATTAAAAAATATAATTTAAAAAAATAGTTCATAGTAATGTTCATTGGTTTTCTTTCTGATAAACTGCACATGCTCGATATTTGAACATCAAAATGGGGCAATCCGAATTTATTTATGTTTCTCTTCTCTGTCGTCTGTTCACACTAGTAAATAGTGTATTATTTGCCCGGTTTTCTCTCCACCTAGTTTCAGTAACATTTGAATGAACATGAGGCTTTCATAGCACAACTGCGTTCACTGACCGCAGTTAAGTTTTATTGTTTTCCATAAGAAGAAGTTCTTCATGAACTGCGCAGTCAATAGACTTTCCAGCAAAGCCGCAGAGCGCTAGAATATTGAAGTGTGTCTATTTGTTAGTGGTCTCAAATCCGTTTTCTGTTCATAATACTTTTGAAGCTTCTTTGGAGATGAATGAATTGAAACGTATCATTGAAAACGAAGGCAAATTGCAAATAAAAAAGATGAATGTTAAAAAAAGCAAAGGGCAAAGTAGCAGAAGAGACTAGTTACTGGTTGTAACAACAGTATGAGCCAAAGCAACGAGCGCTGAAATGCGCTTTTACCGACTAATTGGGTCGGAAACTTACATTGTAAGCGCATGTATCCAAAGCACATGTTCGTGAAATATTATTCAAGGTTTTAGACGACAAGAAACATTTAAAAAAAATGAGTTTTGGAAGACAATGGATTTCATTACCGCGAACAAAATATAATAGAGCGCTTACGTGAGCGAAATGAAACTGAGCTACTTCGGTCAAAGAGACTCACATTTCATTAAAATACGTTTTATAATTAAGGGTTAAATACAGTGACCCACATACAGCACATACACTACACACAGCAAGATAAACCATGGCAGTACTTATAGCTGCCTTGCCTCGTTGTTCGATTTCATGATTTAGTGACGTGCCATGACTAACACGCTCTCCTGATTTTACCCTTCCAGATTCCTTCCTACTGGAATCTTTAAAGAAAAGGTTTATATAGATATGCCTAATAATCTCCATGAGTTAAAAAAACATCATCGAAAAAATCAACAGAAAAACTGCAGATATTTTTGAATATTCGTTGAAAAAGTTGCACATAGAATTCACTTGTCTCTAAATTGTAGTAGAAAACATTTAAAAAATAATATATTTCAATAATAATACATGAAAAAATTCTCTTTCATTTCATTTGTCACCGATTTTCATACCTATATTAGTTGTCGTGTAATAAATGTTCAAATGGTAAAATGACTTTTGCACCGCCCTTTATGTGGGAGCATCAGAGCTGTGCAAAATATTTTATTAGTGATTCTGAACGCAACCTAATATTCCAGGAAATATGTGCATTCTGTATTTTGTTTTTCAAGAAGGAATATTTTCTAAGGAATGATAAGGACTTCTTACTAAGGATTTATTAAGGAATGCCTAATGAATCCGGATCAAAATCAAATGATTCAGATCTTCTGATATCTATATTTTTATATTGTTTTTATTTTCCTGCATACCTTCCACCCATTCTTATTCGCAGTTTTCCGACCGAGATAGTTAAATCTTCGTTTCAATTTCCGTAGACTCATTAAACATTTTCAGCTTGTCCCTGTGTTCCGCATGTAGTTATAGTAAAATTAACTAGAACAATGTTCGGAAGACCGACAGGTTTATTTCTAGCAGGAAATCTTTATCATGTTTCTGATCTGGATATTAATTTTGAATTGTAAAGGAAGCATGAGGCACTCAGTGACTCAAGACCGGAAGCGATTCATATTCCTCAAACCCAGCAGCAAAAGTATTCCAGGCGGTTACTCCAAAATTTCTTATGGAAATTGTTTTACGTAATCAAAATCGTTTTTGAATTTTGCCCATATGTGATCTAAAATTAAAAATTCGTATTAAAAGGAACTACTCACTCATGTAATATGCATTCCTTTCGGGATTCTTTTCTTGCCAAAATATCATTTTTCATGCGCTTCTGGAACCTCAAACTCACGTCCATTCAATCAGTGTTAATGAAATGAAAAACTTATAAATTTTTCCGCAAGCTTCCATAACTTTCTTGGAGATTTGTTATCGTCCTAAAACTTTAAAATTTAGAGGGGAGAAGTTTCTGATATAGAGCAAGTTGTTTGCGCTGAGCTATTTCTGTGATGGGAGTTACTGATTACATTCCTTCAAGCATCCAAGATGTGAATATTCTACCGTACTGCACACAATACTTTACTGTCCTGCACACAATACTCTATTGTAATGCACACAATACTCTACCGTTCTGCACGCAATACTTTACTGTCCTGCACATAATAATTTACTGTCCTGCACACAATACTCTACTGTCCTGCACACAATACTCTACCGTTCTGCACGCAATACTTTACTGTCCTTCACACAATACTCTACTGTCCTGCACACAATACTCTACCGTCCTCCACACAAAACTCTACCGTCCTCCGAACAATACTCTACCGTCTACACAATATTCTACCGTCTACACTATACTCTATCGACCTCCACACACTACTCTTCTGTACACACAATACTTTTCCATCCTTCACATAATACTCTATTGTCCTGCACACAATACTCTAACGTCCTCCACACAATACTCTACCGTCCACACAATACTCTATCGAGCTCCACACAATACTCTACCATCCTGCACACTATGCTCTACCGTCTTGCACACAATACTCTACCGTCATGCACACAATATTCTACCGTCCTGCACACAATACTCTACCGTCCACACAATACTCTACCGTCCTCCACACAATACTATACCGTCCTCCGAATAATACTCCATCGACCTTCACACAATACTCTTCTGTCCACACAATACTCTACCGTCCTGCACAAAATACTCTACAGTCCATCACACAATACTCTACCGACCTCCACACAATACTCTACCGTCCTCCACACAATATTCTACCATCCTGCACACAATACTCTACCGTCCTCCACACAATACTCTACCGACCTCCACACAATACTCTTCCGTCCACACAATACTCAACCGTCCCCCACACAATATTCTACCGACCTCCACACAATACTCTTCCGCCCCCACAATACTCTACCGACCTCCAAACAATACTCTACCGACCTCCACACAATACTCTTCCGCCCACACAATACTCTACCGACCTCCAAACAATACTCTTTCGCCCACACAAAACTCTATAGACCTCCACACAATACTCTACCGTCCTCCACACACTACTCTTCTGTACACACAATACTTTTCCATCCTTCACATAATACTCTATTGTCCTGCACACAATACTCTACCGTCCACACAATACTCTATCGAGCTCCACACAATACTCTACCATCCTGCACACTATGCTCTACCGTCTTGCACACAATACTCTACCGTCATGCACACAATATTCTACCGTCCTGCACACAATACTCTACCGTCCACACAATACTCTACCGTCCTCCACACAATACTATACCGTCCTCCAAATAATACTCTATCGACCTTCACACAATACTCTTCTGTCCACACAATACTCTACCGTCCTGCACAAAATACTCTACAGTCCATCACACAATACTCTACCGACCTCCACACAATACTCTACCGTCCTCCACACAATATTCTACCATCCTGCACACAATACTCTACCGTCCTCCACACAATACTCTACCGACCTCCACACAATACTCTTCCGTCCACACAATACTCAACCGTCCCCCACACAATATTCTACCGACCTCCACACAATACTCTTCCGCCCCCACAATACTCTACCGACCTCCAAACAATACTCTACCGACCTCCACACAATACTCTTCCGCCCACACAATACTCTACCGACCTCCAAACAATACTCTTTCGCCCACACAAAACTCTATAGACCTCCACACTATACTCTATCGACCTCCACACACTACTCTTCTGTACACACAATACTTTTCCATCCTTCACATAATACTCTATTGTCCTGCACACAATACTCTAACGTCCTCCACACAATACTCTACCGTCCACACAATACTCTATCGAGCTCCACACAATACTCTACCATCCTGCACACTATGCTCTACCGTCTTGCACACAATACTCTACCGTCATGCACACAATATTCTACCGTCCTGCACACAATACTCTACCGTCCACACAATACTCTACCGTCCTCCACACAATACTATACCGTCCTCCAAATAATACTCTATCGACCTTCACACAATACTCTTCTGTCCACACAATACTCTACCGTCCTGCACAAAATACTCTACAGTCCATCACACAATACTCTACCGACCTCCACACAATACTCTACCGTCCTCCACACAATATTCTACCATCCTGCACACAATACTCTACCGTCCTCCACACAATACTCTACCGACCTCCACACAATACTCTTCCGTCCACACAATACTCAACCGTCCCCCACACAATATTCTACCGACCTCCACACAATACTCTTCCGCCCCCACAATACTCTACCGACCTCCAAACAATACTCTACCGACCTCCACACAATACTCTTCCGCTCACACAATACTCTACCGACCTCCAAACAATACTCTTTCGCCCACACAAAACTCTATAGACCTCCACACAATACTCTACCGTCCTCCACACAATACTCTACCGTCCTGCTCACAATACTCTACCGTCCTGCACACAATACTCTGCCGTCCTCCACACAATACTCTACCGTTCTGCTCACAGTACTTTACCGTCCTCCACGCAGTAGTTTACCGTTCACACAATACTCTACCGTCCTTCACACAATACTCTACCGTCCTCCATGCTATACTCTACTGTCCACACAATACTCTACCGACCTCCACACAATACTCTTCCGTCCACACAATACTCTACCGTCCTCCACACAATACTCTACCGTCCTCCACACAATACTCTATCGTCCTCCACACAATACTCTACCGTCCTCCACACAATACCCTACCGTCCTCGATACAATGCGATACCGTCCTGCTCACAATAATGAACGCATAACACAACAATAAAAATTAGGGAACTTTTGGAAAAAGTTCCGCCAAATTAGACTCTTTGAAGATATAGTCGAACGACTATTTACATCAAGCCATGAATTATTAGCAATTCATTTTTTATTTAAATTTTTTGGATTGAAACTCGAGTAAACAAAGGCAGCAATTCTTTTCAGATTTCTAATGTTTTGGGCGACAACAACATGTGGTGCAAATAAAATCTTTTCGATAATTTGCCTTTTTAGAAATACTAAAATTAAACCTGAAAATGAAGAATCAATTTCCGAAAGTTTAGTTGTTTGGCGCACGGCGGCGAGTTTTTTCATTACTGCTCAGAGAGGAAACCTGAAAATCCGACCCCGTATTTATACGCTAGGGTGTAACGGTCGGTGTTGTGATCGTGGCCAGCGGTTGAACTTCAGCCACGCGAGTGAGATGGTTAGATTTTTTGTGTCTTCCCTGCACAAAATTTTAGGGACGTAAAATTTTCATGATCGTAAAAAGCACAACATCCGATGTGTCATCAAGACAGATCTGGTGCGTCATCAAGACACATCGGGTGTGTCATAAAAACACATCCGGTGCGTCATCAGTACACATCCGGTGCGTCATCATGACACATCCGATGCGTCATCATGACACATCCGGTGCGTCATCAGGACACATCCGGTGCGTCATCAGGACACATCCGGTGCGTCATCATGACACATCCGGTGCGTCTTCAGGACACATCTGGTGCGTCATCACGACACATCCGGTGCGTCATCATGACACATCTGGTGCGTCATCATGACACATCCGGTGTGTCATCATGACACATCCGGTGCGTCATCATGACACATCCGGTGCGTCATCAAAACAACCAGGATGAATGTCGCTTGATTTCAGACCTGAAAAGGCCAGCGCTGACCTGAGAGCGCTAATGACGTCGCTTGAAGTTCATCACAGCACCGATGATGCACGAGCACATGTAATTGATCTTATTGTTGGCACACAATGGAAGCATCCGAACCGCTTCAGCTGTTTTGATTAGCTCTACTGAGCCTTTTTCCAGCTCACTACCGACGATTACGATGAACACCGGCAGCGATTTGAGAGAGCAATTATTGTGAACTTTAATGATTACTCTGAATCAGGGGTCTCCAAACTTTCCAGCCTTAGGGTCGTACAGATTACTCCAGTATCTTCCAAGGGCCCAATACTGCTTCAATTTTGTTTGCCATTATCTATAATTTCTAGAGTAGTTGCCAAGTACGGCCATTAGCTGTCGCGGGCCGGATTGATTTCACTGGTGGGCCGAACTTGGCCCGCGGGCCGTAGTTTGGGAACCACTGTCTGAATAATTTACCCCGACGAGGTTATTTACACTAGCTTGTAGCCTTGTAAATACAATGCAACACTTAAAGGTTCAACACCTAACCTCATTGTAAAATGAGCCAAAGAACAAGTTCCTGACCAAATTCCAAAGCGTGTGCGAGCAATCTAAGATGCCAGTCTGCGTTAGGGACAGGGAATTTCAATTTACCCTCAAGTGTCCTCAATAATTTGATACAATATATTCCACTTCCATCAAAATCTATATTTGCGGTTCTCTCGTCAGAGGCAAGACAGGCGGATCTGACGCAGCAAGCCTTTGTCTTCTAACGCCCTTATTTCCGCTGTCTTTGAAGCTTCGCTTGGCCAGATGCCCGAGACGATGAAACTATCGCGTTACTTTCGGATGGGATTTTCTAAGAACAATTAAATAATAGCAGTCAACAATTCTGAAATACAACTATCAAAGACTTAGAAACAAAGTACATTCTCAAAGATCAAGTTATTCTCTGAAAATGCGACACAAGTATTTAATTTAGTATGTATCTTCATTTAATAGCCAGAAGGAAGAGGCGACAGGTGTTTAGCAGAGAAGTTATTTATGGAAAAAGCTGTTTTAGGTCTAACTTTTTTGAAAGCTTCTTACTTGATACCCATGGAAGTACCAATGCCGACATAGGTGGATGGATCACATAACAAAATCGAGCAACGAAACCTGTTTCTACACACTAAAATGAACTATTTCCATTTATACCGTCACCCATTGGGTAAAATAAATGAAATGTCTTGAGAACTCTAATAATTAAGAACTTGGTATATTATAAGTCCAGCAACTACAGTTCAGGTTAATAAATTTCCAACTGAATAAGTTTACATCTCGCACCTATCTCTTTTGCAAATATCGGAAAAAAATCCACTGTGTAGGTTCTTTCTCTGTATTCAGTCATAAATTAAACAGTCCAATGGAAATGAAAATGTACTTTTTGCTTTATTTCCTTCATTCTTCGAGGTAGTGAATGAGTTTTAATCCTGAGTCTTGAGTAAAATTGCGCTTTACGCAAAGAAAGATAAGAATGAAGTTATCAATTGGAGTAAATAACGAAGGAAATATTTCACAAGTGTAAATGACTCCATAACTTTATCGCAAAGAGTAACCTTTAATTATTAATAAGAGTTTTACTCACATTTTTGCGAGGTCTGTTTCATTCGAAAAACTTTTAAATGATGTAATTTCGGAGAAGTAAAGAGGCGTCGAATGAGGCATGTTGTTTATTCATGAATACAATGAAGCAAGGAAATATCACCCCATTTATATTTCATTTTTCTACTCTGAGATTTATGATTAAAATGCACTTTTTGTCTTTGAGTCAAAATATAATAAAACTAACAGGGAAATATTGAGCAGAATTTGAAAGCCAGAGCAAAATTGCACAGTTCCGCCAGCAAACATTTTAACAAGCTCTGCTTCATATCCAAAATCGACCAAGAGGGAGCTCTGAACATAGAAACGCACTTACTTCTAAATAGTTCCCAACAACTGCTGAAAAGCTCAAAAAAATATATCATGAAATCTATCGCTTTTTCTGGAAAAATGAAACTTAAGAAAATTGTTTTGCATTATAAATTCGAATTTAATACATCAACAATATCTATCACATTTTGGGCCATGGGCGGGAACCCACAGCAAGCCAGAAATTTATTTAAATTGCTCAAGTTATTTACTGGAACATTACCCGCGTAGCCGCTTCGCACTAATGCCTTTTAATTCGATGCTCACAAAATATGAACGGTCAAATCCACTTAGCATTCCCGGGACTTGGCTATTGCTGGACGCAGCACAAAACGCCGCTGCCGCTAAATAGACCAGGCATTTTAAATGATCATCAGCGAAAGAAAAGGGACGGAGAAGTGGTCGTGGAGCAACCAATATCGCGAGCAATACCTTGTGATGAGAAAAATCTTTTCAACACATTTGAAGCCTTGCACGGTTTGGGCATCTGCCTTACTTTTGAGGCGTGTTCTAATGCTTCTGGTTGTGTTGTGTTCGATAGCGTGGAGACAATGTTAGTCTTCCTGTAAACAAGTCATCGTCTATAATCTCACTACAGATAAATTAATGCCTTGGGTATTTTCGAATGTTCTTAAACAGAGAGACGAAAATGAATGAATACACTTCATTTGACTATCACGACACCAGAATCACGATTAAAATACACCCAGATATTTTAGCACTGCACTTTTAATTTAGGCTCACCCAGAGAATTTTTACTAAACTACAAATATTCTGTGAGCTTTTAAAGGCTAATGCATAGTGAGTCGCAAAAGAATTAGAAAAACTGCGTTGTGGCAACGAAGACAACGATGGGAGACATGCAGCGAAGCATCAACGACGTAACGAGTTATTTGAGAACGGAATTGAGTTTAGCTGAAGTTGGAGCTCTGGTAGGAAGTTTGTTTCATAGATGTTACCCACGGTAATTTTTGTCATTTTGGGTCGGAGTTAACATACGCGTTAGAAAAAGTACAGGAAAGTTATTCACCATCATTCAGCGATGCGATTTCTTAGGAGATGAGAATTTGCAACGATATCTTGTGTCAAGTGTTTGTTTCCGAAAATAATATTTCATGAAACAATTATAACGCTAAACTAGACGCAGGGATGCTCCTTTTACTGGCTTTAGAACGATAAAACTCCTTGTATAGGGCTAAAGTACGGCTTCCAGCCACGCTTTTTACATGTTTACTAAGTTTATTCAGAAACATGCTCATTAGTTACCAGCGCATCGCTGTATTAAGTGAAATTTTTCTAGCTAGGTAAAAAAATATACGAAATTTAAGGGGGCCGCTCTCGAGTTCGCTCTTACATCGTCCTTTTAATTACGAGTAATCGGGAGCCAGATATTTCCTCCCTCACCTCCCAGGAAGCAAAAGGTACACACAAGCAAGAGAGAACTTAATGAACAAGTTGATCTGCGGGATGGAGCACAAAAAGTGAGAAAACGTCTCTCTTATCAATCTTAACCACGGGAACTTATCGAATGAAAAAAATACTCATTCTACCAAATTATTTCCACGCATCCAATGAGAGAAAATCAATAAAACATTACATTCATGAACGTAAACGAGTAAAATACCTCCATTAGGACAATGACTTCAGTATGCCATATAATGTAATTTACCAATTTATGTGTAACAGAAGAGAATTTAAGTCTCTTAATAAATGTTACATTGGCTTGACCAGGATGACCCTGAGGCAAAGGTTAACCGCCCATAAATACCAAGGTTCCATTTTCAACCATTTTCGCATTGACCATAGTTGCAAACCATCAAATGAAGATCTATACCCTAACACAAAAATCTTATATAGCGTGGCTAAAAAAGAGCATATTCAAATTATAGAAGCGTTACACATCCATAAATGTAAACCTGTCCTCAACGAAAACACTAATGACTTTTTTGCTCTAAAATTATTAACTAAAACTGCATCTTAATAGTCCGAGACAACTGCTAGTTCGGTCATTTCGCCCCTATCGCTCGTCCAGTGAACATCTATAGTGTGCAATATATATATATAATATTACTGTACCTGATTTCGTATATACATATTTTTGTAGTACAAACTTTATATCTGGTCACTTGTAAAATATTTTTTGCTGTGATTTCATCTTCCATTCTAGTCTCATATAGCTTAAGAAATAGAATTACATTTTACCAATGTGACTGATAAAAAATTTTTCTGTACATTTTCAGCCTGATGATGATGTTTGTACATCGAAACGTTGCGTTTTATAGGTTTCATAGGTAGTACTTTTTAACGATTGACAGTGTTCCAATAAAAATGTTGAGTGAATTTCTTCGAACTTTATCACGTGATGAACTTCAACTGTTTCGCAAAGTTGAGAAATTAGAAAAGAAATTGTGTAAGTGCGTGTCGGCTATCTTGTTCAATGAGGTGTGTGTGCGAGAAGATTTTCTCCCGACCTATACCGACGTTCGCCTCTACGATGGAGGTGCGAGGAACTCAACATTGACCTACGATTTTAGAAAAAGCTTGGTTCATCGTGAACTGGAACAAAAGCTAACTTTGAAGAAAGCATTGAAATCGACACTGTATCAAGAACATCTAAATTTCCGAACATCAGCACGTGAAGAGGTTCTACCAGAATTTGAAGAAGCACTCCGATTTACAAGAGCTCGCGAACACGAGAGCAACTTAGCATCTGTGTCCCGTAAGCTCAATCGACTTTATAATGGAAATTTAATTTTACCACAGAAATGTAACAAATTTGTAAATTTAACCGATGTAGTCCTAGATGAGCATGAAATTGAAGTCTTGAATTTAGGGTGGAACTATCATACTAGAAGCCGGTTTGATCCTATTAAAAAGCAACTGCAGTTGGAATTAGCCTATCAAAGTATCCTCAAGCTAAATCGTGAGGGACTCGTTTCTATTTCGCCAAACTTAGACGCTGTATTGATTACTGAGAGTACTCGGAATAGAAGTATTAATACGAATAAAGGTTTAAGTCAAGTTCAACGCCAGGCCATTCGTAAGTTGCGTTTGAATAAGGAGATTGTCATCCGTAACGCTGATAAATGTAACAAGTATGTATTGTTTAAGCATGACGATTATAAACAAAATTGGATTGTATACTCGGAGATCATACTAAGTTTGAGCGTGTGAAAAAGGATCCGACAGAGAAATTGAAGGAAAGACTGAACGAACTGATTTCTACTGTTAACGCTGTTCCGAATAATTATAATTTGAGAAAGCTGGAAGGACATTATCAACCCGGGTACATCTATGGTAACGCAAAGATTCATAAAAATCAAAATAATCCTCCGTTAAGGCCAATAATTTCGCAGGTCCCCGCTGTCACCTATCCTGTTGCTAAGGCTTTGAATAGAATTATAACGCCGTATATTCCACAGAAATATATGATACGTTCATCTGATGAGTTAGTTTCCATGTTGCGCAGTAAAGCCCCTAGTGGCATCATAGCTTCGTTAGACGTTCAATCTTTGTTTACAAATGTACCCGTTGCTTAAACCATTGAGATAATTTTAGATTGCGTATATAGCACTGACGACCTTTCTCCACCTAATTTGTTTCCTCGTCATGTTTTGAAGGAACTCCTTACCATGTGCACGACTGAAGCTCCTTTTCGGCATATAGATGGTAGCTTGTTCCGTCAGGTGGATGGCGTTGCCATGGGTTCCCCGTTAGGGCCCACCTTTGCCAACTTCTATATGTCGTACGTGGAAAATCTCGTTATGAACACTTTGCCTACTAAGCCGTCATTGTACTGTAGATACGTAGATGATATTTTTGTTGAAGTAGATGGCCTGGCGCAGTTGGAGATGTTAAGAAATTTGATGTCTGAAAAATCTGTGTTGAATTTTACGTTTGAGTTGAGCGTACACGGGAAGCTGCCATTTTTAGATGTTTTGATTGAAGCGTCTCATGGTACTTTTCATAGATCAGCTTACGTTAAGCAATCTAATGCAGGTGAAACTATAAATTATGACTGTGATGCTCCACAAACGTACAAAGAGGGTGTTATACATACTTAAATAAATAGAGCGTATAAGGTGTGTAGCAGCTGGTCAAGTTTTCATTCAGAAGTGCTTAGAATTAAGCGGTTGCTGGTTAACAACAATTTTCCCAATACTCTCATTGATAGAACCATTGGTAATTTTTTGAACCGAACCTTGGGCAATAAAAATAATCCTGAACTCGTTCCTCGCAATGTTAATATCTTTTATGAAAACCAAATGCACAAGAATTACAAAATTGATGAACGAGTCTTTAAGAATATTGTTAAAACTTTTGTTAAGCCAACAGATCCGGATATGTCAATTAAAGTCTGTGTATATTATAAAAACCGCAAAACCAGTGACCTCTTAGTGAAAAATAATATGTCAGCATCTAGCGTTGTCGATCTGGAGAGGGCCAATGTAATTTACCAATTTATGTGTGACAGAAGAGAATGTAAGTCTCTTAATAAATGTTACTTTGGCTTGACCAGGATGACCCTGAGGCAAAGGTTAACCGCCCATAAATACCAAGGTTCCATTTTCAACCATTTTCGCATTGACCATAGTTGCAAACCATCAAATGAAGATCTATACCCTAACACAAAAATCTTATATAGCGTAGCTAAAAAAGAGCATATTCAAATTATAGAAGCGTTACACATCCATAAATGTAAACCTGTCCTCAACGAAAACACTTATGACTTTTTTGCTCTAAAATTATTTACTAAAACTGCATCTTAATAGACCGAGACAACCCCCTCAGGGGGATACAATTATTGTATCTATGGGAACTAGCGCTCCCAGGGGGACAATGTGAGGGCCTGAGCTGAGAGTTAGGTAGGCCTTCTTTTTATTGAAATAAAATGTTTTTGTTATGTTAAGGACCACCTTTTTTCGGTTCACTGCTGTCCTGTTTTTCAGCACCTACTACTATCTTCTTCAACTTTGGTCTTGTTTCATAATCTTCTTTCACAACTAACTGTTTCTATGCCTTTCTGCGTATATTCCGCGTTTCCTAAACTCCAAACTAAATGGTGCCTTCCTCCTTCCTATCTTTGGATCGCAATTGTTGCTGGGTAGGGAGGCTAAAACTAACGACTAATCTAATCTAGACCGAGACAACTGCTAGTCCGGTCATTTCACCCCTATCGCTCGTCCAGTGAACATCTATAGTGTGCAATATATATATATATATATATATAATATTACTGTACCTGATTTCGTGTATACATATTTTTGTAGTACAAACTTTAAATCTAGTCACTTGTAAAATATTTTTTGCTGTGATTTCATCTTCCATTCTAGTCTCATATAGCTTAAGAAATAGAATTACATTTTACCAATGTGACTGATAAAAAATTTTTCTGTACATTTTCAGCCTGATGATGATGTTTGTACATCGAAACGTTGCGTTTTATAGGTTTCATAGGTAGTACTTTTTAACGATTTACAGTGTTCCAATAAAAATGGTGAGTGAATTTCTTCGAACTTTATCACGTGATGAACTTCAACTATGCCATAAAAGCTGGAGTGTGTGCGTACTATAACAATTCTCTTCACGCGTGTTTGTCCGTCACGATAAAGTAGAAGAAAGAAACTGAAGACGCATAGCCAATAATTATGGCAGGACAAACACGCTTCTCTATATCTGAGAGAATCTGCAGACGCATAAGCCAACAATTAGGGCAGGACAAATACGCTTCTCTATATCTGAAAGAATCTGAAGACGCATAGCCAATAATTATGGCAGGACAAACACGCTTCTTTATATCTGAAAGAATCTGCAGACGCATAAGCCAATAATTAGGGCAGGACAAACACGCTTCTCTATATCTGAAAGAATCTGAAGACGCATAGCCAATAATTATGGCAGGACAAACACTCTTCTCTATATCTGAAAGAATCTGAAGACGCATAAGTCAATAATTAGGGCAGGACAAATACGCTTCTCTATATCTGAAAGAATTTGAAGACGCATAAGCCAATAATTAGGGCAGGACAAACACGCTTCTCTATATCTGAAAGAATCTGAAGACGCATAAGCCAATAATTATGGCAGGACAACACGCTTCTCTATATCTGAAAGGAACTGAAGGCGTATAAGCCAATAATAAGGGTAGGACAAACACACTTCTCTATATCTGAAAGGAACTGAAGACGCATAAGCCAATAATTAGGGCAGAACAAACACGCTTCTCTATATCTGAAAGAATCTGAAGACGCATAAGCCAATAATTAGGGCAGGACAAACACGCTTTTCTATATCTGAAAGAATCTGAAGACGCATAAGCCAATAATTAGGGCAGGACAAACACGCTTCTCTATATCTGAAAGAATCTGAAGAAGCATAAGCCAATAATTAGGGCAGGACAAACACGCTTCTCTATATCTGAAAGAATCTGAAGACGCATACGCCAATAATTAGGGCAGGACAAACACGCTTCTCTATATCTGAAAGAATCTGAAGACGCATAAGCCAATAATTAGGGCAGGACAAACACGCTTCTCTATATCTGAAAGAATCTGAAGACGCATAAGCCAATAATTAGGGCAGGACAAACACGCTTCTCTATATCTGAAAGAATCTGAAGACGCATAAGCCAATAATTAGGGTAGGACAAACACGCTTCTCTATATCTGAAAGATCTGAAGACGCATAAGCCAATAATTAGGGCAGGACAAACACGTTTCTCTATATCTGAAAGAATCTGAAGATGCATAAGCCAATAATTAGGGTAGGACAAACACACTTCTCTATATCTGAAAGAATTTGGAGACGTATAAGCCAATAATTAGGGCAGGACAAACACGCTTCTCTATATCTGAAAGAATCTGAAGACGCATATGCCAATAATTAGGGTAGGACAAACACGCTTCTCTATATCTGAAAGAATCTGAAGACGCATAAGCCAATAATTAGGGTAGGACAAACATGTTTCTCTATAACTGAAAGAATCTGAAGACACATAAGCCAATAATTAGGGTAGGACAAACACGCGTTCCTATGTAAGAAAGAAACTGAAGACGTATAAGCCAATAATTAGTGCAGGACAAACACGCGTTCCTATATCTGAGGGCCGCATCTAAGCTCGGATGACATTAAGCCGCTTAGGCAAATCGCAGCGGTCACATTCCACTCCTGAGATGGATGGCTCCGTTTCGTTGAGACTTGACATTTCAGGCTGTAATTGAGGAGGGCTATTCTTTGCGCGTAGCCGACTGTCGTAAAGTTTAATTCCGTTATTTCTTGAAACTGACCACGCGACCAATGTTCAAGCGGCTAAACATTAGGGAGCGATTGTCTAACATCATGCAATGTGTCACTGATCAAACGACTGAACGTGAGGTAGCGATTGTTTAACATCATGCAATGTGTCACTGATCAAACGACTGAACATGAGGTGGCAGTTTTCTAACATCATGCAATGTAAAAGAAGCCTTAGGAAAAGCAGCGGCAAACTAATCTCATGCAGGTGAGCTCTTTTAGAGAGCATGGTTAAAATTAAGGAAAATCTTTTTTGCCCCTTGTTCGATGAAGACGAAATGAACAGATCTGGGTACGTGATGACGAGTGGAAATTTATTCAGCGCAATTAGATTTGCAAATAGATTTGATACCTCACTATGTAATCGAGGAATATTCTGACTTCATTTCACAGAGAAGTGTATTCAACGAACGTGCATCACATAAAATAATAGAAATAAATACCGATGATAGAACATCGGCCTTATCATGAGAATTTCGCGGGGAAATATTCCGAACTTAGAAGACCGGCAGCCTTTATTGAAGATGAAGAAATTCTGTATACACAGAGAAAATAGTGGAAGATCCCAATTTCGAAGATCCACTCAGTTAACAATGCTAAAGAAGCTGTGCGATATCTCTCAATAATTGAATTTCACGCGGAAGACAAAATTTTGAATGAAAAACCTTAAGAGGAAACACTACCCTTTTGCAGATACCATTGCACATTTTTCTTCACTCGTGATTACGTCTGTGAGCGCTGCTGCTATTCCGCGAGTCCGAGACTGATTGGCCAAGAACAAAGATCGCAAGAATCCCCACCAAGTTCCAGTTTTTAATTGTTCCAGAAAACCGCACGTGCAATTTAATGCAAAGGACAGAACACGGTGTGTTCAAACAATATGTTCCGACTGACCCCAAACTTACATAAAAAAATTGGCTCGGCTATAGGCGGTACCAAACTCTCCATAGGGAACTTCAGCTCCAAAAATACACATATATACCCATGATTGGTTTAATTTGTTGAAGGAAAATTGCTTTGTGTTCCACAGCCTCACGTCATCATAAAGTACTCATTTTTCCTCAGTAATTAACGCTCAGATTTGCTCCCTCCGCTCCACGAGTCTGAGATGCCGCTAGTCTAATCAGCATATTCCTCTCATTTATTTAACGTAGAGTGTATCTTATTTGCATGTTTACGTTCCCTGCCTGCATCCTAACAAATGCTCGTACATCCCTTACGACCGTTATCATTAATACATGCAATTGTTTTTAACAACATATGGGCTTCTTCATTTTGTTACCACTCATTTCTCTTTTTGCCTGCCTTTAGTAATTTTTTGCACAACTCCCGATGTTTTTTGCGGTACGTGCTCCGTGACGTTATTTCAAGTCACTAACACGTCTAATTATTTTCGATCATTTTTACGGACTACGACTTTTCGAGTCCCTAATTTCAAAGTCACAAGTCATTTGGTCCTCTTCGGCCAATAATTTTGCGTGCAGTGGGACGTATTTACAGTATCTGGCATTACTGCAAAAATTTCACGAAATGATTTAACATATTTTCATTATTGTATGACTAACAGTTGTACAATTTACGATAGTTGGCCTACTTATTGGTAGGGCACTATAAAGAATAAACAAATGAGTGTTTGCGGATGATAATATTTCATACTGTTTTAATATTTATGTAAGACGTGTATGTCTGCACAGTGAACTATCCTCTGAAGTTTTAAGGCCATTTCTTAGTTTTCTAGACTATATTACAACAATTTTATGAATATATATAGTACATTAAATATTTGGGCATGGCCTGTTCAATAGTCAACTGCGAATCCTTCAAGCCAAAACTTCACGGAATCATTTATTACATTTCTCTACTAGGCTTGGGCATTCCTTAACCGTCAAATTCTTCCAATCTTTCCAGCAGAACTCTCCCAATTACTCGAGATTTGAGGTCTTCCTTTCCATAACATTTAACTTGGAAGTTCTCCATAAATTCTTTATTAGTTATAATTGTGGACTGTTATGGTCACTTTCGTTCTCATCAATTCTCAATTCTTAGCAATGCTTGGGTACATTGTTCGGCTCTGAAATCCAACAACAGAGTAGACTGAGCTCTTTCACAGAATCCTTCAGAAATTTTTTTAAGAATATGAAAAAAATATATTCCTACTTTTTCACAATTTCATCAATTTTTAACGAATCTTTCAGTTCTAAAATCAGCAAAACATGTCCAAAATGTCAAGCTCCGACCTCCACGCTCCACTGTCAGAATGGTGTTTTTTAGATGTGCTCCACCTCATTATCCCTGTGCACTTGTGAGATCTACCTCCAAATAGTTCGTTTTCAGTCTCAGGCGACCACGAAATGTGTTCCTATAATATAATAATAGTATATAAGTAAACATTATTGCCAGTGAATGTGGTTCACAAAGTCTACTTTGGGCATTCCAGCGCATGTAACCCACGTGTAATGTACCTATGCATAATATGTACACTGTGGGTATTATGGAGGTCAACTAGTAAGCGTGTTCTTTGGATAGGGTTACTCGCTACCCGATAGCTTGGTTCGGCGCTCAAGTTTTGACTTTAGACTAACGGGACAGAAGCTTTGCAGTCACAGGCTGGATTGAGTGGATGAAGTTACGTTGGTGGAAAATAATAGTCGAAAGCGAACTACGTGAAATGAGAAAACTAAGACTTTCCTTAGAGTTTGAAAGTGCCTGATCTTGGAAAGACCGTGAGCCTCCAGCAACCAAACAACACTGAGCTGCACTTTATATCATACTGCCTCAGCACACGGCCTGGCGACACTGGCAAGTCCTTAGTGTCTGAGTATCCGTGTCCTAAGTATCTGCATGGCTTTCAATTTGAATACGCTCGTGCAAAAGAGAAATCATTTAGAAATATTTTGTTCAAATTTAGCGGAGACGTTCAATTTCTTATAGATTTCAGTTAAGTCATAGAAGTGTCCAGTCTGCACATGTCACGCTTGATTTCATCGGCCCGAACTGCTGGGGCCACCGATGTTCAGGCTCGTCGCGCGAAGAAAAAAGCAAGAAAATACGACTGTAAAGAAATTGCTTCATCATTTTAAAGCCGCTTCTGGTCTGGTCTAATTAATTAGCAGAGTGGAAACCTTTCTTCTGTCATGGAAGCAATTTTCGGGAGATGGAGAAAGACGCCTCTTCCTTCTTTTCCTACAAATACGCGATGTTGAGACGATGTTTCTGATTTACCTAAAGTCTTAAAACAGACAACATGTCATTCTATTAAACGAGAGTAAAATTAGTTTCTGATGGCTTGATTCAAGTTGAGATGTAATGCGGTATCTTTGCTAGATATTCTCCATGCTATTTATGGTAAAAAAAGAGATTTTAATTTGGATAGTATATTTTTTAGAAGAGATTCAAGTAAAAGTTATTGATAAATCAACTGTAATTCAGCCATGAAAAGCCTCATACGCAAGTTAGATTGAGTATGCGTGTGACTGAATTATAAAATGCCGAAATTAATTAAAATTTCTCAATACCAGCTAGACTTGCTGGTATTTCGTGTTTGGAAGAGAGTCCAGGTTGCTTCGCTTGCTGCACGTAGTCCGTCTGAGCTCGCGACTTTGGTGTGAAACTGAGTCATATACCAATATCCTGTACTTTTTTAGTAACCTAGTCTTACTTTGAATTGGAAACAAGCACTTAATTCTACACGCAGATATCCGAGTTCATATTCATGTCATTTTGATCTCGGTTTTTCAAAACGTTTAGGATTTGAGTAATCGGTTCGATATGATGCTGATTGGAAGATGTGAAAAGATTTATATTAATCCGATGATGAAAACAGGGATGCTAAATTCATTAAAAACTCTTGTCTGGTTGACTTTGAGCAACATAATAACTTACGGAAGGCACAGTATCGAGACAGCTTCCTCAATAACTTGAGTGAGGAGCAAATTTATCAGAGACGAGGTAGGCGACTATATTATTCACAGACACTCTATAACAGCGAAGGTTAGAAAACAATCTTGATTGAGATGATTTGTTTGTTGAACGTCTGACGTAAGTTTGCCCAGCGAATGATGGATGAGGTTTGGCTAAACGGGGCACGGCTGCGCGACCTGCGATTTCCGGAGGATGGCCGCCATGTTGACTGGACGCAAGCACTGCGGTGGTGGTGTTGTGGTGGCTTGTGGTC
The DNA here is from genome assembly GCA_030386875.1 of Morinoia aosen. Taxonomy (NCBI): domain Eukaryota; kingdom Metazoa; phylum Arthropoda; class Malacostraca; order Amphipoda; family Talitridae; genus Morinoia; species Morinoia aosen. The sequence goes on along the minus strand of CM059570.1, from coordinate 67,714,569 downwards.
TGATAAAGGTAGTGGTAGAGGTGGTGAAATGATTGCGGTGGTTCTGGTGGTTTGCGTGTTGTTAGAGGTGGCGGATTGGTGATGTTGTCTGTGGTCGTGGTGGTTGACGTTCATTACAGGTGGTGAAATGGAGGTGGGGGTGTCTGTGATCAGATGATTTGTGAGCTTAAGTAAAGGAGGGTGGTGTCGCAGCTCATCTTCAGGTTTAGACGAGAATGAAGTGGTTCGAGTCATGTTCTTGGAAAAATGGGAATAGAATTTGCTGGATTTTTTTCCCAAAACTCAACTCTGAAGTGATCATTCCTCACCCAACATCTAGTTATAGTTGAGCAATAAATGTGAGCTGTATGGGAACAGTATATTCAAGAAAATTAATAGGAGCATAAGATCTGTGATATATTATTAATCATGGCAGATAACCTTATCAAGATAAGTCGTATAACAAAAGAAAAAATAAATTGCTTTGAATTACCTTGTATGATTAATACTTCGATGATAAAAGGGATTTAAGATTTTTTTTGGAAGCTTTGTAAGAACTTTTTCCACGGATCTCAACAGCGATTGCATTCCAATTCTTAGATCCAATGAAGAGGATACTGCGTTGTGACCGAGATTTTGAGTCACAAGGAAGTATGAAGTTACTTCTGTTTCGTGTTAAATGATCATGATGGCCAGTTTGAGCAGTGAATGATTGTTTGAGTTCTTTGTCATCATCATCAGTTAGTGTTTTATACATGTAATTACATATGGAGAGGTTCTAGAGATTAAAAATCTAGAGTATTTTTAAGCGTTTGAATGAATCATCTGTCTGAGAATTAAATTCCAATTTCATTACCGCTCTAATGACTCTTTTTTGCAAGCCAAAGAGCAAGTTGGTTTTATTTGCATGAGTTCCGTGCCAAGCTTCTATCCCGTATTGTAGAAATGGTACAATTGATCGTTCGATAAAGTATTTTTAAAGCTTCTTCAGTCAATACAATTTTTACCCTATGAAGGATTCCAACGGATTTTGATATTTTAGTATTGATATTTGCAATATGCTCTTTGAATGTCAGATGTTTATCCAATATAATGCCAGGAAATTTACTGAAGTTGGTTTCTTCAATTTCACCATCAGCAATTTTTGGTTATATGATGGTATAGTTAATTTAAATAATACAAAATCATTACCAAAATGTAATTGTATTAGCATGAATAGCATCGAAACACCTCTTGTTTAGTCGATGTTCGAAGCAAAAGTGTCAGATTGGCCTTTCCCAGCTTGTGGAAGCTTTTTGGCTTTTTTGATGGTTCGAGCCAGAAAATTGAGATCTGACAAGAGAACACACAGGTTACAACACAGGTTACTTCTTAATTCTAATGTGGTCAAAACATAAACAAATGCATGGACCGTGCATCTTGACAGAGTGTGCATAATTTAATTTCTGAAGAATATAATTGTAAAGCTTTTTTAGGACAGACCAACTCCACAAGGCTCCTGCGTTTGTCGGCTGGAGGTCGTGCACAATTTTAACGCTCGGCTAAAATTTCAAAGCCAGCGTCAGTCACAAACAAACTGCGATGGTGCATGTCAAAGGACGGAGTGAATAACAAACAAATTTTTTTGAATGTGAAATCGTTTTATGAAGTGTAAACTAAAGTCAAAATCGAAGTCGAAAAAAGGCTCATGAGTGAATTAATTGCTGATACCAAATAAGTATTTGACAATTTCAAGAGTGGCACGATTTCCACTTTGCACTTTTCTCAATACGATGAACTGAGTAACAAATTCGAACTAAGTGACAAATTAGAAAATTACAAAACTAGCTTGACTTAAATTAACGAAACGCATTAAAAAAGAACAGACTTTTAGTATGCCACCTCAACAGCTTTTTGAAGAACCATTAAATGAGCGCTGAAAAACGGTTTTAGCATCCGATTTCGATAACGATCTTTGTCTAACACAACTGGAGTGAAAAGGGCACGCTGGATAAATTAAAATTAGCCAACTATCTACGAGTATAATATCCCAATAACAATTTCAAAGAACGATTTGAATCACAGCTATGAGAGATTCATTTTAAGCAATTGTATTAATTGTGTATACTTATCAGACCTGCAGTACTTCCAGGCTATTAGGCAAAACAATTTAGTGTGAGGATGTTATGGTGGGTTCACATTGACACTCTTTTCACCAGACAGAGCGTCACTTCGGCGGGCACATACACTGTTGCCGGGCTAGCAGGCGGGCAAAGTGAGGTTCACTTGGACATTCTCCCTAGCCATTCTTTGCCGCCGCCTGCCCGTCAATCACTCCATCTACAGATGAGCCGTAGCCTGCAGCATGTCATCAGTAGGGATGTGACATTGAACATTTTGCATGTATATGCTTTTGAGTATATTTTAGATAGCATAAAATATGCCCGCAAGTATATATGCAGTGTGCGAATATCGCATATTTTCCTCGGAACAGCATAAAATATGACGAACATGCATGATTAACTGTAAGTGGCAGTAAACTGAAACCTAGTAAAGCCTTCCCATTACTTTTAAATTATATTCTTTTTTTCATCCAGTTTTATTTAATTGATTTGTTTAACTGGATCAATTTTGTAAATTGAAATTTTTCGTAAATCAATAATAATTGTAAGTTGCTACAGCTACTTCAAAAGTTTACTTCAATTTTGCGGGAATTAGCTCAAGTTTTTTTAGATATAGTTCCTTATGAAGTGTATTTGAGATTAGTGCGGCTAGTAGTGATTTACAATCATGCCGAAGGTGAACAAGGAGCATTATTTTTAGAATACTTCAAGGAATTTGAAGATTTTCAGGCCGAGGAAGAATTTCTCTATTGCATTTATTGCGAAAAACAGATGAAATATAAAACTTTTTTCTCACTCAGTGCACGTGAGAGAAGTTTTGCGTGGTTCAAGGTTTTAGTTTCCAAATATTATCACGTAGAACCATGTTGGGCTTAGTGCACACTTTATCAAATTATTGTTACCGAAGGATATGAATTGCTCTTGCATAGCAACACAGGGACTTCCTACTTCGAAAACAATAAAATTAATGGATATCGTATAGGAAACATTGAAGAACAGATATGATAAAAGGTATTATCAAGAGTTAAAATGCATTTTGGTGAAAAACGAAGGTTTTGAAAAAATAAAAACAATCAACTCAATTTTGACTCGTGAGATCTCTGACGCAATGGATGAATCCATTAAGGAATATTTACCTTCCGAACTAACTTGCTTCACCTTTTCTCCTCTTGTTTCTTGCGATGTCGAGTGGAAAAGTTTTCGCTGCATAAAACTTTGCTGGGAGATAATCGTAGAAGATTTGTTTTTGAAAATCTAAAATACCACGCAATTGTCAAGTGCAACCCTCGAATTTAATGCTAAAATATATTCCCGTTTAAAAAAAGGGTTAACAAATAATCCTTGCATTCATGAAAAACGTTATATGTACTTCAAAATCAAACTTGGATGAGATCACTTTTTTTCGTTCGTTATCATCGTCCTTAATTCGTTCAGATTAGAAGTGGTACTGTTTCAAAATATTTATGTTCAGATAAGTTATAAAACTTAGTTGAGAATTGTATGCACCTAATGATTAATAGAAAATTATAAAATAAATGATTTTTTCCGTGTATGAAGAAGTACACTGTATCCTGTATCATTGTTTCTGCGCAATCTTCCTCACAAAAAAATATAAATTTGGAGCTATTCAAGTGAAGCATTTATATTGATACATATTTCTGCTTAGCATGTAATATGCGCTTCCACAATTATGCATAGAGTGTAGCATATATGCATCGAGTGTTTCTACATATGGTTTTACTAGCATAATTCTTGCCGAAGCCTTCATATTTTATGCTGCATATGCGCTACAAAAATCAGTAAAAACAAGAACATTAAAGAACGTGCAATCAATGACATACGAAATAAATTATTAGCGCTATTCTACTAATCATCTGCCCTCCTGGCGAGAAGTACTAGAGCGCGGAGCGCAGTACCTCCCAACGTAGCGTCTGGATTGCAACTGAGCAGTGTGAGCAACACACTCTGCCCGCCGACTTTGACGCTTCAGCTGCCTGCTAGCGCTGTGCCAATGTGAACGATCGCTGCCCTTCCGCTGCGCGCACTTGCCCGCGCCCGATGGTTGTGAGCTTCCAATGCGAGTGGCAATGTGAACCCAGCATTAGAGCTTGGAGGGCCGGCTAGCGGCGAGTGTCGGGCTGATCGCATTAGATGCGGGCTTAGAATGGACTGTCTCGGGCAGAACTTATTCTGAACGAGAATGTTTATTTATTGATTTCGTACTTTATTTTATTTCATTCCTTTTTATTTCATTTTTTTTCCTTTACTTCAATTTGTTTTACGTTATTTTATTGATTTTATTTGATTTTATTAATTTCGTCAACCAATAAAATATTTATTCTAGTTTATTGCAAGTTTTTTATTCCAAATATCATTCAATTAACTAAAATTAACGCAGTACAGACCAAGAAATTTTACAGGCCATTTTAAGTATTACCAAACTTTAAGTAGTACCAATCTCGTCTTAAGTGGAAAAATCTTAGAAGTCATAAGGTGAGAAGGCTTAGTAAATCGTAATATTCAATAAAGTTAATCCAATGAGAAGAATAAGGTCTTATCATGCGTTAGGTTAAATGTTAATAAGTTACTCAAGACCACAACTTTAAGTTATAGAGACATCCAGAATAGGAGTATCGGGAGAGATTTATAACCGGGCACCAAGTCTGACACGAGGCGTCTAGTTTCAACTGACACACAGGAGAACAAACATGCAATAGCTAACAAAATTAAACAAAAATAAACGCTACAGAGGGATCACTCAAACCCAGTGTAAGCATTAGACGATTCAGCCACACGTAAACGTTCTGCTCAAAAGCTCTGCACCCCAATAGGTTTGACTCAACCCAGCTCGTATACTTTTTCAACTAAATATTGAAGCAACCCTTCAATTTCTAGCAACCTAATGAACATTTAAGTGAAGTAAATGAACCTTCTTACCAATCACTGGTCAATTAATCAACCGAAGTCAAACACTCGGCTTCACAGCAGGATTATGCCTTAAAAAAACACTCTAACATATGAGCCACCCAGCAGAAGCTAATTATCGACTTGCTAATTACAGAAGCTGGTAGCAAGTTTGTGATCAGACGCAAGTGCTTTCGGAAACAGACGAATCAAATTCAGCGCGTAATTCATCAAGGAATATTTTGAAGACGAATGACTGAAAATGACTGAAGGTGGTTGAAGACAACGTCGAATAAATGAGGTCTCCGCCCTCGTGTCGACCGAGCAGCATAGAGCTGCGCTCGTGTGGTGCTCACAGGTATGTTGTGTCGCGCGACGCTGGGAGTGAAACTGAAAATTTTAGCGCTCGTTAATCTTCATCGATTTTCTATCCAGCTGCTCAGCTGGCCAAAATATCAGGTTAGCTTGCGCAAAGACTTGGAATTAAGTTTTTATGTATCATAATTACTCTGTCTTCCTTTCAGAACGCAAATAACTAGGTATTAAATACTAAAACATGGAGTTTCCAATCGAAAACATCATACAACCGTTTCATCAGAACACTGAGAGTTCACCAAGTTCGGATTTAATTCCAGAATAATTTTAATTTAGTTTCACCTCTGATTTTCTAATTTTAAATGTTAATGAATTCTTCCACTTTTGGGGACTGAAGGTGAAAGTGGTCCCTGAAACATTTTTTTATCACATTCTCTCAAGAGAGGTGTTAAATATCTGCACAAAATTGAAATCTTCATTCGCACACCGACATGCGCCTCACACAACGCGATGTTATCCACTCCTTGAGATATGAACCACGTGCTTCTACTGTACGTTCGGCTGACATGCATCAAACCTAGAAGAAGTGAAGCGTGGGTGAGCAAGAATGACAGCGTGGCGTGGGTGAGCAAGACTTCCAGCGTGGGTGAGCAAGACTGACAGCGTGGCGTGGGTGAGCAAGACTTAAAGCGTGGGTGAGAAAAACTGACTGTGTGGCGGGGGTGAGCAAAACTTCCAGCGTTGGTGAGCAAAACTGACAGCGTGTCGTGGGTGAGCAAGACTGACAGCGTGCTCGAGACACTTCAGCTTTGCTGCATAGAGTGCATGTGGGTGTTCTAATATCGGCTACCAAGGCTGGAACGGAGCCTGATTTTGCCGTTATTGCATCGTTAATTACGCTTCTTAGGGAAATATTCATATGAACCTAATATAAGCTGATTTATTTTATTTTTGTCCGGTACGATGTCAATGAGGTTCATGCACGTTTTGGATCCGGTAAATAGTGAATTTTACTGTGTACTCAATGTCATTTAAATTAAAAAAAAAACTTTTTTTTGGTATAAACAGGCACTACGATAACCTATTTCGTCATGCGATATGAGCAGAAGCATCAAAATTTAAATAAGGTAAAATGATCTTTCGTTCTGTTCCCTGAAATAAAATATTAGCGCATACACATGGGAAACAAATTTCCGTCCCGCGAAACATGAAAGCACCAGGAATGTGCTCACACATGCACAAATCTCACGTATTCATAAACTGAGGATTGTTATTTAACACGGGACCAGAAAATGTGTTCAAAATGATACAAGAATGATACAGGACACCCACAACCATTGGAGGCCAATTGCTCAGTGAAATGGAGCAGCTAAAGTGTCGTCTCGTTAGTTGAATCCAACATGGAGATGTTGCTATCTATAGACTTCGATATTCAACGGAGTTGGAAAATATTTCTGCATATCGAGAGCTGACAGAATTTGAGGGACACGAACATGGTTGCTCAAAAGGAACAATTTTTGCACAGCGACAGCTGGGCGGAATTGAGAGAAAAGAACGTGGAAGAAATAATTAGAGACAGATCCACTTAACCAGCGACCGTACCGATTTGAGTGTAGAGCTGCAGTGAAGCGAGTTGTAGTCAGAGAAATGGAGGAACATCATCTGTTGGATCAGACGCTGAGTTATGAAATGACAGCACTGCTGTAGAAGGATAGTATTATTTTTTAAGGTCTGTCGCCCAAATGTAAGGTATGTCACCCAAATGTAAGGTCTGTCACCCAAATGTAAATTCTGTCACCCAAATGTAAGGTCTGTCACCCAAATGTAAGGTCTGTCGCCCAAATGTAAGGTATGTCACCCAAATGTAAGGTATGTCACCCAAATGTAAGGTCTGTCACCCAAATGTAAGGTCTGTCACCCAAATGTAAGGTCTGTCGCCCAAATGTAAGGTCTGTCACCCAAATGTAAGGTCTGTCGCCCAAATGTAAGGTCTGTCGCCCAAATGTAAGGTATGTCACCCAAATGTAAGGTCTGTCATCCAAATGTAAGGTCTGTCACCCAAATGTAAGGTCTGTCGCCCAAATGTAAGGTCTGTCACCCAAATGTAAGGTCTGTCGCCCAAATGTAAGGTCTGTCACCCAAATGTAAGGTCTGTCACCCGAATGTGAGGTCAGTCACCCAAATGTAAGGTCTGTCACCCAAATGTAAGGTCTGTCGCCCAAATGTAAGGTCTTTCACCAAAATGTAAGGTCTGTCACCCAAATGTAAGGTCTGTCACCCAAATGTAAGGTCTGTCACCCAAATGTAAGGTCTGTCACCCAAATGTATGGTCTGTCACCCAAATGTAAGGTCTGTCACCCAAATGTAAGGTCTGTCGCCCAAATGTAAGGTCTGTCACCCAAATGTAAGGTCTGTCACCCAAATGTAAGGTCTGTCACCCAAATGTAAGGTCTGTCACCCAAATGTAAGGTCTGTCACCCAAATGTGAGGTCTGTCACCCAAATGTAAGGTCTGTCACCCAAATGTAAGGTCTGTCACCCAAATGTAAGGTCTGTCACCCAAATGTAAGGTCTGTCACCCAAATGTAAGGTCTGTCACCCAAATGTAAGGTCTGTCACCCAAATGTAAGGTCTGTCACCCAAATGTAAGGTCTGTCACCCAAATGTGAGGTCCGTCACCCAAATGTAAGGTCTGTCGCCCAAATGTAAGGTCTGTCACCCAAATGTAAGGTCTGTCACCCAAATGTAAGGTCCGTCACCCAAATGTAAGGTCTGTCGCCCAAATGTAAGGTCTGTCACCCAAATGTAAGGTCTGTCACCCAAATGTAAGGTCTGTCACCCAAATGTAAGGTCTGTCACCCAAATGTAAGGTCTGTCACCCAAATGTAAGGTCTGTCACCCAAATGTAAGGTCTGTCACCCAAATGTGAGGTTTGTCGCCCAAATGAAAGGTCCGTCGCCCAAATGTAAGGTCTGTCACCCAAATGTAAGGTCTGTCGTCCAAATGTAAGGTCTGTCGTCCAAATGTAAGGTGTGTCACCCAAATGTAAGGTCTGTCGCCCAAATGTAAGGTCTGTCACCCAAATGTAAGGTCTGTCACCCAAATGTAAGGTCTGTCACCCAAATGTGAGGTCTGTCACCCAAATGTAAGGTCTGTCACCCAAATGTCAGGTCTGTCACCCAAATGTAAGGTCTGTCACCCAAATGTAAGGTCCGTCGACCAAATGTAAGGTCTGTCACCTAAATGTGAGGTCTGTCACCCAAATGTCAGGTCTGTCACCCAAATGTAAGGTCTGTCACCCAAATGTAAGGTCCGTCGACCAAATGTAAGGTCTGTCACCTAAATGTAAGGTCTGTCATCCAAATGTCAGGTCTGTCACCCAAATGTAAGGTCTGTCGCCCAAATGTAAGGTCCGTCGCCCAAATGTAAGGTCTGTCGCCCAAATGTAAGGTCTGTCGCCCAAATGTAAGGTCTGTCGTCCAAATGTAAGGTCTGTCGCCCAAATGTAAGGTCTGTCGCCCAAATGCAAGGTCTGTCACCCAAATGTAAGGTCTGTCACCCAAATGTAAGGTCTGTCGTCCAAATGTAAGGTCTGTCACCCAAATGTAAGGTCTGTCGTCCAAATGTAAGGTCTGTCGTCCAAATGTAAGGCCTGTCGTCCAAATGTAAGGTCTGTCACCCAAATGTAAGGTCTGTCGTCCAAATGTAAGGTCTGTCGTCCAAATGTAAGGCCTGTCGTCCAAATGTAAGGCCTGTCGTCCAAATGTAAGGTCTGTCGTCCAAATGTAAGGTCTGTCGTCCAAATGTGAGGTCTGTCACCCAAATGTAAGGTCTGTCGCCCAAATGTAAGGTCTGTCACTCAAATGTAAGGTCTGTCACCCAAATGTAAGGTCTGTCACCCATCCCTTCCAAAGTAAAGACTCGCAGGGGTTACGATAAATCTGTGCTTGTTTTACACTGCTAGAACTCTAGTCTGAATCTTAGGCAGCAACAACAGGTCGTGTAATGAGTGTGCGGACATCTTTGGAAACCAAGAACCTGTGTTTAGCCTTTACCTCCCTCGATCTGTTCAGTGTATTGCAATATATAGTATTAGAAATATTCAATTCTATGTATTGGACGCGGTAGTTATGCGCTTCGAGGGATTCATGAATGATTATAAGAAAATAATTGATTTCCTCTCATGGGGAACGGCCTTCACATCCGTCAGATTGAATGAAATCTCTTTAAAAATTGACGAGACTAATTGGGTAAAGACCTGGAAGCCTTACCAGCTCTTCAGTCTTCACTTGAAGATCTGAATCACCGTTTGCCCCTTCGTGAAATTAATTTTACTTAATTAATGAAATTAATTTTACTTTTACTTTACCTAAAATTAATTTTTTACTTTACTTTTACTTTGAGCTTGATAAGTTTGTAACACAGGAGAAAGTTTGCGAGCCGGAATTAACGTTGTAAACCCACAAGGGGGTAAGATTATCAAATACGCCTATTTTAATATTATAAGGGTTGCGACAATTATTTTGGTCGTGGATTGTTGTCCATGGGCTTTACATAATTTGTAACATACAATCATTTTTGACATCACGTATCCTTATACATTTCCAAACATTCCACGGGGCAAAAATGTTTATTTAGTTATTCGACTGACGGCCGATTAATTCGAGGTCAATTATTCCACGGAGGTAAGGGTTTCTAAACCAATTTTTAGATCGGCTTAGCCTCTTTTTCAACGAAGGGATTGGAGCGTCAGAACGCAGGGATTAGAAGCCGTGCAGCAGATCAAGATTCAATGCCTGTGCGCTGCAAGAGAGCTAGCTGAACAGTAAGGCGTAACCGATGCTGCCATCTTATGCTGATCGAGGAGCAATAAAATGGTTTCAGTGAATAGGAAGTAGATTTCTCTTTACTGTACGGGAAATCAATTCATTGTTGTGCTTCGCTTGCGTTTGGGTTATCTCGCGTCTACTTGAATCAAAATTTTTGGGATTGCTTGTTAATGATGATGAGATTGGATCCTTAATGATAACGTCACTCTCTGCGGCAGGTGGATCAGGTTTGGAATTATGCCTATTGAGAGCAGGACTTATCTATTTTGAGTGTTAAACTCACCTATTTTGAGCTTTGTTTGTCAGGATGCTAATCGATTTGAGCACCAAGAACTGGTGGGCAATAATCTACCAATTACAGATGATCACAACTCTACATACTTCACGATTTAGAGGCCGCTTTGTCCAACAATGACCCTCTTGGTCCAAAGAAACTGTCATCATTCGTCACGGTAATGTCTGCCCTCACACACAGCGATTAGTCAAAAGCTCTTGGAGGCGCTCCGCTTAGAAATAACGCATCGTCAGTAAATTTTCCTGACTTCCCCCTCTCCCATAATCATTTGTTTAAAAGAGTACGGTAACATTCAGCTCACTGCTGAATGAAGATCAAAATCAGTGACCGAGATGGAAACGAATGTATGAGTCTCATCGTTCTTCTTTTGTATCATAAAATAATTTTTACAATATGCCAAGTGCGTGTGCGAGTGAGTCTAGTTTCTTTTAGAACTTATTTCTGTTATTGAATGTTAGAAAATGCAAAAACATATGTGGTCGAAAATAAATTATTTTGTTTCCAACTACCAATGAAGATTGTTAAGCTATCGCCAAGATAGGTCGACTTGTGCCTCAATTCTTCGTAGGGAAAATAATGCTTCTCTAGAATAAACGGATCTCGCGTATCATAGATACTTGCAAAACGGACTTCTGTCACGATCTTCAAATTTTGAATTGCTTTTTAGCTTCTTCATGCAGCAAACTGGAATTTCGAAAAATATTGGATCTATTCGCAGCAACGGAAAGAAAACTGTTGACAAATCCTAACTTAATAAATAAAGGTCAGCAAATCTAACTTTCTCTCCGAAGCCTGAACATCAGGAAGATTCCAATGGAATAATATGCCTCAGAAATTACGGCTTTGTCAGTCAGCAAATCTAACTTTCTGCATCAGGAAAATTCCAACCGAATACCACCCTCAGAAAACATGGCTTTTTATCGATCAACTAACTACCCTCAGATATCCCTAAGACAGGGACATTATCAAGAGGGTGGCGTCCGAACAAGGACCAACCCACACTATCCATCAAAGATGAATGGTTTAGACCAGTGATTTTCGGCTGTCAATTACACTGTTCACCCTCACAACTACGCTGCTCACCCTCACAACTACACACCTCACCTCACAACTACACACCTCACCTCACAACTACACACCTCACCTCACCTCACAACAACTCAGAGCCAAATTTCTTCGTTAATCAAATTTCTGCGCATTCGAGCACCAGTTCACAGAAGCTCTCAGCTCTCGAGGCTCACTCACTTCACGTTCCTCGGTTTTGATGCAACACGTATGTCATGGCACTGAAAATAATGCAAACTTCACCAACAGTATATAATGGTGCCAGATACAACTGCATTTGTGTCATTTATATTTGTGTATGCAAATGATATCTTCCGCCAAAAACTGCCTTAGGCACCGAAATCCCCGTCAGAACCCCCCCGTCAGAACCCCCGTCAGAACCCCTCGTCAGAACCCCCCGTCAGAACCCCCGTCTGAACCCCTCGTTAGAACCCCCCTTCAGAACCCCCCGTCAGAACCCCTCGTCAGAACCCCCCGTCAGAACCCCCGTCAGAACCCCTCGTCAGAACCCCCCGTCAGAACCCCCGTCTGAACCCCTCGTCAGAACCCCTCGTTAGAACCCCCCTTCAGAACCCCCCGTCAGAACCCCTCGTCAGAGCCCCCCGTCAGAACCCCCCGTCAGAACCCCTCGTCAGAACCCCCCGTCAGAACCTCCCGTCAGAACCCCCTTCAGAATCCTCCCCGTCGAATTTCTCTCCTGCAATGCAGGTGTGACTCAATTTATTCACGAAGCAGTAAAATACATTGGCTAAATTCTTCCGTTTACAGAACAATTCTACAAATCTGAAAGGCGAGCGAGCTCCGATAAGCGGGGATTTGATCTCATTTTTTAACTTGCATTTCAGAGCCAAAATTCCTGCGCACGCATATTTTTTTTCACACATCACGCCAAATATTTTGTGTAGACACTCAAAGCAAAGACAAATTGATTTCCTTTCATTCTACTTTAAATAAAACCTAGTTCCGCATTTCCGCCGAGGGAATGTAGAAAATTTACAGCTTAAAATCCTGTAAAATAAATAATGAATTTTGATGCATACGTCGGCCTCGCGTCTCTAACGCTGAGTTTCCGACTATGCGCTCATATTATAGCATAAAATTTCTTATTTAATTTCTATCCTTTAATATGATGATCGAAAAAAATTTCCACTACCTTTCAAAATAAATACAGTATTGCGTTTGTTGAATGTTAAACTTATTTTTTCGTGCATTTTCTTGTGGTCCTCTCACAACACAGGATGAAACTTTACAGAGTTTTTCATGCACCGCTCCCCTATAGTCCGGCGCAACCGTCCTGATCAGCAGCTCTGCTAAACAATCTTACTCAATGTTACTCACATGTCAGGTTGTAGAATTTTGCTGCACAGTTTCACTTTTTGATCGTACTCAATATTTTTTTTGAAGTGCTTAAACCGAGCGGTATTGCACTGTAAATTAGGTTTACGAACTGGAAAAGCTTTGATGAACAACAAATTTTCATTTGGTTCCTCATTGTTTAATTTTCATTTCAATGTTCCCTCTCACAGAAAATTAAAGGCGTACTTTATGTAATGTAAATCAACTCCTACTGGGCACATAAATTCCCGTAGCTGTCAACCGGAAAAGAGACCAAACTTAATACCAGCCACGTGAGGCTGCAATAAAACACCTGCCTCACACCAGCCAATGTGTGTGTGGCAGGAAAAGAGGGAGTTTCAGCTACATACGTAAATGTGGATCCTTTTTCTTGAGGAAGTTTGAAATGATTGCAAGCAGACGCAGTAATTCAATTAATTTTTCTAATCAATCCTATGTACATTATACTTTGGTAAGAACGAGCCTAATTAATTCTTGTTTTACTCTATACACAGGAACATATTGTAAGAATAAACCTGAAAATAATTGAAGCACAATAACCCCACAAAAATTCAGTCAAATGGTGACCTACGTTTCCTTAATTTACGATGTCTTTCGATAAAATATGTTCACTTTCTTGACTTAAGTAAGCGTTCTGCGTTTATTGATAGCATAGGCCCAAGAATAAAAACACTCAAACGCGCAGAACAATAATGCTACGAGCCTTGGATGGAGTCACAAAATTTCAGCACGCAAAACAATAATGCTAAAGGCTTAGAACAAGACTCAGATGCACAGGAATAACTTAGCACCAAACCAGAGCTCCTAGAGCTCGGAGTGGCCTGGTCTGCTTCTGTTGATCGTTTCTCGTTGACTCGCCGTCTGTTTGCCCGTCACGGCGGCCGTCTACTTTTATGATGGCCAGAGCCTCCAGTCTTTATGATGGAGTCAGTCTTCGGCTTTTTTCTTCGAAAATGACAACGTTTTAAAACAAATTTCAAAAACGCTCGAACTCTTGGCGAACTTTCTCGAACACCCAAAATATTTTAAACCTCAAACCATCTTCTTTTCATGCCGACACCTTTTTTGCAATCATTTATTTTTTTTCAGATTTTTGCCGAATCTTGGCTTTATTGTCAATTAAACTTTAACGGAATGCTCCTTTAATTGAGAACCAATGTCGTTCATTATTCTCTCTCGCGGGATCGATGGCTTTGCTGATGATTTTCGTCCATCACAGAATTGGTGTTGGGAAGAGAGGCTCTTGCGTCACTGCGTGGGATGTGGAGTGGGATGTGGAGGGTATGGAGTGGGAGGGTGGGATGTGGAGTGGGGTGTGGAGTGGGATGGAAGGATGTAGAGTGGGATGGAGGGATTTAAAGGAAACAAAAACAAAACGAGCAGCGACGTAAGATGACACACCTGCCTACACGTACACTGAGGCAGTGTGCGGTGAGTGATGCATTGCGGTGCTCAGGAAAACTTAATCGCGCTTAGAATTTTATTTGACAGCTGATGAACTGAGGTTTTTATTGTGACGTTGCCGGTGTTGAAAGGTGTGACGTTGCTGGTGTTGACAGGTGTGACGTTGCCGGTGTTTTAGGTGTGACGTTGCCTGTGTTGACAGATGTGACGTTGCCAGTGTTGACTGTCTCTACCCCCTGCGTCACACAGACTGTTCGTCAATGCGTTCAAAAATGGAACTGGAGAATGTCAACACTTTAACGCAATACTATGAAAAAAAGAAATACTCTGAGGCAATACTATGAAATAAAACGAAATACTTTTACGCAATACTATGAAAAAACGAAATACTTTGACGCAATACTATGAAAAAAACGAAAAACTTTGACGCAATATTTTGAAAAAATGAAATACTTTCACGCTATAGAATGAAAAATCAACAAAATACTTTGACGCCATACTATGAAAAAAACAAAATACCTTGACGCAATACCATGAAAAAAACGAAATACTTTGACGCAATACAAAAAAACGAAATATTTCGACTACTATTAAAAAAACCAAATACTTTGACGCAATACTATGCAAACAATGAAATACTTTGACGCAAAACTATGAAAAAACGAAATACTTTGATGCAATACTGTGAAAAAATAATCAAAATACTTTGGCGCAATAGTATGAAAAAATAACCGAAATACTTTGACGCAATGCTATGAAAAAAATTACTGAATTACCAACGAAAAAAGTGTAACGTTACTTCAGTGTCATTAACGTAACATGTGTAAAGTTATATGGTCTGAAAGAACTGTTATCGTTTAGAGAGGTGCCGATTTCCAAGCACAGAGTGCGTTGTTCAGGACTGCTGTATTGGGCTGGGTGGTGGTGGTGTCACGCCGTTGCTGGGTGTAACAGTCACGCTGTTGCTGGGTGTAACAGTCACGCCGTTGCTGGGTGTAACAGTCACGTCGTTGCTGGGTGTAACAGTCACGCCGTTGCTGGGTGTAACAGTCACGCCGTTGCTGGGTGTAACAGTCACGATGTTGCTGGGTGTAACAGTCACGCTGTTGCAGGGTGTAACAGTCACGCCGTTGCTGGGTGTAACAGTCACGCTGTTGCTGGGTGTAACAGTCACGCCGTTGCTGGGTGTAACAGTCACGTCGTTGCTGGGTGTAACAGTCACGCTGTTGCTGGGTGTAACAGTCATGCCGTTGCTGGGTGTAACAGTCACGCCGTTGCTGGGTGTAACAGTCACGCCGTTGCTGGGTGTAACAGTCACGCCGTTGCTGGGTGTAACAGTCACGCTGTTGCTGGGTGTAACAGTCACGCCGTTGCTGGGTGTAACAGTCACGCCGTTGCTGGGTGTAACAGTCACGCCGTTGCTGGGTGTAACAGTCACGCTGTTGCTGGGTGTAACAGTCACGCTGTTGCTGGGTGTAACAGTCACGCCGTTGCTGGGTGTAACAGTCACGCCGTTGCTGGGTGTAACAGTCATGCTGTTGCTGGGTGTAACAGTCACGCTGTTGCTGGGTGTAACAGTCACGCTGTTGCTGGGTGTAACAGTCACGCCGTTGCTGGGTGTAACAGTCACGCTGTTGCTGGGTGTAACAGTCACGCTGTTGCTGGGTGTAACAGTCACGCTGTTGCTGGGTGTAACAGTCACGCCGTTGCTGGGTGTAACAGTCACGCTGTTGCTGGGTGTAACAAACACGCTGTTGCTGGGTGTAACAGTCACGCCGTTGCTGGGTGTAACAGTCACGCTGTTGCTGGGTGTAACAGTCACGCCGTTGCTGGGTGTAACAGTCACGCTGTTGCTGGGTGTAACAGTCACGCCGTTGCTGGGTGTAACAGTCACGCTGTTGCTGGGTGTAACAGTCACGCTGTTGCTGGGTGTAACAGTCACGCCGTTGCTGGGTGTAACAGTCACGCCGTTGCTGGGTGTAACAGTCACGCCGTTGCTGGGTGTAACAGTCACGCTGTTGCTGGGTGTAACAGTCACGCCGTTGCTGGGTGTAACAGTCACGCTGTTGCTGGGTGTAACAGTCACGCTGTTGCTGGGTGTAACAGTCACGCTGTTGCTGGGTGTAACAGTCACGCCGTTGCTGGGTGTAACAGTCACGCCGTTGCTGGGTGTAACAGTCACGCTGTTGCTGGGTGTAACAGTCACGCTGTTGCTGGGTGTAACAGTCACGCCGTTGCTGGGTGTAACAGTCACGCTGTTGCTGGGTGTAACAGTCACGCCGTTGCTGGGTGTAACAGTCACGCTGTTGCTGGGTGTAACAGTCACGCCGTTGCTGGGTGTAACAGTCACGCCGTTGCTGGGTGTAACAGTCACGCTGTTGCTGGGTGTAACAGTCACGCTGTTGCTGGGTGTAACAGTCACGCTGTTGCTGGGTGTAACAGTCACGCCGTTGCTGGGTGTAACAGTCACGCCGTTGCTGGGTGTAACAGTCACGCCGTTGCTGGGTGTAACAGTCATGCCGTTGCTGGGTGTAACAGTCACGCCGTTGCTGGGTGTAACAGTCACGCTGTTGCTGGGTGTAACAGTCACGCCGTTGCTGGGTGTAACAGTCACGCCGTTGCTGGGTGTAACAGTCACGCCGTTGCTGGGTGTAACAGTCACGCCGTTGCTGGGTGTAACAGTCACGTCGTTGCTGGGTGTAACAGTCACGCCGTTGCTGGGTGTAACAGTCACGCTGTTGCTGGGTGTAACAGTCACGCCGTTGCTGGTGTAACAGTCACGTCGTTGCTGGGTGTAACAGTCACGCTGTTGCTGGGTGTAACAGCCACGCCGTTGCTGGGTGTAACAGCCACGTCGTTGCTGGGTGTAACAGTCACGTCGTTGCTGGGTGTAACAGTCACGCTGTTGCTAGGTATAACAGCCACGCCGTTGCTGGGTGTAACAGTCACGCTGTTGCTGGGTGTAACAGTCACGCCGTTGCTGGGTGTAACAGTCACGCCGTTGCTGGGTGTAACAGTCACGCTGTTGCTGGGTGTAACAGCCACGCCGTTGCTGGGTGCAACAGTCACGCTGTTGCTGGATGTATGCTTCTGTTTCTCAAGCACTTCAATAACCAATGAAAATTCTGACAGCGTTTATTTGAAGTGCGACTGCTACTCTGCATGGGTCCTCTAATAACAAAATAAAATTGTAATCCGAATTGAAATTAATTTCCGCTGTTCCCCAGATGAGAAGATACCTTGAGTTTTTTAGAATATTTTGAATTTAGTTGCTAAAAGCTACCAGACCCAGACTGCGTTCTTTTCATTAATTGAGTTGTCTGGCTTTAACTTAGGGCATTAGTGCGAGGCCAATTATTGAGTAAAAAATGTTGAAAACTTTGAAATTAAGAGAGGTAGTGTTCCTATTTTCTTTAGTACGTTTGGAATATTACCCAGTCTAACTTTTTCGTCATCTGCATACATGTTTTTCACCGCCTATGCGATTAATCGCTTAGGCGGCGAAAGACATGCTTGCAGGCGGCGAAAAAGTTAGACTGCGTAGGTTGCAAGATTGATCAATTTCATACCAAATGAATTTGACGGTGCCTAAGGTAATTTAAACTTGCGTCTTTCCTACTAACTGTTTGAAAAATTACATGGCATTATTTTGTGTTCCAGTAGATATGTATATTTTGATCCTATTATTTTACCAAAGAAAAACGTACAATGAGAGATGCTTCAGTGCAGGCTTGTCCAATAAGAAAAGAAACATGTAAAACAGCGAAAAGTCTAAGTCTAGGATTGATGTTGACCGAGAAATTACCGCTCACTTCATCAGCTTAATTTCTACTCTAAATATGAAACCAAAAATGCCTAGATAAAGTCACTGCACTTAACGAGGCGTGAGTTGCTTTAGGCTTCTTTAATTCAATTGAGCAGCGCCCTCTCGGGGCTGCTGCTGAAACATCGTAAAAGTTTGTCAATTTTAAATTCCAGTGTTATTCCCTGCCTAACACAACGTGGGAAATTTTCCCATTCATTTTCCCTTCGAGTTTTTGCTGTTGAGAAAAATGATTAGCAGACTGAGAAGTCTAACTCCAAGCAAAGTGAAATCCTCAAGGGAGCCTTAGAAATTTTGACAAGCGGCATCTACTTGTCATAATTTCAACATTATGATGAACTTTGCTCTAACTTACCTTATTGTACCACAAAACCTCCCAATAGTAACTCCAGTTGTGTCAGCGCTGCAGATCTGAAACTAAAATTCAAAAAGAGAATGCAAATTAATCGGTTGGTCCCATTTGCATATTCGACGTTCGTTGGAGGCGAATGTTCACAAGCTCTCCATACAACGTTAATTAAGCAAGAGTCTTGCGTTGTCTTAAGTCAAGTTCATTACGTCTTAAAGGGAAACGAAAACCACTCAACATTTTTTTATTTAAACACTGTCAATCGTTAAAAATTCAGGGTAGTCTATATCGAATTCAATCGATTGACATTGATTAACGATTGTCAGTGTTTCAATAAAAAATGTTGAGTGAATTTTTTCTTATTAAAACCTGATGAACCTGATGATGAACCTGATGTACCTGATAAAACCTGATATTAAACCTGATGAAAGCTCAGAGGGCTGTGCAGTCGTCTTGTTACTCTTGCAGATGTTTGTCATTGCATTCCATATACAAATTTTATCGGGACAAAAAATAATAATAAGAGACAGCCTCAGGGACAGTAGATGCTGCATAATTATGACGATTTGAGGATACTACGTTGAACTGATCGATAAAATTTAACAAAATCTTTTGACAGCTTGCTAAACCTGATAATGATGATGATGATGATGATAATGATGAAGATGAAGATGATAATGATGATGATGATGATGATGAAGATGAAGATGATGATGATGATGATGATAATGATGAAAATGAAGATGATGATGATGATGATGATGATAATGATGAAGATAGAGATGAAGATGAAGATGAAGATGATGATGATGATGATGATGATGATGATGATGATGATGATAATGATGAAGATGATAATGATGATGATCATGATCATGATGATGATGATTATGATAATGATGATGAAGATGATAATGACGATGATGATGATGATGACGATGATTATGACAATGATGATGATGATGATGATGGTGATGATGATGATGATTATGATAATGATGATGATGATGATGGTGATGATGATGATGATGATGATGATGATGATGATGATGATGATGATGATGATGATGATGATGATGATGATGATGATGATGATGATGATGATGATGATGATGATGATGATGATGATGATGATGATGATGATGATGATGATTATGATAATGATGGTGATTAGCAGTACAGTAACCGTAAATCTGATAACAATTTACCACAAGTAGATATTTGAATTCACGAGCAGACTATGGACCGAACAAGTTCGGGGAGGAACCTTAACTTTTACCGTCACAATTCCTAGCGTAACGACGTAAAACAAAGCCCTGCATTACTTATTTTTACACATTCTTACAATTGAACTTCCACAAAATGAACTTCCCTTTGGAAAGTATATATAAGAATTACTGGTAATAGAGGCCCTAACTTCGTTCGACACTTCGATACCTTGTCATAATAACATTATTTTAGAGCGAGTTTACTTCAAACTTTAACTTCTTTATAAGCTGCTGCTCCAGGCAAGGAGGATTACTTCCGTGTCTTGAACCTCGGCTCGAGTGACGGATCAAATTCGCCATCTGTCGCATATTTATTTTGTTCCCTGAAATTGTCACAAATCTGTTGGGTCGTCTGTTACGTCTCGATGGTAACCACTCAGGCTCAAACTTTTTCTAGACCCATTTATCTAAATTACCCGATGAATAATTCAAATCTTATCCTTCAATAAATTTTCTAACTACATTAGTGCATGGCAGTGCCAAGATGAAGTCTAGCTGGAATCTAGCACACACACCATAAGCATCGCGAGTAGCTCTAAGTGATTCAGAGGAGACTCAGACCAGCTCCTGTCAAAGCCTTACTTCCATCGCCGACTTTTCAACAAACCTGCAAAATTCAAGCCGGAATCCGGCTTGGGGAAAGGAATCCGAGTCTCTCGCATGCGGGTGAGTGCAATGTGGGTGTGCGTGCATGTGTGTGTGTGTTGTGTGTTTGCGTGTGTATACGTGTTGTGTGTTTGTGTGTGTGTGTGTATGTGTGTGTGTGTGTGTATGTGTGTGCGTGCTTGCATGTGTGAGTTTGTGTGCGCGTGTGTGTTTGCGGGTTGGTGTGTGTTTATGCAAGCGTGTGCGTGTGTGTGAGGAGAGCTGTGGAGAATACGAGACTATACAGACATAGCAAACGACCACACAATAATTGTAACCGTTGCCTAAATGAGCGTGATTCTGTGTGGAGGTTTGACTATGTCCTAAAATATATGCAGCCGGTGTACTAACTCTGTAGCTGTTGTACTACATCTGCACCTGCTGTACTACTCCTGCACATGCTGTACTCCACCTGCACCTGCTGTACTACTCCTGCACCTACTGTACTACTCCTGCACCTGCTGTACTCCACCTACACCTGCTGTACTACACCTGCACCTGCTGTACTACACCTGCACCTGCTGTACTACACCTACACCAGCTGTACTACTCCTGCACATGCTGTACTCCACCTGCACCTGCTGTACTACTCCTGCACCTACTGTACTACTCCTGCACCTGCTGTACTCCACCTACACCTGCTGTACTACACCTGCACCTGCTTTACTACACCTGCACCTGCTGTACTACACCTGCACCTGCTGTACTACACCTGCACCTGCTGTACTACACCTGCACCTGCTGTACTCCACCTGCACCTGCTGTACTCCACCTGCACCTGCTGTACTACACCTGCACCTGCTGTACTACACCTGCACCTGCTGTACTACACCTACACCAGCTGTACTACTCCTGCACCTGCTGTACTACACCTGCACCTGCTGTACAACACCTACACCTGCTGTACTACACCTGCACCTGCTGTACTACACCTGCACCTGCTGTACTACACCTGCACCTGCTGTACTACACCTACACCTGCTGTACTACTCCTGCACCTGCTGTACTACACCTGCACCTGCTGTACTACACCTACACCTGCTGTACTACACCTGCACCTGCTGTACTACTCCTGCACCTGCTGTACTACACCTGCACCTGCTGTACTACACCTGCACCTGCTGTACTACACCTGCACCTGCTGTACTACACCTGCACCTGCTGTACTACACCTGCACCTGCTGTACTACACCTGCACCTGCTGTACTACACCTGCACCTGCTGTACTACACCTGCACCTGCTGTACTACACCTGCTCCTGCAGTACTACACGTGTAGCAGCTGTACTACACCTACACCTGCGGTACTACACCTGCAGCAGCTGTACTACACCTGCAGCAGCTGACTACGCCTACACCTGCTGTACTACACCTGCAGCAGCTGTACTACACCTACACCTGCAGTACTACACCTGTAGCAGCTGTACTACACCTGCAGCAGCTGTACTACACTTCCACCTGCAGTACCACGCCTGTAGCAGCTGTACTACACCTACAGCTGCAGTACCACACCTGCAGCAGCTGTACTACACCTGCAGTAGCTGTACTACACCTGCAGCAGCTGTAATACACCTGCAGCTGCTGTACTACACTTGCAGTAGCTGTACTACACCTGCAGCAGCTGTACTACAGCTGCAGCAGCAGTACCACACCTGCAGCAGCTGTACTACACCTGCAGCAGCAGTACTACACCTGCAGCAGCAGTACTACACCTACAGCTGCAGTACCACACCTGCAGCAGCAATACTACACCTGCAGCAGCTGTACTACACCTGCAGCAGTACTACACCAACATCAAGTCATCAAGTACAAAAGCTCTCGTCCTCTGCCATCCGCAGCGTGCGCCATCCATGCTTTACGGCGGTGATCTCGTAAATAATTGAAGAAATAATTTCGGCTTGACTGCACGATGTTAAGTTCAAATGCCGCGAGTGAACTTGTTTTCAGGAGCCGAAAAAGACGTTTGTGCTAGAGGTCTGGCTTGTGTCACAACAGACTTGAGTTACTGCGGGCGATGTTTTCGTTCCGTCTCTTGCTTGTGTCTTTGCTTATTTTTCCCTTTCTGTTCATTGTTTGGCTTGCGAACGTAGAGCAGCTTTTCCAATACGAGAAAGTGGTCAGAGGAAAGATAATTTATAAGAATTTAGAATACGTATTGCTACAAATTGAAATAGGTGAAGGGGTGAAGATTTTGGTAGAGTATGTATTGTCAGAAATTGATATAAAATAGCTCAAAGGATTTTGGTCGTGATTGGCGATTTATTGCAAAACGCGTCCTGCGTCGGTCTGTAAAGGAATTTTTACATTGACGGTTTCTTCCCGCTCCACACCGTCGCTCCATCCCGCCAGTCAAATAAGCTCCGCCCACAGCAGAGCAAAATGACCCTTATTGCCACGCTCACAGCAAGGAGCGGCAACATTCTGCTTGCTAAATATTGGCGGTGTGCACTACCAGTCAACAGCGTTCAGTTGCACTTGAGACAGTAGGGAGCACAAGTAGTCATGGGCTCATGGCTTACATATTTTAGAGCAAGGAAAAATTTTTTCAATCCTATCGAAAAATATAATGAATTTCAATGAATATGGAACGTTAGGCTCGCAGAGTATAAAAACAGAGTGTCCAGAGAGAATTCTTATAGAAGTACAGCATCTCACTTATTTAATTATGATATTGAAATTGTTAAAATGAAAATTAAAACACTGAGAGGCCAATGTAAGAAACAGGCGTCACTTTCCAAAAAAATCGAAGAAATATGCACTGCGCATAAGAACGTAATATTAATTACAGTTTAATTAAAATTGTACAATGTACATTGCTCTCATGAAAAGTACTTCATCCACACGGAAAACAGTCGGCAGGTGCCATTGGAAGATTATTCAAATTAAAAGAAAAAGTTAAAAAAAGTATACCTACAAATTAGTAATTGGTATTTAATTTTTCTTTCCATTTTCAGTGTTTTTTGAAGGTAATTGGGTAGTATTGAAGTTTTTTAGAACATTAGCGTTTTTCTTCTGCAAATTTTCTGTAAATATTCTGCAAATGGTTCCGCAAATTATTCTGTCAGTATTGCAAGAGCAATACTGACGATTTCTGTCTCTGGGGAATGAGCGTCATATTGAGCGGCAATGTAAATGCAAGTCGGCGTGCACTGACGCTCAATCCTCTCGTGGCAGGAGCTGTAGCAAGTTCACCGTCGCTCCATACCGACGCTCCATACCGCTGGTGTAAAATGAGCTTAAGAACGGATCTCCGATGTTCAAACGAGGGCTTCGGAGTGGCAGATATTTCAAGAATTTCTCTCAGAAGAATGATATAAGTTTTGTATGATTTACTAGAGACCTAACTCATGACTTTATCAGGAATTAAATTTTACCCCTATGAGCTCTTCGTCAGCTATTATTTGAAAATGTAAAATTTTGATCCAACACAATAAAAAATTTCCTTATAAATCTCACAAATTTTCCCACGAGTAGCAAAAATGGCGCGCTCACCTCATGGGACTGGAAATGATGCGACCTCATTCAATAAACTGTGCTCCAGAAGTGGCCCTAAGAAATTTGATATATTCTCGTTTTGAAGTTGTACCGATGTTGTGACTTTCACAATGAGCAACACTTCTGCAGGAAGACGACTGGATATGAATTATGACAAAATAGAAATTTCCCCATCATTTATTGATTTTCACATGTATACATTATAGCTATGCGCTAAAACTTCAATATTGTTCTTTCACGCAGACAATCTATTTGTTAGTGATCAAAATCGATGACCGTATTGAAATAATTATTCACTGCAAACGTACAATAGTCTTCTACGTAAGAAAATTATTACTTTTCCTCTCTCAGGATTAATGTCAAAGTTAGTGACAAATTTTTCAGTGAACAGCCTTGCCCAAATCAGGTATGCCTAAAACAGGTATGCCTAAAACAGTTATGCCTAAAACAAACACGCCCAAAATAAGCATCCCCTAAACAGGCAAGTCCAAAACAGATATGGCCAAAACAGGCATGCCTAAAACAGGCATACCCAAAACAGGCATACCCAAAACAGGCATTCCCAAAACAGGTATGCCCAAAACAGGCATACCCAAAACAGGGATGCCCAAAACAGGCATACCCAAACCAGGCATTCCCAAAACAGGCATGCCCAAAATAGACATGCCCAAAACAGGCATTCCCAAAACAGGCATGCCCAAAACAGGCATACCCAAAACAGGCATGCCCAAAACAGGCATACCCAAAACAGGCATGCCTAAAACAGGCATGCCCGATACAGGCATTCCCAAAACAGGCATACCCAAAAATGAAAGTGAAGTCCTGTTTGTCAAATACTTTCACACATAGAAAATAGAAGATATGTATACCTCATTTAACTAGCAGGCTAATTTTTTTAATTTGTTTATTTCACACAACTTTTTTTCACATCATTTTTTTCAGTACATATCTCCTTGTTTACGCCCGGCAATTCCAAAGCAACAACTCTTCGAGGAAGTAACGCGACTCACGCTAGTATTTTTTTAATTACTATATTTTGTATAACGTTTTTTGCGTCATTTTATCAGTATCTCTTTTTTCACGCCTCGCCATTAGGAAGTAACAACTTTTCGAGGAAGTAACGCAATCACGACGATCTCCTGGCAAAATCTGGGCACATGCACCCTTAGGGAACGAGGGCGCTAAAATGTCGCTCAAAATAAAACCTGCGACAGTGCATTCAAACTTTTATACTTGAATCGTAGGGACCGGCATGTCCCTCTCGTGTTCTACGTTAACGGGACTTGGGAAACAGACATCGCTGCATTGCTGTTTATTCATGTCCGTGTCCGGTCTTCTGTCTGATTGCAATCTTGTTACTTTTCACCAGCCAATATTCGGTTATTCGTTATTATCAACAGGATTTCAGCCGTCAGTCTGTGCACGGTTATTAACTGTTTTACCTGTACGGAGCCTGTACGCTTCCCGCTCCTACACAAGAAGTACGTGAATGCTTTCACTTTACTAATTGTTTGTGTTTTGCTCTTTGTTTTTTTAAATTTGACGAGGGCGTTCTTTCGTTCGTTCTATGCCTGGTTGCGTTTATTGCGTTTTATATGCGTTGCTTTCACCTTTTTTCCCTATCTGCAACTCATATTTGGCTCAATGGTCTACAAGTTCTTGTATTTTCTGCTTGTGTTTAGTCCACCCATACGGTTATCGTTGTTTTGACATCTTTGTTTTTCCTTAAAACCATGTTGTTTTCTCGATGATGTTACCAAAAGAAAACAATGATAATATATTACAGGGCCCAGTATCCGTACCAAAGGAAACATGTTAGATTATTCTCTTTAATTTCACGAACGTAACTAGATTTACTTCAAGGTTCTTTGAACGATCAAGCGTGTACAGTATGACAATAAGGGAATGTACGTTGTGTTGACAGGATGACAATAAGGGAATGTAGGTTGTGTTGACAGGATGACAATAAGGGAATGTACGTTGTGTTGACAGGATGACAATAAGGGAATGTAGGTTGTGTTGACAGTATGACAATAAGGGAATGTAGGTTGTGTTGACAGTATGACAATAAGGGAATGTACGTTGTGTTGACAGTATGACAATAAGGGAATGTACGTTGTGTTGACAGGATGACAATAAGAGAATGTACGTTGTGTTGACAGGATGACAATAAGAGAATGTACGTTGTGTTGACAGGATGACAATAAGGGAATGTACGTTGTGTTGACAGTATGACAATAAGGGAATGTACGTTGTGTTGACAGTATGACAATAAGGGAATGTACGTTGTGTTGACAGGATGACAATAAGGGAATGTACGTTGTGTTGACAGTATGACAATAAGGGAATGTACGTTGTGTTGACAGGATGACAATAAGGGAATGTAGGTCGTGTTGACAGGATGACAATAAGGGAATGTACGTTGTGTTGACAGGATGACAATAAGAGAATGTACGTTGTGTTGACAGGATGACAATAAGGGAATGTACGTTGTGTTGACAGTATGACAATAAGGGAATGTACGTTGTGTTGACAGTATGACAATAAGGGAATGTACGTTGTGTTGACAGGATGACAATAAGGGAATGTAAGTTGTGTTGACAGTATGACAATAAGGGAATGTACGTTTTGTTGACAGAATGACAATAAGGGAATGTAGGTTGTGTTGACAGGATGACAATAAGGGAATGTACGTTGTGTTGACAGGATGACAATAAGGGAATGTAGGTTGTGTTGACAGGATGACAATAAGGGAATGTAGGTCGTGTTGACAGGATGACAATAAGGGAATGTAGGTTGTGTTGACAGGATGTAAATAAGGGAATGTAGGTTGTGTTGACAGGATGACAATAAGGGAATGTACGTTGTGTTGACAGGATGACAATAAGGGAATGTAGGTTGTGTTGACAGGATGACAATAAGGGAATGTAGGTTGTGTTGACAGGATGACAATAAGGGAATGTAGGTTGTGTCGACAGGATGACAATAAGGGAATGTACGTTGTGTTGACAGGATGACAATAAGGGAATGTAGGTTGTGTTGACAGGATGACAATATGGGAATGTACGTTGTGTTGACAGGATGACAATAAGGGAATGTACGTTGTGTTGACAGGATGACAATAAGGGAATGTACGTTGTGTTGACAGGATGACAATAAGGGAATGTAGGTTGTGTTGACAGGATGACAATAAGGGAATGTAGGTTGTGTTGACAGGATGACAATAAAGGAATGTAGGTTGTGTTGACAGGATGACAATAAGGGAATGTAGGTTGTGTTGACAGGATGACAATAAGGGAATGTACGTTGTGTTGACAGGATGACAATAAGGGAATGTAGGTTGTGTTGACAGGATGACAATAAGGGAATGTAGGTCGTGTTGACAGGATGACAATAAGGGAATGTAGGTTGTGTTGACAGGATGACAATAAGGGAATGTAGGTTGTGTTGACAGGATGACAATAAGGGAATGTAGGTTGTGCTGACAGGATGACAATAAAGGAATGTAGGTTGTGTTGACAGGATGACAATAAGGGAATGTAGGTTGTGCTGACAGGATGACAATAAAGGAATGTAGGTTGTGTCGACAGGATGACAATAAGGGAATGTAGGTTGTGTTGACAGGATGACAATAAGGGAATGTACGTTGTGTTGACAGGATGACAATAAGGGAATGTAGGTTGTGTTGACAGGATGACAATAAGGGAATGTAGGTCGTGTTGACAGGATGACAATAAGGGAATGTAGGTTGTGTTGACAGGATGACAATAAGGGAATGTAGGTTGTGTTGACAGGATGACAATAAGGGAATGTAGGTTGTGCTGACAGGATGACAATAAAGGAATGTAGGTTGTGTTGACATGATGACAATAAGGGAATGTAGGTTGTGCTGACAGGATGACAATAAAGGAATGTAGGTTGTGTCGACAGGATGACAATAAGGGAATGTAGGTTGTGTTGACAGGATGACAATAAAGGAATGTAGGTTGTGTTGACAGGATGACAATAAAGGAATGTAGGTTGTGTTGACAGGATGACAATAAAGGAATGTAGGTTGTGTTGACAGGATGACAATAAGGGAATGTAGGTTGTGTTGACAGGATGACAATAAGGGAATGTAGGTTGTGCTGACAGGATGACAATAAGGGAATGTAGGTTGTGTTGACAGGATGACAATAAAGGAATGTAGGTTGTGCTGACAGGATGACAATAAAGGAATGTAGGTTGTGTTGACAGGATGACAATAAGGGAATGTAGGTTGTGCTGACAGGATGACAATAAGGGAATGTACGTTGTTTTGACAGGATGACAATAAGGGAATGTAGGTTGTGCTGACAGGATGACAATAAAGGAATGTACGTTGTGTTGACAGGATGACAATAAGGGAATGTAGGTTGTGTTGACAGGATGACAATAAAGGAATGTACGTTGTGTTGACAGGATGACAATAAGGGAATGTAGGTTGTGTTGACAGGATGACAATAAGGGAATGTACGTTGTGTTGACAGGATGACAATAAGGGAATGTAGGTTGTGTTGACAGGATGACAATAAAGGAATGTAGGTTGTGTTGACAGGATGACAATAAAGGAATGTAGGTTGTGTTGACAGGATGACAATAAGGGAATGTACGTTGTGTTGACAGGATGACAATAAGGGAATGTAGGTTGTGTTGACAGGATGACAATAAGGGAATGTACGTTGTGTTGACAGGATGACAATAAGGGAATGTAGGTTGTGTTGACAGTATGACAATAAAGGAATGTAGGTTGTGTTGACAGGATGACAATAAGGGAATGTACGTTGTGTTGACAGTATGACAATAAGGGAATGTACGTTGTGTTGACAGTATGACAATAAGGGAATGTACGTTGTGTTGACAGGATGACAATAAGGGAATGTACGTTGTGTTGACAGTATGACAATAAGGGAATGTAGGTTGTGTTGACGGGATGACAATAAGGGAATGTAGGTTGTGTTGACAGGATGACAATAAGGGAATGTAGGTTGTGTCGACAGGATGACAATAAGGGAATGTACGTTGTGTTGACAGGATGACAATAAGGGAATGTAGGTTGTGTTGACAGGATGACAATATGGGAATGTACGTTGTGTTGACAGGATGACAATAAGGGAATGTACGTTGTGTTGACAGGATGACAATAAGGGAATGTACGTTGTGTTGACAGGATGACAATAAGGGAATGTAGGTTGTGTTGACAGGATGACAATAAGGGAATGTAGGTTGTGTTGACAGGATGACAATAAAGGAATGTAGGTTGTGTTGACAGGATGACAATAAGGGAATGTAGGTTGTGTTGACAGGATGACAATAAGGGAATGTACGTTGTGTTGACAGGATGACAATAAGGGAATGTAGGTTGTGTTGACAGGATGACAATAAGGGAAAGTAGGTCGTGTTGACAGGATGACAATAAGGGAATGTAGGTTGTGTTGACAGGATGACAATAAGGGAATGTAGGTTGTGTTGACAGGATGACAATAAGGGAATGTAGGTTGTGCTGACAGGATGACAATAAAGGAATGTAGGTTGTGTTGACAGGATGACAATAAGGGAATGTAGGTTGTGCTGACAGGATGACAATAAAGGAATGTAGGTTGTGTCGACAGGATGACAATAAGGGAATGTAGGTTGTGTTGACAGGATGACAATAAGGGAATGTACGTTGTGTTGACAGGATGACAATAAGGGAATGTAGGTTGTGTTGACAGGATGACAATAAGGGAATGTAGGTCGTGTTGACAGGATGACAATAAGGGAATGTAGGTTGTGTTGACAGGATGACAATAAGGGAATGTAGGTTGTGTTGACAGGATGACAATAAGGGAATGTAGGTTGTGCTGACAGGATGACAATAAAGGAATGTAGGTTGTGTTGACAGGATGACAATAAGGGAATGTAGGTTGTGCTGACAGGATGACAATAAAGGAATGTAGGTTGTGTCGACAGGATGACAATAAGGGAATGTAGGTTGTGTTGACAGGATGACAATAAAGGAATGTAGGTTGTGTTGACAGGATGACAATAAAGGAATGTAGGTTGTGTTGACAGGATGACAATAAGGGAATGTAGGTTGTGTTGACAGGATGACAATAAGGGAATGTAGGTTGTGCTGACAGGATGACAATAAGGGAATGTAGGTTGTGTTGACAGGATGACAATAAAGGAATGTAGGTTGTGCTGACAGGATGACAATAAAGGAATGTAGGTTGTGTTGACAGGATGACAATAAGGGAATGTAGGTTGTGCTGACAGGATGACAATAAGGGAATGTACGTTGTGTTGACAGGATGACAATAAGGGAATGTAGGTTGTGCTGACAGGATGACAATAAAGGAATGTACGTTGTGTTGACAGGATGACAATAAGGGAATGTAGGTTGTGTTGACAGGATGACAATAAAGGAATGTACGTTGTGTTGACAGGATGACAATAAGGGAATGTAGGTTGTGTTGACAGGATGACAATAAGGGAATGTACGTTGTGTTGACAGGATGACAATAAGGGAATGTGGGTTGTGTTGACAGGATGACAATAAAGGAATGTAGGTTGTGTTGACAGGATGACAATAAAGGAATGTAGGTTGTGTTGACAGGATGACAATAAGGGAATGTACGTTGTGTTGACAGGATGACAATAAGGGAATGTAGGTTGTGTTGAAAGGATGACAATAAGGGAATGTAGGTCGTGTTGACAGGATGACAATAAGGGAATGTACGTTGTGTTGACAGGATGACAATAAGAGAATGTACGTTGTGTTGACAGGATGACAATAAGGGAATGTACGTTGTGTTGACAGTATGACAATAAGGGAATGTACGTTGTGTTGACAGTATGACAATAAGGGAATGTACGTTGTGTTGACAGGATGACAATAAGGGAATGTACGTTGTGTTGACAGTATGACAATAAGGGAATGTACGTTTTGTTGACAGGATGACAATAAGGGAATGTAGGTTGTGTTGACAGGATGACAATAAGGGAATGTACGTTGTGTTGACAGGATGACAATAAGGGAATGTAGGTTGTGTTGACAGGATGACAATAAGGGAATGTAGGTCGTGTTGACAGGATGACAATAAGGGAATGTAGGTTGTGTTGACAGGATGTAAATAAGGGAATGTAGGTTGTGTTGACAGGATGACAATAAGGGAATGTACGTTGTGTTGACAGGATGACAATAAGGGAATGTAGGTTGTGTTGACAGGATGACAATAAGGGAATGTAGGTTGTGTTGACAGGATGACAATAAGGGAATGTACGTTGTGTTGACAGGATGACAATAAGGGAATGTACGTTGTGTTGACAGGATGACAATAAGGGAATGTACGTTGTGTTGACAGGATGACAATAAGGGAATGTACGTTGTGTTGACAGTATGACAATAAAGGAATGTAGGTTGTGTTGACAGGATGACAATAAGGGAATGTAGGTTGTGTTGACAGGATGACAATAAGGGAATGTAGGTTGTGTTGACAGGATGACAATAAGGGAATGTACGTTGTGTTGACAGGATGACAATAAGGGAATGTAGGTTGTGTTGACAGGATGACAATAAGGGAATGTACGTTGTGTTGACAGGATGACAATAAGGGAATGTAGGTTGTGTTGACAGTATGACAATAAAGGAATGTAGGTTTTGTTGACAGGATGACAATAAGGGAATGTACTTTGTGTTGACAGTATGACAATAAAGGAATGCAGGTTGTGTTGACAGTATGACAATAAAGGAATGTAGGTTGTGTTGACAGGATGACAATAAGGGAATGTAGGTTGTGTTGACAGGATGACAATAAGGGAATGTAGGTTGTGTTGACAGTATGACAATAAAGGAATGTACGTTGTGTTGACAGTATGACAATAAGGGAATGTAGGTCGTGTTGAGGTGACAGGTGCCGCATAAAGTCGTCCCTAATGCTAGTTCACCACAGGGAGCAAATTGCAAGCACTGTTTCACCGAAGTTCGATCATTGAAGCTCAGAATATTTGAACTTGCTTCCACAGAATTGGAGCCATTGAGATGAGTTGCGCTCTATCAGAAATTGAAGACTTGTTTGGTGGTTTAATTGCCGGTTGTAAGAGGGGAACGAGAGGAGGGATTCTGATAGCTGTCGGATTTGTTGAATCGCACGCATGGGTTGATCCCTCATGAAATAATAATTTCTTCTCATGGCTTAATAGATAAAAAAATTAGAAACCCTTTGCTTGAAAATTGATTTCGTTATCTGCTCTGCAGCGTCAAGTTTTTTTTTTCGCTTCGGTCCAGCTACAAAATTTCGGTCCAGCTGCGTACAAATCTTTTCATTTCTTAGTTTAAAAATTAGAGAAAGAAGTTGGCCAATTGTGCCCGGGGCTTCGAAGCTCTCTGTACCGTGGCCTTGTTGGTCGCTTGAGGCAACATATGAGACCAGACCACGTGGTGGTGTCTTGTTCTTCTGTTATTGGGTGCTACTTTTTTCTTCTGTTATTGCGGCAGCCGCGGACCCGCACTAGCGCCTCACCCTCTTAATGCTTTTGTTTCTCGTAGTTTGGTGAATTAACCTCCGAGCTTTGCCGTCCTGCCCTCATGGGCTTTGCACAAGTAAAAGAAACTCAATCTGAACTTTTAAAATGAATTGAGATTCCACTTGAGTGTCGTAGTTTCTAACAATTTATTCTGTTAAGTTCTTTTTTTAATATCTTGTGGTTTTTTCTTATAACGCCTCATTGGAGATTGAGTCAAATATGCGCTGTTTTTTGTTCGTGTTTAAAACAGTTAATACTTTTTGGGCGGGATAGAAAACGGTTTTCCCTCAGTTTTTCTTCACAAAACGTGTAGTTTCTTTCATGTCTGCAAATTTAACAGGCTTCAAAATTTGATGCTTCAACGAGAGGAACTCATGGATAGATGTTTCTTAATCTTAACCCTACCAGAATATTGATTAGTATTTAAATTTACGTAGTTTAAGTGACTATTTTAAAGAAATTGTTCAGCAATCAGGAAACAAAGACTTAATAATAAAAAAGTAAACGAATCATTTACATTAGACCTACTCTCTTTGCGAAACCTCAGCTGAAATCAAATTATATACAGAAGTGTTTGAAAACTCCATTCAATATTCTCGTTTGAAACAAACCTGCATTTAGATTAAAATGGGCTACCTTACAAATGCGCAGCTAAACTAATCAGCAATAAATAGCTTCGCTATTGATTACGCTGATGTACATTTAATACTTCACTGCAGCTCGCAGAGACCACGATGTAACCGTCAGACTGCAGCGAACGAGATGCATAATAATTTGAGGATTGGCACTGAAATTAGGCCTTCACAACCGAGTGGAGCGACGACTGCATTAATCGTTCGACATGAGTCTGACAGTATCCTTGTGTCTGTAGAGCAGATACCGGCGCGCCATTTTAGAGAACCCATCTAGATCCTTCCCGAGTTTTCTCTATAAGCCTCATTTTGTGTGAGTCATAATTTCTAAAATATTGCACCTAACAATTTGAAAGTAGTCTCATTATAAAGATCGATTTATTCTCCAAATGTGAGTGTATAATAAAACTGTCATACGCTCCCTGGAGGAAGATGAAGAGCAAGTTTCTCCTAGCCTCTGACCGATTTTTCAGAAGGCTCATTTTGTGTGAGTCATAATTTCTAAAGTATTGCACCTAAAAATTTGAAATTAGTCTCATTTTAAGCGTCAATTCATTCTCCAAATGTGAGTGTATAATAAAAATCTCATACGCCCCTCGGTGGGGGACCGGCGCGCCATTTTAAAGAACTTATCTAAGATCCTTCCCGAGTTTTCTCTATAAGCCTCATTTTGTGTGAGTCATAATTTCTAAAGTATTGCACCTAAAAATTTGAAATTAGTCTCATTTTAAGCGTCAATTCATTCTCGAAATGTGAGTGTATAATAAAAATCTCATACGCCCCTCGGTGGGGGACCGGCGCGCCATTTTAAAGAACTTATCTAAGATCCTTCCCGAGTTTTCTCTATAAGCCTCATTTTGTGTGAGTCATAATTTCTAAAGTATTGCACCTAAAAATTTGAAATTAGTCTCATTTTAAGCGTCAATTCATTCTCCAAATGTGAGTGTATAATAAAAATCTCATACGCCCCTCGGTGGGGGACCGGCGCGCCATTTTAAAGAACTTATCTAAGATCCTTCCCGAGTTTTCTCTATAAGCCTCATTTTGTGTGAGTCATAATTTCTAAAGTATTGCACCTAAAAATTTGAAATTAGTCTCATTTTAAGCGTCAATTCATTCTCGAAATGTGAGTGTATAATAAAAATCTCATACGCCCCTCGGTGGGGGACCGGCGCGCCATTTTAAAGAACTTATCTAAGATCCTTCCCGAGTTTTCTCTATAAGCCTCATTTTGTGTGAGTCATAATTTCTAAAGTATTGCACCTAAAAATTTGAAATTAGTCTCATTTTAAGCGTCAATTCATTCTCGAAATGTGAGTGTATAATAAAAATCTCATACGCCCCTTGGGGGATGAAAATTACCCTTTTTGTTAGGGTAACTCGGGAAGGATCTTAGATGGGTTCTCTAAAATGGCGCGCCGGTTACAGTAATGGCCTTTTATCATCACCACACAAAACGGCAGCTCTAACATATTCTCTGAGGGTCGATCAGGAATACCTAAATCGAATCCAAATTAGACTTCAGGTTTGAGAGTCAGTAAAAATGTACGTTAATATTAACGAGTCGTAAAAATTAGATAATGATTGCAACTGGAGATACCTGTAATGTTATAACTGTTTTTGTGTAATGAAAAGCAAATGACCTTAGACAGTTATTTATATGTGTGTTATATATACAACAAGATCGAGAAATCTATTTCTTGAAGTTAAGCCAGAGAGATAAATGTTTCCTAGATGAGGTTCCTAATTATACATTGCAAGTTTAGTTCGAACTTTGCTTTTAAATTAAAAATTTCAGAGTTCAAGTAAAATTCAGTGATACTTTCAACTCTGAGAAAAACCTCAACTGTTTTGAGGGAAAATAGCGTATATTTTTTCTCATTATTTTTCCCGTTTTCGTATTTCTCGAAGTCTTCTAGGAAACTTAAATTGGACCGCATATAATTTCCATTTCATTCCATACTTTGTCCAATTGCTTTGTGAGTTTGACTGCTGCGGTGTGGAGCAGAGCAGGTTCAATTCAAGGGAACTAACCTCTGAGAATATTTTAAAGCTGCTGCTTGAATTGGTGATGATAATGGCCATTGTGTGTCTGTGCTACCGACATATGGATGCTGCCACACCCATGTCGTACGATAAATATAGTCGTCGTTAAGGGGTTCGATCACTGTAAAGTGGTTATCTAACCGATTTTCAAAAAAATTAAATTATTCGAAAAAAAATAAAATTTACTACATTGTGAAAAAAAGACAGTTCAAACACTTTAATTTAAAGCCTAGATATAATCAATTAAAAAGTCTGGGACACTTTTGTAGGACACTCGGTATGCAGAGTGTTTCAGAACAAGATCTACTAAATTGCACACCAACAACAAAATGGCCAAATCGACACTTTTTCTTCTGAGAAATTTTCCGTAAACATTAGGGTTTGGAGATATTGGCTGTTTATATTTTTAAAGGATGAAATTTGATTACCCCATTACTCGCAATATATACTTTGAGTTTACTTTACAAAAATAGTTCAAAATGTGTTCCACCAACACCAATGCACTTTTCAAATCTTAGCCTTAACGACTGTTTGATAGTAGGAAACAGGTCTGGC
This sequence comes from Morinoia aosen, assembly GCA_030386875.1. NCBI lineage: Eukaryota > Metazoa > Arthropoda > Malacostraca > Amphipoda > Talitridae > Morinoia > Morinoia aosen. Next base: position 67,678,983 of record CM059570.1, on the reverse strand, counting down.
ATTTCAGAACTCTCACCAGCAGCCACTGCAATTCTGGCCTCGAGATCTTCCTCAGATTTAATGGGTGTAGTAGCATAAATGAGGCACTTCATGTGCTCCCAACTTTTTTACCAAATATGACTAAAAACTAAATTTTATTATTGTAAACTCTCATAGATTAAGTCTTTTACCGTAAATTTAAAAAAAAACATTTCGCGTAATTGTGTCATTCAATTTCATCCTTTAAAAAAATAAATGGCTAATATCGCAAAAAAAAACATTTTTTCGGAAAATTTCATAGCCGAAAAAGTGTTTATTTGGTAATTTTCTACTAGGTGTTCCATTTTTTTTCAATTCTAAATTTTTTAAACAATTTATTTACCACAGGAGATACAGAGGTAGAATGTTTCTTAAGTCTAGTACAATGGACAAGTTTGAATATAGCTACCTGTGGGCCCGAATAAGTTCAGCGACTTCTGGGGGATCCTACCATCACGTTATTCTAAGGCTTACAATACTGTTTTACCTAAATCATTTAACCTAGTTATTTTGTACGTCTTGCTCTGAAATTCCCTATATTGCCATGGTTATATGGCTAATTCGTAATTTCTTTCATTCAAAACAAGACCCTTGAAGAAAAGGTCATGTATTGATGGGATGAGGTTAGCGCAAGTTACAAAATGGCATTGTCATTACACGTACGATCTTGGTTTTGAATCTCACAATGCGCGCAGTAGTTTTACTGGATAGTGTCGTTGTCGCTGTTGTCTAATGGAAATTTCCATCTTCAGACAGCAATTGCCACTCTACACATCGTGAATGGACAACTCTTTGACAGTAAAATGCCCCTCTCTGCTTGTGATATACCCAGAGAGTGCAATCCCTCACGAGGTGAATAGAGCATTATTGTTGCTAGTGCAGATTTCTAGGTGATTGTACAAATACTTTGATGATGTCTCGGCTTGGCCCTGCATCGGCTGCATGACAAACGCGGCCAATACACACACGCAAAAACTCGCATTGCTCTTGACGCGTTTGTGTCAGGGTTGTCAAGTTACCCTTTTCCTACCAGAGATATCCAAAATTGTGCTAGAAAAATAATTTGAATATCTGTACCAGAAAATGCGTAAGCAGGAATTCTAATTGGAAGTTAACGTTCCCTACGTATCAGGTGAATGGGAAAAGCGAGCCCTCTCGGAGATATTCTCGATTGTTAAGCATACATTAATCAGCTATCATCATTCTCAAGAAGATGTTTGAGAACAGCACATCCTAACTTGTACTGCACCTTAAGTTTCCGAAGACTGTTCGTCAATTTTCCTACAAAATTTCAGTCTAACTCGTATCGTACGTGCCAGTGGCAGCCCTCAAATGCTTGTCTGGGTCTATTCGTTTGCGGCCAGTATGTTTTTGTTATTTTTCAACGGCAAATTTTTCTAATCCATTCGTTCGAAGCTGACTTGAATGGCATGGCTTAGTTGGCTCGAAATCCACGTTTTTCCCCCGCCATTCCTGCCTGCGTGAGTTATTTCTGTCGCCTCTACTCGCCTCTGGAATGCACCTGGAAGGCATTGTCTCACTGGAGGCGTGCGAAGGCTGGTCCGATCCAGCAGACCATGTCTCAAAGCAGTCAATTGAATTTCCCTGCTCTGCATCCTCATGACCCGCGGGGACTGTCTCTCGTACTCCTCAGTATCTATTTTTGTGTCCTGCGCATTAAGGACGTTGCGGGTCTCCTGTTGGTGTAATTGAGTTTTATTCCATGTTGTACAAATAAACTCTCGCAGCTGCATTACATTGAGAGATGATACAAATGATAAAAAAGAACAAAATCATACCTGCGTCAGTGGGCGGGTCACGATGATCGAGGGTTACTCTTACAGTTGATGTTCATGTTCGGGTCCTGTGTTCATGTTCGGGTCCAGGGATCATGTTCGGGTCCAAGGTTCATGTTCGGGTCCAGGGTTCATGTTCGGGTCCTGTGTTCATGTTTGGGTCCAGGGTTCATGTTCGGGTCCAAGGTTCATGTTCGGGTCCAAGGTTCATGTTCGGGTCCAAGGTTTATGTTCGGGTCCAGGGATCATGTTCGGGTCCAAGGTTCATGTTCGGGTCCAAGGTTCATGTTCGGGTCCAAGGTTCATGTTCGGGTCCAAGGTTCATGTTCGGGTCCAAGGTTCATGTTCGGGTCCAAGGTTCATGTTCGGGTCCAAGGTTCATGTTCGGGTCCAAGGTTCATGTTTGGGTCCAAGGTTCATGTTCGGGTCCTGTGTTCATGTTTGGGTCCAGGGATCATGTTCGGGTCCAAGGTTCATGTTCGGGTCCAAGGTTCATGTTCGGGTCCTGTGTTCATGTTTGGGTCCAGGGATCATGTTCGGGTCCAAGGTTCATGTTCGGGTCCAAGGTTCATGTTCGGGTCCAAGGTTCATGTTCGGGTCCAAGGTTCATGTTCGGGTCCAAGGTTCATGTTCGGGTCCAAGGTTCATGTTCGGGTCCAAGGTTCATGTTCGGGTCCAAGGTTCATGTTCGGGTCCTGTGTTCATGTTTGGGTCCAGGGATCATGTTCGGGTCCAAGGTTCATGTTCGGGTCCAAGGTTCATGTTCGGGTCCAAGGTTCATGTTCGGGTCCAAGGTTCATGTTCGGGTCCAAGGTTCATGTTCGGGTCCAGGGATCATGTTCGGGTCCAAGGTTCATGTTCGGGTCCAAGGTTCATGTTCGGGTCCAAGGTTCATGTTCGGGTCCAAGGTTCATGTTCGGGTCCAAGGTTCATGTTCGGGTCCTTGGTTCATGTTCGGGTCCAGGGATCATGTTCGGGTCCAAGGTTCATGTTCGGGTCCAGGGATCATGTTCGGGTCCAAGGTTCATGTTCGGGTCCAAGGTTCATGTTCGGGTCCAAGGTTCATGTTCGGGTCCAAGGTTCATGTTCGGGTCCAGGGATCATGTTCGGGTCCAAGGTTCATGTTCGGGTCCAAGGTTCATGTTCGGGTCCAAGGTTCATGTTCGGGTCCTTGGTTCATGTTCGGGTCCTGTCTTCATGTTCGGTTCCTGTGTTCATGCTTGGGTCCCGTGTACATGTTTGGGTCCCGTGTACATGTTTGGGCCCCGTGTACATGTTTGGGCCCCGTGTACATGTTTGGGTCCAGAGTTCATCTTTGGCTCCCGTGAACATGTTTGGGTCCAGGGTTCATGTTTGGGTCCCATGTACACGTTTGGGTCCCGTGTACATGTTTGGGTCCCGTGTACATGTTTGGGCCCCGTGTACATGTTTGGGTCCAGAGTTCATCTTTGGCTCCCGTGAACATGTTTGGGTCCAGGGTTCATGTTTGGGTCCCATGTACACGTTTGGGTCCCGTGTACATGTTTGGGTCCCGTGTACATGTTTGGGTCCAGGGTTCATGTTTGGATCCAGGGTTCATGTTTGGGTCCCGTGTACATGTTTGGGTCCAGGGTTCATGTTTGGGTCCCGTGTACATGATTGGGTCCCGTGTACATGTTTGGGTCCCGTGTACATGTTTGGGTCCAGGGTTCATGTTTGGGTCCCGTGTACATGTTTGGGTCCAGGGTTCATGTTTGGGTCCCGTGTACATGTTTGGGTCCCGTGTACATGTTTGGGTCCAAGGTTCATGTTTGGGTCCCGTGTACATGTTTGGGTCCAGGGTTCATGTTTGGGTCCCGTGTACATGTTTGGGTCCCGTGTACATGTTTGGGTCCAAGGTTCATGTTTGGGTCCCGTGTACATGTTTGGGTCCCGTGTACATGTTTGGGTCCCGTGTACATGTTTGGGTCCCGTGTACATGTTTGGGTCCCGTGTACATGTTTGGGTCCCGTGTACATGTTTGGGTCCCGTGTACATGTTTGGGTCCAGTGTTCATGTTTGGGTCCCGTGTACATGTTTGGGTCCCGTGTACATGTTTGGGTCCAAGGTTCATGTTCGGGTCAGGGTTCATGTTCGGGTCCAGGTGTAGCGAATTAGATGACAAAAAGGAAATATTTCGTTAGGTAAATTAGGCAAAGCTGCGATGTGGATAGGCATTTTTTTCGAATGTCGTTCGTCGGGCTGGCCAAAAACCGTTGAGACATTAAAGTCGAGAATGCCTCACGCTTTGGGGAAGCATTATGAGATTAAGGTCGAGTTTTCCCTGCGCTCTCGCCAGCGTGGGAAAGTGACTGCACAACGGTCAACATTCTGAGAAGAACGAGGGTGTAAGGAGTAAGCAAAGGCAGAGGGCCGCCGCCTCACGAGAACCAATGAGAGCTCGAGAAAGTACCGCGAAGTAGACTTGTCAGAGGCGTGCGAGCGTTTAACCAATGAGAGTACGAGACATCAGGACAACGAACATTCGCGAAGTTTCTAGAAGAAAGCCAGCGGGAAAAAATAAGCAGAGAACGAGAACGGAACGGGCGCTTTTGCAGGGTGGTGCTGGAACAAGCAACACACAAGTGAATTGCGTGGGTGAGGCACTCAGCGGCAAGCTGGGTGCCGTTGCACCGTCCACCGAACACAGTGTAATACCAGCATCGATTAACTGTGCGGGGCTGCGCACTAGATATCTAAACGTCATCATATTAAAAGCAGTGCGTACCAATGGCATCAGGAGCAGAATCTTCGCAGCAAGCGCAACCGCAAGGTATTGGTGACCGCCGAAAGTAAGAAGCGAAAATGGCGAGAAGCACAGCATGTCAACACCTCTACCGGAAGCTTGAAAATTTTAATCCACGTGAATCTTCAGTCTCGCAATTACCTTCAGCACACCGATTTTGAACCACGCCGTCACAAAGTCTGAAGCAAGACTAAATCAATCTTCGAGAATCGTCCAGTCACCAAGTTCCATGGCATCTAAACGTGCATCTTACGCGTATCTAAGCACCTGCGCAGGGGAGAGAAGGAATCATTCCTCCAAGCAGCAGAGGGAGCAGCATCAAAGCTCTTACCAGAGAACTCTAATGGAGTCAGGATTAACCAGCACAAGTAACGGGACGCCGAAAGAATGGGCAAGATAGCGGCGACGCACCTTGGAATAGTACTGTGAAGAAAGCTCATTATGTGATTATATGCAAATTATTGAAATTGGTGAGAACCAGGTGTTTCAACGAAGGAGTGGAAAAGCACCCTTAAATTTGTCAATAGTTAACATGCCTCAAATCCTGTGTTCACTGTAATAGTGGTGTTATTTTGGTGTGAGGTAATTAATGTTACGGAGCTCATTTACAAGTTTTTTTTCTGAGACGCATATTTCCTTCTGAATGCTTTTGTGGTGAGTTGCACGAGGAGTGCGATTAAGTTTTTGGCCATGCCATTGCGGTAGTAACCTTTCTCTAATGGAGTTTCATAAAATTAATTGCGCTTCGTGATCATTTTATGTGTCATGTTGTCCTGCGCCACGTTCATTCAAGTGTTTGTAAATTCATATTTTTTGCGTTTGCGCTGGACGTGTAAATGCTTAGACGCCTTTCTATACTCGCGCCTCTTTAAATTCATTGCGCTTGTTAGTCATTTTATGTGTCACGTTCTCCAGTGAAATATTTACTCACGTGTTCCAACGTAATCTTAAATAAACCTAATTGAAATGTGCCATTCGTGGTTTTTATTTCCCGTGCTGATCTAGGTGCGTCGTGTGAGGTACGCTGAACAGATGCTAACTATTTCTATTCTCCACCTGTTCTATATCTTCTCCTTCTGTGCACCTTCCTCTCTTAAATTTTCCTTTCCTCTTCCACTATCCCGGGGTTTAAAGTCTCCGATCGAAGACATAGAAATCTGTCTCGTGATACAGGGTTCATGTTGAGGTCTGGGGTTCATGTTCAGGTCTGGGGTTCATGTTCAGGTCTGGGGTTCATGTTCAGGTCTGGGGTTCATATTCAGGTCTGGTGTTCATGTTCAGGTCTGGGGTTCATGTTCAGGTCTGGGGTTCATGTTCAGGTCTGGAGTTAATGTTCAGGCCTGGAGTTCATGTACTGGTATGGGGTTCATGTTCAGGTCCAAGGTTCATGTTCAGGTCCAGGGTTCATGTTCAGGTCCATGGTTCACGTTCGGGTCCGGGGTTCATGTTCAGGTCTAAGGTTCATGTTCAGGTCCAGGGTTCATGTTCAGGTCCAGGGTTCTACATGCAGTCACCCAACACTGATCTTCGACTCGAGCTGCTCATACAACAGCTATAGAAGAAAGAGAAAATTTTGCCCGGGGTCACAATAACAGATGACGCGAAAGTGTAGATGACAGCAGGAGCAGGAAAGATGCTACTTGACTACAGGATACGATGCGAAAGCGAATATTTAAATTCTTACCAATAAAGATAAAAGAGCATGTTCTACCTTTCCCTTAATCGAGGTTTATTAGACATTTTAGACGATATTGTGTACCGATGTCATGGTTTGACTACATGAAGTTTGGATACATGAAGTTTGACTACATGAAGTTTGACTATATGAAGTTTGACTACATGAAGTTTGACTACATGAAGTTTGACTACATGAAGTTTGACTACATGAAGTTTGACTACATGAAGCTTGACTACATGAAGCTTGACTACATGAAGCTTGACTACATGAAGTTTGACTACATGAAGTTTGACTACATGAAGTTTGACTACATGAAGTTTGACTACATGAAGTTTGACTACATGAAGTTTGACTACATGAAGTTTGACTACATGAAGTTTGACTACATGAAGTTTGACTACATGAAGTTTGACTACATGAATTTTGACTACATGAAGTTTGACTACAAGAAGTTTGACTACATGAAGCTTGACTACATGAAGCTTGACTACATGAAGTTTGACTACATGAAGCTTGACTACATGAAGCTTGACTACATGAAGCTTGACTACATGAAGTTTGACTACATGAAGCTTGACTACATGAAGCTTGACTACAAGAAGTTTGACTACATGAAGCTTGACTACATGAAGCTTGACTACATGAAGCTTGACTACATGAAGCTTGACTACATGAAGCTTGACTACATGAAGCTTGACTACACGAAGCTTGACTACATGAAGCTTGACTACATGAAGCTTGACTACATGAAGCTTGACTACATGAAGCTTGACTACATGAAGCTTGACTACATGAAGCTTGGCTGCATGAAGCTTGACTACATGAAGCTTGACCACAAGTATCCAACAGGAGAGCGGCCTGACGACCTCACAACGGAGCAGGTGTGGGCGGTGTCACCACATCGCTTTGTGTCGTGTCATCGTGGTGCAGGCTTTCTTACGAAAGAAAACGAAAGCGTACAGTGGACTGGTGATACAATAACGAATTATGCTTGATCGATAGCCTCCCCAGATCGGACGCGACTGAGAAGTATCTTACCCTAAGTGTGTTTATTCATTTGTTTGGTGTCCGCTTCTTAAGGAACAGCTTCTTTGATTTGATTTGAAGGATGCGTAATGACCGTATCTGTGATACGAGTTTCACCAGAGCACAAACACAAGAATATTTTAATCGCAGGGACTATTAGGTTGGATATAAACATTGGTTTGTCATCCACATCTGGAGGATTTACACAAAGAAAATTTCGAATCCTGTCATTTTTAACGGGCAATGTACACAAGTAATTCAATATTTGAGAGCAGAACTTCAATCGATAGCATAAATCTTCACTACATTTTCAGACTCACTTCTCACGCCTCAAGACAGAATGCGTCAGCGAATTACTGAACGCATTCGTGACATTGAAATCACTAAGAAATAAAACATCATAACTCCATGGCAAGAGGATTTAGAAAGTAGGCCCACCGCCTCGACTGCACTCATGTCACAAGTTTGCTGTAAGTTGCTCAGGTGATGCACCGAAATTAAACGCTGTTATAAGGAACACAAATTTCACTTAAAGGAACACAAATTTCACTTTAAAGGAACATAAATATCACATTAAAGGAACACAAATTTCACTTTAAAGGAACATAAATATCACATTAAAGGAACACAAATTTCACTTTCAAGGAACACAAATTTCACTTTCAAGGAACACAAATTTCACTTTAAAGGAACACAAATTTCCCTTTAAAGGAACACAAATTTCACTTTAAATGAACACAAATTTCACTTTAAAGAGGTGTTATTGCAAACAATTCTCCCTCATCATCGCAAGCTGTCTAAATTTGTCTTGTATAATATTTGAAAACAGTAAAAAATACACCGCAAAGAACTGTAGCAATTCATTGACCTCAATCGAGAAACTAAAGAATTTTCTGACCGTTCAAAAATCCACTAAAGCCTCCTTTGATGTGAGGAGACTTTCCAAGAACATTCACCGGGCGTCACGATTAAAATTATTCTAGGATCGTTCAGCAATGTCAACCATTTCATAATTGGATGGAAAAAATATCATGATAAATGTTCTTGTAACTCTTATGATTTCAAGACTTCCATGTGCTCGGAAATATAAACGACATCAGATGGATATCCAGTGATTGCGTTTTTTTTTTTATCTTCGCGTAGCTCGTATTTCTGTCGGCTGCCGCAAAACAGAGTAACGAATAATTTCTTCACAGTTTAAAATTTTTGTGTTTTATAAACGATACTAGTGTACACGGCCGTCAAAAATGACGGGATTCAATAGCTTTCTTGAACAAATTTTCCTTCGAGTGAATTTTCCTTGCGTAAGTTTATTTCAAAGGTAACTTATTTTCCTCGTGATGACCGTAATAAACACGTGGAATACAGTATTTCTGAGCCAGAACAGAAGTAGCTATAGCCATTCGTGTCATATCCTAAATACAGAAATTCAGCATCATTGAAATCAACTGCGAGCTTGTGTATGTATATGTGCAATACCCCGCCGAACTCGGTATCCACGATACGGACTCGAGTATATAAGGCTCTGGATCTCTCGAATTATCTTTTTTAAAATGACTTATTATAGTGTACTTCTACAGCGAAAATAAGTGTATTAATTTATAGGGGAACTGAAACCAAGACCGCCAGCGCTATTTTTTTTCCTATCTATTCTTAAGAGTGAGACCCTGAACATAAATAAACACACGACGGTCATTCTTAGCAGTAGATGATTCACTGAATCTACACCATGGCCTTCTATTGTTAAATGGTATATGCAATAATATCTAAACTAATCAAACAACGAACACCAATCGATCACAAAAGCGACATGAGCACAGTAACACTTTCATAGCGAGTCCGCGCTCGTTTACGGTTGGTTTGGTGAGGTTGTTAGCAGCAGAATTTGCAAATAGACTTCACTGTAGAATGTGGAAATTGACTTTACCGCTCGGGGTAAATTTTTCTTCTTCCTAATAAACATGATATATACAGTTGCATGATAACATTTTACCTCGTGTGATAGCAGTTATTTTTTTAAAAAGGTTACGAAACCGATGAATTGCCATTCATTGATACCGGTGCTTGAGTGAGCAATTTACCTACTGGTACACACGCAGCCCAATGCGCGGGGACCGTATTAATTAAGCCAAAAGTACACTCATCATTGAATGGAACTTGATAGATTTTACAGCGCTTGCAGGCACCTGAATTTTTTTTAACTGGAATTCATGAGCATCTCACGCGCTGATGCTATTTATCAGATTTATTTATATCTATTGGGGTAGATTTACATATATGTTCCTCTCCGATGTTTTCCAACCGATATTTAAAAACAATAATATTTAAATTCTTATCGATAACGATTTAAGAGCGCATTCTACCTTTCTCGCTACCGCCATGGCTTATATAACATTTCACGGTATATTGTGCACGGCTGGCATGGCTGGCATGAAGGGAAACGTGCAGCCTCGTGAAGTTAAGCAGTTTCAGAGATCTTACGCACCTTGAACTGCTCCCGCTATGTTCAAAAGATCCTTCAATAATTTTATACTGAAAGTGCATCATATCCTCTATAAAAAACCCTTTCCAATGAGCGAACGATTGCTTAATTTTTCAACGAAACTTGTTTTGAGGCCATTAATGCAGCTTTTCAACGAAACTTGTTTTGAGGCCATTAATGCAGCTTTTCAACGAAACTTGTTTTGAGGCCATTAATGCAGCATTTCAACGAAACTTGTTTTGAGGCCATTAATGCAGCTTTTCAACGAAACTTGTTTTGAGGCCATTAATGCAGCTTTTCAACGAAACTTGTTTTGAGGCCATTAATGCAGCTTTTCAACGAAACTTGTTTTGAGGCCATTAATGCAGCTTTTCAACGAAACTTGTTTTGAGGCCATTAATGCAGCTTTTCAACGAAACTTGTTTTGAGGCCATTAATGCAGCTTTTCAACGAAACTTGTTTTGAAGCCATTAATGCAGCTTTTCAACGAAACTTGTTTTGAGGCCATTAATGCAGCTTTTCAACGAAACTTGTTTTGAGGCCATTAATGCAGCTTTTCAACGAAACTTGTTTTGAGGCCATTAATGCAGCTTTTCAACGAAACTTGTTTTGAGGCCATTAATGCAGCTTTACAACGAAACTTGTTTTGAGGCCATTAATGCAGCTTTTCAACGAAACTTGTTTTGAAGCCATTAATGCAGCTTTTCAACGAAACTTGTTTTGAGGCCATTAATGCAGCTTTTCAACGAAACTTGTTTTGAAGCCATTAATGCAGCTTTTCAACGAAACTTGTTTTGAGGCCATTAATGCAGCTTTTCAACGAAACTTGTTTTGAAGCCATTAATGCAGCTTTTCAACGAAACTTGTTTTGAGGCCATTAATGCAGCTTTTCAACGAAACTTGTTTTGAGGCCATTAATGCAGCTTTTCAACGAAACTTGTTTTGAAGCCATTAATGCAGCTTTTCAACGAAACTTGTTTTGAGGCCATTAATGCAGCTTTTCAACGAAACTTGTTTTGAGGCCATTAATGCAGCTTTTCAACGAAACTTGTTTTGAGGCCATTAATGCAGCTTTTCAACGAAACTTGTTTTGAGGCCATTAATGCAGCTTTTCAACGAAACTTGTTTTGAGGCCATTAATGCAGCTTTTCAACGAAACTTGTTTTGAGGCCATTAATGCAGCTTTTCAACGAAACTTGTTTTGAAGCCATTAATGCAGCTTTTCAACGAAACTTGTTTTGAGGCCATTAATGCAGCTTTTCAACGAAACTTGTTTTGAGGCCATTAATGCAGCTTTTCAACGAAACTTGTTTTGAGGCCATTATTGCAGCTTTTCAACGAAACTTGTTTTGAGGCCATTAATGCAGCTTTTCAACGAAACTTGTTTTGAGGCCATTAATGCAGCTTTTCAACGAAACTTGTTTTGAAGCCATTAATGCAGCTTTTCAACGAAACTTGTTTTGAGGCCATTAATGCAGCTTTTCAACGAAACTTGTTTTGAGGCCATTAATGCAGCTTTTCAACGAAACTTGTTTTGAAGCCATTAATGCAGCTTTTCCATAACAAAGAGGACAATTTTGTTGACAGTTTTGTAAAGAGCTCGTGAGAGAGATCCAAACCTGGAGTGGGCATCATTGTTTTCAAACTTATGCCTCAGGACAACACGGGCTAATGCACAGTTTGCTAGAAAATATTCTAAATAATTTCCACACATCTCATAAGTATTATAGGTAATTTTCAACAATTTCATAAATATTCTAGCAAATTTTCATTCATTTCATAACTATTCCAATCAATTTTCATACGTTTCATAGATATTCTAGCCAATTTTATACATTTCATAGATATTCTAACCAATTTTCATACATATCATAAATATTCTAACCAATTTTCATACATATCATAAATATTCTAACCAATTTTCATACATATCATGAATATTCTAACCAATTTTCATACATATCATAAATATTCTAACCAATTTTCATACATATCATAAATATTCTAACCAATTTTCATACATATCATGAATATTCTAACCAATTTTCATACATATCATAAATATTCTAACCAATTTTCATACATATCATAAATATTCTAACCAATTTTCATACATATCATAAATATTCTAGCCAATTTTCATACATATCATAAATATTCTAACCAATTTTCATACATTTCATAAATATTCTAACTAATTTTCAGGCATTTCATAAATATTGTAACTAATTTTCAGGCATTTCATAAATATTGTAACTAATTTTCATGCATTTCATAAATATTGTAACTAATTTTCAAGCATTTAATAAATATTGTAACTAATTTTCATGCATTTCATAAATATTGTAACTAATTTTCAGGCATTTCATAAATATTGTAACTAATTTTCATGCATTTCATAAATATTGTAACTAATTTTCATGCATTTCATAAATATTGTAACTAATTTTCATGCATTTCATAAATATTGTAACTAATTTTCATGCATTTCATAAATATTGTAACTAATTTTCAGGCATTTCATAAATATTGTAACTAATTTTCATGCATTTCATAAATATTGTAACTAATTTTCATGCATTTCATAAATATTGTAACTAATTTTCATGCATTTCATAAATATTGTAACTAATTTTCAGGCATTTCATAAATATTGTAAGTAATTTTCAGGCATTTCATAAATATTGTAACTAATTTTCATGCATTTCATAAATATTGTAACTAATTTTCAGGCATTTCATAAATATTGTAACTAATTTTCATGCATTTCATAAATATTGTAACTAATTTTCATGCATTTCATAAATATTGTAACTAATTTTCATGCATTTCATAAATATTGTAACTAATTTTCAGGCATTTCATACATATTGTAACTAATTTTCATGCATTTCATAAATATTGTAACTAATTTTCATGCATTTCATAAATATTGTAACTAATTTTCAGGCATTTCATAAATATTGTAACTAATTTTCATGCATTTCATAAATATTGTAACTAATTTTCAGGCATTTCATAAATATTGTAACTAATTTTTAGGCATTTCATAAATATTGTAACTAATTTTCATGCATTTCATAAATATTGTAACTAATTTTCATGCATTTCATAAATATTGTAACTAATTTTCATGCATTTCATAAATATTGTAACTAATTTTCATGCATTTCATAAATATTGTAACTAATTTTCAGGAATTTCATAAATATTGTAACTAATTTTCATGCATTTCATAAATATTGTAACTAATTTTCATGCATTTCATAAATATTGTAACTAATTTTCAGGCATTTCATAAATATTGTAACTAATTTTCAGGCATTTCATAAATATTGTAACTAATTTTCAGGCATTTCATAAATATTGTAACTAATTTTCATGCATTTCATAAATATTGTAACTAATTTTCAGGCATTTCATAAATATTGTAACTAATTTTCAGGCATTTCATAAATATTGTAACTAATTTTCATGCATTTCATAAATATTGTAACTAATTTTCAGGCATTTCATAAATATTGTAACTAATTTTCAGGCATTTCATAAATATTGTAACTAATTTTCATGCATTTCATAAATATTGTATCTAATTTTCAGGCATTTCATAAATATTGTAACTAATTTTCAGGCATTTCATAAATATTGTAACTAATTTTCATGCATTTCATAAATATTGTAACTAATTTTCAGGCATTTCATAAATATTGTTACTAATTTTCAGGCATTCCATAAATATTGTAACTAATTTTCAGGCATTTCATAAATATTGTAACTAATTTTCATGCATTTCATAAATATTGTAACTAATTTTCATGCATTTCATAAATATTGTAACTAATTTTCATGCATTTCATAAATATTGTAACTAATTTTCATGCATTTCATAAATATTGTAACTAATTTTCATGCATTTCATAAATATTGTAACTAATTTTCATGCATTTCATATGTATTCCGACCAATTTTCAAACATTTGCTCACAGAATTTAGCCCCCGAGCTCAATCACCTCGTTAAACTTTGGTGCATTTTCCATACTTCGAAATTTTTCTTTCGTGCATGATTCAAATGAAAGATGTTGCTCTGTATTAGCACTTACCAAGTGCCAGACTGCAACATGAAGAGACAAGATCATTTTAGAATGTAGAACCCTCGCTGGAGCTTGTTTCTGATGAGATATGAGGAACTCCGATAAATTAATCATCAATTTGAATCATTTCAACTGAATATTAACTTAAATATTCTCGTATGAGTTTGTTATCAGTTATTTGACTTAACATGCAGTTGCTGTAGCATTAACAGAGCCGTTCATGCGCCATCTCTTGCAGAAATCGTTTCCGACCACAATATTGCCCAGCTCATGCTGCGCTGGACGAAATGTCACTTTTTTTATGCCAAGCTGCTCAGTATAGCATCGTGGAGAATATCTCATATGCTGAGTGGCTTCTGTATTGCTCTGCGCTGAACTTTCTGCTGTTGCGTACTGACTCCCATAGCGTTGTGCAGTACGTCTCTTGCCATTTTCCGTAACTATTCTTTTATTCATTTTCCACGAGAACCTCATTTTCGGAGTCGTTCTATTTCTGTTCTGTCCTGGTCCTTTTCACACTCGCTACAGTGAACAATCGTAACTCAAAACGTTGAGCGTGTATATGCAATGCGCGAGACTTTAATATTCCTAATGGTAAACTCGTCAAATCTTGAAACACGCACAATCATTTGTAATTCAACTACAGAAAAAACGCGGGGGTCGCAATTTCGATGATGCATCGATAATAGCGGGCAATCAGCGGGGATATTGAAAACTGGAAGAACTTCGGGCGTTTTTCTAATAAATCTTGTAACTTTCGAGCAGGCGTCGTTCTAAGTTTCGAGGAACTTGAAGTTACTTGAATGAGTGGGACGGTGTCCTAACTCCCCCAGAAATGAGTGGGACGGTGTCCTAACTCTCCCAGGAATGAGTGGGACGGTGTCCTAACTCTCCCAGGAATGAGTGGGACGGTGTCCTAACTCACCCAGGAATGAGTGGGACGGTGTCCTAACTCCCCCAGAAATGAGTGGGACGGTGTCCTAACTCTCCCAGGAATGAGTGGGACGGTGTCCTAACTCTCCCAGGAATGAGTGGGACGGTGTCCTAACTCACCCAGGAATGAGTGGGACGGTGTCCTAACTCTCCCAGGAATGAGTGGGACGGTGTCCTAACTCACCCAGGAATGAGTGGGACGGTGTCCTAACTCTCCCAGGAATGAGTGGGACGGTGTCCTAACTCACCCAGGAATGAGTGGGACGGTGTCCTAACTCTCCCAGGAATGAGTGGGACGGTGTCCTAACTCACCCAAGAATGAGTGGGACGGTGTCCTAACTCTCCCAGGAATGAGTGGGACGGTGTCCTAACTCACCCAGGAATGAGTGGGACGGTGTCCTAACTCACCCAGGAATGAGTGGGACGGTGTCCTAACTCTCCCAGGAATGAGTGGGACGGTGTCCTAACTCACCCAAGAATGAGTGGGACGGTGTCCTAACTCTCCCAGGAATGAGTGGGACGGTGTCCTAACTCACCCAGGAATGAGTGGGACGGTGTCCTAACTCTCCCAGGAATGAGTGGGACGGTGTCCTAACTCACCCAGGAATGAGTGGGACGGTGTCCTAACTCTCCCAGGAATGAGTGGAACGGTGTCCTAACTCACCCAGGAATGAGTGGGACGGTGTCCTAACTCTCCCAGGAATGAGTGGGACGGTGTCCTAACTCACCCAGGAATGAGTGGGACGGTGTCCTAACTCTCCCAGGAATGAGTGGGACGGTGTCCTAACTCACCCAGGAATGAGTGGGACGGTGTCCTAACTCTCCCAGGAATGAGTGGGACGGTGTCCTAACTCACCCAGGAATGAGTGGGACGGTGTCCTAACTCTCCCAGGAATGAGTGGGACGGTGTCCTAACTCACCCAGGAATGAATGGGGCGGTGTCCTAACTCACCCAGGAATGAGTGGGACGTGTCCTAACTCACCCAGGAATGAATGGGACGGTGTCCTAACTCACCCAGGAATGAGTGGGACGGTGTCCTAACTCACCCAGGAATGAGTTGGACGGTGTCCTAACTCACCCAGGAATGAGTGGGACGGTGTCCTAACTCACCCAGGGATGAGTGGGACGGTGTCCTAACTCACCCAGGCATGAGTGGGACGGTGTCCTAACTCACCCAGGAATGAGTGGGACGGTGTCCTAACTCGCCCAGGAATGAGTGGGACGGTGTCCTAACTCACCCAGGAATGAGTGGGACGGTGTCCTAACTCACCCAGGAATGAGTGGGACGGTGTCCTAACTCACCCAGGAATGAGTGGGACGGTGTCCTAACTCTCCCAGGAATGAGTGGAACGGTGTCCTAACTCACCCAGGAATGAGTGGGACGGTGTCCTAACTCACCCAGGAATGAGTGGGACGGTGTCCTAACTCCTCCAGGAATGAGTGGGACGGTGTCCTAACTCCCCCAGGAATGAGTGGGACGGTGTCCTAACTCCCCCAGGAATGAGTGGGACGGTGTCCTAACTCACCCAGGAATGAGTGGGACGGTGTCCTAACTCACCCAGGAATGGGTGGGACGGTGTCCTAACTCACCCAGGAATGAGTGGGACGGTGTACTAACTCACCCAGGAATGGGTGGGACGGTGTCCTAACTCACCCAGGAATGAGTGGGACGGTGTCCTAACTCACCCAGGAATGAGTGGGACGGTGTCCTAACTCCCCCAGGAATGAGTGGGATGGTGTCCTAACTCACCCAGGAATGAGTGGGACGGTGTCCTAACTCCCCCAGGAATGAGTGGGACGGTGTCCTAACTCACCCAGGAATGAGTGGGACGGTGTCCTAACTTACCCAGGAATGAGTGGGACGGTTTCCCAACTCACCCAGGAATGAGTGGGACGGTGTCCTAACTCACCCAGGAATGAGTGGGACGGTGTCCTAACTCACCCAGGAATGAGTGGGACGGTGTCCTAACTCACCCAGGAATGAGTGGGACGGTGTCCTAACTCACCCAGGAATGAGTGGGACGGTGTCCTAACTCACCCAGGAATGAGTGGGACGGTGTCCTAACTCACCCAGGAATGAGTGGGACGGTGTCCTAACTCACCCAGGAATGAGTGGGACGGTGTCCTAACTCACCCAGGAATGAGTGGGACGGTGTCCTAACTCACCCAGGAATGAGTGGGACGGTGTTCTGAATAACTTCAGATTAACCTGAAAGTCTTCAGATTGTTAAGCCTATACATTTATCCTCATTACATAATATGAAACATAAAAATATTTCTTCATTGTGTTATTTTAAGCATATCAATATTTTCCCTTTATATTATATTTAAGCATGTAAATATTTTCCCATTATATCAGTAGAGTGATCCTTCACGTACTTCTGGAGACACTCATGAATTGCTTGTATCAATGGAATCTAACGTCTCGGAGGGCGCACTCAGTCTCCTGGGATTAACGAAATAGAGAATTTGTGGAAGAATTCAAATAAGCAAGTTTGCGTCAGAAGTTCTCTGAATATTCCATAGTTGAGACGTTCAAGCATCAAGGATAGGCTCAGGTTTTTACAGAAACTTGTTGAGGACTACAGCAATTGGCTTGAAGATACCAAACAGTACAAGACTCAAACAAGAAATAAAATTTTCGTTCACTAAATTTCACTTGCGAAATTTCATTTTTCATGGATTTATCGAAGTTTTTTATTTTATTTTTTATGTAAATTCTTTTTTTCCGCAGTAACTAAAAGAATTCAAAACTAAGTGTATTGGAATCAGTCATACTTTAATCACGTAACGAAATAATATGGAACATGAGATATCTTTCAGTGCTAAGTTCTTCTAACAAAACTGTAAACATTTTGGAACATGCGAGAGCGAGTTGTTAGAAACTACTCGTTCCATTATGGAACGGATTTCATGACCATCCATTTAGCAGAAGTATTTCAATATCCGTCATAGTCGTGCCCTTCACTGCCGGATCATCAATATCTACGTATTCAATTGAAATAATTACTCAAGGTCATCTTCGCTGTTGCTCAGATTGACAACAATGAGATTTGAAGGACTCCTCAACAGAGAATGTTGAGTAGCTCTAATTTTCCGACTGGCAACGTTGCATAGTCAAGGCCGAATCTGTAGTGAACATTATGATTGATTTTTAACTCTGGGTTTAATTAAGAAGCTCGTGTTTTTGTTTCATCATAGCGAGTAGTGTTGTTTGATGATGAGATTTAGAAAAGTCTGTAAAGGCTCCCCTTCCCTTTCAGACATTGTCACTCAGGATGATTTCAGATTTTCTTAAATTTCAGCGTTTTTTTTGGTAAAACAGATAAGGAAAACTTGTGCGAAGAAACTTGATTGCAGAGGTCATTTCATAATTCTTGTAGCTAAAGTTGTAATAATACTAGCGTAGAGGCCTTTATTCATCTCTTGAAGAGCTTATTGCCGCCATTCGTCAGATGAGCTGATGGCGCGTCAGATAGAATTGCAGCCCCTCATAACCGTCGGAACTCGGTAATTGAAAAGCAGAGAGAATACAACCGGCTTTCGAGGAACTCTAAAGTTGTATAAAAAACATGTAAGGTTATGAACAATTATGTTCGTTACAAAAGAAACGATCTATGCGAACTCATTTTTCAAACCTACGTTGAAAGAAGTACGACCAATTCTTACCTTATGATCATCTAATTTTTACAAAAACAAGCTTTATGAGTCAATTTCCTGAGGCTAAAATACTCGTATCTTGAGTCCGAAACGTAAAACCTGCATAGCTTGCTCCTAAATTGTCTATTTGCACTGATTTTCGCTGCGCAGTCCGTGTCCAGCCAGCCCTCTATTCGTTCTTCTGTCGCTTTGAACTCTGCACCACAAGAGCTTTGGCTTCCTCGACTACATAGCGGGGAAGTGCAGTAAAACGGATGGCAGTTGTATTAAAGCCGGCAACGCGGTAAAATTTTGCCTCGTAGAGATATTTCCTACCGTCCAAGATAGTGTTTTTTTAAAAACAAAATTTCGTCCCCCAGTTTGAGAGTAAAACTCGTCCTCTGTTCAACGAACTAGACCCAGACCAGGGCTGACAATCAATGCAGTTTGCGACTTCGAAATGTCTCCCGACTTCGTGAAGTTGATCGGTAATTTCAAATTTAGTCTCACTGCTTTAACTCTGTGAAGACCCCAAGCTCGCGTTCCATTTTGGTTTGGCTATTCGTCTCCTGAGTTGAGATGGGCTACTTTAGATGCAACTTGAATAAGTAATTTTAATTACTTTCCTAAACGAAAAATAGCCGAGTTCTTTTACATAGTAACGCATGGTGTTGGGCAACGTCGTTACTTTTAATAACACTGGGACTCAATCATTTGTACAAGAATTCTGATATAATCTAATATTTTATTTAAAATGTTAACTATGATCTTAAAATTCGTAAAACTATTGCGTCAAATGATTTATTTTCCTGACGTAGTTGATTTAAATGGTTCATATGATTTGATTTGCCTTTTATGCAGCTGCACCCACGCAACCGTCCTACCTCCTTCTTCGTGACCTTTAATTTGTACTTCAGTTATTTAATTCTAATGAGCAGGAGGGAAAACATCGATATGCCTTTTCATCTCATTAGGAAGTATGTAATCACTTTAAATGCTTATACTATTATCGATCAGCATACAAAAAATAGTAAGGTAAATTAGTACACATTTGCAGAAAAAAGGTTTTTCCGGAATTGAAAACTAATTGCGATGATTGTTTTACTTTCCCTTTTGGGTTCAATTCGTAGTATTGAATTCTTTGCTTATTGTGGCTTCACTTACTTTTGCGCTACTTCAATTTTAAATTTCTTGTTTACACTATTTGGTGCTACTTCAATTTTGAATTCCGTACTTATAGTATTTTGTGCTACTTGAATATTAAATTACTTATTTATAGTGTTTTGTGTTACTTCAATTTTAAGTTACTTATTTACAGTAGTTTGTGCTACTTCAATTTAAAAATTACGTATATATAGTATTTCCTGCAACTTTAATTTTAAGTAACTTATTTACAGTATTTAACACTACTAAAATTGTAAGATAGTTATCTACAGTATTTTGCACTACTTAAATTTTAAGTTACTTATTTACAGTATTTTTTACTACTTAAATTTAAGTTACTTATTTACAGTATTTTGCACTAATTAAATTTTAGGTTACCCAACTTAACATCAAGTTACCGATAAGTTACCGTATTTTCAGTGCAACAGAGACCACAACTTGACTTTAGCAAATGCTTTACTCAAGCGAGGAGCAGCACGCAATAGGACTCTCATGCACTCACACCGTAGGGCATACGGAAGCTAAAAAAATCATACGAAAGTACAAGCAGTGACCCTTGCAACTGATGTGACGCAAGCCTCATTTCTCCAGTTATTCTTCTTTCCCCAATTTAACTCACTGAACTAATTAAAATTTTCGTGAATTCAAGCGAAGTTCTAAGGAAACTTTTCAATGACGACCATGACTCCAATAAAAGAAAGGAAGTTAGAATTACCTGCCGTAATGGAAGATTTAGGGCAATCTCGCTGCGATGACTTGAGCGGCTGTGAAAGTGGGTTCTGGAGCAGTTGAGCAACTGCCACGCTCTCACTGCAGCTAATTGGCAGATGGTTACCACAGTGTCCTTACAGGATGCATACTATTTTGTGAATGCCGTACAGATACTGTCGTGTATGTATTATGCAATTGCCGTACTGATACTGTCGTGAATGTATTACGTAATTGCCGTACAGATACTGTCGTGTATGGGTCAGACAGATACTACTTCAGTCTGTCTTCTTGATTCGGCGACATACTGTTTTACAGCAACTTCGGAGCAAATGACAGGTTGGAATTACGGCGCGGAGATGGTAACTACCAGGTGACTGAATCGCGTCAATGGCGTGCTGCTATCGGGAAGTAACTGAGGCACGAGTACTGCCTGTGTTACTGAAGTGCTGCAACGCGTGTAATTATGCAACCATCTTATGCAACTGTCTTATGCAACCGTCTTATGCAACCGTCTAATTCAAGATTACAGCGCAAGACGCCCCCGTGCTGCTACGGATTGTAAGGCTGAGATTACCAGGAGATTGTGAAGAAATGAGCTAAGACGCTGCGTCACGGAGAATCCAACTTTCAGTGTGCTATGCTATGACCCAAGTTTTTAACGTATTGGTCGCAGAAAATATTTTTGCCAAAATTTTCGGGAGCTCAATTGAACTAAGCTTAATGTCAGAAATAATAGTTCACAGAATAATATAACAACACAAATTAATATTACTCAAAATCAATATCTCTACGTAACGCGCATAAAAATGATGAACCAGAAAACATAATACGATAAAGACATAACGCATGAGAAAAAGTTGACTGTTTTCAACACGTCTAGTGTCTTGAAAAATTTACTATTTCATCATCCACGAACAAAAAAAGTACAAACTGGCCCTAATTTTAGCAGTGTGTCTAGAATTTGTTTAATGTAAATCAATGCTAATTTTCCTGTGCTTTATTTAAGGCTTAAATTTATCACGTAGAGCAACATAGGCGGCATTTTGTGCGCTAGAGCGGCCCCAAGTTACTCAAATGCATCTGCGCAGCGTGCTTTTGTTTCAAGATTTCATGAACAAACATCCATAAAGAAACAGATTTTCTTGGAAATTAATCGCATAAAACTTGATTTGTTTATATTTAAGACTGTTAAGTATCAGTTCTCTTCACGATACGGGTACATTCACTGAAATATAAATGTAGTGACGTAAGATAGCGGTAAATGTAGTAACCCAAAGGATGTTAAGTTTGGAGACACAGCACACAGGGAAGCCACACCGGATGTCGTGTTGACGACCAGAACACCTATGGAAGCAAAGCAGGATTCTGAACCTCATAAATTGATACTACTGGACCCAAGTCCATGAAGCAGAGAAAGTGGGAACAGCAGTTCACAACAACATTTCAGCATTCACTTACGGATGGTCGAACAAGTTATATGACCCCAGCGTCGCACCTGTCGGATAACCGCTATAGCTCTTTTATTCTAAGGGATCCCAAGTACCTCCGAGCGCATTGTGCACAACTCTGGGGAGCTTCATTAGAAAAGGAACGCGTTCGTTTTCTTATTAGGAAATTCTATTTCAAAATTATTACTTTCACCCATCTGTGGGTGCATATCTGCATAATTGATTTGAGAATCTGTCACAATAATTAACGGAAATTTAATTTTAATACCTATTAATTTAGTTGTAAGGCTTGCTAGAATTATGAATTATAAATTTTACATGTACACAAAAAATTACTCAAGTACCTCAAGAAAAGATTTCTATAAAGAATATTATTTGAACGCTAAAATGATATAAAATGGCACTGTAAAAGGCAAAGCCATTTTTACTTTCTACCTCTGAATATGTAACGTAGAATTTAAATTAGACCTTGCAAGCTCAGTTTAAAAGGATCTCGAAACTGTTCAATATGAATATTGGGCACTAAAATCTAATAAGTTTTTAATTTCATTGAAGTGTGATATATTTCAATAAGAAGTTCTCATGTAAAATTCGTTATTTAAGCATTCCACTAATGAGCAATGAAAAGATTATTTCTAGTTTCTCCACACATTAGCAATGGCACACAATTAAACTTTGAGAGCAAATATGGCAATAAGAAATTAAGGAAGCATGTATGTGAATAAGAAACTATGAAAGCATGTGTGACACTCAAAAATTATGAAAGCGTAGATATGTCAATAATAAATTATGAAAGCATCTATGGCACTAACAAATTATGAAAGCATATGCGTCGATAAGAACTTATGAAAGCTTATATGTCATAATGCTCGCAATATCTAAACGGGTAATTCTCAAGAAAAATTACAAAACTCCATGAAAGAATATTGGCAGACGTTACTTCACCAGCTGCCGCATTCCCACCCCCTCCAGCTAACGACCCTGGCGGCTGTCAGACGTAAAAAACGATTTAGAAACAAATAATTCAGGATTGCAAGTGCAAAATGATCGCGCGAAACTGAAAACAGTTGTTGTAGTCCTAACGCAAGTAACTTCGGAAGACAAATTCTTCTAGTTTTTGGGTGCAGAATGCTAGCACAAAATTTCCAGCCGTGAAGATAAAACAGGAGAAAAGAGTTATCTTCTATCGTTAAATCTGAAGTTAACAATCATAAAATGATTTACAGTGAAATGTAAATCATGTAATTTCATGTAATTTAACTCATTATGAGTTGCGTTCATCAACCAATGATGCGACTTCCTCCAACACTACGAATCAGAACCTGAAAGTACAAGTCAGCTTTGTTAGTGCTTGACTGATCGCATTGAAGCTAATTTATACTTTTACATTTTTTCGATTCTATTATGCGACTTGCATATTTTTTCCTACCTCTTCTCGTTTTTTACTCAGTGTAAATTGGTTCAATGAGCAAGAATGGACGCGCTAACACAAAAATGTTGCTTGGCGTTTTATCGTCTCAAACTGGCCGCTTCAAACTTGTGATCGAATTATGCTTTCAAATATTTTGCATTCCCTTATTGATCTTTCGTATCTTATTTTCAAGAATATCACTCGATAAGTCCACAAGTTAGAAGACCCACTACGAACAACAGTTCAAATTTAAATTTTTAGAAACTTTTATGAAAGGTGTTGTTCAAGACTACGAAAGTATCCTTTACTGCTATTTTTTGTCAAAGGAATCCCACCTTTCAATTTTAAGAGAAGAAGCTGTGTGTTCACTTGAAATTGGGTACAAATAACGACATATTTCTGTGTTACTTTCTGTTGTGCATCAGGCTCTGGTAAACTGACTCGTGAACGGTTTGAAAAATACTTAAAATTGAGTTCAGCGGCTGGTTTTGTCGCTAAAATTTTTTCATATCATTATAAAATAAAGAAATTACATATTTTATCTATAACATTAGAAAAACCATAATGAATTATTAAATAAGAGGGCAAAAACGCTGTCCATACCTGGTGCGTTCGAGTCCTTACTATTTCCAAGAAGTGCAAATTTCATTCAATTTCGAAGATTCATCTGTGCCTAACATAGATAAATCATTTATCATTTGTATGAAATACTGATTTCTCCTGTTGCACTAGTCTACTAAAATTACTTCATTAATTACGAAAAGTCATTCACTTATACATAAGTTTCTCTGTAGAAAAAAGGACTTCGAGGAAACAAAAACAAATTTTAAATACTGAAATCCTCTTTTAGTTATTAAGCCTGAAAGTTCTCATGTCACAGTTCCAATTAAATTGTACGACAAAGTTGTGCTTTACGCTGGCCTATATCGCTGGAACTAAAATGGTCATTATTAATCTTGTAGAAGTTTCTACACGCACTCTCTTCAAATTGTTCAACGTTATGTTTACACTGTGCATTGAGCATCTCATGCAGACTTACAAATAGCCCCACGAGTAACTCCACACTTGACTGCACTCCTGCATTTCTTTCTCACAACTTACAGTTGCTGGCTCACTGATGTTATTTCTAGCGCGAAGATTCATTACTCGGAGGTTTTCTCTGTGCACGTGATGTTTTCAAAAGAACTTTTGATTTTGTTCGCATGTAAAATAATTAATAAATATTATTATAACATCTTAAATGCTTAGATTACTTTTAAATCAGCTGTACACTAGTTTCTTGAGCTACCGGATCATTTAATCTTTTATATTGCAGCAACCTCGCCATTTACATCTCTAGGCTCCAAGAAGCCATTCTTTATTCGTGCTCACTCGTTAGAACCCATTCCCCACAATAAGAACCTATCCTTCACAAGGCAAGAACCATTCCTCGCTCATCACACCCTGAAAGAACATTGTTCGAGAGCACAATGCTTTGCTCGAGTGACACTGTTTCTACACGAAGATCCAACATGAGCTGGGTAGGTTTTCCCGCCCCGATCGCGTCATGTTTTCGCTGCAATGACGGCCTGTTGGCGTAGGTGTGTGTGTGCTTCATCATTTCGGTGATGGGTGTCAGGCCGAGTCTCGGGTTGCGTGGCCCGCAATACAACCCGAGGCACAACAGATCACCCTCCCTGGATCTGGGGTATCATCCCCCTTTGGGAACGCACGCCCACTTCAAAGTTGGCACTCGCGACTTTCTGGATTTCGGGAAGAACTGAATTGGGTTACTACATCCGTGGAATGGCAGTTTACTTCAGAATTGTTTTGAACTTTAAGGTAATAAGATTTGGGGAAGAACTGAATTAGGGACCTACCACCATGGAGCGGCAACTAACTTCAAAATTGTATTGAACTCTAAGTTAATTATCACGCTCATAACTGAGTCAGGCGGTAATATTGATATATTTTCATCATACAAATAGAAAATTTGAAATAAACGGCAAAATCACAAATATCATATGAAACGATTTGGTTGAAATCAGTCATGGATCCAGACAATCATCTCCTCAAACTTTAAAGTGAAGCTGCATGCCTATCTATAACGCATGCCTACTGTACTGCATGCCCCATTGTATTGCCAAGGCTCAAGTTCCAATTCTTGAGCGAAGGTTAGGAGCGAAATGAGTACTGATTCACAAGAATTAGCTCTGTTGGATGCTTAACTGTGGGACGCATGGTGACTTCTGAGAACTTGACCATATGAGGTGGGGCAAGTGTCGTCATTGCTGCCCATTGCAGCCTCAAATTTTGTCGTCCCACTGTTTTGTATAGAAACAAAGATGTGTGGCTTAGCTTGCTACACGACCTGCTACACGGCCTGCTACACAGCCTGCCACACACCTGCCACAGTGCCCTGGGATGGAGACAAGTCTTGAATGTCCCGGCGATGTTCGTTAAAGTGTTCATTGAATTACTATTACATAGAGGTTTTAAAATATAACCTCAACACCATCAATTAGTATTGGATTCAAAATGACTCGAAGCTGACCTTCAATTTACTGAAGACGTCATTCATTAAGCAATATTTCTCTCCACCTCATGATTTACGAGCAGTAAACATTTACTGTCGGAGCTAGCGAGACGAATTGAGGTTTACTGCAAGTATAGGAACAATTTGATGACACGTCAATTCTGAAATACCTTTCAAGAGAGAGAGAGAGAGAGAGCGTGTTTGAATACGTGTTTGATAATATCTATGCATGAAACGTAGAAAAATTATTTTCCCATCAAGAAAAAATGTCCATCGCATTCGCTTGTTTTCATCAAGGACTTGTCAGTTCGTGAATATGAGTCCACAAAATAATGTTTAATTTGATTCGCCCGAAGAAGATGTGTCATGTACACAATTCGTCTCCATCAATGCACAATGGCTAAATGCTCTCTGTCAAGAAGAATAAAAAACATAGAATACTATTTTTATAGAAGATATTTTTTAGATCGGGAAAAAAAATGTTCCTAAAACGTAAATTTGGTGTCTGAAGTTTTAAAATTCCACAATTGAATTTTAAAGCGTTTTGTGCTGCGCGTCTTCGCAAAGTGAATCATTATTGGCATTTATTCTAAGGCTCGTCATCCCGCCCCACGCATTCCACGCTACGGTGCGCTGCACACGTTATGTTGTCTTGGTGGCATGATGGTGTAAGTTTATATTCTCACCAAGTTACCGTTTCAAAATTTCAGTTCCCAACTAACACCACATCAAAACTTCGCAGCGCCATTTGAAACTATCGAGGACAATTGAGAACGCAAGGTAACATTCCTGAGTTGAAGACAATAAGCGAAGAAGAATAAAAAGTTAGAAGCGGACAATAACTTGTGAATCATTTACTGAAATCTGCAAAGTCGACTGATTGTTGTAGAAGTGAACTATGGACTTCGTTTACAGTATTGCGTAAAGCTATTGTTTTTTTTGGACTTGCACGTGTGCTTTCTCTTCCTCTAAGAATAAAAACTGGTTATAAAAGATATTAATGGATTTTTTATAATCAATGCATGTTCATCGAGTATGTGTTGCAGTATGAATGATAGTTGAATAAATAATCGTTACACGAATCATCAAAGTGTGGATGATCCTACGGAATCTACGGAGACATGCAGTTCTTCATGGGGTTGTCAGAGAGCAGTTGCAATTACAGTATAAAGGAATTCTCTTAAATCACGAACAGTCTGAATAGATGAAATCCTCGTCAACAGATTTGAGGGTTTAGCTTTTGTACACTTCTCTTTCACACGAACCAACAACGATCGCTTCTGTGCATGCCAAGGATTTCTTACTAGACAATGTGAGAGTAAATCAAAACGATCTTTTTTTTACAACCGAAAAAGTAATGTTTTCTAGCAACTGAATGTCAAACAGCCATTCATGTCTCATCAAACAGGCATTAATTTTTCCTAGGCTAAATTATGATCTAAGTTACAGTAACATGAACAAAATTCCTCAAAATTGAAAATCTGTGTCAGCACATGGCGAAAGCCAAGGCTGCTGAAAAAAGTGTGCACCTCTCACAAGCCTGAGAATACACCGCCTGCATCCTACGTTACGCCGAGCTTAATTCTTTGAAAGAAGCTCAGCAGCCTAGGCATCTAAAGCCCATAAAGCGTCTAACAATTTCCGCCGATGGGAATTTTTAAAGCCGATCTTTACGGACACATTTTTTGGGTTATTCGAAATAAAGCACGAAAAAGGAAACGGATGAAATTAGGTAAGATTCAAATTGTTTGTTAGACGAGGTTAGAGTTCGAGTAAATTAAAGATTTACGATTTTTAAGATAGCAAATTGCAGGGGTTCGCCAATTTTCCTTCTTTCTTGCGACTCTTTGTTCTTTTAATTGTATTTAGGCAATAATACCTCCCGTGCTGTTACTTCTGTTAGCGCGGTAGTAAATAATTAGTTTGATGGAGAAGAAACAGTAATACCTTTCGTATCCGACGGACGCTTCGCTAATAAAAGCATGTCAATTGTTCTTAAAACAGCCTTTTCAGTCCGCGTATAATAAGTTCATCATCACACATTATCAGAATGCTATTTTGAATAATTAATTCATCGATATCGCTCTCCTCCTAATAGCTGAAGCCAATGAACATGAAATCATGTCCACTATTAATGAGTTGTTATTGTTATTTTACTGAATTTATTGTTGGAAGTCTCCCTTTTTTTCTGGTGGGTACAGCGCCCGAGTCCGGCAATTCTGAACACATCGCAGCAAATGAACTCAGTATTTAAGCAGTGCTTCTAGTTGCATTTTAAAGGAAGCGTGCATGCGTACATTTTTCGCTCCCAAATTATTCTCAAACTTACATTCAACTTTTGTCAGATTGACATTTTGAAGAACCAACTTATTCTTGGTGACTTATCTTTAGGAAAGGTGAAGAGGTTCGTTGAATAAATTAATGTGATCGTTTTCCCAAGAAGTTTATAAACACTGGTAACCGTAAAAAAATATATCATGATAGTTTCCAAATTCTGCTCATGTGACTCGCGCTGTTAAAGGCAGCTTCGTTAAATGTGAAACTAAATTGTGATGCATTTGGTTTTCATGACCAAGATTTGAGCCGAAGCACAAGACATTGTCCCCCTATAATACCTCAGTAGACTCCGATCAAATACCCTGACTTTTCCCTCGAGCAGCAAGAGCTGCCTAAACTGAAACATTTTCCGTCAGTTCACTGAAGTGACCTATAGAGACACTCTTATCACCTTGCAATACAGAAGACGATGGGTCATCGATTTTCTGCGATGTTTAATACGGACTGTTATATTGACAATGAAAATGATGGAAATGAGAATCGTCAATGTGAATGCTCTCTCTCATTTTCGCAAACCCAAAGGGAAAAGGAATAATTTATTGGTAGAAAAATACGTAACGTTTTATTCCCACGAGACTCTCTTACATGCAAACCCTTTCTCAGGAACTCCAAACAATGAATAGATTCTCGTAGATCATAGATTCAAATCATACGATCAGAATTATTTTGGGTGTAAATCATGGCCACATTCTTCATGAGTTTGTAGTTTCAAGCCTGTAAAAAACCTTGGCAAAGAACTTGGGATCTCAAGCTGAACATAGTCAAATTAACCCTCGTGGCGGAATCATCTATAGCATCACAAGAAATTTTGCCGCAAGAGTGACAAAATTATCGGTGTCTGAGAAGAACTTATTGAATGGACTCAATGGCCACTAAAACTCTTTACAAAAGTTCATTTGCGCTGCATAAGCCGTTCTCTAAAGCTTCAGGAGAACTCTAGATTATCGAAATCAAATGAAAATTTTGGCAAATTTTACGCAAAAGGCAACTGAAGAAGTCAATCTTATTTTTTCGAGACGAAACTACACCAGAAGGAAAAAAGTGTAGGTAAATGCCTCCTTTTTGTCTTTATTTACTCAGAAGGGGAAATTTTCACTGGGTAAACCTCTATAAATAGGGAAATGGAGTGTTTGTATGAAATATTTAACACATAGAAATGATTTAAATTTTAAAATTGCCTCGAAATTCTCACGTAATCACTCACACTAGAGGTGCAGATTACTGCACACTTCTGATTTGCCGAGGAAATTAAGCAAGAGCGCTCTTGTGCGCCCTTGATGAGGATAGACTGCCCTCTTCTTGCCCGCCATCGATCCAATGAACTCCGTAATCAGATCCATCCTGGCGGAGTATGTCTGAGCGAAATCCTAATCAAATGTAGCTGTTCAGAAGAAGCCTTTACGCTTCTTGGTTTAATGGCGATAATGCCAAAGCGTGGCGTATCTGCCACAGACTATTTATACTGTATGAGGGCTGTGATCGAGTGTGGTTATACAGTATACAGTGCGGATGCTGTAATGGCATGTATTCATACATCAGTTCACAGCACATAATGCATAAATTATCTACTACTTTTTTTCTAGCTTTGAAAAAAGCTATTACACAAATGAAGCCATTATTGAAAATTAAGCGCTAGTTATATTTCACAGTCCGCCTTCGCTCTCAACACTGGCCACACTACATTGTCGAGGTCAATTTCAAGAACTAACGTCTTACCTTTCGCATTTTAAAAGTTGCTAACGTTATTTGTACTCCTTTAACACATGAGTCGCTACGCAGGATGTCTTCTGTCATAACTGAGAAGGAAAATCATTTTAGTGACGTTGAGAATTTTGTTGCGCTCGAGAAAAACGTGAGAAGAAAACAAAATCTACTCTAAAAGCACCAAGTATTGACACACAAACCATGGAAACGAACTTTCTAAACCAATTTGTGTCTTAAATTTCTTGCCTGATACACTTTCTGTTGTTGTATTTATATTTTTCAAGCAATACATGAGAATAAATTATAAAACTGACTCAATGTCGTAAGTTGAACACGAGGGTTGGCGTGTATACTGCATTTCTGACCCTCTTTTGTATTTAGAGCAGTTAGAAAATTAATCTTGTGATCCGTTCGAGCGTATGAGTTGTAGCGCTGTTCTGTCGGTGAGACAGGTACAGATGTAAATACCGCTTATTCGTATTTCGGTGGAGCAGGAGAGAAGCCGGCAGTTATATTCTCGTTAAAAGTATTGAAATATAACGTTTCATAAGTATGTGTAAAAGTAATGAAATATTACGATTGGCCTTTGGGAAGCGTGACGTGAGGAGAGAAGTTATACACTTAACTTACTTGTTTGGGATTTCTGGTAGAGAGTCATTAATTAACGAGCAAAATTATGTCATGGCTGCGAGGCTCCGCACGAAGTACTTTCCTAACGTCGCTTATGTCACAACTGCACCTTTGACGTACACTGAAACTCAGATCATAGTTTCAAAAGCTTCCATTTAAGGGCCTGAAATTTCTTTGGTTCTAACATTAGAGTTAATGAACTCAGATTCGATCGATGGCTTGTTTGTCCAAACGTTATTTGTAACACTGAGGTAGAAGTGATGGAACTTTAGGAGCATGATAAAATACAATCGTAAATCCCTTTTGCAAATGTTAGGAATTTTCGTTTGAAAGGGATGTCAAATTACTTATTCTTCTGAGGGCCTTGAATTAAGTGAATACAATATATGTTGGTGCACGCATCTAAGGCAATTCGCATTAAAGCGCAGCGCAATTCAACGCTCCGAGTGTCCTGATTAAGGAACCTGCATAACATGGAACTGCTCGTTGGGTCTTAATAACACCAGAACATGCTTCGCCTTCTGCCTCCCTGACTCGAAATTGCGCAGCACTTTACTCAGAAATGAAGGAAGAAGTCTTCCAATTGTACTCCTTAGAATAGCGTTGGTGGTAGGATGCCCTGGAAGTCACTGAACTTATTCGGGCCCACAGGTAGCTAAACTCAAACGTGACCATTGTTCTAGACTTAAGGAACAATCTACTTCTATATCGCTTGTGGTAAATAAATTGCTTGTTTCCTTACTTGTACTACGCACTGAAATTTTTGTGCTGTTATATTCTAGACATCCGACTCAAAGCTATTGTTGACGGAGCTGTTACAGTGCTAGTACCGCGACACACAGTCCAGGGCACGCACGGTCCACCATGACGCACAGAACACACGGTTTTCAATTAAGTTCAAGTGTGAACACAGGAAAAAGAACAAAAAAATTTGTCGGACTTACAATGTTTTGTTGGGGTTGTGTGTGTGTGAGTCTTGTGTGTGTGTGTAGTGTGTGGTTTTGAGTGTGTGTGTGTGTTGTGTGTGAGTGCGCGTGATGTTTCTATCTACAAGAATTTTGAAGTCCTTCGCGATCTCATCCTTCACAAATCCTTCGCAATCCTCTTGCGAGGATAAATTTTTTTCATCATCGTTTTATTTGTTAACTTTTTGGTTTCATTTTATATTGCCCAAAATGCATTAGAAGATTATTGACTTTTTGGTTCTTCAATTTTTTATTCAAAATAAACTAAGATGAAATGGAACCATTTGTACAAGCTTGGAGTGAAATCTAAATGATGCTATGAGTTTTTCAGTCCAAGAGGCGTCGAATGTAAAAACTTTCGTAAAGCTTTACAACTTCCCCACTGAACATTACTAAGCGAATGATGTGCCAGTAAACTTCGATTTTTAGTAATTTAATCCAATATTTTGAATCGTTGATATCATACGTTGTTTAAAAATCAGTCTAATATAATGCTACGTTCATCCTATGTTGTCCTACGTTTTTTAATCCTACGCCTAACGTATTTCATCTTACTCTCCCCCAGAACGTTGCTTCATCCCCGAATCTGAGGTGGATCCCGTCGAGGATGAAGATCTGGACACCGCGGAGTGCAGCGCTCCCACTGTGAGAGGCCCGCATCCTCCGACACAAAACCTGCGACTGCTGAGCTTAATAGATGACCACGTCTCCCATGACAAGCTTCAAGCCCGTAAATTTTCTCGGCATTATGGAAATTTTAACAGAAATAAATCCAATAAATCATTGAGTTCGGCTGGTAGGTTCAAAGCAATGTCCGCGTCGTACAAGTACTTAGCACCCGCCACAGGGAGCAAGCGTGAGGGAACAAATGATATTTGGTCGATGACTAATGATTTCGGAGCCGATAATAGGAGCGCAGATCCATTCAACATCAGTCAGTACTTCATGAGGGACTCAGGCGTGCCTCGGCAGCCTCTGCCCAAGCTGAACTACTCTTCATTTATAAAGGTGAGGCAAATTAGACTCGTTCTTGACAAGGCGAACAAAGCCGAGCAAAACATCCGCCTTGCTCTGCCAAATGAGCATCGAAGCTCTAAAGTCGACAAATATTTCGGTGGCAGGTCAATTGCTTTCCATGATTTCCGTGATCTATATCATCTAGTCAATACATCCGATTTGGGAGAAAATAGTGAATTATTTATGGATGACAGGGAAAATTACAAATACAGTTATTCGAATAGCAGTAGGAATAATGAAGTTGTCAACACAAAGTTAGACAAAATATCCTTGGGTGGAGGAATTTCTAAGATGAATACCGAAGCATTAATTCCATCCCTGAAACTCGCAACGAAGGTTTCAAATGATAATGCAAAGCGAGTCGTGAAAAAACGTTTAAACAGGCACAAGCTTTCATACGGAGCTTCTTCAATTTCATCACAGTTCGAAAACCAAAGCTTGCTGAAAACATTTTCAAACTCATCAGAACCGATTGACGGTACGTCTCCCATTACAAAAATTCCACCATTTCTCCTTTATAATTCACCTTATCCATCAACTACAACCAACATTTCTTCAGGCGGTGCGAACTTGAATTCTTCTTCCTTTGTCGAAAGTGAGGGACTCTTTTGTTGTCCTCACGCAGAAGTGAGGAGGGTAATTAAACGAGTAGCCAGCGCCATTGGAGACATCTGGACGCAGGAGCCTGATGAAGCCGCTAGGTCGACGGTCTCTCGGTCCCCTCATGGCTTCGGTTCGTCTGGTCGGGGTGCTCGGAAGTGGAACACGCTAGAAAGAAAATTAGGGACTGGTGAAAATGAGAACACAAGTAGTGTTCTAGAAGGAAAATTAGGAACTGGCGAAAATGAAAACACAAGTAGTGTTCTAGAAGGAAAATTAGGGACTGGTGAAAATAAGAACACAAGTAGTGTTCTAGAAGGACAATTAGGGACTGGTGAAAAGGATAATAGAAGCCGAACAGTTGCGGGAAAAAGCGGAACTGGTTCGATGAAGTGCAAGAACAAGTTGAGACAGAATATAAACAATGAGATGACCGTCTTAAATTCCATAACTAAAACACAGTTCGTTGAAGAAAGACACAAATCATCCGCAGAAACATCACAATCTGATGCTCCTCCAATTGAAACACTTGAGCAAAATCAACGCAATAAAGGGCAGTTGGTCTTTGGAAATGAATCAAGCAACTCACAAGAAGTTAACGACCAAAATTCCGTTGTGACAACCCTGAACAAAACTGGTGACGTCATTGAGAAGCGAGCCCACCTCCAGAACACGGAGCTTATTGATTCAATGGCCGCCAATACCATCCATGGAGGTAAAATTACGATCAAGAAAAGTACAAGAGCTGGAAGAACACGTTACGAGAGGAGCGTGTGGCAGCATGCGAATGTGTACAACGCGGAGGGAGCGGCGCGGCGTGCGGGCAGTCGAGGGAATGGCGGCAAGCAAACTACCATCAAAGCCAGCCAAAAGACAAGCTCCGCAGCGAACAAAACCAAATCCAGCGGCTTGTGCCTGTGTGTCCTCAGCAATCGTTGTCAGCAACAGTGCGGTAAGAAGTGTGTGTGTGTGGGTAAATTGTGTTTTCTGGTGCCAAGTAAATATCTGTCGCAGTTGTTCAGCATAATTAAGACGAAAGGCACAGTTGCGGTGGGGCGTGTGTGTAAACTGTGTTTCCTAGCGTCAAGTAAATATGCATTTATCACAGTTGGTCAGTATATTTATTTAGATGAAAACCACAGTGGCAGTATGAAGTGTATGTGTTTTCTGGTGGCAAGTGAATATTTGTCATGCTGGTCAGCATAATTGAGCTGAAAAGCACAGTTGCGATAGGGCGTGTGTGTGTGTGTTTGCTGGTGTCAAATAAATATTTATCACAGTTAGTTAGCATTTTTGAGAAGCAGAGTTAATAAATTGAATGTTTTATAACCAGATGTTGGTAACTCTAATAGCTGGAGTTTTTAAAAATCTCATTTACTTCTTGGTGAAGTTCTACTTCAAATTTTCTTTAAGCATTGTCATTCCGTCTGCGAACCTCAATAATTATCGATGACCGGCAAGGCTTCAGCTGAGGCTGTCATTGCTTAAATTCTGGAATCCCTCTGCTTCTGTTATATGCGTCTTGTTTGCACATTCGAACCCACACACTCACACATATATACGCTCACATACACACACATGAACACACACACATTCACATAAACCAATCGCAGACTAGAGAATTAATTCCCCTAACATGTAAAATTTATCACAAATATATTTGCCGCATTTTCCAAGCCGTATAGTTGTGTGAAAGTTCCTCAGGAGTGCTTTTTATCATTTATGACCGAACGATCTGTACGATCACTCGCACTCTAATTTCATCTGATGATCCAGGCGGGAGTGTCCATGTTAAAGAAGTGTTCATGAAAATTATTTAGCTAATGTGTCATTTGAAAAGTTCTGGGCCATTAGATGACGCATGAGAAAATTTAATTTAAAAGTGTATAAACGGGAAATTTTGTTCATATTTTCAGCCATTTTTAGCAATTTTACAGGGGAAACATTTCGGAGATATAAGGTTTTCATTAATCCTGTAACATGTTTGAATATGCTTTTAAAAAGAATATCGCGAAAATTATCCCTACCCTTGTTCAATATTGAGCGAAATATTAGGCTGCGAGTAATTATATGAAAAATGATTTGTCTTTAATAAATTGAAATAACTCCCTAAAATAATTTTTTACACATGCTTTCGCCCAGCTTGCGCTAACAAAATATTAAAATTATCCGAAAAATGAAATAAACCTCGATCGCTAGCGCTGCTGAGACAGAACCAGAACAGGAATGTTGAAAAATATCACAAATTACTCCCATGACGTCGCGGGTACCCGCTAAAGTGACGGGGCGAAACGGACCTTATTCTCATTCCAAAGTTTCCCTTTTAATTCATGCTACTTAATTCTGAATGTCTTCTCTGAAGAATAAACGTTCAAACTGAATTTCTATCATGCGCATTTTTCCTCCATTTACAGTATCGATAATTTTCTCCGTATGAAGAGATGTTCTTTGGCCAATGATGCATTTAGCAAAAGCTTGTAGCCGCAGAAATAAAAAGTTGTCGGCTGCACACGGCACACCCTGAGCAGCTCTGAGATGCTCCTAAAGGCGACCACCGAGGAAATTATCGCGTATAACGAGCAATTTTGTAGGCCTTTAAAGTATCAAGTGCCTCATGGCCTTGATGTTGTAGTGCCTCTCACGATACTCGAGTGGGATCCTTGCTTACTCAGTTGTCTTACTTCTTTAAAAATGCAAGACTTGTGTCGGTAGTCTCTTCCAAATGAACCCAATGCTCCAACGTATTTCATGTGAAGTTTTGTGCATAACTTTATGATGTAATAACCTTCGTTGTTCACAAGTGCGATTGAACATTTGATAGGGGATTTAACTCCTCTTCTGTCTACTACGCAATTCATGCTACATAATAAACCTAGTAGTAGAGTCAAATAAATATTTAAAATGAAAAGAAACACTATTGTGTGCTAGATTAAGTACAAAATCGTTTATCCCAGTAATTGCAGTGTTGTTAAAGGAGTAAGATAATAGAAGTATATGTATTGTGTAAACTCTGTTGTGCCAAATGAAAAGCTGTAAAAATAAACAACTTTATAAAAAGAGCAAAAATTAAAGTTGTGAAATTAATCGTACACAAAATGAACGTATTTAATTAGGTAATAATTCATGGCTTCATGAGTTCGAGTGGATGTTTAGGTATTCATTCTATAATAACTTGTCACACTTTCAAGCACACAAGAAGACTCACACAGAGCTAAGATTCTGTTAACATTATTTGAAATCTTTATAAATCAAAACTCTTGAGGCGAGATATTGAGATTCCAATTGTGAAATTAGAATGCCGCTGCTGTGATCTTTATACAACGGTTCCAAAGAGAACAAGAGAAATATGTTTTTTCAACGTGAGGTGCAAAAGTGCTGCCAGCGTCGCTCGTCGAAGATCATAATTTTGGAGTTGTGTTGTGTGCATTCGTATAACAATAAACACAGCGTCTGCGGTGCTGATGAGCTCTAAGATTTGAACTCATCACACGTGAGTGCCATTGAAAGAGGAAAAATTTCCTATAAATAAGCACATACAAATGAGTATTCATCATGTAATGATCAATTTGTGCAGACATTGGGATTTACTTCTTTATAATGAGAGGAATTAAATATTTTAAAAGTCGTTGTACGGCTTCTGCGAACTATAAAAAGTTTGTTTATAATTAAGTCCACTTTTTCTACTGGTAGAGTGATTTTTTTGAGGAGCTCGTAAGGTTCACACGCAGCTCTTTGTTGTTGGCAGTCGTTCAGTCGCAGGAACCTGCTGTGTTACATCTGCCTAGCAGCAAAGTTCCTTTGACGGCGTCTTAGCGCAGCGAGAGACTGATTTCTCGAAGCGGTAATTTCATCTTCCTTCATTTGTGACGCAATATTGAGTTACTATCAATAATTTTCCATGTTTTTCAATGAATTTGAATCACTCGCTAGTTTAGCAATCTTTCAAATAGCGAACAAGAAGAAAATAACTGTAGAATACTCATACATCCTTAATAAATGAAGAAATACTCATATAAAGAAGTACTCATAAATACTCATACATCCTTAATAAATGAAGAATACTCATATATCCTTATTCATAGGAAATTTTTCCTTTTTTAATATGTGGAAACACATCAAGACTGTCAACAGTTTTTTCTAACTGGGTTTTTATCTATCTTTCAAAATGCCAAGTCAGATTTGAATTGTGTGTCTAGCTGTATGAGCTCATTTCACGCCGTCGGATCGGAAAATACGCCACGCTCTCCAAGGATGCCCTAGCGCATTTGGCCGGACATGTGGCTGCAATTTTGTGACTTTTTGCCCTAAAGATACCGGTCGTATGATCTTAACGTCAATCCTAATTTCTTAATGTTTGATCTTGATGTAGAACTCCAGCAATATACAATTTCAACAATATTGAATATTATTCACCACCTTCGGTTGTTGATGCAATTATATTTTGCTCATAACAGTAAATTTTCCCCTAGTTCGAAGAATTCCAAGAATTACTTTGTTGTTGGGTTTAGTTAGGCGAAAGTAAAACATTGTATTCACTGCAGTTGTTGCTCGTGCTCGGATATAAAAGAAATTGTGTTTCAAGCGCCAACTCCCGCGTCTCGTGCTAGTTCATGTATTTTAGTTCATGCTACGACAGAAATTAGCTTTCTATCAACTGCTTAAATGCTGAACTTCAACATCAACACTATGACATTGTTAATATTATTATTGGGTAATCAATTCTAGCCCGACCTTGGGAGGAAAATGCAGCTTTATAGCACAAGTTGTAGCTAAGGCACATTTGTGCCGGCGTCAGGGTATGTTGATTTAAACTTCAACGTTAAGTTTTACTGCAAGCAACATATGAACACAAATTTCTTGCACAGAAGCTACTGTCAGAGAAACCAGTTATTGCTCAATGACAGCAGACGTCTGACATCTCGCGTGCCGCAGTGTGTACCAGAGCACGCAAATTTTTCTTACACACAAAAGCAATTTTTAGTGCAACAAATATCGCATTTTTCAAAACATACGTTATCTCGAGGAAAGTATCTGCATTTATTAAAGTTAAAAAATCCCTTGAAACACGTATAATGCCTCGAAAAATACATATTGCAAACCTGGACAAAACACAAATAGTTCAAACAAATTTTATTATTTATCGACCACCTGATTTCAGGCTGCGTGCATTGTGCGAGTAGATTTCAGGCTGCGTGCATTGTGCGAGTACATTTCAGGCTGCGTGCATTGTGCATTTCAGGCTGTGTGCATTGTGCATTCCAGGCTGCGTGCATTGTGCGAGTACATTTCAGGCTGCGTGCATTGTGCGAGTACATTTCAGGCTGCGTGCATTGTGCGAGTACATTTCAGGCTGCGTGCATTGTGCGAGTACATTTCAGGCTGCATGCATTGTGCGAGTACATTTCAGGCTGCGTGCATTGTGCATTTCAGGCTGTGTGCATTGTGCATTCAAATCTGCGTGCATTGTACGAGTACATTTCAGGCTGCGTGCATTGTGCGAGTACATTTCAGGCTGCGTGGATTGTGCGAGTACATTTCAGGCTGTGTGCATTGTGCATTTCAGGCTGCGTGCATTGTGCGAGTACATTTCTGGCTGCGTGCATTGTGCGAGTACATTTCAAGCTGCGTGCATTGTGCGAGTACATTTCAGGCTGCGTGCATTGTGCGAGTACATTTCAGGCTGCGTGCATTGTGCATTTCAGGCTGCGTGCATTGTGCATTCCAGGCTGCGTGCATTGTGCGAGTACATTTCAGGCTGCGTGCAATGTGCGAGTTCATTTCAGGCTGCGTGCATTGTGCGAGTACATTTCAGGCTGCGTGCATTGTGCATTTCGGGCTGCGTGCATTGTGCATTTCAGGCTGCGTGCATTGTACATTCCAGGCTGCGTGCATTCTTCGAATACATTTCAGGCTGCGTGCATTGTGCGAGTACATTTCAGGCTGCGTGCATTGTGCGAGTACATTTCAGGCTGCGTGCATTGTGCGAGTACATTTCAGGCTGCGTGCATTGTGCGAGTACATTTCAGGCTGCGTGCGTTGTGCATTTCAGGCTGTGTGCATTGTGCATTCCAGGCTGCGTGCATTGTACGAGTACATTTCAGGCTGCGTGCATTGTGCGAGTACATTTCAGGCTGCGTGCATTGTGCGAGTACATTTCAGGCTGCGTGCATTGTGCGAGTACATTTCAGGCTGCGTGCATTGTGCGAGTACATTTCAGGCTGCGTGCATTGTGCATTTCAGGCTGTGTGCATTGTGCATTCCAGGCTGCGTGCATTGTACGAGTACATTTCAGGCTGCGTGCATTGTGCGAGTACATTTCAGGCTGCGTGCATTGTGCATTCCAGGCTGCGTGCATTGTGCGAGTACATTTCAGGCTGCG
The DNA here is from genome assembly GCA_030386875.1 of Morinoia aosen. Taxonomy (NCBI): domain Eukaryota; kingdom Metazoa; phylum Arthropoda; class Malacostraca; order Amphipoda; family Talitridae; genus Morinoia; species Morinoia aosen. The sequence continues at coordinate 67,639,674 of CM059570.1, read as the reverse complement.
TTCATTGTGCGAGTACATTTCAGGCTGCGTGCATTGTGCGAGTACATTTCAGGCTGCGTGCATTGTGCGAGTACATTTCAGGCTGCGTGCATTGTGCGAGTACATTTCAGGCTGCCTGCATCGTGCATTTCAGGCTGCGTGCATTGTGCATTCCAGGCTGCGTGCATTGTGCGAGTACATTTCAGGCTGCGTGCATTGTGCGAGTACATTTCAGGCTGCGTGCATTGTGCGAGTACATTTCAGGCTGCGTGCATTGTGCGAGTACATTTCAGGCTGCGTGCATTGTGCATTTCAGGCTGGGTGCATTGTGCATTTCAGGCTGCGTGCATTGTGCATTCCAGGCTGCGTGCATTGTGCGAGTACATTTCAGGCTGCGTGCATTGTGCGAGTACATTTCAGGCTGCGTGCATTGTGCGAGTATATTTCAGGCTGCGTGCATTGTGCGAGTACATTTCAAGCTGCGTGCATTGTGCGAGTACATTTCAGGCTGCGTGCATTGTGCATTCCAGGCTGCGTGCATTGTGCGAGTACATTTCAGGCTGCGTGCATTGTGCGAGTACATTTCAGGCTGCGTGCATTGTGCGAGTACATTTCAGGCTGCGTGCATTGTGCGAGTACATTTCAGGCTGCGTGCATTGTGCGAGTACATTTCAGGCTGCGTGCATTGTGCGAGTACATTTCAGGCTGCGTGCATCGTGCATTCCAGGCTGCGTGCATTGTGCGAGTTCATTTCAGGCTGCGTGCATTGTGCATTTCAGGCTGCGTGCATTGTGCGAGTACATTTCAGGCTGCGTGCATTGTGCGAGTACATTTCAGGCTGCGTGCATTGTGCGAGTACATTCCAGGCTGTGTGCATTGTGCGAGTACATTTCAGGCTGCGTGCATTGTGCGAGTACATTTCAGGCTGCGTGCATTGTGCGAGTACATTTCAGGCTGCGTGCATTGTGCGAGTACATTTCAGGCTGCGTGCATTGTGCGAGTACATTTCAGGCTGCGTGCATTCCAGGCTGCGTGCATTGTGCGAGTTCATTTCAGGCTGCGTGCATTGTGCATTTCAGGCTGCGTGCATTGTGCGAGTACATTTCAGGCTGCGTGCATTGTGCGAGTACATTTCAGGCTGCGTGCATTGTACGAGTACATTTCAGGCTGCGTGCATTGTGCGAGTACATTTCAGGCTGCGTGCATTGTGCGAGTACATTTCAGGCTGTGTGCATTGTGCATTCCAGGCTGCGTGCATTGTGCGAGTACATTTCAGGCTGCGTGCATTGTGCGAGTACATTTCAGGCTGCGTGCATTGTGCGAGTACATTTCAGGCTGCGTGCATTGTGCGAGTACATTTCAGGCTGCGTGCATTGTGCGAGTACATTTCAGGCTGCGTGCATTGTGCGAGTACATTTCAGGCTGCGTGCATTGTGCATTTCGGGCTGCGTGCATTGTGCATTTCAGGCTGCGTGCATTGTGCATTCCAGGCTGCGTGCATTGTGCGAGTACATTTCAGGCTGCGTGCATTGTGCGAGTACATTTCAGGCTGCGTGCATTGTGCGAGTACATTTCAGGCTGTGTGCATTGTGCGAGTACATTTCAGGCTGCGTGCATTGTGCGAGTACATTTCAAGCTGCGTGCATTGTGCGAGTACAATTCAGGCTGCGTGCATTGTGCATTCCAGGCTGCGTGCATTGTGCGAGTACATTTCAGGCTGCGTGCATTGTGCGAGTACATTTCAGGCTGCGTGCATTGTGCGAGTACATTTCAGGCTGCGTGCATTGTGCGAGTACATTTCAGGCTGCGTGCATTGTGCATTCCAGGCTGCGTGCATTGTGCGAGTTCATTTCAGGCTGCGTGCATTGTGCATTTCAGGCTGCGTGCATTGTGCGAGTACATTTCAGGCTGCGTGCATTGTGCGAGTACATTTCAGGCTGCGTGCATTGTGCGAGTACATTTCAGGCTGCGTGCATTGTGCGAGTACATTTCAGGCTGCGTGCATTGTGCGAGTACATTTCAGGCTGCATGCATTATGCATTTCAGGCTGCGTGCATTGTGCGAGTACATTTCAGGATGCGTGCATTGTGCGAGTACATTTCAGGCTGCGTGCATTATGCATTTCAGGCTGCGTGCATTGTGCGAGTACATTTCAGGCTGCGTGCATTGTGCGAGTACATTTCAGGCTGCGTGCATTATGCATTTCAGGCTGCGTGCATTGTGCGAGTACATTTCAGGCTGCGTGCATTGTGCGAGTACATTTCAGGCTGCGTGCATTGTGCGAGTACATTTCAGGCTGCGTGCATTGTGCGAATACATTTCAGGCTGCGTGCATTGTGCATTTCAGGCTGCGTGCATTGTGCGAGTACATTTCAGGCTGCGTGCATTATGCATATCAGGCTGCGTGCATTGTGCGAGTACATTTCAGGCTGCGTGCATTGTGCGAGTACATTTCAGGCTGCCTGCATTGTGCGAGTACATTTCAGACTGCGTGCATTGTGCGAGTACATTTCAGGCTGCGTGCATTGTGCGAGTACATTTCAGGCTGCGTGCATTGTGCGAGTACATTTCAGGCTGCGTGCATTGTGCGAGTACATTTCAGGCTGCGTGCATTGTGCGAGTACATTTCAGGCTGCGTGCATTGTGCGAGTACATTCCAGGCTGCGTGCATTGTACGAGTACATTTCAGGCTGCGTGCATTGGGCGAGTACATTTCAGGCTGCGTGCATTGTGCGAGTAGATTTCAGGCTGCGTGCATTGTGCGAGTACATTTCAGGCTGCGTGCATTGTGCATTCCAGGCTGCGTGCATTGTGCGAGTACATTTCAGGCTGCGTGCATTGTGCATTCCAGGCTGCGTGCATTGTGCGAGTACATTCCAGGCTGCGTGCATTGTGCGAGTACATTTCAGGCTGCGTGCATTGTGCGAGTACATTTCAGGCTGCGTGCATTGTGCGAGTACATTTCAGGCTGCGTGCATTGTGCGAGTACATTTCAGGCTGCGTGCGTTGTACATTTCAGGCTGTGTGCATTGTGCATTCCAGGCTGCGTGCATTGTACGAGTACATTTCAGGTTGCGTGCATTGTGCGAGTACATTTCAGGCTGCGTGCATTGTGCGAGTACATTTAAGGCTGCGTGCATTGTGCGAGTACATTTCAGGCTGCGTGCATTGTGCGAGTACATTTCAGGCTGCGTGCATTGTGCATTTCAGGCTGTGTGCATTGTGCATTCCAGGCTGCGTGCAATGTACGAGTACATTTCAGGCTGCGTGCATTGTGCGAGTACATTTCAGGCTGCGTGCATTGTGCGAGTACATTTCAGGCTGTGTGCATTGTGCATTCCAGGCTGCGTGCATTGTGCGAGTACATTTCAGGCTGTGTGCATTGTGCGAGTACATTTCAGGCTGCGTGCATTGTGCGAGTACATTTCAGGCTGCGTGCATTGTGCGAGTACATTTCAGGCTGCGTGCATTGTGCGAGTACAATTCAGGCTGCGTGCATTGTGCATTTCAGGCTGCGTGCATTGTGCATTCCAGGCTGCGTGCATTAAGCGAGTACATTTCAGGCTGCGTGCATTGTGCGAGAAAATTTCAGGCTGCGTGCATTGTGCGAGTACATTTCAGGCTGCGCGCATTGTGCGAGTATATTTCAGGCTGCGTGCATTGTGCATTTCGGGCTGCGTGCATTGTGCATTTCAGGCTGCGTGCATTGTGCATTCCAGGCTGCGTGCATTGTGCGAGTACATTTCAGGCTGCGTGCATTGTGCGAGTATATTTCAGGCTGCGTGCATTGTGCGAGTACATTTCAAGCTGCGTGCATTGTGCGAGTACATTTCAGGCTGCGTGCATTGTGCATTCCAGGCTGCGTGCATTGTGCGAGTACATTTCAGGCTGCGTGCATTGTGCGAGTACATTTCAGGCTGCGTGCATTGTGCGAGTACATTTCAGGCTGCGTGCATTGTGCGAGTACATTTCAGGCTGCGTGCATTGTGCGAGTACATTTCAGGCTGCGTGCATTGTGCGAGTACATTTCAGGCTGCGTGCATTGTGCGAGACATTTCAGGCTGCGTGCATTGTGCATTCCAGGCTGCGTGCATTGTGCGAGTTCATTTCAGGCTGCGTGCATTGTGCATTTCAGGCTGCGTGCATTGTGCGAGTACATTTCAGGCTGCGTGCATTGTGCGAGTACATTTCAGGCTGCGTGCATTGTGCGAGTACATTCCAGGCTGTGTGCATTGTGCGAGTACATTTCAGGCTGCGTGCATTGTGCGAGTACATTTCAGGCTGCGTGCATTGTGCGAGTACATTTCAGGCTGCGTGCATTGTGCGAGTACATTTCAGGCTGCGTGCATTGTGCGAGTACATTTCATGCTGCGTGAATTGTGCATTCCAGGCTGCGTGCTTGTGCGAGTTCATTTCAGGCTGCGTGCATTGTGCATTTCAGGCTGCGTGCATTGTGCGAGTACATTTCAGGCTGCGTGCATTGTGCGAGTACATTTCAGGCTGCGTGCATTGTACGAGTACATTTCAGGCAGCGTGCATTGTGCGAGTACATTTCAGGCTGCGTGCATTGTGCGAGTACATTTCAGGCTGTGTGCATTGTGCATTCCAGGCTGCGTGCATTGTGCGAGTACATTTCAGGCTGCGTGCATTGTGCGAGTACATTTCAGGCTGCGTGCATTGTGCGAGTACATTTCAGGCTGCGTGCATTGTGCGAGTACATTTCAGGCTGCGTGCATTGTGCGAGTACATTTCAGGCTGCGTGCATTGTGCATTTCAGGCTGCGTGCATTGTGCATTCCAGGCTGCATGCATTGTGCGAGTACATTTCAGGCTGCGTGCATTGTGCGAGTACATTTCAGGCTGCGTGCATTGTGCGAGTACATTTCAGGCTGCGTGCATTGTGCGAGTACATTTCAGGCTGCGTGCATTGTGCGAGTACATTTCAGGCTGCGTGCATTGTGCATTTCGGGCTGCGTGCATTGTGCATTTCAGGCTGCGTGCATTGAGCATTCCAGGCTGCGTGCATTGTGCGAGTACATTTCAGGCTGCGTGCATTGTGCGAGTACATTTCAGGCTGCGTGCATTGTGCGAGTACATTTCAGGCTGCGTGCATTGTGCGAGTACATTTCAAGCTGCGTGCATTGTGCGAGTACATTTCAGGCTGTGTGCATTGTGCATTCCAGGCTGCGTGCATTGTGCGAGTACATTTTAGGCTGCGTGCATTGTGCGAGTACATTTCAGGCTGCGTGCATTGTGCGAGTACATTTCAGGCTGCGTGCATTGTGCGAGTACATTTCAGGCTGCGTGCATTGTGCATTCCAGGCTGCGTGCATTGCGCGAGTTCATTTCAGGCTGCGTGCATTGTGCATTTCAGGCTGCGTGCATTGTGCGAGTACATTTCAGGCTGCGTGCATTGTGCGAGTACATTTCAGGCTGCGTGCATTGTGCGAGTACATTCCAGGCTGTGTGCATTGTGCGAGTACATTTCAGGCTGCGTGCATTGTGCGAGTACATTTCAGGCTGCGTGCATTGTGCGAGTACATTTCAGGCTGCGTGCATTGTGCGAGTACATTTCAGGCTGCGTGCATTGTGCGAGTACATTTCAGGCTGCATGCATTATGCATTTCAGGCTGCGTGCATTGTGCGAGTACATTTCAGGATGCGTGCATTGTGCGAGTACATTTCAGGCTGCGTGAATTATGCATTTCAGGCTGCGTGGATTGTGCGAGTACATTTCAGGCTGCGTGCATTGTGCGAGTACATTTCAGGCCGCGTGCATTATGCATTTCAGGCTGCGTGCATTGTGCGAGTACATTTCAGGCTGCGTGCATTGTGCGAATACATTTCAGGATGCGTGCATTGTGCGAGTACACTTCAGGCTGCGTGCATTGTGCGAGTACATTTCAGGCTGCGTGCATTGTGCGAGTACATTTCAGGCTGCGTGCATTGTGCATTTCAGGCTGCGTGCATTGTGCGAGTACATTTCAGGCTGCGTGCATTATGCATTTCAGGCTGCGTGCATTGTGCGAGTACATTTCAGGCTGCGTGCATTGTGCGAGTACATTTCAGGCTGCGTGCATTGTGCGAGTACATTTCAGGCTGCGTGCATTGTGCGAGTACATTTCAGGCTGCGTGCATTGTGCGAGTACATTTCAGGCTGCGTGCATTGTGCGAGTACATTTCAGGCTGCGTGCATTATGCATTTCAGGCTGCGTGCATTGTGCGAGTACATTTCAGGCTGCGTGCATTGTGCGAGTACATTTCAGGCTGCGTGCATTGTGCGAGTACATTTCAGGCTGCGTGCATTGTAAGAGTACATTTCAGGCTGCGTGCATTGTGCGAGTATGTTTCAGGCTGCGTGCATTGTGCGAGTAGATTTCAGGCTGCGTGCATTGTGCGAGTACATTTCAGGCTGCGTGCATTGTGCATTCCAGGCTGTGTGCATTGTGCATTCCAGGCTGCGTGCATTGTGCGAGTACATTTCAGGCTGCGTGCATTGTGCATTCCAGGCTGCGTGCATTGTGCGAGTACATTCCAGGCTGCGTGCATTGTGCGAGTACATTTCAGGCTGCGTGCATTGTGCGAGTACATTTCAGGCTGCGTGCATTGTGCATTCCAGGCTGCGTGCATTGTGCATTTCAGGCTGTGTGCATTGTGCATTCCAGGCTGCGTGCATTGTGCGAGTACATTTCAGGCTGCGTGCATTGTGAATTTCAGGCTGTGTGCATTGTGCATTCCAGGCTGCGTGCATTGTACGAGTACATTTCAGGCTGCGTGCATTGTGCGAGTACATTTAAGGCTGCGTGCATTGTGCGAGTACATTTCAGGCTGCGTGCATTGTGCGAGTACATTTCAGGCTGCGTGCATTGTGCATTCCAGGCTGCGTGCATTGTGCGAGTACATTTCAGGCTGCGTGTATTGTGCGAGTACATTTCAGGCTGCGTGCATTGTGCGAGTATATTTCAGGCTGCGTGCATTGTGCGAGTACATGTCAGGCTGCGTGCATTGTGCATTCCAGGCTGCGTGCATTGTGCGAGTACATTTCAGGCTGCGTGCATTGTGCATTTCAGGCTGCGTGCATTGTGCGAGTACATTTCAGGCTGTGTGCATTGTGCGAGTACATATCAGGCTGCGTGCATTGTGCGAGTACATTTCAGGCTGCGTGCATTGTGCGAGTACATTTCAGGCTGCGTGCATTGTGCGATTACATTTCAGGCTGCGTCCATTGTGCGAGTACATTTCAGGCTGCGTGCATTGTGCATTTCAGGCTGCGTGCATTGTGCTATTACATTTCAGGCTGCGTGCATTGTGCGAGTACATTTCAGGCTGCGTGCATTGTGCATTTCAGGCTGCGTGCATTGTGCATTTCAGGCTGCGTGCATTGTGCGAGTACATTTCAGGCTGCGTGCATTGTGCACTCCAGGCTGCGTGCATTGTGCGAGTACATTTCAGGCTGCGTGCATTGTGCGAGTACATTTCAGGCTGCGTGCATCGTGCGAGTATATTTCAGGCTGCGTGCATTGTGCGAGTACATTTCAGGCTGCGTGCATTGCGCATTCCAGGCTGCGTGCATTGTGCGAGTACATTTCAGGCTGCGTGCATTGTGCATTTCAGGCTGCGTGCATTGTGCGAGTACATTCCAGGCTGCGTGCATTGTGCGAGTACATTTCAGGCTGCGTGCATTGTGCGAGTACATTTCAGGCTGCGTGCATTGTGCAAGTACATTTCAGGCTGCGTGCATTGTGCGAGTACATTTCAGGCTGCGTGCATTGTGCGAGTACATTTCAGGCTGCGTGCATTATGCATTTCTGGCTGCGTGCATTGTGCGAGTACATTTCAGGCTGCGTGCATTGTGCGAGTACATTTCAGGCTGCGTGCATTGTGCGAGTACATTTCAGGCTGCGTGCATTGTGCATTCCAGGCTGCGTGCATTGTGCGAGTACATTTCAGGTTGCGTGCATTGTGGGAGTACATTTCAGGCTGCGTGCATTGTGCGAGTACATATCAGGCTGCGTGCATTGTGCATTCCAGGCTGCGTGCATTGTGCGAGTACATTTCAGGCTGCGTGCATTGTGCGAGTACATTTCAGGCTGTGTGCATTGTGCATTCCAGGCTGCGTGCATTGTGCGAGTACATTTCAGGCTGCGTGCATTGCGCATTTCAGGCTGTGTGCATTGTGCATTCAGGCTGCGTGCATTGTACGAGTACATTTCAGGCTGCGTGCATTGTGCGAGTACATTTCAGGCTGCGTGCATTGTGCGAGTACATTTCAGGCTGCGTGCATTGTGCGAGTACATTTCAGGCTGCGTGCATTGTGCGAGTACATTTCAGGCTGCGTGCATTGTGCGAGTACATTTCAGGCTGCATGCATTGTGCGAGTACATTTCAGGCTGCGTGCATTGTGCATTTCAGGCTGTGTGCATTGTGCATTCAAATCTGCGTGCATTGTACGAGTACATTTCAGGCTGCGTGCATTGTGCGAGTACATTTCAGGCTGCGTGCATTGTGCGAGTACATTTCAGGCTGTGTGCATTGTGCATTTCAGGCTGCGTGCATTGTGCGAGTACATTTCTGGCTGCGTGCATTGTGCGAGTACATTTCAGGCTGCGTGCATTGTGCGAGTACATTTCAGGCTGCGTGCATTGTGCGAGTACATTTCAGGCTGCGTGCATTGTGCATTTCAGGCTGCGTGCATTGTGCATTCCAGGCTGCGTGCATTGTGCGAGTACATTTCAGGCTGCGTGCATTGTGCGAGTACATTTCAGGCTGCGTGCATTGTGCGAGTACATTTCAGGCTGCGTGCATTGTGCATTTCGGGCTGCGTGCATTGTGCATTTCGGGCTGCGTGCATTGTGCATTTCAGGCTGCGTGCATTGTACATTCCAGGCTGCGTGCATTCTTCGAATACATTTCAGGCTGCGTGCATTGTGCGAGTACATTTCAGGCTGCGTGCATTGTGCGAGTACATTTCAGGCTGCGTGCATTGTGCGAGTACATTTCAGGCTGCGTGCATTGTGCGAGTACATTTCAGGCTGCGTGCATTGTGCGAGTACATTTCAGGCTGCGTGCGTTGTGCATTTCAGGCTGTGTGCATTGTGCATTCCAGGCTGCGTGCATTGTACGAGTACATTTCAGGCTGCGTGCATTGTGCGAGTACATTTCAGGCTGCGTACATTGTGCGAGTACATTTCAGGCTGCGTGCATTGTGTGAGTACATTTCAGTCTGCGTGCATTGTGCGAGTACATTTCAGGCTGCGTGCATTGTGCATTTCAGGCTGTGTGCATTGTGCATTCCAGGCTGCGTGCATTGTACGAGTACATTTCAGGCTGCGTGCATTGTGCGAGTACATTTCAGGCTGCGTGCATTGTGCATTCCAGGCTGCGTGCATTGTGCGAGTACATTTCAGGCTGCGTTCATTGTGCGAGTACATTTCAGGCTGCGTGCATTGTGCGAGTACATTTCAGGCTGCGTGCATTGTGCGAGTACATTTCAGGCTGCGTGCATTGTGCGAGTACATTTCAGGCTGCGTGCATCGTGCATTTCAGGCTGCGTGCATTGTGCATTCCAGGCTGCGTGCATTGTGCGAGTACATTTCAGGCTGCGTGCATTGTGCGAGTACATTTCAGGCTGCGTGCATTGTGCGAGTACATTTCAGGCTGCGTGCATTGTGCGAGTACATTTCAGGCTGCGTGCATTGTGCATTTCGGGCTGGGTGCATTGTGCATTTCAGGCTGCGTGCATTGTGCATTCCAGGCTGCGTGCATTGTGCGAGTACATTTCAGGCTGCGTGCATTGTGCGAGTACATTTCAGGCTGCGTGCATTGTGCGAGTATATTTCAGGCTGCGTGCATTGTGCGAGTACATTTCAAGCTGCGTGCATTGTGCGAGTACATTTCAGGCTGCGTGCATTGTGCATTCCAGGCTGCGTGCATTGTGCGAGTACATTTCAGGCTGCGTGCATTGTGCGAGTACATTTCAGGCTGCGTGCATTGTGCGAGTACATTTCAGGCTGCGTGCATTGTGCGAGTACATTTCAGGCTGCGTGCATTGTGCGAGTACATTTCAGGCTGCGTGCATTGTGCGAGTACATTTCAGGCTGCGTGCATTGTGCATTCCAGGCTGCGTGCATTGTGCGAGTTCATTTCAGGCTGCGTGCATTGTGCATTTCAGGCTGCGTGCATTGTGCGAGTACATTTCAGGCTGCGTGCATTGTGCGAGTACATTTCAGGCTGCGTGCATTGTGCGAGTACATTCCAGGCTGTGTGCATTGTGCGAGTACATTTCAGGCTGCGTGCATTGTGCGAGTACATTTCAGGCTGCATGCATTATGCATTTCAGGCTGCGTGCATTGTGCGAGTACATTCCAGGCTGTGTGCATTGTGCGAGTACATTTCAGGCTGCGTGCATTGTGCGAGTACATTTCAGGCTGTGTGCATTGTGCGAGTACATTTCAGGCTGCGTGCATTGTGCGAGTACATTTCAGGCTGCGTGCATTGTGCGAGTACATTCCAGGCTGTGTGCATTGTGCGAGTACATTTCAGGCTGCGTGCATTGTGCGAGTACATTTCAGGCTGCGTGCATTGTGCGAGTACATTTCAGGCTGCGTGCATTGTGCATTTCAGGCTGCATGCATTGTGCGAGTACATTTCAGGCTGCGTGCATTGTGCGAGTACATTTCAGGCTGCGTGCATTGTGCGAGTACATTCCAGGCTGTGTGCATTGTGCGAGTACATTTCAGGCTGCGTGCATTGTGCGAGTACATTTCAGGCTGCGTGCATTGTGCGAGTACATTTCAGGCTGCGTGCATTGTGCGAGTACATTTCAGGCTGCGTGCATTGTGCGAGTACATTCCAGGCTGTGTGCATTGTGCGAGTACATTTCAGGCTGCGTGCATTGTGCGAGTACATTTCAGGCTGCGTGCATTGTGCGAGTACATTTCAGGCTGCGTGCATTGTGCGAGTACATTCCAGGCTGTGTGCATTGTGCGAGTACATTTCAGGCTGCGTGCATTGTGCGAGTACATTTCAGGCTGCGTGCATTGTGCGAGTACATTTCAGGCTGCGTGCATTGTGCGAGTACATTCCAGGCTGTGTGCATTGTGCGAGTACATTTCAGGCTGCGTGCATTGTGCGAGTACATTTCAGGCTGCGTGCATTGTGCGAGTACATTTCAGGCTGCGTGCATTGTGCGAGTACATTTCAGGCTGCGTGCATTGTGCGAGTACATTTCAGGCTGCGTGCATTGTGCGAGTACATTTCAGGCTGCGTGCATTGTGCGAGTACATTTCAGGCTGCGTGCATTGTGCATTTCAGGCTGCGTGCATTGTGCGAGTACATTTCAGGCTGCGTGCATTGTGCGAGTACATTTCAGGCTGCGTGCATTGTGCGAGTACATTCCAGGCTGTGTGCATTGTGCGAGTACATTTCAGGCTGCGTGCATTGTGCGAGTACATTTCAGGCTGCGTGCATTGTGCGAGTAATTCCAGGCTGTGTGCATTGTGCGAGTACATTTCAGGCTGCGTGCATTGTGCGAGTACATTTCAGGCTGCGTGCATTGTACGAGTACATTTCAGGCTGCGTGCATTGTGCGAGTACATTTCAGGCTGCGTGCATTGTGCGAGTACATTCCAGGCTGTGTGCATTGTGCGAGTACATTTCAGGCTGCGTGCATTGTGCGAGTACATTTCAGGCTGCGTGCATTGTGCGAGTACATTTCAGGCTGCGTGCATTGTGCGAGTACATTTCAGGCTGCGTGCATTGTGCGAGTACATTTCAGGCTGCGTGCATTGTGCGAGTACATTTCAGGCTGCGTGCATTGTGCGAGTACATTTCAGGCTGCGTGCATTGTGCATTTCAGGCTGCGTGCATTGTGCGAGTACATTTCAGGCTGCGTGCATTGTGCGAGTACATTTCAGGCTGCGTGCATTGTGCGAGTACATTTCAGGCTGCGTTCATTGTGCGAGTACATTTCAGGCTGCGTGCATTGTGCGAGTACATTCCAGGCTGTGTGCATTGTGCGAGTACATTTCAGGCTGCGTGCATTGTGCGAGTACATTTCAGGCTGCGTGCATTGTGCGAGTACATTTCAGGCTGCGTGCATTGTGCGAGTACATTTCAGGCTGCGTGCATTGTGCGAGTACATTTCAGGCTGCGTGCATTCCAGGCTGCGTGCATTGTGCGAGTTCATTTCAGGCTGCGTGCATTGTGCATTTCAGGCTGCGTGCATTGTGCGAGTACATTTCAGGCTGCGTGCATTGTGCGAGTACATTTCAGGCTGCGTGCATTGTACGAGTACATTTCAGGCTGCGTGCATTGTGCGAGTACATTTCAGGCTGCGTGCATTGTGCGAGTACATTTCAGGCTGTGTGCATTGTGCATTCCAGGCTGCGTGCATTGTGCGAGTACATTTCAGGCTGCGTGCATTGTGCGAGTACATTTCAGGCTGCGTGCATTGTGCGAGTACATTTCAGGCTGCGTGCATTGTGCGAGTACATTTCAGGCTGCGTGCATTGTGCGAGTACATTTCAGGCTGCGTGCATTTTGCGAGTACATTTCAGGCTGCGTGCATTGTGCGAGTACATTTCAGGCTGCGTGCATTGTGCATTTCGGGCTGCGTGCATTGTGCATTTCAGGCTGCGTGCATTGTGCATTCCAGGCTGCGTGCATTGTGCGAGTACATTTCAGGCTGCGTGCATTGTGCGAGTACATTTCAAACTGCGTGCATTGTGCGAGTACATTTCAGGCTGCGTGCATTGTGCGAATACATTTCAAGCTGCGTGCATTGTGCGAGTACAATTCAGGCTGCGTGCATTGTGCATTCCAGGCTGCGTGCATTGTGCGAGTACATTTCAGGCTGCGTGCATTGTGCGAGTACATTTCAGGCTGCGTGCATTGTGCGAGTACATTTCAGGCTGCGTGCATTGTGCGAGTACATTTCAGGCTGCGTGCATTGTGCATTCCAGGCTGCGTGCATTGTGCGAGTTCATTTCAGGCTGCGTGCATTGTGCATTTCAGGCTGCGTGCATTGTGCGAGTACATTTCAGGCTGCGTGCATTGTGCGAGTACATTTCAGGCTGCGTGCATTGTGCGAGTACATTTCAGGCTGCGTGCATTGTGCGAGTACATTTCAGGCTGCGTGCATTGTGCGAGTACATTTCAGGCTGCATGCATTATGCATTTCAGGCTGCGTGCATTGTGCGAGTACATTTCAGGATGCGTGCATTGTGCGAGTACATTTCAGGCTGCGTGCATTATGCATTTCAGGCTGCGTGCATTGTGCGAGTACATTTCAGGCTGCGTGCATTGTGCGAGTACATTTCAGGCTGCGTGCATTGTGCGAGTACATTTCAGGCTGCGTGCATTGTGCGAGTACATTTCAGCCTGCGTGCATTTTGCGAGTACATTTCAGGCTGCGTGCATTGTGCGAGTACATTTCAGGCTGCGTGCATTATGCATTTCAGGCTGCGTGCATTGTGCGAGTACATTTCAGGCTGCGTGCATTGTGCGAGTACATTTCAGGCTGCGTGCATTGTGCGAGTACATTCCAGGCTGCGTGCATTGTGCGAGTACATTTCAGGCTGCGTGCATTGTGCGAGTACATTTCAGCCTGCGTGCATTTTGCGAGTACATTTCAGGCTGCGTGCATTGTGCATTTCAGGCTGCGTGCATTGTGCGAGTACATTTCAGGCTGCGTGCATTATGCATTTCAGGCTGCGTGCATTGTGCGAGTACATTTCAGGCTGCGTGCATTGTGCGAGTACATTTCAGACTGCGTGCATTGTGCGAGTACATTTCAGGCTGCGTGCATTGTGCGAGTACATTTCAGGCTGCGTGCATTGTGCGAGTACATTTCAGGCTGCGTGCATTGTGCGAGTACATTTCAGGCTGCGTGCATTGTGCGAGTACATTTCAGGCTGCGTGCATTGTGCGAGTACATTCCAGGCTGCGTGCATTGTACGAGTACATTTCAGGCTGCGTGCATTGTGCGAGTACATTTCAGGCTGCGTGCATTGTGCGAGTAGATTTCAGGCTGCGTGCATTGTGCGAGTACATTTCAGGCTGCGTGCATTGTGCATTCCAGGCTGTGTGCATTGTGCATTCCAGGCTGCGTGCATTGTGCGAGTACATTTCAGGCTGCGTGCATTGTGCATTCCAGGCTGCGTGCATTGTGCGAGTACATTCCAGGCTGCGTGCATTGTGCGAGTACATTTCAGGCTGCGTGCATTGTGCGAGTACATTTCAGGCTGCGTGCATTGTGCGAGTACATTTCAGGCTGCGTGCATTGTGCGAGTACATTTCAGGCTGCGTGCGTTGTACATTTCAGGCTGTGTGCATTGTGCATTCCAGGCTGCGTGCATTGTACGAGTACATTTCAGGTTGCGTGCATTGTGCGAGTACATTTCAGGCTGCGTGCATTGTGCGAGTACATTTAAGGCTGCGTGCATTGTGCGAGTACATTTCAGGCTGCGTGCATTGTGCGAGTACATTTCAGGCTGCGTGCATTGTGCATTTCAGGCTGTGTGCATTGTGCATTCCAGGCTGCGTGCAATGTACGAGTACATTTCAGGCTGCGTGCATTGTGCGAGTACATTTCAGGCTGCGTGCATTGTGCGAGTACATTTCAGGCTGTGTGCATTGTGCATTCCAGGCTGCGTGCATTGTGCGAGTACATTTCAGGCTGCGTGCATTGTGCGAGTACATTTCAGGCTGCGTGCATTGTGCGAGTACATTTCAGGCTGCGTGCATTGTGCGAGTACATTTCAGGCTGCGTGCATTGTGCGAGTACAATTCAGGCTGCGTGCATTGTGCATTTCAGGCTGCGTGCATTGTGCATTCCAGGCTGCGTGCATTAAGCGAGTACATTTCAGTCTGCGTGCATTGTGCGAGTACATTTCAGGCTGCGTGCATTGTGCGAGTACATTTCAGGCTGCGTGCATTGTGCGAGTACATTTCAGGCTGCGTGCATTGTGCGAGTACATTTCAGGCTGCGTGCATTGTGCGAGTACATTTCAGGCTGCGTGCATTCCAGGCTGCGTGCATTGTGCGAGTTCATTTCAGGCTGCGTGCATTGTGCATTTCAGGCTGCGTGCATTGTGCGAGTACATTTCAGGCTGCGTGCATTGTGCGAGTACATTTCAGGCTGCGTGCATTGTACGAGTACATTTCAGGCTGCGTGCATTGTGCGAGTACATTTCAGGCTGCGTGCATTGTGCGAGTACATTTCAGGCTGTGTGCATTGTGCATTCCAGGCTGCGTGCATTGTGCGAGTACATTTCAGGCTGCGTGCATTGTGCGAGTACATTTCAGGCTGCGTGCATTGTGCGAGTACATTTCAGGCTGCGTGCATTGTGCGAGTACATTTCAGGCTGCTTGCATTGTGCGAGTACATTTCAGGCTGCGTGCATTGCGCATTTCAGGCTGCGTGCATTGTGCATTCCAGGCTGCATGCATTGTGCGAGAACATTTCAGGCTGCGTGCATTGTGCGAGTACATTTCAGGCTGCGTGCATTGTGCGAGTACATTTCAGGCTGCGTGCATTGTGCGAGTACATTTCAGGCTGCGTGCATTGTGCGAGTACATTTCAGGCTGCGTTCATTGTGCATTTCGGGCTGCGTGCATTGTGCATTTCAGGCTGCGTGCATTGTGCATTCCAGGCTGCGTGCATTGTGCGAGTACATTTCAGGCTGCGTGCATTGTGCGAGTACATTTCAGGCTGCGTGCATTGTGCGAGTACATTTCAGGCTGCGTGCATTTTGCGAGTACATTTCAAGCTGCGTGCATTGTGCGAGTACATTTCAGGCTGCGTGCATTGTGCATTCCAGGCTGCGTGCATTGTGCGAGTACATTTCAGGCTGCGTGCATTGTGCGAGTACATTTCAGGCTGCGTGCATTGTGCATTCCAGGCTGTGTGCATTGTGCATTCCAGGCTGCGTGCATTGTGCGAGTACATTTCAGGCTGCGTGCATTGTGCGAGTACATTTCAGGCTGCGTGCATTGTGCGAGTAGATTTCAGGCTGCGTGCATTGTGCGAGTACATTTCAGGCTGCGTGCATTGTGCATTCCAGGCTGTGTGCATTGTGCATTCCAGGCTGCGTGCATTGTGCGAGTACATTTCAGGCTGCGTGCATTGTGCATTCCAGGCTGCGTGCATTGTGCGAGTACATTCCAGGCTGCGTGCATTGTGCGAGTACATTTCAGGCTGCGTGCATTGTGCGAGTACATTTCAGGCTGCGTGCATTGTGCATTCCAGGCTGCGTGCATTGTGCATTTCAGGCTGTGTGCATTGTGCATTCCAGGCTGCGTGCATTGTGCGAGTACATTTCAGGCTGCGTGCATTGTGCATTTCAGGCTGTGTGCATTGTGCATTAAAGGCTGCGTGCATTGTGCGAGTACATTTCAGGCTGCGTGCATTGTGAATTTCAGGCTGTGTGCATTGTGCATTCCAGGCTGCGTGCATTGTACGAGTACATTTCAGGCTGCGTGCATTGTGCGAGTACATTTAAGGCTGCGTGCATTGTGCGAGTACATTTCAGGCTGCGTGCATTGTGCGAGTACATTTCAGGCTGCGTGCATTGTGCATTCCAGGCTGCGTGCATTGTGCATTCCAGGCTGCGTGCATTGTGCGAGTACATTTCAGGCTGCGTGTATTGTGCGAGTACATTTCAGGCTGCGTGCATTGTGCGAGTATATTTCAGGCTGCGTGCATTGTGCGAGTACATGTCAGGCTGCGTGCATTGTGCATTCCAGGCTGCGTGCATTGTGCGAGTACATTTCAGGCTGCGTGCATTGTGCATTTCAGGCTGCGTGCATTGTGCGAGTACATTTCAGGCTGCGTGCATTGTGCGAGTACATATCAGGCTGCGTGCATTGTGCGAGTACATTTCAGGCTGCGTGCATTGTGCGAGTACATTTCAGGCTGCGTGCATTGTGCGATTACATTTCAGGCTGCGTCCATTGTGCGAGTACATTTCAGGCTGCGTGCATTGTGCATTTCAGGCTGCGTGCATTGTGCGATTACATTTCAGGCTGCGTGCATTGTGCGAGTACATTTCAGGCTGCGTGCATTGAGCATTTCAGGCTGCGTGCATTGTGCGAGTACATTTCAGGCTGCGTGCATTGTGCACTCCAGGCTGCGTGCATTGTGCGAGTACATTTCAGGCTGCGTGCATTGTGCGAGTACATTTCAGGTTGCGTGCATCGTGCAAGTATATTTCAGGCTGCGTGCATTGTGCGAGTACATTTCAGGCTGCGTGCATTGTGCATTCCAGGCTGCGTGCATTGTGCGAGTACATTTCAGGCTGCGTGCATTGTGCATTTCAGGCTGCGTGCATTGTGCGAGTACATTCCAGGCTGCGAGCATTGTGCGAGTACATTTCAGGCTGCGTGCATTGTGCGAGTACATTTCAGGCTGCGTGCATTGTGCAAGTACATTTCAGGCTGCGTGCATTGTGCGAGTACATTTCAGGCTGCGTGCATTGTGCGAGTACATTTTAGGCTGCGTGCATTATGCATTTCAGGCTGCGTGCATTGTGCGAGTACATTTCAGGCTGCGTGCATTGTGCGAGTACATTTCAGGCTGCGTGCATTGTGCGAGTACATTTCAGGCTGCGTGCATTGTGCATTCCAGGCTGCGTGCATTGTGCGAGTACATTTCAGGTTGCGTGCATTGTGGGAGTACATTTCAGGCTGCGTGCATTGTGCGAGTACATATCAGGCTGCGTGCATTGTGCATTCCAGGCTGCGTGCATTGTGCGAGTACATTTCAGGCTGCGTGCATTGTGCGAGTACATTTCAGGCTGTGTGCATTGTGCATTCCAGGCTGCGTGCATTGTGCGAGTACATTTCAGGCTGCGTGCATTGCGCATTTCAGGCTGTGTGCATTGTGCATTCAGGCTGCGTGCATTGTACGAGTACATTTCAGGCTGCGTGCATTGTGCGAGTACATTTCAGGCTGCGTGCATTGTGCGAGTACATTTCAGGCTGCGTGCATTGTGCGAGTACATTTCAGGCTGCGTGCATTGTGCGAGTACATTTCAGGCTGCGTGCATTGTGCGAGTACATTTCAGGCTGCGTGCATTGTGCGAGTACATTTCAGGCTGCGTGCATTGTGCGAGTACATTTCAGGCTGCGTGCATTGTGCATTTCAGGCTTCGTGCATTTTGCATTTCAGGCTGCGTGCATTATGCATTTCAGGCTGCGTGCATTGTACGATTACATTTCAGGCTGCGTGCATTATGCATTTCAGGCTGCGAGCATTTTGCATCTTAGGATGCATGTATTATGCAGTTCACGGTGAGAACGCTTGAACAAGGAAGGACTGATGACTACCAAACGAGTACAAAATTTTAAAATTTTTTCAAGTCGCCCGAGCCATTTGAGCTGCGATACAAAATAGAGTTAGAAGATTAGCAGCGAACGTGACGCCCTGACAGTGACGGCCAGCGTAGAAAACATGCAAAACTTGCGAAAAAATATAAATGTAAATGAGAAAGTTCAATTTTGAAGCCTTCATGTTTCCACACTAGAGCTCATAGTACGATGAACTCTATGCATAAAGTCTTACGCACTCGTTTGTGAGGCACTCTCGGATCAATGGGTATGCATGAAAAACACATTGGTTATCATAATAAGGGCATTGGAACATGAATATTAATAAATTATTCAGGAATAAAAGCAAATAAAATATTTTCGAATGTCGGGATGCAAAACACCGGAGCTCGAAGTTGCAGGGACGATGTCCTGATGGCTTTGAACTGTTTTCAATGAAAACAAAACTCACACATATCGAAGTAAGAAATACAAATAGTACAAAAATATTTTTTGCAGGAAATATCAAACACGATTATATTTTGACAGCCAGTGGCTTTTTGCGTCAAAGTTGGTGCAGAACATGGAGTAGAGCTGCTTAAATACAGGAAAAATATAAATATAATTCCCGTTTCTTCATGTTTAACAAAATTGAAATCAATTTTGTACAACGAAAACTTAACCACGATATATCCAAAATTTTCCTAAACTGTTTTACCTGTATGAGTTCAGTTCTGAAGCTCATTGCGGTTTGATTATTCCAATTGAAAGACCGTTCACCGACCAGCGCGTGTGGTGTTCTCCCCTAAACCTTTAAGCAGGCACTTTACAGTGACTTCACCTCGCTAATTATTAGGCGCACTGTAAGCTACACTAGGGACATTTTGTAAGCTATTTGTTCCAATTGAAAGACCGTTTACCGACAAGCGGGAGCGCAGTTCTATCCTGAAGCTTTGTACCGGCTCATTGCAATCAACTATACACGTTCACTGCTGCAGAGAAATGGATGTTCAGTATTCAAACTCTACACGTTGACTGCGGCTGGAGAAACTGAAGTTCAATATTAGATTCAAATTTAGAGTGAGTTGTGGTAAACAATTTTGAAAATAGCAAACATGGATTCCATCGTGCCTTTAGTTAACTTTTATTAAGTATTTATGTAAAATGAGTTTGTGACTTCTGGTCGGTCAGCAGCATTATGAAAATTTCCTCCGTGTACCGTCGGTGGATCACGTCGCAGTTATGGAGCTAATATTCTAACTCTGCAAGACCTGGTCATCCCTCCCGCACCCTTGCTACTCTAAAACCTTTCACGCACAACGCGAGCGGCCAATGTTCACTAACCACAAACTCGGTAAATAAACTTCCGACACTTCATAACGTTACATTCTTATCGTGCAAATTTTGATTATACCATTCTTAGCGTTCATAAGAAATGAAGCCCTCCTGTGAGAAACTGGATTTTTATTAACCAGAAATAGATTTTTCGAGGATTCCATCTGTAGTCTTAATTTGTTTGTTCTTCTCTCAATTGAAACTAGCCGTTTGGAAAAATTGTGATTAACATTTTAACATAATATTTTTTAATTTTAAATTCCCTTCAAAATTTTTACGAAATAAATCTGGGTAACACATTAAAAATATATTTCTGAGATGTTTCTGCACATTTACTCTTTAAGCTAATTTACGTTCCTTCACGAATATTTTAATATAATTCATGCTCGTCATCAGATGTTACTAACGTACTTATGTTATTCCCTCCTAATGACGTATCAGATTTTTCCTTCCTTACATCAAATACTTCCTAATTAGTCACCCGCGCATTTTACGTCAAGTAATACCAGGTAAATATCATCTACTACGCAATACCTGGAAAATACAAAAAATTATCTCCATTTTCTCCCGCTTCCTGATGATGAAAGCAAAGCCATGTCATGCACAACATCACTATCCTGTCGACGATCAAATAGATGAGAAGATATTCTTGTGAGGCTTCCTGGGTACAACAGCTGGTCGCCTGAGCCTGCCGAGGTACGAGACTTGCCAACGCAGAGGTGTGGCACAAGCGACGGACAATTTCTCGATAACGGCTGCAGTTGTGATTCAGACCAGCTATTTTCCAACAAAGTTAGGTTTGATGAGATGGTCGCAACTTATAAGGACTACGAAACGAAGCAAAGTAGAAGTTCAGTGAAAGTTTTCTTTGTGACCTGAACAGAGTAGTGCCAGGGAACAACTGGTGTCACAGCAAAAGAAATGAACGAACCATCGCACATCATTCAAACACTTGCATTCAACATTATATTCGATGAGAATGAAAGTTTTATTGAATAGAATTTTAAGTCTTTCAACGCATAATTTGAAAATTAATTTCCAACCGGCGGGGTAGCTAACGAAAAGTTAATTTATTTTACCAGAAATTCATTTGAAATTCTCATAAAATTCAGGTAAAAAAAGTTTAAATTCCACGAATGGAATTTCGAGTTCTTGTACGGCGAAACAGTTTGAGATTAACTTTAGACCAAGTCTGCCAATTCTCAAATAATTGCTAGTGAGAAATCAGAGATTGTAAAAAATTTTTAACATCCGAATTTTTTTACTAAATTTCTAGGAAATTAATGCTAAAGTTATCACATATTTCGATATTTTTTTCACCTTTCCATTCAATGATCCTGACAGCAATGAAACTTTTTGACAACTTCAATGCCCGTTTGTACATCAGGAAAAACTATTTCTTTGACCAGAAATTCTTATAAAATTTTTGTAAAATTCTGATGTATTTTTTTTCAGGAATAAGTCCTAACGAGCATGTTGTCTTTTGGGTTTTCTCTGGGACGAATCAATCTGAGAGTGACTTCAAAACCTCGTTTTTGAAATTTAATTTTTGAAGTCTTTTTTAGTGTGGAATCAAAGAATTGTATTTTTTGAGTATAGAGAATAGAATTTCAGCAAGCGAGATTAAAATTGAATTTATCATAGAAGTAAATGGGAAATTTTTACGTCTGTTGCTCTTGAAGCAAAGAAAATAATTGGCATTCGACAAACAGAAGGTCAACCCGAAAGAAAACCGAACTGAAAAAATGAAACCATCTGTGATCAGGCTATTTCTTCCTACACCTCGAGAAATAATGTTACCGGTATTGAATTACTTTTAATGAATTCCAGAAGAACACACATTCAATTAAAGCGTAATCTGTTAATCACGTTCATTGTAAATGAGCAGTTTTTATGCGAGGCTCAACTGGAACACAATTAAACTTTTGTCTTTAACATCTATATAGACAAACATCTTAATGAACTCCAACAAGAACTTTGCACAGCTTGCATGCATTCAGGAGCTCATGATGCGGACAACACCGTTCGTTCTTAAATAAATCCACTCAAACTATGATTGCAAGCTTTGCTATTGAGTAATTCTTATGAAGTAATTCTTAAACACTTATAAATTCTTCTTCTGAAGCCGCAAGTTGAATTTTTCGATTTCCTAGAGCGAATCAATCTGAGATTAACTTTAAAACCGCGTTCGTCCATTTTCAGAGTTTCTTTCCCCTCACAGCCTCAGGCTTTTCCTGAAGTGTGAACAATTCCTTGTGTTGTTGATACTTGTGGTTCATTTCCATTTTTGATCTTGGATAGACCTAAACAGATTTTCAGAAAACCAACCTTCCGGCTGAGCAAAGATTTTCATGTGCGCTTTAGAGAAAAGTGGATAAATTTTACTGTGCAAATTTTTAACATCTTAGACTGATTTAGTCTCATTTGAAACCGATTAGAGCACTATTTGAAGTTGCTTACTTTCATTATATCAAAAAGGACCTCATGTTCTAGCTTATCTCAACTTATTGAGAAGTAAATTTAAAACACGCACCGCAAAATTTTTGGTGATTACGAAATCATTTTTGATGGTAATTTTTACAAATAATATTCAAATTCACGTCCCTTTAATATACCATTCACTAGCATAATTTTTATGAAAAAAACAGTATAATATTACACGACTCCTTTACATCATGCGAGACTTCACTGATATCCACAGCGACCATTTATTGCTTTCGTTTAAGAAAGGTAATGAGTATCTTTCTTCAAAGAGGTGTAATTTAGATTTCATTTTCAATGAGAAAAAATTTTCGGACTTATTTCCTGTTGCTTCCACCATGGTTTTCAACTTTTTAAGATTGTAGTATGAATGATCAATGAAATACTTTCTAATTAGTTTTGTAAAATTCCATCTCCGACTTTCTTTCTGTATTGAAATCGAATGCCTAATCCTTTGGACAGAAAAAGTAACGTCCCGATTTCTGCATCGAGGTTCACAGTCGAAAGTTTTTCCATTGTAGTTGTGGAAATGTCCAAATGAATTGCTATTAAAATAATTTGTTTTTACCAGCGTCAATTTGTAACGAAAATGAATATTTCGAATCCATTCGTGCGAAGGTCGTCAACATGAGGCTTATACGACCAGTATTTCCGTCGAGGGTTGATCTTACGATTGATGAGCTGCACCTGCTGAAGACTTCAGCTGCGTGTAGATAAAGTTGCAAAATATTGGGCCGACCCCATGATCGCTTCCAAGAGGTATTTGAACTCAACAGTCGCAGTCAATAGATAGATAATGTATTGGGATATCTACAACGTCTATCTAACACAGCCCTCAATGCCGTATATTGGCATTGCGATGGAATATTCCACAAAAGAAAATTTTAAATTTTGAGTCTGGTCATACTTATCTATATCTGCGTCTCGAAACCTCAGTGTGTTGATAATCCTGAGCCAACTTCCCTTTTATGCCAGGCAATGCTTAGCTCGTACCAAAAGCTACTGTTAACGTATATTTCTGTGGGTAATTCACCTCTGCTACAAGTGTTTCAGTCGAATATATATGTATATACAGAATATATATAGTAGCATATATATATATTTATATATTAGTGTAGGTTGGCAGCAGGTCATTTTGCAAACACACTTCGTTAAAAGTTAGATATCACATATCCTCTATTTTCTTGATCACTTGTTTTTCAAGAGCGCGAAATTTTAAAAGTGTAGGAGCTGGTATTATTCTTGAGATACATTTCGAAAGCCATAAAAGATGCGATAAAACTTGGAGTCATGACCAATTTCTTCAAATTTAAAATCGTACGAGTTAAAAGGACAACATATCGGATGTTAAGCATCCGTAATCATTCCTAATTAGATCTAATCTGAACAAGCAGGTCGCTGATACTTATAACCTAATGTAGGTTGCCAAGTCGTAATATGTATAACATTCTTGTAGAAATTTCCAGATGGTAGAAGAAATCTCGGCGTCCTAAATTGCAACCTCTCATGATGAAAAATGTAGTCTAAAGACTTGATGAATTGCTAAAACAAATGAATATAAGTTAAGACAATGGGTCAATCTTGATAAACCATCGTAAAATGAAATAAAATTTCTGAATAAATTCCTAGGGAATAACAGATATTCAAATAAAGACGAAAGAATTAATTCCAGAAAATACTAGGATACAAAGCGAAACAAAAGACAAAAAACAAAAAACGAAACAGAAAAACAAAAAACAAAGAACGATAAACAATATTAATGACCAATAAAACTAAAAAAATAGGCCTAAGAGGAATTAAAAAATCTTCAGTACTCTATCCCTCCCTTCATCTTGACTGTTAAGCTTCGGATTGTTTTCTGCGATGAGTAGTGCTTCTATTAAAATCAAATCTTGTTTGGATGATCCTCTGCATAAAATTTCAGTATTTTCGAGTAAGGTGCTGGGCCTGGTACGCAGAATATGATGAGCTTCTCGCTGGTGTTTTAAAATCGATTGATGTTGGCGGAATCTTTCTTTAACAGTTTGTTCTGTGTAACCAATATACTTTGAAGAATTACATTCATCCCGGTCGCAAGTATACTGGTATACCACATTGAACTCTGGTGTCGGAAGGTTAGGTTTGTTCCTTATAACGAGGCTTTTCAATTTCTTGATTTTGTAGAAAATATTTAATTTAATGCGGTTGGAGACGTCTTTCGGTTCTATATTTCTTCCGATGATTTTTCTCAAGTGATGCTCTTCCATTTCCTCGTTTGCGGTCATTTGATTTTCGAAATAAAAATTAATAAATCTTGTGTGATTTTCTTCTTCGGTTGTTTTTTTGTTTTTTCTTTCGTTCTTTGTTTTTTGTTTTTCTGTTTCGTTTTTTGTTTTTTGTCTTTTGTTTCGCTTTGTATCCTAGTATTTTCTGGAATTAATTCTTTCGTCTTTATTTGAATATCTGTTATTCCCTAGGAATTTATTCAGAAATTTTATTTCATTTTACGATGGTTTATCAAGATTGACCCATTGTCTTAACTTATATTCATTTGTTTTAGCAATTCATCAAGTCTTTAGACTACATTTTTCATCATGAGAGGTTGCAATTTAGGACGCCGAGATTTCTTCTACCATCTGGAAATTTCTACAAGAATGTTATACAAATTACGACTTGGCAACCCTACATTAGGTTATAAGTATCAGCGACCTGCTTGTTCAGATTAGTTCTAATTAGGCATGATTACGGATGCGTAACATCCGAAATGTTGTCCTTTTAACTCGTACGATTTTAAATTTGAAGAAATTGGTCATGACTCCAAGTTTTATCACATCTTTATGGCTTTCGAAATGTATCTTAAGAATAGTACCAGCTCCTACACTTTTAAAATTTCGCGCTCTTGAAAAACAAGTGATCAAGAAAATAAAGGATATGTGCCATCTAACTTTTAACGAAGTGTGTTTGCAAAATATTTATATATATGTATATGTATATTCTTCATATATTTTCTCATATATTCTATACATTTATATATGTAAATATATATATATATATATATATATATATATATATATATATCTGTCATATGACTCCATTTAGTTAATGTTGATGAAATATCTATCCTAGAAACGATCAGAAATCATATATCTAACGCATATCGTATCTGTTACCTTCTTATTCAACTTCCTTACGCTCATCGAAAATATATTTGTTTAACAGTTTAAAAGAACCAAATTTTTGAACACGAACACACATTCCAGCGCCATTCACTGGAGTTACGCCACCGAGTAGTGCGTATTTACATCGCATGAATAAACTCGCAAAGAAATATAAAAAAATCTCGGGAGTTTGGTGTCCAAAGTTCACTATCTACGACGCTTCACGGTTTCAAAACTAAGTTGCCCTGCGTGATAGAGAGCAAAAACGCTTTGACCGAGCAGCATCGTGTAATGATTCTATTCACGTCATGCTTTGTCATTTTTTCGGGAGAAATTTAAATGTCTTTTAAGCTTCAAGATTGAAACACATTAAAATCCGGAAAAGTTGTTCATTGTTACCGTCCCCGGTATTTTGCTCGAACTCATTGTTTGTTAGTGCCCAGTTTTCTAAATATATTAGAAATATAGGCACTGATATGGTGAGGGTAAGTTACCATCACATTTTTCATGAATATAAATTTCAAAAGACTTATTAAATTAATTTATAAGCGACTTCCCCATCGTATTTTTGAAGTTGCTGCCTAATACTTTCAGCTGAATTACTTTTGATCCAGATTCCTTTTACGAAAGCTTTTATTTTCTCAGTTATCCAATTTTTTATCATTGCTCATTTCCTGTCCGCCAAGTTGTGAAAACTGGGAGTTAGAATTTTTGAAGCCTAGCACTCCTTTGTTATTTATGCAAATCAGAAAGAACTAGGGCGTATTTGAATAATTGCAGGTTCCAGTACCTCTCCATTTTTCCTCCGTCGACTCATGAAATTAAGCGTTTCCTCGTCCGCTGACGACTGTGCCTCCGACGAGCCAGCGCCGGGAACACACTTCTATCGGCCTTTTTGAGAACCCGTCGTCTTCCATGCTTTTGAAACGGAATTTTCTTCTCCGAAACAACTTATTTATGGGCAATGAACTGGCTGCTCGAAGAGAAGGAGAGTGACTCGGCTGTTTTTCAGTCTCGCGTTAGCGGTATTGCAAATGTCTAAAAATAACGAGATTTCTTTGTATTCCTCGCGCCGTGATGCTGTTACTGCCGTGCTAGTGTCTTCATAGTACTGCTGGTTTGGGGCTTCATGGTGCTGGTGATGCCATCCTATATTGGATTTTTGAATTCTGAAATCTTTCCAGTCACAATATTTCAGGTGGAATGCTTTGTTCATGGAAAACCAATCAATCCCCAGATGAAACGAAAGTATCTTCCGCACGGTGCCGAATCCGTGAAAATTGGGCAAAAGTTTATCGTCAATATTTTTCTCAATTATTTCAAACTTTTAGATAAATGGAAAAATCTAAACAGATAGTAGTGACGAATTCAAACAATTTTAAAAGTGCGTTCTGGGCAGAAAACAAATTTACTGCACATATGACGGTGAGATACAAATATTTCCTGAAAACGAAATGTTTCCGTCAGTAAAAGATGGTCTAATCAAAAATATTTAAGCGCACAAATGTATAGTAGCTGTAACCAAGTGACTTAAAATGAAGGACATGTGCAAGTGCGTAGTATTGTAGCAAGCTATAATTCGAAAATAATTCAAATCTGAAACAAAATACGTCTATGTCATTACTGGTAAGAGACGTTGTACGGATGTATCTACTGGAGATTACGAGTGTAAGGAACTATCGCATGCACCAGTAGAATAGTATAATTGACAGCGTCTGTATCTAATTCTTCCTTACCTTCTGCTGTTCTCATCGCAGGGAAAAAATTTATACAACTTTTAACGAAGAGCTGATAGTTGCCCACAAATATTCTACCGTTCGATAGGAATCTAGTAACCTTGAACTACAGGCAAATAATTAGTTGTCTTTATGGATCACCGTTATTTTTCACCGTTAATTAGAAAATTTTGACCCAGGAAAGAACTGATCCGACGATCAAAATACGAAAGTTGTCTCAGAAAGTTAAATTGTGGGGGAAAATCTTATATAGAATATTGGAATCGATGGGTGATTACTTTAAAACTTTAAATGAGATTATAAGTGGGAAAATGATCCCTAATATACTATTTTTTATATTTAAAAGACTGCCTCATGGTTACTTTTTTATCTTCTCAATACTAGATTCGCAAACGAAATTGTAATTTGTTAGACAAGAAAATAGAACATTCGAATGCTTCCTCTGACTTTCATGACACAAAATGTTCTGCTCTCACTCGCCAACGTGAAAATCAATTCCCTTTCTTACATACAATTCTTTATTTTCATGAGACAGATTTAAAACTCTTCTTTTTTTAACCTAGCGCTTGTACTGCTGTAATACTTTGCCATGGGTTTAATTATTTTTCTTTTCCTAGGAAGTCCAACTTCGATCAAGTAGAAGTTTGATCTAATCAATCCACTTTGACCAAGGAGGAGAACAATTGGTTCTGACTTTGAGTTCAGTTTCTTCTAATTTTTTTACATCTGCCAGTCAGTCAACCTATATAATGTTTCGCTGTCTCATCGATCACTATTTAACTGTTGACAATGCCCCCCTCACTGAAATTAGTCGTATAACCCAGCCTGCCTCAGACATCCAAACTCTATTGCATCACACAAAAATGAATGGTTCAGATAAATTTTTCTAGCATTAGAAACTGGAGACTTCATGAGCCCTTTTTTAAGGCCCGTTTCTAATTGAAAACTTCAATTATTGCTTCACTCGAAAGCATCAATTCATGAATCTAATGTCAGCAAGATCTTCATATTTCATCTTCAACCGTGTACGTCAAGTAAAATCTTCATATCTGCTTGATTTGCCAATTGACACATGTGCTCGAACGTATTTCGCTAATTTCTTTGGAGACCTTCTCGAGCGAGAAGATGATCCCATCAAAATGTTTGTTGGCTGAGGGGATAAAAGCGAAAAAATCCTAATAGAAGCGGGCTCAAAAACCGCTTTTCAATTCACGGACCTGACTGATGGAGTCCAGGCCACGCAAGAAATGGCCAAGAAAATCGAAAGAAAAAAAGCCGCACCCTACCACATTCGGAGCGGCAGACAGCTCGTGCGTGTAGATTAACTGGCTGCAAGGGTGCATGGCTTCAGGGCTTCGAGGCTGCAAGGCTTTATAGCTGCAAGGCTTTATGGCTGCAAAGCTTCATGGCTGCCAGGCTCCAAGGAACAGACACAGTGTGGCTGCAAAGAAGCATTTAGCTTTTGCGATGTCATGACTGGGTAAACAAGAGCCTGGCAGCAGACTGTGAGAGACCGAGTAACTGGAAGGTGTAGGTGCAGGCTGTGAGATGCTGGAGCTGAACAGGCAGAATTTTTTGTTAGGGGTGAGAGACCGAGTAACTGGAAGGTGTAGGTGCAGGCTGTGAGATGCTGGAGCTGAACAGGCAGAATTTTTTGTTAGGGGTGAGAGACCGAGTAACTGGAAGGTGTAGGTGCAGGCTGTGAGATGCTGGAGCTGAACAGGCAGAATTTTTTGTTAGGGACAGTGAGACTGAGTGGTCACAGCCTGTAGGACGTGAGACTGAGTGGTCACAGCCTGTAGGGTGTGAGACTGAGTGGTCACAGCCTGTGAGACGTGAGACTGAGTGGCCACAGCCTGGGAGACGTAAGACTCAGTAGCCACAGCCTGTAAGACGTGAGACTTAGTGGTCACAGCCTGTAGGAGGTGAGACTGAGGGGTCACAGCCTGTGAGACGTGAGACTGAGTGGTCACAGCCTTAAAGACGTAAGACTCAGCAGCCACAGCCTGTAGGACGTGAGACTGAGTGGCAACAGCCTGTGAGACGTAAGACTGAGTGGCCACAGCCTGTGAGACGTAGGACTCAGTAGCCACAGCCTGTGAGACGTGAGACTGAGTGGCCACAGCCTGTGAGACTTAAGACTGAGTGGCCCCAGCCTGTGAGACGTGAGACTGAGTGGTCACAGCCTGTGACACGTGAGACTGAGTGGCCGCAGCCTGTGAGACGTGAGACTGAGTGGCCACAGCCTGTGAGACGTGAGACAGAGTGGCCACAGCCTGTGAGACGTGAGACTGAGTGGTCACAGCCTGTGACACGTGAGACTGAGTGGCCACAGCCTGTGAGACGTGAGACTGAGTGGCCACAGCCTGTGAGACGTGAGACTGAGTGGCCACAACCTATGAGACGTGAGACTCAGTGGCCACAGCCTGTGAGACGTGAGACTGAGTGGCCACAACCTATGAGACGTGAGACTGAGTGGACACAGCCTGTGAGACATGAGACTGAGTGGCCACAGCCTGTGAGACGTGAGACTGAGTGGCCACAACCTATGAGACGTGAGACTGAGTGGCCACAGCCTGTGAGACGTGAGACTGAGTGGCCACAACCTATGAGACGTGAGACTGAGTGGCCACAACCTATGAGATGTGAGACTGAGTGGCCACAACCTATGAGACGTGAGACTGAGTGGCCACAGCCTGGGAGACGTGAGACTGAGTGGCCACAACCTATGAGACGTGAGACTGAGTGGCCACAGCCTGGGAGACGTGAGACTGAGAGGCCACAGCCTGTGAGACGTGAGACTGAGTGGCCACAACCTATTAGACGTGAGACTGAGTGGCCACAGCCTGTGAGACGTGAGACTGAGTGGCCACAACCTATGAGACGTGAGACTGAGTGGCCACAACCTATGAGACGTGAGACTGAGTGGCCACAGCCTGGGAGACGTGAGACTGAGTGGCCACAGCCTGGGAGACGTGAGACTGAGTGGCCACATCCTGTGAGACGTGAGACTGAGTGGCCACAACCTATGAGACGTGAGACTGAGTGGCCACAGCCTATGAGACGTGAGACTGAGTGGCCACAGCCTGGGAGACGTGAGACTGAGTGGCCACAGCCTGGGAGACGTGAGACTGAGAGGCCACGAGATCATTTAGATTCAGTCA
The DNA here is from genome assembly GCA_030386875.1 of Morinoia aosen. Lineage (NCBI taxonomy): Eukaryota > Metazoa > Arthropoda > Malacostraca > Amphipoda > Talitridae > Morinoia > Morinoia aosen. The sequence goes on along the minus strand of CM059570.1, from coordinate 67,609,537 downwards.
GCAGCCCACGGCCGAACTCTCTTTTTAAAATCTCACCACGAGAAAAATATGAGGCGTTTGAGAATTCACGTCCAGAGCCAACTGTCAATACCTAAATCGTAAATTATAACTCTTATTTCAATAACGGTGTGCTTTACTTCTCAGAAATCCCGTTATGAAAGAATCAAACTGAATTTATAAATTAAAAAATGAAATGTTCAGGTATACGAAACATTTCTACATTTTACCTGCACTTCACATTCGCAAGGAATGCATGACGTTGTGGAGAATTAACAGCACATCGTGACTCTGCTGCATTAGAAATATATTATCAAACTTCAAGTTATTTCATCGACAAGATTGCGACTAGGAAAGCGATTGTGATTCCTCCCTCTGACTTCCGCCTTTGCCTGTCGCTCATGAGCAACACACTTCTGGAGAGCAAAAGGCGACCACGTGAGCAAAAAGTGCCTTTGCTATTCGATGATTATTTCTCAATCAAATATTTGTGTTGCCAGATTAGTCATTTCCAAGCCAGTCTGGGGATCTGATCGGTGGTCCAACTAGCGTCGCATGGTGGAGGTTTCATAAAGTTTGTTCAAGCAGTTCCTCTGAAGCACAGTTTGGGTTTTATTACTTATTATAGTAGTAAAACAGTTGCATTTTCGGGCTACGTTTTGAAAATGTATATTTGTTAAAGAATACTCTCCAAATTCCTTTTAAAGGCTCAAGAATTAAACCATCTTTAAATGGTTAGTTTTAATATATTTTTAAATTTCTATTAAAAACAGGGGGTTTCTATTAAAGGTGCATGAGGGGGCTGATCACACACGTCGTGCAGCAAAAAAAAAGTGGTGCGCAACAAGAAATCAAATACGTCTCGCAAAGATTTTTCGTACCCTGTTCTTTTACATCCTCTTCGAATCAATGGAATGTAAGCAAAATGGTTGAAGTCAAAAGCACACAAATGGAAAATAGCGCGAAAAAATTAATAAGACATCAAGCAGGAAAGTCAAAAGTGCCTAACGCAGAAATGAAAATTACTGAAATGAGCCAATATGTAGAGGAAATAATAAAAAGTTGAAGCGATATTCATTAGGCAATTTGAAGGATAATGAGAGACTATTGATTCCTCTTGAACATGATAGAAATCGCAATTACTCAAAAATTCCCGTAGAAATTTCAATAAGCGAAGAAATTACGCAAACCTATACCTTGTGCGACACTTGCAAGTTCTAAATAAAGATATTGGAAAGGAAGCAAGGCGAAAGAGGAACCAACTCTTCAAAAAATGCCCATCTCTATGTCGGTAGGAATACTTTGATAAATTTACATATAACTGAACATAGAGTATATAGCTACTGTTGAAGGTTGTTCACGCATGATTTCATTAGAAGTTGGCTTGTGCCAAAATACTAGAATTTATAACAGCTATGTTTTGATGAATGACCGATTAATTTATATCCAAGTAAAGAAGAAAGAAAATCTTTAAAAAAAAGGAAGAAGAGAAATTCATAAATGAACAATAAATTGAACAAGACCATCAAGGAGAACTCAGAGAACAAGAGTACCCTAGCGATGGGCTGATGTGCGCACCCAAAGTATGTTATAGCGAACTAGGAAGGCTAGCGTGGGGAAAATAATCCGTCTCCTGAGTAATTAGAGTGAAAACCGAAATTTACAGCAGCAGCAGAAATCTTCGTGCCGCATTACTCTGACCCAACGAAGTAAGCACTTACATACCCTGTAAAAGATCACCATTGATAATTTAATGCGAGGAGTAATGGTAAAGGCCTGAATAGTACGCTAACGGTATATTGCGAGTCACTGATTTTCATCCAATATTCCCGCGTAGATCGGTAGATCACATCTCTGACTCTGACTGCCCAGCATCAATTAGAATACGTGACTACGTTAGCCCCCTCTTCATTTCCACTTCACACAAATGCTTGAGAGAAACTAGGCTTTCTCCGACTGGATACAATTTCGACACCCATATAACAATTTATAGCACAGGCTTATACTCTGTTTTTACTTCTTTATTATGATGAAATTTAAGTCTTTGTAAATTTTTAATGAAAATGGTCATCATTGTGAAACTTAGTTGAACAAAGCGTCATTTAACTAAAGCGTCCATTCAAAGTTATTCAGTAATATGTGCGTATACGAAAATAGAAAGATAAAAAACTTTAGCGCGTCGGTTGACACAGACCTTTAATGCAAGTAACTTGAATTGCGGAAGCATAACGAAACGCCGAAAACTGTGGAATGAAAGAAAAGGAGGAACCGAAAAAGAGGCTCAAATGAAGTAATCATTTCCTTCGAAGAAATTCTCTGAATTTCTAGGAAAACCATATTTCTATGAATAACAGTTAAGAAAATATGTTGAATTAAAACAGTACTGGTTGTGGTTGAAAACACTTAGCAGAACAAACTTTTTCAGAGAAAATTAAGACAAAAATTCGTTGTGTTTACCACACGATTTGACGACGAGTCAAATGTTACCATCCAATGGCGAGTCTTCCGGGGACTCGTAAAAGAACTACAATTAGCTTCTCAAAAAAATGTCTCTTCTTGTATGAGGAAACACGTGTCAAGCGAACGATTATCTGTGAAGAAAAAGCAAAACAGTTTGTTTCCAATAGGCGTTCCGAGAACCATCATTGGTCTGTAAATGCCTTAACATAAAGATCCGTAGATGACATACACACATGGGTATCAGAATACCCATGTCAAAAGCCGAAACAAATGATTGAGAGAAATGCAAGGAAAATTTCATTCCTTCTGTTGTTGTTGAAACCTCCTTTATCTTCAGACAAGAAAGACGAGAAAAACATTGCAGTTTCATTTCATGAACAATATGAATGTGATGGATCTTGACAAATGTGGTGTGCGAGGATATTTTTGTAATTCGCTCTTGACCCCACTGAGCAGACCACATGTCCGGATACAGTACATACATATATTCCTGCGGGACAGGAACATTTTTGAGTGATAATCCTTTGATACACGTAGCAGCTGACAAATTAAGAAGTATCGTTGACATACAATACTGATGACATTTTTCCCGACACAAAAACACAATCAACTCTATTGAATTTTCTTAAATTACCAAATTATCAGTGCACACTGGATACCAGCACCCAATTACAGACTTCAACAATGAGAGAAAGAGATGACAATGCCCGTCTATCGTAGATTTCTGGTCCCTCAACTCAAAAATAACACTTGAAATGGCTGTTAATTCTTCAGAGTTTTTAGTTATTTCTTGACTACATTTAAAATATAACGTCATGGGCATACAATTACACGAACAATTAACAGTTAACAAAGAGTGTTTTTTTATACGCATCGACTTCTGACCTTATGATTTTAATAGCGATTTTCGCATTGATCGTCCATAATCTACAAAAAGCGGTTATTTTCATTTCAGTAACAAAAATTAAATTTTGTTGAAAAGTGTCATTTGAGTCATTGAGAGAAATGATTGAGGAACATTGAGTGTTGGACGGATAGATATGTTGGGATGGATGAACAACGCCCAAAGTTGGGAGAGATGAACATTGGGCGTTGGATAGATGAACATTGGGCGTTGGATGTATAAATATTGAATACTAAATGATTCGTCGATTAGAGTCGACGCTTGTTGTTAATATTACAGCTACATAAAGAGAGTTAAAGCCCAAACAAAAATCAGTTCACGGAAAGTGTAGAAACTACAGTGTCATGAGCTTCTTGAAAATGGAAAATTTGTCAACTAAGCTTTATTGAACATTTAACATTGTAACGCAGTCAATAGTTTTCTAACAAAAGCTTCTTTATTTCTAAATTCGTAAATATCCTACTGGGGAAGCCGCACTCATTGACAACGAATTGAAAATTTTAGACCCATCATTACGAGCTATAACCTGATAACGTAGCTAAAAGGCTATTATTTAGTGTGACTCTAACTCTTGACTTCCTGAGCCAATATCTCGTATAAATGTTAACGCTACTCACAGCAAACCTGCGTTTTACTTTTTGGTCAATATTGAATTTAATATTGTCAACGATTTCTATAATTTTGTTCCTACATATATTGGTAAAATGGTACAATTGAAGACGTTTTACATAAATGACATTGTGCTCGCAAATGTTTAGTTTTCGAGATATTTAAATTTGAAATTATAGGAACGTCGTTTGTAAAATTGAACAAACAAACACGTAAATAAGCAGAAATACGGTTTTGGCGTAAACAATAGGTGAGATTAGGTTAGATAAAGTTAGGTTAGTTAAATAAACTAACCTAAACTAACCTAAGTAAGCCTAAAATAACTTAATTTACCGTAACCACACCAAAGCCGATGACTTCCCCCCAAAACTTGGCGTGGTCCGCGTCCGCGAAGCGCCGGAAGAGCCATATTGAAACTGCCGTTAATGCTATTCTTACCTTAACTTTATTTATGCTATATCTCGAAAACTAAGCATTTGCGAGCACAACTTCATTCGTGTAAAACGTCTTAAAATGCTTTCAATTACCTAAATTTCGTAATGGAATTTTAAAATTCGTTGACAACATTAAATTCAATATTGACCTAGTTTTTTTGGGGGTAATCTCTATTTTTATCCTTTACTTTGGGTGCCTCGATATTATAACCGCAATAAAAGGAAACTTCTTGTCACCTCTTGACGGAAGAATTTGAGAACGCTCAGCAGTCCACCAAGGGACCCTCATACCTCAGGTCAATGACAAAAATCCCAGATTTTACAGTTAACACGATGACTACGATGGGTTAAACTGAAGTTTAATGCTCAATTCAAGTTTAGAACCAAAATTTGTTTGCAATTTCACGAAAACCAAACATTAACTGGGTATATTAAATACCATTAATTTTATAAGATTGTTAAAATAATTCAAAAGACCACTCGATGGGTCGTTTTTGCAAGCAATTTGTTAAATGCCTTGTGAAAATGAATTGAAATTGACATACTTAAATGGCATGTACACTTTTTTCGGGGTTTATTCGCCTTCCAAATTATTTCAACCGACCGGCTCATGATGACAGCGAAATAGAATTTTTGCCTTTAAAGCTGTTCATCAAATTGGCTCGTAGGAGCTCCGCGCAAGTGCGGTGCTGTGGTTCGTTATGGGTTGGAAGTCAAGGATGTTAATGTCAGCCACAGGTGAAATAAACAGCGAACAGCAGTTGTGTTCGTCGTGTGTTCAATTTATGATATTCAGCATTTTCTTTCTTACTTATTCAAGTTTCATAGAAATCCTCACACGAGGACGCTGTTCACGAGGACCCGTGGTTTTTCTTTAGTTAAACTTTCGAATGAAGTGATAAGTAGTGTGTATTTGAAACTTTACCATTACTCTACCAGAGCTTTATGTCAGTAGGCAATAGAACTCTCGCAGCAGTAATTTACCATAAGCATATTGTGATGTAGTACTGTGTGGTATTGTGATACACTGAATGGGTCTGGAGAGTCTGAGCTTTCAGTAAGACTCCGTGGTAAAATGCATCTAACCACCTATAGACCAATAGAGCTGACGATGTCCACTCACTAACAAACATGACCCAACAACAGAACACGTGTAGGGTGTCCTAGAAATTTTTGACGAAAATTTTTGTAGGGCTGCTTGAAATTTTTGATCCTTATGTTCAAGCACCTATTGTAATTTGTTTTACGCTGCTGAAATTTATCGCCCTTTATTCAAATATGATGGGACGCAGGCAGAGTTCCTTCCTTTCTATTTACGACATTCTAACTGCACCCATGAATCATCTCGCCCTGCTGGCTATATGAGGGCTTTAGGTTAAGTTCTGTGAACTTAAGCGAGCAAATTTCAACGCATTCGATTAGATTATATTAGTAGTTGGTTTAAGCCTCCCTATCCGCAACAAAGGCGATCCAAAGAGGGGAAGGAAAAAGGCACCATTTAGTATGAAGTTAAAGGAACGCGGTATCTATGCAGAAAGAGCATAGAAGCAGTGACATGAGAAAGAAGTTCATGAAACAAGATCAAAGTTGAAGAAGAAAGTAGTAGGTGCTGAAAAAACAGGACAGCAGTGAACCGAAAAAAGATGGTCCGTAACAAAACAAACGCCTATTCTAATTTAACAAAAAGAAAGCCTACCTAACTTTTAGCTCGGGCCCTCACATAGTTCCCTGGGAGTGCTAATTCCCATAAATTCAATAGTTGTATCCCCCTGAGGGGCGCATTTGATAATAGTCACTCAAGTTTATTATCCCGATACATAATTCATGACTGAAACTCAGTGAGCTGCCTTAATTAACCGACGCAGATCAGCAGAGTTCCAATTTAGAAAGTAAGCAGGATGTTATTCTCGCCCAATCTGATAATCGCTTTCGGAGTTAAAAAATTTCTCTGGGAGCTGAAATCGCAATTCCAGTTGCGTGCCTTACAAAATAAAATTCATGTTGTGGCAAGGTACGTTGCTTCATGTTTATCTATTCATTGAGTATTGAAAAAATTAGTTAAGCGGAAGGACTTGCATCGAATGTTGTTTCTTTTATGTATTGTTATGCTCGCTAATTTTATGATCTCACATCATTGGCGTAGTATGTCAAACGATTATTTTTTTCATCATACAAACAAATTAAAACTGATATTGGCAAAACGTAGAATTTTATCAAATTTTCTATACTGGAAAATTATTTTGATGCTCTTTTTATAGATACAAATGCAACCAATTTGAGGTGAGAACTGGTGGAGATAACATGCTTGCACCAACGTACTCGATGAGTGGAATATATCTTCATTTGTATGAATTGAATACACATTCCCGAATTCAATTCAGGGGAGATGTTCCTTCTTGAATTTGTTTTTCTTGAACCCTTCACCCAAAAATAAAAGATTCCTAAAAAAACCCTCAAGTTTCTACACATTGCATCCTCAACCACCTCTCTTCTGTTCTGTGTCCCTTGACACGTTTGAACATCCTGATTCATCACCATTTTTTGTTTCATTTTATTTCAAGTTACGGACTCCTTCAAGTTGCTGCGCAGCAAGGGCCTCTTCCATCTTAACAAACATGAGTGTTTACAACATCCAGATTGTTATTTATGCCTCGCATACATCATTAATTTGCCGAAGCAAAAGCCTGAGGATGGTTGTTATTCCAGTTCTCATTGGGAGACGAACATCGAGATTTTCATTAGATAGAGAAAATACAAAAGAGATGTCGGCCCGCCTATTCATAGCCTGATTTTCATTTAGTACAAGCATCTCATCATAGAGCCGGGGATGTCTTTCTCTCGCGATGCATCCTAAATACCTGCATCATCGCTCATTTCAGGGATGTTTCTGTGCGTTGGGTACGGTAAAGGAAACGAAATAGAGGCATTTCTACGGAGTAAAATACAGTTGCTCTAGTTTGGCAAGCCAATAGAAAGGCTTTATTTTATTATTTCAAACAAACTATATTACGTCACCATTACGACATGTAATTAGGGTAATAGTGGTGCCTGATTTTGGGCTAGCAGAGTAGTCAGATGTAATATGAGCGCTGCTACTGGATCGTTGCCATTACGTCAGCATTGCCACACGGTCGGAGAAAAAAATACTGATTTGACCCCTCCTTGTTTTTTGTACCGTGGCGTTTGGTTACGAAGTCGTCTGACATCCCTTCATCAAGGTTGTGGTGTTAAATGTATCGAGCTCTCGTGAAGCGATGTACTCCTACGTATATGTATTTCTTGTGTATTTATGTAAATGGGGGTGGCCTCATCATTTATGAGGGGACATGCACTACTGAATGGCCACTAATTACAGCCAATCATTTCTCTCTTTTTAGAGGCAATTTGGCTATGATGACTATCCTTTTTTTTTCTACGTCAGGAAAATGTTTCTTGGTAATAAAAAAGATAACCATTGAGTCAATAAACATTCTAAATGAAAGCGCTTGAAAATTGTTTAAAGTTTTATTCACAGTGAATTAAAATTTGGTAAAGTAAACAATTAATTTGTTCCCTTTATCACGTTTTACATCACTTTAGGTGAAATTTCAAAATTCAGAAATATTTACAATTAAAATATTTGTCTTCACAAAGGTTTTTCTGTGAACCTGGTTTTCCGAGGAATTGACCAATTATATTATGGAAACATTCCCCATGAAGTCGAAATTTGAAATTAGTTATTGTGCTCTTCCACTCGATCAATTGCTCTTGTTCAAATGTTAATGAGCGCACAATTTGCATTAATTTTTTATTTTTTTATTAGATTTTTATTCTAGCTCAAGAAACTGCAGCCAATTCTATAATGAGAGCTTCCATCATTTTCAAAAATATTTCATTTATCACACCACATTTTTTTATCTATTATACCATCTTTTTGGAAAACTGAAAACCTGCGCAGTGATCGCATGAAATATAAGGCCACAACGAAAGCTTTCATTTAAATGGCACAGAAAATCGGCTTGAGTTGAACTGGTGGCGTTACAGTATCATCAAGGTTTTCTGACTGAACATCATCAAGGTTCTCTGAGCATCATCAAGGTTCTCTGAGCATCATCAAGGTTTTCTGACTGAACATCATCAAGGTTCTCTGAGCATCATCAAGGTTTTCTGACTGAACATCATCAAGGTTCTCTGAGCATCATCAAGGTTTTCTGACTGAACATCATCAAGGTTCTCTGAGCATCATCAAGGTTCTCTGACTGAGCATCATCAAGGTATTCTGACTGAGCATCATCAAGGTATTCTGACTGAGCATCATCAAGGTATTCTGACTGAGCATCATCAAGGTATTCTGACTGAACATCATCAAGGTTCTCTGAGCATCATCAAGGTTTTCTGACTGAACATCATCAAGGTATTCTGACTGAGCATCATCAAGGTTTTCTGACTGAGCATCATCAAGGTATTCTGACTGAGCATCATCAAGGTATTCTGACTGAGCATCATCAAGGTATTCTGACTGAGCATCATCAAGGTTTTCTGACTGAGCATCATCAAGGTTTTCTGACTGAGCATCATCAAGGTTCTCTGACTGAGCATCATCAAGGTTCTCTGACTGAGCATCATCAAGGTTCTCTGACTGAGCATCATCAAGGTTCTCTGACTGAGCATCATCAAGGTTCTCTGACTGAGCATCATCAAGGTTCTCTGACTGAGCATCATCAAGGTTCTCTGACTGAGCATCATCAAGGTTCTCTGACTGAGCATCATCAAGGTTCTCTGACTGAGCATCATCAAGGTTCTCTGACTGAGCATCATCAAGGTTCTCTGACTGAGCATCATCAAGGTTCTCTGACTGAGCATCATCAAGGTTCTCTGACTGAGCATCATCAAGGTTCACTGAGCAGGAAGAGTAGCCTTGGAGGCTGAGTATGAAAGCTGAGGCTGTAATAGCAATGGAAATTGATACAAAGGATGATACGTAAAAAATTATGTGACTGTGATGATGAATAAAAACTACTTCGCAGGCAAGCACAGTCAAGTAATTTGGTTTGCACAGACATAAGTACATGTTTATATGAGTACCAATAAACAGCCGTTCCCGTGCTGGTAAAATGGAGCAATTTTCTAATTCCATTTAGTTCAGGAGGAGAATAAACTAACTGCTACAAAATTGGAACATTCTTGAAACTCTCTGCTTTGCAATGGAAGATTCGAAAAGCTTCCGCATTGTCATTTGTCCCCATCTGTGTCTCTATCATACTAATGCTAGGAAATACTCTTATCCACTGCTCATTCGTCAGCTTCAGAATTTTTTCGCATAATTTACAATTAGATGTCGAGAATTTTATTTATTTATTGTCATTTCTTGCGAAAGTATGAAATGAAAGTCACCATCTTTGTACCAGCTTGGAAAATTGTAAAAGACTTCAACATTGTATCATCGTCTCGGAATTTTAGACTCGATGCTGAGGTCGCTCATTGTGTTGTTTTTGACGTGCATGCACTCACGGGGTGTTTTGAGCATTTTTCATGTAAAGGGAATAGTTCACACTTCCCACATTATTCAAGCTAATAAATTTTGTACCTCCAACTTGTTGTGCCTCATTTTACTTGTAATTGTGTACAGCTTTGAAATTGTTCTGCTACGTATTTATCTTAATTTCGTCTTTTCCTCAGTTAGTCAGAGAATCTGATTTTTGAGACGTTCTTTAATCTCCTTGGTTTGACTCATCTGCGGTAACTCGTAGCTCGTGTTTCATTTGTTGACTCATTTCTAGTGTTGTTTGCTGACTATCACTTTTTTTTGCTGACTTTTAAGTAATGTTTGTCTGATGTCTCACTTACATTTTTGCTTACTGACTTACCAGTAGTGTTTTATTTGCTGATACATGACCGGTGTTTCTCGTTGCAGTCACTGCAGTAATAAATTTGCTTGCAATTTTCAAGTGCCTAAATGACATAATTTTGAAGTACCCCTGTTTTTGAGCTTATTCCTCTAGTTAATGACTTCCTTGTCGACTAAAATTCTTCAAAGTTCAAGGAAAGTTTCGACGCAGCTTTGAGTCACGCAAGTTTTACAGATGACATTTTTTTAACTAACTAACTAAGACATTTTTTTAACTGAAAACTAAGTTATGATCTAATTGTTTAGTAGCTGTTGTTGTACTAATTGATCTTTTATTCCAGATCTTTTGTGATTTCCTGCTACTTTTAAGCATACTTCATATAAACCTGCATTATTTACACTTATTTAGTACATTCGTTATTTGTAATAATTCTGATTTCAGACACCAGCAGCATTGACATATCTACAGAGACTGACTGCAGAGTCTATATTCAGTGAGTTTTTCATTCGAAGCACTGAACTGCCTCTGGCTGACATAGGAGAAAAAACTATGCAATGATTTCGAGTAATTATCTTGAATAGGTGTTCATTTCAATAAAAGCACAATTTAGCCCGCCTTCCCTCGATCCATACACTGAGAAGGTCCTAGCCGATTGCGAAGAGGACCTTAACTAGAAAAAATCGCAAACTTTTGAGTGGACATAAGTACATGTGCTGCTATGTGTGATGGAGGAGAATGTGCAGGTGGTGGCTGTCTATCACTGTAGAAAGAACAAGTCAGGGTCAAACAAGTCTTTTTTGCCGACCGTAGGGCAATGCTGACGTCATGGCAACGAACTAGTAGTAGCGCTCATATTGCATCTGACAACACTGCTAGCCCCAACTCTGGTACCATTTTTAGCCTAACGACATGTCGCTGTGGTGACGTAATAAAGTTTGTCTGAAATAAAGCCGTTTTATAGGCTAGTCGAACAAGAGGAGGTGTGTTTTCTCCCATAGAAATGACTCTACCTTGTTTCCTCCACCGCGCAGTCTATGCAGTGGGACAGAGAGAGGTAAATTTACCCAGGTACAATTTTAGATGTGCAAATTAAATTTAAATCTCGAAATTAAATGTTTGGGAATAAGTAATATCCATTAGTAACCTATCCTCCCGCTACAGTACTGAATAGAAGTAGATGTCATGCTATAGTGGGGTAGACTTCACGCTGTAGTACTTGCTAGAGGTAGATCTCCTGCTATAGTGGGATAGACATCACGCTACAGTACTAAATAGAGGTAGATCTCACGCTATCATGTGATAGACATCACGCTACAGTACTAAATAAAGGTAGATGTCATACTACAGTGCGGTAGTCATCACGCTATAACAGCACGGAGTTATAAGAAGCTGCACATGCCTTTCATGTACAGAGCGTGGAACAAATTCCCCACAGGATATTCTGCATCCTTTTTTAAACAGACGTAGCCGAGGCAGTGGTTATCTCGGCGTGTTGCTGGGTTGTGTGGCCGGCTTTGTTGCCTCCCCCTCCCCGGCCGCGTCCCGCGCTGCTGGGTGGTGGTGGTGCTCTGGTCACGTCTTGTGTGGTGCTCTGGTGCTCTGCTGGGCGTGGTGGTAGTAGTACAGTGGGAGTACAGTGGGAGCACAGTGGGAGTACAGAGGGAGTACAGTGGGAGTACAGTGGGAGTACAGTGGGAGTACAGTGGGAGTATAGTGGGAGTACAGTAGGAGTACAATGGGAGTACAGTGGGAGTACAGTGGGAGTACAGTGGGAGTACAGTGGGAGCACAGTGGGAGTACAGAGGGAGTACAGTGGGAGTACAGTGGGAGCACAGTGGGAGTACAGAGGGAGTACAGTGGGAGTACAGTGGGAGTACAGTGGGAGTACAGTGGGAGTACAGTGGGAGCACAGTGGGAGTACAGTGGGAGTACAGTGGGAGTACAGTGGGAGTACAGTGGGAGTATAGTGGGAGTACAGTAGGAGTACAGTGGGAGTACAGTGAGAGTACAGTGGGAGTACAGTGGGAGTACAGTGGGAGTACAGTGGGAGTACTGTGGGAGTACAGTGGGAGTACAGTGGGAGTATGGTGGGAGTACAGTAGGAGTACAGTGGGAGTACAGTGAGAGTACAGTGGGAGTACAGTGGGAGTACAGTGGGAGTACAGTGGGAGTACAGTGGGAGTACAGTGGGAGTACAGCGGGAGTACAGTGGGAGTACAGTGGGAGTACAGTGAGAGTACAGTGAGAGTACAGTGGAAGTACAGTGGGAGTACAGTGGGAGTACAGTGGGAGTACAGTGGAAGTACAGTAGGAGTACAGTGGGAATACAGTGAGAGTACAGTGGAAGTACAGTGGAAGTACAGTGGGAGTACAGTGCGAGTACAGTGAGAGTACAGTGAGAGTACAGTGGAAGTACAGTGGGAGTACAGTGGGAGTACAGTGGGAGTACAGTGGAAGTACAGTAGGATTACAGTGGGAATACAGTGAGAGTACAGTGGAAGTACAGTGGGAGTACAGTGGGAATACAGTGAGAGTACAGTGGAAGTACAGTGGGAGTACAGTGGGAGTACAGTGGAAGTACAGGGGGAGTACAGTGGTAGTACAGTGGGAGTACAGTGGGAGTACAGTGAGAGTACAGTGAGAGTACAGTGGAAGTACAGTGGGAGTACAATGAGAGTACAGTGGGAGTACAGTGAGAGTACATTGGGAGTACAGTGGAAGTACAGTGGGAGTACAGGCGGAGTACAGTGAGATTACAGTGGGAGTATAGTGGGAGCACAGTGGGAGTACAGTGAGAGTACAGTAGGAGTACAGTGGGAGTACAGTGGGATTACAGTTGGAGTGTAGTGGGAGTACAGTAGGAGTACAGTGGGAGTACAGTGGGAGTACAGTGAGAGTACAGTGGGAGTACAGTGGAAGTACAGTGGAAGTACAGTGGGAGTACAGCGAGAGTACAGTGGGAGTACAGTGGGAGTACAGTGGGATTACAGTGGGAGTATAGTGGGAGTACAGTTGGAGTACAGTGGGGGTACAGTGAGAGTACAGTGGGAGTACAGTGGGAGTACAGTGGGAGTACAGTGAGAGTACAGTGGGAGTACAGTGGAAGTACCGTGGAAGTACAGTGGGAGTACAGCGAGAGTACAGTGGGAGTACAGTGGGAGTACAGTGGGATTACAGTGGGAGTATAGTGGGAGTACAGTGTGAGTACAGTGGGGGTACAGTGAGAGTACAGTGGGAGTACAGTGGGAGTACAGTGGGAGTACAGTGAGAGTACAGTGGGAGTACAGTGGGAGTACAGTGGGAGTACAGTGGCAGTACAGTGGGAGTACAGCGGGAGTACAGTGGGAGTACAGTGGGAGTACAGTGAGAGTACAGTGAGAGTACAGTGGAAGTACAGTGGGAGTACAGTGGGAGTACACTGGGAGTACAGTGAAAGTACAGTGAGAGTACAGTGGAAGTACAGTGGGAGTACAGTGGGAATACATTGAGAGTACAGTGGGAGTACAGTGGGAGTACAGTGGGAGTACAGTGGGAGTACAGTGGAAGTACAGTGGGAGTACAGTGGTAGTACAGTGGGAGTACAGTGGGAGTACAGTGAGAGTACAGTGAAAGTACAGTGGAAGTACAGTGGGAGTACAATGGGAGTACAGTGGGAGTACAGTGAGAGTACAGTGGGAGTACAGTGGAAGTACAGTGGGAGTACAGTGGGAATACAGTGAGAGTACAGTGGGAGTACAGTGGAAGTACAGTGGGAGTACAGTGGGAGTACAGTGGAAGTACAGTAGGAGTACAGTGGGAATACAGTGAGAGTACAGTGGGAGTACAGTGGAAGCACAGTGGGAGTACAGTGGAAGTACAGTGGGAGTACAGTGGGAATACAGTGAGAGTACAGTGGGAGTACAGTGGAAGTACAGTGGGAGTACAGTGGGAAAACAGTGAGAGTACAGTGAGAGTACAGTGGAAGTACAGTGGGAGTACAGTGGGAGAACAGTGAGAGTACAGTGGGAGTACAGTGGGAGTACAGTGAGAGTACAGTGGGAGTACAGTACGAGTACAGTACGAGTACAGTGGGAGTACAGTAAGAGTACATTAGGAGTACAATAGGAGTACATTAAGAGTATACAGCTGGACGCCTCTCAAGCTGCAGAATATGCAGAAAGGTTTTTGTTCTTTAATGAATGTTGAATTTGTTCATACAAATAGTTTTGATCATCAGGCAATTCAAGTTTTTCATATTTTTGTTTCATTTATTTGGCGTTGCTCCCTAGATGATTGCGCGCGATTTGACATCGCTCGTGAGGTTTGCCTTGATTTTTCTCTCTCTCAGCTAGCCTGCTGACGAGTGTAAGTCTATCTTTTCAGGCTGGGTGGCGACTTCATCGTCCTTTATTTCTGGGACTCTTGCACTTTTTCTCTCGGGGTGAGCTTATGGATGAATCCACTTCGCCACCTTTACTCGTGTGCTCCAATTGCCATTCCTCCACTCTCTGGGACTGGGAGTTGTTCGCACTCACTGAGGGCACCATTCCCTTAGGTGGGTGTATTTATTAACGTCTAAATTGCTTCATTTAGGAAATTATGTATACTCCGTCACTTTATTACACACAGTTTCTATAATTACTTACCTGGTTAAACTTGTTTTTCTTCGTTACTTTTCATCTTCGTCGCCTTACATGGCACTCGACCTGCGACTCGTTAACGGTAATTTTTTATTAAGGTTTTAATATATCTTTATTGTTACAGAGGGTCGCCGATCAGCCCACTGGTGTAAAGTGTTTGATTGAAAAAAATTACCCAAATTTTGCCTTTTGCTCGAAATAAATAATTGTGGATATAAGTAAAGGTTTTGCTTTTTGCAAAGTCTAACAATGGATAAAAGTGCATAGAAAATCGCTTTAATAGAAATCATATTTCTTTGGCAAGCAGTCCGAAAAGCTCAAAAAAGATCTCTACTTGTTGCTCTCTAAATACTTTTCACATGTCGACCTCAAAATCGTATTGGTCAATGCATATAAAATAGGGGCTCATTTCAATTACAAGGACAAACTACCTAAAGGCATGCTCTCCTCCGTCATTTATAGATATTGTTGCGCACGGTGTGCGTCTGAATACGTGGGTTCGACCATTCGAGCCCTGGATATTCGTGTGGCTGAGCATGCCGGCAGGAGTATTCGAACTAAACAGTTACTCTCTTCCCCTCACCAATCTGCTGTTCGCTCTCATGCAGAGAGTTGTGACCTTCAAATTCGGTTAGACGATTTTAAAATAGTTTCTTCTACATCCGATACAATTAACCTTCGCATTTTAGAATCGCTGTTCATTTTAGAAGATAAACCTACCTTGAACAATACGCAGTCGGCCTTCCCTCTGCAATTAGTGTAGCCTGTCTCTTTTTTTCCTTTTTTTTCAATGTCATATTTTAATGTCATATATAATGTCACTGATGTATGTATATTGAACTTGTTATAACGCGGTGTTTTTGTATTTTTTCAGATGGTTGAAAATGGCCAAAAATTGGTCGAAACGTTCCTTTTTATTGAATTTTTGTTTTTTTTAAAGAAATATGATTTCTATTAAAGCGATTTTCTTTGCTCTTTTATTCATTGATAAATAATTGTTTGACATCTGGCGTATGTTTGTTTGGCGTTTTAAAATATTATTTTGGTTTTAAAGAATCAATTTCACGCTTAGTCTATTGAACTATTTTGTGTTTTATAAGAGTACCTATGAACTAATAAAAGTTAAGACTATCGAATGATGAACAAGAACTTCTAATAATCTTATTTACATTTCCTCCTTACGCGAGACATACATGGCATATTACTTAAGAGAACAAACTTCTGTTCAAACTAAAAAAATCGCCATTCCACGAGATTTCATTATGAGTGTTTATGTTCTAAAAGTTGAGAAATTATAAGCACGTCATCTTTCAAAATATCGAAACAAAATTTTCATTCCGTGAGATTATACAAGAAATGTTCGTTTTTTAAGAAATTACAAAAATAACCATCTAGATGTTGTGGTCATTCAAGCCGCTATAAAATATCTCCGTTCGAATATTTTTCAGTACTTTTATTGTATCCCTTCAAAAATTCTACACACACGAATGTTGCACTGATCCACTAGCGTTTGAATGAGGAAAATATTTCGTGGAGCTGATCTCTTCTGATCAAATCAATTTACTCGCCCAAGAAAGCTATTTTCAACGTAGCATAACAATGCTTAATAGATTACTGGGATAAAATAGGTAAATTATGCAAGCCAAGGAAGATGATTAATTCCACGATGTAACTAACCGTTCATCGTTTACTTTTCCACAAATGATAATGTGTCAATTCACACAATATTATTTTATGCCTGGTAAAATTATCTCATCATCAAAACTTCTTAAACGTCATTCAAAAACAGTTGACTTTTTGAGGACTAAATTTGGTGTTTAATGGCCGCAAAACCCGTTAAGCATTCGAATGTATTCCAACACACCGAAGACTGCGCGAGGCCGGCATACACAGCGTACGTTGTCTGCCATTACCATACCCTCTACCGACTGCCGTCAGTTGCTTCGCATCATATTCTTAATGTTTATGTATGATGTTATTGCTTTAAATTGTCGCTTTTTCTTAAAGTGAAGAAAATGTTTTATCTGAAAACATGCGCATTTTATCAACGTAGCCGAGAGATTTATATAGAAAATTTTTAACGGAAAATTTAAAAAAAATAATGATGCAAACTTAAAATATACCGCTTCCCAAACCGAGTTACTTTTTCGGTATTGCTATAGCGTGAGGTCTACCACACTATACCATTATATCTACCTCTAGCTAGTACTACAGCGTAAGGTTAGGTTTGGTTAGGTTAGGTAACTGATGGATATTACTTATTTCTTTACATTTAATTTAGCGATAAACACTTTATTTGTACAGCTCAAATTGTCCCTGGGTAGGCGATATATGGCGGTAGACCTCACGCTACAATAGCACCCCTTACCAGTGAGAACGACGGAAGCTGTAGTATTCTGCCTCGAATAAATACGAGTGTCTCATCTGCTAGCCGGTTCAAGCGCATAAACGTCTGGTGCCATTTGTTATATTATCTCTAAAAAGTCTTCACCTAGTGTTGGAGTTTCCAGAAGACTCGTCTGAAATTCCGTTGTCGGCGTTCTCCAGAATTGAAATATCGTTATGTTTAGAGGTGTTATTATTGATTTGAAAGATAAATGTAACGAAATACTTTCCGTTTAGTTGAAGACTGCAACGCATTTCTCACACTGCCTACAGTAATAAAAAACAACGCTTACAGCAGGTTTGACGATGTTATTCTATTCTTCAGACAAGCTTTCGGGGATTAGATTATAATAAAACGAAACTTTTTTTACTCATAAGCTGCAATATGTGAAACTAAAATTTTTTTGCGATTCATCAAAAAATTTTTTGCACTTGATCTGTGAATATTTAATACTCTGAAACGCTGGGTCACAATTTTCTGTTAAAATAAGAGTTACCCCACGTATATAAATTTTCTCTTTGCGTGCCCCTGAACGCACAGAAAACTACGATACCCACTCGTGTTTTGAAGTAAGGCTAAGCCATTTTTCCAAGTAATTTCAATTATCATTAAATATTTTCTTCTAGTTTTATCACAGGAATTTTGTGTCTTGATAATTTTTTATCTCGAATTAAGGAAGCTAATAATGAAACATGGTTTCACAGAAGTAACTTAAATATTGGCTTCAATTTCCGTAGACTTTTTTCAGAATGAAAAACAACTCCTCAGACATATACATTATATGGCAACACGTGTGCCCATAAAACTAAAGTGTACTCCATTTTACACCAATTAATGATGCAAATGAAATATTTTTGTCTCGGTTATTTTTAACTTTAGGTAAATACCAAGTCTTTTTTTCTCTCCATAGCCT
Source organism: Morinoia aosen (assembly GCA_030386875.1). Classification (NCBI taxonomy): domain Eukaryota; kingdom Metazoa; phylum Arthropoda; class Malacostraca; order Amphipoda; family Talitridae; genus Morinoia; species Morinoia aosen. The sequence goes on along the minus strand of CM059570.1, from coordinate 67,591,387 downwards.
TTCCCTCTCGTCTTTCCCTAACATTTTCCCTTCCAATTTTCTCGCGATATTTTCCACTTACAACTTCCCCGTTCCCTATTCTCATATCTTGAAATTTTGAATAGATATAAACCTTTCTACTATTTCCGGGCATATATTTAGTATGCATGGGTATTGGGTCATTAAGTTTTACTGCACTAGATTATTTTCGACGCTAATACGTTAGAGTGCATCTTTATACTTTTCGGATTTCCTTAAAAAATTTCCCTTTAATTATGTTCTGAAGTTAAATTTATAGGATCATTTCTGCGAGACTATGCTACCTTTGCAGCATCGTTTACTCCAACAAAATCAAATCTTACCTAATAATACAATTGGTGTATTTATTTGTTTGGTGTTCGCTTCTTAATTAAAAGATGCCCAATGACCGTATCTGTGATACGAGTTTCACCAGTGCACAAGTACAAGAATATTTTACTTGCGGCTACTATTAGGATGGTTATATTTGTTTGTCATCCATATCTGGAAGATTTATATAAGAGAAACAACGAATCCCGCCGTGTACGCAAGTATATTTATAAACATGGTACTTATTTTAACAATTTAGATACCTCTTTCAACAAGCACTATTCGCCATGCGGCAAACACGCCCTGAAGCAGTACATCACCGTTACCACAAACCTCCACCCCAGCTCTGACCATGGCGTCTCCCTCTGACATTCACAACATCCTATCTTTGGTATGGGCGAGCTATTTTGATGCGTTGATTCGCGCCGCGTGTATTCAGGCCCGGCCGCTTGATATTCTGACCTTTAGCAGATGACCACGCACAAAAAAAAACGAGAGATGATCTATAATTTCCGTGCAAAAAAACTCGCTCGACTAGAAGCGCAAATGCCTTAAAAGCGACAAGGATCTGTACTTTGTTTGATTTTAATTTTGAAGAAGTTCATGGTAACTTTGGATTACTCAGTCAGTTCCGTTGTGTAAAAAATGTCGTTCAATTATGAGTGTAAAGGCCTTAAAGTGACAAGGATCTGTATTTCGTAGGATTTTTTGAGTTTTGAACAAGCCCACGACAACTTAGGGTCACTCAGTTCAGAGCTATCCTATACTGCTCTTTTAACATGACTTGCGGTCTAGATACATATCTTCTCTTGAAGCTCAAAGCAGATATATGAATAGCTATCAAAAATATCTCGAGTGATCAGTGTCGCAGTTGTGCAAGTTTTTCAAATGTCAATTAACGTCCATGCTTCAATGTCTGTGGCGGACGTTCCACAAAGTTAGCGGGCAAGTTTCCACGAGTTACTTCTCTTGAATTACCGCCTTATTTTTTTGCGAATGCAATCCGTTGTAATCTAATTATAGCATAATGTAGTAACTGAAGACTAAAAATAACAAGTGTCTTCCATGAACCTTCTTGAAACTTCTACTTCGGAGGTCATGAGCTAGATGAAGGAATGTCAGCACACGGCGCTGTGACCATCTAAACTTTCACACAAGCCCATCGTTACGCTCACTGTTGCCCACTTCCCTTTCTTCAGCTCTCCTTCCTTCACCTCCCCTTTGCCCCACGTCTCTCCTACCTCCATCTCCCTTGCTCCTCGTCTTTATCCTCACCACCTCCCCTTTTGCCCTACGTCTTTTTCCTTCATCTCCTCTCTTTCTTCTATCTCCTTCTCTCTCTTCCCGTCGTCCTCCCTCATTTGAGGAATCCCGGACTTCGTCTCTGGGAAATTTCGCTGTTCCCTGTCACCGCAGCCAGTCCATGCGGTACATCCCTGCGGGGTGAACTGGTGGGAGGGATGGAGGCAGTGCAGGGGTCAGTGGAGGGATGGAGGCAGTGCAGTGGTCAGTGGAGGGATGGAGGCAGTGCAGGGGTCAGTGGAGGGATGGAGGCAGTACAGGGGTCAGTGGAGGGATGGAGGCAGTGCAGGGGTCAGTGGAGGGATGGAGGCAGTACAGGGGTCAGTGGAGGGATGGAGGCAGTGCAGGGGTCAGTGGAGGGATGGAGGCAGTGCAGGGGTCAGTGGAGGGATGGAGGCAGTGCAGTGGCCAGTGGAGGGATGGAGGCAGTGCAGAGGTCAGTGGAGGGATGGAGGCAGTGCAGGGGTCAGTGGAGGGATGGAGGCAGTGCAGAGGTCAGTGGAGGGATGGAGGCAGTGCAGTGGTCAGTGGAGGGATGGAGGCAGTGCATGGGGTCAGTGGAGGGATGGAGGCAGTGCAGGGGTCAGTGGAGGGATGGAGGCAGTACAGGGGTCATTGGAGGGATGGAGGCAGTGCAGGGATCAGTGGAGGGATGGAGGCAGTGCAGGGGTCAGTGGAGGGATGGAGGCAGTGCAGGGGTCAGTGGAGGGATGGAGGCAGTGCAGTGGTCAGTGGAGGGATGGAGGCAGTGCAGAGGTCAGTGGAGGGATGGAGGCAGTGCAGGGGTCAGTGGAGGGATGGAGGCAGTGCAGGGGTCAGTGGAGGGATGGAGGCAGTGCAGTGGTCAGTGGAGGGATGGAGGCAGTGCAGAGGTCAGTGGAGGGATGGAGGCAGTGCAGGGGTCAGTGGAGGGATGGAGGCAGTACAGGGGTCAGTGGAGGGATGGAGGCAGTGCAGGGGTCAGTGGAGGGATGGAGGCAGTGCAGTGATCAGTGGAGGGATGGAGGCAGTGCAGTGGTCAGTGGAGGGATGGAGGCAGTGCAGGGGTCAGTGGAGGGATGGAGGCAGTGCAGGGGTCAGTGGAGGGATGGAGGCAGTGCAGTGGTCAATGGAGGGATGGAGGCAGTGCAGTGGTCAGTGGAGGGATGGAGGCAGTACAGGGGTCAGTGGAGGGATGGAGGCAGTGCAGGGGTCAGTGGAGGGATGGAGGCAGTACAGGGGTCAGTGGAGGGATGGAGGCAGTGCAGGGGTCAGTGGAGGGATGGAGGCAGTGCAGTGGTCAGTGGAGGGATGGAGGCAGTGCAGGGGTCAGTGGAGGGATGGAGGCAGTACAGGGGTCAGTGGAGGGATGGAGGCAGTGCAGTGGTCAGTGGAGGGATGGAGGCAGTGCAGTGGTCAGTGGAGGGATGGAGGCAGTACAGGGGTCAGTGGAGGGATGGAGGCAGTGCAGGGGTCAGTGGAGGGATGGAGGCAGTGCAGGGGTCAGTGGAGGGATGGAGGCAGTACAGGGGTCAGTGGAGGGATGGAGGCAGTGCAGGGGTCAGTGGAGGGATGGAGGAAGTGCGATGGCTAGTGGAGGGTACCAACACCTTGACATTCTTGAGCTACGTGAATTTTGGAATAACCCTGTTAAGATATACTATTTTTTCAATTCGAATTCTATTTTACTACAACATGAAGGAATTAAGTTGACGCACTAAAATTCAATATTTTTAGATACGAATATTTTTAATAACGAACCAATCATTTGGTACCATTGAACTGCAGCAAGTAACAACACATGTACCCGTCAGGGGGATAAAACTATTGTATCTATGGAAATCAGCACTCCCAGGGGGAAAATGTGTGAGGGCCTGAGTTGAAAGTTAGGTAGGCCTTCTTTTTAGTGAAATAAAATGTTTTTGTTATCTTGAGGACCAGTTTTTTCGGTTCACTGCAGTCTGGTTTTTCAGTACCTACTACTTTCTTCATTAACTTTTATCTTGTCTCATAAACTTCTTTCTAAACTCACTGTTTCTACGCCCTTTCTGCGTAGATTCTGCGTTTCCCTATTTCCATACTAAATGGTGCCTTGCTCCATTCTTTCTTCGGAACGCTTTTTTTAATGGTTAGGGGGGCTCAAACTAACTTCTAATCTAACCATCTAACAACACATACCAGGAATCGTTGTAAAACAGAAAACTGCTTACTGCCTGCGCGTCACGGCAGGCAAGTGCGGCACACATACACGCCCACACACCTGCTCCGTGTTGCGCACCTGGCCGTGTAGGTCTCGACATGTGCCACTTTGTGTGAGGGGCACAATTTTTGTGCCTTCAGAAATGTGAGCGCGTCTGAGAACATCACACAATTTTTGTACCTTCAGAAACGAGAAGTTAACTACGTAAAGTGCTCGTAAGCTGCGGAGGCTCAAACTCTAACAAATTCCAGGTGATATTGAGCTCAACCCAAGAAGCTATATTTGCAGACACCGCATGACCCATGATTATTAAGTGTAGATCAATTTGAAATTACTTTTTACTTAAGAGAACTTCAGCGGCAAGGAAAACTGCATTGCATACTGCACTTCATGATACCGTACAACACTACATGAATAAATATGTATAATAATTTCATACGCGGTTTCATGCGCATAATTGTTACAAAAAAGATACAAGTAGCAATTCTTTACCGAGCTCCAAGCGCATGTAACGTCGACAAGGACTCACCTCGCTTATGCTTTCGACTCGAAGAAAGTAGAGAGCCATAACAGACGTTAGCATTCTATCTGACGGTGAACTTGTCTCCTGTGCTGCTCTTATTTAACTAGGGAGACCCTTCGCGCGCTTGGCTAGCTCGGGAGTCTCTTTAGGTGAGCTGATGCTTACCTCTCAGGTTTAAATTCAGGTACTCAATGAAGCGATCTGGGATATTTTGACGGTCACTACCGCGTACGTCTGTGCAGTGTATCCTGCTCTGTTCCCGTCGCAGTGAAATGGCTGCTGCAAGCCAGAATATTTCCCTTTGCCCAACATGACAGGAAAACGCGTCTCGAATGAACAGAAAACAGCGCGATGTCACAAATGTTTTTCGACAGTTCTGAAGGTAGAAGTTGGGAAAGTTCCAGGGAATTTATTGGCGTTCATTTCACCTTTCTACAATACTAGTATCTCACTTCGCCTGTGACTATCTCTCAAATACAAAGTAACTCACCGCATCCGCTAGTCTTTTACTTTATGAACGGAGCTCAAGCGGTATCGTTGAGTAATGTCCGTTTCTTAAAAGTACATTATTGTAGTAAACACTTGCGCTTTTGTATCATGATTGAATCCCAGGAGGAAAGACCAATATCGAGACCTACCTAGTGCAGACTAAAATACCGAAAAACACAGACTTTCGTATGGTTTATCTGAGAAAATAGAAAAAATGAGTCTTACTGGCATAGAGTAAGGGCCCAAATGATGGAAAAAAATTTGAGGAGCAGTCGAAAGAAAGTGATAAAAGACCAGCAATAGCAAAGTAACACAAGACCAGCAACGATACAAGACAAGCAATAGCAAAATGAATCCTGAATAAGCGGCAGCAGCAATGTTGTGGTGGTGGGCACAGCTATGGTTATGATTTTGGTGGGTGAAAGGAAGAGATATGAGGCCATCAATACTAAAATGAAACAAGACCAGCCATAACAAAATGATATAAGATCAGCAATAGTAAAATGACTCGTGAATAAGCAGGAGCAGCAGTAGTGTTGTGGTGGTGGTGGTGGTGGGCACAGCGATGGTTGTGATGCGGTGATGGTGGCGCATGTGACCTGCGCAGTGAGCTGCAGCGACCAGTCTCTAGCGCTGAGCGCGAGCGTGTGCACAGAAGTCGTGACATGGCGGAAATCCTTGCCTGTTCTCACGTTTAAAATCGCCCATTGCAAGTTTCCCGTCAGTTTCAGCGCCCTGAAAGTGTTCCAAGTGTTCGTGATGGTTGGCTTGTGTGTGTAGATGCGTTTCGGTGATGTTGTGTGGGGTTTTTACGTCGCTAGAAGCGAGTTTTAAGTCGGTGGGTGACTAAAGTGAGGATGCTTCTCGGCCGCTCTCTTCCTCGGAGATGAGCCATCTCGCTCCATGCCCAAGACTCCCAGTTCCGAAAATCGCATAAATGTCCACAGAATCTCACAAAAATGCTGCGTTATCATCCGTAAAGTGTCGATGCCAGTAGTGTTTGTCAATGGCAAATATTTAGATTCACGTACGATATCTCAAAACGTGGATTTTGGTGTGTGCGATGCAATAGTTAGTGCCGTGCCCAAGCATCTCATGGCCGAATGCTGCTGGATTGTGCAGAAAATTTGGTGGTCTTGCCCATAGTAAAGGTGTGCTATTTATTGAAGCGCTCTCATGTGTGGGCGAAACTGAACATCATTAGTTCATCATTAGAAGATCATTTTTTGATAAATTTGTCATCTAGCAAATGTGTTCCAACGTTCACTCGCAAGAAAATGCTTCTTGATGGCGTTCATTTCTTAAACTACCTATTTTTCATTTATAATTCTTTAGAATGCGTATGATACTCAATTCTTTTGTTGATGTGATGTACAAAGGCTTAAGATTTTCAGAACAATTGGATACTGTTGTATTTTTTGTTGAAAAAATAACTCAAAGACTTCATTTGACGCAACATTTCTTCACAATGCTGTACAGAGGAGGAAATTGCAAGTTTTTAAGCAACCTCAATTTTCAAGCTTTAAATTTCCTTTGCGCATTTGAGCCTTGAATTTTGATTAAATTTGCTTCATTTTATGTTACTGCTATTTACATACGGCATCTCAGATATATTTACTCTATGTTAGACGCTGCCTCACGTTCTGCTAGACTTCTGGTCCGATGTTGGAGTGTGTTCATTACCTGCTAGACTTCTGGTCCGATGTTGGAGTGTGTTCATTACCTGCTAGACTTCTGGTCCGATGTTGGAGTGTGTTTATTACCTGCTAGACTTCTGGTCCGATGTTGGAGTGTGTTCATTACCTGCTCGACTTCTGGTCCGATGTTGGAGTGTGTTTATTACCTGCTAGACTTCTGGTCCGATGTTGGAGTGTGTTTATTACCTGCTAGACTTCTGGTCCGATGTTGGAGTGTGTTCATTACCTGCTAGACTTCTGGTCCGATGTTGGAGTGTGTTTATTACCTGCTAGACTTCTGGTCCGATGTTGGAGTGTGATCATTACCCGCTAGACTTCTGGTCCGATATTGGAGTGTGTTTATTACCTGCTAGACTTCTGGTCCGATGTTGGAGTGTGTTCATTACCTGCTAGACTTCTGGTCCGATGTTGGAGTGTGTTTATTACCTGCTAGACTTCTGGTCCGATGTTGGAGTGTGTTTGCAAATAATTAAACTGTTACGTTTCACGAGTGTGTTCACAAGCTTTTGAGTTTGTTTGGTGACTGTAAAACTTCCGGTCCGACGTTTGAATATATTCACTAACTTCTAGGCTATAGTGTATAGACAGTTTTCTTCCAATTCTGGTTTTGTTCATTACTTGAAAATCTTGAAGTATTCATAAGATGGAGTTCTTAACTTGCTGCATTTTTCAGTGAATCCTGGATTCCCGAAAGACTACACATGAAGGAAAAAGTTTAGTTTACAGTTTGTTTAGCAAATATATATTTTTGTAAAAATTCGACACATGGATTTGTGCTTTAGTTTTATATCGACTATTCTGTACCAAAAGTGAAACTTTTATTTACTGAGTAACAATGGATTAAAGAGTCCTACTTCTGAACAGCTCAATTTTGAATCGATGCCCAAATGCCAAATAGTTGTGTCAAAAACATACTTAGACTCTAAGTTACGTAGCTTGTGTACAGTTTCTGATAGTCTTCGTATGAACTTATCGTCTTTGTGGAAGAAACATAGTTATTGATTTTTTACGAGTAGATTTTCGCATCGCCGGATGCGCCCAGACTGTGGACACTTTGAAGAATCGGTCCCCACGAACTCAGATGCCTCAATGAATGCCACGTTCTCCTACGACCACATTTTGGGCCGAGATGCAGGACTGCTCCCTGCACATCTCCATTTCGCGCACTTGCTGACCATGTGAATTTATTGTGAGCAAACTATGTGTGGTACCTTCGTCGGTAGACTACACACAGAGGGGGAGAGATGTCGAGAACGAGAACATGCCAACCGAGGAACGGAGAAGATGTGTCAGAAGGGAGCGCGAGAAGAGAAAGTTTCCACGGGAAAACTTCCTCCTGTGAGAAGGTTATCAGAACAACGTGTGACGAGAACAGATCCTCCAGCGGTGAGGAACATCGATTCTGGAGCCTGCTGCTCTACATCCAAGAAATCCTTCCCGCCCTTAGGTTCCAATTTTTATCATTTCCAAGCGACCCCAAGAGCCGATGACATTTCATGGATACGATGTTTAGGAGGTTTTTGCTTTGAAACTTCGCTGAACTGCAACCTATTGTTACTGCTCGCAGTGACTTGCCTGGCAGTTTACGCACCCCTCGCATCAGCTGTCGCAAACCACGACAGCGGCTACAACGTCAACTACGCTCTCAGCGCGGACTACCGTAACAACGGACAAGAAAACTCACGCAATGACGACAAGTACGGCGGAGAGTACGGGTCGCGACAACATGGTTCGTTGCCCGAGCACGGTTATGGTACCCAGTACCCTCACGCTGGACAGTACCCCAATGGTGCCCAGTCTCCCCACGGCCCTCAGTACCCTCAATACCAGAATGGCCCTCAGCACCGCAACGGAGCCCACTTTCCAAAAGGTCATCAGTACAGGGAAGAAGAGCAAACTCCTCCGTTGAGGAGAGAAGAAGATGAGCACGACTACGGCAAGCCAGCGGCAGCGCCTCCCTCTGATGAGACGCGTGATCCCAGCAATGGTGACTACGTCACACTGAACAATCAAAATAAGCTTAACTTGAATAGAAAGCCTTACAATGGCAGAGCACCGTACAGCTCTGGCCACCATTACTACGGCTCTAGAACGAGCGAGTCCCAGCAAAACCCGTACAACAAACACAAGTACGTGAACCACACACCCTATGACGTAGCGGCCGAAAGAGCACAACGTCAGTTGAACCTTCACAGTGGTAGGTCAGGTGATGGTAGGCAAGCAGCAAAGGTAGCTGCAGTGCATGCAATTCTTGATCCCACCCCAGCACCCATTGAATATCATCCCCCTGTAGGACAGCATTGCGGGTTCGAAGACGACGGCGACGACTGCAAGTGGGACTGGGACCCTGCGGACGGCCTGCGGAACTTGGCTGGCTTTGAGGTGGTCAGCAGCCAGATGCTCAGAGACAGACAGAAGGAGAAGAGGCCTGAGTTCATGCACATGCCCGGACAAGACTCCAAGGGATCTAAAGAAGGTCAGTTACTATGTAGTCGTAAATTTTATATGTGGGTCTTTTTCAACAACTTCAGCGTGACATGTTGTTAATAAAATGTGATCTTTTCGATTTGCAAGTGATGTGCAAATTTTGGCATTTTTGCCGTTTACATAAATAGGCGTGTGTGGAGCAGGTAAGTTATTTTGTGTTGAATTCAAGAAATTCTCGATGCCATTAATGTACTTGATGGTATCAGATGTAAGAAAACCTGCAGAGTTTCTTAATGAAAACTTAATGATTATGTGTGCATAAATGTTTTTGTTCAAGTTTCCAGAAGACTATTTACTTCAGAATTGGATTTACTGAGTAATTCTCAACACAAGTCAAATTTCAACAGCAGGAAGTTACAGTATGTAATGATTCAGCGTGCTGTGTTGTAAGTCTAACTTCGTGTGCTAATTTAGTTGAATTTTATAATTATAGTTCACCACTTTTTTGTAAATTTCACGAACAAAATATGATGCATATTCTGCAAACATATTTTTCGTGTGTTCTCAATTACGTAAAATAAATTGTTATCATATCACAGGATAGCTCCAGAGATATCACACATTTTCGATAAATTTACATAAATTACACAAAAAAATACATACATTCACTTTTTTGGATTCATCCCAAACGCTGTGACCGGTGCCTGGTCAGTGTGCGATCTAAGGAAAACACAAATCACTCGTCTAATAACTGAAGAACTCTGAGCTCTCGGCTCAGAGACGTATCTTTCACGTACACTTTAACACTTTACTTCTGATAACACACTTTACCTTTTCACTTTACTTCTGATAACACACTTTACCTTTTCACTTTACTTCTGATAACACACTTTACCTTTTCACTTCACTTCTGATAACACACTTTACCTTTTCACTTCACTTCTGATAACACACTTCACCTTTTCACTTTACTTCTGATAACACACTTTACCTTTTCACTTTACTTCTGATAACACACTTTACCTTTTCACTTTACTTCTGATAACACACTTCACCTTTTCACTTTACTTCTGATAACACACTTTACCTTTTCACTTTACTTCTGATAACACACTTTACCTTTTCACTTTACTTCTGATAACACACTTTACCTTTTCACTTTACTTCTGATAACACACTTCACCTTTTTACTTTACTTCTGATAACACACTTTACTTCTTTGCTTTACATAGCACACTTTACTTCTGATGCTGACCCGCAGGAACAATTCACAAATTGTGACTTAGCGAAGCCAATACGAAGGAGTCCTGCCAACTTTGCACTGGAGGCAGCTTTATGTTCCGTAAATACCTCACGCGGTGCAGTGAGCGCTGGCTCCGTTGTCTTAGAGTAACGCACATGGGCAAATCCCGCTCTTTGCATTGCAGTTGCGGTCCCGCAAACTCTCGTAGCATCTCCAGGCGACTTTTGTTCTTAACTCAAGCCGCGTTTAAGGGATTATCACAGATGCATTAATACTTTAAGTGCGACGTGACCATCCGGTGGTCACTGAGGGGATTTTCATAATGCTGCTGACCGATCAGCAGTCTCTAAAGCAATTTTGATAAATGCTTGATGGAAATTAAATGAAAGTGCGATCTATTCAATGTTGGTTATTTTGAGAATTGGTCTCTAAAATTAAATTTAATCTTAGTTCAATATTGAACTTCAGCTTAACCCACCGAACCGGACGTTAACCCTATCCGTAGATCAGACCACGCGGCGCTGAGGGGCTAGGTCGCACCCAACAGTCTCTGTCGCGTTTGAGTTTCTCTAAAATTGAAAGTTTTACGATTGATTCGACAGGAACGGTGAAGGAATCGTCGTTGAATCGAAAGCCGATAGTCGTTGCGTTAAACGGAGAAACATGGATTCACGCTCCTATGCATGTATCATACATAATCTTCTGTTTGAAATGTACACCCACCAAAAGCAGTAGTAAAGCTGCATCATTCTGCGAAGGATCATTTAAAGCAGTGGTTCTTACCCTGGGTTCAGTATGGTACAGTTATATACACTTATACAGTATATAGTTATACACATATGTTTTAAATTTGAAGAAAAAAGCAAATTTTATTTTCCAACTACGATGGGTTCGACGAATGCATGGATGGAACTTGTGGGGTTCAGTACCTCCAACAAGGTTAAGAACCGCTGATTTAAAGCTAGTCGCTGTAATGACATTGCAGCCCTTTTGCTTGACTTCGCTTGGGTTCAAATCCTCCTCGAAGTGTTGGGTGTTCTCATCAGCGGTGGTACAACCCTTCAGAAGCGTCGTATGATGGAAGCAGACGCCGCTTCACGAGACGGTGCACTGAATAATCTTAATTTTTTGTGCTGCGTGTTTGGCTTAGTACAGGTACTAATGCTTCTAAGCTCGCTTTAGACAACAACTAAAATTGAAAAACTTGTTGCAAGGAAGCAATTAGAAATGCTGTTTCAACGGCAATGAAAGAGTCATTGAGATTAGAATGACCTTTTTTGTTAACTGAAAAGATTTGACTGAAATGTGTTGGTGATCTTTTCTGATACCTGAAACAGAGTATAGAAAATGACGAGTAATGTGACTTGTATTGTGCATTGCTGGCCTATACTTTGAACAAATCATTTTAATTTGGAACACCTAAAAGAGTCTCTCTGAAAAAGATGAGTAAAATAGCTACAGTGCGAGAGTTATGGTAGGTTCATTAAAAACTGAAAGATAAAAATTCAAAAATTGCAAAATATGCCTTAAAACTCTCACCACGTCCATCTCGTTGGAGCTCTCAGACAAAATTTAGAGAGAAACCAAAGATATTTTCCAGAAACTTGGAGAATTGAAAACAGCGCTATCTCTGCCAAATATTTTATGTGAACACACGAATCATGCATAAAAGCTCCCTAATTTGCATTCTGCCCGTCTCACTTCCACACCGTATTTTAGCAACGGAAATAATTTTGTTTATCCCCTACTATAATAATAATTGACAAAACAAAATTACCTACAAACTCCGAACACGAGCTCCTATGGGCGTCCCGACTCAAAAGGCAATGTCAGTGACACAGTTTGTGGAGAAGCAGGAATAACATTACATGTAGACCTCAGATGTCGTGGCGCCAAGAACTGGCCGTGATGTCTACAGTCAAGACCTGAAGCTCCTCTGGCTGTTAAGGACTGCCACCCGAGGAATTTCATGAAATCACATCACATTTCCTCAGCTGGCTTGAATAAATCGTATAAAAAATACTCACCGTTCAAAATCGTACACAGAAAAGCAATTTCCAGAGAGAAGCATAGAAGGACAATTGCTTCAAGAGATACATGGGCTCGAGTTCAATGCGATGAAACGTATTTAAAAATTCATGTCTTTCCAGCAAATTAATCTGTGATGGCTCTGTCACAGGCACACTGTATACGGTATAAAGTCCACCCTGAAATGTGATTGTTTCATGTTTGGAAATCAAGCTTCGCTGAAAAACACAATTAAAATCGAGATGTTGAATGACCTCAGAAACTATTAAAAATTACTCTTCAAACTTTTTTCCCCCACGACGAATATTTAATGTCCTTGGCGAGTTGCATGAAGGCTTAGATTAGGAACATTTTATCATCTCAGGCTGCGAGATGCTACCGCTGCGATTTTCGGGGCTAGAACAGCGGATCTTGAAGTGGTGGGCCAGCTAAGATGCATCAACCCTTCGGTGCGATATAGTTTGAATAACTGAAGCACTAGCAAACCCACGTTACTATTACTACTACTACTACTACTACTACTACTACTACTACTACTACTACTACCCTGAAGTACAAGTATAGTTTGTCCCTGAAATTTGTCAGTTTGTCCCAGAAAATCATAAAAGTATATAGTTTGTACTTTTAACCTCTTACTTTAAATAATGTTCATTCTATTTATGTCTGCTTCATTTCTTTTTCGACTACTTACTCTTCTTTCTGTCACATATCATTCACATAACACTCTCATAAGCTTCTGCCCATCTTATATACCTAATAACACCCCTGGTGCGTTGGTTTGGTGTCCGCTTCTTGCGTCTCTTTGTGACGCTCACAAAGATGCTTAATGACCGTGTCTGTGATACGAGTTTCGCCAGCGCACAAGTACAAGAATATTTTAGCCGCTGGTACTATTAGGATGGATATATTGGTTTGTCATTCACATCTGGAACATTGGTTGAAAAAAATATCGAAACCCATCATTTCTGACGGGCGGTGTACACTAGTTTTTAAATAATTCTCCATCCATCATTTCTTCCTTGCATATTTTGCGCGAAATAGGTCTCTCTATTTTCCCGTCCACTGGCCCTCACGGTGGACTACAGACGCTCAATCCTGCCCTCTACTCACATGCCAGTAACTCGTCTGGTCTACGTTTAATGCTTTACGCTTAACGTTTTTTTGAGAACCTCACTTCTGATGCATTTGCAAGCTTAATTCTCTAACTTGTTTCGCCTCACACTTCTAACGTGCGTGCTGTCTCGAAATGTTCTTAATTTTGAGTACATTTTCGTGCATCGTTCTCACGCGTACTGGATTCGCAATATTGACTTCGTAATTATTACTCTGTCTGATTTTATTAACGAATGTCACAGACAACATCAGAATTTGCATTCTGTGATTGTTTGTAAATGATTCTGTCGAATATTTCTCTTCGTGAATGGCATCTTCATTTCGCCTTCATATCGTATTTCTTCATGTCCTCTTTGTTGATTTGTCTGTTGAGACGCCGGCCTCACAACTGCAGTATTTGTATTGTATTGTGTTTTGTATTAATTTTATTTTATTATTATATTATGAACGAGGTGCTCTGGACCGTCATTAGTGCCACCTTAACTGATCGCTCAGCTTGTGAATTATTTTGTATGATTTTCGGCCACGTGACTTTATTTTTAACGCACTCATTTTATCTCGAGTCCAACACGCAATCTTCACCGGCTTCTGATTTTTGGTTCCACTTCTTTTGTTCCGTCTACTTTTTTCTGCTTTTGGATTACTATCACCTAACCAGTTGACATCACCTTGCTCATATCACCTTCACATTACTCATATCACCCTCACATTACTCATATCACCCTCACATTACTCATATCACCTTCACATTATTCATATTACCTTCACATTACTCATATCACCTTCACATTACTCATATCACCTTCACACTACTCATATCACCCTCACATTACTCATATCACCCTCACATTACTCATATCACCTTCACATTACTCATATCACCCTCACATTACTCATATCACCTTCACATTACTCATATCACCTTCACACTACTCATATCACCCTCACATTACTCATATCACCTTCACATTATTCATATTACCTTCACATTGCTCATATCACCCTCACAATACTCATATCACTTTCACATTACTCATATCACCTTCACATTACTCATATCACCCTCACATTATTCATATCACCTTCACATTACTCATATCACCTTCACATTACTCATATCACCTTCACATTACTCATATTACCCTCACATTACTCATAACACCTTTACATTACTCAAATCACCTTCACATTACTCATATCACCCTCACATTACTCATATCACCTTTACATTACTCATATCACCCTCACATTACTCATATTACCCTCACATTACGCATAACACCTTTACGTTACTCATATCACCCTCACATTACGCATATCACCTTCACATTGCTCATATCACCTTCACATTACTCATATCACCCTCACATTACTCATATCACCCTCACATTACTCATATCACCCTCACATTACTCATATCACCCTCACATTACGCATATCACCTTCACATTGCTCATATCACCTTCACATTACTCATATCACCCTCACATTACTCATATCACCCTCACATTACTCATATCACCTTCACATTATTCATATTACCTTCACATTGCTCATATCACCCTCACAATACTCATATCACTTTCACATTACTCATATCACCTTCACATTACTCATATCACCCTCACATTACTCATATCACCCTCACATTACTCATATCACCCTCACATTACTCATATCACCCTCACATTACGCATATCACCTTCACATTGCTCATATCACCTTCACATTACTCATATCACCCTCACATTACTCATATCACCCTCACATTACTCATATCACCTTCACATTACTCATATCACCCTCACATTACTCATATCACCCTCACATTACTCATATCACCCTCACATTACTCATATCACCCTCACATTACTCATATCACCCTCACATTACTCATATCACCTTCACATTACTCATATCACCCTCACATTACTCATATCACCCTCACATTACTCATATCACCCTCACATTACTCATATCACCCTCACATTACTCATATCACCTTCACATTACTCATATCACCCTCACATTACTCATATCACCCTCACATTACTCATATCACCCTCACATTACTCATATCACCCTCACATTACTCATATCACCCTCACATTACTCATATCACCCTCACATTACTCATATCACCCTCACATTACTCATATCACCTTCACATTACTCATATCACCCTCACATTACTCATATCACCCTCACATTACTCATATCACCCTCACATTACTCATATCACCCTCACATTACTCATATCACCTTCACATTGGCCATAGCAGCTTCCCGACGAGTATTGCGTAAGTCGTAACGTGCAGCGCAACATTTTCAGACTGACCTGGTCGTTCCAAAATTCTTACATTTTATCATTGAAAAATATGTGCAAAAAAAATTTGTGTCATCAGATTTTGTGATCAAATTTTACAGTGTTCCCTTGTGTTGGGTGGCCTACATGACCTACATAAAAATTTCCTTCGAATTTAGTTTAAGGAAAAAGTCTATCTAGCAGCCCTGGTCTGTCTGAAACATTCATCACCGCCTATTGAAATCAAGCGCTGCAAGTAGTTCAAGCTTCGCTACGTGGATAACAGTCCAACTGCATCAATTAGGTATGAATTTTTAGGGTTGGTGCTACCGTAGAGCTTACCTTCTTGTCTCTTTCTCCCTCTCAAACTTGATACTTTCATTGATTTTTTCTTGCTCATGATTTTGTTCTTTGCTTTTGTCATTTTTAATCCTCGTTTTTTCGCTCCTTCTCTGGCACTATTCAATCAGAGCTAACCATTATCTCCGTAGTTCACCACGAGGGCGGTCGCTGTCGGACGATTTGCTTATTTCGTACGAACTTTTTTCGTATTTCCCTGCACATTTCCTTTGATTTACAGCTTCGAGCTCTTCTATCTTCTCTCTTTCGCTGCCGCCCTTCACACCCACCCCCTTCCTTCATTTGCCCTTTAAGGTCCCTCCTCCTTCCCTTCCTCTTACCCTCCCTCCTCCCCTTCCCCCTTCTCTTTTTCGCCCTTCCTCTTTTTCGCCCTTCCGCTGACGCGCTCCCTCCAGCTCTCTCACTCGCCTCTCTTTCTCTTCCTCACCTGCTCTCTTTTCGGCGCTCTTTTTTGAGTTTTAGTGTGCGTTTTTCTGTTTTTGTAGCTCTGCTCTCACCCAGCTTCTCTCGTTTGGGCTTTTTCGGTCACGCTCGAATTATGAGGCTGTGAGGCAGCACCTACCAGATAATTATGAGGCTGTGAGGCAGCACCTACCAGATAATTATGAGACTGTGAGGCAGCGCCTACCAGATAATTAAGAGACTGTGAGGCAGCGCCTACTAGATAATTATGAGGCTGTGAAGCAGCGCCTACCAGATAATTATGAGACTGTGAGGCAGCGCCTACCAGATAATTAAGAGACTGTGAGGCAGCGCCTACTAGATAATTATGAGACTGTGAGGCAGCGCCTACCAGATAATTATGAGACTGTGAGGCAGCACCTACTAGATAATTATGAGACTGTGAGGCAGCACCTACCAGATGATTAAGAGACTGTGAGGCAGCACCTACCAGATAATTATGAGACTGTGAGGCAGCACCTACTAGATAATTATGAGACTGTGAGGCAGCACCTACTAGATAATTATGAGACTGTGAGGCAGCACCTACTAGATAATTATGAGACTGTGAGGCAGCACCTACCAGATAATTATGAGACTGTGAGGCAGCACCTACTAGATAATTATGAGACTGTGAGGCAGCGCCTACCAGATAATTATGAGGCTGTGAGGCAGCGCCTACTAGATCATTATGAGGCTGAGAGGCAGCACCTACCAGATAATTAAGAGACTGTGAGGCAGCACCTACCAGATAATTAAGAGACTGTGAGGCAGCACCTACCAGATAATTATGAGACTGTGAGGCAGCGCCTACCAGATAATTATGAGACTGTGAGGCAGCACATACCAGATAATTAAGAGGCTGTGAGGCAGCACCTACTAGATAATTAAGAGGCTGTGAGGCAGCACCTACCAGATAATTATGAGACTGTGAGGCAGCACCTACTAGATAAATATGAGGCTGAGAGGCAGCACCTACCAGATAATTAAGAGACTGTGAGGCAGCACCTACCAGATAATTAAAAGGCTGTGAGGCAGCGCCTACCAGATAATTAAGAGGCTGTGAGGCAGCGCCTATCAGATAATTATGAGGCTGTGAGGCAGCACCTACCAGATAATTATGAGACTGTGAGGCAGCACCTACCAGATAATTATGAGACTGTGAGGCAGCACCTACCAGATATTTATGAGACTGTGAGGCAGCACCTACCAGATAATTATGAGACTGTGAGGCAGCACCTACCAGATATTTATGAGGCTGTGAGGCAGCACATACCAGATATTCACGAGGCTGTGAGGCAGCACATACCAGATATTTACGAGACTGTGAGGCAGCACCTACCAGATAATTAAGAAGCTGTGAGGCAGCACCTACAAGATAATTAAGAGGCTGTGAGGCAGCGCCTATCAGATAATTATGAAAACTGTGAGGCAGCACCTACCAGATAATTATGAGACCGTGAGGCAGCACCTACCAGATATTTATGACACTGTGAGGCAGCACCTACCAGATAATTATGAGACTGTGAGGCATCACCTACCAGATAATTATGAGGCTGTGAGGCAGCACCTACCAGATAATTATGAGACTGTGAGGCAGCACCTACCAGATATTTATGAGACTGTGAGGCAGCACCTACCAGATAATTAAGAGGCTGTGAGGCAGCACCTACCAGATAATTAAGAGACTGTGAGGCAGCACCTACCAGATAATTAAGAAGCTGTGAAGCAGCACCTACCATATAATTAAGAGGCTGTGAGGCAGCGCCTACCAGATATTTATGAGGCTGTGAGGCAGCACCCACCAGATAATTATGAGACTGTGAGGCAGCACCTACCAGATAATTAAGAGGCTGTGATGCAGCACCTACCAGATAATTAAGAGACTGTGCGGCAGCACCTACAAGATAATTAAGAAGCTGTGAGGCAGCACCTACCAGATAATTAAGAGGCTGTGAGGCAGCGCCTACCAGATAATTAAGAGGCTGTGAGGCAGTGCCTATCAGATAATTATGAGGCTGTGAGGCAGCACCTACCAGATAATTATGAGACTGTGAGGCAGCACCTACCAGATAACTATGAGGCTGTGAGGCAGCACCTACCAGATAATTATGAGACTGTGAGGCAGCACCTACCAGATATTTATGAAACTGTGAGGCAGCACCTACCAGATAATTAAGAGGCTGTGAGGCAGCGCCTACCAGATAATTAAGAAGCTGTGAGGCAGTGCCTATCAGATAATTATGAGGCTGTGAGGCAGCACCTACCAGATAATTATAAGACTGTGAGGCAGCACCTACCAGATATTTATGAGGCTGTGAGGCAGCACATACCAGATTTTTACGAGGCTGTGAGGCAGCACCTACCAGATAATTAAGAAGCTGTGAGGCAGCACCTACAAGATAATTAAGAGGCTGTGAGGCAGCGCCTATCAGATGATTATGAAACTGTGAGGCAGCACCTACCAGATATTTATGAGGCTGTGAGGCAGCACATACCAGATTTTTACGAGGCTCTGAGGCAGCACCTACCAGATAATTAAGAAGCTGTGAGGCAGCACCTACAAGATAATTAAGAGGCTGTGAGGCAGCACATACCAGATATTTACGAGACTGTGAGGCAGCACCTACCAGATAATTAAGAAGCTGTGAGGCAGCACCTACAAGATAATTAAGAGGCTGTGAGGCAGCGCCTATCAGATGATTATGAAACTGTGAGGCAGCACCTACCAGATAATTATGAGACCGTGAGGCAGCACCTACCAGATATTTATGACACTGTGAGGCAGCACCTACCAGATAATTATGAGACTGTGAGGCATCACCTACCAGATAATTATGAGGCTGTGAGGCAGCACCTACCAGATAATTATGAGACTGTGAGGCAGCACCTACCAGATATTTATGAGACTGTGAGGCAGCACCTACCAGATAATTAAGAGGCTGTGAGGCAGCACCTACAAGATAATTAAGAGACTGTGAGGCAGCACCTACCAGATAATTAAGAAGCTGTGAAGCAGCACCTACCATATAATTAAGAGGCTGTGAGGCAGCGACTACCAGATAATTATGAGGCTGTGAGGCAGCACCTACCAGATATTTATGAGACTGTGAGGCAGCACCTACCAGATAATTATGAGACTGTGAGGCAGCACCTACCAGATAATTATGAGACTGTGAGGCAGCACCTAGCAGATAATTAAGAGACTGTGAGGCAGCACTTACCAGATAATTATGAAACTGTGAGGCAGCACCTACCAGATAATTAAGAGGCTGTGATGCAGCACCTACCAGATATTTATGGGGCTGTGAGGCAGCACCTACCAGATAATTATGAGACTGTGTGGAAGCACCTACCAGATATTTATGAGGCTGTGAGGCAGCACCTACCAGATAATTAAGTGGCTGTGAGGCAGCACCTACCAGATAATTATGAGACTGTGAGGCAGCACCTACCAGATAATTATGAGACTGTGAGGCAGCACCAACCAGATAATTAAGAAACTGTGAGGCAGCACCTACCAAATAATTAAGAGACTGTGAGGCAGCACCTACCAGATAATTAAGAGACCGTGAGGCAGCACCTACCAGATAATTAAGAGACTGTGAGGCAGCCCCTACCAGATAATTAAGAGACTGTGAGGCAGCACCTACCAGATAATTAAGAGACTGTGAGTTAGCACCTTCCAGATAAATAAGAGACTGTGAGGCAGCACCTACCAGATAATTAAGAGACTGTGAGGCAGCACCTACCAGATAATTAAGAGACTGTGAGGCATCACCTACCAGATATTTAAGAGACTGTGAGGCAGCACCTACCAAATAATTAAGAAACTGTGAGGCAGCACCTACCAAATAACAGAACCCATCATAAATATAAGATCCGCCATCTTCTAGAGAATACGTATTACATAATGACTGGCTCACCTTTTGGTAGCGTAAAATAGAAAAGAACCAACACTCAATATTCAAAAACTACTTTTTCAAGTAGGATACGCTATTCAAACCAGCCGTGTAGGAGAGACGTAGATCACGCTCCTTTGAGTGTCGTCTGTTTGAGTGTTGTTTGTTTGAGTGTTGTTTGTTTGGGTGTTGTTTGTTTGAGTGTTGTTTGTTTGAATGTTGTTTGTTCGAGTGTTGTTTGTTTGAGTGTTGTTTCTTTGAGTGTTGTTTGTTTGGGTGTTGTTTGTTTGGGTGTTGTTTGTTTGGGTGTTGTTTGTTTGAGTGTTGTTTGTTTGGGTGTTGTTTGTTTGGGTGTTGTTTGTTTGAGTGTTGTTTGTTTGAGTGTTGTTTGTTTGGGTGTTGTTTGTTTGAGTGTTGTTTGTTTGAGTGTTGTTTGTTTGGGTGTTGTTTGTTTGGGTGTTGTTTGTTTGGGTGTTGTTTGTTTGAGTGTTGTTTGTTTGGGTGTTGTTTGTTTGGGTGTTGTTTGTTTGGGTGTTGTTTGTTTGAGTGTTGTTTGTTTTGGTGTTGTTTGTTTGGGTGTTGTTTGTTTGGGTGTTGTTTGTTTGAGTGTTGTTTGTTTGGGTGTTGTTTGTTTGAGTGTTGTTTGTTTGGGTGTTGTTTGTTTGGGTGTTGTTTGTTTGAGTGTTGTTTGTTTGGGTGTTGTTTGTTTTAGTGTTGTTTGTTTGGGTGTTGTTTGTTTGGGTGTTGTTTGTTTGGGTGTTGTTTGTTTTAGTGTTGTTTGTTTGGGTGTTGTTTGTTTGAGTGTTGTTTGTTTGAGTGTTGTTTGTTTGGGTGTTGTTTATTTGGGTGTTGTTTGTTTGAGTGTTGTTTGTTTGGGTGTTGTTCGTTTTAGTGTTGTTTGTTTGGGTGTTGTTTGTTTGAGTGTTGTTTGTTTGGGTGTTGTTTGTTTGAGTGTTGTTTGTTTGGGTGTTGTTTATTTGGGTGTTGTTTGTTTGAGTGTTGTTTGTTTGGGTGTGGTTTGTTTTAGTGTTGTTTGTTTGGGTGTTGTTTGTTTGGGTGTTGTTTGTTTGAGTGTTGTTTGTTTGAGTGTTGTTTGTTTGGGTGTTGTTTGTTTGAGTGTTGTTTGTTTGAGTGTTGTTTGTTTGGGTGTTGTTTGTTTGAGTGTTGTTTGTTTGAGTGTTGTTTGTTTGGGTGTTGTTTGTTTGAGTGTTGTTTGTTTGAGTTTTGTTTGTTTGAGTGTTGTTTGTTTGAGTGTTGTTTGTTTGGGTGCTGTTTGTTTGAGTGTTGTTTGTTTGGGTGCTGTTTGTTTGAGTGTTGTTTGTGTGAGTGTTGTTTGTTTGGGTGTTGTTTGTTTGAGTGTTGTATGTTTGAGTGTTGTTTGTTTGAGGGTTGTTTGTTTGAGTGGCGATTGTTTGAGTGCTGTGTGTTTGAGTGTTTTTTGTTTGAGTCTTGTTTGTTTGAGTGTAGTTTGTTTGAGTGTCGTTTGTTTGAGTGTTGTTTGTTTGAGTGTTGTTTGTTTGAGTCTTGTTTGTTTGAGTGTTGTTTGTTTGAGTGTTGTTTGTTTGAGTGTTGTTTGTTTGGGTGTTGTTGGGTGTTGTTTGCTTGAGTGTTGTTTGTTTGAGTGTCGTTTGTTTGAGTGTCGCTTGTTTGGGTGTTGTTTGTTTGAGTGTCGTTTGTTTGAGTGTTGTTTGTTTGAGTGTTGTTTGTTTGAGTCTTGTTTGTTTGAGTGTTGTTTGTTTGAGTGTTGTTTGTTTGAGTGTTGTTTGTTTGGGTGTTGTTGGGTGTTGTTTGTTTGAGTGTTGTTTGTTTGAGTGTTGTTTGTTTGGGTGTTGTTTGTTTGAGTGTTGTTTGTTTGAGTGTCGTTTGTTTGAGTGTCGTTTGTTTGGGTGTTGTTTGTTTGAGTGTCGTTTGTTTGAGTGTCATTTGTATGGCTGGGTGCACAAACGGAGGGGTTAAGTCTATGTTTTTGATCAGGTTGCAAATTATCAGTACTGTTTGCTACTGATAACTATAAAGTTATTAGCTCCCCTCGGTACTAATGAATAAAAAGTTGTAAAGTTATCAGTACCTATCGGTACTAATGACTATAAAACTTTAACTTATAAAGTTGTAAAGTCATCAGTAACCCTCGGTACTGATGACTGTAAAGTTGTAAACTTGTAAAGTTGTAAAGTCATCAGTACCTCTCGGTACTGATGACTATACACTCGGCAACAATTTTATTTTATGAAAAATTCTATTACAGCCTTATAGGCTTACTAGGAGACGAGGTAGACTCACGTTAGGTATTGACTGACTGCGTAAGTTGAGCTCGATTACCCTCACGCATTTCCCCTCAGTAGGCGCACAATGCTATCACACACGGCCACTCCCATTGTTAAGACAATTAATCCTACTGATTTGTAGGCAAAAGAACATTAAGGTCAAATGTATAAATATAACGGCGCAACACTTGGGAACGAGATCCTATCGTGTATATTGTTCAATAAAATGCGCACCTGTGATAAATCATCGATGTCGATAATTTGTTAATTTTGCATCTATTTCATACTTCCTGTTTGTTGAATTTATTCAAACATTTTGGTCTCACGAACACTCTTTCATTTGCGTACGATCTCCCTGTAATTTTTACTCAATATTAAATATCGTATAAGCTTTGAGGATATATTCCGCAGAGTGTCCTACACCGGGATAAGATTGAATTGCCTGCTAAATTTGAGCAATTTGACTTCTCTGTTCTTTAATGCATTTTTGAGGCAAATTTAAAGCCTCAAAATCCGCTTCCTAAAACTTACAAATTCTGAACCATAAAACGGAGGAGATGAGCTTTAAAAACACGTAAGAGTTACTTGGGACTTGTCAAATGCGCAAGACGGCCTTTTGGCTCCGGTCTCCTGTCTCCCTGGTTACGATATGCGAGCTGTAAGATGCGCCTCAGTCATTCTACGTGAGCTTGTGATGAAGCTTTCAGAACATCGCCAGTTTCTCGCCGGGAATTAGTTCATCAATTTTCGTTCTACGCACGCTTCGGTCGTAGACACCTCCGAAAATGAGACACTATGTGTGATAAGTTTAAAAATTTGATACCTGTAATAAAATTAACTTCGCTAATCGCAGCAATTTGTTTAGCAAACGAAGCATAATGACAGCAACTTATTTCTTAGCATGAATTCTACTGCAATCTAATTAAAATACAAAGACGTTAAATAGCAGAGGAGACTTAATTTGAGTACCAGCATTAGCCAAATATCAGAGGAAATTTAATTTGAGTATCACCATTTTCAAAAAACAAGAGAAGAGTATTTCTAGGGGCCCCTCTCCCCCAGCTGAGAGCGACACACTAACCTCACACTCCGCATGTGGCAAGCGTGCAAGAGAAGCGCAGGTGTGTCCGAGTGTCATCGATGTGTTCCTGCAGGTGTGAATTAGACGTTTTGTGTGTGTGTGTGTGTGTGTGTGCAGAGGCTGTCCACAAGTGCGCCGTGACGCAAGCGTCTGAGCAGAGCTGCAGAAATGTCATGTGCTGTGAGATGTGCACTGTTTTACGTTCATAGCGAAAAAAAAATTCACGACTGGAAATCTAAGCTTTTTTTGTGTTGTATTTCAAAGCTGAATATCTCGTGAGAGTTGATGATGGAAAAGCGTAGTATGAGGCAATGTTGATTCTCTGCCGAATGGGAACGAAGTCTCCCAAAATTTAAAAATTGCAGTGCGACAGTAACTTCGAGCATTTCAATTAGTGTGAGACAACATCGTACATTCCAGTGTTAATTTGACAGCTACACTTATATTATAGTGAGATCGTAGTTAAACTTGCCAGTTAAAAACGCTAAGTCGCCAACATATAACGCTAATTTTAGGCAAACTCTTCCAGCGGCACAGACCCCTCAGGGGGATACAACTATTGTCTCTATGGGAATTAACGCTCCCAGGGGGACAATGTGGGGGCCCGAGCTGAGAGTTAGGTAGGCTTTCTTTTTGTTAAAATAACATAGGTTTTTGTTTTGTTACGGACCATTTTTTTCGGTTCACATCTGTCATGTTTTTTCAGCACCCACTACTTTCTTCTTCAACTTTGATCTTGTTTCATGAACTTCTTTCTCATCTTACTGTTTCTATGCCCTTTCTGCATAGATTCCGCGTTCCCTTAACTCCATACTAAATGGTGCCTTCTTCCTTCCTCTCTTTGGATCTCATTCATTGAGGATAGGAAGGCTTAAACCAAGTAATAATCTAATCTAATCCAGCGACAGAACATTTCATGAGCCAAACCGTTGTACTGTTCCTCGCGTTGGTATTTTCCTCCCGTCCTATAATGACAGCATTTCAAGTTTATCTGGTGAGTGTATTTATCGGGTACGTTGTGCCTGATATTCCTTCCTACGAAACGTGGTGATACCTGCTCTGTACCTTCGTACACAGCAGGCACACAGCAGGTACACAGCAGGTAGACAGCAGGTACACAGCAGGTACACAGCAGGTACACAGCAGGTACACAGCAGGTACACAGCAGGTACACAGCAGATACACAGCAGGTACACAGCAGGAACACAGCAGGTACACAGCAGGTACACAGCAGGTACACAGCAGGTACACAGCAGGTACACAGCAGGTACACAGCAGGTACACAGCAGGTACACAGCAGGTACACAGCAGGTACACAGCAGGTACACAGCAGGTACACAGCAGGTACACAGCAGGTACACAGCAGGTACACAGCAGATACACAGCAGGTACACAGCAGGTACACAGCAGGTACACAGCAGGTACACAGCAGGTACACAGCAGGCACACAGCAGGTACACAGCAGGTACACAGCAAGTACACAGCAAGTACACAGCAGGTACACAGCAGGTACACAGCAGGTACACAGCAGGTACACAGCAGGTACACAGCAGGTACACAGCAGGTACACAGCAGGTACACAGCAGGTACACAGCAGGTACACAACAGGTACACAACAGGTACACAGCAGGTACACAACAGGTACACAGCAGGTACACAGCAGGTACACAGCAGGTACACAACAGGTACACAGCAGGTACACAGCAGGTACACAGCAGGTACACAGCAGGTACACAGCAGGTACACAGCAGGTACACAACAGGTACACAACAGGTACACAACAGGTACACAACAGGTACACAGCAGGTACACAGCAGGTACACAGCAGGTACACAGCAGGTACACAGCAGGTACACACCAGGTACACAGCAGGTACACAGCAGGTACACAGCAGCAGCTCTGGCGGAAGTTGTAAAGCAGGCTGGCAATCAAATAACACTGAAGAAATTCCTCCTAACCAAAGTTTGGACCGATCGTCCGAGTATTTATTTTGGTAAGGCCTTTTATTTATGAAGCTTCGTCTACACTCTGCGCTGCCAACAGCTCTGCTGGGTGTGTGCCAACTTAGTGTGTGCGTGTTGGTGTGCGTCTATGGGCTCTGACGTCACAGCTGTGCCCTCTGTGTGCGTGTTGGTGCTCTGACGTCACAAATGTGCCCTCCATGTGCGTGTTGGTGCTCTGACGTCACAGCTGTGGGACTTCACTTATTTACTTGAAAATTTCAACAATTACTCACACAGAGAACGAATTCTGAACTACACGATCCCTGCTGTTGGCACTACAGTCGCACAAGCACGAGCTGCCTGAGCTACATGTATTTAAAATTTTCCCTTTAAAAATAAGTTTAAAAAATTACGTCGTGTCTACTTAATTTTTTAAAATTGGTTTCATCTGCCTCTCCCCTGATGAGAAAATTATGAGTCTGAGATTATACTTAAAGTCTGAATTTGAAATTTTTGACTGAATTTAAATAAAGTTTCAATTTAAATGAGACTCACTTGCAATATGTTTATTTGAAGTGTCGTGATGATTGAGGCAAGGTACGATTGATATTGCCATTGATGAATGCAAATCCAACCTCACATACCGAACTAGCACACGCATGTGCAAGCATGAGTTATTTCGCGTACGATATTTTAATTTCCATGTTCCCAGGGACATTCTCACGTAACAAAACACAAACTCATATGCTTGTACCAGCGTGAAGTGAACTATTTCGAAAATGATATTTTGATTTCCAGTTTCCAGTCGAAGTCTATCTAAAGTAATAAAATCTTAAGTAAAAAATCCCAAAGTCAATCTGAAGTAACAAAACACAAAGTCACATGGCAACCGAGTTTTCAAAATGTAGATCATCATCGTTTAATTTTTATCTGGAGTCCAGCAGAGGCAGGAGTGGCAGCTGCCATGTGTGCTGTGCTGCTTAAAGTCGTCCTGCAATCTCGATTTGCTCATGGAAAGAAACAATTCCATGGCATCAGTAATTATACCTCCTTTTCTGTAGGTAATAGTTCAAATAAATTGATAGAAACATTGCTAAGTTTGATTAAATATTGATAGAAACATTGCTAGTTTGATTAAATATTGATAGAAACATTGCTAGTTTGATTAAATATTGATAGAAACATTGCTAGTTTGATTAAATATTGATAGAAACATTGCTAAATTTGATTAAATATTGATAGAAACATTGCCAGTTTGAATGAATATTGATAGAAACATTGCTAGTTTGATTAAATATTGATAGAAACATTGCTAGTTTGATTAAATATTGATAGAAACATTGCTAGTTTGATTAAATATTGATAGAAACATTGCTAAGTTTGATCACATTCATGGTGTAAATGCTTAAATGGTTTTCAGCATGAAAAGAAAGAAAAAATTCCATAGGAGCGGTAATTTTGCACCATTCCCTGCAGGTAATCGTTCAAATCTATTCAGAGAAACATTGCTAAGTTTGATGTTATTCATGGAGTAGATACTTATAATATCATCAGCGTGAATGCATATTACTAAGAAGTATTTACCGAACTTAGCATTCTGAAAAGGAGCCAGCCAATATATTGATGAAACATTGATAAGTTGTATTATATTCATGGTGTAGAAACAACATATTGTCTTCTTCATGAATGAATGCTAAGAAGCCCTCCGAAAGCAAAGCACCGGCTCACCACGTCTCACAGTTCAAGCAGCCCTGATGATGCACCTTGTTACTCTAAGTCTCCTTAACACGTCAAGTGCAGCGGGTTAAACTGAAGTTCAGTCTTCAACTCAAAAAACAAGAGTTAATCTTAGAGATAAATTTTGAAAATTACGAATATTGAATAGATCGTGCTCTCATAAAGTTTTCATTGAGCATAAATGAAAATTGAGTCTGTGACTGCTGGTTAGTCAGCAGCATAATCAAAACCCCCTCAGTGACCACCGGTGGGTCACGTCGCGTTGAAAGTGTTAAAGTGTACTTTTACGTCGTGCCCGTCCACTCAGAATTTGCCTCAGAACTCTACTAGTTATTTTGTGATTTGAAAATTTGTTACTTCAATGCCATGTCGCCATGATGGGCGAGTCGTTAGCTACACGTGTCTCTACGAGTGGCGGCAGCGTGAGGTGTGTATCACGGGCAGCCGTAACATTTTAAAACGATTTTTTTGTTTCCTTTGCTTGTCATAGCTTTTCCGCAAAGATTATTTGTTTGTTTGCTTGTTTATGCTCATCTCGAGCATTTGTTGACAGACCGTGACGGGTGCGCTCGGACACTTGCAAAAAGCATCTCTATCTCAACAGAGGCGTCGAGCGCAACGCAAGTCTGCCATGTTTTTACCCTACCGCATATTTCTAGTGCAAAATTATTCGCTGTAGTAATGTCATGCAGGCAGTCTACGCTCTAATGCTAAATTATTCGCTATAGTAATGTCATGCAGGCAGTCTACGCACTAATGCTAAATTATTCGCTGTAGTAATGCCATGCAGGCAGTCTACGCACTAATGCTAAATTATTTGCTAGATTCACGCATTCAGTCTACTTCTATTATGAGGCCTCGACTCACTTTATGCTTGATATAACTACTCTGATTAATGAATGAAAGAAGTAACTATTGAATCAAATCTCATTGGCCAGCTTAGATATTAACGGTCATTCCTCATTACCGATGCTTACTCCCATTTGTACATGAATATTTGGCCCGGTTATTCATCTATTTAACTATCTCAGTGTCTTGAGTACGTTTGAGGGTTTAAAATTACGATTTCAATGAGTTAGCATCAGTTCTACATTCGTACCTCATGATCTGACACGGCAAATTTATTGATCCTTTGCCCGAGGCTGTGGAGCGCAGCGGTTCTTTTCGGTTGCAACCAGATTTCGTTTGCGTCAGAGAACTGATCAGCCGTACTGATGAATAAATACAACCCTGCGCAGAGAACTTCATTAAGAGCCAATGAACGCTACTCATTGCTGACTCGGCTTAGAAATGTTACACACGCATTTTGGGCGACGATTTTTTCAAAATCCCATCGAGAAGATCTAAAAAACAGCTCCACGTGTAAAAAATCCTAAAACTCCCAACACGATAAAATCTATTAATAACAACGTTAAAATAAGGAAGTGGAGGTTGCATTAGATTCATTTAAATAAACTTTGGGCGGTCTGTGCAAAGAGCGACTCGTCTGAGGATATAATGTCATCACTGGCGGGTGAGGGCAGGTTTGTATGTTTATGGTAACGAAAACATTTCGCTCAGACGAATGTTGGCCGAGCGTCGGCCGAGGGGATTAGAGAAGACAAGCTCTGCTAGAGGAGATACAATCAAAACTGATCGACAGCAGCTGGAGACTGACGCTCGTCATTGGACGCTGAAGGCACCTGTCTTGTGGTTCTCTTAATGGTTCTCTTATTTAATTAATTTACTGTGCTCGTGCTCTACTAAATGGTTCACTTATTTAATTAATTTACCGTAATCGTGTTCCTCTAAATGGTTCACTTATTTAATTAATTTACCGTAATCGTGTTCCGATAAATGATTCACTTATTTAATTAATTTACCGTAATCGTGTTCCTATAAATGATTCACTTATTTAATTAATTTACCGTGATCGTGTTCCTCTAAATGATTCACTTATTTAATTAATATACCGTAATCGTGTTCCTCTAAATGGTTCACTTATTTAATTAATTTACCGTAATCGTGTTCCTCTAAATGGTTCACTTATTTAATTAATTTACCGTAATCGTGTTCCTATAAATGATTCACTTATTTAATTAATTTACCGTGATCGTGTTCCTCTAAATGATTCACTTATTTAATTAGTTTACCGTAATCGTGCTCCTCTAAATGGTTCATTTATTCCAACTATTTACCGTAACGTACTGAAATACTCGATGTTCTTTTGGCAATGTTTATAAATACTGTGGATCTTCAGATGAAGCTACTCTGGTATTTTTATTAACTACGATCATAATTATGAAATCATTGCGATTTTTCCATTTATTGCGATTTTAAATAGCTCATAAGCAATAGTTATTTGACTTATTCTTTGGAAAGCGTAATTTACACAAAAATAGTAAAACTAAGGCGGGTAAAAACATCTTTCATAAAAATCTCACGATGCATTTTAAAAATAGAGCTTTCGAGCCTATCCACACTCATCTTCAATATCTGGAAAATTAAATTTAAACATGGTAAACATAGTACATAAATACAAATTGCTATTGGAAATTAAATGAAAAAATTAGGACTTGATATGTGTTTACCTGCTTCAATTTAATTTTTCAGATACTGAAGATGTGTGGATATGCTCGAAAGCTCTATTTTTAAAATACATCGTGATATTTTTATGATGGATGTTTTTACCCGCCTTAGTTTTACTATTTTCGTGCAATAGTTATTGTTAACGAGATTTATAATCTTTCAACTGAACATATTGCTTAAAGATTTGCTTTGTTCCAGTATTGACGCGAATTATGGGATGACAGTCTTACTTTATTTACCTCCTTGGGTTTTCTCTCGACTCTGTACATTTCTCAGAATCTAAACAAAAAGGAATCAGCGTTTGTGTGAATATGAGCCTCCCTGTCGCGGCAGACCGCGCAGCTCAGCGGGCAAATGTTGGACGCGCGTCCCGCGTGCTGGTGAGGAAGGACTGCTGCCCTTCAGTGATGACTGAGCAGCAGCCGTTGGTAGGGTGACCTGAGTGTCATTTTTCTGGCCAAGACGATCCACTTTGGCATTTTTTCAAGCAAAACTTAACCACAAAGTGCATTCATGCTTTTAGTACAGG
This sequence comes from Morinoia aosen, assembly GCA_030386875.1. Classification (NCBI taxonomy): domain Eukaryota; kingdom Metazoa; phylum Arthropoda; class Malacostraca; order Amphipoda; family Talitridae; genus Morinoia; species Morinoia aosen. The sequence goes on along the minus strand of CM059570.1, from coordinate 67,560,929 downwards.
ACAAGCATGCACGGCTGTGTATTTTTGCTGTTGAAGGTTGTCCAAAAAGACAACGAGTGATTTTTTTGGCCAGATAACAAGCTGTGAGGCCATTATCCATTAGCGAAGATCACGCTTCGTAGCAAATGAACTCGCAATCGTCTAATCCAAGTTAAGAAAAAAAAGTAATAGAAAAATGATATTTATTAATTGCAAAATCTTGCAGTAATCGTGTCGCCAGTTAAGGGAAATAAGGGCATTTTGACAGTGTGATGAGCAATGCAATCAATTCACCAATGTTAGCTCCTTCGGAGATATTTAACTCTTCTTATTTCTGCGAGTTATGTAGAGGGATCGAGGTTCATTAATTTGTCGTAGAAACAAGCATATCTGAATAGACTAATAACAATGACTACAACATGGGTAAATCTTAGGTTTAAATAGTTAGAACGACCAACGATACACGCCGCCACTTTTACCTTTTCAGCAACGAGATTCATCGAAATTTGGCAATTTGCGCTATTCAGGCTGCACAGTTGTATTGGATCTATTTTTACTTTCGACTGTTGGTTCACCGATTTATGCAATAACGGTCGAGACAAGATGAAGAACATTTTACTGGCGAGTTTGTGGAAGTGATAGTCATCATTGCTGCTCAGAGTTAATTGCTTTCAATACGCGCCCGCGATGCATTACATTTGAAATAACGGGAGCGGACTGTAGCATCGCATGAGCACAGCTCTGACGTAACGATGAGTCCTGACGACCAGGCATTTAGTTTCCTGCGAGGGATGAGGCACAGGACGATGCAGGTTGTGTCGAGTTCACCGTGGCCAAGTAGTTAGGAACAAGCCCTTCACGGGATGGTGGCGACAGTTCGAATCCCGGCAGTGCCGCCCGGTGATTCTCCCCGTTGGGAAAAGGGAAAAGGGAGAACTCAGCCACAATTCCCCACTCTACGCAGGTGTTGGAAATGGGTACCGGTTTGACCGGGGGTAACCGGCTTTGCGTCCTAGTGTTAGTAATAAATCTTTTGAAAAAACAATTCTAAGGCGACATGTATCAGGCTAGATTGGAATGAAACACCCTTAGTGACGAGTTCAAATAGCCTTCACTCGCCAATCTAGCAGATTCTGCAACACTGTCCGCCCCATGCGACGTTTTTACCAATAAATAATTCCTGAATTGTTCGACAGTGATTTGGATGCTCAAAAAAATTAAGAATTTCTTATCGACAAGTGAACATTTGCTGCTGCGTAGCGCTGTCGCTGCCAGTGACGTTTATCTGTGACCTGTCTCGAACACAGAATTAGTGTTCCTTTAGTTGGGCTTAGCGTTCCTTTAGTTGGGCTTAGCGTTCCTTTAGTTGGGCTTAGCGTTCCTTTAGTTGGGCTTAGCGTTCCTTTAGTTGGGCTTAGCGTTCCTTTAGTTGGACTTAGCGTTCCTTTAGTTGGGCTTAGCGTTCCTTTAGTTGGGCTTAGCGTTCCTTTAGTTGGGCTTAGCGTTCCTTTAGTTGGGCTTAGCGTTCCTTTAGTTGGGCTTAGCGTTCCTTTAGTTGGGCTTAGCGTTCCTTTAGTTGGGCTTAGCGTTCCTTCAGTTGGGCTTAGCGTTCCTTTAGTTGGGCTTAGCGTTCCTTTTGTTGGGCTTAGCGTTCCTTTAGTTGGGCTTAGTGTTCCTTTAGTTGGGCTTAGCGTTCCTTTAGTTGCTTTAGCATTCGATTTTTTTCTCAGCTCAGACAGATTCACCTGTACAAGGCACTCGTATGAGACACACGAATTAAAAGGGTAAGCGCATTTTTCTGGATAATCATCCCTTTCTCCCGACGAGTTCGAGCCTACTACTTTGGAGCTGAGCGCACCCTAGCTTTGATTTAGTGCTGACTCCATGTGATGTGGGGCTGGGCAATGTATTCAATCACTAGTATACATTGGGTTCTGCCACTAAGATGAAAATGTATCGAATTTCAGATGGGTAACTCGAGCATTCGCACTTTCTTCTCGATACATAACTTTTCCGTTGGAAAACAATCTCCCTTGCTTAATTAAGGGTCCACTGTGAATTTGACCGTTGTTATTCTACTGTTTGTCGTAATTTTTTTTCGTGAAAATACTTTCTGCTGAGACAATCACTTGTCTCTTGCGATCAACATGTGTTCTTGTACTAATTACTTATTCCTCACTCTACGCAATGGCTAATTTTCATGCTCTAAGTAGAAAACATAGTAATAGATACGGAAAAGTTTTAGTATGATAGAGCACCTAAGGACAATTGTTTATGCTGGAATGATTCATTTAAAAAATCACGAGTGAAAGAGTCTGTGAATTTATTATTCGTATTTTTTTCGAAGTGCACCTTTAAACTTACGAACTACGCCATTCATAGCATTTCGGCTACACTTTACTTCACTTTAGCTCCCATGTCGTTTGGTCGTTTCACTTTAACTGTTAGCCTCAACCCTCTCAAACCATCCCCCCCTCCCCACCCTCCGCTCCAGAAAAAAGTCCCCCCCCTCTTCCCCACCTCGCCCTTCGGAGAGCATTGCAGTCCATCACGTCATGCTGCCGTGCATTTTCATAGCTGAAAATAGCACTGTAGCGGCCGCACGCCACTAAGTTCCATTTCTGAAGGAGCCAACTCCTTTCATCGCTGTTGGCGAGTGGTTCTTAATCTTGTTGGAGGCACTGAGCCCCACAAGTTCCATAAATGCATCCATCGAACTCTTCGTCGATGGAAAAATAAAATGTGTTTTTTCTTCAAATTCTAAATATATGTGTATAACTATATACTGTATTAGTGCACGAACTGTACCATGCCGAACCCAGGGGTTCGACTCACCGAACCCTTGGGTCCGACTCACCGAACCCTTGGGGTTCGATCGAACCCACGTTAAGAACCAATAGGCTGTAGACGAACCCTGCTCTCGTCTCTCTGGAGCGCAGAGCGGACGTCGCCTCATCGGCAAATGGAGCGGAAAATTGAATCAGGAGCTTAATTCTGTGCAAGTCCACACTAGCAAATGCGATATCCCGTCTCCTAGAAATTCCTTACCTGAACTAAATGTAATTTATGGTCTATATTGAGAGGCCTCTCGCACGCTGCCTGCCTTGGTGTCTCGACGGTCGTTTGCCCTCGCGTCGTGGAGGGCTGATACGTTTCTCTGACGCAAGGGCTGATACGTTGTAGGGTGAGGGCCTGTCTTCTATTTCCCTAATTCACTTATTTTCATTTCCCTAATATTCATTTCTATGCTGGGGAGCAGAAGTGAAGTGTAGACTTCCTTTGCCACATGCTACGTAAGCTTACCGGTGAAAATTATTGGAATGCTAAGATGAGGAGGAACAAAAATAAAGGCACCAGTGATTCTAAAATAAGCATTGAAGGGATGATTCCGACACATTTACAGCGCACACAGAAGAATCTCGGAAGTCATAAGGAGCAGACTATAAAACGCAAAAAAGGCTCTAAGCGCCGTTTGGGGATCTAGTCCTACCTGAGCAGCAGGAGCTGGCGAGGAATAAAGTGTTCATATTAATTACTATCGTGTCCTAAGAACGATTACCAGCCTAATTTATAAATTATTTTCAGTAATTATTCTCTCTTGCTCATGATCATCTTTATATATTCAAGTTAATGTGGCTTTAGAATGCTGAAAATTTTACGAGACTTACAAAACTGTTTCAGAGTCGTATACAAGTTCATAAATTCATTTCAACGCTGAGGAATATTGTATGATTACATGTGCAGCTTTACCACTCATTGCCTAGTTTTGATGAAAAACTTAAAAGTTAAGCAGTAAGAGAAATATATTATAATTATAATATTTCACAAATAAAAGTCATTATCTGATTTCATCAGATCACAGTCATTACCTGATTTGAATGAAAAATTTAAAATCTAATCGTCGAGAAAATTAGAACAAAGTCTGGTGAGTCAAAATAAAATAAACGCAAGGTGGTGGGATGCCGTGTATCGGGCCCCGGGTGGTGCGATGGGGACTGCAACACGTGCTGTGTGGTGCGCAACATTCTGTGATGGGATCGTAGTTTTGTGTTATTGAGTCGTGTTTCTATGTCGGCGTGTGAAATAAGGAGTGTATTCTTCTCACATGACGCTCATATATTAGGATGCAAAAGCCTATGTTAAAACTCCATAACCTTGTAATATACCTATACCTATATTAAAAATACCTATACCATACCTATATTAAAACTACACAAATCTATACTAGAGCTACATAACATTTTCAAGGCTACGTGACTGCATATCAGGGCGGGCTGGGCAGCATCAAGTGCTCAATAAATTGAAGGCTACTTTAATTACGTCACAAACGTTGAGATTATTCCGAATTAAATTTTTGAAATTATTACAAATCATTCTTCATCACAATCTATTCTCGGAAAATTATTTCTGTGATCGCCTGCAAGGCTGTAGAAATCGTATCAAGTTCACAAATTTTCTCAGCGCAATTAGTGAAGTTCGTAAGTTGATCGCAATCAGCAAATTAGCCCTTAAATACATTTTATGTATTTTATTCCAGCAGGCGTAGAACAAGAGAAGCAGTTGCTTACCTAACGCAGTACACAATGAAATGAAACATTAAAGCTACGACCTAGCAGTGTGCAGATGTACGAGTAAGAACACAGACGTCGATTTCAGCGTTGTGTTCACTGGGGAAATAATCTGAGCCTCTAACACAACACTGCAGGCACCTCTACTTGGATATCTGGCACTTCAATCAAATGGTTTCTAATGTGTTTGTATTAAAAAATGAAGAACTCTATCTGCGGAGAAATTTCTCCTAATTTTGAAATGAAGTCCACTGATGCCGTGAAATCCGGTATACTGATGCCTTGAAATGAGGTATACCGATGCCTTGAAATGAGGTACACTGATGCCTTGAAATGAGGTATAATGATGCCTTGAAATAAGGTATACTGGTGCCTTGAAATGAGGTATACTGATGCCTTGAAATGAGGTATACTGATGCCTTGAAATGAGGTATACTGATGCCTTGAAATTAGGTACACTGATGCCTTGAAATGAGGTATACTGGTGCCTTGAAATGAGGTATACTGATGCCTTGAAATCCGGTATACTGATGCCTTGAAATCAGGTATACTGGTGCCTTGAAATGAGGTATACTGGTGCTTTTAAATGAGGTATACCGATGCCTTGAAATGAGGTATACTGATGCCTTGAAATGAGGTACACTGATGCCTTGAAATGAGGTATACTGATGCCTTGAAATGAGGTATACTGATGCCTTGAAATGAAGTATACTGATGCCTTGAAATGAGGTATGCTGGTGCCTTGAAATAAGGTATACTGGTGCCTTGAAATGAGGTATACTGATGCCTTGAAATGAGGTATACTGATGCCTTGAAATGAGGTATACTGATGCCTTGAAATGAGGTATACTGGTGCCTTGAAATGAGGTATACTGATGCCTTGAAATGAGGTATACTGATGCCTTGAAATGAGGTATACTGATGCCTTGAAATGAGGTATACTGGTGCCTTGAAATGAGGTATACTGATGTCTTGAAATGAGGTAAACTGGTGCCTTGAAATGAGGTATACTGGTGCCTTGAAATGAGGTGTACTGGTGCCTTGAAATGAGGTATACTGATGCCTTGAAATGAGGTATACTGATGCCTTGAAATGAGGTATACTGGTGCCTTGAAATGAGGTATACTGATGCCTTGAAATGAGGTAAACTGGTGCCTTGAAATGAGGTATACTGGTGCCTTGAAATGAGGTATACTGGTGCCTTGAAATGAGGTATACTGGTGCCTTGAAATGAGGTATACTGATGCCTTGAAATGAGGTATACTGATGCCTTGAAATGAGGTAAACTGGTGCCTTGAAATGAGGTATACTGATGCCTTGAAATGAGGTATACTGGTGCCTTGAAATGAGGTATACTGGTGCCTTGAAATGAGGTATACTGATGCCTTGAAATGAGGTATACTGATGCCTTGAAATGAGGTATACTGATGCCTTGAAATGAGGTATACTGATGCCTTGAAATCCGGTATACTGATGCCTTGAAATCAGGTATACTGATGCCTTGAAATGAGGTATACTGGTGCCTTGAAATGAGGTATACTGGTGCCTTGAAATGAGGTATACTGATGCCTTGAAATGAGGTATACTGGTGCCTCGAAATGAGGTATACTGGTGCCTTGAAATGAGGTATACTGATGCCTTGAAATGAGGTATACTGATGCCTTGAAATGAGGTATACTGGTGCCTTGAAATCAGGTATACTTATGCCATGAAATGAGGTATACTGGTGCCTTGAAATCAGGTATACTTATGCCATGAAATGAGGTATACTGGTGCCTTGAAATGAGGTATACTGATGCCTTGAAATGAGGTATACTGATGCCTTGAAATGAGGTATACTGATGCCTTGAAATGAGGTATACTGATGCCTTGAAATGAGGTATACTGATGCCTTGAAATGAGGTATACTGATGCCTTGAAATGAGGTATACTGGTGCCTTGAAATCAGGTATACTTATGCCATGAAATGAGGTATACTGGTGCCTTGAAATCAGGTATACTTATGCCATGAAATGAGGTATACTGGTGCCTTGAAATCAGGTATACTTATGCCATGAAATGAGGTATACTGGTGCCTTGAAATCAGGTATACTTATGCCATGAAATGAGGTATACTGGTGCCTTGAAATCAGGTATACTTATGCCATGAAATCAGTTGTGCGAGACAAGAGCAAGGCTAATTCGAGAGGCGCTTTCAATTTATATTACTATTCAGGTTATCACTTTTACTTCTCAGTGACGCATCAAGTTCTTACTCTTTATCAGCTGAATGCTGCCGCTTTTGAGTGGCTGCTGATTTGTTTCTTTGACATATTTCATAAACAAAATTCTTTGTAGTTTTAATCACACTAATGCTAAATTCTCATATCTTTAACCTATTCCTTCTTTTCAGACGTATTCCGCTTGATTTCCCTCGGAGTGCGTTTTTTTTTTAATTTTTATACTGATCATGATCTCTTGGAACTTACATTTTTCAATTTTTATACAAAACATTTGTTGCCTTGTACCTAAGACGTGTCATTTTATGTGGCCCAGGCAAGCGCTCGATTCCTCTCGAAGCGTGCATTTCTCAATTTCCATACTGAGCATTCGTTGCCCTGTAGCTAACTCGTGTCATTTCTGGTGGCTCAGGCAAGTTCCTGTTCATGGGCCTGTACCCGACGTCGAACTACTCGAACACGATGGCACACATCAGGTCGCCGTACTTCAAGGAGAGCGGCGAGAAGTGTCGCCTCGAGATGCAGCTAAACATCAGAGGATTCAACGACATCCCCAACCCCGTGCGCATGCTCGTGCAGACCACCAACCACACCACCTTCGTGCTCCTGGAAAACATCAACAACGCCACCCACGAGTAAGTGTGCTCATGTGCTCAATAACTTGTGAATGTTTCCTTCAATGTTTGAGTTTTTCCTTAATTTAATTTGATGTCGTCTACGACTTTAATGCTCATTGAAAACATCAACCTCTCCACCCACAAGTAAGTGGGCTCATGTGCTCAAAACCTTGGGAATTTCTGTTGCCCTTTTTGTGTTCTTCCCTAGTTTAATTTTTTGTCGTCAACGCTGTGATGAAGATGAGTAATAAATGCGTATAGAAACAAAGAGAATTATGCTAAAACGGCGTGCTTGTTTGTGAGAAATGAAAGAAGTTTAATGTAGAGGAAAGTGCTGGCATCATCTTATCAGAGACGGGAGACTTTAACGCTTGTTCTTGAAATTCTCGAAAATGTTGGGATTTTCTCTTTTTCATGGGTTTTCCCATGCCATTGCATGCTGTTATTCATGTCATTCCACTTTTGATTAGCTATTTATGTTATTCATATCCCCAATTCCTTACCTTTTTTTCTTACTACTGACATGTGTATTATTCTATCTCTAATGAGGGCGATTCGTTCAGAATCTTACTCGTAGCATACAAAGAAGAACCATAGTAAAAACGAACAGTACATTTATTGCAAACGTTTCGGAATTTAATTTTTCTTTTTCGTGTACATCAGTCATCCTTTTCTGAGATCACAGATCTACTTTGGTGCAGCTGAGAAGTGAGTGTATTTCGTATGGTTTGTCTACCCAGTCAAACTTTTTTGCCGGAGCAGCATGTTGTTTTTCTCTGCCTAAGCAATTTAATTACCTGGGCGGCGAAAAACATGCATGCAGACGGCGAAAAATTTAGACTGGGTATCAATTAAGGACCTTTACATTAAGAACTTTTCAAAATCCAATGTGTTGCAATTCAATTCATTTATAAACTTTTTTGGAAACAGACACTTCTTTCTTTCTTTCTTTCTCGCTGAAGTGCACTAACGCAAGCTGCGCGTGAGGTTCTGTTGTTCCCAGTTCCATGTTGAATCTCAGCACCCAAAATTAAGTTGTTATTTCCTCCCATGCAAAATTTGAAATTTGAAGCTTTTGAAGACTAATAGTTTATTTGTGTCTTCAGTGCCATAAGTACTTAGATAATTCCTCATCGACGTTTCCTTCTGTTTGAATGTCATGCGGTAAGATTTCCAAGAAGTTTTTATGGTCGAAGATCTATTTTTGATGCATTTGTATAAAAAATGCATACGTATCTTTTAGGTGGGATTAACGACCATTAAACACACTGTCTTTCAACTCCAAGTAAGGACATAAAAGTATATCGCAGCTGGGTTTCTGCACAAGGATTCTCGATGATTGCTTCATTCTGAAGTGAAATATTTCATTTTTCTGTATATTTTTTCTCTACCACTATTTCTTTTCTATCTCCCCTCAGTATACATTCGACAATTAACAAAGTTTTGTTTTATCAATTTTCCAGCAAAAATAATGATATTTTTAAGCCCATGCTATGAAACTGACATTTTATAATTTTACTGCCGTATCGCACAGAGCTGCACAGCGAACTTTCAATAGTGCTCTTGAGGAAATTTGCGGCTCTGCACGTCCGGAGACATCGAGGCATCGCAGCGGCAGCAAGACTCACCTGAATGTTTCTGTTACTTTGCCGCGGGTGTGTGCTTCGTCCCTGTCCTGTGGTCTGGCTGCTCCTGGTGGCATTACTGCACTCTCGATTGTTTCATGCAGTGGAAATGATTAATGATTTGAGTGCGCTGCAGGAGGGCTGCGTGCAGTACAGGAGGGCTGCGTGCAATGCAGGAGGGCTGCGTGCAATGCAGGAGGGCTGCGTGCAATGCAGGAGGGCTGCGTGCAGTGAAGGAGGACTGCGTGCAGTGCAGAAGGGCTGCATGCAGTGCAGTAGGGCTGTATGCAGTGAAGGAGGACTGCGTGCAGTGCAGAAGGGCTGCATGCAGTGCAGGAGGGCTGCGTGTAGTGCTGGAGGGTTGAGTGCAGTTCATTAGGGCTGCGTGCAATGCAGCAGGGCTGCGTGCTCAAGAGAGGGACGCGCACAAAGCCCATGTCGGCTACCGGTGTCCGCACTTCACACGCGGGGAGGGGCGGGGGTGGGCTGAAGAAGTGTTCCCCTCGAGCGCTGTTCCCTCAAGTTGTTCTCGTCTTTGTTCTGAGTGGCTGTTGAGATCTCACTGATAATCTTCATCTTGATGCAGATGTTGCTGACTGCTTCGTTCTTCGTTATTTCTCGTGCTCCATCCGAGGCGGTTCTTGCAGCCGTTCCATTTTCTGAGTGATTCACGCTGTTCACTAGACTTCATCCTGAGCCGTTTTAACCCTTAGCAGTCAAAACATTTATACTCATATTCTAAGTATCATAACTACTGTTATTAGGCTCACGCTGGCATCAGGTTATCACCGACATCAGATAGGGCACGGAACTGTCGTCCGGCAGAGAGCTTCAAAAATTACCTTTGGGCGCAAATTCGACATGATCTAAATTGTGTTTAGTAGTTTTAGTGAGTGTGCCACATATGAAACGTTTGGCAGTTAATGGTTAATTATTTACAAGAGTGCACTGTTGTAATGGTTTGCTATAGTTCAAACTTACAGTCTATCACTTTGCACCCCACAGATGGCTCACAAAGGGCATGAACGTCGGCAGCTACGAGAAATTTCGCATAATCTTGGAGGTCATTTTTGGCTTCGACCGGCCTGCCTACGTTGCCTTCGATGATATCTCTTTGGTGAATTGCGCCACAGGTCAGTTTTATACGCGCTGTTGCGTAAGAAATAAATAATTTGTCGAACTATACTTATTGTAGTTCTACGGGTCTCGCTTCTCAGGTATACGATTAGCCCTTGTCCGTGACATTTCCCTCAGACACATCGGTTTGTTTGAAAATATTGTTTCACTTCGATTGCAATGATATGAAAATTCAGAATTCAAGGTGGTTCATGAAGTTTTTTCAGTGTTACATCCTTATGAGTGATTCTAAAAAATAGAAAACCGTTACCTTTTCCCCCTGAAATAAATTTGTGCAATACATCACACGACTTGTGAGCCCATAGTAATTTTTGCGTTCTTGTGAGCCTTTCTTCCTATTATCGTGAATTATTATCACGCCACGCTTATCTTAACTCAAAAAAAAAAGTGACTTAAAAAAAAATATTTGTCACACATATACGTGCAGCCGATCATTTTGTTGCGACTGAGGCAGGCAAATCTAATTATATTTTCCACACATTGCGGATGGTAGAACGAACGGACGAACGTGGCTCTATTATTGTCGTGCTCGTGCTCCACCTGCTGTTAAAAATAATAAACAAATTAATTTTGAATGTAGATATTATTGCGGAAAATTGCTCGTGAATTAATTCAAAGCTTTAATTATTATTCTGAATTTTTTCAATGTACCACTTACATCCGTGTTGTTTATTTTTTCTACTGGTCTTTTTTTGAGTCACGTAATGTTCAAATGAGTTTCAAGCAAAATAAAGTAATTTTTTGCTTCTATAAATTCATTACATGTGGTGTGAGCAGGACGAACTGACCAACGAAGCAAGCAATAAATTGTGTCCGATTTAATGTGTAAGGAGGCTGATCTACATATATCTTGGCTGTGTGAAACGAATTAAAAAATATCATTATTTCATCCAAGTTTCAAAAATCAAACCTGTTAATTTAGGCTTAAAAGTTGCTGTTGCTGTAATGTTCCATGACGAATATGCATGAGCGTTATTTGGCGCGAGCCATGCAGTTACTGCAACTGTATAAGAGAAAGTCATTACTCGGGTGCGGTGTAGGAGTTATGTTAACTACATGCTGGTGCAGTTTCTTGAACGGCCCATAGACGATCGATTTTATTGTCAATATAATTGACAATGATGAATATTGACAATTTAACTGATCGTCTGTGGGCTTGATTGACGACCGTCAATTAATTGACTTAGTTGGCAAAAAAATTTAATCAATATATTGAATCAATAATATTGAGAATTAAATTGATTTTCTAAGGGCCGCTTAATGCAGCCTCCTCTCTCACTCCCTCTCAGTCACAGGAAATGGCGTGCGCTTGTTTTCTCAGCGCAATTGTTAATGTAAGAAATGTCTTCAAATTTTATTTAACTAAAGCTCACATTCAAATTGGAAATTGCCAGCAAAAGTGCAGAGTATATCCTTTATAATTTGTCGTGAAGGCCAACGTTCACCTGCAAAACTGATGTTCAGTTTGCTCGATTTCTTTGCAGCTTTTTTCATTATTCGTGAATTGCAACTCGTTTAAAAAAGTTTAACTTCAACTAGACAACCTATCCGAAAGTATTCACAATGATCAATTAGCAAACCGCTTTTTGATGAAAAGAAAAACTAAACTTGACGTGAAAATTTCAATTACAAACACCTTGGCATCAAAAGTTCTAGCTTTATGACAAACACGAAACAGAGTTGCAGATTCCAAAACAATCCCATTCTAAATATCAGAACTTACGAAAATTATTCTCTGGAAAATTCAAACTTCAATCAAACGACTCCCCGAATTTCGTATAGCTCCTTTCCCTTTTGACAAAAAAGTACAAAATATGAAGCGTTGAGTGCACCCACCAGCTTTAGATACCGTCCGTTCTATTCCGAGGGCCAGTCAGAGAGCTGACACACACAGGTCTATAAATCTAGATCATGACCTAGAATGTCCTGGAACCCTTGATAACGGATCTTTTTTCCGGAGAATTACTGGTGATCTGACATGGATCAGCGATAGTGAGGAAAGGTGATGTGGGACACAAGGCAGCTGTTTCATGTAGGCTGCAAAATATGCTTATATCTATGTATAAATATAGGCTCCACGTAAGTTGTAAATAAATGAATATACTATTTATTAATATATGTTCCAAGTAGGTTACATATACATGCATATATCTAGTAATAAATATATACATGCAGGTTGTATCAGGTTGCATGTCAATTGTAAATGCATTTATCTTTATCTAAAAATATGTTCCATGTAGGTCGCATATATATATAAATATATATATGCATATATCTATTTAAATGTATGGTCCATATAGGTTGCATATATGTATACGTTAATTCATGCATGGCTAACTTTTCGATTATTCATGCAGTTGATGGTATTGACGCTCTGATGTTCGGAGTAGTGACCACGTGCGACAATCACTAAGTACACGAGCCAAAAAGGGATCTCTATTTTGAGTGCATGGCTGCAATTTACGACTGCTCAAAGCTTGAATTAAATAATATGAACGTCCACTCTGAAATTGCGGGTGGTAATTTCGGGCTAGTCACAATAGTATAATGGAGCCGTTGATTCATGAGCGTGGATTGATCACACGTAGTGATGTATCACAGATACCAGTTTATTTATCGGTAGACTGCAGCCTCCTCCAACTCTCAATTGAGTTTTAGTGTCATATCGTTCAAATATTCCAATGCAACTTGCCAAAAAATTACAGTTGCTGAATAAATCAAATTTACGGATAGACCCTAAGTATTGCTGCATTAAATATCAGTCATGGACTGTTAAATAAATGTTTTTATGGGTTGTCTTGGAAATAAGAAATAGAAAATAACTGAACTGATATTTTTACAAGGGCACTGGGTCTGAATATTTCATCTGTATCCTAGATACATGAAGATTCTTCATGATGCTTCCGACGTTTTGTCGTTGATTAAGGTTCAAACAACCATATAAAACTAAGTTAAAAATGTTAAGGTTCCAATCTTTGGAAAGTTTAACTATAAAAAGGAAGACTAAAGCCACGCTTCTTAAAACCATTTCTTATAAGAGAAAGACAATTCATAAAAGTGAACGTTTCGACCATTATCATTGGTCATTATCAACACTGAAAAGATAAAACAATAGTACAGTTAAATGATGATCTATTGCAACATTCTAAACAATATATGGTGATCGATAAAAAACTATGAATTAACAATTTGTAGAGGGTATGCTGACTGCATGTCGTTCAGACTAGGTTTTAATTTGGAGATGAACAAGGATTCTAGAATTTTGAGTTCAGTTGGATTAGAAGCTCTACCTAATATCTGGAAATCTGAAAGTCTGATAGGTAAATCACATTTTTCAGCGTGTGCACGTATGGCAGAATGAGATGGTGCGGATAACAGATTATTGGTTCGATGGCTCCGACCAGCATGCTCAGATACTCGAATACGTAGGTTACGCGAGGTAGAGCCCACATACTCTGATGCACCACTCTGTTATCCGCACCATCTCATTCTGCCATACGTGCACACGCTGAAAAATATGATTTACCTATCAGACTTTCAGATTTCCAGATATTAGGTAGAGCTTCTAATCCAACTGAACTCAAAATTCTAGAATCCTTGTTCATCTCCAAATTAAAACCTAGTCTGAACGACATGCAGTCAGCATACCCTCTACAAATTGTTAATTCATAGTTTTTTATCGATCACCATATATTGTTTAGAATGTTGCAATAGATCATCATTTAACTGTACTATTGTTTTATCTTTTCAGTGTTGATAATGACCAATGATAATGGTCGAAACGTTCACTTTTATGAATTGTCTTTCTCATATAAGAAATGGTTTTAAGAAGCGTGGCTTTAGTCTTCCTTTTTATAGTTATAAAACTAAGATTGTGTCATGAAAACTCTGGAAAATAAAAAAATAAAAATAATTTCCCTAAAAAATCTTATTTTCTTTTCTAACGTCAAAAAGCGAGACGAAAAGAATCCCAATTGAAAGCGCCCTGTCTAATGACTTGATGAAATAGGCTACGGTTGATCATTTCTATGGAGGAAAATAAACCTCCTCTTGCTCGGCTAGCCAATAGAAAGGCTTTATTTCAAACAAACTTTATGACGCCACCATTGCGACATGTCGTTAGGCCAATAGTAGTGCCAGATTTGGGGCTAGCAGTGTTGTCATATGCAATGAATATAAGCGCTGCTATTGGTTCATTGCCATGACGTCACCAATGCTGCACGGTCGGCGAAGAAAGACTTCTTTGACCCTATACCTTGTTTCTTCCACCGTGCTTGCAGACCGTCCAGGCATGCACGTAGATGGGGAGTGTGACGGCATCATGTGTCCGAACTGCATCCAGCGCCGCTACGTCTGTGATCTCGAGAGCAACTGCAAGAACGGCGAGGATGAGAACCGCTGTGGTGAGAGTCTCTCTTTTTTTGCGCTCGCATTTTTTTTTGTACTCGCTTATTTTTGCGCTCGCATTTTTTTTTGTACTCGCTTATTTTTGCGCTCGCATTTTTTTTTGTACTCGCTTATTTTTGAACTCGCATTTTTTTACAGTACCATTTTTTTACACTCGCATTTTTTACACTCGCATTTTTTACACTCGCATTTTTTACACTCGCATTTTTTTACACTCGCATTTTTTTTCACTCGCATTTTCTTCGATGGGACGCTTCTCATGGCTGTGAGAGATGAGGCGAGAATGTTTACCGTAGAAAATGAACGATATAATTAGCGGTTACTAAAACAATACTATATGATTATATAAAGTTCGATTTGCTAAAACATTTACGCGTAGAAAGCTCAGGGGTAAATTATTGTTTCATTCACTTAACGTTAATTTTCACTTTAAAATTTCCCTACGGTGTTCACACGTCCTTTTTGAGGCTTAAAAATTGTCCTCTTCATGAGGTGGTATGCAAATACTCATAGCAGAGTTTTTTTTGTTCCATTCTTATTCTACATCTGGACAGCAGGCCGCTAATTTTAAATCACTCTTCAGTAATAGAGGTTTATTCCACCATTTCTAACGAATGGAGTGTATCTGCATGGAGTATTGTCATAGGAAAACGAAAAACTATTTCGATTTTGGAACGCACGCTCCATTAGTGATGCAATTTCACAAATAATGGAAAAAATTACTCTTTCGAAAGGTAACTCGTGAAATCTACGAGTACTTTTGAAATAGTGTAAAGTACACATGGGAATTCAACAGTATTCAAGTATATTCAACTATAATGGGAAGACATGATAAATTAAGTGCTATACTCACCAGGCATTCTTATGATTCTCACGAAAGTTAACATCTTCAACTGAGTTGGTCATACAAGCAATAAAAAGCAAAACCCTTCTGTCGCGTTTGTAATTTAGTAATTTTCAGAAGCTTACATTTATTTTCCATCATTTTCAACGCCACTTACGTCAGTCACGTGATAATTGTGACTGGAATCGTGTGAGTTAGAAGTGTCTTTCGTTCAAGAGGGACGTTATTCTTTGGTTTCAATTCGACTGCGCTGATGTTACTGTAATTTGTCTTATAATGATTTAAACGCTGCAATATATTCCCAACACGCTGGCTCTATGAACACGCTCGAATGAGGTCTTTCAATACACAGCTTTCGTAAATTTTTCAATGCTATTGTTATTGCTATCGCTTTAGTGGCATCAACAAGAAGATTACATGCAATATTTTTGATGCACAATAATTTCACAACCATCATTCCTGCGAAAATTGATGTTCAATTGATCAAATTCGCGATTATAAAATTATAACTGTGCACATTTTCACACACATTTTCTTTGAGGATTAACATTTCTCGTCGAGACTTTCACACTCGTGACCCTTCTTGTATCTGAGTCCATTGTTGACGAAGTGTCTAGTGCTACGCTCGTGAGAGCCGCTCCAGGCACAGAATAAACTTGGCGCGTTGAAATGTTTCCCCTCACAGCCCTCGTTCTAATGGACGGTGTTATAGAGATATCTGTAAATGCGTGTCCAACCTGATTATGCGCTTTAATGAGAATCGAACGTGATTATGCGCATTAATGAGTATCGAACGTGATTACGTGCTTTAATGAGTATCGAACGTGATTACGTGCTTTAATGAGTATCGAACGTGATTACGTGCTTTTATGAGTATCGAACGTGATTACGTGATTTAATGAGTATCGAACGTGATTACGTGCTTTAATGAGTATCGAACGTGATTACGTGCTTTAATGAGTATCGAACGTGATTACGTGCTTTAATGAGTATCGAACGTGATTACGTGATTTAATGAGTATCGAACGTGATTATGCGTTTTAATGAGTATCAAACGTGATAACGTGCTTTAATGAGTATCGAACGTGATTACGTGCTTTAATGAGTATCGAACGTGATTATGCGTTTTAATGAGTATCGAACGTGATAACGTGCTTTAATGAGTATCGAACCTGATTACGTGCTTTAATGAGTATCGAACGTGATTACGTGCTTTAATGAGTATCGAACGTGATTACGTACTTTAATGAGTATCGAACGTGATTACGTGCTTTAATGAGTATCGAACGTGATTACGTGCTTTAATGAGTATCGAACGTGATTACGTGCTTTAATGAGTATCGAACGTGATTATGCGCTTTAATGAGTATCGAACGTGATTTCGTGCTTTAATGAGTACCGAACGTGATTATGCGTTTTAATGAGTATCAAACGTGATAACGTGCTTTAATGAGTATCGAACGTGATTACGTGCTTTAATGAGTATCGAACGTGATTATGCGTTTTAATGAGTATCGAACGTGATAACGTGCTTTAATGAGTATCGAACCTGATTACGTGCTTTAATGAGTATCGAACGTGATTACGTGCTTTAATGAGTATCGAACGTGATTACGTACTTTAATGAGTATCGAACGTGATTACGTGCTTTAATGAGTATCGAACGTGATTACGTGCTTTAATGAGTATCGAACGTGATTACGTGCTTTAATGAGTATCGAACGTGATTATGCGCTTTAATGAGTATCGAACGTGATTTCGTGCTTTAATGAGTACCGAACGTGATTATGCGTTTTAATGAGTATCGAACGTGATTACGTGCTTTAATGAGTATCGAACGTGATTACGTGCTTTAATGAGTATCGAACGTGATTACGTGCTTTAATGAGTATCGAACGTGATTACGGGCTTTAATGAGTATCGAACGTGATTATGCACTTTAATGAGTATCGAACGTGATTACGTGCTTTAATGAGTATCGAACGTGATTACGTGCTTTAATGAGTATCGAACGTGATTACGTGCTTTAATGAGTATCAAACGTGATTATGCGCTTTAATGAGTATCGAACGTGATAACGTGCTTCAATGAGTATCGAACGTGATTACGTGCTTTAATGAGTATCGAACGTGATTACGTGCTTTAATGAGTATCGAACGTGATTACGTGCTTTAATGAGTATCGAACGTGATTACGTGCTTTAATGAGTATCGAACGTGATTACGTGCTTTAATGAGTATCGAACGTGATTACGTGCTTTAATGAGTATCGAACGTGATTACGTGCTTTAATGAGTATCGAACGTGATTACGTGCTTTAATGAGTATCGAACGTGATTACGTGCTTTAATGAGTATCGAACGTGATTATGCGCTTTAATGAGTATCGAACGTGATTACGTGCTTCAATGAGTATCGAACGTGATTACGTGCTTTAATGAGTATCGAACGTGATTACGTGCTTTAATGAGTATCGAACGTGATTACGTGCTTTAATGCGTATCGAACATGATTATGCGCTTCAGCATGGTTGCACGACCTGCAGTACTGAAGAGTATTTACTTTGATTAAATCTTTTTGCCAATAACGGTCATCAGTAGGAAGAATTTCTCCCAGCTTTAGCTAATGGCGCGCTATACCAAGTTAAGAACGTAACCCTAAAACGTAATCAAATCATCAACTTTATCTGGCAATAAATGTTTTCAAATTGTTCAATAATTCCACAGTAAAACTACACGACATCTCTAAATTCCTCGCAAGTTGTTCAACGGTCACACGAGTAGCAAATTACCATTATTGTTGAACCCGGTGTTCCATCCAACAAGTGACAGTTGCGTGTTGCTTATTCTTGGACGCTAATTCTTCGATTGACGTCGCCCCACATCAATCTAAGAATTAGCGTTCAAGAATTAGCGTGATGCTGGTCGGACGCTAACCTTCGATTGCTGTCGCCCCACATCAATCTAAGAATTAGTGTTCAAGAATTAGCGTGATGCTGGTCGGACGCTAACCTTCGATTGTTGTCGCCCCACATCAATCTAAGAATTAGTGTTCAAGAATTAGCGTGATGCTGGTCGGACGCTAACCTTTGATTGCTGTCGCCCCACATCAATCTAAGAATTAGCGTCCGAGAATTAGCGCGATGCTGGTCGGACGCTAACCTTCGATTGCTGTCGCCCCACATCAATCTAAGAATTAGTGTTCAAGAATTAGCGTGATGCTGGTCGGACGCTAAGCCTTTGATTGACGTCGCCCCACATCAATCCAAGAATTAGCATCCGGGAATTAGCGTGATACTGGTCGGACGCTAACCTTCGATTGCTATCGCCCCGCAGACACGATGGGCCTGCCAGAGGGCGCCAGGTGCAACTTCGAGCAGCAGGACTGGTGCGGCTGGCAGAACGCGGCCACCAACGCTAACGACATGGACTGGAAGTTGCACCACGGCGAGACGGACAAGGACAAAACTGGGCCTTCCTTCGATCACACCTACCGCAACGAGTCAGGTCAGTTGCCTCTAATGTTGCGTCTTCGTTTGCGTGAACCACGCTATTCAAAACTCGCACGAGTCTTCAGTCTAGTTTAAATATATTTAAAGTTAGGCTTGCGTCGAAAATCGCGTTTTCGTTTGCGTGAACTCACGCAATTCAAACCTCACACGTGTCTTCAATCTAGTTTAACTACATTATTATGCTTGAGTCGAGGTTTTTTCCAGTCGAGTTAAAACTGTTTGACCATTGTTAGGTACACGATGCATTTGGTATTACATTTTGTCGCTTCAGAGGCATTCGTCGATAGCTCTGTTCAGAGCGTAGGTAAAGTGGCCTTTTTTTCAAAAGCGGCTTAATAATTTCTTCGGTTGCTTGCAATGTCTCTTGTCCCAGTAACCCAAACCTCGCATTGGACTCGCTGAGCTGAAGAGCTAAAAAGAAAGACTTAAACGTTCATCTTCAGAGCTCTGGCACGGCTCAATTTGTGCGCACAACATACCTCTTATTTTCGTCCCTTGAGCGAATTTTCGAAAAAATCTTCAGGACTTGTCCCTTCATTTCGGTTTGAAAGCAGCTACTACTGCATGGAGGGCTTTGGAAAGTTTATCTAAGTGTGAGAACCTGAAGAACGCGCATCGTTGGTTCATCACTTTTGATATGCAATCCTCTTCCCACGGCAGGAGGAACTGTAAATCATCCACTGCATTAGCCAACGTTTTCATCCTTGCATCAATAACCTTTATTAATTACTCGTTAAACTTGACACCGCAATTTCTTACGGTTTTTTCAATTGGTACCTTTGCTGACGATCCTTGCTCTACTGAGGTAAATTTTAGTGACATGACACACACCTCCTACTAGTTATTATCAAACATCCTATTAGTCATTGCATTCTACTCCCATTTTGACCTTATCAATGTCGTTTTGCAAAAGCGTTCTCAAAATATGGGAAAATAAACTTCGTTCCATTAATTTTCTGGCGTCTAACAGGTTCAGGTTTCCCAGTGCATAACTCATTTCATTATCGCTAGAAAATTCACAATGGCTTTCCTTTGCGCCAATTCGAACGCTTTCAGAATCATGAGTAAAAATACACAGGGGGACTTGGAAGCACAAAGTCTATAGTTAAGTTGAATTCCGCTTAGTTATAAAACACTTCTGTCATAGTTGCTTTTGAGTCTGTGTACAAAAAACTATCAGTTCCAAAAAACTATCCAAAAAAATCTATCTCAATCCAAAAACTAGGAGCATTGTCTCTGTTGTTGTATCCATGCAAAATCTAGAAATTATGTACTCGCGATTTTTGGTGGCATACACTTATTTTTCCAAGGATTTCAATCCATTTGTAATGTGATGTGACTCTTTGTTTGCGGGAATTGATTCACTTAACTTCAACCCCTGCATCACCTTCTTTCTTTTTAAAGTTTATCAAGTCCCATCGCACGAGGCTCATGCATGAATTTTTCCACTTATTTAACTTTTGCCTTGTTATAGAAACTTGAAAGTATTGAGAGTTTGCTTGTTAAAAGTTATTCGCGTCTTCGAAAAAGAAGCCAATTGTCAGAGCCAACAACATCAGATTTAAAGCTTTGATAAATTATTTGCGCCTTTATAATTGCATTTCCATTGCACTGAAATTCGCGGAGACAGATTGAGATCACGAGTGAATCTATCGATATGCAGCCTGAGACCATTTCCGGCATGATCCGAGCCTTTTTGCTTCTTCGTTGCGCTTACACTTTGACCCTAACGTGCGCTACCGGTGGCCGCGGAGGGGACCTTCTTAATGCTGCTGACCGACTAGTAGTCACAAACTCAATTTTAATACATACTTAATAAAAGCTAAATAAAGGCAAAAACCAGTTGATGTTTGTTAATTTTAAAATTATCCACCACAGTTGACTTTAAATTTAAGTTGAATATTGAAGTTCAGTTTAACCCATGGCGATCAAAGTGTTAAAAAACACCTACGAGCGTGCGAGCGCCCTGTGACGACCAGTTCATTGAGTGGAATGTGCCTTGCTCACGAGAGGGTGTGTGTGTGTGAGGGAATACTCTACAGTCTTGGCCATTTGTCCAGCAAACAGTAACGTCAATGATTGCGATGCTTTCTAACAAAATTTATTGAAAGTCGAAATAGCGCGATTCCATCCATACCAGCAAACTTAGAAATTGATTTGTGCAGCAAACAGTAACGTCAATGATTGGGATATTTTCCTACATAATTTATTCGAAAGTCGAAACATCGTGATTCCATCCATACCAGCAGACTTAGAAATTATTTTAAACTAGATGCGTGTTCGCGTCACGTGTACACCGGGCTGCCAAAAGGAGCATTACTTGGTTAAAAATCTCACATTTAGCTCTTTCTCACAGATAGACCATGGGGACCTGGCAGAGTCACTAGGTATTGAGAACGTTTTAGGGACAAATTTAATTCAACGAACGATCAAATTTGAGATTTTTAGAAAGTAACTGACAACGCAGGCGTAAATTTAAGATCTTTCCTACAAATTAACCATGCAAACCTTTGCAAAGTCACTGGATATTGAGAACTCTAGGGTCAAATTTAATTCCACAAACGACCAAATTTAAGATTTTTCCAGGAAATAACAGGCAACGCAGGTGTGCGCAGAATGCAAATTAGAATTATGTGCAGGCGACAGCCTACGCTCGCTAGCACTTAATTTTAATGCCACATTGGAAATATTCGCCAGCACGCAGCGGCTCGCTGTGCATGCAGCGCACGTGCACGTGTCTGCTCTCCATCTTCCCTCACGAGGTCGACCCTCGGAAACATCTTTTATTTGAAACGCTCCATTGATTTTTCCCGAATAAATCCCATTATATCCAGCGAAGAATGAACTTTCCTCTCAAAGTAATCCCTCGACGCTACTCTTCTCTCCTGAGCAATCAACAGCGCACCTTCCTTCGCTTCGCTTAAAATATCCTCCTCGCTTAAAATGGAATATTTAACCTCGGTCATGATGATTTATATCCCCGCTATGAAATTCTTCTTGAGCTCTCCTATCTCACTCGTGCCTAAGATTCTCCTCACTCTACATGATTTCGTGTCTCACATGAATCTTCTCAGTCTGCATAATTCCCTATCTCGCATGAATTTCTTGGCCCAAATAGCTCGTACCCTGTGTCCCCTTTATGATTATATTTTAGCTTTTTATAAATCAATGAGTCCTACAATACCCTGATTCTTATGAATTTTTCCTTACGAATAATTCTACATACTTTCCGTACGTATGAATTATTCATGGCGAATAATTTCACTGGTTTGACAAATTATGTTTCATGAATTGTCCTCTTACTAGGGTCAAATTGTCGTTGAGTTAAACTACCAGTCCTTCATGACCTCAATAACGGCGAGACTCTGATCAAAATTAGTGTGTTTCTTTCGTAAATACTCTGGTCCGAGTAGTTCTCTCGCTCTGAAAGATCAAGTTACTCCGAACACATTTTACTTCCTATAATTAATGAGGCCACGCCCACACCCACGCTCGGTAGGCAGCTCAGTGTAATGCGCTCGCTCAAATGACATCAGCCTTTGCATAATCATTTACTCGTGGTGTTCTTCCTAAACAGCCTATTCCTGCTGGTGAAATGAGAATTCGTGATAATTTCCTTAGATAATACCCAAGCTGTTCCTAGAAATTATCGCCTCAGATAACATCCAGTAGCAAATTTTGTCACCCGAGCTGATCACTGTAATTAGCATTAATACAATCTAAACAATTTGAAATCATTTATAATACTTACAGCAAGTGGTGCTGCAGAAGATTGTTTCTTAAGTCTAGTACAATGGACACATTTGAGTACGACTACCCGTGGGCCCGAATAAGTTCAAAGACTTCTAGGGCATCTTATCATCAACGCTATTTTAAGGAATATAATTACGTTTAACCTAATTCACTTAACCTAATTGCACATTAGACTGATTAAAGAATTAGTTCACTCAAAATTCAGTGCTTAATTTTGCAAAGTGGTTTATATGGGCTTGATTTCAACAGTATATTCTAGAAGAGTCTTGAGAACAGACTGAAGAGCATTGACAATCTATAACAACCAGTTACATAATCTCATTTTGGATGGATATCCTAGACAGCAGCCAGGAGCGTTATCCACTGCTGGAGGTAGGCGTGCTGGATTACATCCAACCGTAATGCAATCCGTCACGAGAGGTAATGAACCTACAGGAGGTTAGAGACCGAGGTGCCACACCACCGCACTGGGAGGGCATGGCCTCTGTTGCTCACACTCCACGCCTCATACCGCCTACACACAGCTGCCTCAGTCCGACCTGGAGCTTCTCGTGAGCTTAACACGTTGCTGCGATACGACCCATCTCATACACTCCACGCCTCATACCGCCTACACACAGCTGCCTCGGTCCGACCTGGAGCTTCTCGTGAGCTTAACACGTTGCTGCGATACGACCCATCTCATACACTCCACGCCTCATACCGCCAACACACAGCTGCCTCGGTCCGACCTGGAGCTTCTCGTAAGCTTAACACGTTGCTGCGATACGACCCATCTCATACACTCCACGCCTCATACCGCCTACACACAGCTGCCTCAGTCCGACCTGGAGCTTCTCGTGAGCTTAACACGTTGCTGCGATACGACCCATCTCATACACTCCACGCCTCATACCGCCAACACACAGCTGCCTCGGTCCGACCTGGAGCTTCTCGTAAGCTTAACACGTTGCTGCGATACGACCCATCTCATACACTCCACGCCTCATACCGCCTACACACAGCTGCCTCAGTCCGACCTGGAGCTTCTCGTGAGCTTAACACGTTGCTGCGATACGACCCATCTCATACACTCCACGCCTCATACCGCCTACACACAGCTGCCTCGGTCCGACCTGGAGCTTCTCGTGAGCTTAACACGTTGCTGCGATACGACCCATCTCATACACTCCACGCCTCATACCGCCAACACACAGCTGCCTCGGTCCAACCTGGAGCTTCTCGTAAGCTTAACACGTTGCTGCGATACGACCCATCTCATACACTCCACGCCTCATACCGCCTACACACAGCTGCCTCGGTCCCACCTGGAGCTTCTCGTGAGCTTAACACGTTGCTGCGATACGACCCATCTCATACACTCCACGCCTCATACCGCCTACACACAGCTGCCTCGGTCCCACCTGGAGCTTCTCGTGAGCTTAACACGTTGCTGCGATACGACCCATGTCATACACTCCACGCCTCATACCGCCTACACACTGCTGCCTCGGTCCGACCTGGAGCTTCTCGTGAGCTTAACACGTTGCTGCGATACGACCCATCTCATACACTCCACGCCTCATACCGCCTACACACAGCTGCCTCGGTCCCACCTGGAGCTTCTCGTGAGCTTAACACGTTGCTGCGATACGACCCATGTCATACACTCCACGCCTCATACCGCCTACACACTGCTGCCTCGGTCCAACCTGGAGCTTCTCGTAAGCTTAACACGTTGCTGCGATACGACCCATCTCATACACTCCACGCCTCATACCGTCTACACACAGCTGCCTCGGTCCCACCTGGAGCTTCTCGTGAGCTTAACACGTTGCTGCGATACGACCCATCTCATACACTCCACGCCTCATACCGCCTACACACAGCTGCCTCGGTCCCACCTGGAGCTTCTCGTGAGCTTAACACGTTGCTGCGATACGACCCATGTCATACACTCCACGCCTCATACCGCCTACACACTGCTGCCTCGGTCTGACCTGGAGCTTCTCGTGAGCTTAACACGTTGCTGCGATACGACCCATCTCATACACTCCACGCCTCATACCGCCTACACACAGCTGCCTCGGTCCCACCTGGAGCTTTTCGTGAGCTTAACACGTTGCTGCGATACGACCCATCTCATACACTCCACGCCTCATACCGCCTACACACAGCTGCCTCGGTCCGACCTGGAGCTTCTCGTGAGCTTAACACGTTGCTGCGATACGACCCATCTCATACACTCCACGTCTCATACCGCCTACACACAGCTGCCTCGGTCCGACCTGGAGCTTCTCGTGAGCTTAACACGTTGCTGCGATACGACCCATCTCATACACTCCACGCCTCATACCGCCTACACACAGCTGCCTCGGTCCGACCTGGAGCTTCTCGTGAGCTTAACACGTTGCTGCGATACGACCCATCTCATACACTCCACGCCTCATACCGCCTACACACAGCTGCCTCGGTCCCACCTGGAGCTTCTCGTGAGCTTAACACGTTGCTGCGATACGACCCATGTCATACACTCCACGCCTCATACCGCCTACACACTGCTGCCTCGGTCCGACCTGGAGCTTCTCGTGAGCTTAACACGTTGCTGCGATACGACCCATCTCATACACTCCACGCCTCATACCGCCTACACACAGCTGCCTCGGTCCCACCTGGAGCTTCTCGTGAGCTTAACACGTTGCTGCGATACGACCCATGTCATACACTCCACGCCTCATACCGCCTACACACAGCTGCCTCGGTCCCACCTGGAGCTTCTCGTGAGCTTAACACGTTGCTGCGATACGACCCATCTCATACACTCCACGCCTCATACCGCCTACACACAGCTGCCTCGGTCCGACCTGGAGCTTCTCGTGAGCTTAACACGTTGCTGCGATACGACCCATCTCATACACTCCACGCCTCATACCGCCTACACACAGCTGCC
The DNA here is from genome assembly GCA_030386875.1 of Morinoia aosen. Lineage (NCBI taxonomy): Eukaryota > Metazoa > Arthropoda > Malacostraca > Amphipoda > Talitridae > Morinoia > Morinoia aosen. Next base: position 67,535,342 of record CM059570.1, on the reverse strand, counting down.
TCGGTCCGACCTGGAGCTTCTCGTGAGCTTAACACGTTGCTGCGATACGACCCATCTCATACACTCCACGCCTCATACCGCCTACACACAGCTGCCTCGGTCCGACCTGGAGCTTCTCGTGAGCTTAACACGTTGCTGCGATACGACCCATCGGTAGGCCGTGCTGAAGTTTTCCCTACTGCGAAACGACCCACCGTTTTAAAATTGTTCAGAATCTTTTAAAATTGATGGTGTTTAATATACCCTGTCTATGTCTGGTATTTATGATGCGCTTAACAACTTTTGACTTTAAATTTGAGTTGAATGTTAAACTTCAATTTAACCCATCGCAGTCTACGTGTTAAGGCTTATCATGGCTTACTTAGAAGTGTAATCTTTAAAAAAACGTGTCTTAATGGTTTGAGCGTTTGAAAAAGATTTTCGTGAGAAATAACATTAGTTGGCAGCGACGTGAGCTTCTTAAAATGGTAGCCGTGTTTTACAATTTCGTGGTCGTTTACTGAAAAGAGCAACTTTTTGTTTGGTTTTCCCTGATGAAATACTCGCAATGCCGACAATATTAAGGTGATATGGTTGGGGCTCAGCGTGACCAACAATTTTCCCTAAAGAAGTACTTTACTTCTTAACTCAATGTCTCAGCGCTTCTATTTTTATCTATCAGTAAAGTTTTTAGATTCTACAGATTTTTTGGCAACGTATAGCAAATTAAGTGAGTACATTTTAATGTTTTGCTCTGATTTGATTAAATCACCGTCTAAGATTTTGGAATACTTATTTTGATATTTCTACTGATAAGATTTACGGACCTCTAAGCTGAGAAATTTGTGAAACCCAATGTGTTAAATTTTTGTTATTAGTTTTATAGGAATACGCAGTTTTTCCTTTCTTTCTTCGCTTACTTATTTCCTTCATTAATATTTGCTTTCTTCTTTCTTGTGCGAGAATTTACTCAAGTAATTTTGAAAAAACATAGATTAATCGTATCTACAAATAATAAAGACTCAGATAATCCGACCCAAGTCGTAACTGAGTGTTCTTCACAATAAGCTGCTGCTCAAGCGATGAGAGCCCTTAAACCAGGCGCAGAAGTATTTAAAACTATTTAAATAATCCTTCAACGCAGATTAATATTGCTCACTAAACGGAACAGAGGAGCTCTAATTTGGTTCACTCGTTAACAGTGCTCAGTTGTCGAGACGTTCGCTTTGTGAAGCGACCTGGAAAAGTTGAACTAGTGAGAGCGTTTCATTTGTTGACCCTCGAGCAAACAAGGCCTCAAGAAAATGTCTAGCCGAAATTTAGGTCAAGAACTGAATTAAATGAATCTCAGACGAGGTGTTCTTAGGCGGAAATGCTGGCCAAGCAAAGCAAGCAGAAAGAATCTGCTCGACTTCACAAAGTATCAGAAAAACTCGATGGTAGAAGATAGTGAAACATTTGTTCATGAGATGTATTTAGATGCACGTTTTCGAAGAAGAATGATAGTGTGAGCGAAACAAGAACTTAACATGAAACATTTGAGCTCTCACGCATCGTCCAGCATGCATATTGTGAAGGAATTTTGAAGGGGATTACAAGGGAGGGATTAACTTGTGACTTTCTGCATGTAATAATATAAACATTAACCCAAAATTGGTTTCCTCATTGATAAAAATAATATAAATATTTTTATATTTATATTATTTCATTATATTTAATTATATTAAATTATTATGTTAATTATATTACATTATTACCTATATTATATTAAAATAGTATAAATATATATAACATAAATATAAACCCCAAATGGGTTTTCCATGGATTTTCACGAACTCAACCAATGGGTAGAGAGCGCCAGCGACCAAGAGTTTGTGCAGTGCAGGGATGGTTCGAAAAGCACGAGATTATCTTTAACACGCTGCTTGTGATGCGGCCCATCGGTGGGTCGTTTGAAATATTTTAACAATCTTTTAAAATTCAAGTATTTTTTGGACCTATTTAAGGTTTGGTTTCTATAAAATTGCTAACCATTTTTTACTTGGATTTAAGTTCAATATTGAATTTCAGTTTAACCCATCGCAGTCAACGTGTCAATATCTTTTTATGGCATGCTATGGCATTGCAGCGTTCAGATTTGGACAGGTCATGAATTTAAGGGGCTCACTAGAGGTTAGCGCAGCGTATCAAAGCGCTCCCTGTTACTCCTTCCTCAGCAAAAATCGGCTGGAGTATAGTTGAATAATCAAAAAATTTCATGTTCTTGTTTCCAAAAGAAACCCTATCGTAATTCGTAGAAAAGGCCAAAATTTTCAAAACAAGCAATAAAATCGAAGGGAATGTAGCTGGTGATCTTCGTCTTGATATTTAAGCTCCGATTCAATCCCAAGTAGCGATTTACATTGCTAAGCATGTTGCCCGGTACACTACTTATATTACGAATGCATTTTTCATAACACTTATTTTGATTTTGCTTTCAATACTACAATCATTCCCCTTTCCTGCCCTCAAATTTTGCCTTCTATTTTTCGACTGCTGAATAGGGCTCCTCCATACCTCATTTGAATGTCACATCCCCTCATTCTGTGATCCCTGTTCCCTCAGGAGTCCCTCATTTCAAAGCCCATTACCCTCACATTACATCCTCCTTCCTTCCCCTCCTCCTTCCCCTCCTCCTTCCCCTCTTCCCTTCCCCTTCTCCTTCCTCTTCTCCCTCACCTCCTCCTTCCCCTCAACCTTTCACCTCCTTTCCCCTCCTCCTTTCCCCTCCTCCTTTCCCCTCCTCCTTTCCCCTCCTCCTTTCCCCTCCTCCTTCCCCTCCTCCTTTCCCCTCCTCCTTTCCCCTCCTTTTCTCTCCTCCTTCCTTTCCTCCTTCCCCTCCTCCTTTCCCCTCCTCCTTTCACCTCCTCCTTTTCCCTCCTCCTTTCACCTCCTTTCCCCTCCTCCTTCCCCTCCTCCTTTCCCCTCCTCCTTTCCCCTCCTCCTTTCCCCTCCTCCTTTCACCTCCTTTCCCCTCCTCCTTCCCCTCCTCCTTTCCCCTCCTCCTTTCCCCTCCTTTTCTCTCCTCCTTCCTTTCCTCCTTCCCCTCCTCCTTTCCCCTCCTCCTTTCACCTCCTCCTTTTCCCTCCTCCTTTCACCTCCTTTCCCCTCCGTCTTCCCCTCCTCCTTCCCCTCCTCCTTTCCCCTCCTCCTTTCCCCTCCTCCTTTCCCCTCCTCCTTTCACCTCCTTTCCCCTCCTCCTTCCCCTCCTCCTTCCCCTCCTCCTTTCCCCTCCTCCTTTCACCTCCTCCTTTTCCCTCCTCCTTCCCCTCCTCCTTTTCCTTCCTCCTTTCCCCTCCTTTTCTCTCCTCCTTTCACCTCCTCCTCTCCCCTCCTCCTTCCTTTCCTCCTTTTCCCTCCTCCTTTCCCCTCCTTTTCCCTCCTCCTTTCCCCTCCTTTTCTCTCCTCCTTCCCCTCCTCCTTTTCCTTCCTCCTTTCCCCTCCTTTTCTCTCCTCCTTCCTTTCCTCCTTCCCATCCTCCTTCCCCCCTTTTCCCTCCTCCTTTCCCCTCCTTTTCTCTCCTCCTTCCCCTCCTCCTTTCCCCTCCTCCTCCCCTCCCCCTCACACAGCCCCCTCCCCCCACAGCAGCAGCCGTCGCAAAAGGCCACGTTTTCCTTTGATGGAGACCCTTCAACAATTTTGAGTCTGCGTAGAAACGCGAGTCGCAATTTCGCACGTGTCTTTTGGACGTATTTTTGGTGGCCTAATTACTGATCTTAACTTAAGCACAGCTTCCAACGTAAAATGCCCGCTAATTTTAGCACAGTTTCGGACGCAAAACTTCGGTCATTTTTGCGCCTCCGAGCTCCTGTCTCTTCCACCGTCTGCTGGTCGGTACGCAGCAGCAGATGAAACATCGACGAAATTCTGATCTTTTGTTTTGTGATTGCTTTGAGTGAAGCATGTCGTATCATTCTCTCATGGGGCAGTGCGGGTGATGACATGGAGGGCTGGACGTGGTAGTTTCTGAAGTCTTCTCGGCAAGTAAAATTTGTGATGTGTTGAAAAATAAAGGAATTTTAAGAATGAGGTTTGTAGAATACAATGAAGATGTTGTTGGTATCAATACATGCTACGAAATATGAAGAAACGATGAAATAATGATAAAATATTGCAATAAGCCAAATAAAAAAGTGAACTACTCACAGGGTGGCGCAAAAGTCTCTTTACCATTTTAAATATTTACTTCACCACTAATACAAGTATAAAAATGCGTTACACACGAAATTAAAAAGGAAATACCCAAAATTCATCCCGTATCGTCGATTTGGATTTGAAGCATATTTCGTAATTCAAATTTACACAATTATCAAATCCCAAAAAAGCCTAAATACAGCAAGGCCTAACGAGCAAAAGTGGGAAGTTGTTTATCTCACAACGGATCGATAGCTGCAGTACAGAGGGACTCTGTAAGAAGATTTCACCCACAAAGGCCTTTCCAACATTGCATCACTGCAATGAATTCAAGATCCAGAGATTTCGGCTGAGCAGCAGACAAAGAACGCTTTCACAAATCGAGATCGGTACGAAGTGCATGTTTAATCCCACGTGTTCCATTGAGTGTTGCGGCAGATCAATATGCCTAATACTCTCCATGAGCTAAAAAACTGCATCATCGACAAAATAATTCAAATTTCTCCGGATATTTTGAAAAAATCTATGGAAATTGCTGTACGGAAGATAGTGCAGTGAAAAAAAGTGAAATTTGCTTGTGTGTAAATAATAATGGAGATCATTTAAAGGATATCATATTTAAATGATAAAACATGAAGATTGTCTCCTTAATTTTAAATATAATCAATTTTTATACCAGTGTTAGTTGTCGCGTAATAAATTTTCAAATAGTGAAATAACTTTTGCGCCTCCCTGAATAATACTCGTACAGTGGCATGAAGAAATAAGATGTTTAAGTTTAATAAGTTTAATTTAATTAGTTTAATTAAACGGATTTAATTCAATAACTTTAAGTGTCAGAGAGTGATTAAGTATTCGAGGGGGTTATTTAAAAAGGTAAATGTGGGCTGATGATATGGTTGTGATAGGAAAACCCAATGCCTGACGTAGCTTTGGTTTTTTATCGGGTTATCGATGATTTCCGAAATGTTATTTACGATGTAATTTACGATTATTTTTCGATGTAATTTACGAAAATAATCGAAAACTTACTTCGATTTGGTAGAAAATTAACGCCAGTGATCCTTGAACGTACGCTGAACGCCGTGGAGGTCACCAAAGGCTAGAACTCTGCAGTGTTCCGTTGAAGCCAAGGCGTGCTGAACTGCTCACTTGCACTCTAGCTGCATCTCATTCTAAACTAATCTTGAATACCTCTTCCTATAGATATGTTAATCACATAAGGTTATCAAGTCAAATTTTTTTCCGTTATAAAACTTATCTTCATATGGTAATTTTCCATGAAAAATGACATAGATCTAACGTGTGCTCCAAATCGTTTTCTAAAATATACGGTTCCCATCTAGCCATTTAACTTTTTTGTAAATATTAATCATCAAATCATAAAAGAACCAATATACTGATCAGTCTAGTTAGCCCCAAGGTTAAGTAAATCAGGTTAAATATAACTGCACGCCTTAAAATAGCGTGATGATAGATGCCCTAGAAGTAACGAACGTATTCGGGCCTATAAGTGGTTATACTCAAATGTGTCCATTGTACTAGACTTAAAATACATTCCCTTGCTAAATAATTTGTGGCAAATAAATTGCTTGAATCTCGGAAGAGATCACGTGTTATTTCAACCTCTATCATTTTGTTTCACTTTATTTTAAGCAATATCTACCTTTTATTTGCAAGTGTTGTGAAAGTGGTGTGAGAACGCAAGAAAAATGCAGCTTTGTTTTTTCTGAAAGAGATACGTTTGAATTTTAAAGTAAATGAGACGAATGTTGGTGCTGTTTATATAATTTTTTCACTTAGATGGGTTTTAACATATTTTTAGCTAATTGTTCGCATTACCTCAACGATTAACTCGTGGATATAATGGTGTCTCGGGTTACTAAGTCCACATTTGGAACGCCCCACTGAGCCACGCAGTCACCAAGGCAGGTATCGAGTTTACAATACAAGTCCACAGCAAAATTTTCTGGCGGCCTTTTTCTCGTCAAAATACTCAAGTTTGGGATTTTATTCGCATTAACCATCCAACAATATTGAAGGTCTGGCAACCATGCAGAGATGCCGGCTGCTGAGGGGCCAAGTTGGACCTGAGAAAGCACCCAAGAGTTATATTTTTGGTTTTACCGTTCAAATTATGAGAACATTTTCAATGCACGGTGATACATTTATAAAATTTCAAGCTTGAAATTGATAACACGAGATACTTTCTGAGCCATTTTCTGAACGTAATAACATTCATTCGAAACAAAAGGTGTCATCAGTCAAGCGCCCCTTACAGCTCACTCTTTCTCTCTTTCAAATTTTGCACTCGTAAACGAGCGATGCGATTGTTCCAACAATGCAGTCATTATTAAATGAATTGTTATTATACGAGATATTTCACTACCGAAGACGCTACAGAGGCGAATACATTGGTGTATTCGATTTTCCCCAGTTTATCTTTTCTTTATACAGGGCGAATATCATTTCTGCTATCGCAGTGTGGCAGCGTAGTTGCAATTTAGAGGTAACTCTCTATTACTAAATGAAAATTGAAGGTTCTTAAACCTCAAAGAGAACTCCAGCGTACGTCTTAAGTTTTCCCTTTACAGCGACCGTACGGAGAGACATTTGAAGTCGTGCGGTCGACGGATTTGCGATGAAGTTTTAATTAGTTTCGAGCGTGCTAATATTGGCTATGGAATGGCGCAATTCATTCCATTTTATGAAACTGCAAAGTTAATTTCACGATGCCTAGTATACTAATTCATATCCCCTAGATTTGAATCAAATCCCCTATCGACAGCTCTGGAAGCCATGAAATGCTCCTCCCGGACAGTCCTTTGTTTCAAGACTTAATGCGTGAGCTGAAGTATAGACACATGACTCGACTCTGCCCTCTTTTGTTCTTTATTGTGTGAAGATTCCTTTCTTTTGGTCCAATCGCATCCTTTGTAACAACAAAAGTGTACTTTGTAAGTTCGGTAGTTGTTTGACGACAGGCTATCTCAGCGGTAAAGACCTCGATATGTTCAGCCTCAGTCACCATTCATATATTCAATGTTGTCCACTAGTGCTGCTCATTTATTCATTGTTGTCCACTAATGCTGCTCATTCATTCCTTGTTGTCCACTAATGCTGCTCATTTATTCCTTGTTGTCCACTAATGCTGCTCATTTATTCCTTGTTGTCCACTAATGCTGCTCATTTATTCCTTGTTGTCCACTAATGCTGCTCATTTATTCCTTGTTGTCCACTAATGCTGCTCATTTATTCCTTGTTGTCCACTAATGCTGCTCATTTATTCCTTGTTGTCCACTAATGCTGCTCATTTATTCCTTGTTGTCCACTAATGCTGCTCATTTATTCCTTGTTGTCCACTAATGCTGCTCATTTATTCCTTGTTGTCCACTAATGCTGCTCGTAAGCGCCATGTTCTGCATCGGTGATCTGTATTAAATTTATATTAAGCCCAGGTTTGATCTATATCAAATTTATACAAAATCTATATTAACTTTGACGACAATTCTACTTCTGTTGCCTTCAGGCTACTACTTGCTGCTAGAGCTGCCCAACATGGGGGAATTTGGGATGGAGGGGAGTGTGTTGTCCCCCGTGTTCCCCCCACCCCCCTGCTACCACCGCAACCCCACCAGCCCATACTACAACTCCTGCACCGTGAGTCTCTGAGACGGTCGTCCCGTCAGGAGGTTTTATTACAATCAAGCCAGAAACATATGATCTTGAATATTGTTTTTTCAAATACCTTATCACTATTTTATGGCACACAACTATTTTTTTAGTATATATTTTGCTTCAGTACTATACAACAGATGGCGTTTCCGTGATCTCTATTGATGTCTGAGTTGATATCGTCTTCACAGCTGGTATCGCAGTTAGAATTATCCGCCATGGCTACTTGAGCTTAATGAGTAATTTTTATAGGTTACGTTGCAATCTGCAGTAAGATAGCAATTGATATTTGAGTCCTGACATGTTTGACTCGTTTAGTAACTGGAATGACAGTACCGACATGTTTGACTCGATTAGTAACTGGAATGACAGTACCGACATGTTTGGCTCGTTTAGTAACTGGAATGACAGTACCGACATGTTTGACTCGTTTAGTAACTGGAATGACAGTACCGACATGTTTGACTCGTTTAGTAACTGGAATGACAGTACAGACATGTTTGACTCGTTTAGTAACTGGAATGACAGTACCGACATGTTTGACTCGTTTAGTAACTGGAATGACAGTACCGACATGTTTGACTCGTTTAGTAACTGGAATGACAGTACCGACATGTTTGACTAGTTTAGTAACTGGAATGACAGTACCGACATGTTTGGCTCGTTTAGTAACTGGAATGACAGTACCGACATGTTTGGCTCGTTTAGTAACTGGAATGACAGTACCGACATCTTTGACTCGTTTAGTAACTGGAATGACAGTACGGACATGTTTGGCTCGTTTAGTAACTGGAATGACAGTACCGACATGTTTGACTCGTTTAGTAACTGGAATGACAGTACGGACATGTTTGGCTCGTTTAGTAACTGGAATGACAGTACCGACATCTTTGACTCGTTTAGTAACCGGAATGACAGTACCGACATGTTTGGCTCGTTTAGTAACTGGAATGACAGTACCAACATCTTTGACTCGTTTAGTAACTGGAATGACAGTACCGACATGTTTGACTCGTTTAGTAACTGGAATGACAGTACCGACATGTTTGGCTCGTTTAGTAACTGGAATGACAGTACCGACATCTTTGACTCGTTTAGTAACTGGAATGACAGTACCGACATCTTTGACTCGTTTAGTAACTGGAATGACAGTACGAACATGTTTGGCTCGTTTAGTAACTGGAATGACAGTACCAACATCTTTGACTCGTTTAGTAACTGGAATGACAGTACCGACATGTTTGACTCGTTTAGTAACTGGAATGACAGTACCGACATGTTTGGCTCGTTTAGTAACTGGAATGACAGTACCGACATGTTTGGCTCGTTTAGTAACTGGAATGACAGTACCGACATGTTTGGCTCGTTTAGTAACTGGAATGACAGTACCGACATGTTTGGCTCGTTTAGTAACTGGAATGACAGTACGAACATGTTTGGCTCGTTTAGTAACTGGAATGACAGTACCAACATCTTTGACTCGTTTAGTAACTGGAATGACAGTACCGACATGTTTGGCTCGTTTAGTAACTGGAATGACAGTACCGACATGTTTGGCTCGTTTAGTAACTGGAATGACAGTACGGACATGTTTGGCTCGTTTAGTAACTGGAATGACAGTACTGACATGTTTGGCTCGTTTAGTAACTGGAATGACAGTACTGACATGTTTGGCTCGTTTAGTAACTGGAATGACAGTACCAACATCTTTGACTCGTTTAGTAACTGGAATGACAGTACCGACATGTTTGGCTCGTTTAGTTACTGGAATGACAGTACCAACATCTTTGACTCGTTTAGTAACTGAAATGACAGTACGGACATGTTTGGCTCGTTTAGTAACTGGAATGACAGTACCGACATGTTTGGCTCGTTTAGTAACTGGAATGACAGTACGGACATGTTTGGCTCGTTTAGTAACTGGAATGACAGTACGGACATGTTTGGCTCGTTTAGTAACTGGAATGACAGTACCAACATCTTTGACTCGTTTAGTAACTGGAATGACAGTACCGACATGTTTGGCTCGTTTAGTAACTGGAATGACAGTACCAACATCTTTGACTCGTTTAGTAACTGGAATGACAGTACCGACATGTTTGACTCGTTTAGTAACTGAAATGACAGTACGGACATGTTTGGCTCGTTTAGTAACTGGAATGACAGTACGGACATGTTTGACTCGTTTAGTAACTGGAATGACAGTACCGACATGTTTGACTCGTTTAGTAACTGGAATGACAGTACCGACATGTTTGACTCGTTTAGTAACTGGAATGACAGTACCGACATGTTTGACTCGTTTAGTAACTGGAATGACAGTACCGACATGTTTGGCTCGTTTAGTAACTGGAATGACAGTACCGACATGTTTGACTCGTTTAGTAACTGGAATGACAGTACCGACATGTTTGGCTCGTTTAGTAACTGGAATGACAGTACCGACATGTTTGACTCGTTTAGTAACTGGAATGACAGTACGGACATGTTTGGCTCGTTTAGTAACTGGAATGACAGTACCGACATGTTTGGCTCGTTTAGTAACTGGAATGACAGTACCGACATGTTTGACTCGTTTAGTAACTGGAATGACAGTACGGACATGCTTGGCTCGTTTAGTAACTGGAATGACAGTACCGACATGTTTGACTCGTTTAGTAACTGGAATGACAGTACGGACATGTTTGGCTCGTTTAGTAACTGGAATGACAGTACCGACATGTTTGGCTCGTTTAGTAACTGGAATGACAGTACCGACATGTTTGGCTCGTTTAGTAACTGGAATGACAGTACCGACATGTTTGACTCGTTTAGTAACTGGAATGACAGTACCAACATCTTTGACTCGTTTAGTAACTGGAATGACAGTACTGACATGTTTGGCTCGTTTAGTAACTGGAATGACAGTACCAACATCTTTGACTCGTTTAGTAACTGGAATGACAGTACCGACATGTTTGGCTCGTTTAGTAACTGGAATGACAGTACCGACATGTTTGACTCGTTTAGTAACTGGAATGACAGTACCAACATCTTTGACTCGTTTAGTAACTGGAATGACAGTACTGACATGTTTGGCTCGTTTAGTAACTGGAATGACAGTACCAACATCTTTGACTCGTTTAGTAACTGGAATGACAGTACCGACATGTTTGGCTCGTTTAGTAACTGGAATGACAGTACCGACATGTTTGACTCGTTTAGTAACTGGAATGACAGTACCGACATCTTTGACTCGTTTAGTAACTGGAATGACAGTACCGACATGTTTGGCTCGTTTAGTAACTGGAATGACAGTACCGACATCTTTGACTCGTTTAGTAACTGGAATGACAGTACTGACATGTTTGGCTCGTTTAGTAACTGGAATGACAGTACTGACATGTTTGGCTCGTTTAGTAACTGGAATGACAGTACCAACATCTTTGACTCGTTTAGTAACTGGAATGACAGTACGGACATGTTTGGCTCGTTCAGTAACTGGAATGACAGTACCGACATCTTTGACTCGTTTAGTAACTGGAATGACAGTACCGACATGTTTGACTCGTTTAGTAACTGGAATGACAGTACCAACATCTTTGACTCGTTTAGTAACTGGAATGACAGTACGGACATGTTTGGCTCGTTTAGTAACTGGAATGACAGTACCAACATCTTTGACTCGTTTAGTAACTGGAATGACAGTACCGACATGTTTGACTCGTTTAGTAACTGGAATGACAGTACCGACATGTTTGGCTCGTTTAGTAACTGGAATGACAGTACCGACATGTTTGGCTCGTTTAGTAACTGGAATGACAGTACGGACATGTTTGGCTCGTTTAGTAACTGGAATGACAGTACCGACATGTTTGACTCGTTTAGTAACTGGAATGACAGTACCGACATGTTTGGCTCGTTTAGTAACTGGAATGACAGTACGGACATGTTTGGCTCGTTTAGTAACTGGAATGACAGTACCGACATGTTTGACTCGTTTAGTAACTGGAATGACAGTACCGACATGTTTGGCTCGTTTAGTAACTGGAATGACAGTACGGACATGTTTGGCTCGTTTAGTAACTGGAATGACAGTACCGACATGTTTGGCTCGTTTAGTAACTGGAATGACAGTACCGACATGTTTGGCTCGTTTAGTAACTGGAATGACAGTACCGACATGTTTGGCTCGTTTAGTAACTGGAATGACAGTACCGACATGTTTGACTCGTTTAGTAACTGGAATGACAGTACCGACATGTTTGGCTCGTTTAGTAACTGGAATGACAGTACCGACATGTTTGGCTCGTTTAGTAACTGGAATGACAGTACCGACATGTTTGGCTCGTTTAGTAACTGGAATGACAGTACCGACATGTGTGGCTCGTTTAGTAACTGGAATGACAGTACCGACATGTTTGGCTCGTTTAGTAACTGGAATGACAGTACCGACATGTTTGACTCGTTTAGTAACTGGAATGACAGTACCGACATGTTTGGCTCGTTTAGTAACTGGAATGACAGTACCGACATGTTTGGCTCGTTTAGTAACTGGAATGACAGTACCGACATGTTTGGCTCGTTTAGTAACTGGAATGACAGTACCGTCATGTTTGACCCATTTCCTGCCCCACTTCAAGCGAGGCTCAATTTCCACCCCAGATCCGCTTCTGGTACCACAAGATGGGCCGCTTTGGCGGCTCGATGCACCTGGAAATTCTGCTGCCCAAGCGCAAGCCTGAGAAGAAAATCCGAGTGGAGCAAGTGGGAGGAGACAAGGGGGATGCCTGGATCAGGTTCACAGGGGTGCTGCCGCTCGACGTCAGGGAAGAGTAAGTCATGCAACGCTCGTAGTCATGTGAGAATGGCACCCACTTGTGATAATTTAGAAAGCTTTATAATTTGGAACGCTTATCTAAACCTTTATAATATAAAAAGCTTCAGAATTTAGAACGATTATCGAAACCTTTATGACTTAAAACGCTTATGTCTATAAAGAAATACATTTCACATTAATAGAATTCATTTGATTCAAAAATCAATGCGTCATGACATGTGCGAGTTTGCATACAACATGAGACGTTCCCCCCACACACAGCTACCAGCTGCGCATCTCGTACGCACGCGGCCCCCGGCACAGAGCGGACCTGGCCATAGACGACTTCACTCTCGCGCCGGAGTGCTTCGGCATCGGTGAGGCCTGGTTGTACAGGTGTTTGGGGCTTTGTACAGGTGTTTGGGGCTTTGTGCAGGTGTTTGGGGCTTTGTGCAGGTGTATGGGGCTTTGTGCAGGTGTTTGGGGCTTCGTGCAGGTGTTTGGGGCTTTGTGCAGGTGTATGGGGCTTTGTGCAGGTTTTTGGGGCTTTGTGCAGGTGTTTGGGGCTTTGTGCAGGTGTTTGGGGCTTTGTGCAGGTGTGTGGACCTTTGTGCAGGTGTTTGGCGCTTTGTGCAAGTGTGTGGGGCTTTGTGCAGGTGTGTGGGGTTTTGTGCAGGTGTGTGGCGCTTTGTGCAGGTGTGTGGGGCTTTGTGCAGGTGTGTGGCGCTTTGTACAGGTGTGTGGGGCTTTGTGCAGGTGTGTGGGCTTTGTGCAGGTGTTTGGGGCTTTGTGCAGGTGTTTGGGGCTTCGTGCAGGTGTTTGGGGCTTTGTGCAGGTGTTTGGGGCTTTGTGCAGGTGTGTGGGGTTTTGTGCAGGTGTGTGGCGCTTTGTGCAGGTGTGTGGGGTTTTGTGCAGGTGTGTGGCGCTTTGTACAGGTGTGTAGGGCTTTGTGCAGGTGTGTGGGGCTTTGTGCAGGTGTGTGACGCTTTGTACAGGTGTGTGGGGCTTTGTGCAGGTGTGTAGCGCTTTGTGCAGGTGTTTGGGGCTTTGTGCAGGTGTGTGGGGTTTTGTGCAGGTGTGTGGCGCTTTGTGCAGGTGTGTGGGGCTTTGTGCAGGTGTGTGGGGTTTTGTGCAGGTGTGTGGGGTTTTGTGCAGGTGTGTGGGGCTTTGTGCATGTGTGTGGGGAAAAGTCTTAGGCATTTCATCATAGCCCTAAGTGCTCCATTTCATGAAAAACTATATTATCGCTTTGATACTTCTAATACTTTTACAGTATCAACTTTAAATTTTTTCTCTTTTTGGTACGTCTAATATCTTTCCTGTTTCAACTTGATATTTTTTCTCTCGGTCCCTTTATTCACACTAATTATTTTTTGACTCAGCATTGTGTAACCGTGTCTAATTCGTCTCCCTTCTCGCACTACAGCCGTGCCGGAGGAGGAGAAGTCCGAGAAGCTCTGCCCCGACCCTCCGTCTGCGCCAGGTGCGTGTCCGGTCTACAGATTGTTGGCAAAAAATTGTTACTCGTAGTTGCTAGCTAAGTTGCTTTCATAAGGACTACGTTACTCGAGTTCAAAGTTTCATCTGATATTCGTATCAGGAATACGCAACTGAAGTACAAAGTTTTAGCTAACACTCGTATCAGGAATACGCAACTCAAGTACAAAGTTTTAGCTAACACTCGTATCAGGAATACGCAACTCAAGTACAAAGTTTTAGCTAACACTCGTATCAGGAATACGCAACTCAAGTACAAAGTTTTAGCTAACACTCGTATCAGGAATACGCAACTCAAGTACAAAGTTTTAGCTAACACTCGTATCAGGAATACGCAACTCAAGTACAAAGTTTTAGCTAACACCACGGTCATCAATGCTTTAACAGGCACAAACCTCTGACAAGTGCATTCGTGGAAAATGTATGTTTTGAACACATCGAATGAATCCTACATTAATTATTTGTTCATTTAACATATATTCGCACTAGGTTCGAATTCGTAGTACAGCGCTAATGGAAATGATCAACATATAACGAGTGACGGACAGGACGCTCTTCAGTGCCTCGGATGCTTCAGGGGTGTCGTACATTATGCATGATTTTTAATATGATTTACTGCTGCGACCTTTACCAACGGTAGCGTTCAAAAACACGAGGAATAGCGTCCATTTTATCGATTTGTCTTCGGCAAAATCTCGAATTTTGCTCCTGAATGCTTCTTAACTCTTTATTTACGCTCTTTATTCCTAATGACTTACGGTCATTTTGATTCTGAATAAAGTGTAAAAATGAGTGCACGTGAAAAGGATATCCTCATGTCAAACTAAAAGATATATCGAGGCACAGACCTCTGTGTTGCTCACCTTACTGCGGCACTGCGGCCGTAAACAAAGGTAGAAGAAACAAGGTAGAGTCGTTTCTATGAAGGAAATACACCTCCTCTTGTTCGGCTAGACTATAGAACGGCTTTATTTCAAACAAACTTTATGACATCACCATCACGGCATATCGTTTGGCCAAAATGGTGCCAGATTTGGGGCTAGCAATGTTGCCAGATACAATACGAGCGCTGCTATTGGTGCATTGCCGTGACGTCAGCATTGCCACATGGTCGAGAAAAAAAGACTGGTTTTACTCCACCTTGTTTCTTCTACCGTGCTCCTGGGCAGAAGTATAGGAAGTTGAGCTAATTAGCGATTAAAAGTCAAAACCTTCCTCAATTTACGGAAAACAAAACACAAGCCTAATCCTTTCCTGCAGTACCTAATACAAGAATAGTTACCTTCCATAGCTTTATAATTCGAGCTATTTAAGGATTTTTTTTCTATTTAACACAAAATCTCATTTAAACTTATCGCTTCTAGTAAGTGGTTCAAATTTATTTTTTTGCAATTTGGGCAGAGAAGCTCCTTTTTCATATTCCATAAGTCAGTCTCTAATTCTGCCTGATCACTACTTGATCACTGTCTGATCACTGCCTGATCACTGTCTGATCACTACCTGATCACTGTCTGATCACTACCTGATCACTGCGTGATCACTACCTGATCACTGCGTGATCACTACCTGATCACTGTCTGATCACTACCTGATCACTGCGTGATCACTACCTGATCACTGCGTGATCACTACCTGATCACTGCCTGATCACTGTCTGATCACTGCCTGATCACTGCCTGATCACTACCTGATCACTGCGTGATCACTACCTGATCACTGCGTGATCACTACCTGATCACTGCCTGATCACTGTCTGATCACTGTCTGATCACTACCTGATCACTGCGTGATCACTACCTGATCACTGCCTGATCACTACCTGATCACTACCTGATCACTACCTGATCACTGCCTGATCACTACCTGATCACTGCCTGATCACTACCTGATCACTACCTGATCATTGTCTGATCACTACCTGATCACTGCCTGATCACTACCTGATCACTACCTGATCACTACCTGATCACTACCTGATCACTGCCTGATCACTACCTGATCACTGCCTGATCACTGCCTGATCACTACCTGATCATTGTCTGATCACTACCTGATCACTGCCTGATCACTACCTGATCACTACCTGACCACTGCCTGAAAACTACCTGATCACTGCCTGATCACTGCCTGATCACTACCTGATCACTGCCTGATCACTGCCTGATCACTGCCTGATCACTGCCTGATCACCACTTGATCAGCTTGCCCCATCTTCTCATTAGATTGAACTACACATACCGTGTGTTCAAACCTACTAAGTCCTTCGAGGATCGTCATCAGCAATTGATATGCTAAATTCTCTGAAATTCCACCACTGCTCAAGTAAAGCATTTTCCTGAAAAAGTATTCGTTTACCATGAGAATCTTTTTTTATTGTCCATATTCTATCGTTGTCAAATAGGTTGCAAAACATAACGTTGGTAAGAAAGCTAATTTTATGACGTTTTTCTTCCCAGGCACTGACTACCCGTACCACGACAGCACAACCTACATCCCCTACCGCCGCGACAACGGTGAGTGCTGCACTTGTGCTGCTCAACCGCGATAGTGCAGTCGATACATTTTTATAATGAAGCATGGAAAATAACTGTCACACATGTGTTGAACACACCACGCGATGTTGCCTTTGTGCCCCACATGTGTTGGGCACACATCCGTACCCCACTCGCGTTTGTTGGGCAGTTGTCCTAGCCGATGCCCTTGTCTTGATTATACCTCACTACCGCAACTGATATCACGCTGCTACAGCTGCTTCATCTTTATGGATTACGCCATTATCCAAATAACTAAACTTTAATATCTTCTCAACACAACAAGCGCGCTTACAGCAGGTCTTAGCAGACTTAAAATCTGGACATTTTTAGCGGAATTGTAAACCAGCGCGCATTCGAGGCCCCACTCTCTAATGAGTCAGATAAAAAAAAAATTATTTTGTCTGTATTTGCAACGGAAATGAGTGAGGTATCTCCATAGCTATCTTGAGGACTTGAACGAGGAAGCGATACACTCCAAAGCAGTGAGCCTTCTCCAAAACTTCACTTCTGTTGCTTTTATTGACCGGATGCCTTTATTATACAGCGTGCGTTTCTTTAACTTATCCGGGCTCGTTATTCTTCTTTGATGACTAACGAACGCACGATACCTGCTTGTAGAGGACCGCGATCGCAACACAACTTCACACATCGCAGCGAGGGACACAGGATCTTTAGCACCCAAGTAGCCAGACATCTTGTTCGGATTCTGTAGTCACAATTAGCACAAGACCGTCATATACCTATTTTAGTCCGAAGCTGTAAAACAAATGACATTATAATAATAATACAAATAGAAGTTGAACGAGATTTATTCAAAGTAGCAAAACAAATAGCATTATAATAATACGAATAGCACTTGAAAGAGTTATAAAACAAACATTGCTGTGAATTACACTGACAACACGAGTAACGTTAATGCATGAAAACGATTGTTATGGTTGCAGTGTGGAAGGTGGGCACTTGTGATGCACAAGGCCGGGTGGGCCCCAGTGTGGAGCAGTGCACTTCCTACTACCAGCCTCCAGACTTCCGGGAGCCTTTGCCTATAGTCCGGCCTCCGTCGCAATCCCTGCCCGGCTACCAGACTTGGATGGTGCCCTGGGACGGCTACTACATGTGAGTTGTGTGACCTCCCTCCCAGTCACTGCCCGGCTACCAGACTTGGGTGGTGCCGTGGGACGGCTACTAAATGTGAGTTGTGTGACCTCCCTCCCAGTCACTGCCCGGCTACCAGACTTGGGTGGTGCCCTGGGACGGCTACTACATGTGAGTTGTGTGACCTCCCTCCCAGTCACTGCCCGGCTACCAGACTTGGATGGTGCCCTGGGACGGCTACTACATGTGAGTTGTGTGACCTCCCTTCCAGTCACTGCCCGGCTACCAGACTTGGGTGGTGCCCTGGGACGGCTACTACATGTGAGTTGTGTGATCTCCCTCCCAGTTACTGCCCGGCTACCAGACTTGGGTGGTGCCCTGGGACGGCTACTACATGTGAGTTGTGTGATCTCCCTCCCAGTTACTGCCCGGCTACCAGACTTGGGTGGTGCCCTGGGACGGCTACTACATGTGAGTTGTGTGACCTCCCTTCCAGTCACTGCCCGGCTACCAGACTTGGGTGGTGCCCTGGGACGGCTACTACATGTGAGTTGTGTGACCTCCCTTCCAGTCACTGCCCGGCTACCAGACTTGGGTGGTGCCCTGGGACGGCTACTACATGTGAGTTGTGTGATCTCCCTCCCAGTTACTGCCCGGCTACCAGACTTGGGTGGTGCCCTGGGACGGCTACTACATGTGAGTTGTGTGATCTCCCTCCCAGTTACTGCCCGGCTACCAGACTTGGGTGGTGCCCTGGGACGGCTACTACATGTGAGTTGTGTGACCTCCCTCCCAGTCACTGCCCGGCTACCAGACTTGGGTGGTGCCCTGGGACGGCTACTACATGTGAGTTGTGTGATCTCCCTCCCAGTTACTGCCCGGCTACCAGACTTGGGTGGTGCCCTGGGACGGCTACTACATGTGAGTTGTGTGACCTCCCTTCCAGTCACTGCCCGGCTACCAGACTTGGGTGGTGCCCTGGGACGGCTACTACATGTGAGTTGTGTGACCTCCCTTCCAGTCACTGCCCGGCTACCAGACTTGGGTGGTGCCCTGGGACGGCTACTACATGTGAGTTGTGTGATCTCCCTCCCAGTTACTGCCCGGCTACCAGACTTGGGTGGTGCCCTGGGACGGCTACTACATGTGAGTTGTGTGATCTCCCTCCCAGTTACTGCCCGGCCACCAGACTTGGGTGGTGCCCTGGGACGGCTACTACATGTGAGTTGTGTGACCTCCCTCCCAGTCACTGCCCGGCTACCAGACTTGGGTGGTGCCCTGGGACGGCTACTACATGTGAGTTGTGTGATCTCCCTCCCAGTTACTGCCCGGCTACCAGACTTGGATGGTGCCCTGGGACGGCTACTACATGTGAGTTGTGTGATCTCCCTCCCAGTTACTGCCCGGCTACCAGACTTGGGTTGTGCCCTGGGACGGCTACTACATGTGAGTTGTGTGATCTCCCTCCCAGTTACTGCCCGGCTACCAGACTTGGGTTGTGCCCTGAGACGGCTACTACATGTGAGTTGTGTGATCTCCCTCCCAGTCACTGCCCGGCTACCAGACTTGGGTGGTGCCCTGGGACGGCTACTACATGTGAGTTGTGTGATCTCCCTCCCAGTTACTGCCCGGCTACCAGACTTGGGTTGTGCCCTGGGACGGCTACTACATGTGAGTTGTGTGATCTCCCTCCCAGTTACTGCCCGGCTACCAGACTTGGGTTGTGCCCTGGGACGGCTACTACATGTGAGTTGTGTGACCTCCCTCCCAGTCACTGCCCGGCTACCAGACTTGGGTGGTGCCCTGGGACGGCTACTACATGTGAGTTGTGTGACCTCCCTCCCAGTCACTGCCTGGCTACCAGACTTGGATGGTGCCCTGGGGCGAGGACTACGTTCACAGAATCCAAGTGAATACCATGCTCTCTTTTTTTCAGTCAATGTCGTGCTGCCTTTTCTCCAGTCAATCCCAACCGCCTTTCGAACTTTTATAACTATTTAAAAAAAAATTGTTTGGAAAGCTTTTCATTCTTCTTCACCTTCATTCAATAAAGTGAAACTAGATTGTGCAACTGTCGCCAAAAAAAAACAAGAAATTATTCAAATACAAAAAAATTGTAACGGCGTTTCATTTGACTGAATATCCTTTGCGTAGCGCAACACACACGCCAGTGTTACACGAGGATGACCTAGACTATCAACGCGCAGTTAATTTTGTTATCGTTTTTGGCGTCATTTCAGGTTATTTCAATCTTAGAAAATTGTTTCCGTTTGATGCCGTCTCAAAACTGCCTCGCGTTGATTTTCATTTTCGCCCTTGATTTTGTGGCCAGGCTGATCGCGAAGGGCGCGAGCGGCGGGTCTGGGGTACAGACTCAGGGCATCAGGACTCGAGGCGGAGTGGCGAAGGGCGGCTTCTACTTCAAGCGCGACACGAGCATACACGTCTTGGTCGGGCACGAGGGCATGTCTGCTTGTGCTGACGTCATGGTGAGTCCTGCCTCAACATTGCTTTTTCATGATCGAATTGAAAGGGCGATTTTTTGAGAGGCGTTCATGATCATCGCTTATAAGCTGTCCTCTCATATTTATGGGAAATATCAAGTCATGCACAAGTTTACCATGTTGACACCAATATCTAGTGTCCGCTTGTGCTGACGACATGGTGAGTGCTGTCCCAATGTTATTTCTTCGTGATCGTCGCTTGTAGGGTGTCCCCTCTCGTATATTTGAGAGGTGGAAAACAACGCACAACTTCCTGTTGATAGTGATTCCATTGTTTAAGAAAAACAATGCACAACTTTCCCATGTTGATACCATTATCTAAGAAGGTCGTGTTTACGGATGTACCACTGCTCCTCGACCACAAGGAAATAAGTGAGATTGGTGCTCAGTTAGACAGAGATACGCACGCAAGTCAAAAATGGGCGAGATTGCTCAAAAAGCTTTTATGATTTCCTAGCTCGGGCATCGAAAAGCTTGTTTCCTCGATTTATCGGTGACAGCGTGCATAGGCATCGGACTCTACAGGGTTTTCCCTATTTCCCTGAATTTTTACCGTCCGACCGCTGTGCGCTGTCATCTCGAACCCGGACAACGCACTTTTTTGTTTAGATGCACATCGGCCTTTAATCACTTATAGCATGGGAGGGGAAGCGCGTAACTTACAACGTGCGAGACAAATGAGGGGAGACACTTAAATGGTAGGACAGTCGCAGCCATCGTTTACGAATCTCAATATGATGAACCAGTGTTCGTGGAATGAACGAAGATTTTTCGCCGGTGCAAGATTTTTGCTGGAATTCCAAAGTCTTAATTTTTTTAATAATACTTCATTCTTTACCGGTTGTGGTTACATGCGCTAAAAATCGATGGTACTTTTCATTTGGTAAAACTTCTGTTATCCGTGACAAAGAATGGAAAATTTGTGCATGGTGATATTTTAGTTTCAGAAGCGGTTGCTGGAATCTGGAGTTGAATTGAAACCTAATTGAATTAGCTTCAGATAGAGCAACATAAGGCTGAATTTGGGAGCAGTTGTGTCGGTCATTGCTCGAAGTACATCCCCCTTACTCGAGGCGTGGGAGGCTTCATATCAATGATCAGGTCCCTGTCCCCTTTAAGTTCCCCGAGACGCGGGGATGTCGTGGGCACCTGATGAACAGCTCACTGCAATCACAATATTGCTTCACTCCCCACCTCTTCCCTGCCCTTCCTTCCATCCACTGCCATGCCCAGACCTGTGACCCTTACCCACCCTACTCTTCCCTCCCCTTCCTTCTCCTTCCCTCCCCTCCCTTCTTTCCCCTCCCATGCCCAGACCTGTGACCTTCACCCTCCCTGCCCTTCCCTGCCCTTCCCTCTCCTTCCCTCCTCTACCTTCCTTCCACTGCCATGCCCAGACCTGTGACCCTTACCTTCCCTGCCCTTACCTCTCCTTCCCTCCCATTCCTTCCTTCCCCTCCCATGCCCAGACCTGTGACCTTCACCCTCCCTGCCCTTCCCTGCCATGCCGAGACCTGCCCAGGTGCTCAGGCTGCAGGTGTTGCCCGCGTGAGGTGTTGTGTTGCCAGAGGGCTGGCCCTGTTTGTCCGCTGCCGCCCACACGCCAGGGAGAATAGGTGGTGCCTCGTCTGGTGGACTTGGCTGTCTCCCTGAGGGTTACCCTACATTTTATGCAGTGTTTACGCAGCGAGAGATCAAAGATACTGGAGTGGTTACACCTCCACACTGCACACAGCACTCTCACACTGCACGCTACACTCCCACACTGCACGCTACACTCCCACACTGCACGCTACACTAGCACACTGCACGCTACACTCACACACTGCACGCACCACTCCCACACTGCTCGCTACACTCCCACACTGCACGCTACACTCACACACTGCACGCAGCACTCCCACACTGCACGCTACACTCCCACACTGCACGCTACACTCCCACACTGCACGCTACACTCCCACACTGCACGCTACACTCCCACACTGCACGCTACACTCCCACACTGCACGCTACACTCACACACTGCACGCAGCACTCCCACACTGCACGCTACACTCCCACACTGCACGCTACACTCCCACACTGCACGCTACACTTCCACACTGCACGCTACACTCCCACACTGCACGCTACACTCCCACACTGCACGCAACACTCTCACACTGCACGCTACACTCCCACACTGCACGCTACACTTCCACACTGCACGCTACACTCCCACACTGCACGCTACACTTCCACACTGCATGCTTCACTCCCACACTGCACGCTACACTCCCACACTGCACGCTACACTCCCACACTGCACGCTACACTCCCACACTGCACGCTACACTCCCACACTGCACGCTACACTCCCACACTGCACGCTACACTCCCACACTGCACGCTACACTCCCACACTGCACGCAACACTCTCACACTGCACGCTACACTCCCACACTGCACGCTACACTCCCACACTGCACGCTACACTCCCACACTGCACGCTACACTCCCACACTGCACGCTACACTCCCACACTGCACGCTACACTCCCACACTGCACGCAACACTCTCACACTGCACGCTACACTCCCACACTGCACGCTACACTTCCACACTGCACGCTACACTTCCACACTGCAAGCTACACTCCCACACTGCACGCTACACTCCCACACTGCACGCAACACTCTCACACTGCACGCTACACTCCCACACTGCACGCTACACTTCCACACTGCACGCTACACTCCCACACTGCAAGCTACACTCCCACACTGCACGCTACACTCCCACACTGCACGCTACACTCACACACTGCACGCTACACTCCCACACTGCACGCTACACTCCCACACTGCACGCTACACTCACACACTGCACGCTACACTCACACACTGCACGCTACACTCCCACGCTGCACGCTACACTCCCACACTGCACGCTACACTCCCACACTGCACGCTACACTCACACACTGCACGCTACACTCCCACACTGCACGCTACACTCCCACACTCCACGCTACACTCACACACTGCACGCTACACTCCCACACTGCACGCTACACTCCCACACTGCACGCTACACTCCCACACTGCACACAGCACTCCCACACTGCACGCTACACTCCCACACTGCACGCTACACTCCCACACTGCACGCGACACTCCCACACTGCTCGCTACACTCCCACACTGCACGCTACACTCCCACACTGCACGCTACACTCACACACTGCACGCCACACTCCCACACTGCACGCTACATTCCCACACTGCCCGCTACACTCCCACACTGCACGCTACACTCCCACACTGCACGCTACACTCCCACACTGCACGCTACACTCCCACACTGCACGCTACACTCCCACACTGCACGCTACACTTCCACACTGCACACAGCACTCCCACACTGCACGCTACATTCCCACACTGTACGCTACACTCCCACACTGCCTGCTACACTCCCACACTGCACGCTACACTCCCACACTGCACGCTACACTCCCACACTGCACGCTACACTCCCACACTGCACGCTACACTCCCACACTGCATGCTACACTCCCACACTGCACGCTACACTCCCACACTGCACGCTACACTCCCACACTGCACGCTACACTCCCAAACCGCACGCTACACTTCCACACTGCACGCTACACACCCAAAATTGTACGCTACACTCCCACACTGCACGCTACACTCCCTCACTGCACGATACACTCCCACACTGCACGCTACACTCCCACAATGCACGCTACACTCCCACACTGCACGCTACACTCCCACACTGCACGCTACACTCCCACACTGCACGCTACACTCCGACACTGCACGCTACACACCCACATTGCACGCTACACTCCCACACTGCACGCTACACTCCGACACTGCACGCTACACACCCACATTGCACGCTACACTCCCACATTGCACGCTACACTCCCACACTGCACGCTACACTCCCACACTGCACGCTACACTCCCACACTGCACGCTACACTCCCACACTGCACGCTACACTCCCACACTGCACGCTACACTCCCAAACTGCACGCTACACTCCCACACTGCACGCTACACTCCCACACTGCACGCTACACTCCCACACTGCACGCTACACTTCCACACTGCACGCTACACTCCCACACTGCACGCTACACTCCCACACTGCACGCTACACACCCAAAATTGTACGCTACACTCCCACACTGCACGCTACACTCCCTCACTGCACGATACACTCCCACACTGCACGCTACACTCCCACAATGCACGCTACACTTCCACACTGCACGCTACACACCCAAAATTGTACGCTACACTCCCACACTGCACGCTACACTCCCTCACTGCACGATACACTCCCACACTGCACGCTACACTTCCACACTGCACGCTACACTCCGACACTGCACGCTACACACCCACATTGCACGCTACACTCCCACATTGCACGCTGCACTCCCACACTGCACGCTACACTCCCACACTGCACGCTACACTCCCACACTGCACGCTACACTCCCACACTGCACGCTACACTCCCACACTGCACGCTACACTCCCACACTGCACGCTACACTCCCACACTGCACGCTACACTCCGACACTGCACGCTACACTTCCACACTGCACGCTACACTCCCACACTGCACGCTACACTCCCACACTGCACGCAGCACTCCCACACTGCACGCTACACTCCCACACTGCACGCTACACACCCACACTGCACGCTACACACCCACACTGCACGCTACACTTCCACACTGCACGCTACACTCCCACACTGCACGCTACACTCCCACACTGCACGCAGCACTCCCACACTGCACGCTACACTCCGACACTGCACGCTACACACCCACATTGCACGCTACACTCCCACACTGCACGCTACACTCCCACACTGCACGCTACACTCCCACACTGCACGCTACACTCCCACACTGCACGCTACACTCCCACACTGCACACAGCACTCCCACACTGCACGCTACACTCCCACACTGCACGCTACACACCCACACTGCACGCTACACTCCCACACTGCACGCTACACTCCCACACTGCACGCTACACTCCCACACTGCACGCAGCACTCCCACACTGCACGCTACACTCCCACACTGCACGCTACACTCCCACACTGCACGCTACACTCCCACACTGCACGCTACACTCCCACACTGCACGCTACACTCCCACACTGCACGCTACACACCCACACTGCACGCTACACTCCCACACTGCACGCTACACTCCCACACTGCACGCTACACTCCCACACTGCACGCTACACTCCCACACTGCACGCTACACACCCACACTGCACGCTACACTCCCACACTGCACGCTACACTCCCACACTGCACGCTACACTCCCACACTGCACGCTACACTCCCACACTGCACGCTACACTCCCACACTGCACACAGCACTCCCACACTGCACGCTACACTCCCACACTGCACGCTACACTCCCACACTGCACGCTACACTCCCACACTGCACGCTAGACTCCCACACTGCACGCTACACTCCCACACTGTACGCTACACTCCCACACTGCACGCTACACTCCCACACTGCACGCTACACTCCCACACTGCACGCTACACTCCCACACTGCACGCTACACTCCCATACTGCACGCTACACTCCCACACTGCACGCTACACTCCCACACTGCACGCTACACTCCCACACTGCACGCTACACTCCCACACTGCACGCTACACTCCCACACGTCACGCTACACTTCCACACTGCACGCTACACTCCCACACTGCACGCTACACTCCCACACTGCACGCTACACTCCCACACTGCACACAGCACTCCCACACTGCACGCTACACTCCCACACTGCACGCTACACTCCCACACTGCACGCTACACTCCCACACTGCACGCTACACTCCCACACTGCACGCTACACTCCCACACGTCACGCTACACTCCCACACTGCACGCTACACACCCACACGTCACGCTACACTCCCACACTGCACGCTACACACCCACACTGCACGCTACACTCCCACACTGCACGCTACACTCCCACACTACACGCTACACACCCACACTGCACGCTACACTCCCACACTGCACGCTACACTCCCACACTGCACGCTACACTCCCACACGTCACGTTACTCTCAGTAATGTCACGAGTACAGGGTGCGCCAGAGATACTTACTCATTTGAAAGGTCAATAGAAGCAAAAGTACTCCAGATATTGTTTTAATTCTTTTTTATTTGAAAATACAATGTCCCATTTTTTTGAGACTGTCTTGAAAATGACATCGGCTAAATGGCGACCCCCAATGCGCATACACTGATTAAGTCGATTTTTGAAATGCGTGTCCACTCTTTGCAGCACATCAATCGGTATGTTGGCAATAGCATCGCGGATGTTGTTCTTGAGCGAAGCTATTGTCCGTGGTCGATCGATAAAACCAGCGATTTCAAATGACCCCATAAAAAAATCGTCTGGAGCCAAATCTGGAGAGCGAGCCGGCCATGCGTGCGCGGAAGGCACGTTGCGTAGCAAAAAGTGAGCGACCGTTAGAAAAGAAGCTCCCGACGGCGAAGGTCCGCTGTTCTCTAGACCAGAGGATGATGGCAACTGCCTATAGGGAGAAAAAAACTTGGGGACTTTTTCCTCCAGTAGCGCCGCTCATCACCCCTCTACCCACCCAAGTCACCGCTCGGGAGTTTTTTTGAATAAGTAAGTTTCTCTGGCGTACCCTTTACAATCACGGGCACAATAATATCACTTAACGTCAGCAACCTGCCGAGTGAAATTATTACTGTCTTCATCACTAAGTGTCACAAAGCCGCGTCTCGTCATCACCGCCATCACTAAGTGTCACAAAGCCGTGTCTCGTCATCACCGCCATCACTAAGTGTCACAAAGCCGTGTCTCGTCATCACCGCCATCACTAAGTGTCAAAAAGCCGTGTCTCGTCATCACCGCCATCACTAAGTGTCAAAAAGCCGTGTCTCGTCATCACCTCCATCACTAAGTGTCACAAAGCCGTGTCTCGTCATCACCGCCATCACTAAGTGTCACAAAGCCGTGTCTCGTCATCACCGCCATCACTAAGTGTCACAAAGCCGTGTCTCGTCATCACCTCCATCACTAAGTGTCACAAAGCCGTGTCTCGTCATCACCGCCATCACTAAGTGTCAAAAAGCCGTGTCTCGTCATCACCTCCATCACTAAGTGTCACAAAGCCGTGTCTCGTCATCACCGCCATCACTAAGTGTCACAAAGCCGTGTCTCGTCATCACCTCCATCACTAAGTATCACAAAGCCGTGTCTCGTCATCACCTCCATCACTAAGTGTCACAAAGCCATGTCTCGTCATCACCGCCATCACTAAGTATCACAAAGCCGTATCTCGTCATCACCTCCATCACTAAGTGTCACAAAGCCGTGTCTCGTCATCACCTCCATCACTAAGTGTCACAAAGCCGTGTCTCGTCATCACCTCCATCACTAAGTGTCACAAAGCCATGTCTCGTCATCACCTCCATCACTAAGTGTCACAAAGCCATGTCTCGTCATCACCTCCATCACTAAGTGTCACAAAGCCATGTCTCGTCATCACCTCCATCACTAAGTATCACAAAGCCATTTCTCGTCATCACCTCCATCACTAAGTGTCACAAAGCCGTGTCTCGTCATCACCTCCATCACTAAGTGTCACAAAGCCGTGTCTCGTCACCACCTCCATCACTAAGTGTCAAAAAGCCGTGTCTCGTCATCACCTCCATCACTAAGTATCACAAAGCCATGTCTCGTCATCACCTCCATCACTAAGTGTCACAAAGCCGTGTCTCGTCATCACCTCCATCACTAAGTGTCAAAAAGCCATGTCTCGTCATCACCTCCATCACTAAGTATCACAAAGCCGTGTCTCGTCATCACCTCCATCACTAAGTATCACAAAGCCGTGTCTCGTCATCACCTCCATCACTAAGTGTCAAAAAGCCATGTCTCGTCATCACCTTCATCACTAAGTGTCACAAAGCCGTGTCTCGTCATCACCTCCATCACTAAGTGTCACAAAGCCGTGTCTCGTCATCACCTCCATCACTAAGTGTCACAAAGCCATGTCTCGTCATCACCTCCATCACTAAGTGTCACAAAGCCATGTCTCGTCATCACCTCCATCACTAAGTGTCACAAAGCCATGTCTCGTCATCACCTCCATCACTAAGTATCACAAAGCCATGTCTCGTCATCACCTCCATCACTAAGTGTCACAAAGCCGTGTCTCGTCATCACCTCCATCACTAAGTGTTACAAAGCCGTGTCTCGTCACCACCTCCATCACTAAGTGTCAAAAAGCCGTGTCTCGTCATCACCTCCATCACTAAGTATCACAAAGCCATGTCTCGTCATCACCTCCATCACTAAGTGTCACAAAGCCGTGTCTCGTCATCACCTCCATCACTAAGTGTCAAAAAGCCATGTCTCGTCATCACCTCCATCACTAAGTATCACAAAGCCGTGTCTCGTCATCACCTCCATCACTAAGTATCACAAAGCCGTGTCTCGTCATCACCTCCATCACTAAGTGTCAAAAAGCCATGTCTCGTCATCACCTTCATCACTAAGTGTCACAAAGCCGTGTCTCGTCATCACCTCCATCACTAAGTGTCACAAAGCCGTGTCTCGTCATCACCTCCATCACTAAGTGTCACAAAGCCGTGTCTCGTCATCACCTCCATCACTAAGTGTCACAAAGCCGTGTCTCGTCATCACCTCCATCACTAAGTGTCACAAAGCCGTGTCTCGTCATCACCTCCATCACTAAGTGTCACAAAGCCGTGTCTCGTCATCACCTCCATCACTAAGTGTCACAAAGCCGTGTCTCGTCATCACCTCCATCACTAAGTGTCAAAAAGCCGTGTCTCGTCATCACCTCCATCACTAAGTGTCACAAAGCCATGTCTCGTCATCACCTCCATCACTAAGTGTCAAAAAGCCGTGTCTCGTCATCACCTCCATCACTAAGTGTCACAAAGCCGTGTCTCGTCATCACCTTCATCACTAAGTGTCACAAAGCCATGTCTCGTCATCACCTCCATCACTAAGTGTCACAAAGCCGTGTCTCGTCATCACCTCCATCACTAAGTGTCACAAAGCCGTGTCTCGTCATCACCTCCATCACTAAGTGTCACAAAGCCGTGTCTCGTCATCACCTCCATCACTAAGTGTCACAAAGCCGTGTCTCGTCATCACCTCCATCACTAAGTGTCACAAAGCCGTGTCTCGTCATCACCTCCATCACTAAGTGTCACAAAGCCATGTCTCGTCATCACCTCCATCACTAAGTGTCACAAAGCCGTGTCTCGTCATCACCTCCATCACTAAGTGTCACAAAGCCGTGTCTCGTCATCACCTCCATCACTAAGTGTCACAAAGCCGTGTCTCGTCATCACCTCCATCACTAAGTATCACAAAGCCGTGTCTCGTCATCACCTCCATCACTAAGTATCACAAAGCCGTGTCTCGTCATCACCTCCATCACTAAGTGTCAAAAAGCCGTGTCTCGTCATCACCTCCATCACTAAGTGTCAAAAAGCCGTGTCTCGTCATCACCTCCATCACTAAGTGTCAAAAAGCCGTGTCTCGTCATCACCTCCATCACTAAGTGTCACAAAGCCGTGTCTCGTCATCACCTCCATCACTAAGTATCACAAAGCCGTGTCTCGTCATCACCTCCATCACTAAGTGTCAAAAAGCCGTGTCTCGTCATCACCTCCATCACTAAGTATCACAAAGCCGTGTCTCGTCATCACCTCCATCACTAAGTGTCAAAAAGCCGTGTCTCGTCATCACCTCCATCACTAAGTGTCACAAAGCCGTGTCTCGTCATCACCTCCATCACTAAGTGTCAAAAAGCCGTGTCTCGTCATCACCTCCATCACTAAGTGTCACAAAGCCGTGTCTCGTCATCACCTCCATCACTAAGTGTCACAAAGCCGTGTCTCGTCATCACCTCCATCACTAAGTGTCAAAAAGCCGTGTCTCGTCATCACCTCCATCACTAAGTGTCACAAAGCCGTGTCTCGTCATCACCTCCATCACTAAGTGTCACAAAGCCGTGTCTCGTCATCACCTCCATCACTAAGTATCACAAAGCCGTGTCTCGTCATCACCTCCATCACTAAGTGTCACAAAGCCGTGTCTCGTCATCACCTCCATCACTAAGTGTCACAAAGCCGTGTCTCGTCATCACCTCCATCACTAAGTATCACAAAGCCGTGTCTCGTCATCACCTCCATCACTAAGTGTCACAAAGCCGTGTCTCGTCATCACCTCCATCACTAAGTGTCACAAAGCCGTGTCTCGTCATCACCTCCATCACTAAGTGTCACAAAGCCGTGTCTCGTCATCACCGCCATCACTAAGTGTCACAAAGCCGTGTCTCGTCATCACCTCCATCACTAAGTGTCACAAAGCCGTGTCTCGTCATCACCTCCATCACTAAGTGTCACAAAGCCGTGTCTCGTCATCACCTCCATCACTAAGTGTCACAAAGCCGTGTCTCGTCATCACCGCCATCACTAAGTGTCACAAAGCCGTGTCTCGTCATCACCTCCATCACTAAGTGTCACAAAGCCGTGTCTCGTCATCACCTCCATCACTAAGTGTCACAAAGCCGTGTCTCGTCATCACCTCCATCACTAAGTGTCACAAAGCCGTGTCTCGTCATCACCTCCATCACTAAGTGTCACAAAGCCGTGTCTCGTCATCACCTCCATCACTAAGTGTCACAAAGCCGTGTCTCGTCATCACCGCCATCACTAAGTGTCACAAAGCCGTGTCTCGTCATCACCTCCATCACTAAGTGTCACAAAGCCGTGTCTCGTCATCACCTCCATCACTAAGTGTCACAAAGCCATGTCTCGTCATCACCTCCATCACTAAGTGTCACAAAGCCGTGTCTCGTCATCACCTCCATCACTAAGTGTCAAAAAGCCGTGTCTCGTCATCACCTCCATCACTAAGTGTCACAAAGCCGTGTCTCGTCATCACCTCCATCACTAAGTGTCACAAAGCCGTGTCTCGTCATCACCTCCATCACTAAGTGTCACAAAGCCGTGTCTCGTCATCACCTCCATCACTAAGTGTCACAAAGCCATGTCTCGTCATCACCTCCATCACTAAGTGTCACAAAGCCGTGTCTCGTCATCACCTCCATCACTAAGTGTCAAAAAGCCGTGTCTCGTCATCACCTCCATCACTAAGTGTCACAAAGCCGTGTCTCGTCATCACCTCCATCACTAAGTGTCACAAAGCCGTGTCTCGTCATCACCTCCATCACTAAGTGTCACAAAGCCGTGTCTCGTCATCACCTCCATCACTAAGTATCACAAAGCCGTGTCTCGTCATCACCTCCATCACTAAGTGTCAAAAAGCCGTGTCTCGTCATCACCTCCATCACTAAGTGTCAAAAAGCCGTGTCTCGTCATCACCTCCATCACTAAGTGTCAAAAAGCCGTGTCTCGTCATCACCTCCATCACTAAGTGTCACAAAGCCGTGTCTCGTCATCACCTCCATCACTAAGTGTCACAAAGCCGTGTCTCGTCATCACCTCCATCACTAAGTATCACAAAGCCGTGTCTCGTCATCACCTCCATCACTAAGTGTCACAAAGCCGTGTCTCGTCATCACCTCCATCACTAAGTATCACAAAGCCGTGTCTCGTCATCACCTCCATCACTAAGTATCACAAAGCCGTGTCTCGTCATCACCTCCATCACTAAGTGTCACAAAGCCGTGTCTCGTCATCACCTCCATCACTAAGTGTCACAAAGCCGTGTCTCGTCATCACCTCCATCACTAAGTGTCACAAAGCCGTGTCTCGTCATCACCTCCATCACTAAGTGTCACAAAGCCGTGTCTCGTCATCACCTCCATCACTAAGTGTCACAAAGCCGTGTCTCGTCATCACCTCCATCACTAAGTGTCAAAAAGCCGTGTCTCGTCATCACCTCCATCACTAAGTGTCACAAAGCCATGTCTCGTCATCACCTCCATCACTAAGTGTCACAAAGACGTGTCTCGTCATCACCTCCATCACTAAGTATCACAAAGCCGTGTCTCGTCATCACCTCCATCACTAAGTGTCAAAAAGCCGTGTCTCGTCATCACCTCCATCACTAAGTGTCACAAAGCCGTGTCTCGTCATCACCTCCATCACTAAGTGTCAAAAAGCCGTGTCTCGTCATCACCTCCATCACTAAGTGTCACAAAGCCGTGTCTCGTCATCACCTCCATCACTAAGTGTCACAAAGCCGTGTCTCGTCATCACCTCCATCACTAAGTGTCACAAAGCCGTGTCTCGTCATCACCTCCATCACTAAGTGTCAAAAAGCCGTGTCTCGTCATCACCTCCATCACTAAGTGTCACAAAGCCGTGTCTCGTCATCACCTCCATCACTAAGTGTCACAAAGCCGTGTCTCGTCATCACCTCCATCACTAAGTATCACAAAGCCGTGTCTCGTCATCACCTCCATCACTAAGTGTCACAAAGCCATGTCTCGTCATCACCGCCATCACTAAGTATCACAAAGCCGTATCTCGTCATCACCTCCATCACTAAGTGTCACAAAGCCGTGTCTCGTCATCACCTCCATCACTAAGTGTCACAAAGCCGTGTCTCGTCATCACCTCCATCACTAAGTGTCAAAAAGCCGTGTCTCGTCATCACCTCCATCACTAAGTGTCACAAAGCCGTGTCTCGTCATCACCTCCATCACTAAGTGTCACAAAGCCGTGTCTCGTCATCACCTCCATCACTAAGTATCACAAAGCCGTGTCTCGTCATCACCTCCATCACTAAGTATCACAAAGCCGCGTCTCGTCATCACCTCCATCACTAAGTATCACAAAGCCGTGTCTCGTCATCACCTCCATCACTAAGTGTCACAAAGCCGCGTCTCGTCATCACCGCCATCAGTGCGCGTAACAAAGCCCCGTCTGCCCCCAGGCTGCGGACCACCGAGCGATCTGTGCGGAGCGCTCGGACCCGCCGGACATGGAGGTGTGCGAGCAGACCGACTCCAGCCTCACCAAACTGAACACCATGCGCAGCGCCTCCACCGTGGGGGGAGGCGGCGGCGGCGGTGGGGCCACCTTCGTCTTCATCGTGAGTTGCCTTCTTCTTCTTCTTCCTCTTCTTCTTGTTAATGGTAACTCGGGGTTCTTGTTGCTGGTCTCTTGGTGTTCTTGTTGCTGGTCACTTGGTGTTCTTGTTGCTGGTCTCTTGGTGTTCTTGTTGCTGGTCACTTGGTGTTCTTGTTGCTGGTCACTTGGTCTTATTGTTGCATGTCACTTGGTGTTCTTGTTGCTGGTCACTTGGTGTTCTTGTTGCTGGTCACTTGGTCTTATTGTTGCATGTCACTTGGTGTTCTTGTTGCTGGTCACTTGGTGTTCTTGTTGCTGGTCACTTGGTGTTCTTGTTGCTGGTCACTTGGTGTTCTTGTTGCTGGTCACTTGGTGTTCTTGTTGCTGGTCACTTGGTCTTATTGTTGCTGGTCACTTGGTGTTCTTGTTGCTGGTCACTTGGTCTTATTGTTGCTGGTCACTTGGTGTTCTTGTTGCTGGTCACTTGGTGTTCTTGTTGCTGGTCACTTGGTCTTATTGTTGCTGGTCACTTGGTGTTCTTGTTGCTGGTCACTTGGTGTTCTTGTTGCTGGTCACTTGGTGTTCTTGTTGCTGGTCACTTGGTCTTATTGTTGCTGGTCACTTGGTGTTCTTGTTGCTGGTCACTTGGTCTTATTGTTGCTGGTCACTTGGTGTTCTTGTTGCTGGTCACTTGGTGTTCTTGTTGCTGGTCACTTGGTCTTATTGTTGCTGGTCACTTGGTGTTCTTGTTGCTGGTCACTTGGTGTTCTTGTTGCTGGTCACTTGGTCTTATTGTTGCTGGTCACTTGGTGTTCTTGTTGCTGGTCACTTGGTCTTATTGTTGCATGTCACTTGGTGTTCTTGTTGCTGGTCACTTGGTCTTATTGTTGCATGTCACTTGGTGTTCTTGTTGCTGGTCACTTGGTGTTCTTGTTGCTGGTCACTTAGTCTTATTGTTGCATGTCACTTGGTGTTCTTGTTGCTGGTCACTTGGTGTTCTTGTTGCTGGTCACTTGGTGTTCTTGTTGCTGGTCACTTGGTGTTCTTGTTGCTGGTCACTTGGTGTTCTTGTTGCTGGTCACTTGGTGTTCTTGTTGCTGGTCACTTGGTGTTCTTGTTGCTGGTCACTTGGTGTTCTTGTTGCTGGTCACTTGGTCTTATTGTTGCTGGTCACTTGGTGTTCTTGTTGCTGGTCACTTGGTGTTCTTGTTGCTGGTCACTTGGTCTTATTGTTGCTGGTCACTTGGTGTTCTTGTTGCTGGTCACTTGGTGTTCTTGTTGCTGGTCACTTGGTCTTATTGTTGCTGGTCACTTGGTGTTCTTGTTGCTGGTCACTTGGTCTTATTGTTGCTGGTCACTTGGTGTTCTTGTTGCTGGTCACTTGGTCTTATTGTTGCTGGTCACTTGGTGTTCTTGTTGCTGGTCACTTGGTCTTATTGTTGCTGGTCACTTGGTGTTCTTGTTGCTGGTCACTTGGTGTTCTTGTTGCTGGTCACTTGGTCTTATTGTTGCTGGTCACTTGGTCTTATTGTTGCTGGTCACTTGGTGTTCTTGTTGCTGGTCACTTGGTCTTATTGTTGCTGGTCACTTGGTGTTCTTGTTGCTGGTCACTTGGTCTTATTGTTGCTGGTCACTTGGTCTTATTGTTGCTGGTCACTTGGTCTTATTGTTGCTGGTCACTTGGTGTTCTTGTTGCTGGTCACTTGGTGTTCTTGTTGCTGGTCACTTGGTGTTCTTGTTGCTGGTCACTTGGTGTTCTTGTTGCTGGTCACTTGGTGTTCTTGTTGCTGGTCACTTGGTCTTATTGTTGCTAGTCTCTTGGTCTTATTGTTGCTAGTCTCTTGGTCTTATTGTTGCTGGTCACTTGGTGTTCTTGTTGCTGGTCACTTGGTGTTCTTGTTGCTGATCACTTGGTGTTCTTGTTGCTGGTCACTTGGTGTTCTTGTTGCTGGTCACTTGGTGTTCTTGTTGCTGGTCACTTGGTGTTCTTGTTGCTGGTCACTTGGTGTTCTTGTTGCATGTCACTTGGTGTTCTTGTTGCTGGTCACTTGGTGTTCTTGTTGCTGGTCACTTGGTCTTATTGTTGCTGGTCACTTGGTGTTCTTGTTGCTGGTCACTTGGTGTTCTTGTTGCTGGTCACTTGGTGTTCTTGTTGCTGATCACTTGGTGTTCTTGTTGCTGGTCACTTGGTGTTCTTGTTGCTGGTCACTTGGTGTTCTTGTTGCTGGTCACTTGGTGTTCTTGTTGCTGGTCACTTGGTCTTATTGTTGCTGGTCACTTGGTCTTGTTGTTGTTCTTGTTGATGGTAGCTTGTTGTTCTTGTTGATGGTAGCTTGTTGTTCTTTTTGATGGTAGCTTGTTCTTCCTGTTGATGGTAGCTTGTTCTTCCTGTTGATGGTAGCTTATTTTTCTTGTTGATGGTAGTTTGTTCTTCTTGTTGATGGTAGTTTGTTCTTCTTATTGATGGTAGTTTGTTCTTCTTGTTGATGGTAGCTTGTTCTTCTTGTTGATGGTAGCATGCTCTTTTTGTTGATGGTAGCTTGTTCTTTTTTTTATGGTAGTTTGTTCTTCTTGTTGATGGTAGTTTGTTCTTCTTGTTGATGGTAGTTTGTTCTTCTTGTTGATGGTAGTTTGTTCTTCTTGTTGATGGAAGCTTGTTCTTCTTGTTGATGGAAGCTTGTTCTTCTCGTTGATGGTAGCTTGTTCTTCTTGTTGATGGAAGCTTGTTCTTCTCGTTGATGGTAGTTTGTTCTTCTCGTTGATGGTAGCTTGTTCTTCTTGTTGATGGTAGTTTGTTCTTCTCGTTGATGGTAGTTTGTTCTTCTTGTTGATGGTAGTTTGTTCTTCTTGTTGATGGTAGTTTGTTCTTCTTGTTGATGGTAGCTTGTTCTTCTTGTTGATGGTAGTTTATTCTTCTTGTTGATGGTAGTTTATTCTTCTCGTTGATGGTAGCTTGTTCTTCTTGTTTATGGTAGTTTGTTCTTCTCGTTGATGGTAGTTTGTTCTTCTTGTTGATGGTAGCTTGTTCTTCTTGTTGATGGTAGTTTGTTCTTCTCGTTGATGGTAGTTTGTTCTTCTCGTTGATGGTAGCTTGTTCTTCTTGTTGATGGTAGTTTGTTCTTCTCGTTGATGGTAGTTTGTTCTTCTTGTTGATGGTAGTTTGTTCTTCTCGTTGATGGTAGTTTGTTCTTCTTGTTGATGGTAGCTTGTTCTTCTTGTTGATGGTAGCTTGTTCTTCTTGTTGATGGTAGTTTGTTCTTCTTGTTGATGGTAGTTTGTTCTTCTTGTTGATGGTAGCTTGTTCTTCTTGTTGATGGTAGCTTGTTCTTCTTGTTGATGGTAGCTTGTTCTTCTTGTTGATGGTAGCTTGTTCTTCTTGTTGATGGTAGCTTGTTCTTCTTGTTGATGGTAGTGTCGAGAATTTGTCCGCGACACAATCTTTTAAGGTGACTTTATAGTCAAGTTTAAGTCAAAATTTTATTTAATCTTAACGTATAAGGAATAAAGGTTCTCGATACGAGCAACAAAGAACTACAACGCGAACACACGAACGACTAAAACATCAACGAATAAATTTACCTTGACGAACTAGAAGGTTACGCATAATTAGGAATATACATTAAAGTTAAGGAGCAGCATAAGCGACTGCTTCAAATAAATTGACGAACGGTCGCCCGGTTCGAGGAAAGGCAACAACAGACGTCGCCAGGCTCCAGGTAAGGCAACAACAGACGTCGCCAGGCTCCAGGTAAGGCAACAACAGACGTCGCCAGGCTCCAGGTAAGGCAACAACAGACGTCGCCAGGCTCCAGGTAAGGCAACAACAGACGTCGCCAGGCTCCAGGTAAGGCAACAACAGACGTCGCCAGGCTCCAGGTAAGGCAACAACAGACGTCGCCAGGCTCCAGGTAAGGCAACAACAGACGTCGCCAGGCTCCAGGTAAGGCAACAACAGACGTCGCCAGGCTCCAGGTAAGGCAACAACAGACGTCGCCAGGCTCCAGGTAAGGCAACAACAGACGTCGCCAGGCTCCAGGTAAGGCAACAACAGACGTCGCCAGGCTCCAGGTAAGGCAACAACAGACGTCGCCAGGCTCCAGGTAAGGCAACAACAGACGTCGCCAGGCTCCAGGTAAGGCAACAACAGACGTCGCCAGGCTCCAGGTAAGGCAACAACAGACGTCGCCAGGCTCCAGGTAAGGCAACAACAGACGTCGCCAGGCTCCAGGTAAGGCAACAACAGACGTCGCCAGGCTCCAGGTAAGGCAACAACAGACGTCGCCAGGCTACTGTTCGTGTTAAAAAGAGCGACGTTGAACGATCAAAATGGAAACCAGATAATAATTAATATACAAATAAGTATGCGACAAGGTAGCAATGTAGCAATTGTTCACAGTATAAATAAGTTGACAACCGTAAGAAATTCATCATTCACCTTCAATAAAAAGACGCCGTTAGACATTGCTTGGAAGAACCGCAGTTACAGACAAGGAAGACAAGAAGGCGCGCGCTGGCTCGGTTAATACTGTAGAGGGGACAAAATATTGAACATGAGCATAATTCTTCACAACGACTGGTGTTAAGTTTCAAGTGGGTATCACAGCAGTAATAAAGCGGCAAAATAGCAAAAATTAGCGCACCTGAACTTATTAGGTCGTCCAGTGTGCTTCTCACTTTAAGGCGCGAAGTGAATTAAGAGAGGCACCGGAAGAAACGGTAAGTGCAAGAAAAGTAAGTGAAAAGGAAGGCTACGTGGGGAGGAATTCAACCCACTAGTAGAAGGCCCCTTTTCCAGGTTAAGTTAGAAGCATGCAATTTTTTTAAGGTTAATTCAAGGTTAATTTAAAGGTTTCAAAGAAAATGGAAAGACCAGCTCAAAGTTTAGTAGAGACTGGTTTAAGAATTCATAAGCACACACATTCAACCATTCATTCATGAAAATTTAAGATAAGCATAAGGAGAAGAACTTAGGTGAGCTAAGCGCCGATAAATTGAGCCAGCACGGTTTGTCTCCACGCAACGACGTCCAGCTCCGCCTTCGTCAAGGGTAGCGTTGACCGGAAACTGCTGCTTACGATCGGTAGCAGAGCGCAATGAAGGACTGCACGGTAGCAAGTCTAAGGCAATTCTGACCTCTCAGCTCCACCGCTCTCGGACTAGCTTGCGAATAGGTCACTATAGGTTGCTACTTTATGTGATTAGCAGACGTGCACCAATTTTGTGAGGAAATCCTCACAGTAGCTTGTTCTTCTTGTTGATGGTAGCTTGTTCTTCTTGTTGATGGTAGCTTGTTCGTCTTGTTGATGGTAGCTTGTTCTTCTTGTTGATGGTAGCTTGCTCTTTTTGTTGATGGTAGTTTGTTCTTCTTGTTGATGGTAGCTTGTTCTTCTTGTTGATGGTAACTTGTTCTTCTTGTTGATGGTAGCTTGTTCGTCTTGTTGATGGTAGCTTGTTCTTCTTGTTGATGGTAGCTTGTTCTTTTTGTTGATGGTAGCTTGTTCGTCTTGTTGATGGTAGCTTGTTCTTCTTGTTGATGGTAGCTTGTTCTTCTTGTTGATGGTAGCTTGTTCTTCTTGTTGATGGTAGCTTGTTCTTCTTGTTGATGGTAGCTTGTTCTTCTTGTTGATGGTAGCTTGTTCTTCTTGTTGATGGTAGCTTGTTCTTCTTGTTGATGGTAGCTTGTTCTTCTTGTTGATGGTAGCTTGTTCTTCTTGTTGATGGTAGCTTGTTCTTCTTGTTGATGGTAGTTTGTTCTTCTTGATGATGGTAGTTTCTTCTTCTTATTGATGATAGCTAGTTCTTCTTGTTGATGGTAGCTTGTTCTTCTTGTTGATGGTAGTTTGTTCATCTTATTGAACAAACTCCCTGTCCTGATTTTTCTCGGCCATGTACGCCTCTCGCTAAAGGCATAAATGCTAAGGGCTGTCAGCGCAAATACATTCCATAAAAATTCATACTTCACTAGAGTTCACGTCTGCTCAATTTAGATGAGGTATTTTATTGCCATGCATTATTAAGTCCACACCCTCTTTCTTCCCTAGACAATCTATGCGAAAATTTTCAGGGAATAATTTCTCCCGCGTTCTGGCTGAGGTAAAGACGCGTTCAGACGCGTGTGTCGTGTCTTGTAACCGTGCTCATAGCGTGAAGTATATAACCAGCAAGCTGCATTCATTGGTTATTTGTGGTCCATCGCTGCTGCATGCAGCGCAAGCAGATCAGGACTGTGTTGTTGAGAGATTTGTATCACAACATCTCGTCATGCGAGTGAGGGCTGAATGTCTCACCTGCGAGTGTGGCTTGAATGTGGAGAAAATGTGCTACAGACCTGCTCCAGGTTGTCCGCCATCAATGTCTGTAGTGGCGCACGTGTCTCACTACCAATATGGCGCACGTGTCTCACCACCAATGTCTCAAGTGATGCACATGTCTCGCCATCAATTTCACAATATCACAATATCACAAGTCTCACCCCCAATGTCACGCGTCTCACCACCAACATCACGCGTCTCACCACCAATATCACGCGTCTCACCACCAACATCACGCGTCTCACCACCAATATCACGCGTCTCACCACCAATATCACGCGCCTCACCACCAACATCACGCGTCTCACCACCAATATCACGCGTCTCACCACCAATATCACGTGCCTCACCACAAATATCACGCTCTCACCACCAATATCACGCGTCTCACCACCAATATCACGCGTCTCACCACCAATATCACGCGTCTCACCACCAATATCACGCGTCTCACCACCAATATCACGCGTCTCACCACCAATATCACGCGTCTCACCACCAATATCACGCGTCTCACCACCAATATCACGCGTCTCACCACCAATATCACGTGCCTCACCACCAATATCACGCTCTCACCACCAATATCACGCGTCTCACCACCAATATCACGCTCTCACCACCAATATCACGCGTCTCACCACCAATATCACGCGTCTCACCACCAATATCACACGTCTCACCACCAATATCACGTGCCTCACCACCAATATCACGCTCTCACCACCAATATCACGCGTCTCACCACCAATATCACGCGTCTCACCACCAATATCACGCGTCTCACCACCAATATCACGCGTCTCACCACCAATATCACGTGCCTCACCACCAATATCACGCTCTCACCACCAATATCACGCGTCTCACCACCAATATCACGCGTCTCACCACCAATATCACGCGTCTCACCACCAATATCACGTGCCTCACCACCAATATCACGCGTCTCACCACCAATATCACGCGTCTCACCACCAATATCACGCGTCTCACCACCAATATCACGCGTCTCACCACCAATATCACGCGTCTCACCACCAATATCACGTGCCTCACCACCAATATCACGCTCTCACCACCAATATCACGCGCCTCACCACCAATATCACGCGTCTCACCACCAATATCACGCTCTCACCACCAATATCACGCGTCTCACCACCAATATCACGCGTCTCACCACCAATATCACGCGTCTCACCACCAATATCACGCGCCTCACCACCAACATCACGCGCCTCACCACCAATATCACGTGCCTCACCTCCCCCCCAACTCCCCCCCGCAGAACGAGGAGGGGACGCAGGCGCCGCGGGTGCTGCTGGTGGGGGGCGGGGGCGGGGGGCTGGCCTGGACCAACACCACCGTCCGGCCCGCCGCGCACGGGGGCCACTTCGGCAACACCTCCGCCGTCGCCCCCACCCTCGCCGCCCTCATATCCAACCTCACTGGTGACACCGGTCCTGGTGAGTGCTGGGCCGCTAGTGACGCTGGGACTGGTGAGTGAGCCGCCAGTGGCGCTGGGACTGGTGAGTGTGCCGCTAGTGGCGCTGGGACTGGTGAGTGTGCCGCTAGTGGCGCTGGGACTGGTGAGTGTGCCGCTAGTGGCGCTGGGACTGGTGAGTGTGCCGCTAGTGGCGCTGGGACTGGTGAGTGTGCCGCTAGTGGCGCTGGGACTGGTAAGTGTGCCGCTAGTGGCACTGGGACTGGTGAGTGTGCCGCTAGTGGCACTGGGACTGGTGAGTGTGCCGCTAGTGGCGCTGGGACTGGTGAGTGTGCCGCTAGTGGCGCTGGGACTGGTGAGTGTGCCCCTAGTGGCGTTGGGACTGGTGAGTGTGCCGCTAGTGGCGCTGGGACTGGTGAGTGTGCCGCTAGTGGCACTGGGACTGGTGAGTGTGCCGCTAGTGGCGCTGGGACTGGTGAGTGTGCCGCTAGTGGCGCTGGGACTGGTGAGTGTGCCGCTAGTAGCGCTGGGACTGGTGAGTGTACCGCTAGTGGCGCTGGGACTGGTGAGTGTGCCGCTAGTGGCGCTGGGACTGGTGAGTGTGCCGCAAGTGGCCCTGGGACTGGTGAGTGTGCCGCTAGTGGCGCTGGGACTGGTGAGTGTGCCGCTAGTGGCGCTGGGCCTCGTGAGTGTGCCGCAAGTGGCCCTGGGACTGGTGAGTGTGCCGCTAGTGGCGCTGGGACTGGTGAGTGTGCCGCTAGTGGCGCTGGGACTGGTGAGTGTGCCGCTAGTGGCGCTGGGACTGGTGAGTGTGCCGCTAGTGGCGCTGGGACTGGTGAGTGTGCCGCTAGTGGCGCTGGGCCTGGTGAGTGTGCCACTAGTGGCGCTGGGCCTGGTGAGTGTGCCGCAAGTGGCCCTGGGACTGGTGAGTGTGCCACTAGTGGCGCTGGGCCTGGTGAGTGTGCCACTAGTGGCGCTGGGCCTGGTGAGTGGGCCACTAGTGGTAGTGTAGGTACTGGTGAGTGCTGGGCCACTAGTGGTAGTGTAGGTACAAGTGAGTGCTGGGCCACTAGTGGTAGTGTAGGTACTGGTGAGTGCTGGGCCACTAGTGGTGATGTAGGTACTGGTGGTACAGGGCCTGGTGAGTGGTGGGTTACTAGTGGTGATGTAGGTACTGGTGGTACAGGGCCTGGTGAGTGGTGGGTTACTAATGGTAGTGTAGGTACTGGTGGTACAGGGCCTGGTGAGTGGTGGGTTACTAGTGGTGATGTAGGTACTGGTGGTACAGGGCCTGGTTAGTGGTGGGTTACTAGTGGTGATGTAGGTACTGGTGGTACAGGGCCTGGTGAGTGGTGGGTTACTAGTGGTGATGTAGGTACTGGTGGTACAGGGCCTGGTTAGTGGTGGGTTACTAGTGGTGATGTAGGTACTGGTGGTACAGGGCCTGGTTAGTGGTGGGTTACTAGTGGTGATGTAGGTACTGGTGGTACAGGGCCTGGTGAGTGGTGGGTTACTAGTGGTGATGTAGGTACTGGTGGTACAGGGCCTGGTGAGTGGTGGGTTACTAGTGGTGATGTAGGTACTGGTGGTACAGGGCCTGGTGAGTGGTGGGTTACTAGTGGTGATGTAGGTACTGGTGGTACAGGGCCTGGTTAGTGGTGGGTTACTAGTGGTGATGTAGGTACTGGTGGTACAGGGCCTGGTGAGTGGTGGGTTACTAGTGGTGATGTAGGTACTGGTGGTACAGGGCCTGGTTAGTGGTGGGTTACTAGTGGTTATGTAGGTACTGGTGGTACAGGGCCTGGTTAGTGGTGGGTTACTAATGGTAGTGTAGGTACTGGTGGTACAGGGCCTGGTTAGTGGTGGGTTACTAGTGGTGATGTAGGTACTGGTGGTACAGGGCCTGGTTAGTGGTGGGTTACTAGTGGTGATGTAGGTACTGGTGGTACAGGGCCTGGTTAGTGGTGGGTTACTAATGGTAGTGTAGGTACTGGTGGTACAGGGCCTGGTGAGTGGTGGGTTACTAGTGGTGATGTAGGTACTGGTGGTACAGGGCCTGGTGAGTGGTGGGTTACTAGTGGTGATGTAGGTACTGGTGGTACAGGGCCTGGTTAGTGGTGGGTTACTAGTGGTGATGTAGGTACTGGTGGTACAGGGCCTGGTTAGTGGTGGGTTACTAGTGGTGATGTAGGTACTGGTGGTACAGGGCCTGGTGAGTGGTGGGTTACTAGTGGTGATGTAGGTACTGGTGGTACAGGGCCTGGTTAGTGGTGGGTTACTAGTGGTGATGTAGGTACTGGTGGTACAGGGCCTGGTTAGTGGTGGGTTACTAGTGGTGATGTAGGTACTGGTGGTACAGGGCCTGGTGAGTGGTGGGTTACTAGTGGTGATGTAGGTACTGGTGGTACAGGGCCTGGTTAGTGGTGGGTTACTAGTGGTGATGTAGGTACTGGTGGTACAGGGCCTGGTTAGTGGTGGGTTACTAGTGGTGATGTAGGTACTGGTGGTACAGGGCCTGGTGAGTGGTGGGTTACTAGTGGTGATGTAGGTACTGGTGGTACAGGGCCTGGTTAGTGGTGGGTTACTAGTGGTGATGTAGGTACTGGTGGTACAGGGCCTGGTGAGTGGTGGGTTACTAGTGGTGATGTAGGTACTGGTGGTACAGGGCCTGGTTAGTGGTGGGTTACTAGTAGTGATGTAGGTACTGGTGGTACAGGGCCTGGTTAGTGGTGGGTTACTAGTGGTGATGTAGGTACTGGTGGTACAGGGCCTGGTGAGTGGTGGGTTACTAGTAATGATGTAGGTACTGGTGGTACAGGGCCTGGTGAGTGGTGGGTTACTAGTGGTGATATAGGTACTGGTGGTATAGGGCCTGGTGAGTGGTGGGTTACTAATGGTAGTGTAGGTACTGGTGGTACAGGGTAGGGAGCGTGGCACTAGCGGTGATCTGGGCACTAGTATCACAGGGTGTGGTGAGTAGGGTCCCACTATTTGGAATTAGGGCACTAGTGGTACGAGGCTTGTGAAGAGGCGTACCACTAGCCTTGATTTGGCCACTAGCGGTAACGACCATCAGTCCAGATCAGTTTTGATCCCCATTGAGTGCCAGCTTTGGTCTGATCATACGTGAGGAGCGCGAGAATCCTACCTAAACATGACGGCGATCTGTGGGTTAACTTTGAAGGACAGAACGGTTTTGTGAACAACTATAGTTACGTGTGGTAGTTTTTGCTCCCAATATATTTGAAATTGTTTTCAGGTAGACCAAAAATTATTCATGCAAAATTATCATCAGATAGACCTAAATTATGTCTACAAAGTTGTTATCAGGTAAATGTAAATTAATTATACAATATGGTTATCAGGTAGGTGTGAATTGTTTATATAATATCGTTATCAGGTAGATGTAAATTAATTATACAATATTGTTATCAGGTAGGTGTAAATTGTTTATACAATATCGTTATCAGGTAGATGTATATTAATTATACAATATTGTTATCAGGTAGGTGTAAATTGTTTATACAATATCGTTATCAGGTAGATGTATATTAATTATACATTATTGTTATCATTTAGGTGTATATTGTTCATACAATATCGTTATCAGGAAGATGTAAATCTATACAAAATTGTTAATTAGATC
This sequence comes from Morinoia aosen, assembly GCA_030386875.1. Taxonomy (NCBI): domain Eukaryota; kingdom Metazoa; phylum Arthropoda; class Malacostraca; order Amphipoda; family Talitridae; genus Morinoia; species Morinoia aosen. Next base: position 67,490,528 of record CM059570.1, on the reverse strand, counting down.
TAACTCAGCGACTTTCTCGACATTTTCATGGCAGAGAGACGACATATCGTCCTTGCTAGAATTAAGTCACTTTATGACATACCTGTTTTTCTCTGCACTGTTGTTCAATAATCTTCGCGTTTAACATAATATGACCCAGTCTTCGTGAGGACACTCTCGATTACCTTATGTATAGCAGCGACATACATCGTGGAGCTAAAGTTTCACGATCAGTTTCTTCATTTACCAATGTGCTGTGTTTTTTCGGGCAAAGTTTCACCTTAAAGATTATTAAGCTCCTGGCAGGAGTGCAAGGTTACCAGTCACTGAGCGACCTTCATGGTTGGATGCAACTTGAAATAAACTCAAACTGAAGAATTCGATGTGCCACAGCATGATTTGTGAAAACCTCTCAATTTTGAGAGAGGATTAGCGCTCGTATCGAGTATCACGTTAGTAATATCATGAATAATTATTTCCCTCATAGTCCTGTCAATCTAGCACCTTTGTGCACATTAAAGGAGGCTTCCATTTTTTTATTTTAAAATAACAGGGCACTAACATGTGCAGTGCCCTGTACCAAGTGTACCAGGTGCAGTACCCTAACTCACACAACAGTACGCACACAACACATGGTAGCATACCTGTACGTGTCACGCGTGTGCGTTGTGTACGCACACAACATATGGGAACATACATGCACGTGTCACACATGTGCGTTGTGTACGCACACAACACATGGAAGCATACGTGTACGTGTCACGCGAGTGCGTTGTGTACGCACACAACACATAGAAGCATACGTGTACGTGTCACGCGAGTGCGTTGTGTACGCACACAACACATGGAAGCATACGTGTACGTGTCACGCGTGTGCGTTGTGTACGCAGGGAACGGCGGCAGCATCGACGGCAAGCGGCCGGGGGAGAGCTGGGGGCAGGCCCTCATACAGGGGGGTGAGGGGGGGCGGCCCTGCGGCTGTGCCGGGTCCTGGGGGGCGGTGGGAGGCTTCGGGGGCGGCGGGGGTGGCTGCATAGCGGGAGGCGGCGGCGGGGGATACGCGGGTGAGTACTGCTATACTATTGGCAGGTGATATCATTGGTGGGGATGTGCGGGTGAGTGCTGCATGGTATTGGGTGACACCCCCACCTATGCTATCAGTGAACTCAACAACTATCCACAGCAGCACAATTTCCACTCCCTCTGGAATTCAGCGTCTCGTTTGAACGCCAAGTGGGTAACTGAAGTGAAGTGCAAATTGCTGCCGTTTAATGTTTCATTGCCTTTAACCCTTTGACTGCGACGTGACCCACCGGTGATACACCCAGGGAATTTTCATAACGCTGCTGACCGACCAGTAGTCACCAACTCAACCTTGACAAATAATTAAAGCCAAATGGAAGCGCAATCCAGCTCATATATTTTCAAACTTACTTACTGGAATTGACTTTAAATTTGAGTTAAACATTGAACTTCAGTTTAACGCAGGCTGTCAAAGTGTTAAGAAGCGTCGTGCCGCGGAGCTCAAAAGGTCACTCAGACCACACAGCGCTACACTCGTGCTTTATTGGAACGTGTGGGCGATGAGACGCCGTCTCGCTGCCAGTCAACAATTTATGGTTACTTAACTCCATGCAAGATAAAACTCCTCGTTAGAGGACTCGGTCACCTCACTTCCGTTCGGTGAACTTCTCGCTGCAGTGTTTCTGCTCAACCGGAGGCTGTGTGTGTGTGTGTGATGCGTGAAGCTGCATTGAACCCGAGTGTGTGTGTGAAGCGTGAGGCTGCATTGAACTCAGGTATGTGTGTGAGGCGTGAGGATGCAGTGAACCCGAGTGTGTGTGTGTGTGAAGCGTTAGGCTGCATTGAACTCATGGCGTGAGGCGTGAGGCTGCAGTGAACCCGAGAGTGTGTGTGAGGCGTTAGGCTGCAGAGAACCCGAGTGTGAGCGTGAGGCTGCAGTGAACCCGAGAGTGTGTGTGAGGCGTTAGGCTGCAGAGAACCCGAGTGTGAGGCGTGAGGCTGCAGTGAACCCGAGACGCAGTCAACACTCCCCCCCCCCCCCCGCAGGCGGCGTGAGCGTGAGAGGACACGACCACCACGGCGAGGGCGGGTCCAGCTTCGCCACGGGCATCTCTGCCGCCACCGTCCCCGCCGCCAACGTGGGGCCCGGCGTGCTATTCATCGTGCGCGCCCTCACCGTGAGTGGGGGGGGGGGTTAATTGAAGTGGGAGGGGTGAAATTAGGAGGGGGAAGAATTAAATGGGAGGGGGGCTTAAATGGGAGGGGCTTAAATGGGAGGGGGGCTTAAATGGGAGGGGGGCTTAAATGGGAGGAGGGCTGAAATGGGAGGAGGGCTGAAATGGGAGGAGGGCTGAAGTGGGAGGGAGGCTTAAATTAAATTGTGGTTTAAATGAGAGATGGGTTTAAATAGAACATAATTCAAATGGTGTTTTGATGGATGTTGAATATGGTATTAATTATATTGCTTGGCTCCGTACCCCATTATTCTTGTAACGGTCAGTGAGTTATTTTTTACACTATTTTTTAAGAAATATACATGAAGGAAGTTTCAACCTCTCATTTCTGTAATAATTGACAAATTTCTCTTTAAACATTTTCGAATTAACTTTTCTAATTAATACCCCAATTTATGACTTTCAAATTAATAAATGATGATATCCTGCACCATTATTTTAATAATGATTAGTGATCAATTTCAATGCCGATATTCTTATCATGGGAATAAATTTCCAACGTAATGATTCTCTTCATTCTATTTAAAACATTTCCTGAACCATCATTGTAACTTTTAGGAATTATATCACTTCTAGACCGTCTCCTCATGGTCAATCAAAACAAGAGTCCCATTCGCTGCACCATCATTTAATCACTACTGTACTCAATACGTGAGTCGTCCCTCCATTGGAAGTCGTGCCGCCATGGCAGGTGCTCACATTCAGCTCTCAAATACTGAGCAGTTACGGTATTGTGTGGAGTAACGATCTCAGTCTAACTTTTTCGCTGCCTGCATGCATGTTTTTCGCTGCCTAAACGCCTAAATCACTTAGGCGGCGAAAAACATGCATACAGGCAGCGAAAAGTTAGACTGGGGTTGTCTTCAGAGCAGTAGTTCTTAACCTGGGTTTGATCGAACTCCAGGAGTTCAGTGAGTCGCACCCCTGCGTTCGGCAAGGTACAGTTTGTGCACTAATACAGTGTAATGTTTTTCATATTTATTTTTAATTTGATGAAAAAACATTGTATTTTTCCAACTACGAAGGGTACATTAAATACATGAGTAGAACTTGTTGGGGTTCAGTACCTTCGAGGCTAAGAACCTGTGCTCAAGAGGATGAGAGAGACAAGTTCAGACTCAAATATATCGATGGTGGAGTTTTTAACGTGTTTGAGTTTGGCTGCAGTAGACATAAAACTTGACAGTCTGCGTTTGCTTGGATGTATGTCATTTATAAATAACTGTATTAGATAAAATATTATGCATCTAAAGGCTTAGCTGAAGAAATTTCAGACCATACACTGTTTATTCATACAGACTCATATAGTTTTTCTTAAATCAAAACACAATCCCGGAGCACAACGATTGGAAACTTCTGATAGTGAAGACTGAAAGTTCACTATTGTGAAGTCAGAATGTTAGGTTTGACTAATCCCAGAATTTTAATAGTGAGGGACTTCCTGAGTTTGGCTGTAAAGAAGTTCTATAATTTCGAGGCTAAAATCTTTCAGAATATCAGGTATTAAAACCGAGAAGCCAGGACAATAACAGAACACTTTAGCTTACATACTAGCATGACCGGCCCTGATAGCGCATCATGATCACTATGCCGCCATGACCATGATCACTTGGCCGCCACGACCATGATCACATGGCCACCATGACCATGATCACATGGCCGCAGTGACCATGATCACATGGCCGCCATGACCATGACCAAGATCACATGGCCACCATGACCATGATCACATGGCCACCATGACCATGATCACATGGCCGCAGTGACCATGATCACATGGCCGCCATGACCATGACCATGATCACATGGCCACCATGACCATGACCACATGGCCGCCATGACCATGACCACATGGCCGCCATGACCATGATCACATGGCCACCATGACCATGACCACATAGCCACCATGACCATGACCACATGGCCGCCATGACCATGATCACATGGCCGCCATGACCATGATCACATGGCCACCATGACCACATGGCCGCCATGACCATGGCCACATGGCCGCCATGACCATGACCATATGGCCGCCATGACCATGACCACATGGACGCCATGACCATGACCATGACCACATGGCCGCCATGACCATGATCACATGGCCGCCATGACCATGACCACAACCACCGAGACCACAACCACAACGCCCCCCGCCCCGTTTCACAGGGAGAGTGCGGATGCGACCACCTCTGTCTGTACCTGGACGAGCTGCACCGCGAGTCTCGGTGCATCTGCAACCAGGGCTGGTACCTCGACGACGACGGCCACTCCTGCCTCTGTGAGTAGCCTGCGTGTTGCCAGCTGCTGGCACGGTTACCAGCTTTGGTAGGATTGCCAGATGCTGGCAGGGTTACCAGCTTCTGGTAGGGTTGCCAGCTTTTGGTAGGGTTACCAGCTTCTGGTAGGATTGCCAGCTTTTGACAGGGTTGCCAGATGCTGGCAGGGTTACCAGCTTTTGGTAGGGTTGCCAGATTTTGGTAGGGTTACCAGCTTCTGGTAGGGTTGCCAGCTTTTGGTAGGGTTACCAGCTTCTGGTAGGGTTGCCAGCTTTTGGTAGGGTTACCAGCTTCTGGTAGGGTTGCCAGCATTTGACAGGGTTGCCAGATGCTGGCAGGGTTACCAGCTTCTGGTAAGGTTGCCAGCTTTTGGTACGGTTACCAGCTTCTGGTAGGGCACCTCCTCCTTGCACCTTGCACCCAGAACTACATTCAGCCTCCTTGCACCTTGAACAAGTGTAATGTAGTTCTGTTGCACAAGGGTGGACATACGAGTATGAAAGAACTTAAAAATTACAGACCAATTGCACTGGGTGACACTGTATGTAAGATATTTTGTGGTATTTTGAATGAGAGAATGAAAAATTTAGTTGAGGAATTAGGAACCCTTGGAGAAAAACAGAATGGTTTTAGTCAGGATAGACGTGGGGAGGATAATCTGTTTGTAGTGAATGAAATAATTGAGCGAATGAAGAAGGATGATAAGAAGGTATATTTAGCATTCCTGGATATTGAAAAGGCGTATGACAGAGTGGATCGGGTTAGGCTCTTTGAAATTTTGAGAAAAGTTGGTTTTAGCAGAAAAATAGTGTATTGTACAGAGTCTGTATGAGAACACAAGTGCTATCTACAGGTTAGGAAATTTGGAAACAGGGCAAGTGAGGAGTGTTAGAGGAGTGAGAAAGGGCTGTACTCTGTCCCCCTTGTTGTTTGGATTGTACACAGAAGAATTAGCAGTTCGACTGAGAGGGAGTGGCTTAGGACTGAAAGTTGGTAATAAGAGACTGAGCTGTTTGTTGTATGCTGATGATGTGGTTGTGGTTAGTGAATGTGGACATGAACTGCAAAGGATGCTTGACATTGTGAACGGATATAGTACAGATTTCAAGATGAACTTTGGTGCCGATAAAATTAAGGTCATGGTTATAAATAGTGATGAGACTGATGGAGACAGACTGTGGAATATTGGAGAAATCAGAATAGGTAGAACAAAAGGATACAAATATCTAGGTTGTATGATAAGTGAAGATGGATGTACTAGAAATAAAGGTAAGAAAGTGGCAAAAGCAATGCAATGGAGTGGACGGTTAGGTAGTGTGGCCAGATACAAAGCAAACAAGTACGAATGTGTGAGAGGAATGTGGAAGTATGTTGATGTACCTAGTGTCATGTATGGTATGAGTGCTCTTGCATGGGATGGAAGTGATCTTGAAAAGCTGGATGTGATACAAAATAAGGTAGGACGTGTAGCATTTGGTGCTCATGAATGGACAGCTACAGAAGCCATTAGGGGTGACTTAGGGTGGAGCCTATTTTCAGAAAGAATGATGAAAGCTGTGCTGAATTATAAGGTGAGAATTGAAAGAATGCGGAATAGCAGGTGGGTAAGGCGAATCTTTGAATGGAATCTGAGGGTAAGCTATTGGGAGAAAGTATGTTGGGGGCATGCAAGGAAACTCAGTATGCAAAAAATTATTCATGTTAGAATTGGGAGACCTGTGGATGACTGGAGTTTAATAACTGCTGGAGGTGTAGGGCCTGAGTGGGACTGCAAGAGGTGGAAGAAAGAGATTGAGAGGCAAACAAAAGAGTATGGATTGAATAAGTGGAGGCTTAGCATGATGCGGGAGCCTACACTTAACTGGTATATGAAAAAGGAAGCACCTAAGTTTGAGCTGTTCTATGATGGTAGTTTTGGAAGTCAACTCTTGTTTGCTGTGAGATGTAAGTCATTGAGTGTGAACAGACGTACATGGAGATGGAATGAGAATAATAACAGATTATGTTGGCAGTGTATTAGTGGAGTGGAGGAAACAATTGAGCATTTTGTGCTGGAATGTAGTAAGTATGAGCAAGAGAGAGAGAGAGTTGTATGAATGTGGTGTTTGAACAGTGTGGAGAGAATGAGTGGAATGCCAGATGTGCTGAAGATGATTGCGGTATGAGCTGTCTTGCTGGATTGGATCAGGAGTGTAATGTGAGTATCACTGAGGCTATGAAAGTATTTCTTGTGCGTGCCTGGAGTAAGAGACAGTGACTGGAATGAGCCAGTCAGGTAGAGTGCGCTGTAATGGACCCAATGTGCCTGGGGATGGTGTTTTGACACACTGGTTGTCCCGGTGATGCCATCCAATGGCAGCTTGTGACAAGGATTGGTAGATCCTGAGTAGTTTAGTGGACAAGTCTGGTACCAGGCGCTGAACTCTTTGTGTGAAAATTGTGGAGAGAATTGTAGGCCGTTACAAAGGCCCCGACACTGTCGGCCCTCAAGTTCAAGTTCAAGGGTTGCCAGCTTTTGACAGGGTTGCCAGATGCTGGCAGGGTTACCAGCATCTGGTAGGGTTGCCGGCTTTTGGTAGGGTTACCAGCTTCTGGTAGGGTTTCCAGCTTTTGACAGGGTTGCCAGAAGCTGGCAGGGTTACCAGCTTCTGGTAGGGTTGCCAGCTTTTGGTAGGGTAACCAGCTTCTGGTAGGGTTGCCAGCTTTTGACAGGGTTGCCAGATGCTGGCAGGGTTACCAGCTTTTGGTAGGGTTACCAGCTTGTGGTAGGGTTGCCAGCTTTTGGTAGGGTTACCAGCTTCTAGTAGGGTTACCAGCTTTTGACAGGGTTGCCAGATGCTGGCAGGGTTACCAGCTTCTGGTAGGGTTGCCAGCTTTTGATAGAGTTACCAGCTTCTGGTAGGGTTGCCAGCTTTTGACAGGGTTGCCAGATGCTGGCAGGGTTACCAGCTTTTGGTAGGGTTACCAGCTTGTGGTAGGGTGGCCAGCTTTTGGTAGGGTTACCAGCTTCTGGTAGGGTTGCCAGCTTTTGACAGGGTTGCCAGATGCTGGCAGGGTTACCAGCTTCTGGTAGGGTTATCAGCTTGTGGTAGGATTGCCAGCGTTTGGTAGGGTTACCAGCTTCTGGTAGGGTTGCCAGCTTTTGACAGGGTTGTCAGATGCTGGCAGGGCTGCCAGCTTTTGGTAGGGTTACCAGCTTCTGGTAGGGTTGCCAGCTTTTGACAGGGTTGCCAGATGCTGGCAGGGTTACCAGCTTTTGGTAGGGTTGCCAGCTTTTGGTAGGGTTACCAGCTTCTGGTAGGGTTGCAGGCTTTTGACAGGGTTGTCAGATGCTGGCAGGGTTACCAGCTTTTGGTAGGGTTACCAGCTTGTGGTAGGTTTGCCAGCTTTTGACAGGGTTGCCAGATGCTGGCATGGTTGCCAGCTTTTGACAGGGTTTCCAGATGCTGGCAGGGTTACCAGCTTCTGGTAGGGTTGCCAGCTTTTGGTAGGGTTACCAGCTTCTGGTAGGGTTGCAGGCTTTTGACAGGGTTGCCAGATGCTGGCAGGGTTACCAGCTTTTGGTAGGGTTACCAGCTTGTGGTAGGGTTGCCAGCTTTTTGGTAGGGTTACCAGCTTCTGGTAGGGTTGCCAGCTTTTGACAGGGTTGCCAGATGCTGGCAGGGTTACCAGCTTCTGGTAGGGTTGCCAGATTTTGGTAGGGTTACCAGCTTCTGGTAGGGTTGCCAGCTTTTGGTAGGGTTACCAGCTTCTGGTAGGGTTGCCAGCTTTTGGTAGGGTTACCAGCTTCTGGTAGGGTTGCCAGCTTTTGACAGGGTTGCCAGATGCTGGCAGGGTTACCAGCTTCTGGTAGGGTTGCCATCTTTTAGTAGGGTTACCAGCTTCTGGTAGGTTTGCCAGCTTTTGACAGGGTTGCCAGATGCTGGCAGGGTTACCAGCTTCTGGTATGGTTGCTAGCTTTTGGTAGGGTTACCAGCTTCTTGTAGGGTCGCTAGCTTTTGGCAGGGTTGCCAGCTTTTGGCAGAATTGCCAGCTTTTGGCAGAATTGCCAGCTGATGGCAGAATTGCCAGCTGATGGCATGATTGTCAGCTTTTTGCAGGGTTGCCAGCTTTGGCGGGATTGCCAGGTGCCGTCATGGTAGACAGCTTCTAGCTACATATCTTAATTGATGCCTGAATTGGGGGCTGAATTACGTGAGCTGGCACTCGTAAATATTCCTGTGTCAAACTTTGTCTTCGGTGTTCAGGTAAAACTGGGCCTTGATATTGGTGTACGAGGAAAGGTGAAAGCCATCTCACGTTTCTAGCTTCTGGCAACACAAACTTAATAAAATTCTCGAATTAAGCTTTTTTGAGGTGAAATTTGATCATGAAGATCATCGGCAGGGTTGAAAAGAAAGACCAGACCGTTAATAGGTTCACTGCAGGGTGGTCTGATGATGAGCGGTGATTGTGGTTTAATTTTGTAATGACAGGAGCTAAATTAAAGAATTAAAAAAAGTCTGTCTGGAAACCCTGATATTGTTGTGTGCTGGGTTTATCAGTACTGTAGAAAAGTTGACTATGTGTATGCCTTGACATGTCTGCCACGACACAAGAGGTCTCGAAAAATCTTTCCACGTTCAAATGAAGAGATTGCCAGGATGATTGCCAGGATTTTTGGATGACTTCGTTACTTATTTCTTGTTACAAAAACAGCGAAGTTTTCTTTCACTCTAGGTCTCAAATGAAATGAGGCATAATAGCTGGCCAATTGAAATTTTGTATTTCAACAGAATTTTATAAATCTACTGATGACACCCGTGTTGCTGTGGCCGTACTTTCTGCCTTCCACTTACTAATTAAACATTTGTTATTACTTGATAAGAATTTTCATTACGCTTTTTGAGAATTTCTTATCATTCAGTTTGTTTATGTGCTCGTTATAACTGACCATTGGCCCAACTACAGCCTCCATTCATGACTGTTTTCCCTTTACTACTGTCTCTCATTTTTTTTTCACTTCAAATGATGATGCAATTATTCATTTTAAATGTTCCAACTGCTGTCACCATTATTTACTCTCATTGCTCTGCCTCTCTTTTACTCATTTACTCTCTTCGACTACCAAAATTTTTTGCTCCAGTTCATCTCTTGCGTCAGTCTTATTGTTCGTTAAATTATTTCTTGCTTCTCCTCGGTATTATCACCATGTCTTTCTCATCATTTGTTGCTATTGTTCCAGCAGTTATTACCATTATTCGGTGATTATTTTTCAGCTGCTATCAGCATTAGGATATTGCTCCGACCGCTATAACTATTATTACTCCCACCCAGTCACTATTATTTCTCTGGCCGCTGTCACCATTATTTATAGCTATTGCCTTCGCTGTTTTCAAGTTTTCACTATTTTTTGTCGTGCCTTAGCTGTTATAACCAATAAAACTGTTTTCACTTTTGTTTTTGCAGTATCTCAGCTGTTTCAACCAACAACACTGTTTTCACGATTGTTTTTGCTTTGCCTCAGCTGTTTTGACCAATAGAACTGTTTTCACTTTTGTTTTTGCAGTACCTCAGCTGTTTCGACTAATAACACTGTTTTCTCACTTTTTTTTCCGTGCCTCAGCTGTTTTGACCAATAACATGAGACTTTGTTTCGTCTCAGCAACCGCCACCAACCTCCTGCGTCAGACTACCTACACTGTCTTCATCGTCTTGGGCATCTTGATCGTCATCCTGTCCTCACTGACGTTCATCTGCTGTTGTGAGTACTCATGAGGCCATGTTCTCTCATGTCTCGCCCTTATTGTTCTCGTGCTGTTTTTTGCTAATGAACCACCGCGTAGTAATGCCCCTGAGTTTGGCGTTAGGACTCTTTTTACAACTGGTGTTGCGGGTCCCATCTGTCATGTGCGTTGTCTGGTTTTTGCCCGTGAACCACCGTGCAGCATACTCTTTAGTCTAACATTATCACTCATTTCACAACTTGTGTTGCGGGTCCCATTTGTTTTGTGCCCCACGTGTGCCATGAACAGTTCCACTAAGCTTCTGTTCGCGCTGTCCCACAACAGAAGCGTCCGGCGGTAGTGACGTAGGTGTCCCCTCAGTGCGCAGGCTACGCTGCTGCACTTATGGGCCACATCCGCAGCCGTGCACACTGTGCACGATCTTTGATTCGACTAGTGACATGGGTATTACGATACCCATTTGTGTGTATCAGCTAAGGATCCTTACTTTAAGATATTTTAAAGACCAATGATGGACTTTTTGTATCATCTTTATTGGAAATAAACTGTTTTTCTTTTCTTCCTTTTTTTCTTTTTGGGCTCAAGCAAAGTTTTCAAGTTGCAATAGTCTTCCCATATGAGAGCCATTCGTGGTATTTTCCCGACGTGTTTTCCTACGCACCGCCAAAACAGAGAAATCCTTCAAAACATTTTAATCTTCGCTCTTTTGCAGAGGATAATATCATAAGCGAAGAAGGAAAAGAGCTTCGCTCTTTTGCATGGAAATCCCCCAAAACATTTTGATAATTGGTAATTCGCGTGTATTTATCCACTTGAGTTTTTACATATTACAACTCATTCATCAAGATGTCATGTTCTTCTCGTGAGTACTTGATGAATGCGTGAATTGTAGGTTGAATTGCGCGAGTTGTCGCTCGTAAACATCTCCGTATCAAACCATCTTTATTAGAAATAAACTGATCTTCTACTTTCTTTCGTCTTCGGTAAAGTGCTCAGGTAAAACTGGGCCTTGATATTGATGTACGACGTAATGTCAAAACTATCTCATGTTTTTGATCCGCTAAAAAACCGGAGCTCAAAGCGTGAGTTAGTTTCCTGTATGCGGCCTCTTCCCTCTGCGCTCCCTCACCTCGACACTCCATACTAGCTAGCGTCACTGATCCTAAAGGATTTACAGATGAATGTACAGCTAGTTTTGTACAAAGTAGCCACTTTACCGTTTTAAAATGAATAATTTTTTGGTAAATTTATTTCCATGTTTTCGAAATTATAAAGTTACGTTGTTGGAAATTTGAATATGATTCAATTCACAACCGAAGAGAGAGTGAAGATAATTGAATTTCATTTTGAAAATGGACGCTCAATTATTGGAACACAGTGTAGAGAAATGTTAGCAAATATTGTTCGGGCGTAAGAGAAAAGGTGTACGTGAATAAACGTCAAACTATCCAACAACTTGAAGCAAACATGCAGGAAGAAATTCATTCTACACAGCCTCAGATGCTAAGAACTATCATGGTAAATGCCTTACGAAGAGCTCGTGATTGCGAAGCTGAAAATGGAACCCATTTACGTTACATGATTTTTCATGCATAAATCAAAATAAAATTTAAATCTTTAAACCATGTAATGAAATAAAGAATTAATAAACTACACTGATTTACAAAATAGAAATTTCATTTTAAAATCGTAAAATGATATATTCGCCGCTCTGTGTGCGCTCCTTTTGCAGGAATGGGATGGCCTCCTTACGCGTCACAAGGCTTGTGGGCCCAGATAGGCTGTGGGCTGAGGATGCGACGTCTGCATAGGTTAGAGCAGGGTATTTCTGAGCTGTAGGACCTAATATGACGTGTTAAAACGAAATTAATCTCAATTTACTTGTACTTATCCCTTCGGAAGAAAACTAGTTGGGTATTCAGGAGAAAACCCATGTGTACCCTCAGAAGAAAATGAGAGCCTCAGCCCCGCGTAATTATTTATTAGTTGAAAAGAAGCTTCTACAAGAAGTGTCTTCTGAAATAGGCGATACGGTTTACGCGTGAGCTGGTAAACCGAAGTGCACACATTTAGTTTCACCTTAATTTTCGTTTATAAGTTCGTGTGTAACTGATGCTGTCATAATTTAAAGCACTGTAAAATGGCTGGCACTATTGACTCAATTTTCAATGCTTTAAATGCTCATGAAGTTTTCTCTGCTCCATGGAGTTATTTAGTGCTAGATCTTCTTTTTTTAACGATTTTAACATCTTCTAAAAATATTACGAAATCATGAAAAAATGTTAGTTTTCATTAAGATAAGATAATGATCAATATGGGCATGTGTAAATATTAGCGAGGGAGAACCATCGACAGTAAATATCTACTCACGAAAGGAGGTCTATCATTTGCGAAGATGCGTCGCGCACTTTGTACTTCAAGTTTCTGTTGATTTTTGTCTTCTTTTAGGAGAAAATTTTGAGCGCTTGCTTAAATTAATTCTGACGGTAGCGCGTCGGTTCCGCTTTGAAGTCGTTTTCAATATTATTCAAGCAGGCGTCATTAGCAATTTTTTCCCAATAATGTTTAACACTCGCGTTGCTTTGAAGTCGTTCGCCTGCAGCATATTGGATTCAATTTGGACACTCGTGCACCAAATTTTGCCAGCGTCAATACTTCCCGTCGGGAAATTATAGCACATGAGTTATCCATTTCCGGATCATAAATTAACACACAACCTCGTCTTCTTCAGATCATCTCGTCATAACATCTCAACAGATATCGGCGGTGCGTTTAATTCAGTGCGTTTAATATCGTTTAATTAATTCAACAGATATCGGTGGTGCGTTTAATTTAATTTAATTCATCTCGCCACAACATCTCAACAGATATAGGCGGTGCGTTTAATTACTTCAAATAGTAAACAGTATTTTTCGTGGAAATTGAGAAGCGTCTTCCTTTGATGAGGGCGCGTGGTGTCGTGTTTGGTGTTATTAAATTGGAGCCTCCGCAAGAGCCTCAAGACGGGCAAGTTTGGAAAAGAAGACGCCATCTTTGTCTTCAATTCTCAGAAAGGTTGCTGAGTGTGAAGCTGTGGTGCGGTCACGCGCTGTCACCAAGTGATTTTGAATAAAAACTCAGACATATATCAACACTCTGCTCGCAACGTTGCAGTTCCCATAAAGGCGTCTATCAATTGCTAATTCCTTCTAGATATCCACGAGAGCTTCAAGACATTCAAGTCTGGAAAATAAAACGCCACTTTGTCTTCTTTCCCCCCTGGGTGTAGAGCTGGGGCATTGCGCACACCAAATGATTCTGAATAAATAACTCAGAGATAGATAAGCACTCTGCGGAAGCCCGTACCGTTTCAGTTACTATGATGGCGTCTTTTAGATGTTAATTCACTCTGGACAATTATTTCTTCGCATCACTCGCCATCAAAACTTCCAGCAAAGTTTTCATGCTAAAACTCGACAACCAATTACTCGTTCGCAAACTTATTCTAACAAAGTCGAGACTTTTTTTCATTCAATGTATTTAATTGGCGATTGTTAGTTTGAACTTTTTTAATCTAAATTTGTATCACTTTTGAACAAGACGAAGTTTGATCAATGATCAAGCACACGGTTATTATCAGGATACCCAGCAAACGACCATAATACAGACCAAACGACCAAACGACCATAATACAGACCAAACGACCAAACGACCATAATACAGACCAAACGACCATAATACAGACCAAACGACCAAACGACCATAATACAGACCAAACGACCATAATACAGACCAAACGACCAAACGACCATAATACAGACCAAACGACCAAACGACCATAATACAGACCAAACGACCATAATACAGACCAAACGACCAAACGACCATAATACAGACCAAACGACCAAACGACCATAATACAGACCAAACGACCATAATACAGACCAAACGACCAAACGACCATAATACAGACCAAACGACCAAACGACCATAATACAGACCAAACGACCATAATACAGACCAAACGACCAAACGACCATAATACAGACCAAACGACCAAACGACCATAATACAGACCAAACGACCAAACGACCATAATACAGACCAAACGACCATAATACAGACCAAACGACCAAACGACCATAATACAGACCAAACGACCAAACGACCATAATACAGACCAAACGACCAAACGACCATAATACAGACCAAACGACCAAACGACCATAATACAGACCAAACGACCATAATACAGACCAAACGACCAAACGACCATAATACAGACCAAACGACCAAACGACCATAATACAGACCAAACGACCAAACGACCATAATACAGACCAAACGACCATAATACAGACCAAACGACCAAACGACCATAATACAGACCAAACGACCAAACGACCATAATACAGACCAAACGACCAAACGACCATAATACAGACCAAACGACCAAACGACCATAATACAGACCAAACGACCATAATACAGACCAAACGACCAAACGACCATAATACAGACCAAACGACCAAACGACCATAATACAGACCAAACGACCATAATACAGACCAAACGACCAAACGACCATAATACAGACCAAACGACCAAACGACCATAATACAGACCAAACGACCAAACGACCATAATACAGACCAAACGACCAAACGACCATAATACAGACCAAACGACCAAACGACCATAATACAGACCAAACGACCAAACGACCATAATACAGACCAAACGACCAAACGACCATAATACAGACCAAACGACCATAATACAGACCAAACGACCAAACGACCATAATACAGACCAAACGACAAACGACCATAATACAGACCAAACGACCAAACGACCATAATACAGACCAAACGACCAAACGACCATAATACAGACCAAACGACCAAACGACCATAATACAGACCAAACGACCAAACGACCATAATACAGACCAAACGACCAAACGACCATAATACAGACCAAACGACCAAACGACCATAATACAGACCAAACGACCAAACGACCATAATACAGACCAAACGACCATAATACAGACCAAACGACCAAACGACCATAATACAGACCAAACGACCAAACGACCATAATACAGACCAAACGACAAACGACCATAATACAGACCAAACGACCAAACGACCATAATACAGACCAAACGACCAAACGACCATAATACAGACCAAACGACCAAACGACCATAATACAGACCAAACGACCAAACGATCATAATACAGACCAAACGACCAAACGACCATAATACAGACCAAACGACCATAATACAGACCAAACGACCAAACGACCATAATACAGACCAAACGACCAAACGACCATAATACAGACCAAACGACCAAACGACCATAATACAGACCAAACGACCATAATACAGACCAAACGACCAAACGACCATAATACAGACCAAACGACCAAACGACCATAATACAGACCAAACGACCATAATACAGACCAAACGACAAACGACTATAATACAGACCAAACGACCAAACGACCATAATACAGACCAAACGACCAAACGACCATAATACAGACCAAACGACCAAACGACCATAATACAGACCAAACGACCAAACGACCATAATACAGACCAAACGACCAAACGACCATAATACAGACCAAACGACCAAACGACCATAATACAGACCAAACGACCATAATACAGACCAAACGACCAAACGACCATAATACAGACCAAACGACCAAACGACCATAATACAGACCAAACGACCAAACGACCATAATACAGACCAAACGACCAAACGACCATAATACAGACCAAACGACCATAATACAGACCAAACGACCAAACGACCATAATACAGACCAAACGACAAACGACCATAATACAGACCAAACGACCAAACGACCATAATACAGACCAAACGACCAAACGACCATAATACAGACCAAACGACCAAACGACCATAATACAGACCAAACGACCATAATACAGACCAAACGACCAAACGACCATAATACAGACCAAACGACCAAACGACCATAATACAGACCAAACGACCAAACGACCATAATACAGACCAAACGACCAAACGACCATAATACAGACCAAACGACCAAACGACCATAATACAGACCAAACGACCAAACGACCATAATACAGACCAAACGACCAAACGACCATAATACAGACCAAACGACCAAACGACCATAATACAGACCAAACGACCAAACGACCATAATACAGACCAAACGACCAAACGACCATAATACAGACCAAACGACCAAACGACCATAATACAGACCAAACGACCAAACGACCATAATACAGACCAAACGACCATAATACAGACCAAACGACCAAACGACCATAATACAGACCAAACGACCAAACGACCATAATACAGACCAAACGACCAAACGACCATAATACAGACCAAACGACCAAACGACCATAATACAGACCAAACGACCAAACGACCATAATACAGACCAAACGACCAAACGACCATAATACAGACCAAACGACCATAATACAGACCAAACGACCAAACGACCATAATACAGACCAAACGACCAAACGACCATAATACAGACCAAACGACCAAACGACCATAATACAGACCAAACGACCAAACGACCATAATACAGACCAAACGACCATAATACAGACCAAACGACCAAACGACCATAATACAGACCAAACGACAAACGACCATAATACAGACCAAACGACCAAACGACCATAATACAGACCAAACGACCAAACGACCATAATACAGACCAAACGACCAAACGACCATAATACAGACCAAACGACCATAATACAGACCAAACGACCAAACGACCATAATACAGACCAAACGACCATAATACAGACCAAACGACCATAATACAGACCAAACGACCAAACGACCATAATACAGACCAAACGACCAAACGACCATAATACAGACCAAACGACCAAACGACCATAATACAGACCAAACGACCATAATACAGACCAAACGACCAAACGACCATAATACAGACCAAACGACAAACGACCATAATACAGACCAAACGACCAAACGACCATAATACAGACCAAACGACCAAACGACCATAATACAGACCAAACGACCAAACGACCATAATACAGACCAAACGACCAAACGACCATAATACAGACCAAACGACCAAACGACCATAATACAGACCAAACGACCAAACGACCATAATACAGACCAAACGACCAAACGACCATAATACAGACCAAACGACCATAATACAGACCAAACGACCATAATACAGACCAAACGACCAAACGACCATAATACAGACCAAACGACCAAACGACCATAATACAGACCAAACGACCAAACGACCATAATACAGACCAAACGACCATAATACAGACCAAACGACCAAACGACCATAATACAGACCAAACGACCAAACGACCATAATACAGACCAAACGACCAAACGACCATAATACAGACCAAACGACCAAACGACCATAATACAGACCAAACGACCAAACGACCATAATACAGACCAAACGACCAAACGACCATAATACAGACCAAACGACCAAACGACCATAATACAGACCAAACGACCATAATACAGACCAAACGACCAAACGACCATAATACAGACCAAACGACCAAACGACCATAATACAGACCAAACGACCAAACGACCATAATACAGACCAAACGACCATAATACAGACCAAACGACCATAATACAGACCAAACGACCATAATACAGACCAAACGACCATAATACAGACCAAACGACCAAACGACCATAATACAGACCAAACGACCATAATACAGACCAAACGACCAAACGACCATAATACAGACCAAACGACCATAATACAGACCAAACGACCATAATACAGACCAAACGACCATAATACAGACCAAACGACCAAACGACCATAATACAGACCAAACGACCATAATACAGACCAAACGACCAAACGACCATAATACAGACCAAACGACCAAACGACCATAATACAGACCAAACGACCATAATACAGACCAAACGACCATAATACAGACCAAACGACCAAACGACCATAATACAGACCAAACGACCAAACGACCATAATACAGACCAAACGACCAAACGACCATAATACAGACCAAACGACCATAATACAGACCAAACGACCATAATACAGACCAAACGACCATAATACAGACCAAACGACCATAATACAGACCAAACGACCAAACGACCATAATACAGACCAAACGACCATAATACAGACCAAACGACCAAACGACCATAAATTGAGAGAACACTTGAAAAAGGGAAAAAATTTCACTTGGTCAGGAACTACTAATTTCACCGCGCTGTGTCCATTATGTTCATTTTAATTGAAGAGACATTCACTTCTAAAAACTGCGAAGCACACTTCAATGAAATTAGTCGAATTCATCAAGTGAGTCTAAAGAGGCCACTCGTCCCTTTTGTTCTCCACCCGTCGCACGCCAGGCAGCTAAGCCAGCCTGCTCTCTGAAAAACATCACGAGTTGAAAAGCATCTGCTTTTCCAAGAACTGAAATGGCAAAGTGACGAGTATTGTTAAAGCGAATAGTACTTTCATACGAGAAAATATCAGAGTTCAAACTACATAAGCGGTAAAATGCATGTCTCACAAGTCTCACCGCTGCTAGTCATCTCTACATGTTTAAGTTGATGTAAAGAGACAGATCAAGACTTCAAAAGTCGAGTAAATGCAGCTGTACAGAAATTAAGGAATTTACCAAGAAATACCGGACTTGAAACTAGCTCAGTAGCGTTCCCTGTTTTTTTTTTGTACAGAGTGACTTTTAAATACGGGTCTGAAAGAAGAATCTATAATAACTCCTATATTATTGATGGGATTTTGAACAAAGGTATTTTCGAAATCGTAAGAATACTAGTTTTATTGGATATATTTTGAACCAAGATGAACATTCTGACATGAAAGCTACAGACAAACGATGAATGCATGCGATATTAGCGTTACCCCATGCATGACAAGCTTGAAAAAAGCTCGTCTTTGTAGCAACTGTTCACTCCAACCAAGGAAGGATTTTTCCTTTGGGGATATTATAGGAAGAGTTTAGTGAGAAAGACTAACATATCCTCACCAGCTCAAGGCATCCATCGAGGAAGAAATCCTGCGAATTGAATTTGATCTCACCAGCGTCGTGATTCAAAAAATCATCAGAATAAAATTTGCAATTTTCAGTATTGCATATATATTTTGTATTTTAAAGTTCATTGATTAAAATGGGAGTTATTAAATATTCTGTCTTTATTTAAAAATCACTGTGTGCTTGTTAACGAAACTCACAATCAAGTAAAATGTTAACTTTTTAGGATTTCATAGCCAATCAGTTAGCAAAGCCAGACCTCTCTTAAATAAGCTTCAAACTCCTAAAAAATAGATCGCCATAAATTAAAGCGTAAGAATCACTAACGACCCCATGAGCAAAACATCAGCAAACGTGCGAGAAATGGCAAAAGAAAAATTTCCCACACTAGCGAGCAGTAAACTATACTTTCAATATTCGCACCGCCCATTTTCTCGCAACTTCCTAAATTTTTGCACACTCAAATCCTGATCTCGAGAAAAATTAGAAATGTGCAAATGTTTTTCCTTCTTCCGCAGGCACGGAACTTAAAATATCGGTCGATCAATTTTGATGGTGATCTGTACGTACAGGGGGAGAATACGACATTAGCTTCAGTAACAACTATTGAAATTGTAAATTCAAGACCAGACTATTTTAGACGTTGACGATTCAGTGGAAAGATACATACTTTATGCATATCTTTCTACAATATTTTTTACATATAAAGAGTGTGAAATTTTTCCACATTTAATAAAGGTGAGTTTTTGAAAAAGACATTTTACAAGAAAGTAATTTTTTATGAAAAAATGGAGACCGATGTCAGCTTTTCAACTCAAATGAGCGTTCTACATCAGATGTAGGTCACACATAAGCGTTCTACATAACATGTAGGTCACACATAAGCGTTCTACATAACATGTAGGTCACACATAAGCGTTCTACATCAGATGTAGGTCACACATAAGCGTTATACATCACATGTAGGTCACACATAAGCGTTATACATAACATGTAGGCCACACATAAGCGTTATACATCACATGTAGGTCACACATAAGCGTTATACATAACATGTAGGCCACACATAAGCATTTTACCTCACATGTAGTAGGAAGCACAACTTGCGTACAGACCGGTTAGGGTGTATAGCGTAGAGTTTTGCATGGTCGAATGTATAGAAACCTTCACAAAAACAAAGAAAAGTTATAGTTAGAAAACGCTGTTACAATGATAAGCATTAAGTACGGCTAAGTAAACCTATACCAGGAGTTACAAAATTGTACGATGATTGCAGGAGAAATATGTACGACAAAACCCATCGAACAGAGTTTCATAAGTTCAATCCCTTTGCTAATGTTTTACATGCAGCACGTTTATCAAGATTACAAAAGGCGGCGGTTATTTCATTCAATAGCGACAAACTTTCCACATCGTAGTTAACCGCTGGATCAAAACTCGAGCCCTGCACGCATATATATTCGTAGTCATGGAATTAGTTTTCCTTTCTTTTCAGTGGTGCGTTTGACGTATTTTTATGCTCCCCATTTTGTGTCGGTCGCAGCTTTGATGTATTCTGGTGCATGCGTAGATCTTTTCATAGTAAATTTTCTCAGCGGTCTCTGAATCTTTGAGAACATTGAACGTTAGAAAATTTTAGAAACAAAACTTCATTTAAAAATGCAACTGGTTCAAAGCAGCCTCACACTGTGATGTCTGTGAAACATCTTCGCCACACTGTGATATACTGTGAAACTTCTTTACCTCACTGTGATATACTGTGAAACATTCACTATACTGTGATATACTGTGAAACATATTTACCATACTGTGATATACTGCGAAACATCTTCACCATACTGTGAAATACTGCAAAACAACTTCGTCCTACTGTGATATACTGTGAAACACCTCATACTACGGTAGTGCCTTGTCCCTTTAAAATACAATAGGAAGCGATTCGGCTGGAAAATTGACAGGCGTGAGAGACAGTAAGCCTCTTCGTAGTTCAGGGTTAGTTTTCGGATGAGCGTCCATGAACATTTTATCAAGCTTTTTCTTACTTTTTTTTGCAATTTATCGCATTTTTAATGGACGAGACGGATGAAAATTACTGTGCGATGTCTTTTGAATATGGCAAATCAGCTAGAACAAACAAACCTAACGTTTATCCTGGTGATTTCTGGCGACTGTGGCATTGCGTTATTATGGAGACACAACGTCGCTTTTGTAGGCAGGCGCCGCGAATTTGCACGGAAGATTTTCATTTCTGCTCTGTGCTGTTGACAGCATTAATTTGTGACGTCTGATTTCGGTTCAAAAGATTGAGGGACGACAGCATACGACACAATTTTCGAAACATAAATCTTCATTTGAATTATAAAGCACTCAAATTCAACGGTGCTGTATGAATGATCCATAAACGCTCTATCTGAAATGCAAATTTTCGCCGAGGATAAAAATCAGAAAATTTAAAAACACTGCATTTCGGTTCTCATCAGCGGCAATCATTACAACTCGCACCATGCGCTCGAGTTTGAGAACTAAAACTTAAATTGATTCGAAAAACCAAAACTTGACTTCATTCCAAAAACCGAAAGTTCAATTTAATCCTAAACTCCGAGATCTGCTGGTCGCTCAGCTCAGCTCTCTCTCCTGTCCGAACTAAAAGCCAGTAGAAATTATAGCACAACACAAAACACTAGAGAAGCTTGTGTGATGCACATCAATGCTGAATGTGAAGCGTGGGTAAAATTCCAAACGAATTCCGCTGTAACTGTTGCATTTCAGAGGCAGCCTTCCGTGGCCTAATTGTTAGGCAACTTCTGTAGTAATTAACGGCATTTTACGCTTGCTTCTCAGTACACATTGTTGATTTATATTTCTTCATTTCATATGCGTTGATTTTAAATCGAATTAGTCATCGTAACGCTGTCGACTTACGTTTATTACGTTTGCAGCCATTCAAGTATATACGTCAACCTTCTCTGTAAATTGTCCTTAAGCCGATCGTAGCGATGTTTATATACGAGTATATATATATTTCTGAACCTCCTGCCTTTATTCTGATGCAAGTTTCACGTCTTATTTTTCTTCTGTAAGTCTTGTCTGAGAAGTTTGCAGAAAATTTCTCGCCGGGCGTCAGTAAACATGGAAATCAAAAATGTTAGATCGCCGAAAGAGTTCGACGAGAGTTTCTTGCGGCTTAGGATCGTCTTGTTAGCACTTTTTCTTTTCGAGGAGTAAGTAATTCCCAAAGTTCAGGGCTGGATCTGATGCACAAGAAAACTCCGAGTTTTGAGCCTCTTAAACGCCACACTTCCACTTAATTGTAAATTTACTTAACGTGGAAATACGAAAGCCGTTCTTATAAATGAAGCGTGGATCCTTTGGTAGACATGTACATATAAATTAGTAATATTTTGTGTTCGTTATTAAGTCAAATGATCGAAGTTCTCACCAAACTGTTCGCAGTGGGTCTCTTATGCGCGCTAGTTGTGTTCTATTTCTATTTCGATTTCGCATCCTTGGTTTGTTTCTACTTCGAGGAAATTTTAAGAAACAAAACAAGGATGTGGTCTTTTGCATTGTTAATGATAGTCAGTGTAGGTGTTACATTTTAAACCAGGTAAAGTGCTCTAGTGAAGAGGAATGATAGTCGGTATAGGAATTGCAGCGTAGACCAGCCAAGTGTGGACTAGCCAAGGTGTTTTAGTGAGAAAGAGACTCACACTGACAGCGGTGAGTGGCATGCAAGTCTCCGAGAAGGAAGAGGTTGGCTCAGCTCTGCTCAGCTCAGGGCGCTGGAGCCGCCAAGAAAAAGCACCGTTTTGCCATTTTTAACACTTAGGATGCGACGTGAGCCACCGGTGATACACGAATGCAATCTATATAGTGCTACTGAACGATCAGTCATCACAAACTCAATTTCCACGAACACTTAATCAAAATTAAATGAAGGCCCGTTCCAGTTAATGTTTACTATTTTCAACATTGCTTACTACAATTGACTAAGTTTGAGTTGAATGTTCAACTGCAGTTTTACTGCCGCAGTCCGGAGTGTTGCTATGAGTTTCAAAACAAAACTGGGATTGAGAAAAGTGGATGGTTGGAACAGGTTTTGATGGAGGGCATCGCCCATATTTTACCATAAACATTCTAAGTGACCTCGATATCGCGAGGCTAATGCCACTCTCCAATTATTTTATTTCAAGCTACTTGACCGTGCTTCTCCTTTGGTCATTCTCCCTCATTCTGGTCATTTTGGTGTCCCTAAAGCTTTTCTCAAGCTTGTGTGATTCTTGTCGGATGTGTTCGTGAAAAGACAGCTTGCCTAACTATCTTTTTCTCCTAAAGTAGACGGTGCCGTCACTTTTGCTCGAGTTATGTTCTAAGTTCATGCCATAATTTCCAGGCAGGATAAAAACTATCTTCCTCCCTCCCCTCACACCCACAGAAATAAATTTCAGTGCTTGTTCATTACACGATTCTTAAACAAATCATAGTGATGGGCTTATTAATTTTAGCGCGTTCACTATGTTTCCGCGGGTGCTACGGTCGGCTTGGTTCAGTCGAGAGAAGCAGAATTGAAAAGCTATCTTAACTGCTTGATTACATTCTTATCCTTTCTAATAAGAGGGGAAAATACAATTGCATGATAACATTTTAATTTGTTATCATTTAAACATTTTAATTGCATGATTACATTTACGGAAGCCATTTAACAATGGCTTCCGTAAACGGATAATTTGCCAAGTGTTACACATATGTACCAAGAGGTAGTGAATGTGTTAAGCCAAGATTACGCTTTTCTTCTACTCACTCCTTGTTTTTTCTTCTCTTTTTGCTTACTCACTCCTTATTTTTCCCTCTCTTTTTGTTTGCTAACTCCTTATTTGTCTGTATTCAGACAACCGATACCAGCGCAAGAAGCTAGAGAGCATCAGGAGCGACCTGGTGGACGGGCCAGACGACCAGCTGTCGCGCATCAGAGCCACGTCCGGCATCACCGAGTACAACCCCAACTATGAGTTCGGGGGCGGCTCGTGCACCATCAAAGACCTCAAGGAGATACCTCGTCAGAACCTCACCCTCGTCAAGTGAGTACCACTCGATTCGCTTTTGTTGGCATCACTAAAGGGCCAGTCCGATTGATTTATTTCGCACACGGTAGAGGAAACAAGGTGGAGTCATTTCTATGGGGTAAAATACACCGCCTCGCGAAACAAAAACGAAATAGTCATCAAAGACCTAGATGCATAATAACGCACTTACGGACAGTATGTGAAAGCAGAAAGAATCTCCACTGAATGGTAACTAGCCCCCAATTTGCGCGCTCAATTTAATGCAGTTTTTATTCTGCGTGCAGTGAACGAAACAGAGAAATTCTGAGTAAAATAACGCGTTGGAGATTCAGTATTTTTTGATAAGGAAAAAGGAAACTTAAATGTCGTTCCAACCTTCACTTTAAATAGCTATACGTTGGTTGGAACTGGAGTGCGTGCCCTCGTCATTGCAGCTCACGGAAATGACAATCTCTTCACAATTCTCCCTGTAGTCTGCCGAAATGTTCGCGCTTTACGTTTAGGAGAGCGATCCTTTCCCTTTTATTTTGTTGCATAGCGATTCAAATGTACAGTGCATATGTACAGCGCTGTTCACTGTTTTCACACCTGGAGTTTTCGCTGCTTGTTGCGGTTAATACCCAGTTGCCTCTTTGAGATAGAACGCCAGTAAGCGTACGACAGTGACCTGCCGTAACTTTCTAATGTGTCTATAAATCTTGTGAGGACTAGATATGCTTCTATCTATAAATGTAATTAGTATAAATGTTTTAAACTGAAGCAAGGCGAGTGCGTGATATATGTTTTTTGAGCTCATGTTTCATATTTTTTATTTTACCCTCGAATTCGAGTCATTTTACCCTCACGACCCCGAGTTCACCGGCTCCTTCTTACACTCGGCCTCGCGCTCTTCGTCTCTTCCCTCACGACCCCGAGTTCACTGGCTCCTTCTTACACTCGGCCTCGCGCTCTTCATCTCTTCTTGGGGCGCTTCAACACGATCTCAAGGCTTTTTTGCTGATCATTTTTTGCAGATACAGAGAAATGGGACACAGTAGCCCAATCCGCTGATCAATTTATTCAGTGAAAAGTGTAATATTTTTGGCCGGTAGCCATTGAAGCGTCCATTCGAGCAGAGTGCTTGTATAGTTCGACAGATGACGGGACACGAATCCCCCCGTGTGCGGAAAAATGAATTAGCATATCGGTATCGGCGGGCTAGCTGCTCATTTTAATAAATAAACGCTATGTAAAGTAGATCTGAGGACCAGATTAGGAGTAATGATTTTTTCAGGAATTTTACCATGATTCCGTGGCATTCGCCAACACCCACATGCCGCACTCGAAAGCTTGCCTTCTTGATGAGGGACAGTTTTTGTCGGAGTCTACTCTGAACATCTGTTACATTCCTCTGTTCTAACAAACGTTTCAAGCCTCGCGTATAATATGTTCAAAATTATTCACTAAATTATTGACGAACTAGTTTTCTCATTGACTTCTCGTTATTCCCGGTCACCAGCAGCTCAATTCTTGTTAGTAATTTTGGTAGAATTTCAAAAATTTGTTTCAATTCAGGACTTAAGCCCATCCTAAACCTAAACCTAAATATAATGTCCAGTTCCCGCACTTTCTCTGATGTTATGCGCGTTACGTTTGTTGCATCTCTATTGAGTACATCACGAGAAGGATCATCTTAGCAGCTAATTTGTTCATGTGAGCGGGAATTGCAGAAGTGAATGTGCAGTTGTTGTACATTCAAGTGGCTAGTGGTTGTATAACTGCACAAGTAGGTTGTAGAACTGTGTCGGTATAGGAAACAAGGTAGAGTCATTGCTGCGGGGGAAAATACACATCCTCTTGTTCGGCTAGCTAATAGAACGCTTTATTTGAAACAAACTTTATGACGTCTCCATTGCGATATGTCGTTAGGCCAATAGTGGTGCCAGATTTAGGGCTAGCAGTGTTGCCAGATGCAATATGAGCGTTGTTGTTAGTTCGTTGCCCCAAAGTCAGTATTGTCACACAGTCGACGAAAAAAAGACTCGTTTGACCCTACCTTGTTTCTTCTACCGTGAGTGAGGCTGGGCAACGAGGCATGCAACCGTAGGCGACGCGCACTCACGTGCCTTCATTCATGCCTGACGTGTTCCCGTCCGCTGCGCCGCTCCGTGCTGCCCTCCGTCAAATCTCAGTCCCAGCTCCACCTCGATAATTAGAGTACACTCCCCTCACTTTTGACGGTCAAAGACTCATCGAAATTTTTCATGAATTTGGTTAGGCTTCATCCATCAGGGAAACTATTCATGGAAACGAAACCGTTCCCTATCGGGCATTTCTGCGCTCTTTGCGGGGCCACAGAAGCAAACGGTGAATTCGTGGTAAGTTTGGAAATTTACCCCCCGAGCCTGCATTTTTGTCTCGTTTTTATTCAATGGCCACGCTTGGTATCAATAATAAACAGATCACGGCTGGCCGTGAGCACTTCCGCATCACGACAGGATGTAACTAGTTGTTTAAATAACGATTTCATCATTAATAATTTCTGGATTTCAAAATATGCAACGAGTAAATGTCAAATTAAGTCGCGATAAAAATTTAATTTTATGTAATTTAAATTTAAATATATAATATATACATATATAAATTTAAAAATAAGTTCAAAAATTTAATTTAAAACTTCGATTAATGGCAAGACCATTAGTTATCACTAATGCAATATTCTGATGTAACGTTGAGGATAAAACCATTTAGGTGGGCGAAATAATGCACTTGCCTCTCCAAACAATTGTGCGTGGTGTGCTCTGCCTCAGTGTTTAATGCAATAACATTTGTGTACACGACCTAGGTCCGCCCGTGTGCATAGATGGACCACAGTGTCTGCGTAGGAGGAGAGATTATTTCAGTTCTCTCGTTCTCGTAGTGTTGCAAATGGAAACGGCCATGCGGTGGACATGAGTGCGACTTGAAATTATCGAATTTGCTCATAAATTATCTTGACCTCCTTAATGATGCTCGTCACGATCAGCTCACACGTCTTAAATCTTGGAATGCCACCGAGAAATTAAGTACGAGGAT
The DNA here is from genome assembly GCA_030386875.1 of Morinoia aosen. Lineage (NCBI taxonomy): Eukaryota > Metazoa > Arthropoda > Malacostraca > Amphipoda > Talitridae > Morinoia > Morinoia aosen. The sequence continues at coordinate 67,463,054 of CM059570.1, read as the reverse complement.
AAATACACCCTGAACTGTCTTTAAGAATTCGACCATTCTTTTCTTGAGTCTAACACGGTCATTTTATAAAAGCTTCGAATGACTCTTTTAGCTTGCTTCTCAGTTCAGTCTTTGGAGTATAAGCAGTGCAGTTAGTGTTTTTCCCAGTCGCGCTCTACACTAAATAGCAGTTCGGGTAGCAGTCAGGAGAGTTTGGAGGCGCAGAGGTTCTCAACCAGGGGTAAATTTACCCCTGGTTGAGGTAAATTTCGGCCTTATATATTAAATACATAAAACTGAGAGAGTCAATGATGGGTGTCATCGAACGTCCTTTGGTGTAAGACGTTACGATTGGGGAATTTAAACCCCGATAGTAAGAGAAGGAAAGGAAATAAAAACTGTAAAATTCACAGGCAGAGAATGGACAGAATAGATGAGAAGTTAGAACAGTAGGATTTACATAGTGTGCGCAGTGTCTCCGTCGCAGCTTTTACTTGATCTACTTAATGAAATATTGTATATCATTAAATGGGGAATGGTTGAGAACGGCTGCACTAAAGCAAGGGTCTCCAACTTTCCAGCCTCAGGGTCATACTAGTTACTCCAGACGTTCCAAGGGCCAAAACCGCTTTAATTTTCCTGCCATTATCTATAATTTCTCGAGTAGTCGCATCGCCGAGTACATGCCATTAGCAGTCGCGGGCCGGATTGATCACACTGGCGGGTGAGATTTGGTCCGCGGGCTGTAGTTTGAAGACCCCTGCACTAGAGCGATAGGGCTGGCTCCCAGCACGAGTCCGGATGCAATTTACTTTGGGTTTTGGTTAACTTGTCTGTCTTTTCCAACTCGGCTGGACTCATGCTTAGTCAGGCTTTTCACGTTTATAAAATCTGTTCGCAGACTAATTGAGTTAAATTTGGACTCATCTTTGGCAACTTTCGTGCACGCTTGGCGTGTCTTGCGTCCCTCCTTATTCCTTTTCATTTCACGTGACTGTGCGTGAAGCTTCACATAGGCCGGTCACAGACACTGCCTATGAAAACTTTCCAAATTAAAATTCATTTCTAAGCTTCGACAGTTTTTTATTAAAATTCCCCTTTCCAATTTTCTTTTCATAAATCTTTTACTTGAGATTTTGATTTACGGCTGTTATTATATAACGTATTAAGACTTGAGGCCACCGATGAGCTTAAGATTAACTCACTCGTAGAGTAAATAATCCGAAACAGCTCTTCTTGAGAAAAATTCACGGGATGACAAGCACTTTCATCACCAAGAATACGAAATAAAATACGCGAAACTGTAAGTATAAAAAGTTTCCCCACAGGCGGAAATGAAAATTTCCCTATGCTTTTTAAACTGTTACTGAAGAGTTTGCCCCTCGGTTTGTCCGAGCAAGTCTCGCCATGCGATCTGGGGTTGAAAAAAGCACTCGCTCGAGATATTGCCATGGCAACGCAGCATGCACGCGCTGGAATCCAACGTGTGTTGACGTGTGCTGGCCTCACTTGATAAGCACGTGTGAGCTCTTATGTTATTGCCAGCCATGTGCTCACGTCTATTCTGTGCACACAACACATATCATCCACATCACGTCTTGTTGCGTACACTGCACAGATTTGTGTGATGCATAGCACCACACACATGATGCATAGCATCACACACGTGATGCACAGCACCATATCAGCATCAACGCCTAGCTCTAGACATTGCCATGAGCGTTGCCAACATCTGTTGCAGCCATCCGGTGTGTGTGTGCGTGCGTGTGAGTGTCATCAGTGCATAAATCTCCCAAAGGAAGCGTTCAAATTGTGTTCTGAAATATAGACGGTAGACCTTTGTGTGGCTCGCTTTGTGTAGACCGCCTAATTTGATCGTACTCCCAAGCAAATCCTCGTTGAACATATCGAAAATTGTTCGGTTGTTGCGATTGGCTCAGAGCGAAGCACAAAGTTTTTGCCAATTTTCTGCTACTCATTTTAGCGCGTCACAGTCCCTGGCAGAAATTTTTCTGTCACTCATATTGGCGCGTTACACTTTATGGCAGCGCAGCCAAATACTGACGGAATGGAGAAGCGTCCGCTGGAAAATTAGTCTTGCGGCATGGAAGGGCAAAAATTTGACGCTAGCTCCTTCAATTTTGCGGCGTTGTGTACACTAAGCCGAGCTTGCTCCTGCTGTTAATATTCAAAATCTGAAATCCTCTCGACTTTTATTCACGCATTTATTCTCGTGTTGTGCAGAGCAAGGGAAGTATTCTTGGAGAAAATAAATACGTTCCTAGGACTGAATGAATGAAATCTTTTACCGAGGGTTCTTTCGCTTGCTACTCAATATTTTCCTGTTTTGAGAAAATAGACCCCACACGTGTATTGCGCTCGCCTTTATTTCGAGATTCGAATGAAGCCCTGATTTCGGTTCATAAACAAATTCTCCTTGCGCGAATGGTGTGCTGTAACCACAAGTGAGTTCTGAGGCTGGTGTTTTCCTTCCTAATTTGCAGTATTTTACCTTGCAAAATTTCAGTAATGAAATGAAAATTGAGTCCCAAAATCTCAAGTCGCTTCTTTTATTTAAACTAATTCATGAGACTCGACAAGAACCAAAATACTTAGCTTTACATAATGGCACATGTGTTGCGTCATTAGAAATATTACGTTAGTTTCATGAAACACGAACAAAATACCGTAAAGATTTCGAAAAGCGAACGCAATTTAGGACTTTCCATCAAACGATACTGTTATATCTGCCCCGCCTCCCAGCCACTGGGCTCTATTTTTGAGTATAAATTGAACGATACATTTATGACTTTCAACGTGAACAATACGCAATTTTACAAATTTTTCTCTAATTGAACGTTTCGAAAACACCGAATAAAAATAGAAGATGGTGCAACATTGATCACCCCTCCAAAGGCATCACAGCATTTCAACATTTTTAGTCTTAAACCTTTTTGTCTTGACTTAAATTTGCTAAAAACGAACTTACAGTTGAAGCTCATTTTCATTGGATTTTTTCTGTAAGACGACATAATGTATATTCAATTCATGTAGTAAATACAATTTTGTGTGACTGTCACGCGCTCATGAGATATGGGATCTGACGAAACGAATTTCTATTCAAAAATTTGTTATTCCTCTGAGTATTACAGTTCATAGCAACAGTGACAGTTTTACCCTTTATTTTTCCACCCATGCGCTTTTTAAAATGAAGTTTTCTTTCTGCAATACATATTCGTGACGCGAATATCACCTTGAGGTCGATGATGGGCCGCCGCGCACCCTGAGTTCTATGAATAAATTTGAAAGGCAGATTAAGTGTCGTGATCAAACAAATGTAGAGTCAGCAACTCGTCTTTCTTATTTCGAGTTTGACGTACTCTTTTATACTTTTTACTCTTCGAACAAGAGTGGGGGATGATTTCAGAAGTCAATTTTTTATTGCCCTTGATTTTCAGAAGATTTTTGCTAGCTTCGATGAAACTTCAAGGTCTGCTCGTACGTAGATCTTGACCTACCTTCATTCATATAATAAATTGATGGAATTATTCGCAACAATAAATGTAACTGAAGCAATATTGTCTGTAACTGAAATAATCCCCTTCGCAGCGCATTGCACACGCTGATACGCGTTCACACACCGCACTAAAAATCGTCCTCAGCATCGCGCCAAAGAGCAGTTTATCAACGCATCTTTTCTCATGTTTACACCTCCACATTATATCAAAATAAAAAGCAAGAAAAACGGATTATTTCCAATAACGATGATGTAAGAAACATCATTGGTTTTTAAATATCTTAAAAAAGACTCCTTACCTGGCACATACATGGGTATTGGCACCACAACTGGAGCCGTACATTGCGTTCAGAATCTTGTTGCTGAGCGATGTTTGCAGTTGCATGTAAAAGTAAGCTAATGCCTAAAATTTAAACAATATAAACAATTTATTTACCACAAGCGATGCAGAAGTAGATTATTTCATAAGTCTAGTACAAAATGCTACGTCAAAATGATTAAGTCTAGCACAAAATGCTATGTCAAAATGCTCAAGTCTAGCACAAAATACTACGCAAGTCCACCCAGTCTTTCGCGTCTTGCCGAGGGCAGATGCCGGCTTCAACATTGGATCAGGAGCGAGTTGAGGCGCCTGAGCTAGAGAGTTGGCAGCATAATGCGATCTCTCTCAAAACTTCCTTCTTCTGCCTAAACGAACAAACGTTCTTCTGCCTCGCTCTACATAGAGGCATGAAAACTGTGGGCAGATCAGACTCATGTATGAAATTACGTCGAATTTATTTTCGAAGCCTTCCGTGGCAAAAAGTCTACATTCATAAATTTTTGATGCGTGAAATTTGCTGAATGCCACTCTCCGGTGTTGCAAATTACTGCGGCTCTCGTAAACTGTCCGTTTTCTTTTGATAAGAAACTACCTATCGCTAAAAGGAATTAGTCAATTACACAGAAGCAAAGGAGGAAGGAATATCGTGTAAAGCAGCTCATGGATAGATGAATATTTTTTGAACGATTTAAGAATATTGGCGCGTAGAGAAAATATTTCAGACAACCTTCCTCTTTCCTTCATCTTCATTTCAAGATAGTTAGCATTTTAATTGCATTAAATAGCGCGCCTGCAAACGCTCTTCGTCTTTCCAATACGTCAGCGCTCAGATACAGGCTATCTACAGTGCATACATAGTATTTTAAAGTGTATGAAATAGATTGATTTCTGGGAAATCTCACTTTCAGGATAAAAAGGAAAACCAACGTGGCTAAGAATATCATGATAAAAAAAACGTTTCGGACTATAAAAAATCGATCTTCAGTGTTCTGAAATGCAATAAACCGAAGTATTAAAACATTGTAACTATAAATATTCTGAATAAATCGAATGTAAGATAATGAAATTTAAAAGATATGATGAAACAAAACTATACAAAATTTTAACAAACAATGGAAAGTTTCAACGCCGTATCACACTCATTTATTGACGGACGGTTTTCAAAAATGTATATCGATTCTAAAATGCGGAGGTCGGATAAATTTGATGTTGAATCCAAAATTTTAAAATTTGTATTTTTAAAAATATGGTCTTTCTCCAAACAGTGCTCTCTTAAAGATGAGTTGGATGGTTTGATGAGGTTACAGCCGGTGCGAAAGGAGACTCCCCTGTGTTGTGCACACCTCACAAACAATTGGAGCCCAGTGCTACCAATGTAAGAGCGCTCGCAGCGGTCACACGTATATTGATATACAACTGAGGTGCGCAACATCACATCCGGAGTATCCCTTCGCTTAAAATATGATCCGAGTTTTTTATCATTTTTAAAATATGAGCAAGGATTTATTTGTGGAAAAAACCTCTTAACTGTTGACACAACTTCCATTTTCATTTTCTCTGTGCAGTCCTATAAAAGGTAACTGAAAATACATCCTTAGCTTCGGCACAGTAAGAATTTTTGGCTTTGCAGTGAACTTTCTACTCAAAAATTTCCGTAATTCACTAGTAAAAATATTCTTTGGGTAGTTATTCGAACAGAAATAATTTTGCAAATAATTCATCTCAGAATGGAACAACTCGTAAGACGATGAAATTCGAACAGAAATAATTTTGCAAATAATTCATCTCAGAATGGAACAACTCGTAAGACGATGAAATTTCAAAAGCTCTGTGAATTAACGTGACTCTCCCTGAAATTTTGTATTTTGAGAATATATTACTGAAAAAATTCGTGAAATTTCGAAACACTGAAGTCGTGAATTTGTCTCCAGATCTTGTAACTTTTACATCTAAAAGTGGCAATTCATTATTCACTTCCAGTTCACATGTGAATTTGATATTCCTATGACATTCATTAAAGTATTGAAAAAACTGCTCGGAATCATGGCTGTTTTTGAAAAGAATAAACGTATCGTCAAGATACCTTCGGTAATACACTGGTTTAAAACTATCTGGACATGGTTTCAAAAACTTTTCTTCAAAATTGTTCTGGAAGATATTAGCCACAATGGGATATAACGCAGATCCCATTTTAAGGTAGAATCTATCTTAAGCGATCCATCTAAATTTGTAGCTGTGAAAGATGACGAAAAACGACTGTTAATCCGTTTGGAAGATAGGCTGAATAACGCCTTGAGAAAGTTGAAAAATACTCATCAAATAAATGACCAACTTTATGATGATGCCTATACAACCGGTTCACAGCTGGGGTTTCTGTATGGACTTCCAAAAATCCACAAGCCAAACACACCTATTCGCCCAATTCTGTCCACGCGCAATATGCATAATTTTCGCTTACGTAAAGCTTTAATTCCGTACCTGTCTCATTTAGTGCCTAATGAAGACCTTTTAAACAACTCTTTTGAATTTGTTAATTGTCTGAATTCTATTGTTAAGGCAAATTCTCTTGTTAGGTGTAGCTTGGATGTTTAATCTTTATATACCAATGTGCCGGTAAACGAGGCTAAATGCGTTATTTAGATAAAATTTTTACAGAACCCTCAATGGTCCATGAAGGTTCATCCAAAACAACTATGAAATAATTGCTCGAGTTAACACTCAAGGATTCATACTTCAAGTTTAGTAACAAAATTTATAAACAAGTTGATGGTTTGGCAATGGGATCTGCGTTATCCCCCATTGTGGCTAATATCTTCCTGAACAATTTTGAAGAAAAGTTTTTGAAACCATGTCCAGATAGTTTTAAACCAGTGTATTACCGAAGGTATCTTGACGATACGTTTATTCTTTTCAAAAACAGCCATGATTCCGAGCAGTTTTTTCAATACTTTAATGAATGTCATAGGAATATCATATTCAAATGTGAACTGGAAGTGAATAATGAATTGCCATTTTTAGATGTAAAAGTTACAAGATCTGGAGACAAATTCACGACTTCAGTGTTTCGAAATTTCACGAATTTTTTCAGTAATATATCCTCAAAATACAAAATTTCAGGGATAGTCACGTTAATTCACAGAGCTTTTGAAATTTCATCGTCTTACGAGTTGTTCCATTCTGAGATGAATTATTTGCAAAATTATTTCTGTTCGAATTTCAACGTCTTACGAGTTGTTCCATTCTGAGATGAATTATTTGCAAAATTATTTCTGTTCGAATTTCATCGTCTTACGAGTTGTTCCATTCTGAGATGAATTATTTGCAAAATTATTTCTGTTCGAATTTCATCGTCTTACGAGTTGTTCCATTCTGAGATGAATTATTTGCAAAATTATTTCTGTTCGAATGACTACCCAAAGAATATTTTTACTAGTGAATTACGGAAATTTTTAAGTAGAAAGTTCACTGCAAAGCCAAAAATTCTTACTGTGCCGAAGCTAAGGTTGTATTTTCAGTTACCTTTTATAGGATCCCGCACAGAGAAAATGAAAATGGAAGTTGTGTCAACAGTTAAGAGGTTTTTCCCCAAATAAATCCTTGCTCATATTTTAAAAATTATAAAAAACTCGGATCATATTTTAAGCGAAGGGATACTCCGGATGTGATGTTGCGCACCTCAGTTGTATATCAATATACGTGTGACCGCTGCGAGCGCTCTTACATTGGTAGCACTGGGCTCCAATTGTTTGTGAGGTGTGCACAACACAGGGGAGTCTCCTTTCGCACCGGCTGTAACCTCATCAAACCATCCAACTCATCTATAAGAGAGCACTGTTTGGAGAAAGACCATATTTTTAAAAATACAAATTTTAAAATTTTGGATTCAACATCAAATTTATCCGATCTCCGCATTTTAGAATCGATATACATTTTTAAAAACCGTCCGTCAATAAATGAGTGTGATACGGCGTTGAAACTTTCCATTGTTTGTTAAAATTTTGTATAGTTTTGTTTTATCATGTATTTTAAATTTCATTATCTTACGTTCGATTCATTCAGAAGATTTATAGTTACAATGTTTTAATACTTCGATTTATTGCATTTCAGATTACTGAAGATAGATTTTTTATAGTCCGAAACGTTTGTTTTTATTATGATATTCTTAGCCACGTTGGTTTTCCTTTTTATCCTCATTGTAAAGTGTGTATCAGGCACAACAGAAGAGTACTCCTCCTACACATTTTAACCCATCTGGTATTCACAGAGTACGAAGTTCACACCCGATATCAAAAATATAAAACAAGATGAATAATTATGAAAGCGACACATTCGTACCCATTCCCAATCCGACACTTAGAGCATGGTAACGTGTGTTAATTTTGAAACGTGATATTTTTCAGCGGGTGTAATTTATTTCACTGAAAGATGCTCGAAACGTCGACCTTTTAAAATGCCCTTGTTCATAGCTAATTCATAAAGACGCTTTCTTATGTGAGTTTCACTTTATAGTTATATTTGCGCCTGGAAGTTCTCACTTGAAATACCAAGTTGACGCGTTATTTTCTCTGGAGATTGCGGGTATCGACCGACGAGCGACGGATAACTTCATCGATAAACAAACTGTCAGACTTGAGCTTCTTTATCGAGCTGTAGGCCAGGCGATGTGCATTGATTTCAGATACTAATGCAAAATGGCCTGATTTTATCAGACCCAATTTTGGTGATGGCTTCGGCCCTTCGAGAGCTCGCGGTATCAGGAAATGTGATCTTTCGAGCAAGAAGACTTCCAATGTTTTTGTGGGAGATAACTTCCTAGATTGAGGAGGAGTTTTAATTTACATTTTTTATGCTTTGAACAAAAATGTATCTGTAATACAATTCTATTCTCTGATTGTAAGTTGTCATTACTAGTGATTGAATACAATGCAAGAGTAAGAATAGAATAAACATATTGATTTGTTTTTGCATATTACGTAGGAGTAATAATTTTTTTTTGCACTATTTAAAGTGTGCTGGATTTTATAATTCATTTTCATTCAACCGTCAATTAAAATAAAATCTTCCAACTCTATTCACAAATCTCCATGGCATGCCACAGCACTGCGAAGAAGTAAGGTTGAATCTAGCGTAAATTAGAAAAACCACCGCACACATGGGTAACTTCTCCTCAGTAAAGTTCGACGAAGATGGAAACTTCAATTTTTTATGCCTGTGCCTCCTAGAATATTTTCACGAATTACAACCCAAGGAAAATTAGCTCGGCACGCTCTATGTGAAACATGGTTTAGCATTGCTTGCAATGCTGTACGATTATATAAAACGTCAGCAAATTTTCTTTGTGCAATATCTTAATCACAATACAGTATCAATATCTCGCATAATATTTTGTGCAACATCCTGTGCAATATCTTGTACAACATCTTGTATATATCTTGTACAATATTTTGTACAATATCTTGATCTTGATAACCTTATAGAGAGCGAAACCTACCTAATGAGATCTGCTCATCTCACCCACAGAGCTCTGGGCCAGGGCGCCTTTGGTGAGGTGTATCAAGGATACCTCAAGAACTACGCAGGAGACTCCGTTGAGATGCCCGTCGCTGTCAAGGTAACTCAAGCTCTATGTACAGCGTCCCTAGTTAATTTGTCCAATTAGCGGACACGTGCTTCAATTCAAACTTCATTGGAAGCATTTATCGCATTGTAATATACTATTCCACCCTCCTTTATTTGAAATAAGAAAGAATACGAAATGAAAGAAAGGCCGTAAGAAATGAAAAAATTCAGTCTCTCTAGCGTTGATGAGGCTGAGCTTGTATTACAGATACGCTCACCACACACTTTTGGCTATTACACCACAGACAGACAGACGGACGGACGGACGCGACTCTTATTATAGTATAGATTGCGTAATAATATTTTGCATCGCGATATGTGCAATATTGATTGCAAATTGATCCTCTTGGGATTCAAGCATTTCATTTCCACTCCCTCAGTTATTGTGAAGTATCCTAAAAGAACTTAAGATTTGGTTTTGTTTGAAAAGTCAAAATCATTAATTGCACAAGTCGAGCAGTGTTACGTAAGGGATAATGAGCGTTATAAACATAATCGGGAGCAGCTCTAAACTTCTTCTTAAAGTTTTTATAGTTTTTCATAAATGTTCTCAGAGCATTTCTATTTATGAACTTCTGTCTGCTCCTAATTCTGAAAATTATTTCAGACTTGCCGATTTCAATGAATAATTTAATTCTTGTTATTTTACGTAACTTTCCCTAACAAAAAAGTTGAAAATGGCAGTTGATTTCTTTGTAAGATTTCGGTCAACATCTTTTTTGATATTGGGGCAATAACAAAATATGCTTATAGTATGAAGCCTCGTTGTGTGAGACATTCTTGCACGCACCGGATTCCAGTCAAGATGTAGTGTGTCACGAGCTATATATATAGTACGTCTAATCAAAGCTTAAATCACTAGCTATTGTTTGGAAGAGCTCTTCTGATCGTCATAAACAGGTGTTCCAAGCCTTATGTTTCTGTACAGACTGACGGAGATGTCGAACAGCCAAGCGTTAATTCCTATTGTTAAACCGACTTTTGAATAGTGTTCGCTAGTACGATATCGTATACTAAACAAACGATACGATATCGTATTCTAAATTAACGATACGATACCGTATACTAAATTAGATGTATAATTGGACCACCACTGTACGTACAGTCGCTGGCGGAGATGTCAAACAACCAAGCCTAAATTACTAATGTTACTCCGACGTCTGTTAGGTGTTTGCTAATACGATATCGTATACTAAATCGTATACTAAAGTAGATGTATAACTAGACCACCACCTTACGTGCAGACCCTGACTGAGATATCGAACAGCCAAGTAAAAATTCCTAATGTTACTCCGAAGTCTGATAGGTGTTTGCTAATACGATATCGTACACTAAATCGTATGGTAAAGTAGATGCATAACTAGACCACCACCTTACGTGCAGACCCTGACGGAGATGTCTAACAGCCAAGCGAACGTTTTTGTTATTACTCCGACTTTTGATAGGTGTTCGCTAAAGCGATATCGTATGCTAAATCGTGTGCTAAGCTAGATGTATAACTAGACCACCACGTTACGTGCAGACCCTGACTGAGATGTCAAACAACAAATCAAAAATTCCTATTGTTACTCCGACATTTGATAGGTGCTCGCTAATCCGATATCGTATACTAAATCGTATGCTGAACTAGATGTATAACTAGACCACCACCTTACGTGCAGACCCTTACGGAGATGTCGAACAACCAAGCCGAAATGGACTTCCTGATGGAGGCCCTCATCATGTCCAAGTTCCGACACCCGAACATCGTCCACTTCATCGGCGTCTGCTTCGGCAAGCTGCCGAGATTCATCGTCCTCGAGCTTCTGTCTGGTGGAGACCTCAAGGTCTTCCTCAGGGACTCCAGACCCAAACCTGTGAGTACAAGTGCTGTCCTAACCTGTGAGTCCGACGCTGTTCAATGGCTGTCTTCTTGCGTTCATGTGCATCAGCTTATTGGTAATAGCTTATTCCTTCATTCTTTATTACTATGTATTGGTGATGTCTTTGCGTTCTGTTTCACATGAATTGTTTCCAATTACTGTGAACGGGAATTGCAACTGAGAGTTCGTGTTAGAGGTAAATTCAAAATTCTTAGCATTTTTCCGTGAAAAGGCAGCAATAGTCCTTTCCTTTTATTATCAGAAATTTTTCAGTACGCCAAGCGTATATAGGCAAAAGAACGCTGAGGGCAAGGAAGAGAACCTACAAACTATGAAATAATTGTTTTGCATGAACTTATATCCTTGAAGCTGGAGCGATGAGCGCAAAACGCTTGATGCAAGAAGCTTGAATTACATTTACTAACATGATGAGCTACACTAACATGAGGAACTTAAAGTTGTAATGCTAAATCGAGCTGAAAAGTCTGAGTGCGACACAAATCTGCACAGAATTCCGATGTTTAGAGAGTTCATTTGATGACAGAGCATCAGTTTAAAACACGAGTCTTAATTTCGAATGCTAAACAAGTTTGCTCTGCGCGAGAGCTACGAGCGGCGACGGCAGCTCTGTTGCGAGTGCGAATATACAGAGGAATTAATTTAACGCAGTTGCAATGAATTTGACTGAATTTGAGTGAAACAACGTTGGAAACTCTCCCTCCTGGCAGATCATTCTCTGGCGTTACAGAAAACTTGTTTTCAGCCCACGTTGCTAGAAATGAGCGGCGTGCGTGCTAATGCTACTTCTCTTGTACAATGGTGGGAATGGTGCTGGGAGTTGTTGGTTGGTGAGTGTTTTGATGTGTTACCATGCCGTAAAAAGACGTGTTGATATGTTGCGCCCTGTGAATGATGCTACGAGCTGGTAAGTATGTTCATGAGTCATGTACTTGTTGTGGGTTGTTGGTTGGTGAGCGTATTGATGTTACGAGTGCAATGTTGGGAAGCGACGTCGTGAAGTGTTTCTACGAGCTGGAGAGTATGTTGATGATTGTAGCTACTCGCAAATTGGTTCACCCGTTCCAGCATCCCCAGCTGATGTACACCTTCTGTTAGTATAAAATTGTGTGGGTGCACTGGTGCCTCAACACTGCTCAGCTTTCGCTTCAACAAACTTTCTTTATTTTTCCCAATATCCGGTGACAGATGCGGACTTGCTCCTACAGTGCTGGTCTCTTTTTTTTTAACATCAATATGGATCACTCCATCAAAGCAATAATATTTTTGTGGTTTACCAACTTTTAAATCTAAGTAGAGGGAGTGAGTGAAATTTAATCTCAAGGAGGTGATTAGTTTCCTCAATTACCATATTTACCCGGCTTTGTCGTAAAAAATAATCACCAATAGAACTGCTTTTACCGGAGTAGCATTCTTCTGTCGCTCAGAATTAGTTTCAAATCAGAGTCTTAATTGACCAAAATATGATGCTTTGCCTTGACGACACTGAGAAAAAGCTACTCTCCACGGAACGAAATTTTTTTCATTATTTCACTAATGGAGTACTTGCAATTAATTGAAGCTCATAAGCATTTACGTGGTCCCACTTATGCACTAGATTAGATTTGCCAACACAACGCTAGTTTCAAACACATACAGAAGCAGAAGTGATGGATTAGGAACTGATAGTACTAACATTGCAATTACAAGTGCGCCTGGATTTCATTTACAATTTTGATATCCCAACAAACCAGGGATAAATGAACTCGAATTATTAATATTACAAAAATGACCACTTCAATTGTTGTTTTATAGATGAAACAAGTCTTTGAAGCCCGACAGAGGCAAAAAATAGAAATATTATTTCTTTGTTACATGTGTCAATGATATAGATACATTCATTCGTGATCACATTCATTCCTTATATAGCATTATTAATGCTTTATAACATTCATTCGTTGGTACCGAAATCTTCGTTCTTTATCGCTAGAAAAAATATATTCTCTGCACGTACAGTTTCATGCTATGATCCAGCATGTTTGAAATACCGGTATGATTGCAGTAGTAACTGCGTTCCATAAGCGGCAGAGTGTTATTGTGTCTCTTTCTCTCTCTCCCTCTCTGAATCTTCTGCATTACCAATGGCTGCAACTCATTCAGAATTGACTAAAAAACGCCAGCAATTTCTGAGTAATGGTAAAATTTTCTGCGCGGTTGCCATGACAGTGGAGTGGTCGAGATCTGTTTGCTGCACAAGCCACGTCGGTTACTTTGAATTTATGCTCACTTCCGTGATGCTTTTTTCCACTGGAAAACCGTTCATAAAAACAAAGTTGTTCGTGTGGAAATGTTCTACATCGTATTTAATGAGTGAGCTTTGATTGACACGCATTAGTGATCTGCGTTAGGTGAACTTTGATACGATCCTTTGCACTGGTGAACTTTGATGCGATTTCTTGCACTGGTGAATTTTGATGCGATTTCTTGCACTGGGGAATTTTGATGCGATCTCTTGCACTGGTGAATTTTGATGCGATTTCTTGCACTGGTGAATTTTGATGCGATCTCTTGCACTGGTGAATTTTGATGCGATCTCTTGCACTGGTGAATTTTGATGCGATTTCTTGCACTGTTGAATTTTGATGCGATTTCTTGCAGTGGGGAATTTTGATGCGATCTCTTGCACTGGTGAATTTTGATGCGATTTCTTGCACTGGTGAATTTTGATGCGATCTCTTGCACTGGTGAATTTTGATGCGATCTCTTGCACTGGTGAATTTCAATGCGATCTCTTGCACTGGTGAATTTTGATGCAATCTTTTGCACTGGTGAATTTCAATGCGATCTCTTGCACTGGTGAATTTTGATGCAATCTTTTAAACTGGTGAATTTTGATGCGATCTCTTGCACTGCGAAGCCCTGCTGAGATGAGAGCAGCAGGGAAACAAAGACCGTCCCCTACTTGCCTCACAGAGCCCGCCACCCCACGATTTCCCGCCCTGAGGCGGTTATGAAGACTGTCCCCTGCGTAAAGACTCTGACAGGCACTATCGTTGTCACCCCGAGCTCTGATCGAGTGTTTGGTCGCCGCGTGAGGGCGTTCATCGCAAATGTGATTGTCGCTCACAACGTCACCGGAGATTTTGTCCCGGTCGCTTCCTGCCATTGAAAAATATTTTGTTCTCTGAGTAATTCCATCCGCTGTACATTTGCGTCTGCACTCAATATCAAGGGGAATAATTTACAGCAACTTACACTGTAGTTCCATTGAACATCTGCTTCTGCACTCAATATCAACGGAGAATAATTTACAAGCTACTTACACTGACATAAATTGCTGTCTAGCTGCATGTTTCAGCGGTGGTAATATTTATGCTTGGAAAACCATCGGCATTATCGATGTTATTACTTAAAACAATTCTTTTATGATGAACTGGCTGTCGTTTCCGAGTTAGTTATATCCCTTGATTTTCATTCAATCTTTCACCTTCACAGTGCATTTACTTGAATTCTTATGTGAATAACAGCCTCAAATTTTGTTGCCGTGAAACACTGACAAAGTTGCATGAGAAAAGGAACTTCTTTCCTTACTCATATCTTGAGAAGGAACTTGTTTCCTGACTGGTATCATGAAATAATTTTCTTACGGTAGCGTGCAACATCTTTCACTGATTTCACTGAGCACTTTTCTCGCATAAAGAGCACTGGGCACGATTTTTCTTGACTGATCACTGAGGAGGACGGCGATGGCCCGTCAAACCAGAGCGGCAACCAATACTGGAAGGCTGTTATGAGTTCAAAGGTGAGAATCGGCCGGTTTCTACGCCTATTTTCACAAATGAATCGGTACATTTTTTTCAAATTTCTGTCTGTTTTCAAACAGCGCACTCAAGCCGAATCGAATAGTGCCGCAGGGTATGTAGCTAACGCCGCGTGTTCTTACAGGCTCAATTTTATGTGTAAAAAGCCCTCACTCGATAAAACACGAAGCGTACCCAAATTGACTTAGAAAAACTGACGTTGTCAATCGTGCCCCTACGATGACTTAGCCCTTTTCTGAACCGCGTGCCAAATATGACACAAGCCAAATAAGACTAAAGAAGCAAAATGCTGAATTACTACTTGTCATTTTATACTATCACTTTTTAACAGATATTTCACTTCATTAATGGTGGAAGTTCTTTGCTCTATACTTCAAACTGCATAATAGCGCACTTTTCAGAGGAAAAGCTCTTCATCCTCAGTTTCAAATTGTACAGGAAAGGGTTTGATTATCGCAAAAATCAGTTCTCTGAGTTGTGTCAGTCCACTCGACGAGGCTACTTCACTACTTCTGACCTGAACTAATTCTGGACAATTTTCTGGGAGCTGACGTTCTGGTCGCCGTGAGCGGTGATGCTCAGACGCGCGTGAAATGATTGCTGCCGCAGGGAACGCCTAATTATACTGAGCCAATCATCACAACCTCGCCTGCCATTTTACGACGAAATGAGCGATCAAATATTGCGAACGGGTCGACACAATTTCAATTCTCTAGCTTCCGAGAGCAGGAGAATGATTATGCGAGAGTATGATAATAAAAGAGAATGATAATGCATGAGTAAGATTAGACACGAGTATGATTATACAAGAGAATGATTATGCAAGCATGCATAATATAATGCAAAAGTATGATTATGAAAGAGTATGATTAGGCAAGAGTGTGGTTATGCAAGAGTATGATTATGCAAGAGTATGATGGTGCAAGAGTATGACTATGTAAGAGTGTGATTATGCAACGGTACGATGATGCAAGAGTATTATAAAGCAAGAGTTTGAAAATGAAAGAGTACGATTATACAAGAGTATGATTATGCAAGACCTTTTGACCTGATGAGACTGACGGTATTTTAAAATCATCGTTTGTCAATAGTCTGCCATTTCCAAAGATTCACTTATTATTAAATAAGGAAGTTTTAGCCTCCCTTAACTGCACGACAAAGATGTTCTAAGAGAGGAAGGAGGAAGGCACCATTTAGTATGGAGTTGAGGGAACGCGGAATCTATGCACAAGGTGCACAGAAACAGGAAGCTAAGAAAGAAGTTCATGAAACAAGACAAAAGTTGAAGAAGAAAGTAGTAGGTGCTGAAAAACATGCAGGACAGCAGTGAACCGAAAAAAGATGGCCCGTAACAAACAAAAACCTATTCTTTTTCAACAAAAAGGAAGCCTACCTAACCTTTAGCTCGGGCCCTCGCATAGTCCCCCTGGGAGCGCTAATTCCCATAGATACAATACTTGTATCTCCCTTAGGGGTCCAAATATTTACTTGAAATCCTGCTTGGTTGAACGCACGGCGTCGCAAGTACTTCGATGTAACGTTTCGAAAACTGACCCACTTTAGCTACGTATAAAACACCGCGAAAAGTCACCCAAATTGCGAACATTTCCACAACTCTATGAGATGTAAGGGAGCGTGAGTGTAGGAGCCTCGCGTGAGAGTAAGTTTTCTTTCTTTCATACATGACGAGACTATCACATTGAGGTTGATGAGTGAGTGGAGCAGTAAGCGTAGAGTGGAGAGTGGGTGCAAGACTGTGAGCTAAAATTTGTTCCCTTAGAGTTGGGAGCAGAGATATAGGTCTATATATAGTTGCGATATATAGTTGGGCGCAGATATATATGTATGTATATATATAGTTGGAATATATTTGGGAGCAGATATATATGTATATATATATGGTTGAGATATATGGTTGGGAGCAGAGATATAGGTATAGGTGCGGGACGTAGCACGACTTGATAGGCTTTGCTGCGCTGGGCCTATTTTTTTGCGGGCCACCGAGCCAGCCTCTTGTCGCTGATACACTCGCTTGCTGCTCCTCTTATTTCTGCAACGTACTGAGGACAGGAAATGGCGGTGACATCGGGATTGTTGCACAGCCCTGCCTGCACTCTCTCATGCACACCACATTATCCTCTCCCTCACACACACACACAACATGATTTGTCTCACTGTTATTCTATTATTCTAGTTTTATACCATCAACTACGCCTGAAATGTACTGTATTTGTACACACGCTTACAATCTCTCAGCCAGTGAGAGATATTCCTTCATTGCACACTCGTATACTGTCTCGCTGTCATCGCCTCGTGCCCACACCGACATTGGGGCAGCACAGTTTGCGCTCGCTTCCGCTCCCGCGTGCTCACTTCTGCTTACTCTGCTCTGCCGTGCCGTGTGCTCTCGTGTGCTCTTGTGTGCTCTTATGTGCTCTTGTGTGCTCTCGTGTGCTCTCGTGTGCTCTTTTATGCTCTCGTGAGCTCTTGTCCTCTCTCATGTGTGTTCTCATGAGCTCTCATTGCATGTGCGCTCATTTGCGCTCACTGCCAACGCTGATCACTTCCCAAGTGAGCACTCGTTCATGAAGCACTTCCTCGCTCCGCTCTCCTGCGACTTTACTCTCCCTTTTTCTCTCTCTCACACACACACACACACACACACACATATGCTCGCCGGTCCACAGGAGTATATCCTCCACTCTCACTCCCTCACTCCACCCTCAATCTTTCCTCTGCCTCCACTGCAGCTCTCTCGCTTCACTATCATTCATTTGCCTGATCTATCTGGGGATCGATTCTTTTTTATTTTTTACCCTTTCATTTGTATAACTTCGCTTTTTATTTTTCTGAAACTCACTTATTCCTCACATTTATTCCCCCTCACACTCTCACATTCACTCGCTCTCTCTCTCCCTCGCTGTCTGTCCCACACGGCTCTCTCATTCTCTCTCTCCGGCTGCCACAACCTCAACCAATGAGCTTTAAGAGGCCCAGATTTTAGGCCAATCGCAGATCACATTTCAACTCTCCGTGTTTGAAATGGAAGTCTTTCACGTCTCGAGAGAGCGATCATAGTGTGCTTGTGTCGGGGCTCCCATTCAGTGAAATGCTTTTTACTTCCACACTAGCTTACACGGCCCGTCAAAAATCACGGGATTCAATATTTAACGGCAAAGAATTTTCCAGATGGGGATGACGAAGGAATATGCTCATCCCAATATTCATGTGCTTGTGCACTGGTGAAACTCGTATCACAGATACGGTCATTATAACTATCTTTATGAACGTGACAAAGAAATGGAAGAAGCGGACTCCAAACAGATAAACCAAGGGTATTATTAGGTAGTAGCAGGACCCTTGAAAATTCCACGGACAATATGTCATCGTCAAGCTAGGTGGACCCGTGAAACAATTCCGTTAACATTGCCTAACCTATGTAAACCTAACCTAACCTAACCTAACCTACCCTAACCTAATCTATTCTAACCTATCCTAACGTAACCAAACCTAACCTATCCTAACCGGACCTACCCAGATAAAATGTCAAACATATCAATGCATGTGGAGGCCATCTTTTAATGTAACACTGAGGAATTCGGTATCTATGATACCAAAAACTCAAACAACTCCGGTTTTTTAAGAAGCGGACACCAAACAAATATATAAATAAACATAAATAAACACACAACGGGTATTATTAGGTTAGACACGAAGACTGTTGTTTGGGGGAGAATGCTTGTATTTTATGTACATGCGTTGTTTCCTTCGTAAGCATTATGAAAGTTGTAAGTGATATTTAACCGTAAACGCCTCTTCTTATAAAAAAGCTAGTCACTCCATCATAAAATATAAGTAACTCGTATAGTATTCTCATCCATTCAGTGATGGAAACCTGTACTTTGCTCAAACCTTGCATAAGGGCACAGCACGGCCGTAGCTAGTCGTCAAGTGCGTGCTCAGCTCTACGTTAATTCATCTATTTTTCCATATTTTTCTCCAAAGATTGAGAAGACCATTTTTCATGCCGCGCAATCTAAGCGCCGTGAGAATATATTAATGTTTTCAGAACTAATAAAACGTCCTCCTTTTGCTCGTGAAGAATTACTTCGCGAAGATTTCTGGGAGATCGTTTTGCGGGCGAGTTTTGCTGGAGCTCAGAGCTTTATCCTGCGGTGCTTCAGGAAATGATTTCTTCTATTTTGAGACGCCGAGAGAAATAAATACAGAGCCGCCTCTCCATTGAGGGCAAAACGTATTGAAAGTCTTTACCGTGACACGCGTGAGAAGAGCTAAATTTAGCAGCGAGTGCCTTCTTCGGCGACAAACACAAAGTCATCGAATATTTCAATGTACTGTAAGCCTTCGTTCATGGAGCTCCTGCTCAGTGGCAGGATATTCAGAATGGAAGTAAAAGCTCTCAAGTGTTGTACCTTCCGTTCTAGTTCTACCCGTGTTAAAATACGAAAATAATCTCTTATAATTTTTACTAAAGAAAGCATTCAGTTGCAAAAATTCAATATCTGTCAGTCTCTAGAAGCAACGCTTCGATGTTATACCTTCTATTATGGAAGAGATTAGAAATTGCACGGCCCTTCTTCAGTGCGTGGCTTGGTAGAAGAAACTAAGTAGGGTCAAACCAGTCATTTTTTCGTCGACCGTGTGTCACTGCTGACGTCAAGGCAACGGACCAATAGCAGCGCTCATATTGCATCTGGCAACACTGCTAGCCTCAAATCTGCACCGCTATTGGCCTAAGAACATGTCGTAATGGTGACGTCATAAAGTTTGTTTCAAATAAAGCCGTTCTATTGGCCAGCCAAACAAGAGAAGGTATATTATCTCCCATAGCAATAACTCTACCTTGTTTCCCCTCCGTGGGACGGGGGCTGAAGCCGAAGGCATCTCTGCGTCTCGCTCTTACAATTCTTTAATGAATTGCGCGTTTCAAGTTTCACGTATCGAAAAAACGCATTTCTTTTCTTTTTCGCTTCTCTTACAGAGCCATCAATTATCATGAGAGCCACGAGCGGCCGAGCTGCTCATTGAATGGATAAAATGAATAATTAAATGCTTAACTTAATAAAGAACTAAATCGTGCACTCGCGACGTGAGATTTAATAATTACAGCGACTTCTTTGATGTATTTCTTCAATACGTAAGTTCAAATAGATGAATGCAGTCACAGTGCCGTCAGGTGTGGTGTGCATCTTGCCATATGCTCCCTTGGATGAGATGTGCGCGACTGTGATATTTGGTGCGTGAGGCGTGAGGCGGTACAGCTGGTGACGGTGAGGCGTGAGGCGGTACAGCTGGTGATGGTGAGGCGTGAGGCGGTACAGCTGGTGATGGTGAGGCGTGAGGCGGTACAGCTGGTGGTGGTGAAGCGTGAGGCGGTACAGCTGGTGGTGGTGAAGCGTGAGGCGGTACAGCTGGTGACGGTGAGGCGTGAGGCGGTACAGCTAGTGATGGTGAGGCGTGAGGCGGTACAGCTGGTGGTGGTGAGGCGTGAGGCGGTACAGCTGGTGGTGGTGAGGCGTGAGGCGGTACAGCTGGTGGTGGTGAGGCGTGAGGCGGTACAGCTGGTGACGGTGAGGCGTGAGTCGGTACAGCTGGTGGTGGTGAGGCGTGAGGCGGTACAGCTAGTGACGGTGAGGCGTGAGGCGGTACAGCTGGTGATGGTGAGGCGTGAGGCGGTACAGCTGGTGACGGTGAGGCGTGAGGCGGTACAGCTGGTGGTGGTGAGGCGTGAGGCGGTACAGCTGGTGGTGGTAAGGCGTGAGGCGGTACAGCTGGTGGTGGTGAGGCGTGAGGCGGTACAGCTGGTGACGGTGAGGCGTGAGTCGGTATAGCTGGTGGTGGTGAGGCGTTAGGCGGTACAGCTGGTGACGGTGAGGCGTGAGGCGGTACAGCTGGTGATGGTGAGGCGTGAGGCGGTACAGCTGGTGACGGTGAGGCGTGAGGCGGTACAGCTGGTGGTGGTGAGGCGTGAGGCGGTACAGCTGGTGACGGTGAGGCGTGAGGCGGTACAGCTGGTGGTGGTGAGGCGTGAGGCGGTACAGCTGGTGACGGTGAGGCGTGAGGCGGTACAGCTGGTGACGGTGAGGCGTGAGGCAGTACAGCTGGTGACGGTGAGGCGTGAGGCGGTACAGCTGGTGACGGTGAGGCGTGAGGCGCTGCCTCTCAAGTCATGTTAAGTGATCAGCCAATGGCACAAATGCTGCGAGTTTAGAGCAATTTGTCACCTACGAAACTAGAGAAGCGATGTGAATTCATATCCACTTGTTACCTAGGGGACTGTTGCAATCTTCTGAATTGCAGCAATGGTATGCAATAAGACTACTAAAATAGCGTGAATTTATATCCGATGGAGGTGGTGAAATTACTGATATGATTACCATAAATTCCTTCCAGTTTTGTCTGAACATCATTTAAGATTCCCGAGCAATTTGGCAGCCCCTATTGAAGCGATTGATTTTTTACTTAAAAGGCTTTGAAGCTTTGAACTTCGAGAGTGAAATTCACTTACATTTCTAATGCGACTAATTAGCAGAATCGAGCGCCTGTGCACGAGTCCAACGGAGGTTCGCGCATCAAATAATAAAATTTTTATCTTAATGATAAAGGCCAGGAATATTCAGCGAACAGCTTCTGCACACATGAGTGAGCAAAGAAGACGTCTTCTGAGACGCTACTTCAAATATACATTTTCCAGTCCATGGTTCGGAATATTTTCTGTAGGACCTCACTTAGCTCATTTTTTTACAACTCACAAGCTCATGGATCGATTGAGAAAAATCTCTTCATTCGACGCAGTTTTCCCGTTCAGTCATTCGTAATAGAACTTTAAAGAATATTTTTTTGCTCTATATATATATATATATATACATATATCGCAATTCACGCAGAAGTGCACGTTTTTCCTGTCTTGATTTTGTAACCCCGCGATGTCCTACTTTAAATTCTGCCGAGAAAGCCCATCAAGTTCACTCTAGGCCTCCGTGTGCGGCCTACCGCCAGTTTTAGGTGTAGAGGCGATCTGCTGCCGCACTGCCTTACTAACACTGGACTAGGTTGGTGCTGTTGCTACAGTTGGTTCGGTTAGGTTGTCAGTAGCAGAGTTGAAAAAACCGACTGTACTACTCAAATCCATTCTTATCCTTTCTAAGAAATGGGAAAAATTTACACGATAATATTTTGCCTCGTATGCTAAAATAAATTTTGAAAAAGGAATGGAAATAATTAAAATGCTATCCATTCATGTCGGTATGCAAACGAGCAGTTTACCTATTGGTACACGTATGTTCCAACACGTAGTCTCGTATCCCTCCGTGTTTAACCGACACATGTTCAGCTGTGTCGAAAACTAGCCTTTTTCATCTCGAGTTCCTCATTCATTGAAAGCAGTAAACCGGTGGAAGTTTCACGCTACTCAATTTTTTGAAGTTAAGGAAATGCGAGGTGCGTATCTGTGAATCAGTGGTTCCGAGAGAAAAATGTTGAATTTCAAAGTATTTACCTCAGCATTAATCCGTTAAATTCCTGCCATCCTCTTTTAGGTGAGCATTCGAAATCGTTCGGTATTTCCACTTTCGTGCTATCATAACAATGAGGGAACTTTTCGATGATGTATAGTGCATTTCTGGATATGAATTGTTTTTAATACATCTCAGTAGTGGTTCGTGATTGGTTATTCCGAAATTTTTAGAGTCAAATCTCTCCAACGTGGGCAATTTTTTAGCGCAAAGAAGTTTGTTGAGTGAGGAAATGAGCTCAGGCTACGTACCTAACGCCAGTTATTAAAACATTTTCTCACAACCTTGGTGTAAGCGTTTGAATATTAATGTCAGGATACATTTAATCTAACTTATTCTTTTCGTCACGTAAAAAGAACATTTGATAAATGAAGTTAAAAACAAAACACTAATTCGACAAAGCATTCGGCATCAGCACGCTCAACAAGACTTAGAGTTGTAAAATTTTGATACCAACATCTAAATTATTGACAATATAGCTGAAAATACAAGAAATTATTGGCAATATTGCTGAAAATACAAGAAATTATTGGCAATATTGCTGAAAATAGAAGAAATTATTGGCAATATTGCCGCCTATACAAGAAACCTACACTTTGTTCGTTGAATATTTTCACTAAACGGCGCTAAGTTTTGAAACTACTGGTTGATTGAGTACCTAGTCATTTGTTGAGAATTGCGGTTCAAGAAGCTTAATATCTTGCGAAACTTCTGATCTAATATTCAGAAACGAATCATCACTGTTTGATGCTGATCTTATTAGGAAGTTCCCAAACATTTCAAGTCCCAAAGCTAGGTAACGTAGCCGATCTCTGGGACCGACCTTTTGAATATTAGAGCATTGTTGCAGTGACGCTATATTGGCACACCGGAGTAAGAATGTTCCAGCAGAATTGCTCGACTCTCGCACTGCGACGGAACTTTGAGACTTGCACCGTAATGGAATGGTAAGCTCGCTCATTTGGACTGCGCTCGACTTATGAGACAGAGCAGCACACGGGCTGTGGAGAAGTCTGTTGGTGCGGACGTAACTTCGCTGCAACTATTGGCGGTGCAGGAGCTGACGTCTACGTTGCGTGAATGGCTTGCGCCAGTGCACTCAATACGTTCACTGCGATGAAATTCAAAAGCCGTTTGAAAGTTTATGAACACCAAACATTAACTAGGTCCATTAGATATCATTAATTTTAAAAGATTGTTAAAACTTTTTCAGACGACCCATCAATGGGTAGTTTCGCAACAGGAAAACTTAAGCCCGACCCACCGATGGGTCGTATCGCAGTCGACGTGTTAAAACCTCAAAATGAATTTGTACACAACATCCTGCATTCCAAGTTGCGTGCAAAGAGACTTTCTTGATTATCTCTGCGTTTGACTATTGCTACGTAGACTCACGTGCAACGATGTGGAATGTTTGCGTTTATAACTGGGTCCACTCTGTGCAGTTTAGCAGATAACTACAAGAATAAACTTATTTATTTCTAATTATTTTCCGCATCATGTAGTGGGCGTGTTTGGTGGGCGTAAATTGCACATTGTGGTGAGGGATATACGCCTGAATTGTACATAAATATGAAACATTTTTGTGTTCAGTATACTCCTTCATCTGTTTCTCTCTCTCTTTTCTCGATTCGAATAAAATGGGGAAAACTTATCATGTTTTACAATCGGCCTCGCCAGGCAAACCTTATTAAACTTTGTTTGCACCCACCAGGAGGCTAATTAATATTTGCTGAAACTTCTGTAAATTTCCAGCTCAGCGGATCAATTTAGTTATCGTTTGTACGCGATCAAGAATGCTGTCATGGCACTAATGTCTAGGATTTGTTTTCACGAGAAATAAGAGAAAGCCCGATAGCAGATACATTTTGCCGATACTGAATTTTTTTTTAATAAAATGTACCTGTTTTTTTAGTAAAATTAACCGACGTTTTATACCTCGGTCTCCTTCGCTCATATTGAGCTTAGATTCATAAGGTGTTGGATTTGGTAGTTTTCGCTTCCTTTTCGTTTTTTTTATACTCAACGGGAAATTAATGTGCAAACTAACTAAGCAGCGGCTTTGCGCCATGACTTTGCATTTCTTATAATAATTATAAAATACATATCTGAGTTTACGGCAAGTGATGTATTGAACGCAGTATTGAATCACCTGATCATGTTCAAATTCTAGTTAGAGCTTTATGTGAAGTTTCTTTTGTTTCCGCAGAAGATAATTTTAATTTTAACGCACTGGGTATCTATAAAAGGGTAGAAATTCTTATTGAACAGAGGCAGCGTGTAGATTCTAACTTGAGGCAAAAGTTTCGACGTTTATCATCTGTAAAATGAGAATCTACGAGGTTTCTGAAAGCGTTCAAGCAGGTTTAACGTGAAGGAATTCTGCAAATAATTTCACTCTAAAACGAAAACACTCGTAATATTGATGTTTTGGGGACGTTCCGATGTTTACGGAACACACGCGTGAAACATCTAGTCCGGGCACATAGGCAGTATTGATTTAGAAAACCCACTGATTTTCAGTACTGTTTCTGTTTTTGAGGGCTGACGCTCGCTATCGCAGCTGTACCGTCGTATAATGAATAACTAAATAATTTCTTCCAAGTAGCAAGTTTGGTACGACACAAAATGGCGGCTGGTTGACGGTTGGGTCCTTCACAGATGGTAGGGCTGATAAAAATGCATATATAGATTTATGGAGACGCTGTCTTGAATTTAGCGGCTTCACTTCCTCTGTAGCACTGAATGCAAATTCATCCTTATTTCTTCTTTAAAATTCTGGTGTCTTACTTCCTGTATAAAGTCTACATTCAGTGACATAACACTCGCACACTAGTTCGGGCCTCTACACAGTCATTTTCGTGGTCAAGGACAATCCAATGAGGAATTGCTCTGGAATCTTTAAATT
Source organism: Morinoia aosen (assembly GCA_030386875.1). Lineage (NCBI taxonomy): Eukaryota > Metazoa > Arthropoda > Malacostraca > Amphipoda > Talitridae > Morinoia > Morinoia aosen. Next base: position 67,437,494 of record CM059570.1, on the reverse strand, counting down.
CAAATCAAACTTTGCTGCCTGCCCAGAGTAATTCTCGGAAATCTCAATATCAAACATCATTAAACAGTTGAAATTAGCTAAGAAGCTGATTGTGAGAGAATAGGCTTGAGTTCAAGTCAAAAATAGAAGAAAACACGTAATTTACGAATGCTAGTCATAGAGGTACCGTTCTCTAGAAGAAGTACAATTCATTACAAACAGTTCATTGAAGTTACTCGGACCAAATCATCAAAGAGGTTTCGAATTCAATCGAAACTTGCGCTGGAAGTTGCGAGCTGCGCCAGAGCAACTGAGGCCGGAAGCATCTGCCGTTCTGAGGCAGTGCTCCAGCGGGACGACCTTAACACTTTGACCGCAACGTGCGCCGCCGGTGGCCACGGAGGGGATTTTCGCAAAGCTGCTCACCGACCAGTAGTTAAGAGCTCAATTTTCATAAATGCTTTATTAAAACTGAATAAAGTCACGGTCAAGTTAACGTTTGCTATTTTCAACATTGCTTACTACAATTGACTTTAAGTTTGGGTTGAATGTTAGACTTCAGTTTTACCTGCCGCTATCAAAGTTTAAAAACACACAAAGTCACCCAACAAAAAAGTAGCAAAACGAATCTAGTCTTGCATACGTGTTGTGTCCTTTGTCCTCTACCATCCCTTTTTTTTCCTTCAAGATATTTCAAAATCCAATGACGTGCTTTTTGAATCATTTTTATTGGAAATAAGCTGTTTTTATTTCTTACTTTTCAATTCTGTTCTTCTTCGGCACACTCTGTGCCAAACTCTACAACTTCTCTCCCTTTCTTCGCCGGCATCGATCACGTATCCCTGATACTGCCGGTCCCGTCTCAGTTGGAGCTACGTTAGAGGACACAAGGTAGTCATTTCTATGGGAGAAAATACACCTCCTCGCGTTCGGCTAGCCAATGGAACGGCTTTATTTCAAACAAACTTCATGACGTCACCATTGAGACATGTCGTTAGGCCAATAGTGGTGTCAGCTTTGGGGCTAGCAGTGTTGCCAGATGCAATATGAGCGCTGCTATTGGCTCGTTGTCATGACGTCGGCATTGTCACACGGACCGCGAAAAAAAGACTGGTTTGACCATACCCCGTTTCTTCTACCGTGGTTCGAGTTAAAGTAAGTGTGCGCGTAATGTGAATGCTTTCGTTGCGCTCATCAACTGTTTTGTAAGAAAACAAGACAATTGAAGAATTTGAAGAATTCTTTTCGTAAAAGAAGCAGCAGTTTGCAAATATGCTGGGTGTTGTTCACTGCGATGTCGCTAGCGTTGGCAGGAAGTAAAGCTTTCACGCACGCATTGTAATCTGTGAAATTCATTCGAATTTGCTTTGACGTTGAATTCTTTTCATTCCGTTTCAATTGAGCTGCTCATTTTTTTAACCTCCCTGAACTCTACGACTTTATGTCCTGTGATCACCGTGGTCATGTTTCGTATGCCAAACTTGACTCCATTATACAGTATAAACATTCTATGGAATAAAATAAAGCGTGATTAAACATAAACTTATATATTTTGGGTCCAGCTCTCCTGGCAATGAATGTGTTTTGTTGCATAAGTTTATTAAAGTCTATCTCGTACACGTGCCAGTTATTGGATGCGTTCGTTTTATTGATAATAGTATACATAATGAATTTCTTATGAATCTGAGATAAAGAATAACTTCAGAAAAGTTTTTCCACATTATTTTTAAAATTAGTTGTTTTCATTGTCAGTTCTTTATTTTTAAACATGACTGTAGAGCCCGAGTTTAAAATCGTGAAATCAATGAAAAATAAAAATTATGTTCGTAAAATCAGTTTTTTATACATGCGTTTCGTTGCTCATATGGGCGTCGATTCACAGAAGTTCAGTTTCATCTAAGCATTTTTAAATGTTTCAACTTCACCTCGGAACTCAATTTAATCAGACGTTACTATTAGAAATCCTCATACCAAAGAAATTGAAGTACGTTCAATGAAAATCATTTAATAATGTAATGTAACTTACGTTTAAAAAATTTCGTTACAGTGAATGGTCAGGTGTCCGTCTGTCTAACCTAACTCATCACTCCCTATTTAACTTTTGTCTATATTCAAGATTGGTTTCCAGGAATTCAATATCAATGGACACCAGCATGTTGCTTTTTACGATGTTAGCTTTCAAAGGATTTTCTATTTAATTCATTTTAACAATGAACCAGGACTGATTTTCTCGTTATTACGACTTAGCTAAAAATACATTGTTTTATCGTTTGGTTTCATTCAGTACTCACAAAACCGTTGCGAGGGCTTTTTGAACTCCCTTGTGCAATCGTGGAACTCTTACTGTTGAATGATTTATACAGTTTGTTACACACACACTGTATATTCATGGGCCTCTGTTTAATTCAGTACACAGCGGGGGCCGCGGCGACAGCTCTGCGCCTCATGAAACTTTCATGTACGCTTTCATTTCAATATTCTTCTGTTGCCTTCATTTCAATATTTGCAGTAAGCTCAAGCTATGAATGATTTATTTCGCTCGTCAAATTTCGCATCAGCTGTGACAACAGCCTCGAAAAAGATGAAAATACATCAAGTGACATACTAGTTACGCGCTTAGTGCATCAAATACGCACTTATTTAAACGCATGAATATTTATTTCTTCATGTTGAAGAATTTAAACCCTTGTCAACAATTAGTTAGTTTGGCCTTTGGTTTCTTTGACAGTCTTGGTGATTTAGTACCTATCTTGATTTTCTCTATCCCAATCGATATGTATCGTTATTGCAAAATTTAGATATTTATTTAGAGATTTACAAACGTGACTTGCTAAATTGGGCAGCTAAATGACCAGCGTCTTGTAAAATGTCAACTAATTCTCGTCCGTCTATTTTATCAGCGATCATCGCACACCTTAAGATGAGACAGATAAATAGCCGTTCTAATTTTTGTGAGAGATATTTTCGCAGATTTCCTTGATTAAATCTACTCTCGATTTTCCGGCAAATATCGCTCTTGAGGCGTGAAGTAAAAATTAAACTCTGCCTTATGATAACAAATCAAAACGCTCAAATAATGCACCTTATGCACGATATTCTTGAGCGCAGACTAACGCAAAGCGCTCGTTTATACACAGTGAACATAGGCTCCGTAGAGTGTACTCGTGGGTGAGACGAGCACTTGCTATCCGAGTTATTGCACTTTCGAATGAGTTCTCCATGAAGTGTAGATTTCTCTCGAGCTTCACTTGAAAGTTGAATTCGTCCAGCATCAGGACGATTTACAGTGATTTTCCGCTCTTGAACGAAGACATCGTGAGCGAGCAGAACGCGTTCGGCTTTCACTAGCTTGTTCTATAAGGACTCCACTGCGACTAGGAAGTCAACGGAAACTGCCTAACGATGATATCGCTTAGGAGTAAAAATTTTGCATCATATTAATATTTCTTCAAAAGTTCATTTTAAGAACTGTGATGCCACTCAAAGTGCAGATAACTTAATCGAATAACTTTACAATGGTTGTATTTTTCAACGGAAAATGCGAGCATTAGCAGACTCCAATATTACATGTGCGAGGCAACGTTCAACTTAAATAATACACCATAGAGGCGCAAGATAGACGTTCTCACACGGCTTTGTGGGAGACGAATGAGCGAGTTTTGTACATTCACAGACTAGTTCGAGCCTGTTCACATTCACGTTCGTGGTCAACAATAATCAAATGAGATATCACTCTGAAATCGTTATATTTACATCGAACTTTGCGTTCTGCCTAGGGTTATTCTAAGAAAATATCAAAATCATTTAACAGTTGAACTTAGTTAAGTAGCTGCGTGTGAGTGAATGGGCCTTCGAGTTTGAGCCAAAGAGAAAGAAAGAACACTTGCACGTTCAACTTAGCGTTACCAGAAATACGTTCTCACACCTTGTCATGCGGGAGATGAGTTACTGACTAAATGCGGCTACACTGTAGTAAATCAATCAAACATGTTTCTACTTCACTGTAGTATCACGAAATTTGAACTTTACCTCACCGCAGCTCCCTCAAATGTTGATGAACTACGCAAGGCGCATTAAAAGGAACTTCTGCAGTAAAATGCATTGAACCTATCAAAGTAGTTTTTGCAAAGCTAAATGTTCGTATATTCAATGGATTGAAAACCACCGCGACGCAGTAAGTTTAACACACGAAAAACCCCCACCGAGCGACTTGCCTGTATGCTGCTTTTTACCATGTTAAATGCTTGTATATTCAATGGATTGAATACCACCGCGACGCAGTAAGTTGAACACACTATAGACCACCACCGAACAACTTGCCTGTATGCTGCTTCTTACCATGTTAAATGTTCGTATATTCAATGGATTGAATACCACCGCGACGCAGTAAGTTGAACACACTATAGACCACCACCGAACAACTTGCCTGTATGCTGCTTCTTACCATGTTAAATGTTCGTATATTCAATGGATTGAATACCACCGCGACGCAGTAAGTTCAACTCACGATAGGCCACCACCGAACGGCTACTTGTACTTGCCTGTATGCTGCTTCTTGCGTTACCCTTGAGTGCTTTGTTGGAGCAGGAGTTAGAGCTTGTTGGCCGCCGGCCTGTGCCTCAGATGCCTGCTTTGATCTCAGGCCTCTGGTGCTAGGCAGCCTCTTAGCCGCTGTCGTCTGCGTCTTCCAGCTCCTTCTGCGTCACATGAGGGAGACTGAGAGGAGATGAGAGACTAGCAGAGGAGAGACTGAGAGGAGATGAGAGACTAGCAGAGGAGAGACTGAGAGGAGATGAGAGACTAGCAGAGGAGAGACTGAGAGGAGATGAGAGACTAGCAGAGGAGAGACTGAGAGGAGATGAGAGACTAGCAGAGGAGAGACTGAGAGGAGAGGAGAGACTAGCAGAGGAGAGACTGAGAGGAGATGAGAGACTAGCAGAGGAGAGACTGAGAGGAGAGGAGAGACTAGCAGAGGAGAGACTGAGAGGAGATGAGAGACTAGCAGAGGAGAGACTGAGAGGAGAGGAGAGACTAGCAGAGGAGAGACTGAGAGGAGATGAGAGACTAGCAGAGGAGAGACTGAGAGGAGAGGAGAGACTAGCAGAGGAGAGACTGAGAGGAGATGAGAGACTAGCAGAGGAGAGACTGAGAGGAGAGGAGAGACTAGCAGAGGAGAGACTGAGAGGAGATGAGAGACTAGCAGAGGAGAGACTGAGAGGAGAGGAGAGACTAGCAGAGGAGAGACTGAGAGGAGATGAGAGACTAGCAGAGGAGAGACTGAGAGGAGATGAGAGACTAGCAGAGGAGAGACTGAGAGGAGAGGAGAGACTAGCAGAGGAGAGACTGAGAGGAGAGGAGAGACTAGCAGAGGAGAGACTGAGAGGAGAGGAGAGACTAGCAGAGGAGAGACTGAGAGGAGAGGAGAGACTAGCAGAGGAGAGACTGAGAGGAGATGAGAGACTAGCAGAGGAGAGACTGAGAGGAGAGGAGAGACTAGCAGAGGAGAGACTGAGAGGAGATGAGAGACTAGCAGAGGAGAGACTGAGAGGAGAGGAGAGACTAGCAGAGGAGAGACTGAGAGGAGATGAGAGACTAGCAGAGGAGAGACTGAGAGGAGATGAGAGACTAGCAGAGGAGAGACTGAGAGGAGAGGAGAGACTAGCAGAGGAGAGACTGAGAGGAGAGGAGAGACTAGCAGAGGAGAGACTGAGAGGAGAGGAGAGACTAGCAGAGGAGAGACTGAGAGGAGATGAGAGACTAGCAGAGGAGAGACTGAGAGGAGAGGAGAGACTAGCAGAGGAGAGACTGAGAGGAGATGAGAGACTAGCAGAGGAGAGACTGAGAGGAGAGGAGAGACTAGCAGAGGAGAGACTGAGAGGAGATGAGAGACTAGCAGAGGAGAGACTGAGAGGAGAGGAGAGACTAGCAGAGGAGAGACTGAGAGGAGAGGAGAGACTAGCAGAGGAGAGACTGAGAGGAGATGAGAGACTAGCAGAGGAGAGACTGAGAGGAGAGGAGAGACTAGCAGAGGAGAGACTGAGAGGAGATGAGAGACTAGCAGAGGAGAGACTGAGAGGAGATGAGAGACTAGCAGAGGAGAGACTGAGAGGAGATGAGAGACTAGCAGAGGAGAGACTGAGAGGAGAGGAGAGACTAGCAGAGGAGAGACTGAGAGGAGATGAGAGACTAGCAGAGGAGAGACTGAGAGGAGATGAGAGACTAGCAGAGGAGAGACTGAGAGGAGATGAGAGACTAGCAGAGGAGAGACTGAGAGGAGATGAGAGACTAGCAGAGGAGAGACTGAGAGGAGATGAGAGACTAGCAGAGGAGAGACTGAGAGGAGATGAGAGACTAGCAGAGGAGAGACTGAGAGGAGATGAAAGACTAGCAGAGGAGAGACTGAGAGGAGATGAGAGACTAGCAGAGGAGAGACTGAGAGGAGATGAGAGACTAGCAGAGGAGAGACTGAGAGGAGATGAGAGACTAGCAGAGGAGAGACTGAGAGGAGATGAGAGACTAGCAGAGGAGAGACTGAGAGGAGATGAGAGACTAGCAGAGGAGAGACTGAGAGGAGATGAGAGACTAGCAGAGGAGAGACTGAGAGGAGATGAGAGACTAGCAGAGGAGAGACTGAGAGGAGATGAGAGACTAGCAGAGGAGAGACTGAGAGGAGAGGAGAGACTAGCAGAGGAGAGACTGAGAGGAGATGAGAGACTAGCAGAGGAGAGACTGAGAGGAGATGAGAGACTAGCAGAGGAGAGACTGAGAGGAGAGGAGAGACTAGCAGAGGAGAGACTGAGAGGAGAGGAGAGACTAGCAGAGGAGAGACTGAGAGGAGAGGAGAGACTAGCAGAGGAGAGACTGAGAGGAGATGAGAGACTAGCAGAGGAGAGACTGAGAGGAGATGAGAGACTAGCAGAGGAGAGACTGAGAGGAGATGAGAGACTAGCAGAGGAGAGACTGAGAGGAGATGAGAGACTAGCAGAGGAGAGACTGAGAGGAGATGAGAGACTAGCAGAGGAGAGACTGAGAGGAGATGAGAGACTAGCAGAGGAGAGACTGAGAGGAGATGAAAGACTAGCAGAGGAGAGACTGAGAGGAGATGAGAGACTAGCAGAGGAGAGACTGAGAGGAGATGAGAGACTAGCAGAGGAGAGACTGAGAGGAGATGAGAGACTAGCAGAGGAGAGACTGAGAGGAGATGAGAGACTAGCAGAGGAGAGACTGAGAGGAGATGAGAGACTAGCAGAGGAGAGACTGAGAGGAGATGAGAGACTAGCAGAGGAGAGATTGAGAGGAGATGAAAGACTAGCAGAGGAGAGACTGAGAGGAGATGAGAGACTAGCAGAGGAGAGACTGAGAGGAGATGAGAGACTAGCAGAGGAGAGACTGAGAGGAGATGAGAGACTAGCAGAGGAGAGACTGAGAGGAGATGAGAGACTAGCAGAGGAGAGACTGAGAGGAGATGAAAGACTAGCAGAGGAGAGACTGAGAGGAGATGAGAGACTAGCAGAGGAGAGACTGAGAGGAGATGAGAGACTAGCAGAGGAGAGACTGAGAGGAGATGAGAGACTAGCAGAGGAGAGACTGAGAGGAGATGAGAGACTAGCAGAGGAGAGACTGAGAGGAGATGAAAGACTAGCAGAGGAGAGACTGAGAGGAGATGAGAGACTAGCAGAGGAGAGACTGAGAGGAGATGAGAGACTAGCAGAGGAGAGACTGAGAGGAGATGAGAGACTAGCAGAGGAGAGACTGAGAGGAGATGAGAGACTAGCAGAGGAGAGACTGAGAGGAGATGAGAGACTAGCAGAGGAGAGACTGAGAGGAGATGAGAGACTAGCAGAGGAGAGACTGAGAGGAGATGAGAGACTAGCAGAGGAGAGACTGAGAGGAGATGAGAGACTAGCAGAGGAGAGACTGAGAGGAGATGAGAGACTAGCAGAGGAGAGACTGAGAGGAGATGAGAGACTAGCAGAGGAGAGACTGAGAGGAGATGAGAGACTAGCAGAGGAGAGACTGAGAGGAGATGAGAGACTAGCAGAGGAGAGACTGAGAGGAGATGAGAGACTAGCAGAGGAGAGACTGAGAGGAGATGAGAGACTAGCAGAGGAGAGACTGAGAGGAGATGAGAGACTAGCAGAGGAGAGACTGAGAGGAGATGAGAGACTAGCAGAGGAGAGACTGAGAGGATATGAGAGACTAGCAGAGGAGAGACTGAGAGGAGATGAGAGACTAGCAGAGGAGAGACTGAGAGGAGATGAGAGACTAGCAGAGGAGAGACTGAGAGGAGATGAGAGACTAGCAGAGGAGAGACTGAGAGGAGATGAGAGACTACCAGAGGAGAGACTGAGAGGAGATGAGAGACTAGCAGAGGAGAGACTGAGAGGAGATGAGAGACTAGCAGAGGAGAGACTGAGAGGAGATGAGAGACTAGCAGAGGAGAGACTGAGAGGAGATGAGAGACTAGCAGAGGAGAGACTGAGAGGAGATGAGAGACTAGCAGAGGAGACACTAAGAGGAGATGAGAGACTAGCAGAGAAGAGACTGAGAGGAGATGAGAGACTAGCAGAGGAGAGACTGAGAAGAGATGAGAGACTAGCAGAGAAGAGACTGAGAGGAGATGAGAGACTAGTAGAAAAGAGACTGAGAGGAGATGAGAGACTAGCAGAGAAGAGACTGAGAGGAGATGAGAGACTAGCAGAGGAGAGACTGAGAGGAGATGAGAGACTAGCAGAGGAGAGACTGAGAGGAGATGAGAGACTAGCAGAGGAGAGACTGAGAAGAGATGAGAGACTAGCAGAGAAGAGACTGAGAGGAGATGAGAGACTAGCAGAGGAGAGACTGAGAGGAGATGAGAGACTAGCAGAGGAGAGACTGAGAGGAGATGAGAGACTAGCAGAGGAGAGACTGAGAGGAGATGAGAGACTAGCAGAGGAGAGACTGAGAGGAGATGAGAGACTAGCAGAGAAGAGACTGAGAGGAGATGAGAGACTAGTAGAAAAGTGACTGAGAGGAGATGAGAGACTAGCAGAGAAGAGACTGAGAAGAGATGAGAGACTAGCAGAGAAGAGACTGAGAGGAGATGAGAGACTAGCAGAGGAGAGACTGAGAGGAGATGAGAGACTAGCAGAGAAGAGACTGAGAGGAGATGAGAGACTAGCAGAGGAGAGACTGAGAGGAGATGAGAGACTACCAGAGGAGAGACTGAGAGGAGATGAGAGACTAGCAGAGGAGAGACTGAGAGGAGATGAGAGACTAGCAGAGAAGAGACTGAGAGGAGATGAGAGACTAGCAGAGGAGAGACTGAGAGGAGATGAGAGACTAGCAGAGGAGAGACTGAGAGGAGATGAGAGACTAGCAGAGGAGAGACTGAGAGGAGATGAGAGACTACCAGAGGAGAGACTGAGAGGAGATGAGAGACTAGCAGAGGAGAGACTGAGAGGAGATAAGAGACTAGCACAGGAGAGACTGAGAGGAGATGAGAGACTAGCAGAGGAGAGACTGAGAGGAGATGAGAGACTAGCAGAGGAGAGACTGAGAGGAGATGAGAGACTACCAGAGGAGAGACTGAGAGGAGATGAGAGACTAGCAGAGGAGAGACTGAGAGGAGATGAGAGACTACCAGAGGAGAGACTGAGAGGAGATGAGAGACTACCAGAGGAGAGACTGAGAGGAGATGAGAGACTAGCAGAGGAGAGACTGAGAGGAGATGAGAGACTAGCACAGGAGAGACTGAGAGGAGATGAGAGACTAGCAGAGGAGAGACTGAGAGGAGATGAGAGACTAGCAGAGGAGAGACTGAGAGGAGATGAGAGACTAGCAGAGGAGAGACTGAGAGGAGATGAGAGACTAGCAGAGGAGAGACTGAGAGGAAATGAGAGACTAGCAGAGGAGAGACTGAGAGGAGATGAGAGACTAGCAGAGAAGAGACTGCGAAGAGATGAGAGACTAGCAGAGAAGAGACTGAGAGGAGATGAGAGACTAGCAGAGAAGAGACTGAGAAGAGATGAGAGACTTGCAGAGGAGAGACTGAGAGGAGATGAGAGACTAGCAGAAGAGAGACTGAGAGAAGGATTAGCAGAGGGAGAGAGACTCGCCTACTCAAGTTACTACTGCACTAAGCAGCAACATGCGCACTTGGCATTTGACGACAGACATGAGACGCTTTCAAGATGTATTGGGTATTCAAATGAACATTTACATCTGTATTTGCCTCATTTTTAACTATGTGAAAGCATATTTCATTCGTACCAATAACTCTCAACGTGCAATACTAGCGCAAGTAGACTGCAAAAAGATCCAAAAAATTACATAAATTGATCTTCATTCTAAAATTTCCACTCACGTGAAAATACATACTGTCTAATATTTTTTTAAGCATGAACTTGTGCTCAACACTAGCCGCTGCTGAGTAGCACGAGTGCTGAGAAACGAAGACGAATTTTAAGCTTGATTATTAAAAGTTTGTTTTCGGAAATATGATAAAATGTGATCTTGGATAAATTAATTTTTGGACCTTCATTGAGTGAAATTGTAGATGAGGCTGAATACAGCTGAGTTGATGCACAAAACCGAGTGCAAGCAACTATTGGTTGTGCAAGAATAGTCTGAGAAGCGATCGAGAGTTGTCTGAGAGTTGAGAGTTGTCAGTCATGTTAGAATGGCAGACAACGTCATGCACTGCCGTGAAATTTTATCTGAAACAAGATTTAATGTTTTCTGATGAATGGATGAACGAGGGTAACGCGCTTTACATGCAAAATTACGTTCCGTGTAAAGCTTCATTGCCTGCGGAATCGAAGGAGAGTCTATGACTTTTTTGGAAGTTAGTCCACCAATGTAAATACAATCCATCAAGTTTGAACCCTTCTACTTTTCAGATGTACTCCTGTGCATGATATTGAAATTTACACCAGTAACATCTCAAGATTCGTTCGTGTAAACAATGGTTGCTTTCTTGCGTTCAACTTGCCGCCGTTGTGAGACACATAGTCTACATAGTACTCCCAGACCTGCGCTTCCTCACGCACGCCTCAGCGCAGTTTACGCGCTGAGCGCACATGGGACTTTGTGCTCACCTGACATGTGCGCTGCTGGGACTTTGCCCTCATCCTACATGTGCGCTGCTGGGACTTTGCACTTACCCCACATGGGCGCTGCTGGGTCTTTGTATCTGGAACTTCGTGCGTCGCACATGTGCGGTGCTGGGACTTTGTATCAGGTACTTTGTACGCCGCGTGCGCTGCGGTGCCCCGACAGCTTCGATCCGTATTCTCAGAGCTGGTATTCCGACCGCCGCTCCTCACATTCCCAGAAGCGAATGCCCTGCTTCCGAGGCAATGGTCTTCAGTAATGGAAAAGATTCTTCCGAAGTTTGTTCCAGTAATGGAGGTATTACCGAAGAACTTCAAGAGTAAGTCCTTTGTTAAAAGATATAAATTTTTGTAGGTATTGCTGACATTTTGATGATAGATTCTGGAATGTTAAAAATTTGACCAGCGGGTGCCTTACTCATAGGCAATGGGCTGCAGTAATGAAAACGATTCTTCCGAAGTTTATTTTAGTAATTCATGTGTTGCTGAAGAAAATCAAGTGGAAAAATGTATATTTTATAAGAAGGTCCCCCGGCATTTTAATGATACATTTCTGAAGGATTAAAAACTTTACCAGCGGATGCCTATGAATTGCGGAATGGATTGTGCGTCGTACCGCAGACGTGGCTTTGCATTCCGCACTTGTACGTGGTAATGTAATGCCGATCTCTTCTTACGTTGCTGTGATCCAATCCCACTTATTGCCAAAAGGTTTGCGATTAGTATAGGTCTTCTAAAAACGTTGTTTTAACCATGTCCGCAGATATGCGAGAAGTTAAGTGGAAAAATAAAAAGACTCAACGAGTTAACTCCCGCATTTAATCTTGCCATAATATGCAAGATTTTATGTTACTGCCATAATATACAGAATAATTAAACGCAAGATAATTTCTTAAATCTTGCGTATTCTATATTATAATCATCCCATAATAAGTGTGTGCTCAAATTCGCACGAAATTAATGTTAAGGCCCTGCATGTGTGGAAATTAAACAAAGGCAACGTGAGCAGAACTGGAGCTCCTACAGAGCTCTCGCCTCATAAGGGGCCTGGTGTGCCACTGCGCAGGCTTATTATTGTTGTTTTTTGTGAGCAATTAACGTGCCAGTAAGCAGTGTGTCTGTCGCTGGCATGCACGCCGTCCTGTAGTAACGCGATCAATTCTCTATTGTGATACAACACTGTAACTTACTTGAAAAATTTGTTGCGCAACAAAATTTCCTATCTGAATTATAACTGACCATGCTTTTGAGATGTAAGTATTCCATTGAGGCCTTTAATTTCTGATGTACGATTTAACATGGCAAGAGACCGTTCTTTTCCCGTGGGGACTTTCACTCTCCTCTCATGTGCGCTGCGGGGACTTTGCACTCTTCTCGCACGTGTGCTGCGGGGACTTTGTGCTATCCTCACATGTTTGCTGCAGGGACTTTGTGCTATCATTACATGTGTGCTGCAGGGCTTTGTGCTCCTCTTAAACGTGCGCTGCTGGGACTTTGTGCTCCCCTCACATGTGTGCTGTGGGGACTTTGTGCTTCTCGACCTATTTTTTCTGCGCACCTTAAAAATTTCATGGCCAAACTGAGATGGCACAAATTTTAAGTCTTCTTTAACACTGGTTTCGTAGTCGCATTTTTATTCCTATTTTCAGGCTTGATATCTGTGTTCATGTCCGATGAGCGATCCCTTCCTAAAATATCATGAAAGCAAAGTGCGAACTGTGTCGCCTTTTAATTTTGTGAAAATCGCTAACAATTCCGAGCTTCTCTGAATTCCACTGCAATGATTGCCTCTTTTTATGCGGTGGTTAGGACAGCTTATGTGATGCTTAAAACACTACGGCTGCACACGATTGTTGCCTGAACCATTTTTTCTTTAACATTTTTCTGGTCAGCTCGTGTGATGCTTGAAACACTGCTGTTACACATGATTGTTACATGAATCATATTTTGCTTGCCGATCAATCTGATGTAAGGCGAGCGTCTAAGCGTCAAAAGAAGTAGTTTCCTCGTCAGTGAGGCACAAATTACGCACTTGTAAAAGGTCTTTACGACCTTCCTCTTATGTTTCCAACGCGGCATTCATAATTGCGTTTTGATCTTAGTAGGGAAAATTAAGCTAACTGAGTTACCTCTGTTTTTTGTCTTTGACCTCGTGTTAGAGCAAAATTTTATCGGTCCTGACGATCTACTAAGTGTTCGTCATTAAACTTCATACTCCAATATCTCTAAAAATAATTTTCCTGGGGTGCATCTGACACTACTAAAAGCTCGCAATTAAACTTCATCCACCAATATCCCTAGAAATAATTTCACGTTGACCGTGTTCTCAGGACCGGCCTTCGTCCCTCGCGATGCGCGACCCGCTGATAATTAAACTTCTTATACCAATATATCTAAAAATAATTTCTCGCTGACCGTGTTCTCAGGACCGGCCTTCGTCGCTGGTGATGCGCGACCTGCTGCTGTGCGCCATCGACGTGGCGAAGGGCTGCGCGTACCTGGAGGAGAATCACTTCATCCACCGGGACATCGCGGCGCGCAACTGCCTCCTCACCACGCGCGGCCCCGGCAGGGTCGTCAAGATTGCAGACTTCGGCATGGCGCGCGACATCTACCGGTGAGTGGCTCGTCTACACTAGTCGTGAACACTTCAGTTACGGTAGTCATTCTTTACACAGACACTTAAGAGTTATGGATAATTTAATTACGGTAGTCGTGAACACTTCAATTACGGTGGTTATTCTTTACGAACTTGTTAGTTATGGATACTTTAATTACGGTGGTCATTGTTTGCATAGACAGTCGTTAATTATAGATACTTTAATTACGGGAGTGGTTGTTTACATGGACCATACATCTACATGTGAATCTCTAATCCATGCGAGTGTATTAGCGTTTAATGAAAAAACACAATTGAGGTAATCTGCTTCCAACAGGACGTAGATTAGTTGCTTCGTCATTGAGTGAAGTTGCCAAGCTTTTAGTGATGACGCTGTATTGTGGACTCATGACATCTACTGACGAGTTTTATGTTCTTTATAGTTGAGAAAGTCCTATATCATCAAAAAAGAAATAATAGATGGGAGAGTCGTTGGCAACCGCAGAAGTCCCATACATAACAGGGTAGGTACTCTTTTACACTCGTTCGCTGCTCGCGTCGTTCACTAAAGCAATAATTTTCCGAGTAAGTGTGTTAACTATTGCAAATAGAGAAGGTTTCTTCGGGAATTTGAAGTGTTCTTCAGCACTTCCTGAATCGAAATCTATGTATGATCAACAGACCTCCCATCATCTACTATAGACAACGAATGCTCCACTTAGGAACCGTATAGGCTGATTTTCTCATGTAAGTTGGCGTTTTGTTTAGTTACGCGACACAGTAAATAGCGATTATTGGTACAGGAGCTGCTGAATGCATAGTTATATGTATATATCAAGCTCTATATCTTCCTGACCACAATTCCATATTTTAATGCACAAATGAATTGAAAAATGCACAATAAATGTACCTAATAAACATATATTAGGACTGTACAATAGTTCTTAAAACCCGGATATATCATTTTTTATTACTCACCCGCAATATGATAAATATTCTGATGGAAATTATAAGGAGCCAATTGTTTAGATCCACTCGATTTCTTTAAAACTGGTTCTGCTGTAATGACCAATGGTGTGACGTCATTGCTGTGTTTCCTCCTAGTCTAGGTTCAGGCCGGAGACATAAAAGGCATTGATTTAGTTCACTAAGAGCTGTCATCAGGGTAGAAATGTTTGTTTCGGTTTTCTCATATAAAGTTATTTTCTCTTTTTTTGAGATAGGGCTCTAAAATAATGCGATTTTTTTTTTTTTTTTGAGAGAGAAAGTTCGGAAATAAGGCTATCTCTTTTTTTGAGAGAAAGAGGGTTCTGAAAAAACTCTACTTTCTTTGTTAGAGACAGGGTTGAAAAATAATGTAATTTTTCTTTTTTGAGAGAGGGCTCTTAAATTACGATAGTTTCTTTCCTCGAGATAGAGGATAGGCGAAGAGTAAACGTAGCTCTGCTCGGCAGTCCATTTGTTGCCTCGCGCTGCTCCTTAGGGCCTCCTTTGGCACTTGGCTCGTGAGCTCGAGTTTCTGAAGCAAATTGTGCCTTTGAATGCCGGAAAAATGTTGCGCGCTCAGCTCTGCTCCACGCTTTTCTGGATCTGCACCCGTAAACACCAGTGGATCTTCAGCTTCTTGTGACACTGTTACTTCTATTCCATTAAACTCTAACTTCGGTACTCTTAACTTTTAAATGAACTCCACCAACGAGAAGAAGGTTTGCGAGATGAACTCGTTCACGGCAAAAATTTATTCTACTCCATAAAAACTCTTAACTAAGTTACTCTTCACTCCTAAATAAACTCCGCCTATAAAAAGAGGATTTGTGAGGTGAACTCGTTCACATAAAAATGTCTGCTGGAAATAACTTTTCCATTGATTAATGCACGTGTTTTTCCTTCGTTCGTTTTTTTAAAGGGGATATCCAACCCAATGCGAGCCCGAGGTTCGTCCCAGTGAAATGGACTCCCGTAACATCATTGTTGAAAGTAAAAAATTCTAGAGCAATTAATTCCGGTACTAGGGAAGTTAAAACGTCGCTTACGATACGACACATCGGTGGGCCGAGCTTAAATTCTTCCTGCTGCGAAACAACCTATCGATGAGTCGTTTGAAAAAGTTGTTACAATCTTTTTAAAAAAATGGTGTTTAATGGACCCAGATTGAGTTTTGTGTTTATAAAATTACTCACAAGTTTTGACTCAAAGAGTTGACTATTGAGCTTGAATTTAACCCATCGCAGTCAACGTTTTAATTTTACGCTCAAACTGATGAGTTAGTCCGTCCGAGTGAGGCACAACCGTTGTGAGCTGAGAGCTCCAACCTCCCTAATGACCACAGCTGCTAGAGTGCTCAGAAGTCGCTTCATCTTAAGTACCTCACTTCCTTCTCGTTTGCTGCGACTGTGTCCCTTGAAAGAGCGATACGAACACATGATAGATCTGTTTCTATCTCTCAGAAGACCTGAAATTATAGTTACAGTGGAGGATGATGTATAATGTATAGCGTCATGTTAAATGATACCCGATCTCATGAGATTTTGTTACTCGGTGTAATGAGATTATGCTATTCAATCTCATGAGATTATGCTATTCGATCTCATGAGATTATGATACTCGATCTCATAAGATTATGGTACTCTATCCCATAAGATTATGGTACTCGATCTCATGAGATTATGCTATTCGATCTCATGAGATTATGCTTTTCGATCTCATGAGATTATGCTATTCGATCTCATGAGATTATGCTATTCGATCTCATGAGATTATGCTATTCGATCTCATGAGATTATGCTACTCGATCTCATGAGATTATAGTACTCGATCTCATGAGATTATAGTACTCGATCTCATGAAATTATGCTATTCGAT
The DNA here is from genome assembly GCA_030386875.1 of Morinoia aosen. Lineage (NCBI taxonomy): Eukaryota > Metazoa > Arthropoda > Malacostraca > Amphipoda > Talitridae > Morinoia > Morinoia aosen. The sequence goes on along the minus strand of CM059570.1, from coordinate 67,420,961 downwards.
CTCATATGATTATAGTACTCGATCTCATGAGATTACGCTACTCGATCTCATAAGATTATGGTACTCGATCTCATGAGATTATGCTACTCGATCTCATAGGATTATAGAACTCGATCTCATGGAAGTTCCGTCAGAATTCAGACGATAGTCGAAAGTTTTTATATTATGGAGGTATGACGCAGTTCAAAGTTTGCCTGAACAGCACTCGCGTCCGTTGTAATTTTCCATCACTTACAACCCTCGTATGCTCCTGAAATTACGCGTGTGCAGCGAGCGTCTCATTTCCTTTTGAGAATGTAATTGGTAATCAAACTCAAGTAAGGGCAAGTTCAGGTGCGGCGCTGGAATCGTCACCAACTTTAGTTACAGTTGCGAGTGTGAATGTTAATTTGGCGACGTAACGAGGGGGCTAGGAGTCACTTCTCCGAGCGATCGTCGTTTTCTGTGTTTCTGTAAACGAGTTAAGTTTTTCCTTTCAGGTCTAAAGACCGTCTCGGCTCTAACGTTGAAAATCTTTAACGTTATCAATATTGTCGATTTTCTTTTTGGTAAGTAACGGCTCTGTGAAGTTGTTGAGCTCAATGTGCCGTTCATAAAGTTTTTCCAAAGTTTTCCGCTTCGACCCTAGAAAAGAACATTGACTTTTATCCCGAAATTTACGTCATTGTAACTCTGCTGCAGTATTTCTTATGAAGTAATTTTTTTTTAAACTAAGTACAGGAAAATGCTACTAACTCGTTACACAGGCACCTTTGAGCCAATCTTCTGTTATTTAAAAACAGTTTTATGCTTTGGGTTCGATGATTTATTGAAAACAGGTAGAAGTATGTATATATACAAAAATAATGATCGACCTTCAAAATTTTCATGTAACGTGGGCACAAAAACAAAAAAGATGCAATCGTATTCATATTTTTTGATCGTCCTTTTAATGATCAAATTAAAAATAGGGAGCTCACGAAGCATGACGATTTAGCAGCTCTAACGCAACTGCAAGGTAGATCCCGCTTTTCAAAGGCACTTCGTAATTATCTCCAGTAATTGCCATACTTCATAATTAGCTTTATTAATCGCCACTCTCAGCTAATTGATGCTCCATGCGCCCAGACTTTCTAAAACTTCCTTCAACTTAGCGCCCTAATTGAGTGTTTTTTTAATTTGAGCTTGTGCGTGCAGTATTTTTTGCGTCCTATTGTGAGTTGAACCTGTGCTCGCTGCAGAACGGGGGTCAGGTAGTGGCTGCTTGAAATAAACAAACATTTGATATATCATCTGACCTGAGCTTACTTTGTCAGGCAATATTAGTCACGAATAATGCAACGCAACTCCGGATCACCAATTCATTCGACGCACATGGCTGGTATTACAGTGTTTAGTTCTGATTTAGAATCATTAAAATTTGTTTCAATGATGCTTAGTAATGTCAGACATAACTGTGACGTCTTAGCCTGTCTTGAATATCAAGTAATTTGGAAATAATGATTCATGATTGGAAACTTATTAAAGAGATAGAACTTGGAAAGGTTGTTATATAGCGCGCCGCTGTCTCAGAGTGGTGCACCGATGCCTGCGTAATGCGTTGTCTAGTGACAACCGTAATGAGAGAAAATCTGCAGTTTCCAATTCCTTAATGAACGATGGCGCCAAAAATTGTACACAGGGACATATGAAAATTTCCGTATCTTCTGTGAGTAAAATACGGAACTCGTGGTAAGGAGAAATTCTCCATAAGTTAGATAAGGTGTAGAAATGTTAAACTTTGAAATCAATTATTGATGTCCCTATGAAATCTGTTTGATTTTTGTTAAACGATTGAATTTATATCGAACAAAAGAATATTGTAATTACTCTCTCAGTTCACTGAGAGGATCACGATAAAACTGATGGAATACATTCGTTCCTAATTAGTCTGAACTTATGATTTCAAGCTCATTGACTCAAATCGAGTTCATTTCTATGATTTAATATATGCTAAACTAATGGGTATGTTCCTAAGTCAAAGCTCTAACAAATTAAACGTGAATTTTTATTCTGCTAACTTTGTTCCTATGACGGTGAGCACGATTTTGATGTTTATTTCTCCCAAATATCTCCTGTTGTGCCTAATTTGTTGAGCTTTTGGGAACATTGCAGTAACCCACGTTAGCCATTCTGCAGTACACTGAATTCTGGATTATTTGAATTCTGTACTATTACACTGCAGTAATTCTGCGGCACACTAAAACTATAGAGATGCGATCATTTTGAATATTTAAGTTTCCTAATCATGAAGCACTCGAATTACTTTTTGAGAACAAATAATAGATTATTCTTTCACTCTGAGAATCAGCAGCTTTATTTAGTTGTAGCCTGAGTGAAATAGGCTAACGAGTGAGGCTAACGTGGCATGAGAAGCTGAGCCTCATGTTCGAGGCGAATAATCTGCTCCATTGGAGACCGGAATGTTGCAAGAATTTCAAAACTCGCCTCAGTTCATTAAACGCAAATACGTGAACCGCTTCCTTTGATGCCGTCACGGCAGGTTCTCCTACCGGCCCACGTCCCTTCTCTTCTACTATTTCTTAACATTTCCTGCCTGAGCTCATTTGGTGTAGGTCCTTTCCAGCAACTCTTCCATCCCTTCCATGCTTCTTTTTTTTGTCTTACACCGGGTAGCTCCAAGTTCGTTTTGTGATTAATTCCTCAGCTTAGGATCCCTGCAGATGTCCACGACGGTTTTTTTTATTTATGATTATTCTCTTTATCAAGCACACTTTTCCCCTCATTTATTTCTTATGTATCACATTAACTTTAAAAAGTCCCTTTAATTCTCCTTCTGTTTTTTCTCCCCCGTCCTGCTTTCCTTCTCTCTTTCTCTTCTCCGCCTTCCTTCTCTCTTTCTTTCCTCTCTTTCTCTTCTCCGTCTTCCTTCTCTCTTTCTCTTCTCCGTCTTCCTTCTCTCTTTCTCTTCTCCGTCTTCCTTCTCTCTTTCTTTCCTCTCTTTCTCTTCTCCGTCTTCCTTCTCTCTTTCTCTTCTCCGTCTTCCTTCTCTCTTTCTTTTCTCCGGCTTCTTTCTCTCCTGTACTTAGACGAGAGCTGACAGTCGGAATCCATCGGTGATGTGTTCCCGTCATCTGCTCCCTGAGATTGTATTTGTCTCCATTGCTGTTCTCATCTTGTGCCTCATGGTGCGCTCTTACGGTCCTCGCAATATCCATCTGTCCTTGTCATCCAACTCCGGATTTCTCTTCTCCTCTCAGAATAAATTTCTTCCTCATCGGAAGGTGTGATCAAAGTAGCTGATACTTTCACCACGTTAGCTTTTTTGCATCTCATCTGTTTATGGTCAATATTCGCGCAACAGTTTTGCGCACCACCTGTTTTTAAAGGTAATGCATAATTACAGTACATCGAAGCACTATTAAACTACAAGCCTCATGACCGTTTGATCGCTTATTCAAAGATGGTCTACAAAAAAAAGTAAAAGTTTCGTCCAGTTTAGATGGCCAGATTTGAACATTTGATTTGAAAGCAATGCAACAACAACAATGGTGGTGCTACACAACATCAAAGTTCAAATAAGATTGCACATTCAGAGTTACAGCTAAAAATGTTCTTTAGAAACGAGCTCCGTTGCTTGTTTCCATTGTCTTAATTTTTCGAGCGCTAATTCGAGCTATAAATAGTACACGCGCCTATCAATGCCATTTGCAAGACGTTCTTGGAGTGTGAATGAACACGGGATTCATTGCGATTTGAAAACACGGTCATTGTTTTTCTTCAGTGCTGCCTGAAATTTATTAGATATACTCATTCGTATTTTCGCTCCTTCGTATTCGTAAATGATAAGACATCCCCATTCTTATTTTCACTTATTTGTATTCGTAAATTTATAGGACATGCTCATTTGTGTTTTCGCTCATTCGTATTTTTGCTCATTCGTATTCTTAAATTTATAGCCTATCCTCATTCGTATTTTCGCTTATTCGTATTCTTCAATTCATAGGACATGCTCATTCGTATTACTTCGTACGGTCACGTGTTCAAGTTAAGCCTAGCTTTGAGGTAGTTTTTCCCGTCCAAGTCTTGCCCTGAGGGAACTTTCCCTCGGAGAGACGGACCATCTCCATTCCAATATCGGGCCGCTTTTATGGAATGAAGCGGACACATTCCAGTGGTGTTCATTTTGGCCGGGAGGAATGCTGCTCCGGTCCCCAATAAGACCTCAAACTTTATGATGGAGTTAGATGGCGTCCTCTTCCTTTTAATCTATTGGTTGAGCTAGGAACTTTAATTGTTATTTGTGCGCTCAAACAGCTATAGGTTGTTTTATGTTCTTAGTTGCGAGCTTGCGGCAAATGGAACAATTTTAGCTGTGTATTGTATTCGGTTGGACGTTTTTGTTTTAAATGCACATTACTGCCTTTTTGCATCTGGTAGGATTCTAGTGGTCTTAATCATTGTGGACGGTCGTTTGATCATCATGATTCGACTAGGAGCGTGATAAACATATTTCAACCTTGCTGCCTACTTATTGAAGAAAAGAAGCTGCTTCAGTAATTGAAAATCCTAAAATGTCTGTGCAGATTATCATTATATTTTATATATTCATTACTTATCTTTCATTTACAAAATAACGGGCTTTTTCATATGCTTAATGTGTTTCTATTTTTAATGCATCAGAATATCTTGTTAATCATTCTACCATCACGTAGCCAGAGATATTGAACTCAGTTGTTTGGAGTGAATGGCGAATCATTTACTACCAACTCAACTTCGGAGAAAAGTTGGAGAATCAGCTTCAAAAATCTGCGTTGCCTATCACACTAAAGAAAAATGTAGCATCGTCAATTCTAGAAATGAACAGCTCTGTTTAAAACAAACCGTTCACTTCCTGGACACTTTTTCCCTCAGGATATCGAGGTGCAAAGTATTCACAATCAACCAAAGGAATCTGAATGCCTTTGCTCGATTCCTACTCTCAGTTCAGAGTTCAAAATTCAGAATCAATCTTCACAAGAATTCAGTGACAGCTGAAGAGGAAGACCAGTTTACTGATTTCTCGTGCGGGGGATTCTGGAGTCGGACATCAATATCCATCGGTGGTTTGGGTCGTAAAAAGAGGCCGGGCTGCATCTTAAAGCTCAAGTCTTGATTTTCTCGCTGAGTCGAACGAGCGCTCGCGACCTCGACCTGTTTCTCTGGCCAGCTGCTGAAATTTTGTGCAAACTTCCGAGTTGTTCAGACGGATGCGGTGCTGCTCGTAGTGCTCCAGTCCAGATGGTGGCGGGGCATGTCTTACGCCACACTATTTGTCTTACACACAACATACCTGACACACTAGACACCTGACACACTACACACCTGACACACAACACACCTGACACACAACACACCTGACACACAACACAGCTGACACACAACACACCTGACACACTACACACCTGACACACTACACACCTGACACACTACACACCTGGCACACTACACACCTGACACACAACACACCTGACACACAACACACCTGACACACTACACACCTGACACACTACACACCTGACACACTACACACCTGACACACTACACACCTGGCACACTACACACCTGGCACACTACACACCTGACACACTACACACCTGACACACAACACACCTGACACACAACTCACCTGACACGCAACACACCTGACACACTACACACCTGACACACTACACACCTGACACACCACACACCTGACACACTACACACCTGACACACAACACACCTGACACACTACACACCTGACACACAACACACCTGACACACAACACACCTGACACACAACACACCTGACACACAACACACCTGACACACAACACACCTGACACACAACACACCTGATACACTACACACCTGACACACTACACACCTGACACGCTACACACCTGACACACTACACACCTGACACACAACACACCTGACACACCACACACCTGACACACCACACACCTGACACACCACACACCTGACACACTACACACCTGACACACAACACACCTGACACACTACACACCTGACACACAACACACCTGACACACTACACACCTGACACACAACACACCTGACACACAACACACCTGACACACGACACACCTGACACACAACACACCTGACACACTACACACCTGACACACTACACACCTGACACACTACACACCTGGCACACTACACACCTGGCACACTACACACCTGGCACACTACACACCTGAAACACTACACACCTGAAACACTACACACCTGACACACAACACACCTGACACACAACACACCTGACACACAACATACCTGACACACTACACACCTTACACACTACACACTTGACACACTACACACTTGACACCCTACACACCTGACACACTACACACCTGACACACTACACACCTGACACACCACACACCTGACACACTACACACCTGACACACCACACACCTGACACACTACACACCTGACACACTACACACCTGACACACAACACACCTGACACACTTCACACCTGACACACAACACACCTGACACACAACACACCTGACACACAACACACCTGACACACTACACACCTGACACACTACACACCTGATACGCTACACACCTGACACACTACCACACCTGATACACTACACACCTGACACACTACACACCTGACACACAACACACCTGACACACTACACACCTGACACACAACACACCTGACACACAACACACCTGACACACAACACACCTGACACACAACACACCTGACACACTACACACCTTACACACTACACACCTGACACACTACACACCTGACACACTACACACCTGACACACTACACACCTGACACACCACACACCTGACACACAACACACCTGACACACAACACACCTGACACACTACACATCTGACACACTACACATCTGACACACTACACACCTGACACACAACACACCTGACACACTACACACCTTACACACTACACACCTGACACACTACACACCTGACACACTACACACCTGACACACTACACACCTGACACACTACACACCTGACACACTACACACCTGACACACTACACACCTGGCACACTACACATCTGACACACTACACACCTGACACACTACACACCTGACATACAACACACCTGGCACACTACACATCTGACACACTACACACCTGACATACAACACACCTGACACGCAACACACAACACTTAGCCCACACACACAACACGCAGCATACACAACACACAGCACACACAATACAGCCCCCCCCCCTCGCGTGCCTTTCGTGGAGCTCTCAGGGGGATTGCTTGTTGGGTGCAGTGTTGTGGTGTGGTGTGGTGCTGTGTTGTGGTACAGCTGTGCTGTGGTGCAGCCTGTGCTATGGTGCAAGCTGTGCTGTGCTACAAGCGGGGCTGTGGTGTAGGCTGTGCTATGGTGCAGGTAGTGCTGTGGTGCAGGTAGTGCTGTGGTGCAGGTAGTGCTGTGGTGCAGGTAGTGCTGTGGTGAAGGTAGTGCTGTGGTGCAGGCTGTGCTGTGGTGCAGGCTGTGCTGTGGTGATAGGTAGTGCTGTGGTGCAGCACTACCTGTACCACAGCACCACCTGCAGGTAGTGCTGTGGTACAGGTAGTGCTGTGGTGCAGGTAGTGCTGTTGTGCAGGTAGTGCTGTGGTGCAGGTAGTGCTGTGGTGCAGGCTGTGCTGTGGTGCAGGTATTGCTGTGGTGCAGGTAGTGCTGTGGTGCAGGTAGTGCTGTGGTGCAGGTAGTGCTGTGGTGCAGGCTGTGCTGTGGTGCAGGCTGTGCTGTGGTACAGGCTGTGCTGTGGTGCAGGTAGTGCTGTGGTGCAGGTAGTGCTGTGGTGCAGGCTGTGCTGTGGTGCAGGCTGTGCTGTGGTACAGGCTGTGCTGTGGTGCAGGTAGGGCTGTGGTGCAGATAGTGCTGTGGTGCAGGCTGTGCTGTGGTGCAGGCTGTGCTGTGGTGCAGGCTGTGCTGTGGTGCAGGCTCTGCTGTGGTACAGGCTGTGCTGTGGTACAGTTTGTGCTGTGGTACAGTTTGTGCTGTGGTACAGGCTGTGCTGTGGTACAGGCTGTGCTGTGGTACAGGCTGTGTTGTGGTACAGGCTGTGCTGTGGCACAGGCTGTGCTGTGGTACAGGCTATGCTGTGACACAGGCTGTGTTGTGGTACAGGCTGTGCTGTGGTGCAACCTGTGCTATGGTGCAGGCTGTGCTATGGTGCAGGCAATGCTGTGGTGCAGGCTGTGCTGTGGTGCAGCCTGTGCTATGGTGCAGGCAGTGCTGTGGTACAGTTCTGTGCTGTGGTGCAGTCTGTGCTATGGTGCAGGCTGTGCTGTGGTACAGCCTGTGCTGTGGTGCAGGTAGGGCTGTGGTGCAGGTAGTGCTGTGGTGCAGGCTGTGCTGTGGTGCAGGCTGTGCTGTGGTGCAGGCTGTGCTGTGGTGCAGTTCTGTGCTGTGGTGCAGGTGGTGCTGTGGTGCAGGCGGTGCTGTGGTGCAGTTCTATGCTGTGGTGCAGTTCTGTGCTATGGTGCAGGCGGTGCTGTGGCGCAGTGCGGTGCTGTGGTGCAGTGCGGTGCTGTGGCGCAGTGCGGTGCCGTGGTGCAGGCGGTGCTGTGGTGCAGGCTGTGCTGTGGTGTAGGCGGTGCTGTGGTGCAGGCGGTGCTGTGGTGCAGGCTGGGCTGTGGTGCAGGCGGTGCTGTGGTGCAGGAGGTGCTGTGGTGCAGGCGGTGCTGTGGTGCTGGCGGTGCTGTGGTGCAGTTCTGTGCTGTAGTGCAGTTCTGTGCTGTAGTGCAGTTCTGTGCTGTGGTGCAGGCGGTGCTGTGGTGCAGTTCTGTGCTGTGGTGCAGTGCGGTGCTGTGGCGCAGTGCGGTGCTGTGCTAGAATATTGTGGAATATTTCCACCCGTAACATTTGACTCTAGACCTTAACTTAATTTAGAAAGCTTACCTCGCCAGCTAGTAATTTTTAGTAGTAGCTTATTCATTTAGATCATCTCATTTTGAAATAGTCAACGAGAATTAACCAGTAAATTTATTTAGAATTTTCAACGTAACTTGTTTAACGGAGTGCGGATCCGTACGTGTACCTCGACGGCGATTTCCCGCATCATTTGGAGGCCGGCTTCTGGTCGGCTTGGAACTATTGTGACTGCGCGGTGCCATGTCGTGTGCACTCTCCTTCTCGTCTTACTCCATTTCGAGCATGTCTATTATCTGCATGATTAATTGTTTTGAATAACTATCTTTATATCTTACTATCTTACTATCTTACTATCTTGCTCCTTGGTCGGAAATTGCTAGCCGTAAGGCTGTTGTTGCATGCCCTAAACTTATTGACTCTTCAGTGACTCTTACCTGGTAATCTTACTATCTAACCTTGAAGAATCTATTTCCCCTTGCTGTTGCCTTCCTACTTACAACGACCAAGGTAGCTATCTTTAAAAAATCTTGAAGTCCTGACGGTGTACACACTGGCATCGCACTGGTCAATTTCGCCTTAGGCATCAATTGATTAGGTTAGTGCGAGTGGTGCGTTAATATGCGAACGGTTGGGAATTTATCTCTATATTGGTAATAGTGAAATATCTTTCACTCGTCAATCCAGTTCTCCGTCATCAGTATTTCTTTCTTTTTTGCAGTAAACTCGCCGCTGAGATGTGAAACCTTGTCCCTGGCGTAGATAATCTTATGTTCGTGGATTTTTCTTGTGCTTCAAACCTTAGATGAATGCTATTCGGAGAATATTTCACGACGGTTGGTACCAATTAGAATTAGAAGTGAATAATTCGTAATGTAGGTGGCAGACAATGACAAATACTGAAATACCCATCACTAAGTTCATTCAGTAATTGTATGATTTGATTAATTCCTTTTCTGCGTATTACATTCCCGTAGAGTTGTGATCATGACGCTGACTGCCGACGAAGTTGATAACTTCACTGAGGACTCGTTTTCTGACCTCCTTTAGTGAGGGAGCTTCGTTACGTCGCGTTCTTATAATTGGGATCTCGCCACCTCTGTTATTGGAATCGTTTTTTTTGTTGAGAACCCGACGAACATCCTGAGCGTCAGTCATCTTGATCTTCTCCAGATCTTTGGCAGTTATATCTACTTTCTCGAACTGCTTTGGTTTGGTGGTCAACAATCTTGATTCTGAAGTTAGTGTTAGAGTTGGCTGTTGCCCAAGTTGAATCTGATTCCGTTGATAAACTAAATTACTGTTATTCTAAACAGTTACGAGTGAACTTGCGTTCATTATTGGAATGCGCTTCGTTTCTATAAAAATTAAAATAACATTCGCGTTACAACTTTCTTTAATCCTACGTTACTTACGCTTGGCGCTGTTAGAAATTTAGTGGCACTTGTGTGGTGGAACCAGCCTTAGGCGATGATCACATTTACGTGTAAATTCCCACAATATCAACTTACGCTATTCCCTCAGAGACGAATACTCATTCCTCCGCGACAGGAGAAATGCACCCACCGCATCGTGTGTGCTGAAGTGTTCACTGCTTCGTATAAGTTGCTTACCACTTGGACTGCGGCAGGTTATACACAAGTTTAACACTCAACTCAAATTTAAAGTCCATTGTAGTAATCAATTTTGAGAATAGCAAAAATGAGCTAGCTGGATTGTGTTTTTATTTAGCTTGCATTAAGTATTTATGAAAATTGAGTTTGTGACTACTGGTTGGTCAGCAGCATTTTAAAATTCCTCCCGTGGCCTCCGGTGGCTCACGTCGCAATCAAAGTGTTATGTCGATTGTTGTGCCTAGCAATCGTCAGTTTTAGTTTACTTCCCCGTGAGAACTCCGTTGGAGAACCTCAATTTGTTTTAAGCTACAAGATAGCCTTGCAAAGAAAAACTAGCGTTTGGTGAATACCTATCGATTAATTTTAAAATCCCTAAAACAATCTATTTCTATTGATATCAATCTAAAACATTTCCATTTGGGTTTAATTCATACGGCGGTACCATGCAGTACATGCCAGCGCATGCTTTCTAACAAGCTTATGATTTTGTGACCAGTTGCATTAGGTCAGGCTTGTTGATGGTAGTTAGTCTACGGTGTTTGAGTTCCACATTTCAATATCTCAGTTGCCCTGTTGTCTTGGCTGCAAGTTGGGAGATTGGCAGGACTGAGCCGCCCAACCGAATTTCATAAGTGAAGTCACAATGTTTGTGCAGAATTTCACTACATGAGTGTAAAATTTTCTGAAGCCCATTGAAATTAACGAGGGTTAGTAGCTTTCGGTTTAAATGTTTGAAATGAGCACTTCAAAATATAGCGTTAAATTTATCAATGGTTTCGATTTGCGAGCAAGTACCGAGAAGCATAGCTGGAGTACCACACGCGCCTCGAAAGCTCCTCATATTTTGCCCCCGTAATCTGCTCTCACCAAATTGGCTTCTCTGCAGCCCGACTCCGTGTTTACCGTCCGTGCTATCGAGCACTTCTTGTGCGGGCTTAAATAAAAGCCCATCTATTTCATCGCTGGCTTATATAAAAAGCCCATCTTTTTCATCTCAAGCTTAAATAAAAAAAAACGTATTTTCCATCTCAGGCTTAAATAAAAAAGCCCGTCTTTTTCATCACAGGCTTAAGTAAAAATGCCCACTTTTCTTAGTCCCGATCTTGTTGAACCACTTAGCGCGCTACCGTTCGTAAGTCACCACCATGTTTTTTCTGTGCTTGAGATCTTGTATTATACTTGGAATTTCCTGCTCCCCGTTTTGAGCAGAGCTTTCATCACTATTGGCCAGCGCACTGGGGGTGCCAGAGTACCGGACACTTTCTCTTTTGTTGAGTAGACTTGAGTAAACTTATTTATTGAGTAGACTTATTTATTAAGTAGACTCATATGTGGAGTAGACTTTTTATTGAGTCGACTTATTTGGGGAGTAGACTTATTTATTGAGTCGACTTATTCATTAAGTTGACTTGAGTTGTGAAATGCCGTATTATCGAATGGAATACTCAACCATGGGCACCAAGCATATTATGAGAGTAGAGTGCCGCGTGTCACCAGGTGGAGATGTGCGGCCTGATACAAGCTTGCCTGCTGCTGCAGCGCGAGTGTTCGCCTTCGCTGGTCTGCCCTCTTGGGGCCGCTCGCTGCATCTCATGCCACTCATTGCCCCTTTATATTAAGGAATTTCTAAAATCTAATGTGCTGTAATGCATCTCATGTGTCAACTTTTTGAAAATAAACGGCTTTTCCTATCATTTCTTCTTTTCTTTCACTTTTTCTTTCTAGCTTTCCTTGACACGTTTCCCGTACCAAGTTAAACGTTCCAAGCTACTAATTTTTCTTAAACTGAAGTTTAATAGTCAACTCAAATTAGGGTTTATTTTAGAGATTAATTTTGAAAATAACGAACATCAAATAGATAGTTCCTTCATTTAGTTTTCATATAGCATTTATGAAATTGTCAGTGACTGCTGGTCGGTCAGCAGCATTATGAAAATCTCCTCAGTGACAACCGGTGGGTCCCTTCGCAGGAAACGTGTTGATGTCCAGTTTTCTGCATCTCCCTGTAACATTTCATTTTTGGTGTTAAATTTTACATGGGGAGAAAAATTTCGACCACTCTTTTGTATTAGCTATTGACTTCGTGAAGTAGCATTAGCTCATTTTTCGTGGTTCGTTCACGAGCTAACTACACGTCAGAACATGAAATGTTTTGTAAGGGACTGGAAGTTATCATTCGAATGTTGGTGGGGCAATTATTCTCCCTGCCACGTTCAATAAACTCCTTAAATTACTCCTCGAGCCCTGAAATTGCCTAGCACTCGAACATTTCCTTTCTTCGTCAGCGTCCTTAAGAACTCTATGATTCTCAGGATGCAATGTTAAACATAAATAAAGGTTCATCGATATTCAGATTCATCTCTTTCACGCACTCAATAGGCTGCATTCACCAAGCATTTTGTGCAGTCCATCCCCTGTCAACTCAGAATTTAATGAGCTCTCAAGAGATTTAAGATCAGTTCACGACTGAAAAACGTATCTCATTTACGTAGCCATTTTTTCGCGAGAATGTTCACTGTAATTATATTTGAACGGGGATCTTGAGTAAAATTTCAGCGCGCAGAATTTGCGCTTGACAAACACGAGCTGCCGCTGTCAGGGAACAAAACTTCATGATGAGTTGTGCTGCCTTCTTTGACTGCACCTCTTTGATATGGATTCTAATTACTTCGAATTTTTTGAGCTCATGGATCATTTTCTGCTGCTTCAAACCGTGCGTGGAATGCTGTGAGGTCGAGAAGGTACAAACGATGAATCTCAAATCCAATACGATTGCTCGACATGCACGCTCTCTGAATCTAGTTTTTTCTGCATTGTTCATACAGCGTGCACGTGTAAATGCAGGCACGACGAAACGCAATCAAAACCCCTTTGTTTGCTCTATTTCAGATTTCGATACCATTTCGATGCTGGCATGTATTTTGTGACTTGAAATAGGAAGTCTTATTTTTGGTGGAGCGAGTAAGGGCGTACAGAGCATGCTCCAAATCTGTCCCATAGATTTTCTGCGAGTCTTATTTTTTGCCCGATTATATGTTCTACCGACAATGATTTTCTGCCAGAATAATTGTCAGCGCGAGTATAATTTTCTGGCCAATTACTGCCTGATATGACTGACCAATTTTCTGGCCAAATTGCAGTCATATATTATACAAAATGCAGTCATATATTATACAAAATGCAGCAATATATTATACAAAATGCAGTCATATATTATACAAAATGCAATAATATATTATACAAAATACAGTCATATATTATACAAAATGCAGTCATATATTACACAAAATGCTGTCCTATATCATACAAAATGCAGTCATACATTTTATAAAATGCTGTCATATATTATATAAAATGCAGTCATATATTATGCATAAATAAAATATAACCATTTTGGCGACAAAAATTGCCATTCAATAAGCAAACATCTAATGTGCACGAATGAGTGTCTCATGATGTGCATTAAAACGCATCTAATGTGCACGAATATGCGTCCAATCTGCACTGCTAAACGCTTTATCTGCACTGTTGAACGTTTTAGCTGCACTAATGAAAGATCGATATGCACTAATGAAGGATTAATCTGCACTAATGAAAGATTAATCTGCACTAATGAAGGATTAATCTACACTAATGAACTTTTAACGTGCACTAATGAGAGCTCACCGTCACTAATGAAGGCTTAGTCAGCACAAATTAGCCTCTAATTTCTAGCCTGGTGAGCATGACGCGCACAAATCAGCGTGCGATGAATTACAAGGTAGACAGCAGGCCACGAGAGGACGGCAGAAGTTGAGCAGGTTGTGTAGGTCAAAATAGCGAAACTTTAACAGCTTCAGCGGAGTAGTGAGGCTTCGAGGGCCGCTTCTGGATACGGACAGTTCACTAATTTCATAAAAGGAACAATAATTCATAAGCATCACTTTTTTTCTGCTACGGCAGCAATCATTACGCTGCGTCCGAAGCGTATTCCCCAGCCATCATTACGCACCTCTCGCGTTGTTGCGGTAACTGAGCCCAAGCTCGCGTGTGTGCTACGGCCGTACACGACAGCAAAATTTTGCAGCATAGTACTAGCGAGTCGCTCAACGATACGTCATTGTTTAACTTTACACAACGCATAACTTACAAAACGTCATTGGTAACCTTTACAGAACGCACAACTTACAATACGTCATTGGTAACCTTTACACAACGCACAACTTACAATACGTAAGTGATAACCTCTACACAATTCACAACTTACAATGCGTAAGTGATAACCATTACACAACGCACAACTTACAATACGTAAGTGATAACCTCTACACAATTCACAACTTACAATACGTAAGTGATAACCATTGCACAACGCACAACTTACAATACGTAAGTGATAACCTCTACACAGCTCACAACTTACAATACGTAAGTGATAACCATTACACAACGCACAACTTACAATACGTAAGTGATAACCTCTACACAACTCACAACTTACAATGCGTAAGTGATAACCATTACACAACGCACAACTTACAATACGTAAGTGATAACCTCTACACAACTCACAACTTACAATACATAAGTGATAACCATTACACAACGCACAACTTAAAATGCGTAAGTGATAACCTCTACACAACGCACAACTTACAATACGTAAGTGATAACCTCTACACAACTCACAACTTACAATACGTAAGTGATAACCATTACACAATGTGCGCCCCCAGAGTGTATAAATAGCATCAGCAAGAGATAGCGCTGTTCATTGTTGGTGCGCTGTCGTGGTGATCACATTAGACAGAGCCATCACTGTCCAGTAGCAGACGCGTTACCTTAGAAGAAGCACCTGTATAGACCTCAGATGCATTGTAGAAGACTTGTCCGAGCAACTACTGTCTGATCTCTCTGATTATTACCAAGCCTCCAAGCCTGTATCAACTCTGAAGTATAAATAAACTATAACTACGCGGCTGCTTCGTCACTCTCGAACCCCATTCGCGTAGTGTTCGGCCGGTACATAGAAAAGGCCGGAACATATTTGGTGACCCATGTATGGGGATACCACATCAAGGATACCACATCAAGAGCCACATTGCCCCATTGAAGAAGAAGACATCAAGAATTGATCTTTAGTTCTGCTGATCCGTGATTTTAAGTGTGAAGAGTGTCAGCCTGTGGAGTAACGTTGCGTAGTTACCGCATTACTTCAGAGCATCGAGAAGAGGAAGAAAGACGTCAGCGCAGAAAATCGAAGTTCTTTCAAGAAACACTTCGAGAAAGAAAGGAGAGAAAAATAATCGAAAATTTACACGCTACGCAGTCTTCACCAGTCTACTCATTGCTACTCAAAGAAGAAGAAGTGAGGGTCCATATCTACGATCTACGCATCTACCCATCTACCCGTCGTCATCTGCAACGAGAAGAGATCGACGAGATCTACGAGAAGATCGACGAGATCTACGAGAAGGTCGACGAGATCTGCACATCGCCAAAAAGCAAGCTGAGTATACGCCGATAATGTTTGCTTGCTAATTTAATAAGCATGAGCTCAAATTAATGATAATTAATGATCATTATAAAATTAATGAGTAGGAGTTAAGCAGTAATCACTCAGCAGTGCAAGCGCAGTGAGCATGCTGTTTCTTAGTAAGTAGGAGAGCTTTAATGCGGAAGCTGATTCTTGGTAGCCAGAGAGCGAGCAGCATATGCATTGCGAAAGCGCAGTAAGCGTGCGCGCGGAAACGTTGCGTGGAGAGGTAGTCCATTGTTCTCTGAAACAGTTAAAGGAAGTTGTAGCCATTGTCTCTAGCACTCATTGTCCTCTGGCGCCCATTGTCTCTAGCATATAAAAGTAAGCTGGAACAGCTTACCTCTGTTCAGAGTGGTGTGCCAGCCGTCACGAGTAATTAGCAATTAGCCTGTTTTAAGTCCACGGAAGTCCACTGCAAATGTGAGTTGAAATTTTACTGTGTGTAAACTATTGTCAATTGCATGTAGAAAATTTTACTGTGTGGAAAACAATTTTTCTTAAAAGTAATCGGAGGTCTAAGAATATTGTGTTTTCATGTCGAACAGTGACTCTGACGAGTACGAGTACATAAGAACCACCCCTTACGTGACCCGAGTAGGTAGAGTTTCTGTGCCTATTTTTTTCACGATGGCGACAACCACTGTCACACCGGTAGTTAGTACAGTTACCACAGTTGTCCCTGTGACTAGCTCAGTTACCAGTGTAACGACTTCTGTTGTCGGTCCGATACCTAGTGTGGTAATTGCTGGGCAGGATTTGCCCCAATACCGCGGTAGGAGACGAAAATTTGACCCTGACTTCATTGAAAACAAATCCTTGGAAACGCATATAAAAAATGTGAGAGCGTATTTCAACATGCTTTCCGACAACTCAGAGGAAGCTAAACTTAATCTATTGTTGCGAACCGCAGACAAGCGGGTCGGCGACTTTAACGCCGTTGTAGCCTCCATAATCAGTGAGGGTTACGAACTGACCTTTGAAGAAGTAGTGCACCTGTTAGAAAATATATATGTATCGAAAGGCGAAAGATCTTTGCACGCAGTTGCGTGTGACCTGAATAATGTACGCCTAAAACGTAACGATGCTTTAGCGAGTCAATTCGTAGAAATACTATCCAAAATCCGTAAGCTAACACACAGAATAATGACGAGCCCAGAGTGTTCGAACAGAGCCCACCCGTATGTAGTGAACTGTACTGATCCTGCTGCTCTCGACAAGTATGTCGAGAGTACTTTAATTGTTGCCTTAGCTATGGCCGTCATTAACCCTCTAGTAACAGAGGATTTCTCAAAAAAATTGTTCAATAAACCCTTCAAATCGTCGGAAGAGCTCCTTCAGAGGATTGTATATATAATCCGTAATTTTCCCGAAGATAAGCAAATCTTAGCGAATCGATTTGAGAGATCTGTGGAAACATATTGTGCAGAGGATGAGGATCATTCATCCGAATCAAATTTTGATGCAGCCTATGATGAGGCCGAAGTGCATACCATGACAAGAGGCAGATTTCAAGGTAGAAGTAGGACGCGTAGACCCTACTGGAGACCTAATTTCCCAAGACCAACTTACCGTGCTAGACCTCGTGCAAATTCTTTTGTTGATCGTGAATTAGGAGCTCTAGAAGTTCAAGCATTGGAGACATCAAAGCGTTGCTCGAACTGCTACAATCATAAGTGCGTCTGCCAAAACCAAGGTGTGTCGGTGACCACAGTGGCTAGGAAACCGTCAGATTGGTACAAACCCGGTTCAAGTCAGACAGCCACCGAGCATTCGCTGCGAGATGTAGTTTGTTTTCGCTGTAATAAGTTAGGACACTACGCAAGAGACTGTAGGTCAGGACGAGAGTATTTCAACAGACCAGGTAGGCCTAATCGTGTCCGTGCGCGAGGACAGTATAAAACTCGAGTGCCAGAAAAAAGCCAGGTAGAAACTTACCAAACTAACAGTGGGAATGATTTTTTAGCAGAGTAAACAGCAGAGACGATTTCATTGCAGATAGAAGTAACGTCGATGATAAAACGGAAACTAAAATAACTATAACTAAGTGTGACTCTACGACAGTGATGCCCTGTGAACCCGAGGAGAAGTCTGGTGCTGAAGATTCCCTCGTTAAAAATGTTGAGATAATCGATCCGATCATAGTGTGTCACAACAGATATGAAGCGCTAGGAGAAGCGGAATTAAGCGATGAATATGAAAGCCATTTGACGGCGAACGTTTGTAAATACGAAGAGGAAGAGGTGGAAATTACAGGCCAAAATGAATTATTTGTAATACGAAAAAGTAAGAAACCAATGATTGTGCTTAAAAAAGATGCAGACCTGTGGAATGCATTGATTGATTCAGGATCAGAAAAGTGCCTAGTCAGCTACCACAGAATAAGTGAGATAAGTAATGACGTGAAGCCAAGTTCTCTGACTATAAAGGGCGTTAACGCTAAGAGTAATGTTGAAGGCGAGGTAGAGCTTGTCCTAAAGTTAAAAAACGGTGTAAGTTTAAAGACAAATGCTCTCATAATTAAAGATGGTATTTACAATTATGACGTCATTATTGGACGTGATTTATTAGACAAGAATGCCGTTGTAGACTTAAAACAAAGATGTTTAATTATCAAAGACGAGAGAATTCCCTTTGCAGAGGTAAAACGACGAAAAAAGAGAAAGACAGAGTGTCTTGAGTATTTAATTGAGAATACTGAGTGTCTCATGGCGGACACGATTACGTCCAGAGCTAAGAAAAAAGTCCTAAATAAGCTAAGAGAGAAGAGGACGTGCATTGCTGAGAAAGCAAGTGAGGAAGTAAAAAGGGATGGTAAGAGAGAAAACCAGCCTGTTCGAGGCGTAGTTGCAGTTACCAGTTCCCACAAGCCATTAAGAGTTCATACTCGACGCGTAGAAATTGCTCCCAATGTAATTTTGAAACATGTTGGACATGTTGGAAAGTGTAAAAATGGAGAATACATAATAAAGAAAGCAACTTTGAAGGAAGGCGTGTGTGTCGCAGAAGCAATTGTGAGAGTTAACAATAGGAGCAGGATTCCGTTGTTATTAATTAATAGCTCCGACAGAGCGATTGTCTTACCGGAGAACGCAATTATAAGTACTTTAGAAAAGGTAGAAAAGGACCAAGTTGAGTCCGAAGTTTACTTGTCAGATGTACAAGGAGAATTAAAAAAGGGAATGAGTACCCTTGTGCAGGCAGCTGGTGTTGTTCAGGACAGTCATTTAGATGTCGATAATAAAGACACTAATAGTCAATCTGTCGGAATCACAGGAGTTGTTGACAAAGAGTACGTTTCTGATTCCAAAGAAATCGCCCGTGGTCGGCGGAAATTACATAATGATGATATCAAGTGTAATGATGACGAAATGAAGCCTAAATTGCTGAATTTGTTGAATAACTTCAGAGACGTTATTACTATAGACAATGAATCGATCTCGGCTGCTGCGATTAAACCATACAAAATACGTTTGAAACCTAACGTGGATGTTGTAAATGTCCCTCCCTATCGTATTGCCCACCGTTACATGGAAGACTTGAAAGTCGTTAACGAAAAAATGTTAGACGATGGAATAATTAGACCATCGATTTCAGCTTATAATTCACCAATAATTGTAGTCCATAAGAAGGATGGAACTATACGTCCGGTGGTTGATTTTCGCAAAGTAAATGAGGTAATTCATGAAGAATCTTTCCCGCTGCCGAGAGTGGACGAGCTTCTCTATAGTTTAAATGGTCAAAGGTATTTCACGAAATTAGATCTTAGGTCAGGATATCATAATATTACACTGACCGATGAGAGTAAAGAAATAACCGCATTTACAGTTGGTAGTCGAAAATTCGAGTTTAACAGATTACCTTTCGGTTTAAAAACTTCACCTGCTTATTTCCAGTCAGTAATGACACAAACATTATCTCCTGTTCTAGGAAAACTATCTTTCGTCTTTATGGACGACGTGCTAATATTTTCGAAGGAAAGGTCACAGCATCTTGCCGATATAAAAGTTGTACTTGAACTATTAAGAAACGCTAGATTGTCAATAAAGACGGAAAAATGTGCTTTCTTCGAGAACGAAATTGAATATTTAGGACATTCCATTAGTGGAATGGGAACCAGAAGCACCGGTACTGACAAAGTAAAAAATTTAGAGATTCCTAAGAATGTGAAGGAATTACAATCTTTTCTAGGTCTAGTAAATTTCTTTCGTAGGTATATAAAAAATTTTGCGAGCATCGCAAGCCCGCTCTATAATCTGCTAAGGAAAAATATCGAATTCGATTGGAATAAGGATTGTCAAAACGCTTTTGAAAAACTAAAGGATGAACTATGCAACAATACAACCTTAAGTCACCCAAACTTCGATCAAAAATTTCACCTATTTTGTGATGCATCAAATGTTGGCATAGGAGCTGTTTTACTCCAGTCATCTACTGATAAAGTTCGAAACATGAGACCTGTCGGTTTTTTTTCTAAAACGTTGAATTCCACCCAACGAAGGTACTCAACTACGAAAAAGGAAATGTACGCTATAGTTGAAGCCTTGAAATACTTTAAATATCTTGTTTTGGGCTATGATTTGGTCGTATATACCGATCATAAGCCGCTCGTTCCTTTATTTTCAAAAAAATTGCCTGAAGATAACACACTCGCGAGATGGAGTATATATGTTCAAGCCTTTGATGCCAAATTAAAATATTTTTCAGGAAAAGCGAACAGTGCCGCCGATGCATTAAGTAGATTAAATCATGAAGAAAATCCCTTAACAGAAAAAGAACTATCAGAATGTTCTGATTTAACCCCAGATGTAGAGACTTTTCCTGTTGTAACAAGGCTGCAAGCCGCTGCTGCGAGTAACAAATGTAACAAGCCTGTGACTGAGGGAGAGTCCGAGAAAACAATGCCAGGAAGTGATGATGAAAGACACAACAACAGTACTGCTGAAGAACCCAGACGTGAACCCAATGACTTTAAGAGCAGACAGAATACGTGCTTATGCAGACTGAATAAAGTGAACAAGACTACAGACCATTTAAGTATTAATGACAACTGGTCGCTGGACGAATTTAAACGTGAACAAGATCAAGACCCCTTTTGTTCTGAAATTAAGAATGCCCTAGAGAATGCAACTAAAGTTTCCAATACTGATATGAATGAATTTCTGATTATGAATGCTATTTTGTATAAAAGACGAAAAATTGACAACAGGCCCAGCACCATTCTGACAATTGTCGTGCCCTATACCCTGCTAGACAGAATAATTTCTTTCATTCATAATTTATCGCATACGGATTTAAATCATACCTTGTTTAAGTTTAAATTAAAATATTTTCATCCGTACGAAAGGACAATTACACGTAAAATTGTTGAATCGTGTGACATCTGTAAGATTCTAAAATCACGAATTTCGACACCTGTTAAAATTCTAAATGCTCCAATTGGAACAAGATGTTTTCAAACTGTCAGCATGGACTTCTATGGTCCATTACCAATGACGGACAATGGTAACAAATATATACTTGTTATCATTGACCTCTTTTCAAGATTTGTTAAACTATATCCAACTAGTGACCGATGTACAGAGACTGTCACAGATTGTTTATGGAATTTTTGTTGTTTGTTCGGTACCCCAGACGTGTTGTTGTCCGACAACGCGCTAGAATTTAAATCCAATAATGTAAGAACTTTCGCAAAAGGACTTTCTATCCTAAAAAAGGAAGTTCTGGCGTATTCACCTTTTTCTAATGGTATAGTCGAGCGATGCAATGGTAAAATCCGACACCTGCTCAAGTTATATTTAAATTTTCTTACTCATAATGAGTGGAATAGACTACTGGATATTGTAGAGAATTCGATTAATAATAGTTATAATGAAACTTTAGGAGACACACCTGCATATACTGTTTTCGGCAGAGATACTTGTGTATACATCAGTTCTACTAATTTAGAAGATTTAAATGTTGCGACTTCATATGAAGATGTTCAAAAACAAAAATTTAAGGAGTCATCTATTGTAGTGAACAATATTCGAAATGCAATCATTAACGCCACCATTGAAAGAACTGCCTATAGAAATATGAAACGTCGCGATAAAAATTTGAAAGTAAACGACCGTGTACTAGTAAAAAATCATGCCAAAAAACATAAATTACAGCTGAATTTTTTGGGTCCTGCTATCATTGAAAAACTCGGTAAAAATTATGCAGATATTAGGATTGGTAACAAAACTATCCGATCAAATTTGAACCATGTACTGCCTTTAGATAGGATAAAAAGGTAAAATTGTCAAACTAGTTTGTAACTGTTCATTCTTTATATTCTGAAGAATGCCATTCCATATATGCATTTCAATGGTACTTAGTTTGTAAGTTCGTTCTATGCGTTCTATGAGTTCTTAACCTGTAAGTGAGTTCTATGAGTTCTTAACCTGTAAAGTGAGTTCTATGAGTTCTTAGCTTGTAAGCGCGTTCTTTGAGTTCTTAAGAATTATGTGTGTCTTGCTCTAGGAAATATTTCTGTTACGCAAACACCTTCAGCCGAGATGATGAGCTGAGGATGTTGTCATACTATCGTTGCGACATCAGAGTGTGCTCATCAGGTCGTGAGCAAGAATTGATAAACTTAGGTGCAATTGTGAGATGTCGACACGAGAACGCGAGTGCGAAGCCTGCGAGACCTGTATGGCACCTGCCGCAAATTGTTTGAAAACAATTACATGCCTGGCAGTGTTGTTGAAATCTATGTGTCTTGATGAGAGGGAAGGAAGCGTGCCTTAGTATGAAATATCTTAGTATGAAACGTAAATTGTTTACTTTAAACTTGGGGCCATGCTAATGTGATGTATCGTTTCTCTTTTCAGATTCCTTGGGCGACTTCTGAAAAATTCCAGAACGATTGCACACTCCAAATCGCAAAATACACTTGTCTAATTACAACTTCAATCACTCATAACACCCGATGTGTAGAGTGAGACAAGGTCAACTTTGGAGGCCGCAGGCAACTACAATAACATTCGGTATTCGAATACAGAAGGAAGTATTACAAGAAGCATACTGTAAATTTCAAGTGTCCCTAAACTACGGTCCCCTGTTGCGTACCCGAATCCAGCTGTATGAGCAACGAAATCACGTTGAACTAGTGTTCATAGTTACAATATCGGCTTTTTCAGCTAACTGCCAGTGAGTAATTACGTCTCTGTTTCAACGTGGTGCGCAGGGATAAGGGGGCGTGCTCATCCGAATTCAATAATCAAAAATACTGTTGACTTATAAATTTATAATTTATTTATTTATCACATTTACGTGATTAATATTCAGCTTATATTATCATATAATCTAATTGTCACACTCTTGTGATTAACGTTAATCACCATTTTAATTCCCGCTCTGTTAGTATCATTTTTGCCTATTAAGATGGGCAATAAAGTATCGACTATTAATGTAGATGCCATATTAACGGCGATTAAAGCCAATAACGGTCAAATCTCGGATGAACTTATTCGACACACTGAGGAAACAAGAGTTGATCTCATTCCTGATCAGTTAAGCGACATAATGTTGCTTCTATATACAGCAATTACCATCATCCTTGCGGTGATGATTATTTATATAAAACGGGATCTACACAAGGTTATTAGCCGAATTAGTGGAGAAGATGTAGCCTTGCGGCGAAACGCTTGGAAGGAGATGTATAATCCTAAGCAGATCCCTTCAGTCTCACCTCAAGTTAGCGTGTAACGTTACAATTCTAGGCTTCCACATTTTGTATTTGCATACCATAGATCTAAATACCATGTTCTGATATTCCAATCTTCCGCGGAGTAAGTAACCTCTACGTCTTAGACTATCTTTATTTTATATGCTGTATTTTAAAAAAAAAAGTTCTATCGTATACAGATTCTGTTTTGCTGTCGATATTACAACTCTTTTGTTGTTTTACTTGCCCTATGGAAATGTTTTGTTCATCAGTAGTTCGCGAAGGACGAGAGCTTCTTGAAAATTCGAAGAACCATTTTAATTGTAATGATTGAAAAGCAGAAAGGCAGAATAACTACTTATATATTCACCATGTAACGATCACTTGCGAATTTAATTTTATTAAGGCATTTATCGGAGAGTTTCATATTCAAAGCATTTTTTAGCGGCGTGCCACGATGCTAATGTAACGCGAGAATAATGTGACACGAGATAGTTAAATTCTGGTATTGAAATCCGTAGATTTTTCTCTATCATAAAATTTTTATTGACTTTATTCTCTATCATAAAATTTCATTTAAAACTATTAAATCTCTATTATATACGGATTATGTATTCTATCCTATAGAAATGCCTTGTTCATGTTTCGCTAGAATTAAGGAGACTAATTATTTCGATTGCGACTAAACCAAATTGTACGCTTGTTGATTGATTAGAGTAAATCGAATTAGTTACTTATTGATTATTCTACTTACTTTCTATATTTAATTTACTTGAACTGAAATGAGTTAATTTAAATCGTAGGACGAATTGTACTTGCCAATTCTAGTATTGTGTTGTTGCGTATATACACTTATATTCTATAACTTCAGTTGATTTATTCAGTACGCGTTTTGATGTTTGATTTTGATATTCTGATATGTTAAATAATTGTGCTGTATATCTTTTGTATCCGAAATATCTGGAGTAGCCAAGAATTCTAAGAATCAATTGATAAATAACTTAATGATGAATGAACAAATTGTTTGAGCTAAGTGCGTAGAGTGATTATTTGGTTGATTTTGGATTCTAAAATCTAGTAGTGAATTAACACTATAATGTTTAACAAATGTAGGTTTGCCGTTGAACTATGATGTCTTTATGCTTGCTGCAGACAGAAAAAGCCATACCTGCCTACCTCCGTTCAATGCGTTCAATATTTGGAAGCCTTTAGTGTTATACGATCTGACCTGTTCGAATTGACTTGACGGATTGTAAGTTTAACTGATAGTCAAGGGAAAATCAAGGTTAATTGAATAACGTTTAAAAAATTTTTATTGTCATAAAGAATTTTAAGATTGGGGGGAGCATTATGTGCGCCCCCAGAGTGTATAAATAGCATCAGCAAGAGATAGCGCTGTTCATTGTTGGTGCGCTGTCGTGGTGATCACATTAGACAGAGCCATCACTGTCCAGTAGCAGACGCGTTACCTTAGAAGAAGCACCTGTATAGACCTCAGATGCATTGTAGAAGACTTGTCCGAGCAACTACTGTCTGATCTCTCTGATTATTACCAAGCCTCCAAGCCTGTATCAACTCTGAAGTATAAATAAACTATAACTACGCGGCTGCTTCGTCACTCTCGAACCCCATTCGCGTAGTGTTCGGCCGGTACATAGAAAAGGCCGGAACAACAACTCACAACCTACAATACGTAAGTGATAACCATTACACAACTCACAACTTACAATACGTAAGTGATAACCTCTAGACAACTCACAACTTACAATACGTAAGTGATAACCATTACACAACTCACAACTTACAATACGTAAGTGATAACCTCTACACAACTCACAACTTACAATACGTAAGTGATAACCTCTACACAACTCACAACTTACAATACGTAAGTGATAACCATTACACAACTCACAACTTACAATACGTAAGTGATAACCATTACGCAACGCACAACTTACAATACGTAAGTGATAACCATTACAAAACGCACAACTTACAATGCGTAAGTGATAACCTCTACACAACTCACAACTTACAATACGTAAGTAATAACCTCTACACAACTCACAACTTACAATACGTAAGTGATAACCTCTACACAACGCACAACTTACAATACGTAAGTGATAACCATTACACAACTCACAACTTACAATACGTAAGTGATAACCATTACACAACTCACAACTTACAATACGTAAGTGATAACCATTACACAACGCACAACTTACAATACGTAAGTGATAACCTCTACACAGCTCACAACTTACAATACGTAAGTGATAACCTCTACACAACGCACAACTTACAATACGTAAGTGATAACCAGTACACAACTCACAACTTACAATACGTAAGTGATAACCTCTACACAACTCACAACTTACAATACGTAAGTGATAACCATTACACAACTCACAACTTACAATTCGTAAGTGATAACCTCTAGACAACTCACAACTTACAATACGTAAGTGATAACCATTACACAACTCACAACTTGCAATACGTAAGTGATAACCTCTACACAACGCACAACTTACAATACGTAAGTGATCACCTCTACACAACTCACAACTTACAATGCGTAAGTGATAACCTCTACACAACTCACAACTTACAATACGTAAGTGATAACCATTACACAACTCACAACTTGCAATACGTAAGTGATAACCTCTACACAACGCACAACTTACAATACGTAAGTGATAACCTCTACACAACTCACAACTTACAATGCGTTAGTGATAATCTCTACACAACTCACAACTTACAATACGTAAGTGATAACCATTACACAACGCACAACTTACAATTCGTAAGTGATAACCTCTACACAGCTCACAACTTACAATACGTAAGTGATAACCTCGACACAACTCACAACTTACAATACGTAAGTGATAACCTCTACACAACGCACAACTTACAATACGTAAGTGATAACCTCTACACAACTCACAACTTACAATACGTAAGTGATAACCTCTACACAACTCACAACTTACAATACGTAAGTGATAACCATTACACAACGCACAACTTACAATACGTAAGTGATAACCTCTACACAACTCACAACTTACAATACGTAAGTGATAACCTCTACACAACTCACAACTTACAATACGTAAGTGATAACCTCTACACAACTCACAACTTACAATACGTAAGTGATAACCTCTACACAACTCACAACTTACAATACGTAAGTGATAACCATTACACAACGCACAACTTACAATACGTAAGTGATAACCTCTAGACAACTCACAACTTACAATACGTAAGTGATAACCATTACACAACTCACAACTTACAATACGTAAGTGATAACCTCTACACAACGCACAACTTACAATACGTAAGTGATAACCTCTACACAACTCACAACTTACAATACGTAAGTGATAACCTCTACACAACTCACAACTTACAATACGTAAGTGATAACCTGTACACAAAGCACAACTTACAATACGTTAGTGATAACCATTACACAACGCTCAACTAAACGACACTCCTCAAATTCCCCATCAGGGCGCCACACAACCCCAGTACATCGAGGGGTGAGAAGGAAGGCGAGGTGGAACCTTCACACCGCGGAAAAGTTACGCTCCCTTCAGCTCCTGCCCTTGATTCAAGTTGACAATAACCTTCACAGTCCGTCCCGTTATCTCGGCCATTGCAATTCCTTGCCTGTCATCATAAAGCCGCTCTCTTTTACGCGCAAACCTAACCGTCTATGCCCTGCGTTTCGGGCTCATAAATATTTCTCTACCGTAGCGAGAGCGCTATAGTTTCCATCCGCGCTAATTTGTGAAGGTCCTTACTGTGCATCGGCGTTGCTCAGTGGGCTTTGCCTCTGTAATTAGTATCGTTAGAGAACATTTCCATCCTCGTTAGAGTTAATGAGACTTCGGTCTTTTGTTAACCGGAGGCGCTTTTTTCGGCGCCTGACTGAGGTGACTCGCTGCTGCTACTGAGTTTGTTTTCTTATTAGGGGAGCCCCGCACCTTCTCGCTGGGTGTCGGTCATTTAAAACTGGATGCCTTGAAGCAGTATCTTCCATTTTACCACGTAATGAAAATTACTACGGGTTTTCGAACTGCATTCTGTGTAAAAAATTGGCGGGTATTGATGATTTAAAAATGGGTGCGTAGAAGTAGTCACTTCCATTTTAACACTTGGTGAAAACTAATACAAGTTTTGCCATGCATTCTACGAAAAAAAATGCTATCTATGTTCTCGGTATACTTTGGGCTGTGTGCAACTGGTACCATGACTCAATTGTAGTTTTTATGGATTTTGTTACATTGTACTCTATATAATTTCCTTTTGAACGGTCTCTAAGATCTAATCAGAAAATTGTTTTCTGATGAGTGATATTAATTTAATTTGATAATAAAGTTAATTCAGCATTTGACTTTATATTTTTTCACCTTTTTCTTCGAATGCTTTCGACACCTGAGTAGTTTCGTTTACTTTGGGTGTGTGAACTTGATCTTGATGCGCCAAAATAAATGTCACTAGAGATTTTTCTGCAATGTTGTTCATTAAATGCCTTAAACACACTTTAATGCATTTACAACACTTGTCAATTGTATCTTAAGGTGTTAGATTGTCTTATAATGAGAGTCCCCTTCGACCTTGATTAAATGCCTAAAACACACTTTAATGCATCCATCTACAACAACTTTTGTCAATGGTATCTTAGGGTTTTAGATTGTCTTATAATGACAGTCCCCTTCTACCTAAAGCTAGGAATGCTACCTATCTTCATATGTTGGAGCATGAGTTGCGGCCGATTGGAGTGAGGATGAGCTGAAGTGCGTCCCATACACAGCCTTGGTCACTGTGGCCGAGTGGTTGAGCGCGCACCCTTCACGAGAAGGTGTCGGCAGTTCGAATCCGGGCAGTGCCCCGGTCATTCTCCCCGTTGGGAAAAGGGAGAATTCAGCCACAATACCCCAATCTACCCAGGTGTCGGAATTGGGGATCGGCTTGACCGGGGATATTCGTCATTGCATCCTGGCGTTAGTTATAAAGCATTTGAAAAACCAACGTACAAGATTATCTGTACCTGGCTTGATTGGAATAAAGCATCCTTTCTTTCAGTGTTTCTCACGCCGCCGTCTCGTGCCCACAGGAACGACTACTACAGGAAAGGCGGCAAGGCGATGCTGCCCGTCAAGTGGATGCCGCCCGAAGCCTTCCTGGACGGCATCTTCACCAGCAAAACGGACGTGTGGTGAGTCAACTCGGCAGGCTTTTTGATGTGTATTAGAGCGTCCCAATAAATCGAGGTGTATCGGACACACTTCAGTACTTGTTGCCTTTGTTTCCTGTTGTGAGAAATTTAACCAGGATAATTTCCAACTTCCTATCTCGTCTTTAACTGGTCGCGCATTTCATTTAGTTTTCTGCTGGGCGTCAAGTTGTGCAGCGGTCACTGGTATAGCGGGCAGCGGTCAATGTAGTAAGGGCATTAGGTGGGCTCTATTTTCCTTTCCTTTCCCAACGCACTCTAACTTTGATTTATGGGCATTTCAGCCCAAACTTTTGCCGGAAAGAATGAGCTTTGTGAACAATGAGCATTGCAGGTCTAGAAAGTCAGATTCCATGCCAGGAGCAATATGCATTCTGCGCCTGGAACAGTCATCTATTGTAAGCTTGGAGCAA
The DNA here is from genome assembly GCA_030386875.1 of Morinoia aosen. Classification (NCBI taxonomy): domain Eukaryota; kingdom Metazoa; phylum Arthropoda; class Malacostraca; order Amphipoda; family Talitridae; genus Morinoia; species Morinoia aosen. The sequence goes on along the minus strand of CM059570.1, from coordinate 67,391,521 downwards.
TGAGGATTGCAGGTCTAGAAAGTCAGATTCCATGTCAGGAGTAATATGCAGTCTGCGCCCGAAACAGTCATCTATTCACAAGTCTGCCTCGAACGTTAGATTGTGAGAGGAAGCTATCAGCCTCTGCGATTGAGACAGTCAACCAACTGCAGACAAGCAGGCCACACAGCCAGCTGTAATGCGAGTCCATTAAGTCGCGTCTGGACAGATGGTCTTCAGAGACAAAGCTCGGCTCTCTTCGTCTCGTCTTGATTTCCTTCTGTAGAACAGCAGGCCCTGGCATCTTATCTTATACATCCAGAGCATTGCAAAGATTGTCCCTTAGCTCCCAGTCTAAGAGGAGCATTTAAGTTTTCTCTTCTCTGCAGCAACATTTTTGTAACAATATTAGGCACCGTGGATCAACATTAGACACCGAACATCATTATTAGAGACTGTGCATCAATATTAGGCAGCGTGCATTAATTTTAGGCTCCGTGCATCAATATTAGACACCGTGCATCAATATGAAGCCTCGTGCGTCTATATTAGGCAACGAGCATCATAGATACAATCCCTGTTGGGCATTAACTTGAAATTAAAAGAAAATATTTAATGAACTGTTATTACATTTAATAATTATAACACTGTAACCCCAATTTCATCGCTTTTCACGTTCGTTGCGCATACCAAATCCCTGAACTCGAGTTCAGTTCGATGTCACTTCAAACGAGCTAACGCAGGGATTCCTTTCTCGGCTTATGATCTGCGTATTCAGTGCCAAAAATGACCAAAAAACGAAGAGTAATTAGACTTTCATCAGCATTGTTTGTTTGGGTTTGGGGGGTAATATTTCTGGCAATATCAATGGGAGAGAGGTGGCAACCGGAAGTTACGGGCGACCTGGGAGTTCTCATCGTAGTCGTTAGCCTTACTTGTCTTACTTGTTCGCTTAATTGGCCAGTTTTGCTGCCTAGAGGGCGCCATTGCAGCGCCGCGTGTACACCTCTATAGCATTTAAAATAATATATGTAAAGGAATGTTCAAATACACATAGGTGTACATGTATATATATTGTGTATTTAGACTCTTGAAACAATAAAATGAAATGATGTCATTTTGGATTTACAAATTATGTAAATAATAATAATGAAATAATGCGCCAAAATTTGACACGCAAACGGAAAATATAAGTTCTGTCGAAAAATTCAATTGAGGGTTTTTTTCATCACGTAGAATTTTGTTTCAAAACATGATAAATGAATATAGTCATAAGTCATTTATCCTTTTATCCTTTCCTTCTCAAAGCAGCTTTGATGAATCCAACATTGCAAAATTTACAACAGTTTCCACTATGTTGTTAAAATACATTTATAGACTCCAATGGGGACGATATTTTGCTCATAACTTAAAATTGGTCACCATTATTTCAAAGGTGCTCTATTGCCTTTACAATATTTGTAAATGTAACTAGTATGGCTTTGAGAAGAAATGACGGCGTACTCGTGGTTAGCGCTCGGACGCCACACATTTTCCCAGCTCTGGAGGTCAAGTATCGTAAATGGTCGTTTCCTGCTCGTTAACCTTCCATTCCCGGTACTCAGGAACAGGGGGATTTAACACGTTAAGTGCGGAGGGCTTAACTGAAGTTTAACACTCAATTCAAATGAAAGTTAATTTAAGAGACAAACTTTAGGAATAAAAATCGAGAAATGGATGGTGCTTTAATTTAGTTTTGATCGAGTATTTACGGAAATTGAGCTTGTGACGACTGGTCGGTCAGCAGCGTCATGAAAATCACTGCAGTGCCCACCGGTGGGTCGCACTGCACTTAACGTTTTAAAACCTCCCATGTCCCTTTTTTTGGACGAAAGATTTCATTTCCAGGTGGTTTTTCAATAGTATTTCTACAATTGTGTATACTGACACATGAGGATTGAACTGACTCCAAACTTGCTTATGTTTTTTTTTTGACACATGTTCAACCCGAGCTGAGCTGTCGCACTCTGAATGGGACAAATAAGGAAGACGAGACGAATTGTTTTTACCGAGCAAGAAGTGAAGATTTATATCAAATTTTTGGATACTAACGCAAAGTTTCATTCAAATTCCGAACTATTCAACTGGAATTAATTTCCTCTCGGCATCGAAGTCGGTGGGGCAAACGCTGAGTAGCATCCCTCTCGTTTTTTTCTTCTCCATTTTATTCCTTATGATATTCTCCTATCTTCTTCCTGCTTCATTTTGCTCTCTTTTAGCCGCCATTTGGGCTGGCCGCAAGTTGGCACTCGTTTGAAGGAATCATTTATCGCCTTGACGGATGGTGGCTACGCCTCGGCTTTGCTGAGGGATAAACTTTGTCCAAACACGTGGCGTAAAAAGCAAAACCTTGCCTTTGCGACAGGCTCTGCGAATGGATAAACTTCTGCTCATCTGTTTTCTTGACGCAAATGTTAGGATCTTATTTTTTGGAAATATCTAAGTCAGCACATAGAGGCAACCAGTACTCGCTCTTCAAATTTTGGTTGTACTGGTTGTCAGAACTTGCCTCCGATGCGAACTGCTCATGCGACCATCATGGTTTCTTTTTGACCAAATTCCGTGGAGTACATAACCTTCATAGCATCTCGTTTATCTTCTTAATCCAGTCTCTAGCGACTGCTGCGTGTGCTGAAAGGTCGCCTATCTCTCCGCGATGTTATTGTGTTCCGGAGAAAATTAATTATCTTGTTGCCTGAGGGAGATCAGAGAACAAAGCAAGTTTATAAAAAAACAGCTGGAATATGCAATTTACGAAAGTGCTGTCACGTGGAGAAAAGAACTTGAAATAAATAATGACATGAGTTTCGAGAACAATGTTGATTATCCAACGAACCTCTGATACTGAGAACAGAGTTGCTTCGTTGCTTTTATAACTTGATGACAATGGTTTCGTATGAGTTCGATTGTTTTGAGATTGGGTGAGCAGTATATCTTATTCTGTCATCTTATTTAGTGAGTCTGATAGAAATACTGTTCATATATTGCTGTCATCCTGTAGTTTACATTAATGCGAATCTACTCTTGCGCACTGACTGCTGTTGAGCTTCTTTCTAACAACAGATATTTGTGTTTCTCTGGGAGGCTAAGTTGACATTCATCATCAAGTTCGAATCCATTTAATCTCTAAATTCTTCCTCTCTTTTCATTCATCAATTGAACTGTAGCGTTTGCTGCGTTAGTGTATCTCTGAGATGCTAAGTTGATATTCTCCATGAAGTTCGGTTCCATTTAATTGCTAAATTCTTCCTCTCCTTTCATTCCAATTGAACTGTTGCGTCTGCTACGCTTGTCAATTCAAAGCGTTGGTCTCGCGCCCGGCTCTGAGGGAAGGTTTCTCCAGTTTATTTCTGCAGGATTTGTCCAGCATCCCGACCGCTCAGCGCTGCTAAGACTTACACTCAAGCTCAGTTCGTCGAGAGGAGTCGTTGGCGAGGAAACTGGAAATACTGCGCATAAACGCAGTATTTCCAGTTGCCATTTCCTGTCTCTTTTTAAGGGAGTGTCAGCACACGCTGTGCTCTGTGCTCTGACGTTTGCGTGCGTCTATAAATGCGAGCGCCCTGATATTTGTGAGCGGCCATGTCCCTGTGCTCTGCGCTCTGGCGTTCCATAACTTTGATGTGTTGTCCACGTCAGGTGGGAAACGACAGCGCATGTTGTGCCCTGTGCGTCCATGATTTTTATGTGTTCTCCATGCCAAGTGGGGTGCGCTCTGATGTTCCATGATTGTGGTGGACGACACATTTCATTTCCAGACGATTTTTTTATTTTTTAGTATTATCTACATTATTTCCCCCACACTCAGACGTATGTTTGTGCGTCCATAACTTTGATGGTTTTTCATTTTAGGTCGTTCGGCGTGCTGCTGTGGGAGGTGATGTCGCTGGGCTACATGCCGTACCCAGGCCGGGGCAACAGAGACGTGATGCAGCTGGTGACCAACGGTGGCCGCCTGGAGCCCCCCTCGCACTGCCCCCCTCAGATCTACCGCATCATGACCCAGTGCTGGCACCCCCAGCCTGAGGAGCGGCCCTCCTTCGTCACCACCGCCGAGAGGCTCGGGTACTGCCTCCAGGTGGGTCTCCAGGTGTATGTTTTGACTCTTGAAATAATGAAAACGTGAAGGATTTGACACGCACACAAAAGTTCTCTCAAAAATGTTGTCTGCTTCTGTGCTATTCGTAACGCGCCAGTCCGCGAGCATCTTGTTTCATAAAATTCTTTCTCGATTAACTGTTTCCATGCACTTCTTATCATGTTTCGTAAAGTTATTTCTAGATTATCTGTTTATATGCAGTTTGTGCATAAATTTCACGTTTCCGTAAGTCGATTCTCAATGATGCCTTCCTCCTTCTTCTCTTTGGATCACCTTTGTGGCGGTTAGAGAGGCTTAAACTAACATCTAATCTATCGTGGCTGTTAGTTGGTGTAGTGCTGCCGCTACCACATCGCCAACGCAGTCGATACTCGAGTTGTACATCGTCTTGTGTGATCCTCAACTTATACGAATAAAAGTTAGCCCCAATTATTCATAAAATGATATCGTATCAGTAGAGTGACTGGGACAGATTTTTTACGAATACGTGTTGAAATAGAAAAGAAACAAAGAAAATCAGTTCATTTCGAATAAAGATGATAAATAAAAAAGCACCATTGGTTTTTAAAATTCGTTGTTCGCTTGAGATAACGTACGAGTGAAAGATTGACTTAATACTGGAAAGTGTAACACCTGCGTCAACTCGCTTGTCCGCAGGTGAAAAAAAAATATTTGTGATCAATTTGCGTAGAGAATATCGGTTTAAACTGAAGGCCTACCCGCTTTGAACTGAAATATCTTCCGGTAAATTGCCCGCTCTAATTCATTTACCGAACTCGACCGACTGATGCAGTGTTGCTTTGTACGAGCCGAGCAATTTGAACCGCTTTCGTCTATGCAAGAGAAACTTGAGCTTTCTCTCAATTATGCTTCACTAAGCCCAGTGAAAATCTTTCCTTTCATTTTCAGAAATGGTTCATTTTGTTTGGGATAGAGGTATACCATCGTCAATTGAAAAAAAAATTCATATAATACTATGGAACGAGAGTGGGTCGAAGTCCTACCTTCAAATACTGAAGCACAGACCCGCACTGTTTGTATGCGGATGTGCGTGAAATGAAACAGACAATTAAACGGACGATGCATCAAAACCTCATTAATGTGGGCCACATTAATGTTGGCTCTGACGAAGTAAGCATATCGAACTGCTGAGAAAACGACGTGATTGCGCGTGGCATCAATTCTTGTTCGACCATCGATGACATTGCCTTGCTTTAAATATTCGAGGTAGTTGAGTAAAGGGAATTGGTGTTCTATAGAAGGGTTTCATTACTTAGTGGTCTATTCTTTTAGTAAAAGTGAGCAAACAATCTGATATGAAAGTGCCCTGCAGACACAACTCCGCGCCCGGTGGAAGCCATCAGTCCACGGACACAAGCGGACTGAATTGAGTCACGCGCTCAGAGGGCAGGCTACAGTGTCTCTATTTAGTGCCACGTCATCAGGGGAATAGACGTTGGAATTTTATTTATGACAACCTTTCACTTCTAACTTATTTTTTAAATTTTACAATTCTTTTTAATTTATTCAGCGTTTGTTTGATCCTGATAAACTTGAAATAAGAAAGCCCGTTGGTATGATCACGGAAGAAATTCCAAGTACACGCAGCGATGCGAGTCCACAATGTGTAGATGAGCTGTCATGCATATGGCCGTCGTCACACGGAGACCAAGCGGTAGCGCTTCGTCGTAACCGTCTACAGTCAACGGTACCGCTCGGTCTGTCCAGCGCTGCAAAACCGTCAGATTTCAGCCCTAGTTTGGGACCAGCTTAGTCGCCTGAAATCATGGTTTGACCAAACTGGGCTCAAAGTAAAGCTGAAATCTGACGGATTTGCAGCACTGGACAAACCGAGTGGTACCGCTGACTGTAGACGGTTACGACGAAGTGTCACCATTTGGTCTCCGCGTGAGGGCACCTTACTTCTGTGATCGTGTGTGCGTGCGTGCGTACAAAACTTCAAAATAAACTTCAGCTTCATCATTTTGGAGGAATTCGTTTTCAAAAATATTTTCCAAAAAAGTTTTTACCGGCACGAGTTGCATTTATGGAACGCGAAAAGTTTGAGTCTTTCATTTGATTTTCTATGAAATGCGAACGAATGAACTGTATACAAATTTTTTTTTATTTAAGGGAGCGTCGTACATCTTTGCTGCAACTTTCAGTCGCCGTATTCTGTGCAATTTTCTGTGTTGTGAGAGATGGGGCTTTTCGTGTTAGTGAGCAGCTTTAATTACTCGAATTAGATATTCAATTCACTGAAGTGTGCCTGTGAGATCGAAGCATCAGAAAAAATATGGTTTTCGGCGGGAATTTACTTTGAAATCAAAATTTGTGCGCTCAGAAAACACAAGTTGTATTATTTCAGTAGAAAAGGATCTGCAATATCACAGATATCAAAAATTTCACTGACAAGCTAAAACTACCAAAGAAAAATAAAAAATAAATCACCAACCTAAAATTTTTCCGTCTTTTGCACGCGTCAAGCAACAGCGTTCAATCCATACAAGTAACAGACCAAACAGTTTTGATTGCGGATTTCCATGACCCCCGAATTCGCCACTCGGCATTTCGCGCTTTGAGAAGTCTAAAAAGTTATATTCCGTTTGCTCCAAGTTTGCACTCGACGTAAACTCAGCAACACAATAGCTTAAATCAAGGCATTGTGCATTGCTCACGCAAATCATGAAGAAGAAATATAGATGATTCTGGTCTATCTCGTCTGGGCTTGTAACATACACACTGTCATTTGACATGAATCAACATACACACCGTCATTTGGTATGATTCAACATACACACCGTCATTTGGTATGATTCAACATAAACACTGTCATTTGACATGATTCAACATACACACTGTCATTTAACGTGATTCAACATACACACTGTCATTTAACGTGATTCAACATTCACACCGTCATTTGGTATGATTCAACATACACACTGTCATTTGGTATGATTGAAAATACACACTATCATTTGACATGATTCAACATACACACTGTCATTTAACGTGATTCAACATACACACTATCATTTGACATGATTCAACATACACACTGTCATTTAACGTGATTCAACATACACACTGTCATTTGACATGATTCAACATACACACTGTCATTTAACGTGATTCAACATACACACCGTCATTTGGTATGATTCAACATACACACTGTCATTTGACATGATTCAGCATACACACCGTCATTTAACATGATTCAACATACACACTGTCATATAACATGATTCAACATACACACTGTCATTTAACGTGATTCAACATACACACCGTCATTTGGTATGATTCAACATACACACTGTCATTTGACATGATTCAACATACACACTGTCATTTAACATGATTCAACATACACACTGTCATATAACATGATTCAACATACACACTGTCATTTAACAGGATTCAACATACACACTGTCATTTAACATGATTCAACATACACACTGTCATTTGATATGATTCAACATACACACTGTCATTTAACATGATTCAACATACACGCCGTCATTTGACATGATTCAACATACACACTGTCATTTAACATGATTTAACGTACACGCTGCCATTTAACATGATTCAACATACACACTATCATATAACATGTTCCAACATACACACTGTCATATAACATGATTCAACATACACGCTGCCATTTAACATGATTCAACATACACATTGTCATATAACATGATTCAACATACACACTGCCATTTAACATGATTCAACATACACATTGTCATATAACATGATTCAACATACACGCTGCCATTTAACATGATTCAACATACACATTGTCATATAACATGATTCAACATACACACTGCCATTTAACATGATTCAACATACACACAGTCATATAACATGATTCAACGTAGACACTGCCATTTAACATGATTCAACATACACTCACCGTAGCCCACCACCCTTTGATCCGCATCGCATGAAAATGATAAAAATTCAATTTGCTATGAAATTTTATGTCCAACCAGTTATTTCAGACGGTGCCGCATCAATAACTATAAAAAATGAAAACTAGACTTAGCAACACACCTGGTGAGCACGAATGAAAGAGAGACCTGGTGAAGGAGGCAAATTGCACCAGCTTTGATGTTCTGGTGGACTTGTTGATGGTCAACGTTTGAAGTGAACGTCTAATCCAAAACCACTGATGATCGTAATTCTACGGTCACTAATTCCATGAATCTGGAAATCTCCATAATGACCTGCAAAAACGCAAGAGACCAAGGAGGCTTGGTGATGAGATGCAGAGAGCTTTGTTTGCTTAGAGCCTGCTTGTATGTGAGCCTGCCATCTCTCTGTCATGCTGGTCTGATGTGAGCAGCCCTTGCCTGTCTGTTAACTCGCTGGTCTATGTGCTAGAGACGTCACTACGAGCGTGTCTATGTTCCTCGTAGAAAATGTTGGTTAATGTAAAACTTATAAGTATCATTTTCATCGTCGTTTTTAAGGTAACTCGAGCTGCCACCTCAAATCACGGACAGTTTTAACACGGTGCATTGCTTACTTATTCTAATTCACATCTTTTCAATCAAGGAATTACTCATTAGCTTAAAAAAATGTTTATTCAAAGAAATAAAAAAATAATTTCACGTTCGAGCTTAACAAAAATCTGTTGCGTTAATATCAAAGAATTTGGTATCATTTCTAACTTCATTTGGATGACACAAACGCCTACCCCCAGAGACAGCACAGCATCTAATATTAATCACTACCTCGCTACTTCCAGGGTCAGTTAACGATAAAAATAACAACCAACATCATTAAGAATTCACTTGAATAAATCCTGTTTCAGAGCAGTGTATTAAGAAGTAATCCCTGGTGCGGTTTCATAAATACTTTCTCTTTCGTTGTTCGACGGACTACACCAACAACGGCGAAAGGCTTTCCGCTGTTGGAGGAGCTTTTGTCAACTTGCAATTTAGTATTTTATTCACGACGGCTGCTAGCCCTACTCGGCTTTTGCTTATCACGTTCACCGCATTTTTGTGATGGTTAACGGTTGGTTTGGTTAGGTTGTAAGTAGCGGAATTAGGGGAATCGATTTCAATGCTTGAATACATTTTTATCCTTCTCAATAAATATGGAAGTACAATTGCATGATAACATTTCACCCCGTATGATAACAAATATTTCTTAAAGCTGTCGCGAAACGAATGAAATTCCATTCAATTATACCGGTACCTGAATCATCAATTTACCTAGTTGGACAGATATGGCCCGATACGCGGTGAACGTGTTATTGTTAATGATAAGCAAGTCACTAATGCGGCATTAGCTGGTGCAAGCAGTAGCAGTGACGGAATGTTGTAAGTGGGCACAATTCATGTGTGAACGTTTATCGTCGCCGGATTATGTTCGCCTCGAAGGTTCCCTTGAACACGTGCACTGTGATGATTCAAGCTGAAGTTCAATATTCAACTCACATTTAATGTAAACCGTTACTAGCAACTTTATAAATGCCAAACATTACTTGGGTACATTAAATACCATTCATTTTAAAATGTTGTTAAAATTTTTCAAACGACCCATCGATGGGACGTTTCGCAGCAACGTGTTAAGCTCACGAGAAGCTCCAGGTCGGACCGAGGCAGCTGTGTGCAGGCGGTATGAGGCGTGGAGTGTATGAGATGGGTCGTATCGCAGCAACATGTACAGCTCACGAGAAGCTCCAGGTCGGACCGAGGCAGCTGTGTGTAGGCGGTATGAGGCGTGGAGTGTATGAGATGGGTCGTATCGCAGCAACGTGTTAAGCTCACGAGAAGCTCCAGGTCGGACCGAGGCAGCTGTGTGCAGGCGGTATGAGGCGTGGAGTGTATGAGATGGGTCGTATCGCAGCAACGTGTTAAGCTCACGAGAAGCTCCAGGTCGGACCGAGGCAGCTGTGTGTAGGCGGTATGAGGCGTGGAGTGTATGAGATGGGTCGTATCGCAGCAACATGTACAGCTCACGAGAAGCTCCAGGTCGGACCGAGGCAGCTGTGTGTAGGCGGTATGAGGCGTGGACTGTAAGCAACAGAGGGGATGCTCTCCCAGTGCGGTGGTGTGGCACCTAGACCTCTAACCTCCTGTAGGTTCATTACCTCTCGTGACGGATTGCATTACGCATGGATGTCATCTAGCAGGCCTACCTCCAGCGGTGGATAACGCTCCTGGACGCTGTCTATTATTTCGACAGAGAGCAGTTCTTGGAAGGCTTGCAGGAAGTTCAAATAAGCCGTAGGCTAATGAGCTGGTTTTTAAAAATCAATGCGTGTTATATTTAGAGTACCAATTGAAATTTTTTCCTTTTCTTTTCTTATGGAACAGCGTGTTCACACCGGGATAGTTAAGCGGTTTTTGCAAAGTATGTTCTTAGCATACAATGCTCCACTGAAAATGATGCTCTCAAAGCTGATTTACTGAAAGTCGTCAGGAATTTTCGTACTTTATGAATGTCTGTGTAATGAAGCACTATCAATTTTCATGCTGAAAATATTTCCTACAGCTCCTAACGTACGCAGCTTAGGGAGCCAAGGCTCCCAAAAAAGTCCTTCAACGCAAATGCCTCTCGCTCATTAGCTGGTCGGCAGCGTCAATTTTATGCACGTTTATGCACGAAGAAAAACTCTCCTCTGCGTTTCTGCGTATTAAAATTAGCTTTGCCGTTAATTACAAAATTTCAATTCCTGCTTCGATTAGACGCATCCCTTTGCGAAGGAACTCTGGTGCCTCACGCAGCTCGCTCTCATTGGACGCTGTGAAAATAATCGGTAATCGTTCCCATCTCAATCGCTTGCGTATCAACAAACAAGTTAATGAGTTTAGCAGTTTACTTTGATGTTCGGAAACTTTGTTTACAGCTGTTCAGTATTGGATGCAGAGGGGCAGGCTGTATGAGCTCAGCATTTATGTCCTCTTCTTACGTGATCGAGCACCGGTGAGTTCATTTACCTCAATTCTTTTGATCGCTGCAAGTATAACAAATACCTTATCTAGTTTTGAACATACCACTTGTTTGCTTTGCAAACAGAATTCGAAAGCAGAAATTACTTAAAGTGGCATAAATTATCCAGGAATCTACGAATAACTAATAGCCAGAGGCTTTTTGTTGCGTAGATTGCCTAAAACCTGAGCACCCTCCAGCCATGCATCACTGAATTAATATCACCATTATTCTATTTCTATTTCAGCCTCCGTAATCACAGTAAAGGGAGATCTCAGCAGTGATGTGCCGTGTTGCTTGAGGCAGTAAAGCATGTAAATGTTTTTTAGAAATTTTTGGTTCACTCTGAATGCACATCGAGTCTCATCCTCTGCATTAGGTACATGCTGCTATGCAGCTCATCTCGCCGTCAGTTCGTCGGGATGATTCTCACACCAACAGCGTGTGGAAAAAAGAAGAACATCAAAAGCAATAGTACATGTAAAAAACGTAATCAGGTTTTAATATTCGGAATATCAATTTGATTATGAAAAATTATTTTCTAACTCATTTATGTTTACTATATTTACGTCACTCTTGGCTGAGATTTTTTTACTAGGACCTGAAGCTCAGAGCAGGTAAACTGTAGAATGTTGCGTTACATCTTAATTGTTTCGCATTAAAGTTGTATTGCACAAGCATTTCGCATTTATTATCGTATGCCATTTTAATAACAAAAACACATATAAGTATTGCACAACGTCATTTCAAACGATCACATTCATCTTTTGTTGACATAATAATTTCTGGTGATTCTTCATGACGTTTCATATAATTTATTTAAAGTATTTTTCATCATTTACGAAAATTTTCTCAATGACTGAGCTTCCATCCACTAGGATGACGTCAGACAGAGTAGATGCACGATCTTTAGCTACAGGGCTTCATCAAACTTTCAACATTTATCATAGTTGCAAATGGTCTTCATGCCAGCCCGTTTTGAAGCAAGTAAACCTTCACATGCTGGAGTGTTCCGTGGTGCTGAGTTAAGGCGTGTACAGGATTCCTCTTTTCTTCTCAAAATCTTCATCTTTGAGATTTTAATACAAAATTTAGCCATCAACATCACTCAGCGCCTGCCGACCCCATAGGAGGTAGCCAGATGCTGAGTGATTCTTATGAACAACTATCATTTTAAAAAGTTCAAACCGTAAGACTCTGCAAATAAAAAACTATCTGGCACTTCTTACGGGCAAATATAATTTCAAAAGAGTCCAAGCCTTGAGATTCTAGCGAATAAAAATAACTTCCATGTTTAAAGGACAAATATAATTTCATAAAAGTTCAAACCTTAAGATTCTAGCGAATAAAAAACAATCTGGAAATTTTAACGGACAAATATAATTTCAAAAAGTTCAAACCTAAAGATCCAGCGAATAAAAACAATCTGGCAAGTTTGCCATTCGTCAGCTCGGTTGTCTCACTTCAGGTCGCGGAGACGCTCTTAATTTTGAATTACGGGAGCTTGGGCAGTTCCAAAGGGTATTGTTTATCAACTGAGTGCGCTCCAATAATAATATGTTAACGTTAACGGTGTATTTTGGAGCAACGGCAAGGAAGTCAGAAATAATAACTTCAGCAGTAAGTTTGAGTTTATCGTGACAGAATTTAAAGAACATTCACATGATGACGCCAGCGCAATTGACCGCAAACAAAACTTTATTTATGAGGTTCCAATTTCTGATCATTCGATTTATTCTTTTGACACTGCAAATATTCTGCTGATGTAATATGTTACCCTTTCGGAAATAACTCAATAGTTTCGTTCCTATTGATAGCTCAATGCTCAAAATTGATAGGGTTTTGAACTCAATTCTCTCACTTACAGACAATATTAAAATTAAATTATAAGAATCACTCACTTCTATTGTAGGAGAAATCACAGAACCACTCAAAAACTGCTGTCATGTTATCGTCTTAAGCGAATTTAGACCCCATGTCATTCCAAAGAACGTTAAGCGCAACCACCTTCTCAAATCCGTTGCTCAAATAAGCCTCTGAATTACGAGTTCACATCAATTTTCTGGGATGAAATATCTAGTGTGTAATTTGAAAACCTGGCAAGAGAACTAATTCCTTCTTGAGCTCTGATTCATGTATGTTTTTCACACTTCTCAGCCCTTACCAATCGATCAGATCTCACGAACCAAGTCAACATCCTCGGACCGAACCTACATGAAATATGTTTTTCTGAGACCTAGGCATCATAACCAGCATAGCAGCTTGATAACCTGTTTTTTGCAGCTCCTTGATCTGAAGCTTCGTCTTCATAATATATAATCGTCACTTAAAATCAATGGACTCTGAGAACCATAAGCTTTCGAAATAAAATTTTCACTACGGCCTTTCAGGGAATCTTGGCGCGATGGTCACGTCCGATGTTCAAATGATCCGGACGCTCTTTTGGATCGTTCGGACTGTGCTCGCCTGTGTTAAGTGGGATTAGTCCCTGTTTCTCCACACCAGATATGTACAGTCGTTTTTGTTTTTGACTCTTTTGGTAGAAATGCGATCGTTTTGGCAGATTCAACTATTGGGCAGCCTCGACGCAAGAGAACTTAACATACCGACAAAGATTTACACTTCATACGTTACATGAGTTTATTCTGCATGAAGTAAAAAGTTTCTGAGTCATCGCACTCCCAAAGTTCAGCTCTTGATTGCATGGGTACGTGCTCGCAATAAGTCACGTGACATTAAAACATTTTTTAAACACCAGTATGGATGGAGCCAAGTCAGCGTGTAGGAGATGAGAGTTACAAGATATTTTTATATGTACATTGATGCTGTAGGTGGACTCTAATTTTTGTTTTCTCGTTGGTTAAATCGAACATTCAAACGTTAGTCAACTTTTTTTCCGGAACATCCCTCAATCAAGAGAGGTGTCCTTACATCGCATAATGATTATAAACCATTTTGGTCCCAGTTTTCCACGCGCCAATATGAGCTTTGAGTTATCACAATTCTTGGTGAGTTGAGTCGATTATATGGTAATTCATCGGGCCTTCGCGCGGGTGCACGTACTTATAATTTTAAAAAATTGATTCAAAATTAACAAAATTAAGCAGAAGTTTCCATATTCCTAATTTTCTCAATTCTTGACAAATGGCTCCATGTTTTGACGCTAAAGCCATTACTGGGACGCTCCTACCCATGATTGCCAACTGTTTGAGTGTTGGCGCTGCTGCCGTCCATACCAACGTCTTTACCATAGCATCCCTCTTTGGTTTGAATCTGTGTCTTTCTGAGAATAATCTTTCATAAATTCAGGTCGCTGGACTGTTGGTGCTGAAGTTTTTCTGTTAGTTAATAAAATTTTAGAAGTAAGCTCCGCAGGGTTTTCATTTAAGGTTACTTCTTCTGTTAGATAATAAAATTTTAAAAGTAAACTCCTCAGAGTTTATTATCGAAGTTCATTCTGTAAGGTAATGAAATGTTAGAAGTAAACTCCAGAGTTTATTTATGAGTTTCGCTTCTGGGTAATGAAATGTAAGATGTAAACTCCGTAGAGTTCATTATTTTCCGTGATGGTTCTGGCCAGCAATCATATTTTACACATTTTGAAACCGGACAATTTAAGCCAGCTTAACTGCACACATCTAAGTTTTGCGTTTTTCAAAGTCTAACAATAAATAAAATAGCAAGGATAGTCGCTTTTAAAAGATCCATTATCAGTTAGTTGTTTAATACATAGAAAGACCTAAAATGATATATAAAATTGAACGTTTCGACCACAGGGGTCATCTTCAGCATTAACAAAGATCTATGGAAAACAATAAATACATTTTATTCAAAATAAGTGCAACGGTAAAAACTAATAAAAAGAAGGGGACGAAAAAGGATGGAGAACAATACTAACATGCTATTAACAGAGGGAATGACGATTCAGTTTCATTTAAAATAGGTTTGTCTTTCATGATAAAAAGAGATTCTAAAATACGAAGGTCTGATAGACTAGATGTGGTTCTTATTATCTGGAAGTCGTCCAAGCGGACTGGCAAGTCGCACTTCTCGGCATGAGTGCGTACCGAAGAGTGAGGGGGAGAAGCAAGGGGATTATTGGTTCGGAAGCTCCTTCCAGCATGCTCCGCCACACGAATATGGAGGGCTCTTTTTGTGGACCCAACATACTCAGACGCACACAGTGAGCAACAGTATTTGTAAACGACGTGCGAAAGCAATGCTTTAGGGAGCTTATCTTTGTAGTGAAAAAAATAATTTATTTTATATCTGTTCAACAATATTATCCGAAAATTGATATGCGTGAAATGTTTAGCTAACAATGAAAGTATCTCTTTCTTGAGTTTCTCGGATTGGTCTCCAAAATAGGGCAAGCAGAAGTAAAAATCCTTCTTTCCCACAGTTGTTATAGGCAATCTGTTATGAAACTTGACATTTAAAAATTTCTTCATGGCTGAATCTTTTAATCTGGACGAGAAGCCATTATTAAGAAAGAATTGCCGCAAAAATTCCATTTCACAGTGAAATGCATAAACATTTGAACAGACATTAAGCCAGCTTAACTATCATTACTGCAATGGCTTTGCTCATGAAATAATGAGAGTGGGTTACTGAACCCTTGGAGAGAATAATAAAGAGGAATACGAACTATTTTCTGAACATATCTCCATCTAAATTAATTTAATTTTTATGCCATTCCCATCCCGGTATAATGTGTGGAGGCCAGAAGTTGTACCATGTTTGTGCCGTGCACGTATCAGATTTGATGCTGCAAGTACCCTACAGAAACATAAGTTCTTTCACTGCTCTAAACACGACTACACTGGATATTTTTAATCAACAAACATCATCGAACGCACATTTTGTTTGGAATTGCTCATACTTCATAACCTTAGGCTGGGTATTTTATGGTCTGAAGCTGAGTTAGGAAGTTTTCCCCCAATTTCAAAAGCTTTGTGAGGAAATTTTCACTCATTTTCCTCTCGAAATGTTAGCGATGCCAAGTGTGTGGAAGAAGTTATTTCCGTCTGCTTGGTTCCGCCTTCCTGTTTTGTTTCCTTTTTTGTTTTGCGTACACGTGAAAGAAATATTTTAGTTAGGGGGCGTGTGATTTATTCTTCGTCGACTTTTTGAAATTATCATAAAACAAAGCAAATTGTTCTGTTTTTATGTTTGCTTCTCTTTTTTTTAGTCATTAGTCATAGAGACAGTTAAGACGAAAACTAACCAATATAAATATATACATCCATATGTGCGACTGGTGCAGTACGTAGCTGGAAAATTTTTCTGATCAAATCAAGCATTTATTAGGCTAATGTTACCCTGGTTCCAAGAGAACACAACATGGCAACAAGAGAACACAACATGAAACATCCCCTCTGTAAACTGGCAACAAGAAAACACAACATAGCAACAAGAGAACACAACATGAAACATCCCCTCTGTAAACTGCCAACAAGAGAACACAACATGAAACATCTCCCCCTGTAAACTGGCAACAAGAGAACACAACATGGAACATCTCCCCCTGTAAACTGGCAACAAGAGAACACAACATGGAACATCTCCCCCTGTAAACTGGCAACAAGAGAACACAACATGAAACATCTCCCCCTGTAAACTGGCAACAAGAGAACACAACATGAAACATCTCCCCCTGTAAACTGGCAACAAGAGAACACAACATGAAACATCTCCCCCTGTAAACTGGCAACAAGAGAACATAACATGAAACATCTCCCCCTGTAAACTGGCAACAAGAGAACATAACATGAAACATCTCCCCCTGTAAACTGGCAACAAGAGAACATAACATGAAATATCTCCCTGTATAAATCTGGTAACGAAGGAACGCAGCATCGTGGTACTGAAGCCACAGTAGGTATTTGTACCTCAAACAAGAGTCGCAGAAACGAAAAGTACACTCAATAATTACAAAGCGTGTGTCATGTTTCGCTTGTGTTCGCATGTTGCATTAGCAGCTCACATCATCGTCCTAAACACGCATATGACAGGCCTGTGCGGGGCTTCTTGTTTGCTGGGAACAAGTGGCCGTGATGCTGTTTCGATCTCAGCTTTACGGCATCAGTAAAGCTGATGTTGCCATGGTCCCCATGGCAACAGATGCCAGCTGCTCTCTGGCAACACCTGCAGAGCATAGCAGCCGCAGGCGATGTGATGCACCGTCCATCTGATGCCGTAACACTGATGCGATGCTGAGCAAGTTCGTTGCTCATGCATCATTGGGTTGAGTAAGCAACTGTAACACTCGCGACTAGAGTTTACTGCAACACATTTCACAGTCGTCTCTAGAGTATATGCCTCATGTTCAATTATGGCGCAGTAATTTCGTAACACCATCTCGCTATTATGCGCACTATTCAATTATGTCGCTAAGCAAGGTGGTTGCTCGTGCGTTATTGGGTTGAATATGCAATTGTAATGCTTCGCAACTAAGGTGCATTAATACATGTAAATACAAATGTATGTACATGTATTTATGAACCCTAGTTACATATAATATATCTCCAATTGGTCGATTCTTAGGAAATCTCACGCGCAAGATTAAAAGGAGAACCAACGTAAAAATATACATTTTTATTTGCTTCTTTTTAGGCAAGCGTTTCGGAATGTTAAAATTCTATCTTCATTGCTGAAAAGCATACGAGGTCAAAAATATTAATATACAGAAAAGTTTCAAAAATACGAAATATAAGTAAACAAACATCTATAAAACTTCAATCCTATTTCTCATTCAACTGCAGTAAAAACGATCATTCTCATTGGCTCACCTACCCACCCTTTCACAAGCACATACATTCATACATTTAGACATAGGAACCTAATAACCTAACAAACTCCACACACATACACACACAGAAATATGTCAGTAGGTTGACGCAATGTTTAGTTTGACAGCACTCAAGTCTTTTTTAAGTCAGGTTTATGGGTAGATTTGAATATTTTTTTTAAAATGCGAAGATCTTATTCGTTGTTGTTGTTGGTACACAGTGTAGAGAAATTATTTATTCTGAAAGAATGATTAAATTGCTGACAATGATCTCGGATTGCTGAATCAGAAGGAGAGGAAAGTATGCGATCGGTTCTTGGAAATTCCTGAATGTTGGCTGTGTTTGATGAATTGATGAAGTTTAGTACTACCAACATAAGTCTGCATGCAGCAGTCACACTTATAAAAATAAACACATCCGCTCCACAGGCACTCCTCCAGACGCTCTTTCCTCCTAAAATATGAACCGATTTCAAAACTATTTCTATAAAACACTCTGATGTCAACTGAAGTGAAAAACCTACTAACTAGAGCTACGACTTCTCTTTTCAGTTCCGAGTTCAAATAACCCAAAAAAGGTAATTCTATGTACAATTTATGTTTTGCTACGCTCAAGGTGACAGGAGAGGGACAATATTTTTTATCTAGAAACTTTCGGACGGAATTATCAATGATAAATTTTGGATACATAATTTGTATCAATAATGTCTTAATAAATTCTATTTCACGGTGGAATATTTCAAAACTACTAGATATGCGATACGCGCGATACTACTAGATATGCGATATGCACGATATCTTATTGGTGATCTTATTGGTGATCGATATGCGCGATATCTTATATCTTATTGATCTTATGGGCACCGTGGTTCTTCGATGGCAGTGCGCTATTTAAAATGCATTACTCTTCCGGGCATTTCGGGGACTTTTCGAAAATCACTTAAAACTTCGGAGCGTTTTTCAGTGAAGTGAGCTGTCCGAGTCAGTTCTGGTCATGCGTGCCACGGTAGAGGAAACAAGGTAGAGTCATTTCAATGGGGGGAAATACACTTCCTCTTGTTCGGCTAGCCAATAGAATGGCTTTATTTCAAACAAACTTTATGACGTCACCAATGCGACATGTCGTTAGGCCGATAGCAGATCCAGATTTGGGGCTAGCAGAGTTGATAGATGCAATATGAGCGTGGCTGCTATTGGTCCGTTGCCATGGCGTCGGCATCGCCACGTGGTCGGCGAAAAAAGACTGGTTTGACCCCACCTTGTTTCTTCTACCATGATGGGTGCAGTACGTACATAACGCACCAGCTACTGGCACGCTGTGGTGCAGTGTGTAGCGCACAGCACCATCACTACATAATGCACGAGAAGCCAAGCCTCCATTTCTCCAGGTTCTTTATTGAGTGAACGGAAACCAACAGTAAACTTGAAATAATTCGAACTTTGAATCTAATATGAAGCTTTCAATTTGCCATAAGCTCTATACTTTCACGCACTTGGATAATGATGCAAAGTCAAAACTACTCTTTCAAATCAGCACAGTTCCCTGAACTTGGTTTGTCTTCAGTTGGCCTTCACAAGACCACAACGCGCGTCCCATTCCCTGGTAATGAGAGCAGAATACAGCTGTGTGTACGCTCCACTCTGCGCAGTCGGTGCTTTAATATTGTTCGTGATGAAATCTCATTTTCCATTAATTTTGTGTGAGGTAAAGTTGTTCCGCGAGCCTCATTAATTTTGGAGTAAAGTTAGACATTTGTTTTGCTCGGTTTGTTGCGGCTGCCAATTAGTTGTGAAGGACACGAGCCGCTGTTGTGTATTCTGGCGGGACTTTAATGTTTTGCTGGTGCTCGGTCTGCTGTCTGTTCCATAATGACACATGACACCCGTTCAATTTTTGGTCACTGAAGTGTTCTATTTTATTATTTCCTGCGAAACATTGTCCCTTCATCTTTAACTTTGACTGTGGCAGGTAGAACTAAAGTTTAATATTAACTCAAATTTAATGTCAATTGTAGTAAGCAATGCTGAAAATAGCCAGCATTAACTGGATTGGGCCTTTATTTAGTTTTGATCATGTATTTATAAAATTGAGTTTGTGACTACTGGTCGGCCTGCGGAATTATGAAAACTCCTTTAGTGACCACCGGCTGCCCACGGTGCAGTCAAAGTGCTAATTTTTTTGCTTATTTGAGTTTTTTCACTGTCCTCTGGTGAGCGTGAAATTGTACGAAGTCTTTACTTTATATGAAAGCAAAAATTTTCAGGAGGCATTTTTCCACTTCGGATGTGCTGTCGTCCCCGGTAACGAATTTGTTTTCATTTCCCCTAGCTTCTCTCAATTGGGCAGAGTTTTCCCTAGGGCGTTTGCTTACTTGCTAATTTGGTTATCTCATAACGACGTTTGCCTCAAGCTTTGTCCGCCCTCGAAAATATCATCTTTCCGTGCAGCAGCGACGCAGACTGACAACGCGCTCTGTCTCACCAGTTCCCTGAACTTCTGGACAGGGTCGCCAGAGTATTTTTTAGGGTGAAATTTCTTAACAAGAAAAGCGAAATTTTGTTATTGTCCGCATGAAAGGTCAATCTTGGGACGCTGCATGGAACATCTACCGATGGTAGACATAGGAGAAGTTCCGTAGCTCAAGTTGTGTTTGGCCAGCCACCTTGAGAGAGAGGTTGCCTAAGCTCTGTAGGTAAAGGAAGTTTTAAATTGAGTTGCTGTGAATTACGGTCAATGTCCAGGATCATGCACGTTAATTCACGTTCACATCATATGTTCATATGAGTTAATTCGTACGTTAATTCGCTCAGAAGCGTAGATGACGTGGTCACCCAGTACGACTTTCACCACCGAGATCCCTCACACTTTTCCTTCCTCAAATTTTCTTTCTTTCGCTCTCCAAACGCTTATACATCGACTGTTCTGTGTGGTAGCTCTCTCCCTGCTCTTCGCTTGCTTTTTTCTGCACCATCTTTTCATAGACTTTCCTCCCTCTTCCTACATTGTTTGCTGGTCCCATGCGCAGAGTCTCCTGTGTGGGAACATACCTTGAGCATAGATTCCATGTTTTCCATAGTCCATACTGAATGGTTCCTTCTCTTTCCTCTGTGAAAGTTCCTCATTCATTCCCAATATAAAAATCTGTTTCTAGTAGTCATAATAATAACGACTGTTATTTTTTTCCTTGAGCTCAGGGTAAAAATGCTTTCCTAACTTCTACATTTCATCCTACCCGCTGCAAGAGTACGAATTTTGCACCAATTCGTTTCACATTTCAAGACCTCGTAACTTTTTTAGCGAAGCATTTTTGACAATATTGTTATTAAGTTAAAAGTGTATGTTTCAACAGTCCCAAACTTGTGTTATAGTTTGTTCAACAAAATGCCGATCGAACTACGCATCTCATATGTACTCTCATAGCTGTCTCATATGTACTCTCATAGCTGTCTCATATGTACTCTCATAGCTGTCTCATATGTACTCTCATAGCTGTGACAGCACAGCACCAAAGACAATCCTACAAAAACATTGCACATTATAGATAATTTCGCCCCCAAAAAAATCGTGATACTGATAACCCCGTTTTTAAATTTATGTTTTCAATTTTACACCAGTTTTTTACTCACATTGCCGGGACGATGTTGCGTTTCCAAAATATCGTCTTATATTTGACGCCAATGTTCGCTTACTTTTGGCGTCTAATATTTGACATGCATTCTTTGCTTTCCCTTTCCAGGACAATGTCGCGTTTCCAAAGTTGTTTCTAACATTTGCCATGAATTCTTTGCTTTCTTACGTGAATTGTTCGCGTTCCCAAAGTTGTTTCCAATATTTGACCCCCATTATTTGCCTTTCGTCGCCAGGACCCGGACGTGGTGAACTCCCCCCTGCCCATCTTCCAGCGGCCGCCCTCCACCGAGCGCGACACGACCGTCATGCGCCCCCACGAAGAGGACCCGTCATGGTTCACCCTCACCAGACCTGCCGAGGAGCCCACCGCAGAGGCACCCCAAAGTCCCGGATCACAGGACTACCTCATCCCCCTGCCGTCGTCCTGCAGCCTCGGCACCGTCAGATCAGAGCTCAACTCTACCCCGTCTCTAGACTCGGGCCCAGACTGCTGCCAGATGGAGAGGCTCTTGGATCAAAAGTCAAGTGTTCCGCCACCTCCTCTGTCCCCACCCGACTGGGAGACCAGTTTTACAACAGATCCGACCACTGTTGATCCTCCTCCCCCTCCACTTCTCCCCACAGCAGCAACGCCATTACTTTTATCCCCTCCCGGGAGTCCAAGTCCCCAAGACGGGAGGGAAAGACTCATGCTTCTCGGAGACAGAGCTTCAAATCCTCCACTCTCTATCACAACCTCTCAGCCCCCGTTGGTCTCTGATCCTCAACCTTCCTCATCTTCTGCTCTGTCATCGCAACCAACTCCATCGTCTTCTCATGAACCTACAGTAATGATCCCAATGCAAGCAATGGGGGCTTCGGTTGTTGCTGCTTCAACCACTCCAGTTGCCGTTCCTGCGACCACCAGTACCACTCCAACCCACAGCAACAACAGCAACAACAGCAGCAGTGTTAACAACAACAGCAACAGCAAACGGTCTTCGACCCACCGACACTATCACCCACACCGATACAGTAACAGCGGGAGCAGTAATAACAGCAGCAGCAGCGGTGGAGGCAGTTCAACGGGCAGCAATAGCAGTAGCAGCGGCAGCAGTGGCGGGAGCAGTAATAGTAGCGTTAGCACTCTACCACTGGACGCGTCTACGTTGCCATGCAGTGCCACCATTCCCCCTCCGTTGCAGTATGTCAACGTCGACGTCACGAAACGCAGTCCCGAATACAACGAAGCGTACGTCATTCACGAGAAACGAGAACACAGGGAAATTTCCTGCTAAAATTCCGTGTTTCCCTCTTCTGTATTCTCTATGAGACTGTCGATAGGCTTGGGCTGGGTCGGCTCAAGGCCTAGGCTTCAATTATAAGGTAGGCCTCGATCATGACCACCTTCCAAGCTTCATCTACTTAATATAACTTTCTGGACCTCGGTACTACTGCGTGATGTCCCTCAAAGACTGCTAGGTCTTAACGACTTCAACACAACGCTTCTCCGTGACGATTACCTTTAACACTAGCGACAGCCACACAACAATCTTCAAACTTCTGCTACCTTCAACACAAGTAACAACTACACAACAGTCTTTTTTTTCTTCAAACCAATGCCACCTTCAACAACACTACAATGCTACCTTCAACAAACTTCATACAAGCACACAACAATTTTCGTGCAACCACACAATAGTCTTCACACACCTGCTACCTAAATACCAGTGACAACCACACAACAATCTTCATACAACCACTTATCAATTTTCATACAACCACAGAACAGTCTTCACACAACAGCTACCTTTAACACCAGTGACAACCACACCACAACCTTCACACAGCCACGCAACAATCTTCACACAACAGCTACCTTTAACACCAGTGACAACCACACCACAACCTTCACACAACCACAGAACAATCTTCACACAACAGCTACCTTTAACACCAGTGACAACCGCACCACAACCTTCACACACACACACACACACACAATTCATACACCCAGTCCGAGTTGGCTGCTGTAAAGGTGTATCTCCGATTCTGTCTCTCCGTACCCAATGTGAAGAAAAATATATGTTTGAATGATCCTAGCTGTAAACTAATAACTATATTTAAGAAAAGCACGTATAAATGTCATGGCGGAACTTGTTTGACCACTGTTCAGTATCGACGTAATGAGCTTCGAAATGAAGTGTGAGCGACAAACTTGCTGCCACCGCTATTTTACCTAGCTGTCGCGCCCCTTCGTTTACCTGACGAACAATCCTCGTACTGTTGAGGGTGTTCTTCTAGCCATGGCTGCAGGTGAGGGTTCTTTGTTTGCAAAACAGGTAATTATGTAATTATTGTTTGCTTTTAAATAGGTCATTTTTGTTCACTTGTGAAACAGGTAATTATCGTTCATTTGTGAAACAGGGAATTATCGTTCACTTGTGAAACAGGGAATTATCGTTCACTTGTGAAACAGGTAATTATCGTTCACTTGTGAAACAGGTAATTATCGTTTACTCGTGGTATAGGTAATCATCGTTCACTTGTGAAACAGGTAATTATCGTTTACTTGTGAAACAGGTAATTATCGTTTACTTACCGAACATCAAGGTATTGTTCATTTACAAATAAGATTATGACTGCATGTTCACTTAATCCGTTATTGTCACGTTTCGATAAGACCATTTTCACATATGTACCAAATTAATTATTACGTATGTACCAAAATGATGATCAAATATTTATCAAGGCTATTATCACACCTGTTCCAAGATAAATATTGCATTAGTACCAAGGTAGTATTTGTGTATGTTCCAAGGTAATTGTTGCATTTGCATATGTACCGAGCTAATTATTACGTCTATACCGAGGTAATTATTGCTTATATGCCGAGCTAGTTATTACGTCTGTACCGAGGTAATTATTACTTATGTATCAAGCTAATTATTACGTCTGTACCGAGGTAATTATTGCTTATATGCCGAGCTAATTATTACGTCTGTACCGAGGTAATCATTGCTTAGTTACCACGGTACGATCTGTCCACGCTCCAGCAAGATTCAAGTGCCAAATCTTTCAAGTTCCAACACGGTATATATCATCCGTGGTCAATGACAGCAATTGACTT
The DNA here is from genome assembly GCA_030386875.1 of Morinoia aosen. Classification (NCBI taxonomy): domain Eukaryota; kingdom Metazoa; phylum Arthropoda; class Malacostraca; order Amphipoda; family Talitridae; genus Morinoia; species Morinoia aosen. The sequence goes on along the minus strand of CM059570.1, from coordinate 67,366,908 downwards.
TTCGTACCAGGAATACGAGTCATTTTTACGCACCATGAAAATAGCTATCGTTTATGTCCATACAATTGATCATCGTTTATGTAACGAGAATGTAATTATCTTTACCGTACAAAGAGAGTATTTAGCGTTAATTAACTGAAAAGATAATCATGTTTGCGTAATCAGAATTTAAGTAATTTCATGTTTTATGCAGACACTTATAGGCACTCCTAATTTATGCAGCAGGGAGGTGATTTTCGATTGAATACTATAAAGTGAATTAATTTTTACGGGCCATGAAGATCCTTATAGTTCATGTATCAAGAAGGTGATCATTATACACTGTTGTGGCCCCAGAAGGTACTATGACTCTACATAATCCCCGTCATTATCATTGTGGGCTGCTCAGTTGTCTTCTTGTCATCCATGCGACTTCATAGCTCCAAGATTTGTAGCATTCGTTGCCAAGCGGGTTGCCATGCGGGTTGCCGGGCGGGCTGCCGGTACATGGTAGCCCCGCCCTCCAACTGGCCACGCTCCTTGCCTCCACACAAATGAACAACACTCGCTTGTGTGAATTCCCTGAGTTATGCAGTGGTGAGCATCGGTCCTCAAAGCATTAGTCCGATCCCGAACTCCCGATCCCGGTCAATGGCTAGTTCCGAATACGATCTTCCGATCTCGCCACCAAAAACTAATGCGATCCCGAACTTCTGATCTTTCGATCCTAAGATTTGAGATTTAAAAGCGATCCCCAGTTTTTAAAGCGTTTTTAAAGCAATTCAATTTCAGCATGAGTATAGGGTGTCACATATATACTATAATACTGATATAGAATGGAGCAGATGCATTTTTAATTTAACTTTTTATTTGTTATTATTTAAATACCATATAGCAACATGTCTACTGTACTGACTCTCCTAAACTCTATTCAGTTTAATTACTTTATATGAAACAAAGGCAGCGCTATATGTCCTTTTGTATGAACCGCCCCAGTCAGACCTCACCTTGCTCGTTCACCTCCACCTCGTGGGCTTTCCATCTCCCTCTCGTGGGCTTTCCCCCTCCACCTCGTGGGCTTTCCACCTCCACCTCGTAGGCTTTCCACCTCCACCTCGTGGGCTTTCCACCTCCACCTCGTGGGCTTTCCACCTCCACCTCTTGGGAGGGGAAGGTTGCCTATCAAGAAGACGAGGGCCTGGAAGTTTTCGGCAGCCAGGGTCGCCCTCTTATAGGCCGGAGGATGGCCGACCCACAGCTCAACACGCGCTCGATCGAAGCGGAGCTCGAGAGCGGCGTGTTATACGGTTTTTGAAGCTGCGTACGAGAAGAAACGACATCTACGCGAGAAGGATTGGTCGGCTTCATTTTGTTTTCAATTTTTTCATTATGGCCGGGATCGGGATCGAACATACATTTTGCAAGAGCAATCCTCGCACTTCAGATCTTATCCACCTTGAGGTTCCGATCTTCAAGTCCTATCCCGATGTGTAAAATCGACCATGATCGGAAGATTCGAAGTTCGGACTTAGGATCCGAACGCCCACCACTGGAGTTATGTAACTCATTATTCGGGCCAAATTACATTCATCAACTTCTTTTTAGGTTCATTTTCGTTACAAAGAGATTATGGTTGTTATGGTACCTCATCATGTAGTTACTTACAACTTTGTACGCACACACTACTATATACTGTATAGCTGCTCATCCTCATTTCATCCCTATTATTTTCTGTTGAGTTTTCGGACGATCGAGTTACGCTGTAGCTCCTTCTACCTCCGTAGTTCTACTCAAATGTAGAAAACTCAGTGCAACGAGCCACGAAGTAAGCTGCTTAGTATACGTAAGGTCATGGAAACTCTTTATTTTTAAATGTGATGGTCATTATAAAGCGATAGTATATTGACGCACGTTCATAGGAGCTGCAACTGAAATACCTTGTCTTCTTTCCACTGTGTATCGTGGTAGAGGAAACAAGGTAAAGTGATACTGTGTTCTATTTCGATGGGGATAAGTACACCTCCGCTTGTGCGGCTATCCAATAGAAAGGCTTCATTTCGAACACATTGGATGACGTCACCATTGGTACATGATTGATAGATTTGGGGTTAGCAGTGTTGCCAGATGCAACAGGAGCGCTGCTGTTGGTTAGTTGCCATGACGTCACCATTGTGACACAGTCGACCAAAAAAAAAAGATTGGTGTGACGCTACTTTGATTCTTCCCACCGCTTGCGTACCATGTGCCAACTCTGAACCGTCGTGTCCGTGATGCGACGGAGCCAAAATATCCAGTAACCCGACGAATTTTCTACTCCTCAGTTGACCGTGATAGTCCTCCATTACTCTGCATAATAACCTATACATACCATTAGCAAAGTTCACTGCTCAATTATGTTCTGACCACTTGCACTTCCGTTAAATTTGATGTCCACTATTGGATCCACCCATCGCTAGCTGTACGAGTTGCCCGCAATTTTCAGGATTTTAGATATCAAATAATTTTCTAACGTTTTACGTACAATTTATACAAATCTGACTGAATTTCCAATTATTTTCTTAATATCTCCAGTGTTCACAATGTTTATAAGTGGGTATAGTTTTTTTCAGTTTTGGAAAAATGGCAATCGAATTACAAGTGATCTTGATTTTGATGAATGTTGTTGATGAAAGTTTACTAAATAAACAAGTTTCCTTAGGAAACTTGGGAGAAACTGCAAGGGTTCTCGAGTTGCCAATTCAAATATCAGCCAATGAATTGCGTCAGGGTTAGCTCTACGTATGTATATCGGAGTAAGCTATTTCTGTGAAAAACTACTCTCTCTTCTTACCAGTTTTAGAATATCAGTTTCACAAAATGCTAATATTTTGCCAACGTAAACAGGGTACAGTTTTTTCCGTCATTTTGACTCTAGTGGAGTAATGCTGTGAATTGTTGCGTGACTCTCAGGTACAGTTTTTTCTGTTATTTTAATTCGTTCCAGACTCCGTTTTGACTTAACTCGTTCTACTTAGTTGAGTAGTGCTGCGAATTATTGCGCGACTCCCAGTGACTGTGAGCGTTTAACTGGACCGACCGGTCATATGAACACGTGCCCTCCTATTCCGTTACGAAACAAACCGTCGCACATCACGTTACTTCTCGCGTTACTATTCTACGGTGATTTTTTCGCTCTCAGAACTGCTCTCTTAGACTTCAGAAGCTAAAGGAGTAAGACGATCCTTCTGAGTGCAGAGAATAGTAGATGTTAAACTTCATTTTTGCTATTGAAGAATTGAGTATCAGATACATTCATTGAGTATCAAATGCATTGAGACTCTTGGAGATAGAAGCATTCCCTCACAGCTTCGAGATAAGTCCATTACACAACAGCTCGAAACTAAACGTGCTACTTTAGTTCGTCTTTTCTGTCATAGAGGTCACTCTTGCTCTCTTTCCAAAGCTTTAAATACGTTCAGAGTCGCTTTTTTAATCCGTTCACCTATGCACTCAAACTTCTCCTGCTGTGGACACAAACCTTGATTGTGAGCTGGAGGAGTGCTGCTCAACAATACACGCCGGTGCTAATTTCCAGATGGACAAGTATTTATATTACCGTAGATTATCACAGGTGCGTGAGAGCTGGACAATGTATCTACTGTAAACCATTATTTAGCTTGAACTGCACTTTTTCGAGCGCTTCTGCAACGTAGTATACCGATAACGTCACTGTAATATTGTATACAGAATTATATTAATAGTTGTAACTGGGCGAGGCCGCTCTGTTGAAAAGTGTGGCGGTCGGGGCATGCTTTCCCTTACATTTACGGCATCACGCTGCAAAAGAGAGGCATTGCTGTAATTAAGAAGTGTACCTCTCTCCTAAACTCTAAGGTGGAAAGACAAGGTAAAGAGTTCGACACAAGTGAAGCTCGTGCTCTTTTAATCATCATAAAGAAGGTGAAGAGTCTGGACGCGCCGTACTGTGAGCCTACAGTGGTAGGTGGTTGCCCCCGCTCGCACTTTAGCTTATCTAAATCATTAACTTCATCCACATGCAACGTGTGGTGAGCATCGAAGCGTAGGCTGTACGTGTGTGTGTGTGTGTGTGTAGTGGGCTACGATGCCCCTCACTCTGCATTGTGGTTTTTTAAGCTAGAATTAATTTCCAACGGTTGTAAATTTGCGAACACTTTGCGACTCAGACGATGTACACCAACGTGGTTTATTTCGTATGCTGCACTTGTAATGTCGTGTGAATTTTCGTCATTCATAAACAAATTAGTTTGTAGGTGGCAATTATGTAAATTTGGTGAGATTCTACTCCATCGTGGTGATATTCTGCACTATCGTGCAATGTGTCTATTTGGAAGTGTGGGTATTTTCCGGTTTTTTATGATGAGAATACCTTGAAGTCAATAAACAAATAACCTGAAAGTGTAGTTCTAGACGATTCGTTTATAGATAGCTTTATAATTTGTTCCTAGCTGTGACGACCATGCTGTGGCCGTACTCCTGACCAGCCATAACCACCGAAACGAATGCAAAACTTATTCTCACTTGTTTGCTTCCTGACGCATATTTTTCTAATCATTTTTATGAAGTGCACTCATGTAGCTATCCCCAGTTCCTTCCATCGTACCGCTAGCGCAGCCATCGACCACCTCTCGCCTCTCATTCATCGAGCTTTGGGTCTGTCTCTTCACACCATGTCTCGTTCCATGTTAGAACATGTTTCTTTCCATGTGTCATTTAATTGGGACACATTACATCATGCCTCGTTCCATATTAGAACATGTTTCGTTCCATGAGTCATTTAATAGGGACGCATTACATCATGCCTCGTTCCATATTAGAACATGTTTCGTTCCATGTGTCATTTAATTGGGACGCATTACATCATGCCTCGTTCCATATTAGAACATGTTTCGTTCCATGTGTCATTTAATAGGGACGCATTACATCATGCCTCGTTCCATATTAGAACATGTTTCGTTCCATGTGTCATTTAATAGGGACGCATTACATCATGCCTCGTTCCATAATAGAACATGTTTCGTTCCATGTGTCATTTAATAGGGACGCATTACATCATGCCTCGTTCCATATTAGAACATGTTTCGTTCCATGTGTCATTTAATAGGGACGCATTACATCATGCCTCGTTCCATATTAGAACATGTTTCGTTCCATGAGTCATTTAATAAGGACGCATTACATCATGCCTCGTTCCATATTAGAACATGTTTCGTTCCATGTGTCATTTAATAGGGACGCATTACATCATGCCTCGTTCCATATTAGAACATGTTTCGTTCCATGTGTCATTTAATAGGGACGCATTACATCATGCCTCGTTCCATATTAGAACATGTTTCGTTCCATGTGTCATTTAATAGGGACGCATTACATCATGCCTCGTTCCATATTATAACATGTTTCGTTCCATGTGTCATTCAATAGGGACTCATTACATCATGCCTCGTTCCATATTAGAACATGCCGCGTTCCATGTGTCATTTAATAGGGACGCATTACATCATGCTTCGTTCCATATTCACATTTTCGCAAGATAGTGGGTTATTTATTTGAGACACTTTTTCTTGTTGAGTTTTATGTTTTTTGTGCTTTGTCCGATCAACTAGATTCAAAATTTTGGAATGGGTCGCAAGTACGACATCAAGGACGCTGTCCGTATCACATCTCACTCCACTCTGTGTCTCTGACCCCTCAAGATCTTGTGTTCCAATTATTCATGCAAGTTCGTATTGTGAATACTTACGATAGCAATTATATCTTCATCTTGCGAGTACACGCACGAGTACTTGCGAGCTGATCGAGTGAGTACACACGTGAGTACTTAAGGGTTATCTGACAAGGACTCGAATGAGTACTGACACGTTGCTCACAATGTCCTTGAGCAACCCAGATCGCCATGACAACCGTGGTGGCGGGATGAGTGGTGGAGTGTAGCGTAGACCAACACACCAAATGTTCAGCTGTGCTGAGCACTGCAACTCTGTGCTGCGAGTCTGGTACTCCTGCACTGTTCTGTTCCTGCACTAAATTTATGCTCGGTGTTTATAGCAGGGAGCTCCAGGCCTCGGCTTGTGAGGGGGAGCTGACAACGAATTACTTAATTCATTCTAATTTTCTATTTCTCCTATGCCGGACTCTACACTTGGCGTGTTATTCATTAAGTAACTATTGAAACGAACGAATGCACGTGGAAGGTATGATTAATGGCTTTTACCCTTTTTGGGTCTAAGCGAAGGTGATAGCTTACAGTTTCGAAGTAGAATAAGTGTGCCCAAGTTCTGCACCAAAGCAAATGAGAATCGCGCTCATTGTGAGACTGGGACAATTTCTTGTGCATCCCTTCGTCTACAAAGAATTTCATCGCATGTCCTTTCGGCCGCTGTCCGTCGAGACGCGCGGCTGCGCTGATCTGAGTTTGAGGCCCAACGCCTCGTGACGGAGAAATTGGGGTTTCGTGAGAAATGTGTTCGTTAATGTTCATTTGACATCTCTGCAGGGTTAAACAGGGTCTAGAGCAAGGCACCCGTTATTTCTTACTTTGATGCACCTTTGCTTTGATTAGCAATCCTCCTCGTCTGAATGCTGGTCACAGGGAGCTGAGCATTTGTAACCTCTTTAGAGCCTACAATGCCTTCCCTCTCTGCCCTCCCTTCCCTCCCTTCTCCTCTTCCTCCCACCCTTCCCTCCCTTCCTTCCCTTCCCTCCCTTCCCTCCTTTCCCACCCTCCCACCCTCACCGACCAGCACGAAACAGCTTGCCTAACTCTCCCTTTGATGGCAAGAGTCCACCACAACGAAACATTTCACCTCTGACTAATGAGATAATCTTGTTCGTGCACGGTGACTTGCTTTATGTGCTCTTAACTGAAGGCACGAGGTTAATAACTCAGCTGAAGTATAGCTTGTTCAGTTTTCATGTGGACGTTGTTTTGTGAAGATTTTTCTTTGTTCAGTCGTAATGTGTACATTCTTTTCTATTGTATAAACGTTTTCTCGGTTATTTATTTGATTGCTGTGATGATTGTTTTTTGATAGGCACTTATAAATTGTTTTTATTCTATTTTGAACAATCATTCAACAATGCATAATGAAACTGTGTAGAATAGAATATGGCTCACAAATCAAACATGGCGCAGTTTAGAAGTTTTCTTTTGGTGCACTATTTGGCGGTGAGAGCCACACAAGAGCGGCGGTGTTGCAGTCTAGGGTCTAGGCCGCTTCTGGGTGTGCAACACAACATTCAAGTCACCTAACCTCAAAGGAAAAACATTTCCCCTCAAACTGCTGCGTGCCCTCGGCCTAAATTTCTCCTCCCCGCCCTCATTTTTTCTCGCATCTCTACAAAAATTGTGACTGAGCAATTCTTCCCAAATCGTAATTTGATGTTTTATTATCAAGCGTGAAAATGTTATCCATCAAGAATGCGTACTGTAAAATATTAAATGCGCCAGAATATACGGTCAACCCGCGTGGTTACCATATTTATCATAGTACGATGAATTCAAAGTAAAATGGAGGACTGGCATAAATTTTTCCTAAAAATTCCTATTCCCATAAATAAATTCCTATTTTCATGCTCACCCATCGATTCAGACGCATTTCACGCAACAAACGGGTGACTCTCCGTTGGATGGTCGCACCATCGCTGACGTGAACGAAGGCAAGACTAAGACATCACGTCATGCGGGACTCCACCGAAGAAATTCGCTTTAAAAAATCTCATAGAGCGCTTGTATTGTTTCACATGCCAGGGAATTTAGCATTCAGTAAATGGCGTCCGCTCAGATAATGTCGGCATACTGAGTTAATTTGTAAATTGTGAGGTGAAATAAATAATTGTGAACGTGTTGTGTGATTCTACGATGCCAATCTTAAGACGTTGCAGTATTCCCTTTCGTGCCCGCTGTGTTGGTCTGTGCTGGCTGGCGGTCAATACTCAAATGTGTGTATTTTTGTGTGAATGAGCTTTGTATATTTTCTCGCAAATATATGTGTCCGACCTGTAAATGTCTGGAACATCATTTTTATTAATATGAACATTAAATAAGAAAACAATTTCGAGTTCAATCAAGATATAAGGAGGAACTGTATATGGACTGTAATGTATAAGTAGCTGACGATCATTTAAGGAACTCATTAGAAGGATGTTGTACAATAGTGTATATATTAAAATGCTGCAAGATTTCGCTCAGATGACAATATAAAAGTCCCATGATTATTTTGTTTCTTTCCACCTTCTGATAAATCATTGTGCATAAATCACAAGGTCCGTAAAAGCATAATAATGAGCAAAACCTCGGAGTTTATCACGTGCTCCTTGCAAACATTTCTGGAGTTCAGTGCCCTCATCAAGTGAGAATTATTTTACTAATTAACTTTCGGCCGAGTTCCAGGCCTAGGATATACGAGATTTTATTTCGTTCGCTCGCGAGACTTCGAGGGACGTGAGCCCGAATGAAAGCTTCGCGTGGGCAGGGACTGTGGCTTTTTCCAGGTCGAAATTCTTATATTTAGACTTATTTCTGAGTTGAGTTCGTCCATAGGGACAATTCGGTGTCTAGCCTCCCTACAGAATTTTCTAATAGTGAATGGTCTTTGTGGTAAAAATCTATGAAAAAAGGCAAATGTTATACTTATAACAATGAAAAAGGAAAAACGTTAAAATTTCCTCAAGGAGAAGAACAATTCTTATTAAATCAGTACAAAAAATTAATAAATCGAGTGAAAATAAATTAGTTTGATTATTGCAACTAGTGAAGGTTCATTTCAACACTCATGCGAGACAAAAACGTTTACTTCCGTATTTTTTATCCAAATTGTTACACGACGCATATGAATTCCAAAATTCTTGGAATATGATCGATATATATAGCCGAACATTCAAAGCAAAAGTTGCTCGAGTTGCCGAACAGATGCTTGGCGTGAAATGAAAAATCGTCAAAACGCCGTACTATTCGTGAACAGAATTTTCTTCGCACTTTACAAGAGGTGGTGTTTTTGTTGCTGGCTATTGAAAAACGAATTCTCTTCTAAACTCTAGAAAAAAAGTTAAAAATAAATGTTCGGTCACTATGCATTTGATCGTCAATAAAGAAAAGAGATTTTTGGTCGTCATTTCATGAACTGTGACATAGGCAGAGGAAAAATATTCTAAAATTCACGGCATTTGCAACAATATCTGCACGTTTATAGGGATAACAT